>CP136063.1:215429021-216745414 GCA_032622095.1 Siphonodentalium dalli
AATAAGATGTTAAATTCGAACCCCGACCGTGTCGAAGGCGTCACAAAGTCCGACCGATTACTTGTCGGATTCGAACCCCGGACCGTGTCTAAGGTGTATATATAGCTCAAAGGTCGGCCACTAATAACTTATCTAACCTCTACTCTTGAGCCTATAATGCCTGATACAATAGATACCTTACACATCAACCACACGATGGCCCATGTTTGTATGTACTGTACGCATACGCACGTTTAAGTGTTATGGTTTATTTATGTTTGCTGTACAGCAGAGTGTACCTCTCTTACGGCAGACGATAACGAACTGTAACCAGAACAGAAGCTTAAACGCCGACAGAGGTTTGTTTATTATATTGATTTAAACAAATCATTGACTGGTAGCATATCGCAGTCATTCCACTTCTGTTGTTTATCAACGTCCAGATAAGATCGAAAAAAATAGCTCAATATCCTCGACGTAAATACTGCAATTTGTCAATCTGACAATTCCAGCCCTTTCTCTAATCAGGAGGTCATTCAATTGGCACCCGCAATCTGAGCAGCGCGCGGTCAACGTGACGTTATCGCGAAAACAACATCAATTTTCAAAAGCAGCTATCAGAGTATGTGTATTCGATTGGCGCCCAGGCATGTCTTGGCGTCCGCGCCGTTCAGGGTCAGGCACCACTTGATGTATGGTCAGCAATCTATTTTGTTTTTCATGAACATGTGCGAAAATTTTCATAAGATTTTCACATTATACGCCATAAATATCAATTCGCGTGACAGGCATGCCAGCCAATTTTGATGTGTTTATGGTATACCTTGGCTTTCTGAGGCACTGCGTGAAGCAACCTATTCATAGGCGGGCGTACGGTTGTGTTTAGTTTATATCTTATGTCATTTGTGTAATAACAAATGCAATGGAATGTATTACATAATTTGTTCTAAGAATGATAACCAGACACACGGAGAGACATGTGAATAAACCAATCATTCTCAAATCAAATATTTATGTTTAACCCTCGTTTTGTCGCCACGTTCTTCAATCCAAGTGAAATGTATTAACGAACTCGTTTCAATGGAATACAGTCAATAATATATACGCGGAACCAAGCAGATTGCACACACAGAAAATCACGTCCATCTTTATATATATACAATGGTAAGCAGTTGTAAACAGCAGTGTTGTGTCATATGGCACACACACAAGTGTTATAATATGCCTAGCTACGTATACTTTTAGAACATATGTGTATAAATTCTAAACAACATGTGTTACATTTTGTCTTAAAGAAAATAGTGTAGAAATGACACATGACATCTATGTGTCAGTGGAATTCCTCAATGTTGAATATGAGTAAATATGCATGTGAGTGTATGATAGTTATTGGAAGAGATGTGTTCTATTGGAGACACAAAACTCCTAAAGGCTACCACAGAACAAAAAATTGTTATACACTGTGTTTGTGTCAAAACTGAACAGCACATCATTCTACACATTTCTACATAATTTCGTTTAAGATGAAATGTAGCACATTTTGTGTAGAATTTATAAACATTTATTCTAGGAGATATAACTAACAAACAGTTGGGTCCCCTTATTACGCTCATCTGGCCACAACCATCACATATTCAGAATGTATCAAATCTAACATTTTTTATTTAAGATTTGTGTAGTTTACAATTCATTTTGATTTCATCCAGTCAGTTTCCGAATGAATATTAACAATACAAGTTTCTCAGAATAGTGCAGAATCAATTATAATTCACAATCGATACAGTGGGCCTCAATCGGCAAACTAAAACAGCCAAACGTTAATGTGATAATAGTTACAGTAATGCCCTAAGTAATCGACTCCTTAAACACAGCAGAATTATGGGTAACTTCTTTTCAGGATTTAGTCGGAAATATGGCTCGTTGCCATTCATCGGAAAGCTCTCCTCGAGAGCTTTCCGATGAATGGCAACAAGCCATATTTCCGACTAAATCCTGAAAAGTTACCCATAATTCTGCTGTGTTTAAGGAGTCGATTACTTAGGGCATTACTGTATATAGTTTTAAGTAAAATATCCCATCGAACATAGTTTCAGAGCCTCCGTTCTCTTCTACATGGCCACAAGAACCGCAAACCAATATGAAGTTAAACGCATACAAATGTGCTGAATACTGTTTAACCTTTTCTATACTAAATACTCATTGACGAGTAGTTCCCTTATGAAATGTTCAAATCTGAATATGAACAGTTCCCACCAATAAATATGAATCATTCTACTTTTATATTATTTGTGTTTCTGTCTGTCAGTTTGTCTGAATGTGAGAATCCATTCAGTATATTAGAAATAGGTTAATTTCTATTCCCCTGACACACCGGGATCCCACCTCAAAGGAAATAGGAACATCAAGTAAGATTGACTAGACGCTGGCTCTATCTATGATGCTATACGTTGTTCCACTCTGCGCGCCGTCATGACGTCGAACAAGGCAGAGCGCCGGATCGTCATAAAGTCAGTGTCTACTCTTCAACCCTTTACCCAACAGAACGGCCCTGTGCCAATGCATTCTCTTATATATGCGAGTCGACCATAGGTCGCCTCGCATATATAAGAGAATGCATTGGCTTAACACATTAAAAATTATAAAATTGTTAAAGAATGTAAGAAATGAAAGTGTAATGACACTGTAGCTCAACTTAGGTAGGGGAATAATTTAATGGTCGACAGTAAATGGAGGAATAGGAAAAGTGCTAATTGAAATGTCTAAGTAAGACTAGATGTACATGTCAATATCAACATTCATAACAGGTTTCATATTGATCGGATCAGGGATGTGGTGATTATGGTGTGCCAAAGGATTTATTGATGCAAAGAGTAAATTCTAAAATGGCCACCGGCAGCCATGTTTTTTTCCGAATTACCCCAAAATGACTTGTTCCCATCTACAGCCTTTACAAATCTCATAATGATCTGATCAAAGGTATGACCTGTGTAGCCTGTGCCAATGGATTTAGTCATGCAAAGAGTAAAATCCAAGATGGCTGCTGGCGACCATGTTTTTCGGCTGAACGACCCCAAAATGACTCGTTTCCCATCTACATGTCATTGTTAACATACAAGACAAATTTCATGAAGTTCCGATCAAAGCTACGACCTGTAGCCCGCACCAAAGGATTTATTCATGCAAAGAGTAAAATCCAATATGGCTGCTGGCGGACATGTTTTTTAGCCAAACGACCCCAAAATGACTCGTTCCCATCTACATGTTAATATTAACATCCATGATAAATATCATGATGATCAGACAAACAGTACGACCTGTAGCCCGTGCCAATGGATTGAATTTTGAAATCAAAGATGGCTGCCAGCGGCCATGTTTTTTGGCCGTATGACCCCAAAATGACTCGTTCCCATATACATGTCAATATCAATATTCATGACAAATTTCATAAAGGTCAGACCAAAGGTACGACCAAAAAACCCGCGCCAAAGGATTTAGTCATTGAAAGAGTAAAATCCATGATGGCTGCTGGCGGCCATGTTTTTTGGCCGAACGACCCCAAAATCACTCGTTCCCATCTACATGTCATTGTTAACATCCATGACAAATTTCATGAAGTTCTGACCAAAGCTACAACCTGTAGCCCGCGCCAAAGAATTTAGTCATGCAAAGAGTAAAATCCAAGATGGCTGCTGGCGGCCATGTTTTATGGCTGAACGACCCCAAAATCACTCGTTCCCATCTACATGTCAATATTAACATCCATGACAGATTTCATGATGATCAGACGAACAGCACGACCTGTAGCCCGCGCCAATGGATTGAATTTTGAAATCCAAAATGGCCACCAGCGGCCATGTTTTTTGGCCGAATGACCCCAAAATGACTCGTTCCCATCTACATGTCAATCTCAACATTCATGACAAAATTCATAAAGATCAGACCATAGGTACGACCTGTAGCCCGCGCCAAAGGATTTAGTCATGCAAAGAGTAAAATCCATGATGGCTGCTGGCGGCCATGTTTTTTGGCCGAACAACCCCACAATCACTCGTTCCCATCTACATGTCATTGTTAACGTCCATGACAAATTTCATGAAGTTCTGATCAAAACTACGACCTGTAGCCTGCGCCAAAGGATTTAGTCATGCAAAGAGTAAAATCCAAGATGGCTGCCAGCGGCCATGTTTTTTGGCCGTATGACCCCAAAATGACTCGTTCCCATATACATGTCAATATCAATATTCATAACAAATTTCATAAAGGTCAGACCAAAGGTACGACCTGTAACCCGCGCCAAAGGATTTAGTCATGCAAAGAGTAAAATCCAAGATGGTTGCTGGCGGCCATATTTTTTGGCCGAACGACCCCAAAATCACTCGTTCCCATCTACATGTCATTGTTAACATCCATGACAAATTTCATGAAGTTCCGATCAAAACTACGACCTGTAGCCTGCGCCAAATGATTTAGTCATGCAAAGAGTAAAATCCAAGATGGCTGCTGACGGCCATGTTTTTTGGCCGAACGACCCCAAAATGACTCGTTCCCATCTACATGTCAATATTAACATCCACGACAAATTTCATTATGATCAAACAAACAGTACGACCTGTAGCCCGCGCCAATGGATTGAATTTTGAAATCCAAGATGGCCACCAGCGGCAATGTTTTTTTGGCCGAATGACCCCAAAATGACTCGTTCCCATCTACATGTCAATGTCAACATTCATGCAAAATTTCATAAAGATCAGACCAAAGGTACGACCTGTAGCCCGCGCCAAAGGAAATTGTTGACGGACACACGGACACACGCACACACGCACACACGCACACACGCACACACGGACGACGGACGCCAAGCCATGGCAATAGCTCAAATTTACAAAAGTAAGTTGAGCTAAAAATGGTAAAAAGTGGTCGACTCTCATATATAAGAGAATGCATTGGCACAGGGCATAACTGTAACTATCACAATGTGGTCAAGGAGCCGGTTCCAATGATATCCATATTTGTATGGTTCTATTGAGACAGACCGAAGATATTTTAGGCTGTTGAAGCTTTATTTGGCCGGTTTTGGCCGGTTTGTTGGCTAAAGGGTCAAGCGAGAAATTGGTGATACGAATACAGCTGTCATGAAACACAGTTGTAGAATTCTAGTTATCTCTGGCTCCGACCATCATTCAGTACTTGTTAACCCAGTACGCAAGTCAGCTGACTGTTATTTGTGAGTGAAATTTTCCTTGATCCATAGTGTGTCCATCTCAAGAGAATGTAGATCACAAGTAAGAAAGCGATGGAGCGAATTCAGCTGCCACGGAACATAGTTGCGGAACTCCAGTACTCTTCTGCATGGAACCTCATTTCGCACTTGTAACGAGATCAGAGTCAAAAATAAATTTGCTGACTGTTACTTATATAGGCCGTACATCCCTCGATACACATATATAGCACCGTCTCGATGGAATCTAGATCGCCCAGTAAGAAAGTGATGGTGGCGAATTGAGCCGACACTGTATACTACAATCACATTTTGCATGGATGTTCATGTCGTACGTGTAAGCCCAAATGAATCGGCACATATATAAGAGCAGAATGTTGTTTTTATAGCTTCTATCCACTTGAGCCACATGGGAACTGGGAGGTGGGGGGATCTTCAGCCGTGAATGACTGAAACTTCAGTCCTCTTATCTATGCATGGACGCTCATTCCGCGCCGATAAACCCGAAAGAATCATTTCAAATGTGCTCAATGCTCGTTTAGTTTCTATTCCCTTGATCCACCGGGGGCCTATCTCGTGGGAACTGACTTAGACTGAGCGAATTCGACTACCATGGAACATAATTGCAAAATTCCAGTTCTCTTATGTGTGGTGGCCCACGCGGCACCCAAAGGAATTGGCTCAAACGTGCTGACTGCTAGTTCTTGGTTAAATTCCCTTGAAACGAGCTCCTTAATCAATAAACATCGTGATATATCTACTCTCCTCTCAATAAACTGTGACTTTATCTACTGATGAGCATAGGAATTTGGAACTTGCTTTCGTGGGAACCCTAGTGGGAACTACATTGTATACATGTACGCTGTGAATGAAGTGGTAATCGCATGTCTCGTAAATAGAGAACAGTCGGCTTTTTCACAATGGTCGATATATCTCACTGTAATGTGAAGATCTATAAGACACGTCTTGTCTATACGTTGCGCAATAACCGACGTTAAGACTGACGTATCGGGGAGAAAATGAGATTGCGAGTCCCAGGTCGCCCGAGGAGCCGGTGATATGATCAGGAACACTGGTTCCGGACGGGAAATGGTCGCCATCTGTCTTATCGACGTATTATTACAGGTGGTTCCGGAGCTTATTACGGACACCGTGGGAGTTTAATCCGGCCTATGTATATTAACCCTTTGGTGGCGGAAGCTGTGGTGGTGCAGCATTAAATATCCTGTGCCAGTGCACTCTCATTTACAAAATAAAAACAGTTTCCGTTGATTACAAACCAATATATGCGTGATCAGGAAAATGGGATCGAAGTTAGCTCTACGTATGTTTAGATTTTCAACTAATGCTGCGTTGTTTCCTATTCCAATTTACTAATTTCCGAAATGGGTTTACTCCGAAAGAGTGTAGAGAAGCTCGCCAATTAGTATTTAGTATAGAAAGAGTTCATTTAAAAATGTTTAATTACTCTGTCGGTCAAAACCAATGACCCAAATCGATCTGCAAGTCATTTTTTATAATCATATAACAGTACATTTTAATTAATAATTTGAACTTATATTGTTCAAATTCCAACACAGTCTCCAAATAACAACACGTAGCAAGCGCGTGCACACGGTCGGCTTGAAGTGACGTATATTCATAGCTTTTTACGAAGTGTCGACTTCAGTTATTGTCTGATGAACGTTTGTGTAAGTGTACTGATTTCTTACGGAAGCTAATTCTGTGCATGTAGAAGGTGTGTGATTATTAGGAATAATATGACTCAAACATTCATTCGGTTTAACTCATGACCAGTGGGCTTACTCGAGACATGGTTTATGTTACCGTTCAAAGCATTCTAGTCGGAATATCATAGGTGGGCCTTTTCTCAGTCAGTTTTCCGTGATATTAAAATACCTATTTGGAGTCAAATTTGAATGCACCAGCTTCTAATCTCCAGATATATTGTAAGCACATCTGCGGTACAGAAATAAGCAGATTTTTTTTTCTTCACATTGCAATAACGGTGTTTTACAGAAAAACCAGATTTATACCTTGTTTTTAAACAGGAGATGACGAATCTGTCTTATTAAAATATTTGTTCAGCAAACACAAGAATTGTGTGTGTCAGAAATGGTATGGAGCAAGCTTTCCGTAATTATATATCGACAGGAGACCTTCCCTGCGAAAATTTCCTGCCTCACTTGCGTAATAATCTGACGTCACGACAGACATTCTGGGAAGAAAATGAGATTGTGATTCCCAGGTCGCCGGAACGCAGTTAATATGGTAGAGAAAGTCAAGTCTGGTGTGGATGTGATCCCCCATATGTCTTATTGGGGTGTTATTAGTTTTGTAGAATACTATAGAAACATCGCGGCGTTTTTTATCATTTTTTGTGTATTACCTGTCACCGAAATCGGCAGCGGGGATATCTCAGAGTCACTGAAGGCGACATTAATCATGCAATCTATCAACGAGGTGACGGTTTTCCAGCTTTCTGTCGTGAGTAGCGGAGTGTTTTTAATTTGTCGGTAGCGGATGATAATAATTATAGCGGGATGGAGTGTGGGTACCACCGTTGTGGCTATATGGCATAACTGCAAGCCTATATAGGTTTTGTTTAGTTTATTCTGATGTATCATCGTTTCAGCATCTAGGTCATATGAGGATGATGTCAGTAAAAGCTCACTGGGAAATGATACCCGGGGCAGAGATAGAAACCATCGACCATCCGCTAAACAACCGTCAACGTTTCTTAGATACGTATACACGGCTCTCCTGTATTATATCGTGAGCAACGCAGTATGTTTAATTTGTCAGTAGCGCATGATACTGATCAGTCTGAAAAGCCGACGAAAATCCTATATCGGATGTATACGTGTCTATAGAACTCTCTATTAAAATTAGGTTCTGTTCTGAAGGGATTTCCTCCATTTCATTTGGCGCATGCAGACTACGCACGATTTCATTGGTTTATGGCATAACATATCACTTCACAGATCTCAGGTCAATGACGTGTTGACAATTTTCCCACGCATTCTCAAACTCAACTATATATATATTGTTGGAAAACTGAATACAGGCGATATATCCATAATTCATTTTACTCATCGCAATATAGGAGACATTATCTTCGAGTTTTTATATTTTATATATTGTATTCATGTCTGATTATTCTTCGCATCTTGTTGTATTTATAACTATTTCTAAATACTGCAATTCTCACAGACATTAACTACGCCAGGAATGCAATCCATATTATTTGGAAACGGTTTATTATGTCATGTTGGGAATGTCGCGTCGTCGACTCGTCGTAGAAATGAAATATGATAGACACTTCTATAGAGACGTACATCCGTTATAGGATATTCGTTGGCTTTTTTTTTATTTGTCAGTAGCGCATGATACTGATATACGGTATTTGTCAGTAGTGCATGATAATGATATATGGTATTTGTCAGTAGCGTGTGATACTGATATACGGTATTTGTCAGTAGCGCATGGTACTGATATACGGTATTTGTCAGTAGCGCATGATACTGATATACGGTATTTGTCAGTAGCGCATGATAATGATATATGATATTTGTCAGTAGCTCATGGTACTGATATACGGTATTTGTCAGTAGCGCATGGTACTGATATACGGTATTTGTCAGTAGCGCATGATACTGATATACAATATTTGTCAGTAGCGCATGATACTGATATATGGTATTTGTCAGTAGCGCATGGTACTGATATACGGTATTTGTCAGTAGCGCATGATACTGATATACGGTATTTGTCAGTAGCGCATGATACTGATATACAGTATTTGTCAGTAGCGCATGATACTGATATATGGTATTTGTCAGTAGCGCATGGTACTGATATACAGTATTTGTCAGTAGCGCATGATACTGATATACAGTATTTGTCAGTAGCGCATGGTACTGATATACAGTATTTGTCAGTAGCGCATGATACTGATATACGGTATTTGTCAGTAGCGCATGGTACTGATATACGGTATTTGTCAGTAGTGCATGCTACTGGTATACAGTATTTGTCAGTAGTGCATGATACTGATATACAGTATTTGTCAGTAGCGCATGGTACTGATATACGGTATTTGTCAGTAGCGCATGATACTGATATACGGTATTTGTCAGTGGCGCCTGATATTGATATACGGTATTTGGAGTGTGACCATCGCCGGTTATTGTGTAATGATCGACGAATCTCACTGTGAAATGATAGCAGTTGCTCAATTGTCGTAGATTAACCACTGATTAACCAATGAGCAACTGACAACACCTACAAACCCCTGAGCATCTCGCAGCAACCACCGACTAACCACTGATAAACTGACAACAACCATGACCCAGCCAACAACTGAGCAACTGACAGCAACCACCGACTAGCCACTGAGCAACTGGCAACAACCATCGACCAACCACTGTGCAACTGACAACAACCACCGACTAACCACTGAGCAACTGACAACAGTCATCGACTGAGCAACGGACAACATAAACCGAATAACCACTGGGCAACTGTCAACAACAATCGACTAACCTCTTAGGAACTGACAACTAATCAATGAGCAACAGACAACACCGACTAACCACTGAGCAACTCACAACAACCACAGACTAACCACAGATCAACTGATAACAAACATGACCCAGCTAACCGCTGAGCAACTGACATTAACCATCGACTAACCGCTGAGCAACTGGCAACAACCATCGACTAACGGCTGAGCAACTGGCAACAACTATCGACTAACCACTGTACAACTGTCAACATAACCGACTAACCACTGAGCAACTGACTACAGTCGTCGACTGATCAACTGCATGACAGAAGAAACCGACTAACCACTGGGCAACTGACAACAACCATCGACTAACCTCTTAGCAACTGACAGCAACCATCGACTAACCACTGCAACTGTCAACAGAAACCGACTAACCACTGGGCAACTGACAACAACCATCGACTACCCTATGAGCAATTGACAACAACCATCGACTAACCACTGTGCAACTGGCAACAACCATCGACCAACCGCTGTGCAACTGTCAACAACCACCAACTAACCACTGATCAACTGACAACAGTATGCACTGACTATAACAACAGTGTAATGCTCAATAGCCACCGACTAACCAATGTGCAACAAAAAAGTCACCGACCATCCACCGATGAACTGACAACAGTCTCCTATATTAACCACTGAGCAACTCTCATCAGTCACCGATTAACCATTATGATCTATAATTTGGAAACTTTAATCGTTCACCCATCCTGTCTACAACTGTTTAAACGACAATGTTCCATATCAACGACATCAGGCGCAAGCCACAAATTCTACGGATATCCACGGAATATGAAAATTGCTGTCGCTTCAGTTTTTATTCCGATCGAATCGACCCGATGTTCGTCAATATAACATCCGGTCACGTGACTTGGTCGATGCCATGTTTACACTGTCTTGAACAAGCATTTCAACAGCGCATCGAGTACCCCTTCCGATGAGCCGTGACATTAACTGTTCGAGTACATAGAACTGGGTGTCGCCAGGTCGATCCGCGTTCGTTACAATACTCTGCTTAAGCAAACAGAAGCATGTGCACTCAAGCCATAAATACTCTCAGCCAGATCCTATACGCTTTTGAACTTTTATGGCACGTTCAACATCTTCGTGCGTGTAAATCTGTATGGAATTAAAGGACTACCTTGATGTGCACATCGACTGCAAAGTAATAATATGCAATGTACTGTTTAGATTTGTGTTTTGCTTCAGATTGAAATACAACCACCACTGCAACTAATACTTCATATTATCATATACTTGCTCATACAGACTGAGCGAGTTTTCACGAAAAAGTTGGTGGAAAATATGTTCAAGTCAAAATGTGATGGTAGCAACGTTGTAATCAGTCTATATATACGTTCTGACCTATAGGTCGGGTATGCTGTAATCCACATCCGAGATGCTCATACATATGCATGAGTAGCGTCATTTTGCGCTCCGCGTGTATATATAATGTTTCGCTGATTCTTGGTATACATGGGCCATGGGCGTTTTATTTATAGAAATGGGAATTTTTGTGACGGATTAAAAGTCGAACTGCGATCCGGAGGCCGAGTCCGGTAAAAGGTGTAGTTGGGAATTCTGGTGAGATGCATGATAAACCTTCAGTGATAAGCCGTATATATAGTTGTTGTAATAATTTGAAGGAATAGTTATTTTAACGGAATTATGAGTTGGTCATTCGTGAAACCAATATATTATATATTCTATAATTACAATCATGGGTATATAATATATGATCTTGAGCGCGTTACCATTTCTGACATTGGTTTTCTTGTATACGATTACCATCTGCACGCAATACCTTCCTCCGTTAGCAAGAAGTTCAAGTACTTGTATGGTCGTATTTTCTTAACGCTGAGGGTGTTTGGCTAATCCGAGCGATGTGAGCAAAAGCCATGCAGACGCAGTGTGCATGAAACAATCAAGAACTTATTAATTTTTAAATATTGTAATAATTGTGGCGCCTGTGTTTGCAAAATGACAGAGATAGCCATAATTTGTTTTATTATGACCGGTTTGTAACAACCAAAAGTGTCATTATTAAAATATTTCACAATATATTTGTTTTTAATGTTTTATAAACATAATGACTTTCCTCATTCGTTCGGTTTAGCCAAACAACGCGAAAATGACAACTTTAGATAAAATAACGGTACAGTTCACATAACAATTTAATTCAATTTAATTATTTATGCTGGATATTACAGGGTATGTGGATAATTACAACATAATTATACATATGTAATATATATTGTGCGATGCATGATTTTTTTTTTGTTTGAGTGAATATTCTGTACAGGATAATACACAGTATATATATATAGTGCAGTTATATAATTCAACCACCCATGGTGGTGTCCTATAACATGTGCGTTTATAGAACGCATCAGGAGAGCATACAGAATGGCATAACACTTTTATTGAACAGTGAAAGATATGTGTGTTCTCTTCCCCTTTCCCGAGTACAATATTTCGTTCAGTTTAATAATAATCGGTTCCCGGTAGAAGTAGGGCTTTATCTCTCAGCATCAGTTTTGTCCTATATCAGTATAATAGTAGTTCGTCAGGACCCAACAACATCACAGTAAATTAGCAGGACCCCTTAGGCGGAGGTAATAATAGGACTATTGCCATTTGATCTGGGGGAGGTTAATAACGGAGACTCATCGGATGGATGTTATTATGTAATGCAGATCGCTTTTATGTCCCATGAATGCGTAATTGACATCGATGCCTTCAGGGATGTGGCTGGAGGGCCTCTGTTGGGGTGTCCACCAAAATTTCCAAGTCTGAAGTTCCATTTTCCAACTGTTACCTCAAACTTTCCAAATGTCGGAAATTTCCAACCTGACATCCCTCATAAAATTGGAAATTTCCAACCTGATAGCCTCTACAGCCGTTTGTAAATTTTGAGTTGGGGGTTAGACACCCCTCCCCAAACAACGTCATAACTGTATAATCTGGATCTAATATGAGTATGCTTCGGCTCATCTCCCACGCAAGTTTATGGATCCGAATTTGTGCACCATGGTATCTAATTCATATACCGAATATCGGAACGCCATGCACGATGGCCATGCATGATGGCCTGGTACTTTGTAAGTATATAGCGGCATTGAATTCAGAAGTAAGCAAATATGTTTGATAAGCGAATATAGTTCCTTCTGAAAGATTTCCATGAATTATTAAATGGTGTAGTTTGGAAACACACTCCTTTTTTCTAGCCTTTTATGGTAACGGTCGATGATCATATATGTAGAGAACTGAATTCAGTGTGTGATAACTGCCGGTACAGATCGGTCACGAGGTTCCAGGGACGGAACCGAATCTGATATTCGGGCCGGGTCATGTTGAATATTACCGATAAACCATTTTGGGTGTATGTGTTTCCTTAAACAAATGGCGATATGGGAAGTTGGTGAACCTTAATATTCAGCGCAATACCCAAACATGAAAGAGAAAACATAAAAAGGGCCCGCACACTTGAGCAATCGAGCTATAGGTGTACACTGCCAGTCTGATCAACGACAAATCAAAATAGCGGAACCACTTCAACGACGGTAAACATGTTACGCAAACTTCGATAACAAAGGATTAATCAACAAACAAAAAAATAGGAGCTATGGGTTAACTTTGATTAATAACGTATATTTTGCATGCCGGTTAGACTTTATGCAGGATGTGTGTATTCGCGGATGTATATCATTATGTTTCATTATTGCAGTATGTAACTTTTTGACCGTGTTACTTGCTTTCGATATTTAGGTGTGAACAATGACTGGGCCACTCTGGATGATTTTATAACGGGAACACAATATAACAGCTAACATTGCTGATGAAGTGTGCATGTCTCAGTTGGAATGTCGTATTGCGAAGTATCGGGTGTGTATTAATCCGATTAGTAGATTTTTGGTCCGCAATTTAAAGGCTTTCTGGTGTGGTGAATACGAAACTTGCAGTGATAAGCCGTAGTTGTTGTAATAATTTGAAGGGTTGGTTCTTTTAATGGAATTCTGAGGTGGTGCATTCATGAAACCAATATATTTTATGTTATAATTTATATATGTATGCCTAATAATATGAACTTTAGGGCGTTACCATTTCTGACTATGGTTTTCTTGTATATGCTGTGGGGTGTTTTGCTGTTTTCTCTGAGCAATCGGACTCGCACATCAAACATGTTTGATATTATGTCGACTCGGGAGCCGGATTGCTCGGGTCTGGGGGTACGCGTGACATATGTGACCCGCCATATCAAATCCAGTCGTAAGCGGGATTTTTTTACCCTGTGCCAATGCATTCTCTTATATATGCGAGTCGACCATATACATTTTTTACAATTTTAATAATTTGTTCTTGTATTCTTTAACAATTTTATAATTTCACCCATACAGAGCCCCAGACAAACATGATCAGACGACACTCTTCTATATGCTTCTATATATGTGTGGGGCTCCATGCAGGGTAATGGATTTTTTTTTATTTTATGTCCTAAAAATTGTAAAAAACATTTATTTTTTTTAAATAACAAAAATTGGTTAGGCCAATACATTCTCTTATACATGCGAGGCGACCTATGGTCGACTCGTATATATAAGAGAATGCATTGGCACAGGGTAAAAAAATCCCGACTTACGACTGGATTTGATATGGCGGGTCACATATTGCTAGGCAAAGATTGGTGGAAAACGTGCCTTGATAAACAGTTACCTTCTGCGAGTCAGTACAATGCGATTACGCTTCCGTGTAATGTGACTTGGACAACATGGCAATTCCACACCCGCAGAAGAATATACGCGCGAGGATTTGGTTATTGAAATTTGGCAGAGACACCCTAAAATAATAGGCTTGTTTTTGTTATGTCAGATCGACTTCAAAAATCTTGACATGAGGACCGCGGCTATATAGAGAAATAGTTGAGGCAGTGAGCATGAAAGAAGCGGAAATTTACTTAATTCCAAACGAACAGTTCAGTTCTGAAACTGAAACTTGAAACAACTAGTGCCAGAATGGTGCATGCTAGCTGCAAAAAACACAACAGGATACATCATGAGTCCACTCGTCGCGTTGTAAACTGTTGTCAACAGAGCATTGCTCTAGGTTGGTCTTCGATTCGAATAGAATGATGTCCTAATCGATGTCTCTACATATTGTTTGCACCTTTGAAACGAGAATGATGTCATAATCGATGTCTCTACATATTGTTTGCACCTTTGAAACGCCTCCTTCGATTTTTCAGTACGAAAATATCCGACATGATGTCTCATTTATCGGATTAAATTAAACATATAGTCGTTTCTAAACCGGGAAGCGCTGCGCGATATTACGGACTCTCACTATCACCTGCTGGCCTATTGTAAATTGATTTCGTCACATACCAACATGTTTTTTATTTGAATAAATTTCCCCGACATATTGATTCCATTGTGCTGTCAGTTCCAATTCACTGAGAAGAATCATAATTTCGCTGGAGTGAAACCGACAGTCATTGATGGAGAGTGGACAGAAATATCGAATCATTCTGTACAAGTCTATACAACTTACAGCCAACACGACCGGGGACGATTCGATAAAAGCAATGAGACATAAAGGTTCTTCTTTATCCACTATGACTCTTTGACTCTTCGGCAATCATTCGGCAATATTGATGTCTGTATGGAGAGTTTTAGTCGTTGATAGTGAATATATATTTTTTGTGGGAGCGCGTCGCGACGACTTTATTGGTCCTTCTCGTACCGTATCGCACATCCTTCCACATCGATTACTTCTCTGACGGTTTAATGAATTGATGGCTGAGATATCTAAATTCCCGTGTATTGCGATAATCTCGTGGTGGAATTCATCTAAATTCTTGTATATCGTGATAGTCTCTGGTTAGATTTTACCGATTTGCTATATATAAAAGCATGCACAGTCTGTATCGTAGAAAAAAAATCAAAGAGAATGATTGGTCTTCAAAGACTATTAAACAATGGAAGCCCGGTGGCTCAGTCGTTATGTTGTCTAGAGCTTGACGATGTCATACGCCGTCCAGAAATGTCGAGGCTGGTTCGAGGAGTGGGGATTTGTGTTCCGTGCAAATCAAGATAGCATACCCTGATGTGGGTTTCTGAACAAAATTGTCTTTTTTTTACCAGAGGTCGGTGTGGTGTGGTTTATTTTGGGTTTATATCGTTGTTACAGTAGTTGCCTTATCAACTGGGCCAGCGGGGGTCCCTAGTATATAGACAGTTGTACAGACGACGACTTTATTGGTTCTCGCATCGTATCGCACATCCTTCCACATCGATTACTTCTCTGACGGTTTAATGAATTGATGGCTGGGATATCTAAATTCCCGTATATCGCGATAGTCTCGTGGCGGAATCATCTGAATTCTTGTATATCGCGATAGTCTCTAGACGGATTTGACCGATTTGCTATTAAAAGACATCGTCCGCTGTGCTGTCTGTAACGTAAAAACAATTCATATAGAGTATATACGATTGTTCTTCTAAGACTACTAAACAAATGAAGCCCGGTGGCTCAGTCGGCATGGTGTATAGAGCTTGATGATGTCAAAAGACGCCCAGAAATGTCGAAGCTGTTTCGATGAGTGGGGATTTGTGTTCCATTCAAATTAAAGGGGGGATAACCTGATTCGGGTTTCTGAACAAGATTGTCAGATGTTTACAAGAGGCCGGCATTGACGTTTATATCAATGCGCTAAGTTATTACGTCACTGCACTCTTAGAACAAATGTGTATAAATACTACACAAAATGTGTTACATTTGATCTTAAACAAAATTGTGTAGAAATGACACATGACATATAATTATTAAATATGTCGGTGGAATATCATCAACGTTGAATATGATTGAATATGTGAGTGTATCATAGTTATTAGATGAAATGTGTTATTTGGAGACACAAAACTCGTAAAGGCTACCACAGAACAAACAATTGGCAGCAGCTTTAAACTTTGTTATACACTATGTTTGTGTAAAAACTAAATAACACATAATTGTGTAGCACAAAATTTTAAAGCAGCTGCCAATTTTGTATTATGGCAGCTTTTACGAGGTTTATGTCTCAAATAGAAAGTATTTCATCTATTAAATATAATATACTCACATATTCACTCATATTCAATGTTGAGAAAATTCCGACGACACATTTATGTCATGATGCATTCTACACAATTTTGTTTAAGATCAAATGTAACACATATTGTGTAGTATTTATACACATTTGTTCTAAGAGTGTGTGCGTGTCGATAATACACGTGTGTCTTACTAATATTATGATTCCAGATTTAGGGGCTAATTATGTGATAAAAACAAATATTGTACATTTGAAGCGACCAGTTAATGAGCATCAAACATGAAGACAACGATCCATATAGTTGATCTGATTTAGTATATATATAGAGGAGTCATTATCAACGACTCGACCATGTCCGCTTCGCTGAGGAAATAACTTCTTCCATAAATAGAAACCATATTTTCGCAATGCTACAACATACGACCCTGGTAATAAGGCGATGTTCGTGATTCGTTGACGCATAGATGTGAATGGAGCAAAATGTATTTCCGCATGCAAGTACCAGACTTAATCATGCATTAAATAGTGATAAATAGTAATAAATAGCAATAAATAGTTCGTTTAACAGACGCGTCTCCCAGCCAACAGACGTTTTTACCGGTATTATGCACATGGTCAATCACGTAATTGAAATAGACCAGCAGATATTGTTTCTATTTATGGAAGAGGTTATTTCCTCAGTGAGGAAATGGCTGATAATGAGACAGGACTGGGGTATCACGAACGTAACCGGCTGTGCAACAAAATACTGCACAGAGTAACAATAAATCGTGACCTTCGCGTGCTTTGGAAACATTCATCACGGCCTATATTTCACAGACCGGGATCGCTCGTGTTTCTTCACGCAATTTCAATAAGTGCGCAAATTCTCATCGAATGAATTTTCCGGAATCGTGGGTGACCTGGTGTAGAGGTCAACAATCCCCAGCCCCGTCACGGCCAATTCACCATCACCGTGATTGAGTTAGACTCTCTAAGGAGAGTTCCACCTAAACTGAACGTGTCAGCCATCGCTATATCGGTGAATTACTATATAATATAATGGATTATACATCATTGGTATATATAATGTTTGTAAGTGATCTCTTTATTGTCATTGTGACGCGATAGCTTGTCACCTCTGTTTCTGTCACTTGGGTATATATATACGTCCTGTGTGAATATACGTCAAGTCCAAGTACAACCATTTCACGTTCTTGTAAACCTATTTTTATACTCAGGTTGTAACAAAAAGCGTGTAATTACTACATTCAATGTTATAGGTTTAGTATACGGTTTAATTTATTTGCGGTTTATCGTTGTTTGTTGGGTTATAATCACACACCCTCTAATTAGCACCCGTAAGAATCAGTACAAATCGCCATACGGTTTACAAGAACTTTTCCGAAGTTCGTGATCCAATAACTGAAGTATACACTTCATAAAAAGCGATGAACCACCTACATTACTTCAAACCGATCATGTGCACGCGCCCACTGCGTGTTGTACACTTCATAAAAAGATATGAACAACCTACGTCTCTTCAAGAAGATCATGTGCACGCGCTCGTTGTGTATTGTTATTGGGAAGCTGTGGAATTTGAACAATATGTTATTTTATTTATTTTAATTATATTCGATTATATATGGACTCAACCACCCCCCCCCCCCCATACAAATCCAAGATACTAGGTTTATACTTATACCTTATTTTTACTATATATTGACACACTATAAAATACCGCAAGGTAGACTGCTCTGGACACCATTAGTGAAGTTTTCCACTACCGACGTCCAAGACAGGGGTACCTATATTGTAGGCCATGGATACGCACATCGCCGCATCCCCCTGCTCATATTCTATGGGTATTATAAAACACATGCGGGATTGGAACCTAAACCAGTTTTAGCAACTAACACAAATACAAGTAAATATAAATATAGAAAGGAGACATTCCCATGATTTATTAACTGCATGGCAGTCCTCAAGATCGGAAGTTCCTATTATACGTTAGTTGAAACAGGGGCATCTTTTCAGACCGCTCGAATCTTGTAACATGAAAATAGTGAAAACAACAAGACGAACAGAAATTCCTATCACAACAAGACAATGTTTATATTGAGTTTTTATTCGTGTTCTGTGCTTTTCTGGGATTAATTATTCTCCGAGATGTTTATGACTCCAACTAAAAGCGACACCAAAAACCGAGATACCACACAGAACACCTGGCATTATTACAAACAGTCGCACTAGATACATCTCACGTGGGTGCGATATTGGCAAACAGCGCATCATAAAAAAATTCTGTGAGAACCTAAAACGTTGCGATAATTCCCCTAATAAAATACACGAAGCTAATCAATTTTATTGTCGAAACTTTTGTTAAAGGGCAATTACAAAAGAAACAGTAAACTGGCGAAGGCTAATAAAATATTACTTCAATTTGGTCTTCCGAGCTCTATCTCTGATTCAGCGGCCCGAGAGGTCAAATTGCCCTGTTAGAAGATGAGCTTTGATAACCGTCTAATTAAACTGTGGTTGTTTGAAGTTCCAGAAGTTCTATCATACCATTGAATTTGTTGCTTCCGATATACTAAAACACGTTCCTGTGGCTCAATCGGTTAGGTACATGTATATCGAGCGTCAAGTCGTTGATGAGCTCAGAACACACGAAGCTGGTTAGAATCTTATTCGGGGACCAACCAAGAGGTTTCAAATTGGGAGGTCACTACTCCCCATTTGGATATGAGAGACAAGTGGACTGTTATTAGGGAGAACAATGGCTGACGTTCAATTCACACCACAACATCACCCGTCAATGATCCAATTAATAAGTATTATGCAACAAAGGAACCCATTTATAAAACCATTATGGTGAATAAGAACACCATTATAATCAGTAAATATTTACTTGAAATATGTTGTGGGACATAATATGTCCCAACAACACATTTAAAGTATATATTTACTGGTTTATGAGAGAGGTCACTTCTTCCTGGGACAAAAATAGGGAGAAGTGGCACATTTTATGCAGAGATGTCTCACAAGTCGCCATCTATAGGCTGGTTCTTGACCTGAATGACCGCCAAAAATATTCTTATTGAGTATAACGGATGTCCAACGGGTCGATGAACTCTTTATATACGTATCGCGTGATGTTCCGATTTCCTCGTAAAATTAACCCTCTCTTTGTGCGCGTGAAAACCACCGAACTCAGAAAATATCTGACAAACTTATCCAGATACACAAATAAGGTAATCTTCCCTGCATGTGCATTGATTATAAATCCGCCCTTATCGGGAATCAAATCAGCTTCGCTATCGCTGCATTGGTGCATCTTGCCAACTGAGCCACCGGTGACCCCATAAAAGGGACGTAATTTAGTAATCAACCCAAAACAAAATTGTGCACAAACATGCTGCACGTTTCGGATAATAATGGCCAAAACAATAGATTGTTAACGACAACAGATAAATATTACGAATATGGTACTACGTCACTAGTATATGTGTTCTTTATATTAGTTGTCGTTTTCCTTATTCGTTTTACAGGATTGCAGGTTTGGACTTTCAACACAACTCACAAATACATGATATAGTAAGTAATAAGTTAGCGATCGTTTCTCAGCTCCTCAATGTGGGGGCTGACTCTGAGATTATGTCCTTAAATTGTGATCGCCATGTGGCCTTAATTTTATATATTAGTTGCAATCAAATCAGTCGTCGTCGTGAAGCAAGGGACGCTTGTGAAACACAAAGCGCTAAGCTTCGACCTGATAATAGCATAATTCATAATACAGCATAATTCAGTACAAAATAATCACCGCACGCAGTCCGGTAATCCCCTTACTGCGAAAAGGTTTTTGGACCGTCCGAAAAAAATATACAACAAATGGCTATTCGTTATAATTATCTGTTATCAAAATGCAAAAGATGTCTAATGATACATATACATGTACACGTATCTCCACAATTCATGACTTTCGTTATCGTCAGTGTCATTGCATGCATACAGCAGTCATTAACCGACATAGATGGGACTAGATATATAGATCTTGCACGAGCACGTATTATAGGTCGACGTATCTTAAACTTATCAAATGCGCATCGCGTGATTCAGACACGAATTTGAAATTCAAATGACGATTATTCACAGTCACACGCCATATTAAATGTCACAGGCCAATAGCAGGTATGAACCCAGGCATAGGTGCCGTGTCGATGCGAAACTACACAAATAGCTTAACTTCAGGGATATCAGTTTAAAGCAATTAACGGGCGTGTAATACACCTCACTGACAAAACTAAAGAAGTTCGATCAGAATTTTTGTGAAGGAGGTATAGAATGACAATGGTGACTATAGTCTGTAAACATGGGTTGTGTGGGATTGTGTGCATGGTATGGCATCTATATCATGCCATGAAGCTCTATACTCTGGCTAAGACGGAGAAATTTATAACATCGAAATATTATGTACTTGTTCGGGTGCGTGAAACTGATAAGTCAGTATCAAGGCGCTATATGGAATCCTATTACGGCCACTTGCTAATGGCGCTTTCGGCGCTTTCGGCGCGATGCGCCGAAAGCGCCGAAAGCGACAAAAAGTGCGCCATTAGTAACGCGCCGAAAGCGCCGAAAGCGACAAAAAGTGCGCCGTAACGGCGCACTATTTGTCGCTTTCGGCGCTTTCGGCGCTTTCGGCGCGGTGCGCCGAAAGCGACAAAATGTGCGCCATTAGCGTTATTTCGGCGCGCGCCGAAAGCGCCGAAAGCGACAAAAAGTGCGCCGATCGGCGCACATTTTGTCGCTTTCGGCGCTTTCGGCGCTTTCGGCGCGCGCCGAAACAACGCTAATGGCGCACTTTTTGTCGCTTTCGGCGCGCGCGCCGAAAGCGCCGAAAGCGACAAAAAGTGCGCCGATCGGCGCACATTTTGTCGCTTTCGGCGCTTTCGGCGCTTTCGGCGCGCGCCGAAACAACGCTAATGGCGCACTTTTTGTCGCTTTCGGCGCGCGCGCCGAAAGCGCCGAAAGCGACAAAAAGTGCGCCGATCGGCGCACATTTTGTCGCTTTCGGCGCTTTCGGCGCGATGCGCCGAAAGCGACAAAAAGTGCGCCGAAAGCGCCATTAGCAAGTGGCCGTAATAGGATTCCATAAGGCGCTATGCCAACTGGAAGAATGTACTATTCCACTAACATCGCCGAAAAATCTGAAGCAAATCGACCGTACCACTCCATAGAAAACATCGTCTGAACTACGATCAGATTCAAAATATTTACTATACGATTCGGGACGCATCTATCGGCGATAAACTAACGAAAACGATTTCGCCATCGAGAGTCACTGCATTTAATTAATATATAAGAATGACGGTGTATATTGTCAATTTGGATATAATATTTGTAAAAATTACTACTTTGAACAAGATTATTCTCCATTTATATTTGATCACCTTACGGAGTGTTTCATATCACTTTAACGTAGGTAATATATTTCTCAGTTAAAACCTGTTCCTTGAAACTGCAATTCACAGTTGTAGATGAAGGTCACAAGCAGCCCAAGGACCAAGTTCGCTTAAAATTGCACAATTTTCCCCAGGGGTAATCTGTTCATATGTATCGCGATATTGGCTCACAAAAGTCGCCTAAAGCATAAAATCTCGAGCTGTGACCTTCACCTGCTGAAAATTACAACATGTGCATTACAAAAGAACAGGTATTGACAAAGAAATATATCAGTTGTGTCAGGTTTTTATTATACGTTATAAAGTTCCACGTCAGTCATTGTCTTGATATCCAAAATATGAATCCAAATAAAACAAAAACTTTAGTAATTGTTTAGTTTATTTGGGGTTTATCGTCATTTCAGCCGTTAGATCATATCACGATGTCGACAGTTTTGTGATGGGGGAAAGGCAGCTCACAAGGTTAGTTTTACCGGGAAATAACGCAGTGGCGCGTTGAAACCACCGACACCTGAAATTAACTGACACACTTGCACAGTTACATTATTCATGTTAGATCCAATTTGCGTGGACGACAAATCCGCGCTAAATTGGATTCGAACCAGTTCCACGTATGATGAACTGAGCCATGCACCTTACAAACTCAGACACTGTGGTCCCGAAACTTGGCTAACTGCATGCACCCCATTGCACCATACCAAACTCCCAAGTTCGCATAATTCCTCAAGCATTCCAACTGTGGAAATATCCAACCTGACAGATTGCCGTTTCAGACAAAAAATTTGAATAAAGTAGAAAAATATGCTACTGTTGGTCTAAACATAACAAATTCCCCACAAATTACAGGTTGGAAAATCAAAAAATAAGAACAAGTTCAACCAATATATGTATATATGTGGTGTAAAATTTCGAACTAATGTTATGCCAGTCATGAACTTCCCAGCTGTTGAAACTTTGGACCAAAGTTGGGGATAGACACCCCCAAAACCCCTGACATAAGTCCCTGCACATAAATCACCAACACTCGACTTGGCATACATTTATTTATCATAGAGATATTATGGTTGCATTTATCCCGAGACGGTATACATGTACGAAGCTTTACGCGCTATACGATACACATTTCGAAATACCAAGCTCCCTGCTATTCCCCTTATATGTTAAGGCATCAGGATTCAGCAACCATCGACGCAAAGTCGCAAACTGCAAGGCAGAGTTATATCCCCTCGCTACGCTGGTCTGACCACCGCCATCAAGTGTACATCACGTAAAGAACTCCTACATAATTTATTCAAGGCTTTTTGTCAGTTACAAATCATTTTGATTTGATCCGGCCAATTTACAAATGAATATAGACAGTTCAGTTTCTAAGAATAATGCATAAATAAAGACAAAAAGTCAAATAAAAAATGTAACATTTCCTTACATTGTGTATACGTAATGGTAGTGTTCCGATCCGCGTATTGAGGGGACTGAAACCTACATTGCAGTCTGGGTTTCCTTAGCCGGATAATGTATATTATACTACATATATGATAAGCGTTACGCGCTATACGAGTTTCGACATCCCAAGCTCCCTGGTATTCCCCCGAGCCACTATACGAAAGCGCACTCTGGCCATCCGAAACACCACCGCACCCACAAATATACAAATACACAACTCGTTATAACGATTTAAAATCGTTATATAACGACTTCCAACAACTCGTTATAACTACTTCCATGCAAGGGAAATAACGCAGTTGCGCGTTGAAACCACTGACACCCGAAATTAACTGACACACTTGCACAGTTACATTATTCAGGGTAGATCCATCCATCTCCACAAATGATGGCCTAATGAGCCACTCACCTTACAAACTCAGACACTGTGGTCCCGAAACTTGGTTAACTGATACACATAAGCAGGGGTGTGGCTAGAAGGTCTCCTTTGGAATTGTTGGAAGTCGTCATAACGAGTTGTGTATTTGTATATTTGAGGTGCGGTTGTGTTTCGGATGGCCCTAATGCGCTTTCGTGGGGCCACATCTCTATGGATGTCAAGGCAACCGCAACCACCGACATGGTCTCGCCACAGAGCATCACATCTTATAAAGAGCTATTATAATGTTCTGCATTTGGTATATTATTTGCATATTAAAGAGCGTAATTCTTATACCCGTGCGCTCATATTCATCTTCATTGCATCTGTTTCTTATAAGTGAAAGTAATATTGTGGGTTATGATTAATGCCGTTTGAATCATAGGTCCCTGGCACAACATTTGTCATTACAATATAAGTACTATAAACACAGGTATATCAGTGTTATGACTATAATTTTGTGCCATGCAGGGACATGTGGTTTGAATGTGTTTGGTTTGTAACAAATCGGGATATGAAATGGCCGTTAGCTTGATCTGTTCAACATATACGTGACAGATTCATCTCCATAAATCCCAGAATTCACTAATCGAATGGGTTGTTTGGTCGTCCCCACATGCCTTGCATTCTGCATCGATGGTGGCAGAAAAAAACATAATTACGCCGTGCATATAAAACTGGTGTTATGGCGGCAATGAATGTTATCTGTATTCAGCGTCATCACAGATGGCTAATTGGACAAATCTACAACAAGGCCAGAAATTACTCTCAGTTTTCATTCCGATAACATCACCCTTTAACTCCCAAGAGTAGCGCACTTGAAATAATACTCATTCAACCAATATCATCCCTCGGTGGGAGGCACAAAGGATCCAATCAGGGTCCTTGGGTTTTTTTCCAATCACTTTCCGCACTTATTCACCCTAGTTAAGTGGTCCTACTGATTTGCTATATATGATGCTGGTGGGGCAAAATGATGTTGTTAAGAAAAAGTACCATTATTTTTTTCTTCTATATAATAAATTTGTCATTTTCTTGATCTTTGGCTAATCCGATCGAATAGAGGAAATGTCATTATGTGTATTAAATATTCAAAAACATAAACATTGTAAAATATTTTTATAATGGCACGTTTGGTTGTTGTAAGCCGACAATAATCAATATATAGAGGATCTCACATGAGTTTCTATTTTATACGGAATTTATCAACCGAGTTCACTAAATTAGATTTGAGCCGAGGTTTACCGAGGCTCAAATATAATTTAGAGGACGAGGTTGATAAATTACGTATAAAATAGGACGAGTGTGAGATACCTTTTATCACATGATCAAATAAACCCGAAGCAACGCGCAATATTCATCGAAAACAACAATCATAAACTACAGCGATCGCAAGTTATTTGAAGAACGCCGTGACGTCATCGCACGCGCTGATATTAAACGTGTCTATTACCGATAATTATGAAACTGCTTTTATGGCCAAATTATGTGATAAAAGGATGTTTCATACAGCCACTGGCATATTCTCAAATCGCTCGGATAAGCCGAACACCGCGTAAATGAATATTTTAGAAAAATATCACGGTAATTTTGCTCAACATATAGCATCGTTTGCCATATGATGACTTTAGAAAATATAACGTTATATTTCTTAACAGCGTCAGTTTGCCCTACCAGCATCATATCGATTTAGCAGGGGTGTTACTGTTTTTGGTGTTGTATATAGACAGGGTCACGCATCCAATGTTCGGACGATACCTATTTCTCTATAATGTACAACGACAGTTCCTTAAAGACATATTATGGACTTGTTCGGGTGCGTAAAACTGGTAAGATAGTACTCATGCGTTAGGCCAACCTGGGGAATGTAGCATTGTACTAACATCGCCGAAAATTTCAAAGAAATCGACAATACCACTACGTAGAAAACATCGTCTGAACTACGCTCAATTGTAAACATTTGCACCTCGATTCGGGACGCAACTATAATCGACGATAAACTGACACAAACGATTCCGCCATCGAGTCATTGCATTTAATTAATATATCAGAATGACGGTGTGTGTTGTCAATTTGGATTAATATTCGTAAAAATAACTACTTTAAGCAAGATTATTCTCCATTTCTATTTGATCACCATACCGGAGTGTGTAACATCACTTTAATACTCTCAAATTAAGGATATTCTTCTGCGAGTGCAGGAAGCGTAACCACCCGAAACATGGACAACCCGACCGGCCGACCCGGGACAACCCGACTCAGGGACAACCCGACCCGGACCTTAAAATTGTAACCATGACCGAAGGTTTGGTGGGACAACATTCCAACATTTTGTCTCCCGGTGAAGACTTTCTACATGTAATTGGCCTGGAATTTCCAGTGTAATTATAAGTTCATGTGTGCATGTTTCACCTGAAAACATTGTTTGAACACTACAAAAGAGGCCATTATACAGGGATGCCGGGGTAGAGGGGAAACGGACACAGAACGTGTCCGCTCAGGATCTCTAAAATGTAAAATTCATGAAATATCGGGAGCAATGAAACTTTTATAAACTATAGAACATTAAATATATAGGTTAATTTTTGTAATGTTGCTTGAACAAGAGCCTTCAAAATGTAGTAAAATTCTGCTTTTGACACTTTTTTTTTTACATTTGATCGATGTTTTCGTTTTTTTGCTTGAATGATAAAGCTGCCCCCTGCCGTTGCATGCTTATTATGGTGTTCGCGATCGCCCAAGTTTCGGATTCGAACACTCACTTCTTGGCGAAATCAGTATATCTTTGGATAATAATACATTTTGTCCCCAAGGTTGTTCTGTCCTGCTCCACTTTACTTATATCAAGTCTCCACCACTCGTCTAAAAATTGTTGGTGGTTTAGTATCTTTCAAATAAAGCCAGGTAAACAGTATTCTTCGTTTTATAAATTTATATATATACCGAAGTGCCGTTCATACGGATTGCCCGTATACATGTACGCAACATTATATATGCCTAATTGCTCAGTTTTCCCGAACAACACTGACGTGTGGTGGCTGAGGTCGATTGAGGCATTCATTGTATAACCCTTTACCCAACAGAACGGCCCTGTGCCAATGCATTCTCTTATATATGCGAGTCGACCATAGGTCGCCTCGCATATATAAGAGAATGCATTGGCTTAACACATTAAAAATTATAAAATTGTTAAAGAATGTAAGAAAAAATGGTAAAAAGTGTTAAAAAAAGATTTTTTTTAGGCCAATGCATTCTCTTATATATGCGAGGCGACCTATGGTCGACTCGCATATATAAGAGAATGCATTGGCACAGGGCATAACTGTAACTATCACAATGTGGTCAAGGAGCCGGTTCCAATGATATCCATATTTGTATGGTTCTATTGAGACAGACCGAAGATATTTTAGGCTGTTGAAGCTTTATTTGGCCGGTTTGTTGGGTAAAGGGTTAACCATTGACAAACATATAGAAGAACATTCCCGAATTTTTATTCAGTTTGGGGAAATTTGTACTATAAATCCCCTAATTTTAATAAACTTTAGAAATGGGCTATTACGTGAAAAACATAAATCTTCAAATTTGTATTCATATATTTAATTTAATTTTTGCCAGCTTATATCATAATCTATACGTTTGCTCGCGTGTATTATTATTTTAAGTTATTATTAATAAATAACAAACAAATACTCACCAGAATAGGAAGAAATAATAACGATGAACTGTAACAATAAATCAAATCGAAAAAGCCGATCAGGAGCCGGGAAATTTAGCCTCCTTAATCCGAAAAACATAGTTCAATCCGTATCCATGTACGCCAGCCACTCCAGAGAAATATTTAGTCCGCTGCCTAAAAACATCCAAACGAACAATAAACTTGTTTAAATTATTAACGGCTATTGAATAAACAGTTTCGATTCCATGCCTCCGTCTGACTAGGTATATTTGTGGGAGTGGAGAGTTGTGATCGATCACATGAGATCGTCGCGATAGCACTGATCGAGAGTTTTAATCCGAATGCCTCATCGAACAGACCGCTGTTGTATTTGGCTATTCGAACGCACACTACTGTTGTGTTTGACTATGTGGCTATCGTAAGTGCGCGCTAAGCTTTCGTGGTTCGCTGTCGGGACTTCAGTGATTAGTTCTTCCGTGGAACTGGTTGGCTGTTGTATCAATGATCTCTGAAATATATAAAATTTAAAAGCATTAGCGCCAATAAACACATGGTTCGTCACGCACTAAGGATTATAGAAATGACATTAAAGTGATCCATCGATCTTTTATTGACGTTCTCGATGACTGCAGTTCGTTCCGAGAACTACCCCTGATTAATAGGTCCTGCTAATTTTCTATGATGCTGGTGGCCCGGCTGAATTCATATGATGCTGGTAGGGCAAACTGATGCTGATAAGAAATGTACCGTTATATTTTCTAAAGTTGTCGTGTTCGCGGTGTCTGTATGATACATTCAAGAATCGATAAAATATTTTTTTTAATAGCCATCTTGATTAAAGTCGGTTTGCAACAACCAACACGGCCATTATTAACATAATGATGTAACATATTATATCATGCCATGAATATCTACTATAGCCTATACGCCCGTAGGGATCTGGCGAATTCAGTTGTTAACACCACCCCTGGTTAAGTTGCCCTGCTAATGTGCTGTGATGCTGGTGGGTCCTGCTGAATTTCTATGATGCAGGGAAAACTGACGCTGTTAAGAAAAAGTACCGATTTATTCTAAAGTTATCATTTTCGATGTGTTCGGATAATCTTAACATCGGCATTAGAAAAAGCATTATGTGTTTCAAACATTCAAAATAATACATATTGCAACATATATTAATACTGGTTGTATTGTAGTTTTTTGTAAATCGACTATAATCAAGATGGCTATTAGCGTCGTTTTGCAAACACTAGCGCAGCCATTGAATTTTTCAAATATAAATATGTTCTTGAATGTTTCATACAGACACTGCATGATTGTTTTCTCAAATCGCTCGGATTAGCCAAACAACGCGAAAATGACAACTTTAGAAAAAATAACGGTACTTTTTCGTATAACGGCATCAGTTTGTCCTACCCGCACAATAGCAATTCAGCAGGACCCAACAACATCATAGCATGCTAGCAGGACCACTTGAACATGGGTGAATTACCAAGTGATGACTTGACACTTCTGTAGAAAAATAAGAGAGTTGAGCAATGCTCTTTATTCCTGGTCCAATGTATGTCTCTACTTTCCAATGAATTTTAGAGCGAATATTTTATGAAAATAGTGATAAGTGAATACTATAGAATGCCCCTGTCATATGCTATATAATGATCAGTCATAACAACACTCATCAATACGCATTTGACCCTAGAGTGCAGAAGAACTCGTTAATATAAAGCACGGTATATGGGAATCACTCAGTGGGCTTGAGGGACTATATGCGGATGGAATTCCAATTCATATACTTGACTTAGTCAATATTTATGATTAATTCTCTGCGATATTTAAGTTTTCATGCACGCAGTTCAGGTAACATAATCCATTATATGTCACGTGACCTTGGAAACTCAAGGGGGTGAACATGTTTGTTATTAATGTTCCACTCTACGTGGACAACTTGCAATGGATTTTACAACGAATGTTTAATGAAAATATTGCATGAGAGTGTAACTAAAAAGAGTTCTGATTGAATATATCAGTATATACATGTAATTATAACGAAAATACATTTTACCCTAGAATGCAGAAAGGCTCTTTAATATATATTATTGTATGGGCACCACTGAGTGGGGCCTGAGGGTGGATTTCCAATTCCCACATGAACTGATTAACACGTTCTATATATACTAAATGGATTCTCTCACCCAGCTACGTATAAAAGTATACGCTGCAGCAAATGGTATATTATTCATTTGGAGGGAAAATGAGCAGACGATAGTAAGACAGGATAATAAGTGCAGAAGTATTCATATTTTTTGGTGGGAAATGTTCAGATAATAAGTTTAACAAAACGACATATGGTTGAACTTATTAACTAAACATTTCCTAAGGGAAATACTCGTCAATGAGTATTTAGTATAGAATTGGTTAATGTGTATATTAACCCACTGACATTTAAGTCCGCACGTATATACGATGTGGCTGGTCTGACATGAAACATTCCATGCGTCATGTGACCTTGCTACTAAACCTTGTCGAACTGCATTTTGATTAACGGGCCATTATATTATGTGGACACTTTTCGATGAATTGTATAACAAATGTTCCATGGAAGTCCTAAAATATTAATGTAACAAAAAAGAGTCACGATTGAATGTTCAGCGTATAATTACAACAAACATCATTCATTAATAGCCTTGCCCGCGGGGTGGGCGCAGAAGGACTCTTAGTCGTGCACACAACAGACAGATCCTATTCTTTTATATAGAGATATAATATGTATTATGCTACTTCAATATATCCTCGTGCAGATAGGTTCATGTTGGACTTATCTGATTCTGAATAGGCCCACAGGGCCACCAACAGCATAGCACCCTAGCAGGACCACTTGAACATGTGTGATCTTTATTTCATTAAACAAATTTAAATAATTTGTTTGGAAAACTAACGCCGTTATGACCACCGCCTTGGAACCCCGAGTCACCACACCTAATTTGATTGAAAATCGGACCAGCAGCCTGTGAGAAAAATCTGGACAGACGGACGGACAGACAGACAGATCCTACTCTTTTATGTATAGATTGAGTCGCCGTAATTATTATGCTGGTGAATATGCTGCTGATGATGATGATGATGATGCTGATGATGATGATGATGACGACGACGACGACGACAACGACGACGTTGACGATGACGATGACAATGACGATGATGATGAGATTATGATGATGATGAAGGTGGTAGTAATAATTATGATATGGATGATTATGATGATGATATTGATGCAAGTCACTATAATTATTTGTATTCATGTGGAACCACCAGGCTGAATGTCAACCGCAGCGTCGGTGTATATTATGTACATATACGTGCATATCCCATGTTTTCATCTAGCTCTATATAGATTGCATACTATCTCCATTTACATTTATTATTATAGATTTATTTACACTGGATCAGCGAATAAAGCATGTGTACGAAACCACTTAGTTTTTCTGTTGATTATTTTCAAAATCTCCCCTTTTTTTTAGTTCAACTTATGACCACGTGATCCATAGCTTGAGACCACGTGATTCATAACTTGAGCCCACGTGATTCATAGCTTGAGGTCACGTGATTAATGATTGTGGAGTAAAGTACACGCGGCTCGGGTCATTAACCGGCACTGTCATGCTGACTAGGCCTAATCCACTCCCATTATTATAAAGATATCTCAGCGAACTCAAGTAAACTCGAAGGCACGTCACTTGATGTCATTCGATTGTCATTGACTCTTCACGTAATTAATTATTAAAGAAGTTATGTTTGCTTTTATCAATACCAGCGAGTTCTGGGGTTGCCTTTGATTATAGCGCCACCGTGCCATGAACCCACGATGTAAGCATCCAGATACGAGATGGAGCTAAGTAAACTTGACTATATGTCACCGTGCCTTGTGTCATACAAAACGCATTGTAATATTTACAGATACATGTATAGTCAATGGATGTTTGTACCTCAAAGCAAGTTTCATACACATGCAGGTGTGGGCCATGGCAAAGATTAGACTACGTGTAATGTGTCCACCTATATCATTGGTTGACATTCATGATAATGACACTCAGTTTCCTGGAATTGGAATCTAGGTGTCTATAGTTTGGGAAAATATATGCTACAGATTACAAAATAACCACCTCCATTAAAATAGCACCCAATGTAATAGGACACCAGTATGTATATATTCTGGAATTTCTGGCAAAACCAACCGATCGTTCAATTGTATTCACTATACATCATTTAATTTGAAATAATATGGCCAGAATCCCAAAAGATTAAGTTTTCTTTAAAATTCCATACTGCATCTTTTATAATAAATGTGTCATGCCTCATAAGGTACTGGGACAAACATAATAGGACATTTAGTTGTCAGTTGATAAAGAAACATGTTTAATAACCGAGTGAGTCACAATTTGTTACACTTTCGGAATATTCTTAATCAACTGACAAAAACAATGCCTGGCAAATTTACAGTGTACGAACCCCTAAGTGTAAAATGTGTTGGTTTTAGACCAGAAGTCACGTGTATTCTTACTTTCGGTCAATTTTGGGACTGAAATGACTATCAATTGGGATATTTATAGGGGGTGTCAAGTTATAAATTTCCAGCAGTTTGAACACCTGAGGTACCAGTGTGAAATATCTAGATCATACCATGAATCTCTACTCCGGCTAAAGCCCGTAGAGTTGGGACATTCGCCTACAGTGGTGTACATTATTAAAGGCACGGGCGGCGTTCGTTGCAGAAATATTCATATTTGTTCAAATCGCCATCAATGGAAGGAATATTAAACTATATATATATATTATAATTTTTTTAGATAATAATATTTAATTGATAAAAATGCATAAAATATGCAAACAATACAATTAATCATCCATTTAGGAACAAGTCCTTTCGGACTTTTAGTCCCATCAACATATATTATATTAGCATAAATTAATGTGAGTCAATTTTAAAAAATCTGTTTCATATCTCCTGTGATACAAATGTACGTCGATTTGTTCTTTAAAGTGTAGAAGTGTAGGAGCTTCTACAACGATTTCGGGCAACGAGTTCCATTCTGCGCATATTCTGCTCGAAAAAAAAACTTACGAATGTCCTTATTTTTTTAGCAAATGTTTAGTTTCCATGAATGTCCCCTGGTCGATGTATATTGCGCTTTCTGAAAGAACTGATCCGGGATGGAATTATATTGACTGCGTAAATATTTGTAGGTTTCGATGAGATCACTTCTTAGCCTTCTGTATTTAAGGGATGGTAGATTTAGAAATACCATTCTGTCTTCATATTCGTACTTTCTGTAACTACACACAAGGCGCGTTGCCCTTCTTTGGACACGTTCAAGCTTTTGGGATTGTCCGATAAGATATGGAGACCATACGTTATCGCAGTATTCTAATATCGGCCTCACCATTGAAGTATATAGTCGTTTCAAGATGCCCGAATGGCTGGCTGAATGTTCGGTTTATTACACCCAGGATCTGATAGGCTTTGCTGATGGCACAGTTAATGTGGTTGTCGAATTTTAATTTATTGTCAATTGTTACGCCAAGGTCTTTCGTGTATTCCTCAGAATTGATGGAATGTCGCGTATTGGTGCCCGACATGTAGTAGGACATTTGTGGATTATTGTGGCCGAAATGGACAACATTTATTTTCGATGAATTGAAATAGAGTTGCCATTTTCGCGACCACTCACATGCTTCGTCGATGTGGTTTTGTAATATCTGTGTATTTGGATTTCCAATTATTTTCGTGTCGTCTGCAAATATTTCGCATAAGCATGTGACACTTGATGGTAAGTCGTTGATGAATATAACAGAAACAGGGTAGGTCCTAAGAGGCTACCCTGCGGGACTCCACTTGAAACCTTCCTCCAACCAGAACGTGTCGAATTCACTACAACCCTCTGTTTTCTGTCAGACAAGAAGTTTGCTATCCATCGAACTATGGTGCTTCCTATCCCGTGTGATGTCAGTTTTTTTAATCAGTTTTGTTCATATACCAAACATAATCAGCGCGTAAATAGTATATTGTCGTCAAGACGTACGATGGTGTACGTAAACAAGAACCTGTTCGTGTTACAGAAGTTTTGCTTCTGTTTACATAACACAGCGCAATTTTATTGGTTAATCACACACAAATGATATAAACGCTCTTTATTATTTCCATATCAGGAAAACAGTAACAAATAACGCTCTTTATGTTTACCATACCCGGATCTAAACAAAAGCCAGGTTATGTAACTTTTTTGCTTTTGTTTACAAAAAACATTTGACAATAACATACTGTTTATGCTATATTTCTTATTGATATAAGAACAAAGTCTGTCTATATTTTACTATTCTTTCTGTTTATGGCGGTTTTCGACGGAGCTGAATATTTTAACAGCATACCCACCACCAACGCCGCCCGTATCTTTAAGGAACAGATAACAACTAAGAAATATATTCCCCGTGTTATGTTTCGACTTTATAAGATTCCCTGTCAAAACTTCAAAAAGGTGTTGTATACTGGTGGAATATAATCTCTACGGGCGTTAGCCAGATTAGAGATTCATGGCATGATCTAGGAAATATCCAACACAAGGGTGGTGTGCGATTCAAGTGGACCATCCTTGACTAGGAATTGTGTGTCTTCTTCAATTGGGGTGCAGTTGGAAATACTAAGGTGGTCATCTCAGCAGAGACCCGGTAGCCATTTGTCCCTGGTCGAACCATATAGGACTGATAAATGTGTCGACACGTTCAGCTATTCTGGAGCATTATAGCAGTGAAGGTGGGCTACGTAGTTCAACGTGGTGAAAGGTCTGTGCATATCAGATACCAGTGGAACGCCACGGTCAAATTCGGCACATTCCTGCAAGATTCGCCGGATTAATCGAGAATCACGGCTAATGTTTTACCGCACATACCCCACGCACGATACGAGTAATACTGCCTGACTATCATCACCCCCGATGAGCCGCAATGTTACGAACTTGTGGCAGATGGGTATCCCTCAGTTTTCCTGCTCGTAGAAACATTTAAATACCCCTAATATTAGTTCCAACAACCATACACCAGCTGTTAATTTGTCCAAATAAACACGTGCTTGCTGGTGGCATGTTTTGGTTTTAACGGAGCGGTCGGCTCCACGTGCTGAAAGCTTTTATTAATGAAGCGTGCAGCTCGGTGATGCTGATGAGCCGTGTTTTCAACGAATCATTTAATCGCGGATCAAAGTGATTTTGTTCCTGATTTTCATCGACCCTGTCCATATACGAGATTCATTTGATCTATAGTACAGATACACACGCGTCAATGTGTTAAGATGGTGCCGAGGTGAAAACACTTTTCACCTGTACAGGACACTCAGTGGAAATTCAAAACATTTGATGCCACTGGACTGCATTCACGGTAAACTAGATATCTTTTTTTAAACTATATATATCAGAGTTATGGAGACACGGACTCAGTATGAGTGTTTATTGCTTCGTATGGGCTTAATTCAGTGAGCTGAACAAATTTGCATTTTTTTATTGATCGGAATGGCACATTGAGATGTGTCTCAACTCAAATCAAGCTTGGAAATAAGTCCCGATTTTCGCCCATGTCGGGGTTGGAACCCGTGTAAACCTCGTGCAGCCCAGACTACGATGATCGTATCGAGGGAGATAATTCGTGAGACAGAAATAGGTGATATGTTTTAGCAGAAAAAATATCTATAAATATAAACTACATTAATCCTTATGAGAATCACAACAACTAAAGGCTGATATTATTATATCACATGAAACCCCTATTTATTATATTATTTAAAAAGCCATTACATATTTCCTTATATCATATAGTCCATATGTCACTCGTGGCGAATAAGCGCGTGCTTCGCGCTACTTTGGCAGCGCGCCAATAAAATTACTTTACATTGATTAGGCGGATTAATACTATTTTTGAAAAGCCGCGCTTGTCACCAAAACCAGACAATACAAATTGATTGATTTGTTCATCGAAGCTCAATTCTAAAATTAATTGTGCAACGAAAATAGCCACAACAACAAATAAGCAAATGGGGGGACTTTAATTTTCGTCGTAGTCCCGAGCGTGCAATACTGTCGTATACGGTTGTGAAGCGTCTCAGCCAACGATGTAAATGTATGCATTTTTAAGCTTCTGTTAATGATTTTGTTTTGTTAAAAAGGCATAAAGCTTTAGTTTTTTTCATGTGATATACATATACAAGATCTTCAACGCGTTATGTTGGGATATAAGATTTTATGAAACTCGTTTGATTAATTTTATTCACAACTCGTCTACGACTCGTTGTGAATCAAATTTATCAAACTCGTATCATAAAATCTTATAACCCAACATAACTCGTTGGAGATCCTCTATATCTAGTACTCTCATTGTTATCGAGTACTCTCACTGTTATCTAGTACTCTCACTGTTGTATTAGTTCTGAATAGTTGATTTAGTAGGAAAATTGTTTTTGTCTTGAAATTGAAAGGCAGGAATAATCGTTGTTCTTGGAAGAAGTGTCCAAAGTTGCATAAACTGTATATTTTCTTGGTTATGGTTTTAAATGAGCGGTCTGTTTGACGCTGAAAGATATTTATTAACGAAGCGTGTTGCTCGGTGATGCTGATTATTCCTGTTTTCAACGAATCATTTAATCGCGGATCAAAGTGGTTTTATAACTGATTTATAACGACCATTCTTATATGAGCTTCGTTTCCTTTATATATAGCACATACATGTACTTTAACACTTTAGTGTGGGCCTCGGTGGCTCAATCGGTTAGGGGTACAACTCCAAGCCGTTTCACCCTCCAGCGCTGGCGATAAGGGTTCGAATCCACATTTTTCCATCGTGGGCTTTGCGACTCGAAATCGTTATCTGGTGGAGTTTCCAGTCACTCGCCGGTGGTTTGCCGCACATGGTGGACGAGTTAATCAGCCATTGAAATCACTGTTAGATTAGCCGTAAGTGTGCGGATTTCCTCCACCACTAAAACTGGCAATGTCGTGATATGGCCGTAGTTGCTGAAAGCAACATTAAACTGCAATCAATGAATCAGTCAATCAATTAACCCTTTCTTTACTAAATACTCATTGACGCAGGGGAGTATATCGGAAAAAAAACGTTTCAGACAAATATGATGATGTTTTACCCTTGGCCATTGTTAGACCAACTCTCCCTTCGATCCTGATTTTATTTTTTTCGTTTAACAATTTTTTTTTCGAAAATTTTTCGACACCCATGCACCCCCTAGAAACACAATCAATTATTTTATTTAGAATTGTCAACCACTTACTGTCTGTTTCCTATCAACTACATATTACATACTGGTGTATGTGATTAGCTCAGTTTGACATGACAGTGGTTGCTTATGCAGTATGTCCATGCATTTTATGTTCGGAGTGACCTAGACTGACACGTACCGGGTATTTAGGTATTTTACAACAGGAAACGATATATACTGTCTGAATGCAGTTCTGATGTTAAAATTACATAATCTCTAAGTTATATGGCCAAAAATAGTTGAAAAATATGGATTTTTTTTTAGCTGTGGGGAAAAATGCTTTATGGGTCCTTTTGACCACCCACAACCCACTCGTACGTCCCCAGAAAAAAATGTTTGAAACCTATTAACCCTTTGAACCCGAGCGGCCGGAAAACCAGCCGCAGCGTGAACCTCCAAATACCCGAGCGGTTCGGTATATGCTGGACCGGCCATATATCGACCGCCACGTGTTTGTTGAAGGCAATAAAGATATATATATAATTATGTTTTTGTGTCTTGTTGGTATTGTGTTTAAGCACACAACATCATGAATTATGAAGCCTAAAACATTTTGGGGTTAGCAACCGTTGCTACCCTTAAACAAAATTTAGGTTCACTTATCCGGCCAGATATATAACAAATTTCACAACAGGCTGCATCGAAAACGCCATTTCCTATAGGGCTGAAATACGTCTATAAAAGCTATAATTGCATTTTACTTTCAATTCCGGGTAGTTGCATAGCAACCGTTGCCAGGGAGTGATCGTGTGGCAATGCACCCCGATCTTAAAATACATGTAAGTTTCATATCTCCTATTTACCTTATTCTTTATGTCAAGTGACCCCCCCCCCCCCCCGACACAGGTATTATTGTTTGGCCTTATGTTAAAGCTATGGCGACACGGACTCAATATGAGTGTGCATTGTTTCAATGTCCACGCTTCGGTGAACGCGAACAAATAATAATTTTTTATCGAAGTGGGCATATATCGATCAGAGTGGCATATTGAAATGTCCCTTAACTCACATCAAGCTTGAGAATAGGTCCAGATTATCGCCGATGCGGGGATTAGAACTCGCGCGAATCTAGTCTAGCCAGACTACGATGATGGTATGTATGTATGTTTGTACCTATCATGTACACCGACACTCCAGTTGACATACAATCTGGTGTTTTCACGTGAATACAAATAATTACAGTGACTTGTATCAAAATTATCCGTATCAGCATAATTATTACTATCACCATCACTATATCATCACTATATCATCACCATCATTACCATCGCCATCATCATCACCGATTGTCATCATCATCATTATCATTATCATCATCATCATCATCATCATCACTACCACCACAATCATCACCATCATTACCATCGCCATCATTATCACCGATTGTCATCATCAGCATCATCACAGATCACCATCATCGTCATCATCATCACTACCACCACAATCATCACCATCGCCATCGTCATCGTCACATATCATCATCAGCATCATCACCATTACGACCATCGTCGCATATCATCATCGTCATCGCCATCATCGTCAAGAAGTCACAAATATTCTTACTACCAGTCATTTGGACTGAAATGACACTTCCAACCGTTGGAAAAGATTGATTGATTGATTGGGGTTTTATGTCGCTTTAGCCACTAAGGCCATATCACGACATTGCCAGTTTTAATGGTGGAGGAAATCCGCACACTTACGGCTAATCTAACAGTGATTTCAATGGCTGATAAACTCGTCGACCATGTGCGGCAAACCACCGGCCATCGGCAAGTAACTGGAAACTTTCCCAGATAACGATTTCGAGTTACAAAGTCCACGATGGAAACATGTGGATTTGAACCCTTATCGCCAGCGCTGGAAGGCGAAACGGCTTGGATTTGTACCCCTAACCGATTGAGCCACCGAGCCCCCCCCCCCCCCCGTTGGAAAAGATATGAGGCACCAGTTGGAAAAGTCCAGCCCGAGGGGTGTGCAAATGGAACTTTCCCTGACTAGGACATTTGTGGCTGTTTCCAAGGGGTGTAGTTGGAAATACTAAGTTGTAAACACCACTAATGAGCCCCTCTAGTCAAGTCGCTGTTTGGGAATGGACGAGTCAATCAAGCTCATGCATGACCTGGAGTTTCGAAGAATGGGACATTTATATAACAACGGAATTGTATGTTCCCGACGAAATTTTCAAAACTTCATTCATGGACTGTGAGACTCTCGTGTGGAATTTGCCTTGGGGAAAATGAGAAGATGTTCATGACACCTAGCGTTGATCTACTGTTATGCACGTGTGTGGTATAGCTATACGAGCGTGCTTTTATCCAAAATACAACATCATTTCCAATCGGGCTATCCCATCGAACAATGCATGTTAAAGAAGTAACCCATCTTGTTTGAATAGTTACCTGACTCCGTTGTTTAGCCAATTGTGAACACAAACCTTCAAAAATCCGAAACAAGAGCCTTATGCCAACACAATAACCTCACTGGATATCTAAATTCGCCAGTCCGCTGTTCGTATACCAAACATTTGATTAGAAATAAATCCTCGTTGGACGCCGCCAATCGGAGAGAGTGTGACATATAGAATTGCTCGAGTAAATACGACAATATTGACAATAAACGATACAAAAACGACGCGGTGTAAATCTCAGGTATCAAACCTGAGATAACCTCACGACGACTAAGATCATTCATGAGGGGCGCGTCAACAAGCGACCCCGCCTGGTCTGTCTATCAGACGACTAAGATCATTCATGAGGGGCGCGTCAACAAGCGACCCCGCCTGGTCTGTCTATCAGTATTTTATGCGAAGTTACGTTCGTGTTAAAAGGGCACTGTACACTAAATCCGACCATTTATGGGACCATCTCCTTTTATATTCAACGGAATATATATAAGCAATAAATGAATGAATTTGAACCATGGATTAGTGCAAAATACAGTAATGCCCTAAGTAATCGACCCCTTAACCACAGCAGAATTATGGGTAACTTTTCAGGATTTAGTCGGAAATATGGCTTGTTGCCATTTATCGCAAGAGAGCTTTCCGATGAATGGCAACAAGCCATATTTCTGAATAAATCCTGAAAAGTTACCCATAATTCTGCTGTGGTTAAGGGAAAGTAAAATATTACTGGGAAAATCCTTCGCGCGAAAAGTTTCATGGACTCTTGTCAATAGAAAATATCTTTCGTTTGAAACAACTCTCTATTTTCCTAAAAATTGCCTTTAGAGAAGTTTCTTAATTTCAATTAATTATATACATTGTGGAAGGCAGCTGAATTAGCTCATTGCATGGTCAATAATTCAAACTGATAATCAAAATGACATTGAAAACATAAGGAAGAATATAACTTATGTGATTACACGATTTTTCAAAGAACAAAATAAGGAACAAGGGGAAAAAAGAAGAACAAACCACACGTTTGTAGGGAGGGGTCTCATTTTCATCATGTATATATTGTATATAAAATATTGTATATATGTTTTGCATGTTACTCATTAATTTGGGTCTTCGCAATAAAGCATTCTAGGGGTCGATTACTTAGGGCATTCTGTACACTCATGTGCTCTACGAACTATGCAAACAACATGGTAACTATAATGAAAATGCATTTATGACTCCAGTCATAAATTCAATTTCATTATAATTAATATGTTTTTTTGCATCGGTCATCGGTCATTTGTTATATATATTCTGTTGAGTATAAAAGGAGATGGTCCCGTAAATGGTCTGATTTAGTGTAAAGTGCCCCTTTAATCCCTTTATACGGGTACGTTTAAACCCTCGCAAATTTGCCTGGCAATATTATTCCGGCTTTTCGATACAGAATATTATTAACCATCCATTAACTAACTCTATTTCTGATTGGACAACAGCCACCACATGATAATCAGGGAAAAAGTCATATTGGACTCCCGAAAGTCATATTGGACTCCCGAGTGTTCAATATGACTTTTTTATCGGGACTCCGTGACGTCACGAAGTAACTCGGCCAAATGAATCGGTGAAATTGTGATGCGCGTGCAATACTGCTATGTTGTGGATTTAGCAGACGTTTCACTTCCGCCTTGAGTTTTGTTTTCACTTCCGTGTTTACTGTTCCAAATCACGCCTTGTGATAATCATATCATGTCAAGTGCCGACAAATACCAAAAATATCCACAAAAGTTTTATTCCCAAAATTTGGATAAACATACAGATGGATAATAAAAATGTCACTATACAATGTATGTGTATGTGTTTTTCTTGTACTCGTCCAAGTTGTGGTAAAAAGTCATATTTGACTCGACACTGCGTGTCTCGTCCAATATAACTTTTCACCACAACCTGGACTCGTTCAAGAAAAACACAACATTGTAACTTTATAATATGTGACAGAAAATCAATAATTAAGACATCGAGCATATTTTGATTGGAAATTTATAAGCTAGAAGAATTTTATAACCTTGAACTAGCAAATAAACCATATAACTCGTCGCCCCATGCAGCTCAACCCGATTTAGGGAGGCTATACCTGCATTAGATGACGAACGGTGCTAATATAACTTTATGACTTTCTTTTCTGGACCGAGGTTTAGATTTGTTAAACAATTAGTTCGTCGGGTGGAGCTAAAAATAATCTCGATTGACTGTGTGTCTTTAATAAGGTGGGCGATGGATTTTTGATATCATGTCACAATTGATTCATTCTTACGCGAGAGTTTGTTTTTAGCGTTAATATAGGGCGTGCATGCCAATAATCATTATATATACCGGCCTGGTAAATGGGTAGTTTGATTGCATGCTAATCTCACTGAATCAGTTAACATATGAACGACCAGAAACTCCCCTTAGAAACCGGTTTGACTGGACAGTCAATGTAGGGTTACGCCAGGTTTAAACTCTGATGTTTAAACGGGAGACGACGAATCTGATCAGATATAGTGTACGCAGTGATTTGAATTTTCAGGCACAAGGCTATATGCGACTAGATACAAGATACACGATTTTATTGCAATAACACCTCGATGGACAGTTGCAAACATATAATATACACATAATACAAAACATACATGTAATAGCATGAATTTAACCAAAACCCGACTCAGTCAAAATGTATGTTCTGACCTCTTTACTGAATCATAAGTTGTTGATATAAGCATTATGCAATTGATAAGCTTTGTCGATTTTCAAAGAATGGCCGGATCATGTCGCATATGATATTTATGGTGCCAATGTTCCTATTTTCCATTATAAAATAAAATTTATTGTCTTCTGCCATTCTATGGAAATCGGTATATACTCGCGTATTCTATTGACACGAATAACAGTCATAAAGTTATACTGGCACCATTAGTGAATTTTACATGGTATCAGCCACTAACGGTTTACGACCACGTGAGCGGGGAATAAATCATTAGATCCATTAATACCAATGGACTCTCGTTTGCTGGTTGACATGCGTTGATATCGAGTACGGATTCGTGATCAGAATGCGCCCGCATCGTATGTGTATTTCATGTTATATAAAAAAAATGAATTTAGTGTAACTGTGTTTTATCGAAGAATACGGTGATATGTATGAACCACTGATTAATAAAACAGTCAAGTACATTCATGTAACATTCATATATTCTAATAAATCTCAATTATGTTTGTTTGTTTGTTTGTTTGTCCGGGCTATAGGCGACCAAACGACTGGACAATCGGAGCTGAAAATGTTTACATAAGGGTTATTTGACCCGGGAATATCATTAGATAGGTCCTGTTGACATCATATGTCTTTTTTTTTAAAGCAGCCGGGACTTCGCTTGGAATGCTACTATTAAGTTGCTGCATATAAGCGAACATAACGCTCTTTATACATACCATATCAGGAATAGATCAACAGTGAATTCTCTTTTTTGTTAGCCTCGACAGAGACCGCACTCGGCGTCACACAGCGCATCGATGAGCAGTGAGCGTTCTTTATCGGTTGTTTCAGCACACCATGCCCCCAACGCGCTTCAAGTTCTCAAGAAAAAAGAACACAAGTGATAAAGAGAGAAAGTTCGCTACACGATCATCTGAGACCCCAGACGGACACCAAGCTGGACTAAAATATGCTCGCACTCATGCACATGGCAACCCACCGAGCACCTGAGACCCCGGGTGAACAGCAAGCTCGACAACACGAGGTTAGCACGCACATGGCACCCCGTCCAACAGCTGCGACACCGGATGAACATCAATCTCGACTACATGATGTTAGCACGCAAATGGCAACCCGTCGAACAGCTAAGACATAGGATGAACATCAATCTCGACTACATGTTGTTAGCACGAACATGGCAACCCACCGAGCAGCCGGGACCCCGGATGAACATCAATCTCGACTACATGATGTTAGCACGAACATGGTAACCCGTCGGCAGCTGAGACACACTGCAGGATGAACACCAAGCTGGAATTCATTGTGTTAGCACGAACATGGCAACCCACCGAGCAGCTGAGACACAATGTGAACATCAAGCTCCACTGCATTCAGAGACGTGGCGACAGGGGGTTTGGGTGTGTGTAACCCCCCCCCCCAACTTTGGTCAAAATACTCAACAGTTGGAAATTTCATACCTGCCAAAACATTAGTTGGAAATTTCACACCTACAATAGGTTGAACATTGGGGACATTTATTGTTTTTGGACCAATATATTTTCCTATTTTTTGTCAAAATTTGGACTGAAATGGTCATCAGTTGGAATTTTCCAACCTTAGGGGAGGTGACAGGATGGAAATTTCCAACACTTGGAAAGCTTGTGTCCTGGTCCCTCCCCCGCGGCTAGTGAAAAAACTGCTAGTTAATTTAAATGTCATACATTTGGTCAACATTGTCATTGGAATTGTCATCAGTTGGAAATTTTCCAACCAAAGTGAGGGTGTCAGGTTTGAAATTTTCAACTCTAGGAAGGCTTGATGCAAGTCTAGATGCCAGGATTTGGCGATTTTCTTGTTCAGATTTCAAATTTTTTCGCACTGGGCCGAACCATGGTCGCCCCGGTGTGTCATTGTCCCTCCCCCGTGGCCAATACAAAACTGCTAATTACTTTAACAAAACAATATTTTACTACATTTGGTCAAACTTGTGGACTGAAATAGTCATCAGTTGGAAAATTTTCCAACCTGAGGGGGAGTATGAGGTTTGAAATTTTCAACACTATCGGAAAGCTTCAGTTGAGGCCAGTCTAGAAGCTAGCATTTGCGATTTACTTGAATAGTTTTCAAACATTTCTCACACCGGGTAGAACAACCATGGTCTGCCCGGTGTGTCCTGGTCTCTTGTCCGTAGCCGTGTGCATTTGTCTGGAATTATACCACTTTTCAGGTTAAAATATCTTAATGTTCTCATATATAGGATATTAGGCCTGGGCACCCCCCCCCCCCCCACAACCGAGACCCTCTAGCAACGTCCCTGATTGCATTATGTTAGCACGAACATGGCAACCCGTCGAGCAGCTGAGACACGGGATGAACATCAAACTCGACTACATGATGTTAGCACGAACATGGCAACCCGTCGGGCAGCTGGGACACACTGCAAAATTAACACCAAGCTCGACTTCATGATGTTAGCACGAACATGGCAACCCGTCGTGCACCGAGACACCGGATGAACTTCAAACTCGACTACATAATGTTAGCACGAACATGGCAACACGTCGGGCAGCTGAGTCCCCGGATGAACATCAAGCTGGACTATAAGGAGACATCAGAGAACATCATCGCAGACAGTCAATAACTCGAACAGGTCTTAAATATCCCGGGCGCATGCAGCCTTTAGATACGACCCAAGTCTTGCGTACAAAGAAGCCAGCATGATAGGTGGCATGTCAGGCATCTGTACCAAATGTCACACCGAAAGCAAATACAAAGTGGCATGGAGAAACGAAATGAATGCGCTGTTCATGTGGGAAAGTCAATATCCCATTGCCCAGTGAACCACTCGAGCACATCAAAACCCTCTCTGCCGGAGAATCTTCGGATAGCCGACATTTTCTAGATAACCTTCGCAAGTACAATAGCTGCTTTCAGATGACTTCCTTCGATGCTGACAAGAGGTCAATGAGGGAGGCTTTATGACCACATCCAATGTACAAGCTTAGCTAGGTCAGGTCTTCCATCATATGGGCAACATTTTAACCTGACCTGATGAGGAGGCGAAGTTTCTCCAGATATACTTCATCGCCGATGCTCGAGAGCAGGAACGGCGACTTTGTTGTGTGATCCTATATAGAAACCAGGGCGCACATTTTTGAATCTCCAAAGGCCTTCCTTTCTGACACCAATTATGTCGTCACCAATCAGGCTTAAATTGTTCAAACTTATGCCACTTATGAGTCATGCCGGAGGAAAGTCATTGGTTCAGTACGGTGCTTCGTGTGCTCAGTCGAGTGGCAAAAACGAGGTCTCTCACATGCACACATCTTGTTGTTATTCAATGAAAAGATCCTTCCCTCAATAATTGATTTTCATCTGCGCAAAGATCCCTGATCCAGAGCTAGACTGTTAACTTCGTGACATCACAACACACATGGTGCATGGGCAGTTCCAAATAGAATAAGACAAACCACTACCCATGAAATATTCAAGGAATCTTCCTACAAAATTCCCGAGCTACACAGATATGTTGACGAAAATGAGCACAACTGACTGCTAATCAGAAGAGAGCATACAATACAATCACAGGGAGTGCAAGGCTTGCGAAAGGGGGTTCTTATTTTCCCGATGCTCCTGTGTGTACTATAAGAACCTTTGTCATCAATCTGCTCCTCGCCTATGTCCGACGGAATAATTCAATCGCATTAGCGGTGGCATCTTTAGGAATGAATTGCTGCTACCATTTTAGCAGGTGGGCGCAACGCCCACTCAGTCTTCAAACTTCCATTAAACCTCACATGCAACATCTCCGAGGGAACTACACTTGCTGAGCTGCTCAAGAATGTCGCCAAAATTCCCGAGCTATACAGATTTGTTGACGAAGATGAGCACAACTGACTGCTAATCAGAATGTACCATGTCTCACAGGGCTGCCTTTGAGAAGGTTAACATGACCCGACAGGACATCAACAGCAACCAATCTGGATTGGGTGCCAATGGGTGGTGTGACTTTCGTTATGGCTGTAGACTTCAGGCAAACCCTACCCGTCATACCCCGCGGGACTCTAGCAAATGAGGTCAAGGCATGCATGTGTTGTCATCACATATGTGACTAGCCATATCAAATCCAGTCGGAAGTCGGGATTTTTTTTACCCTGTGCCAATGCATTCTCTTATATATGCGAGTCGACCATAGGTCGCCTCGCATATATAAGAGAATGCATTGGCCTAACAATTTTTTACAATTTTAATAATTTTTTCTTGTATTCTTTAACAATTTTATAATTTCACCCATACAGAGCCCCAGACAAACATGAGCAGACGACACTCTTCTATATGCTTCTATATATATATGTGGGGCTCCCTGCAGGGTAATGGATGTTTTTTATTTTATGTCCTAAAAATTGTAAGAAACATTTATTTAAAAAACATGATAAAAAATTGTTAGGCCAATGCATTCTCTTATATATGCGAGGCGACCTATGGTCGACTCGCATATATAAGAGAATGCATTGGCACAGCGTAAAAAAAATCCCGACTTCCGACTGGATTTGATATGGCGGGTCACATATGTGGCCACATGTACAGAAGTTTGGACTTTTCACAAACATGAGAGTCCATCTGCAAGGCGATCATACTGCTGGCGTCTTCTCTAAATGTCTGCTCGGATTAGGCAATGTTGAGGTTACTCCAGCTGTCAATGGCCAATTAACAGTAACTAACGACGTTGGTGGTGTAGTCAACTCATCTGAGGACCTCGTGAAATACGTGTTTCCTTATATGGCACCTCACTTCTGAGACCTCCAATGTTTCTGTGAACGAGCCATCCTCACAGTTGGATCACCCATCATGGTAGTGAGAAATCTTGATCCACCAGCTCTGCCATGATGATCGCCTAGCTGTTAAGCAACTTCTTCCACGGATTATTGGGGCAACAATTATGACTGGGGTTAGCAAAGGTTCTGGCATATATATATACATATCAGAGAAAAGAAAGAACGGACTCAGTATAAGTGTCCATTGCTTCAAAGGCGCTTGTTTCAGTGAGCGCGTGAACAAATCCTTAATTCGTATCGCCCTTTCCTTGGACGTGTATCAATAAAGAGCCTGTTATGTTAGTTTGGTGCTGGTATACGGTAAAAAAGGAGTGTTCGTGGCAAGCCTTGAAATAGGGTGTCTGTAATTTGCAGAATGAGGTCCCCAGAGGGTGAATTTAGTGATGCTACCCCGCATAGCGGTCTAGTATCACCAAATTCACCCTCTGGGAACCTCATTCTGCTGATCTGTAAGCAGAATGAGGTCCCCAGAGGGTGAATTTGGTGATGCTAGCCCGCTATGCGGGTAGCATCACTAAATTCACTCTCTGTGGACCTCATTCTGCAAATGACAGACACACTATTTCAAGGCTTGGTTCGTGGAGGTTCGCCTCTTTTCTCTGTGGAACATTGAAATTCAAAAGATTACTAGGACAAAAGTTTGGTCCAACACTGAACGTGCGATATATATATATAAAGCTACTTTTAATGTTATGACTAATATTGTGTCAGGGATCTGTGGGTTTTTGGGGGTTTTAGCACCAAACAAGTTGTTGCTATCGTTATTATATAATATATACTCTATGTTGTATCAGCTCAGTTCCACTGCACCATGCATGGGGTTGTTTTCTGGTTAGACAGGAACTAAATAAGAAGAATTACGTCCCTTTCGTTTTACAGGGAATCCCGAATGCAAGCCATTGGCGTATAATATTTCAAATAAATTTACAAATTCAAGGAATATAATACCCATACATGCATGGCATGTAAAATTTGGGTTTTCCCTAATTTGAAATGCGCTCGTGTCCAAACAATAGCGAGATATTGTAGCTGGGTATTGGCTTTCGACAGCCTTTCACATGTTGCGCAAAATGTGAGGTATTGTGGAACCGTAAGTTGACAATTCTAAAAAGGCATGGTTCGAATAGTACTCCTACATGACAAAAGATGTCGGAAGGGTTGGATCCACGAACGTATGCCTCGTGCACTTCGGAACTCTCGGATTTTTAGCGTGGGCGTGGCCAAACGTTAACACTGATGCCTGTACAACATTTAGTTCTTTCTAACCTTCAACGGGAGTTTCGTGCCGGCCTATATTAAAGCTCAGGACGTTCTTGCCGACCGCGTGATTAATTACACGAGAATTGAAAATGGAAACTGGCGTGTGTGATCGACTAATTCACGCGATTCAATTATGTTACACAAATAAGTCATTACATCGCCGATAATGCCTGTCCCACTGGGGGGACAATGTTATGAATATATATCCGAGAACATGAAATTGAATTCGTTACTATAGAATTTCCCTGTTGACAAACTTGCCGATTAACGCTAACATCCACGGACTAATATACACGCAAGCACCGATATACATCAAGCAGGTTCCTTTTTCGTTTCAATACGCCCTGTCACTAACTCGCGGCCATATTAGATCCACCATGGTTTTAGTTCTACAGGTCAAAGTTCTGGAGTAGCATTTCCTTATATGGCGGTCATGAATATTCCAAAGCTCCATATATGGAAATGCTACTCCAGAACTTTGACCTGTAGCACTAAAACCACGAAACCGGGGCTGGATCAATCTCTGAAACACGGAAAGGGGCTGGATCAATTCAATACGGCCGCGGATCAGTGATCTCGCTTATATGAATGTTGAAGGTCATTTTTGTTCAGTCATCACATGCCCGATTAAAAGGGGACTGAACACTAAATTCGGCAATTTACGGGACCATCTCCTTTTATGCTCAACAGTATATATGCAACAAATGAATGAATTTGAGCCATGGCTTAGTGCAAAATGATCTATGAACATGGTATATACCTATAATGAAAATGATTTTATGACTCGAGTCATGAACTCATTTTCATAATAAATTATCATGTCATTGTTTGCATCATTCATAAAGTACATGGTGAGTGTATTTGCACTAATACGTGGCTCAAATTCGTTCATGTGTTACATATATTATGTTGAGTATAACAGAGATGGTCCGATAACTGGCCGGATTTAGTGTACAGTACCCCTTTAAGACTTATTTCGAACTAAGCCACATCAGAAAATTAATAAACCTCAGCGAAAAGCCACCTTTGCGGTGGACTCCATGTGTGGTGCACTTGTTACTAATCCCATCACGTTCGAGAGAAATGTAAGTAAATCAGAATGTCATCGTAGCTAAAAGGGGTATCGGAGTTACTGTCGCCCCAGACAGCCTTGGAATCTCATTTATAGAATTATCAAATATGTATGAGAAACAAATGAGTGTTAGCTGAACATTCACGATCTGAAGGAAAGCGCCGATATACACCAAACCACAGTTCTCCTGGTGCGACAACCCCGCTGGATGTAAGGTTAATTGTTGAGCATTTCACTGTCACAAATATTCACCATGTGTGGGCCTGTCTGTGTGACCTCAGCAGAGTAAATTCTGCAGTGCTATATGTGATGGGAATCTGTTTAATGGTTTGTTCAATGATTCGTGGTTCGTTTGAACCGCCAAAAAAGGACAGTATGCGTAAATTGGAACTAGAGGGATGGACAAAAAGTGTCGATAATTCATGAAATGCCGACAGGGACGTGGCGAACGGCGGGTGGGGTGTCTCGCCCCTGTAACTTTGGTCAAAAAGAGTTGAAAATTCCATGCCTGATACATCGTTTGTTGGAATTTACAGCACATATAGGTTGATATTTTTCTCATTGTTTGATTTTACAACCAGTGTTTAACGAGGAATATGCATGCTCTTTTTAAACCAACAGCGGCATATTTTTCTACTTTTTGTCAAAAAAGCTTGGTCTGAATTGGTTATCAGTTGGACATTTTGCAAGCTTATGTGGGGTGTTCGAAATTTCCAAGTTTGATGTACCAGATGGAAATTCCAAACCATGGGAAGGGGGTGCAAATAGTACTTCGCGAGCATGAGAGTTTGGTGTGGGTCCAAGGTGTTGCAGTTGAAAATTTCAAGGTGGTCAGCCCCTCCTCCTGATTTTTATAATATCAGGAATTAGATCATGCCAAGAATCTCTATTATGGCTAACGCTCGTATATTCCACCAGTACAAAACCTTGGAACTTTTTGAAGTTTTGACAAGGAGTCTTATAAAGTCGAAAAAATAACGCGGGAATATATTTCTTAGTTATTATGTATTCCTTAATAATGTAATTCACTGTAGGTGAAGATCCCAACTGGAAATTTCACGAATTAAAGGCGATTTTGCTTCGTGTCGCTTATAATTATTGAATTTCTCCTGGGTAATTAATTCAATGTGTATTGCGATATCGGCTCACAAAAGTCTCGGAAAAGCATGCAATTTCGAATTGGGACCTTCACCTATACAGCGAAGTACATTATTGAGGAACAGATAATAACAAAGAAATATATTCCCCGCGTTATTCTTCGACTTTATAAGGTTCCCTGTCAAAACTTCAAAAACGTTCCCAGGTTTCTCTACGGGCGTTAGCTAGACCAGAGATTCATGGCATGATCTAATCAAGAATGGACTAACAAGGAACGCTTTTGGTTGTTTCATGCTGACGGAGAAACCGAATTTACTTCTAAACCCTATGATTTATGCGTAATTACAGTCTTAAAGTTGACACGGTGCTTCAAAGTCTACATGGCAAATCAACTTTCGGATACGTAACACGGACTTCGTTATAATTACGTCTAGGTCTCTCCCTATATGACACACACATACTCTTGTGTGGTCTCCATCGCCACGTGACTTTCAAGCACTGCTTTATAAGTTGTCAAGGAAACTGCGGTGACATTAGAAATAGCCATATATACCATGGGAAATTAATGGTCCCGGATCTTTACTAACGGGGGATGTAGCGGTCCATTTAAGATCCGAATGATGAAAAACGAGACTGATTTAACACCTTCTAATGGAAAGAGTCTCCCCCACTGGGAACAAAAATCACAACATAATGATGTAGTCGTCTGGTGAATAAATGGGCGTTTAGGCCGTTTTATGTCAAACATTCTCCTCTTATATTTGGCAGGCAAATATGTGGCAGCAGCTTACAAAAGCTGACACGAACTTTTATCTGAACACGCAGTTATAATCTGATTAGATTATCAAACATGTGACACTTTCTGGCTGGGCGGGTTTGTCCATATTCTAAGAAAAGGATTATTGTGTTGTTATTTTGTTTATATACAGTTAACAAAGCATTGTATAAACACTAGTTCCAATATGCGATCACAAAAACAAATGCCCGAACGAATAAAATCATATATATTCATAAAAAGGCTACTGATTTTTTTTGTTCACAGAAAATAAATAAATCCAACGACATATCAAACCACTCGATTTACAAAGATAACATATACAAGTATGTATATGTTATAAAGAGTAAATATTATGGGACGCTCATTTTGTTCATAATTGTTACACTGCGGCTGTTCTCATATAGTTCTTCATTTAAAGATGATCTGTCCGATTTGATACCAAGCTCACCAAGAAATTGAAAAATATTAGCAATCACTATGATTCGTATGTCACTCACATCGCGAAAAATTCCCAAAAGCACCAATCAAATTTACTTTGAAAACGAGTACAAATTGAGAAAGCTCTTTATCATTAACAGATTGTGGACGATGAAAGCATGGACACTTTTTATAAGAGGCGATCATTGTAATGTTTTCCAGGTTGACACAAATTCAAAACGTATTAAAACTTCTTCCTTGAAAAGTCTAGATCTGGTCATAGAAACCTCGAATTAATTGGGTCAAGGTCGGATTTGAATATTTTCTAGTATAGACAACTTACATTATGGTGGTTTAGATCGGACAGGGCATCTTTAATTTAATGTGTTTGGGGAAAATGCACGCTTTCATAACGTAGAACACCCTTCCAGCTTTGATCGAGCTGACCCGATCCATAGTTACTAATCCCATCACTGTCGAATGCCATCACGGTCGAGAGAAATGTAAGTAAATCAGAATGCCATCGGCGTAGCATGGCGTAGGAGTTATTACTGTCGCTCCATACGGCCTTGGAATCTCGTTTATAGAATTATCAAATATATATGAGAAACAAATGAGAGTTAGCTGACCATTCTGGGTCCGAACGAGAGCGACGCACTGGGCCTTTACACAGATTTCAATCAAATAATAATTGGTAAATATTTTCCGCAATCAGCGACTGCGCTATCGGTTTTTGCTGCATTTAAATTTTTTGGTGGGGGAGTGGCTCGGTGGCTCATTCGGTTAGGGGTACAACTCCGAGCCGTTTTGCCCTCCAGCGCTGACGATAACAGTTCCAATCCACATGTTTCCATCCTGGACTTTGTAACTCGAAATCGTTATCTGGTGGAGTTGCCAATTACTCGCCGATGGCCGGTGGTTTGCCGCACATGGTCGACGAGTTTATCAGCCATTTAAATCACTGTTAGATAATCCGTAAATGTGCGGATTTCCTCCACCACTAAAACTAGCAATGTCGTGATATGGCCTTATTTGCTGAAAGCAACATAAACCCCAATCAATCAATCAATATAACACTGTTTTTCATTTTGCGTGACAGTCGTCATATTTTCGCAATTAAAGACGCAATGATGGTTTTTAGTTCTCAGCTGTAATACAGCATTAGTATAGTTCGGCAGACGCATGGTCTCCTAGCAACCGTAAGCTCCTCCCACTAACGAATATGTTTGGAAATCTCCATTCCAGTTTTGTAACAAAGATATAACGGTCTGACTGTATAGACTTCGATAAATACTGTTCATATAATTGACCTATTCGTGCAGATGACTCATCACTAGTTTTTGTGAATGAGGAAGTTCTTCATGAAGGCCTTAACACATACATACATAATTATTGTTTCAGAATGGTGCCCTTAATTCCAGTATGATATAAAGTAATTCTTCCATCAAACATAATCTCATGCATGCACGCATAATCCGTAGCAATACATGTGTGGCTGGCGAAGAGCATAGCGGTGTTCGACGTTTCTGTAATATTACCTGGACCAGGAATGTCGGAAGCGGAGAGGCAGATGCCAATAGTTTACTACTGACCATTCTGTACTAAATGGATTATCCCAGTCAGTTAAAAAGTGTACATCGGAATGGTATATTATTGATTTGGAGGGAAGTTAAAGGGGTACTGTACCCCAATTTCAATAAATTCCCGGTGACAATAACGATCTAATATCAATATTATATTTTAAAATAACTAATTTGAGTCGACGATGTCTACTGAAAACGTTCCGGTTAACAGGCTATCACAAAAGTAAAATTGAATTATTTAATATAAATTCATTTATGGCTGGAGTCATAAAATGGAGAATTATGCCAGTACGAGTTACCGTTCTTGAAATAGTATCTGTTGCGTGTCTTTTATCGACGGCCGTTCGCGAACATTATTGAGTTGCACACATAACATGTTACCTGCAAAAGAAAGGCCCGCTATGACCGAATCGGAAAAAAAGGAGAAATAAACAAGAGTCATGAAGCGTCAAGTATTTTTATACGGAGTGAGATTGTTCGATGGAAGAGATTGGATGCATCAATTGAAGCTGTGAACAATGAACTTCCGGTTCTTCCTGCGACCTGAGTCTTCTCCGGTGAAGGTCAAAAACATGGCGCGTAGTTTGAAATCGTAATATTTTTGTTTCTAAGATCAATATTTTCTTCGCTAAATTAGGTTTATACGAAACTCATATAACACGAACACAATCTAACTTGAAAGTTATTTCAATGGGAGTAAATAAAATAAATTGTCTATCCCTGTGTACAGTACCCCTTTAAGGTCATAAAAGCAGACGACAGATACATACAAGGGCAGAATGAGCCCTGTTTATTGAGGGAAATGTTTAGATAATAAGTTCAACAAACGACATATAATAAGTTCGCTATCTTACATATCTTACCAATTTAAGTTTCCTGAATATATCCTGTGGGATAACTACTCACAAATGATGCTTCAGTTTAGGAAGGGTTAATATCTATGTAATTATATAAGATGTTACATAACTAACATTTGCACGACCTCAGCTTTCAAATATTTGGCAAGAATAAATCGTGAAATAACTCGTGGCATTTCAGCGCTCTTATTATAGTCGATAACACAATCGAAGATACTTAGTCTGTAATTCAGAAAGTTAGTATTCAAAATGGTTCAATAGATTGCCATCTACGAAGAATTTCATGAAAATGGGTCAGATAATTTTGCCGAAATAACTCGTGGCATTTCAGCGCTCTTATAGTCGATAAAACAATCGAAGATACTTAGTCTGTAATTCAAAAAGTTAGCATTCAAAATGGATCAATAGATTGCCATCTACGAAGAATTTCATGAAAATGTGTCAGATAATTTTTCCAGCCGCGCGGACGCATCCTTGTGTGTTGATCGCTTCAAAGCCGCCAAATAAAATATGATGTCGTCTGCACAATCATCTGTGGTGGTAAAGTTCATCCATCGAGAGTCACTTCTCGTTTAGCGCTTCTCGTTTAGACCAGTGTCTTTCGAGTTGTTGGCTTTGGTCCATGTTCGATATGCTAACTGTCGCCTGGTTCCCATCCTGGTTATGAGCATGTGACCTAGCACTCATATCAGCCCAATATCAATTCCATCGAAGGCTTGACATGGACATTCTCAAATATAGAAAATTATTATTGGGCTTTGTCTTTCTGAATGTAAAAGATCAAGAAATGTTTCGCCCAAAAACGCGACATGACGATAAATCGGCAAAGTGTTGTCGTGGCAAATGAACGAACGATTTGTCCTTGTGTATATCGCCTGGGTTCACATGTTTATGATACACAAGCTTCATAGATCTCGCCATGTGTATATCCCCTGGATACACAATATGTATACTACACAAGCTTTGTACATCTCGCCGTCACGGTGTGTATATCCACTGGATACACATGTGTATAATACAAAATCTTCGTACATCTCGTCTTGTGTATATCCCCTGGATACACATAAGAAATGAACGGCGGTTTCAATGTGGTCATGGGATTTTGACCGCGAGAAAAAATCAGCAAACTGCATGAACCCCGAAGGGGTTCATGAGGAGTTTGCTGATTTTTTAACGCGGTCAAAACCCATGACCACGTTGAATCCGCCGTTTATTATTTATATTTATATACTTAAATTCATTCTGAACTAGGATTGTATGTCTTTCCCACTATTTATTCATCTATTTAAACGAACGCATGGAGTTCAGTTCAGACAGTTCGAATCCTTGTTTTTTGGAAAACCAAACATTTTGAGAATCCATTCATGGAGAACGGAAAAAACGCAATTTAACAGTAAAGTATACACATATGACAAGATGTCTTGTTTAGATAGTAGGCCTACCGGTAACTAATGTAGACGTGTTGATTTCAAGAATGATTAATATCTGAAACTAACAAATAAGTTTCGGCTGCGGATAAGAAATCGACAACACGCCGTTCTACCATAATGATATATTTGTGAGGTTCGGGGGAATATTTGTAGCGGCAAGGAAAATGATAAAACCCTATTGAGTAGCGCGTTTTTTTTTAACATCAACGCTCAGTAACACAGAGCAACAACACTGATTATAGACCGAAACAAATTTCTTGCCAAATCCGGACGTACTATGATCGATCGACACTCAAGCAGTCGGTAATGTCCGACAATCCCCGGTGATTTCCGGGACCAATGTGTTCATAAACCTATGAACGACATTGGAAGTGACGTCACGTTACGTTCATAGGTTTATGAACGCATTGAATAAGGGGGCGTGTCTACCGTAACGCTATGGGGAAATCGGAAGAGATATCAGGTGTATGTAAATATATGTATATAATACACAAGCTTCGTACATCGCGCCGCGTGTATATCACCTGGATACACATGTGTAAAATACACAAGCTTCGTACATCTCGACGTATGTTTTAAACATACTTCACATGCAAAGATTATCTGTTAATAAAAAGCATACGAAAGTATTATTGTCCATACCACTGAATCTATAATAAAGTTCATGGCAGAAATACACAGTCTTCAACATCGTAATACTATGGGTCGCTCTAAACCAGATGAGGATTATGAATCTATGATGCCGTCTGCACAATAATCTGTGGCGGGAATGATGCGACACATCCGTCTAGGTCGATGTCTTCCGTTCCAAGTTCGATACGAGAACAATTGAAACTGTTGTCTGGTCCCCATCCTCGCTATGAACTTATATGACCTACTACTCATATCAGCCCAATTTGCATTGGTCGACAGGCATGACATAAACATTCTCATATGCAGAAAATATTTATAAATGTTGCAGGTTGTTGTCTAGCTGAAGGAACATGATTATTAACTTTCTTAAACCAAGAAAATTAAGTTCCCCCATCACGAACCACAAATATGATAACATGACTATATAAACTTCACCACGTCTTGTGAAAAGGTCAATTTTGCAAAAGTAATTGTGCTCGGAAAAAGATTTTTTTAGGATTTTAAAGTCATCGACATTGTTTTTATAATTTCCTACTGATTGACGATTCTTACCGTGTGTGTGTGTGTTATATTTATCGTGTAAATTTTAAAAACTTTGCCCAGACACGTTTTGAGAAAATTCAGTTTGAAATATCCGAAGTTTTAGGCAAAGTCTTCATCTGAATATAGGTATATGTATTTGTCAACCAATTGCGATCATCGGGACGCGAAAATGCGAACAGTTGTAACCTCTAACCTGATCGATGCTCGGCGATTATGGGTAGATTTAAAGGCTCACTTACTTTTCGAACCCCCAGATCACATTATATAAAATATATGCCATACTATATACCATGATCCCCCAGATCACATTATATAAAATATATGCCATACTATATACCATGAACCCCCAGATCACATTATATAAAATATATGCCATACTATATACCATGAACCCCCAGATCACATTATATAAAATATATGCCATACTATATACCATGAACCCCCAGATCACATTATATAAAATATATGCCATACTATATACCATGAACCCCCAGATCACATTATATAAAATATATGCCATACTATATACCATGAACCCCCAGATCACATTATATAAAATATATGCCATACTATATACCATGAACCCCCAGATCACATTATATAAAATATATGCCATACTATATACAATTTGAAAGATGAAGCTCCAAAATATTGTATTATCAACTTATCCGGTGTAATAAACTGTGACCATGTTGTTTTGCTGAGGTACCGACGTGTTTTCTGTGCTTAAGTTCCATCTGGACTGTACTGCAAGGTCTATTATTTTCAATGGAATGGGAATTACAATAAATCTTAGTTTGAAATATGTTGCATTTTGGGAGCGAAACGGGGGAAATGTTTCTTTGATTTCAGCTATTTTCTATAACTCTATGGGCACCTTTTGAGACACAGAAGTTCCAAATGGTGATGAATTATAGTATTTTAATAATATTTTATGACATAGATTGTTGTTAAAACCGTACATCAAGGCACTATAAAAACATTATCGGTGACTCGAAAATTAAATGGGCCTTTATCCATGCCGAGGAAAATTATGTCGTCTTCACAACCCTTATGGGACGGGAAGGTTGCCTTGCACACATTCGCCGAGTCAGCTCTCGTTTAGGTCACTGTCTTTCGAATTGTTGGCTTTGCTCCATGTTCGATATGAGAACAAACGAAACTGTCGTCTGCCTCCCATCCTGGTTATATCGACCCTAGTCCAGGCACGGTGAATAAATCGAGCAGACCATACTGTCTCTGGCAGCACGATCGAACGCACCGGAGGGATGATGTAATTACGTCATTGTATATCGTTATTGAATATGTCGGGAATAATTGGCAAACAAACATCTGAACAGGCACTCGGTATGCATTTGTTTTTAATCCAGACAGCGGTATGGCTATACATATTGTTCCCCCATTGTAAACTAAATGCCAGTCAAAGACTTTGGTCGTTTGGCCGTTCAATAGTAAGCGATTCTGGAGCCCATGAGTGCTCTGCGTTTCAGTATAGTTAGGTCCAGTTCCTTGCAGACATTGAGTTGAACATTTATGGTATGCTTTGTAGATTTTCCAAAGGATTTCCGTCCATTATTGGAATGTTATCATTACTGTACATTATCATGGCTAATGTTGATTTCTGAAATAAGGGGGAGGTCAAGTGGCCAATTTTGAATGGGGATTTCCATGCATATCTCCCCAGCGAAAGTCATATAAGATAAGCTAAGATAAGATCAGATGTTTTATTGTGCCAATCAAGACGCATATACAGTAAGGATTTAAGGGGTACACATACCAGTTACATATAAAAGGTGATTGCTATACAACAATAATATAAGACAAGAAAAATGAATACTTAGAGAGGTTTCAAATCATGACACATATCTTACTCATAACAAACTCACATTCGCAACTCATTAGCCATATAAACTATATTCTTCGTCATTCAGTTGTTTTATGTTATGGTATACAGTTCGTCTGGGATAGGTTCACGTATTTGAATCAATAAGGGGCACTGTAACATAAAATGAAGCTCGTTTCCTTGACCCGTTAAACATAATTAAACATCAATGCCCATGCAGATAGCGATCGGTTTCAATTTCAAGTTTGTGGGAACTGGATCTAAGTCCCGCTAGAAGGCATCTTTGGTTAAAATTGCCCCAAGTAATATATTTTTCAAGCCTAAAATTGAACTTGAATGTTCTATACGTACTCAATTTGTTTCTACGATTATCATCAAAAAATCTCATTGTACCAACATTTGTCGAATATACTCCTCAGTAGGCTAATTACATTTAGTTTTTAGTAAGATTTGTCTTCCCATTATTATCCTTTCGCAGCACTTTCTTGGAATTATATTCATCCAAAAATCCCAACAGCGTCCTGATAAATCCAACCCAGGAATTCCCTCTTTGTTAGCAAGCTCAGTATACATTGAAAGCATTTATGATAAGAGTATCCTTAGAGGTTTTTTTTAAGGTTTCATAGTAATATACCATATTATGCAAAACGCTTAAAGACATGTTATGTACTTGTTAGGGTGCGTGAAACTGATAAGTTAGTATGCAGGCGCTATGCCAACTGAAGGAATATAATATTCTACTGACATCGCCGAAAATTTGAAGCAAATCGGCCGTACCACTCCATAGAAAACATCGTCAGAACTACGCTGAATTGTAAATATTTTCTAATCGATTCGGGGCGCTTCTATCGGCGATAAACTAATTAAAACGATTTCGCCATCGAGAGTCACCGCGTTTAATTAATATATAAGAACGACGGTGTGTGCTGTGAATTTTGATACACTATTTGTAAAAAATACTACTTTGAGCAAGATTATTCTCCATTTCTGTTTGATCACCATACCGGAGTGTTTCACATCACTTTAAATTAACATCAGATGATATCTACCTGTGTCCCCCATGGTAGCCAAATTATATGATTTTTGTTGTAGTCCTAGAAAATACTTGCACATATTTAGTGGAATTTTATCAGGTTTAAATTGATCGCATAAGCTGAAAAGGAACCTATATAGTCATTTACCTGGCGGCTGGGCTTGGTAAATAGGCTATTTTTATTATAAATTTATTTTTGAGAATTTTTTTCTGGAAATACAAACCTTGAACTAGTTTTGAACAAAATCTATAAAAAAAAAATTAAAAAAAAATACATCAACTTTTTAATGAAACGATTTCCAAGCCGATCCGCCAGATAAGCGTGTATTGTTTTCAATACCTCACAAAGTCACACCCAGAAATATTAGTAACTCTGTAACTTTTGCTGCGGAGATTTGCATGGAATGTCCATTCAAACTTGGTCACTTGACCTTCTCCTTAAAATTCTATTTTGCGACATGATGTTTAAAATATCCCATCTGATTTCCCACCATAATGTATACGTTTTCGATATTGAGCATAATGAGGACGAAACTGTAAGGTTTTACAGACATATATCGATTTTCTAGTGATTCATTTTATTTCGTTTAAAATCAGCAATGCTAAAAAGCGTCTATATGGTTTCATCATACTTATTATCGGGGAATATATGATATTGTGGCTAAAATATGCTTCCATGATTACTCTTGGATGTTCTTATGGGGATTTCGTGATTATTGTTGTGCGTTGCGAATGACGTCAACCATTGGTTATTTTGTTGAATTTATTATCTGAATATTTTCCTCCAATAAATAGGACTGTTTCTGCATTTCTATTATATGTCGTCTGCTTAAATTACTTGTACATCCCCCAAATCAATAATATATTCCTATGTACACTTGTTTTAACTTAGTGGGTGAATCTATTTAGTATATAAAGGGTTAAGTTAAGTGTGATATTCGCCTGGTATATTATCACTGAGATGGTGATCACTATATAATCGTATGGGACCTCTTGAATCGTACTGAATGCGATATGCAGTGTGAGTAGAAGGGATATGGCAACAGGGGCATGATGCTAGATCGTCTCCGTTGGGGTGTCACCTTAAAATATAACTGCACCCCCGTAACCCTTTTACGACGGGAGCTGCATGCGCTGGTGCAACAGTAAAGATCCCGCATGAGAGCCTCGCATATATATATAAGAGAATGCACTGGCTTACAATGTCAAGATAAATACTGTTAGGCCAATGCATTCTCTTATATATGCGAGGCTCCATATGGGAGATTCGCATATATAAGAGAATGCATTGGCATAGGGTTTTCGCAAAATTTCAGCAAGCTCCAGTCATAGTTAAACCAGACCAAACTCCCGAGTTCGCGAAATTCCATTTGCACCCCCCCCCCCCCCGTTAACTAAAGCTTCCCAACTGTTGGAAATGTCCAAACTTACACCTAGATTAAGGCTGAAAAATTTTCACCCGATGGTCATTTCAGTTCAACATTTGACCAAAAGTAGGAATGTATGCAACGGTTGTCAAGTGTTGCTCCGAAACAAACTTATCCACACTAATTTGTGGTTGAAAAATCAAATTATGAGAACAATTTCAACCTATTTTTGGCGTGAAATATCCAACTAATATTGTGTCAGGCATGGAATTCCCAACAGTTGGAAATTTTAACCAAAATTTTTGTGTGAGGCACCCAATATCCCACCCACCCCTCCGCCCCTACTCATTGACGAGTAGTTTCTTCAGGAAATTTTCCGATCAAAAGTTCAATAAACGACCATATCTGAACATTTCCCACCAATTAATTTGAATTCTTCGGCACTTATATTATCTTATCGTCTGTTTGTCGTCTGCTTGTATTATCGGATCATCCCTCCGGACGAATAATATACTATTCCAATGTGAACGTCCATAACTGAATTGGAGAATCCTTTTAATATAAAAAGGCTTATACTATCGACTTTTCTTCCAGATGTGCGGCTACACAAAAGCATGTTATGATTCAAATTTCGCACAATTGTATCGTACCAATCGTGTGGAGTAACGGATAGAGAGTCGACATATCTTGTCAGTATTCTAAGTCGGATACGCGCACGAATTCGTTTCATCTGGGTTGCTGCGCCATAGTATAGGTTGAGGCTTGGGGCGTTGTTATATGTCCTGTATATAACCGGGTGAAAATCGGTGTAAAGTGCATTGAAATTAATTATGGACTGTATAAATGAATCCAGTATATGTGCGTCCAATATAAGAAATATCAGTTGCAGACGTACCTCTTGCACCAGTTGACCTCGGAATTGTTAGATGTTTTACGTGACATTGAGCGCTAACTTGTACCAAACTGATGTGACACCGATACTATCGCGATTATAACGCGTTGAGTGCAAGCATTAATTGTCACGAATCAGCTCTCATGACCTCGTTAATGAAGCATACTAAATATTGGGAGCAATTACCATCAAACACCGCGGTGTTTTCAGTGTTCTTATCAATGTTTCATGATTTTAAAGCCGCTCCTTTTATTTGAGGCCATGGTTGATGTCACGGGGAAGTTTTTGAAGTGCACACGAGAACAAAGAAAGCTGACACATAATTTAGACCGATTAAAAGTTCGTTGCAATAAATGCCAACTCCCAGGGGCAACAACGAACTGAGTCGGAAATAATTGTTGTGTGTTGGGATTTACTGCATATTCTATGATGTTCTGATATGGTTCTTCTTCCGATAAAATGCAACTATACCTGCAGAAGCCGTCTGTAGGAATATTATCGCACTTGTCCGCACAGGCGAATGAGGATGCCGTTAAAAGCCAATTGATGTATTTAAAACAAGGATACATTGTATATTACAAGTAAAAGCATGAAAGTTAAAATATCTGCTCTGTCATCCTCAGCTAGGATGTTTTGAGCATATCCTTCTGAAAGTATTCCAGGGAGGTGAATGCCACTGCCTCTCAGATAGGAGTATTTGTATACATCTATCGCATATGATGTTGTGTGTAGCGCTGGTTGTGGCCTAGTGATTGGTCGTTGGTGTTTTGCAGGTAGTTTATATATAGAAAGGAAAACATTATTCTGGTAACAATCATTGAATCAAACTGTGCTTTAAATATCTATTTTGCTAACACACTTAGTTTTATTTGATTAGACACTAGAAGAATCAGTAAATTCTAAGTCTAAAAACAACTTTCTCGATGGTGAAGAAAATTATGAGTCAACAACGGGCATAACTCAGCGTCAGAAATTGTTGGATCTGACCCAAATTCGAAATTGATCGGGACTTTCTCATAAGCTCAAATACCAAGTTTCATAAAATTCTGTCTAATAATCAAGCTATCATCCGGACAACAAACGTTTCGACCGGACAGACAAATGAGCGACCAGACAAACGGACGGACGGACACCTCTCATTTCTATCGTCCCCATTTTTTTTCTTCTGGAGACACTAATTCAGATGTCGGCTCCTCATAAATTGTTATTGTGATCTGCGTGCATGAATGTGTGTACTATTATTTCTTATCAAACAAAGCCTCTAGCACTAATCGGGTGTTAGACTTGTTTCAAAGAACTGTAGTCCGAATATTAGCCATCACACGCACCGAGATAGGAAGGGTATCCGTGTTAGCCTTTGATTTCAAGACGAAATCATGATAAAAGTGCCTTGGAATAATTGTGATTATACACGCCATGGTATATGTAAACACGGAATGTACTCGCGAAGCTTAGATGTGGTGAAACAACTAAAGCGCCGCTAGCGACGGAGTCGGCCAACAATCTCCAGAAATGTTTGCACAGAAAGTGAGAAGTATCACCTATGTTTACACGTTTTAGTAAGAGTACCTAATTCCGATAATGTGTTGGGATTTACTCATTCATCCAACTTGGCCGACCATCAGAAATCGTGTCAACGAGACGCTGATGTGGGAATGAAAGTCATTGTTTACTTTAGTTTCGGGCTCTTATATAAATGTGTTCATTCGTTTCAGATTCATTGATTACCATTTCGGTCAGTTCGGCGATTCAAACAAGCATGTTTGGGATCGAGAAATATATACGCCCTGCAGTCCAACTTTGCTGAAATTCGAAACGTGTATTACACGAGATGTCTATCATATAGAATCTGACATCATTGACTGTAATGAGTATATAGTAACACGTCCTCCATAATTGAATTATGATCGCATTTAGTTGCATGGGTGACCAAAGTATGTTTGTACACGTGCCATTCATATAGGGCACTGAACCCACATGGGCCTCCGTGCCCGGTGAATCAGTTTGTATGGTGCATTGTTCGTTATGCTTAGATGTGGTGCAACAACTATAGCGCCGCTAGCGACGGAGTCGGCCAACAATCTCCAGAAATGTTTGCACAGAAAGTGAGAAGTATCACCTATGTTTACACGTTTTAGTAAGAGTACCTAATTCCGATAATGTGTTGGGATTTACTCATTCATCCAACTTGGCCGACCATCAGAAATCGTGTCAACGAGACGCTGATGTGGGAATGAGAGTCATTGTTTACTTTAGTTTCTGGTTCTTATATAAATGTGTTCATTCGTTTCAGATTCATTGATTACCATTTCGGTCAGTTCGGCGATTCAAACAAGCATGTTTGGGGTCGAGAAATATATACGCCCCGCAGTCCAACTCTGCTGAAATTCGAAACGTGTATTACACGAGATGTCTATCATATAGAATCTGTATCACTGACTATATATATATAACTAGCAGGTGGACCCGACTTCGTCCGGGCTGTTTCCCCTCTGCTTTTCGGCGAATTGCGCGATTTGACCTTGAATTGTCCATTTTGAAGGTCAAGGTCATGTGGGATAACGATTTGACCCGTCCAAAACACTGCCCGGACAAAAGTACCTGACAAAAGTACCCGTCGATATCCATCCGGTTTTACCCGATTTGACCTTGAATTGATCATTTTGAAGGTCATGGTCAGGTCGGGGTCATGATTTGACCCGTCCAAAACACTCAGTGGACAAAAGTAACCATATGTATCAATTTTCGTGGAAATCCCATCAAAATTCGCGATTTGACCTTGAATTGATCCGATATCAACGTCAAGGTCACGTCGCATGGACAAATGAATAGGCTTATGAGACTCCCCATACGAAAGTATCCGTAGACACTAATTTTCATCGAAATCCCGTGATATTCGGGCGTTTGACCCCGAAATGACCCGATTTCAAGGTCAAGGTCACGTCGCACGGGCAAATTAATAGGTCTATGCCACTCCTCGGCCGAAAAACCCCCCACATACCAAGTTTCATCGAAATCCCGTGATATTCGGGCGTTCGACCTTGAAATGACCCGATTTCAAGGTCAAGTTCACGTCGCACGGGCAAATTAATACGCCTATGCCAGTTTCCAGCCGAAAGTACCCACACATACCAAGTTTTATCGAAATTGGGTCGGCCGTTTTCGAGTTCATCGCGATCACACAGACAGACACACACACACAGATTCCAAAATATATAATAGACTAGAAGGTGACCCGACTTCGTCCGGGCTTTGAACTTGAATTGTCCATTTTGAAGGTCAAGGTCAAGTGGGGTCAGGATTTGACCAGTCCAAAACACTGCCTGGACAAAAGTACCCGACAAACGTGCCCGTCGAAATCCATCCGGTTTTACCCGATTTGACCTAGAATTGATGATTTTGAAGGTCAAGGTCAGGTCAGGTGACCCGACTTCGTCCGGGCTTTGACCTTGAATTGTCCATTTTGAAGGTCAATGTCAAGTGGGGTCACGATTTGACCAGTCCGAAACACTGCCCGGACAAAAGTACCCGACAAACGTGCACGTCGAAATCCATCCGGTTTTACCCGATTTGATCTCGAATTGATCATTTTGAAGGTCAAGGTCAGGTCGGGGTCACGACTCGACCCGTCCAAAACACTCAGTGGACAAAAGTAACCCCACGTTTCAAATTTCGTCGAAATTCCATCAAAATTCACGATTTGACCTTGAATTGACCCGATTTCATGGTCAAGGTCACGTCGCACGGGCAAATGAATAGGCTAATGGGACTCTCCATACGAAAGTATCCCTAGACACTAATTTTCATCGAAATCCCGTGATATTCGGGCGTTTGACCTTGAAGTGACCCGATTTCAAGGTCACGTCGCACGGGCAAATTAATAGGCCTATGCCAGTTCCCGGCCGAAAATACCCCCACATACCAAGTTTCATCGAAATCGGCTTGGCCGTTTTCGAGTTCATCGCGATCACACAGACACACAGACAGACACACACACCCTCACACACACACACACAGATCTTCCAAAATATATAATAGACTAGCAGGTTAGCCCGCCACTGGCGGCATTCGTCCCATGGCTTTGTTTCAGAAACATGACATTTTTGAATATGAATTTAATGTTTTTTAAATTTAATATATTTTGTTTCTGAATTGTTTTTTTATTGTTAATTTTAAATTGTTTTAATTAAATTGTAAATTGTTTTAATTAATTTTTTTGTTTCTGGCGGAAAAATTTACCCGTAGAAATCCCCCCTTCCTAGGAACGACAGACAACGCATTCTTTGTTTCGTGAAATCTCTCTACGATAACATTGCATTGAATTTAAAACAAACGCTTCCCGTCGGGAAATCTGTCTGCATAATATTTTGAGTCTGCCGTACCCGTCGTAATGTCGTGAAATCTCTCTGCATAATAGATAACATTGCATTGAATCTGTTGTTGGCATTCAGGGCTTCGGGTCGTTGTTGTTGGCATCACGGCTCCCCGAAAACTCTCACATTGCCGAAAACGTGTATTTAGTAATATCGTTGTTGTTGATATTTACGGCTTGGGGGCTATTTTCTTATTTAGCAAGTTTGAGCTCAATCGGTTCGAGTCTATAAAGGACACACTCATATATATGACACTTCCCGTGGGTAGCAAGTTTGAGCTCAATCGGCATTCCCTGGAATTTCCCGTAGATTGGCAGATTCCAGTAGCTTTATAACGGTATATCTGGGGAGAAATCTGATGCTATATTCGTGATTGTCTGGGATGATTTCGGTATATAGCTATATACTGTAAAAACAGAGCGCGCCATCCGTGCTCGCAGGGTTGGTCAGAAACAAATGTTTTTTAAATTTAATGTTTGTTCCGTATATCTCTCTGCAGATGCAAATAACGTTGAATGGCAAACAGACGCTCTTTATAGAGATGCGTCAAAAACAAACGCTCATTAAATAATCACTTGATTAACCCACGCCGTGCCTTTGCGGTGATTTGAGATTGGAGAACGGGTGCTCTGAGCTTCTCTAAACCGCGACCACGGTCGTGTCGGTGGGATTTGACACTTGCATAGGAAGTTTGAGCTCAATCTGTACACGCGTTTTGGATTCTATGAAGTACACACACACATATATACGAAGTCTCAAAATATATAGTACTAGAAGGTGACCCGACTTCGTCCGGGGTTTGACCTTGAATTGTCTATTTTGAAGGCCAAGGTCAAGTGGGGTAACGATTTGACCCGTCCAAAACACTGCCCGAACAAAAGTACCCGACAAAACTACCCGTCGAAATCCATCCGGTTTTACCCGATTTGACCTTGAATTGACCATTTTGAAGGTCAAGGTCAGGTGGGGTCAAACACCAACACCCCAAAAATGGTGGAAATCGGCCCATCGGATACCGGGAAATCGGCCCAGCGGATACCGAGATACCCTATGCATCAAATTAATTTCGTCCGTAAAAATCCGCCAGTTTAACCCGAGTTGATTTCCACTGAAGTATATAAACGCGCCTCATATACACACACTCATTAATTATCAAGTTTCAACGTAAAGCTAAATTAGCATCGGTGCCCGAGATATCGCCAAGACGTCTGAAACAGTCAAATGCATCGGCCGGGTGAGAGTTAACGTGATCTAACTCTATGACCTCTGACGACGTCATAGAAGTTACGCATTGATTTTATCCTGATAAAAGATCGTACCACTTCTCCCTAATAATTGAGGCAGATAACTAAAACGGATACATACATATTATATATCGTTGGAAAGATGAAGCCACACAGATTCTAACCGTGCAAATTATATGACTGGCAATTTATTATTCGCGCTATATCGAATCGATTTGTGAGCACCGAACTGAAATATATTAGCGCAAAAACGGCGTAAAAATAGATTTGACCTCCGCACGTGAAAAGTTGACCTCGCACGGACAAATAAATATGCCTATGTTCGTCTCCGGCCGAAAATACCCTAAAATACCAAATTTCATCGAAATTGGCTTAGTCGTTTTCGAGTCCATCGATTTCAAACACACACACAAACAAACACACACACACACAGATCTTTCAAAATATATAATAGACTAGAAGGTGACCCGACTTCGTCCGGGCTATTAAAAAAACAAATTTCAAGTCGATTGCTCCACCCGTTTCCTTGATCTGGTCTGCGCATGCGCGAAGCTGGTGTCGCACGTGCTCGGCGACCCGATAAAATTCGTATCCGGGGCAAGATACATTCACATACCAAATTTCAAGTCGATAGCTACACCCGTTTCCGAGATATATAGCCCAATGTCATTTGCGGATACCTCGGCCGGTGATGAGTTAACGCGACACAGTCAAATGCATCGGCAGGGTGAGAGTTAACGTAATCTAACTTTATGACCTCTGACGACGTCATAGAATTTACGCATTGATTTTATCCCGATAAAAGCATCGTACCACTTGTACCTAATAATTGAGGCAGATAACTAAAACGGATACATACATATTATATATCGTTGGAAAGATGAAGCCACACAGATTCTAACCGTGCAAATTATATGACTGGCAATTTATTATTCGCGCTATATCGAATCGATTTGTGAGCACCGAACTGAAATATATTAGCGCAAAAACGGCGTAAAAATAGATTTGACCTCCGCACGTGAAAAGTTGACCTCGCACGGACAAATAAATATGCCTATGTTCGTCTCCGGCCGAAAATACCCTAAAATACCAAATTTCATCGAAATTGGCTTAGTCGTTTTGGAGTCCATCGATTTCAAACAAACAAACACATACACACACACACACACACACAGATCTTTCAAAATATATAATAGATAGATAAGTATATATATAGTAAGACGTCCTCCATAATTGAATTATGATCGCGCTCTTGGCATTCAGTGGAGAGGCCAAAGTATGTTTATACACGTGCGATACATATAGGGCACTGAACCCACATGGGCCTCCGTGACCGGTGAATCAGTTGGTATGATGCATGGTTCGTTACGCTTAGATGTGGTGGAACAACTAAAGCGCCGCCAGCGCACCTAGTACAAACGCTATCGCATGCCAAATGGGGTGGGATGCTGAAAAATCGCAAGCCAATTTGCGCGCGATTTAGTTTGCCGTGTCCCGCGTGACTCAGCATCGCATGCGAATATGTTTCGATTGTAAAATTCAAAGAAATGTAACTCTAACATACCCGTTATTTAGTAAAAAATCATACCAAAAGAATGACACCACAAAGAGACACGTTTCAAAAACACTATAGGAAAAATCACTTTTAGGGTGGGTGGGCTTGGGGGAGGCGGACGGCACTGTCTAAGACCTGTTGGGAAACACAAAATTCAAACTGTCTAAGACCTGTTGGGAAACACAAAATTCAAACTGTCTAAGACCTGTTGGGAAACACAAAATTCAAACTGTCTAAGACCTGTTGGGAAACACAAAATTCAAACTGTTATTGAAGCGCCGCAGGCGCGTTAAGCAACGTCACCCCTTTTTCAAATTGATATCGAGGCAGTCAGGTCGCGCCAGCGACCGCTGCCGCGGGGGCCTGATGGCTCATAAAAACAACTCTATATATAAGCGCCCGCGGCTACCACTTTATAGCATCAAGGGTAGACTGAGCAAATCGAGACGGGATGCTGGTCCCGCCAAACTCTCCAGACGGCATCGACATATCAAAACGCATGCGATTCTCGCCTATCGTATCCGTATTTGGACGAGATTGTAAGACCATAGCCTGGCCAGCGACGGAGTCGGGCAACAATCTCCAGAAATGTGTGCACAGAAAGTGAAAAGTATCACATATGTGTATACACACTTTAGTAAGAGTACCTAATTCCGATAATGTGTTGGGATTTTATGCTCTTTCATCCAACTCGTCCGACCATCAGATTGATTGATTGATTGATTGGTTGATTGATTGATTGATTGGGGTTTATTGTCGCTTTAGCCACTAAGGTCATATCACGACATTGCCAGTTTTTAGTGGTGGAGGAAATCCGCACACTTGCGACTAATCTAACAGTGATTTCAATGGCTGATAAACTCGTCAACCATGTGAGGCAAACCACCGACCATCGGCAAGCAACTGGCAACTCCACCAGATAACGATTTCGAGTTACAAAGTCCACGATGGAAACATGTGGATTTGAACCCTTATCGCCAGCGCTGGAGGGAGAAACGGCTTGGAGTGGTACCCCTAACCGATTGAGCCACCGAGGCCCCCCCCCCCCGACCATCAGAAATCGTGTGAACACGATGGTGATGTTGGGAAAGAGATTCGGCGTTGACTTCAACTCGTGCTTTTATATAAATGTGCACGTGCACTCGTTTTGAATTCATTGATTATACCATTTCAGTTCGGTAATTCACACAAGCAAGTTCGAGTCGATGAATCTATATACACCTTGTGGTTCAAGGCTGTTGAAATTCGAAACGTGTATTAGACGAAAGTCAGATTATAGCTAATAGAAACTGGCATCGTATAATGACCCCCCCCCCCCCCATCGTATAATGAGTAGTAACACACCCCTCGTGCAGAATTGATTCGTTGTCGTGCTCTCGCATTTGCAAACATAGTTGGGAGACTGAAGTATTTATACATGTGAAATGCATGCATATGACACTGTACCACCGGGCCCGGTGACGCAGCTGATATGGTGCATTAGGTCCACATCACCCATTTACCGATGTCTAAGCATGCAGGTTCTAATCCGGTTTAGCATTGATTTGGTGATCACACACAGATAAGGAAGCCTGATTGGTGTATATATATACATGTAGGACCAATTTTTTTAGTTGTTTCCGGCGAGCGGTGGTTTGCGTGAAACGGTGATATGACACGTTGTTCTGTTTTCATATTTCTTGATTTTTATCTTAGTTTTGAGCATGGAAGACAATGATATTTATCAATCAGTGGAATCAAATTAAATAGTAAAGAGCGTTTGTAACTCGAGAAACAATGGCGATTCCTTGATGTTCACTCTATGTATTGTGACTGCGTAAATATCGTCATACGCCGCTTGTGTGACGAAGCATCTCAATTCATTTGGATGGAGATTGTGAGACGCGGCACTGAGAAATAATAGAAACGTGCTCATAACAAAAAATATCTTCTCCGCGAGCGCAGACACCAATTTACGAGGTGACATTTTTAATGAAAATATAATGAGAAGATACGATTCATATAAAACATGACACGGGTCTCGACTAGGAATTGTAATAAGGCGTGGGTCATAATGAAGCCGATAAGGGATTCGAGAATTGCCAGGATATGAGCTCACGTGTCGGCTTAATGAAGCGCTCACTTCTTTCGGAATTATTACAGACTTCATTGTACAAAATGAAAGGAAGGCGCCCGCTTGTCATTCCTTGAGACAGAACAGTCACAGAGTTTCAACACCCACTGGTGGGATTGTGCGCCAAATTGCTCTGGTTTCGGTGATTAATTTCTTTGGCATATTTTTCGGCCATCCATGGAGGCATCTCATGCAAATGGAGATCAAAATTAAAAATTACATGCAATTTCAGACAAATGACTGCATGACATGAGCCAATAAATGCACGATGGAATTGCATGAGCATTTCTATCGAAGCTTGGTTCGTTGTGTGAGCAAGCGTTGCCTTGTATAGAATAAGGAACGAGGCTATAGACGATATGGGGATGTCCACCTTGAAATTTTTAACTGCATCCCTATACGCTTGAGCTTGACAAAACTTCGGAGTTCACGAAACTCTATTTGCAACCCAGCTTTTCAATTGTTGGACACTTTTGAAATAGGGTGTCTGTCATTTGCAGAATGAGGTCCACAGAGGGTGAATTTAGTGATGCTACCCCGCATAGCGGGCTCGCATCACCAAATTCACCCTCTTGGGACCTCATTCTGCTTACACCTCAGCAGAATGAGGTTCCCAGAGGGTGAATATGGTGATGCTAGCCCGCTATGCGGGGTAGCATCACTAAATTCACCCTTTGTGGACCTCATTCTGCAAATGACAGACACCCTGTTTCTTCCTGCAGCCGCCTTATGTTTGAAATTAACCAACTGGTTGTTAACCGACTTGGTCTGAAACGGAATATTTCCTTCTAAATAAGGTTGGAACATCAAACTATATGAGAACAATTTCAGCCTATTTTGGTGTGAAATTCCAACTGATGACCTTTCAGGCATGACTTTTTTTTACCAATGTTAGCCTCACCAAGCCCCCCCCCCCCCTCCCCTTCGCCTGTCACTGTTTAGAACCATGGGGTGTGACTAATTACCGCCCGGGCACATGGACACTATATCTCGACGTTAAAAGGTAGCGACATGCCACCTGAGGGCAACCTAGAAGATTTTACTCGCTCGCTCGTCTCCGGCCGGTGTTATTAACCCCGAAAATGCCGATATTGGCTAAGAGAGCCCGTGGGAGCCCGGGTGTCTTCGTGTGTTTTCGGACAGTATATTTTGGTGATGCGTGGTAGTGCAATACCACCTGAGTGTGACTTCCAAATATTGACTCGTTGACGCGTCCACGGCCGATGTTATTAACCCCTCAAAATCCGGTAAAATACCATATAAACAAAAAGAGCCCGGGACCGCCCGGACGCCCCCATGTACCCGTGGACACTATATCTCGACGTTATAACGTAGCGGCATACCCCACGAGGTCAACCTAGAAAATTTAACAAGCACGATCGTCTCCGGCCTGTGTTATTAACCCCGCAAATGCCGATATTGGAGAGCTTCGGACAGTATATTTTGGTGATGTGCACTGCGGTAGTGCAATACACCTGAGTGTGACATCCAAATATTGACTCGCTGACGGGTCCACGACAGTTTCGAGACGTCGTCAATATTGCTGGCGGGTGGGGGGGGGGGTAAATAAAACGCACAATAGACACTCTCGCCGCTCGAAGGAAAATGTTCTGCAGCGGAGATTTTTTTATTAATGGTTTCATCGAGGAATGAATTAGGTGTGTCATATATACAGGGCAGCAAAATTTCAGCGGCCAGGAAGAAACTCGATAGAGAGAGAGTTAAAGAGTGTGTCAAATCGACATTATATCATGTTATGTTTATAATATTTTTGTCTTCCGAAAACAAGAACTCATCTGACTTTCAAGTTTTGTGAATAAAGTTATTCGCCACCCCCCCCCCCCCCCAACCAATTCAGGTCATAGATTATTTTTTTTCCTCGCAATTCCACTTCCAGTTCTAGAAAGTTATTTTACTCGCCACCCACCTCAAATTCCGATCACAGAAATTTGTCCGAAATGTACTTCTAAACCAAGAGAATGAGCACTTGCGATGCAATGAGGCCTAATATAATTCATAAAAACGAGAAACTACATTGTTAATATCGAAATGTAGGGGGAACGTTATTCGTCCCCCCCCCCCCCCCCGAAAAACAATTCAGATCACATATATTTATTCGCAGCTCTACCTCCACTTCTAGAATTGAAAATTCACTATTTAAGGATCGACTAATCTAATCTAACGCACCAATTTATAATAGACTCTGAAATTTCGAGTTCTAAGAAAAGAGTTATTCGTCACCCACTTGTCAGCGAGTCAATATTTGGATGTCACACTTAGCCAATATCGGCATTTGCGGGGTTAATAACACCGACCGGAGACGAGCGATCGAGTAAAATTTTCTGGGTTGCCCGCAGGTGGCATGTCGCTACCTTATAACGTATAGTAGAGATATAGTGTCCACGGGCCCGTGGGGGCGGTCCTGGGCTGTCCCGGGCGGTCCCGGGCGGTAATTAGTCACACCGGAACCATGGTTATAAATCACGCCTAAACAATGAATCTAATATTCAGACACCAGACGAGTGTGCCCGATGGTTCAGTCGGAAAGGTTCGTAACGCAGTAAGTTCTCATATTTTGTCCAGCGGTGACCGGTACGCTGCCCGACATGCGTGGATGAATTATCCGCTTCAGCGACCTATTCTCAACTTATTGAAGGTCGGGTATTGAATTTAAGAATTAACGCTCCTCAATTACTATTTATTTGGCTTCGGGGGGTAAAAACATTGATATTTTATACTACAGTTGACAGTGGTTAGCATTATTTTTTGCCAATTAATTGTCGTCGTCGTCGTCGTTGTTGTAGAATATGCTTAATATTTTTCATTCTGTTTTTTTTTTTTTTTTGGAAATAAAATATATTTACAACAAACAGGGTAGGCAGCCTGAATCACCAACGTGTTATACATGTAGCATCCTCAGTTGCATCATATCTAGATCTAGATTGTGCATCAGGGGAGAGCTTTCCGATGAATGCAACAAGCCATATTTCCGACTAAATCCTGAAAAGTTACCCATTATTCTGCTGTGGTTAAGAAGTCGATTACTTAGAGCATTACTGTAAGATTCATACAACCGAAATGAATACCCTTCGTGTCACTGTATATAACACAACACGTTCTCCTGAAAATAAGCTTATAGTGAACATATTTCAAGAATACAAATAATATCCACATTATATGAATCTGAATTACGCTCTATATATGAACCTAAATCGAATTACCAGATGTCCGATCTTTATCACTGTGGACCGCGCCATAAAACGCAATAACGGATCTATATAAGTCCACTATGCATGGGCTTATTTCAGAATCAAATAAGTCCAATATATGAACATGTGTGACTATTTAGGTCCAATATGAACCTATTTGCACGAGTATATATGTTGATACAGCAATATACAAAATTCCATAAATTTTAATTCCAGCAGTAACTTATCACGTGGAATATATGGGAAGACTATTGTGCGTATCTGATGATGGAAGGCTCAAAGTTCAAACATATTTCCAGGCCGATAGACTCCGCGAACTATCAAGCCGGTGGACGACAGTACTCTCGTCGCTGAGTCGGTTTTGTGGATTGTATCTATACATGACTATAGACATATAAACGGACATGACTCATTCTAGCTTCCAAATTGTGTCTATGTCATTGGGAAAGAGGTATATATTATAAGATAGATTGACAAATACACGAAATATTGTTATATCGGCTTCATATGCTCTGAAAAATACTTGCAATGGTCAGAGCAATTTTGCAGTTGTTTTCAATTTTTCGCGCAGAAGTGAAACAAACGTTGTTTATTTCTACCATATCAGGGATGGACTAACACGGACCGCTCGTTTCTGTTCCATGTCCTGCACATGCAGTGGCTGTTTGTTTTGGGACCCAACACCTTGTTAAAACCCTTTACCCAACAAACCGGCCAAAACCGGCCAAATAAAGCTTCAACAGCCTAAATTATCTTCGGTCTGTCTCAATAGAACCATACAAATATGGATATCATTGGAACCGACTCCTTGACCACATTGTGATAGTTACAGTTAGCCCAGTGCCAATGCATTATCTTATATATGCGAGTCGACCATAGGTCGCCTCGCATATATAAGAGAATGCATTGGCCTAAAAAAAATCTGTTTTTAACACTTTTTACCATTTTTTCTTACATTCTTTAACAATTTTATAATTTTTAATGTGTTAAGCCAATGCATTCTCTTATATATGCGAGGCGACCTATGGTCGACTCGCATATATAAGAGAATGCATTGGCACAGGGCCCTTCTGTTGGGTAAAGGGTTCAAAGTGGTATTTTTATGAATTCAATGCGTCTTTCTGGGATATAAAATGACCGTGGAAATGTAGTTCAAGTATTTATCGACCTATTTCAATACCAGGATCCAAGAACACTCAAAAGCAAATATAATTAGGTGGATTTTTTAGCACAAACCGCCACGCATGGCTTTAAGGATTTAGCTAATACTATAAAGTTATTATACACTGTTGTCTACAGTGTGTGTTTTTCTTGTACGAGTTCAGGTTGTAGTGAAAATTCATATTGGATGAGTACAAGAAAAACTCATACTGTAAACAACATTGTATGACATTTTTATTATCCATCTGTATGTTTATCCAAATTTTGGGAATAACACTGTTGTGGTTATTTTTGGTATTTGTCGGCACTTAATTCTCAATAAAAGCCTGTATTTGATCATCAGAAACCATGATGTAGAACATTAAACACGGAAATGGAAAAAAACTCAATTCGGAAGTGAAACGTCTGCTAAATCCACAGTGTTGCGCGCTCATCACAATTTCACCGATTCATTTCGCAATAGTTAATTCGTGACGTCACAGAATCCCGATAAAAAAAACAAGTCATATTGCACACTTGGGAGTCCAATATGAATTTCGGGAGTCCAATATGACTTTTTCCCGGATTATCAGATGGCGACTTTTGCCCAATCAGAAATAGTGTTAGTTAAGGGATGGATAATAATAGATTATATTGTTGCTTGCTTTCTGTGTCAACAAGGTTTCCATTTTAAAATCGACGAATCCGTCGATATCTGTTAAATCATATAACCTCGCAAAGGGAGAGTAACATAGCTGATTCGTGTATCTGGGCAAGTCTGCCAATGTGTCGATAATATTTACATTTAGTTTCAACCGATATATATGCCCTATAGTATGTTATGTAAACAAATATACATAATTTTGGCAACGGCATTGATGAATAAGTGCGGACAAATATACGTTTATTCTCTCCCAACTATACCTGTATATGCACTAAAAGAAACTAGAAGCGATCCTAAACATGCCTGTACTTTTGCAACAAAAAAAAATTCTCCAATAAATGTGGGCTGCGTCGTGTGCCGATAAATTCAAATGTGATATCCAAGATGGCCGCTAGCTGTCATGTTTTTGGAATCAGGGAGCTAAATGTGTTCTAGAGTCGGGGAGCGAGTACACCGTGGAACCCTAAAGGTGAAGGTAACTGAAGAATGACCTTCACCTGATACATGCGACACGTTATTAAAGGATGACATCGCGTTTATTTGATTTGTACATAATATCTACATAATTTAAACTGGTGAATGAATGGGGGAACGGATTTTTGTGAGCGGGAAATGTATTTAACTAGCTGTTGTAGATCTGGGTTTTTCCAGATCAAATTTGGCTGTGAGATAGCCCTGTCGTACACTTGGGGGTTTATTTTAAAAAGTAAACACATGACCTATGATTTTTCATGCATTTTCGTGATCAACTGGTGTCAATCTAGCTGGGTAAACATCACTGGTATGGCCTGCAGGCTTCAATTCAGCGAATTTGGCCGAAACGTTAACACTGTCGCCTATGGGAAACCATTTAGTTCCGTGATTCCTTTTAACAAAAGGGGAAAATGTATGACTGCCAGTCTAGAGGTCACTTATAAACACGCAATAAACACGAAGTCTGGTGATGGTCGGATGGCGGTTTGGCTGTATATGCATGGTGCGCTGAAGGAAATTGTTGACGGGCAACACACGCTCGAACGGATAGACGACGGACGCCAATTAACCCATGGCAATAGCTCAAACTTGACACCGTCAATTTGAGCTAAAAATTAATATGAAATCTGACAAGTATTTTTGCTTGCGGCGGAGAAGTTTCCCAATAACCATCTACGCGGTCTTTCCGCCAATAAAACTAACAACGTCGTGCCGACCCAGCGGCCGATACGACAATAAACAGAAACTTTCCCTGTGATCTCCGTATGGTGCCAACATGTTTTCCATCTCATGGTCTTTGGTTGTTGTCGATGTCGCACAATGCTTTACGTGAACCTGGTTAAATTCGACCCTGTCTGACTCTGTAATGGGTCGATTAATAGCATGTCTCATATTCTGATGCTGTATGACTGTGATTATATATATACTATTCCCTGATGTCGCGTTATAAGTTAGCAGATCAACCAGCTGTCTCGTAACATGGGACGTAATCCGCTTGCATCGGATTCCGTATCAGACATCGCGACCAGACACGATATCATCATTATTATGTTGTCATCATTTACTGTGAACAGTATATTGAAAAGTATGTTTGCACGCGACAATGTTGGGGGTTGATGTGTCATTAGCATCTCACCGGAGCTGGTGGTGACGATGCAAATATAATGCGATCCCGATCTACCATTTTGCTACCTATACAGTTCGTTTCCACTCGCGTATATATAAGCTATTTCTGTGAACACTCAAATTCATAAAAACTTGACTCGACTTACACATACCACCCACGTGATCTATAGTATATACACAGGACGTTGATATAGATAGTCCGTGTTAGGATATCAAGCTTGGAAATCCCAACTACACCACCCCTTGCACCAGATGGAAATTTTCAAATATGGAAAATTCGATTTGCACACTTTGTGCTGAAACTGGTACCTCAAGCTTTCGAATTGTTGGAATTTTTCAAACCCCCATACGTTTGGAACCGTTCCAACTGATGGTCATTTCAGTCAAATCATTTGAGAGAAAGTAGGAAAATACTATTGATCTAAAACCAACAAATCCTGTTTAGAAAATCAAAGCTTGAATAAGTATCCGACATTGCGAACAGTCACGATATCATCATCATGTTGTCATCATTTACTGTGAATAATATACTGAAAAGTATAATGGTGCTAAGCTAAATTTTCAGTAACTTCTCCTGGGAGCATAACTGGTGGGTTACCAGGCAACGTTACATATGTTGAAAAATCTGTGAAACAATCCCAGTTTTCTGTGAAAGCTCAAATTCATTTGGAAGATTACCATTTCGTAACCACAAAGAAAAACTAAACGAAGCGTATATTCGCGACTACTTTAAAAGCTAACGCTGACGTAGATATAGATATCTGCCGTCTATACATCAGCGTTATATTTTACTCAGCAATCAGTTGATCAGATTGTCCCCATTTCGTAACCACAGAGAAAACAGCTGAGTACGAATCGTACGTACAGATATACATACTTATCCCAGCCCTCTAGACATTTTAACACAGGCGGCCACCCGGGTGATATTTGTCCATCCGACATCCCAGATCATGATGGATAATTTTAATCTCTGACCTCTATACCTGTGTTATATCAGGAAGTAATCGTAAATATGTGATCATTTCGAACGTTACTATTTAGTAACCAAAGAGAACGCACATGATACAGACCTGTATCTATTTCCTCTACATGTGCGTTAGATCTTAAAGCAATCGTTATACTCGGCGATTATTTGGAAGGTTACCATTTCGTAACGACAGAGAACACACATGACTACGAACCATACACACAGATATGAACAACCGTCGAAGTAATCAGGTGCATGGATGCGGCGTTCCGGCACCCTAATTTCTGGGGCTGTTGTTTTTCTTGTGATGATAATGGTGTTTGATAGTGGAATGCTGGTCGTGCACATAGAAAGCTAACAAATTCCGTGTTAATTAATCATCGGTTGTTAGAGAAATGGTAGTTCGATAATTAGACCTGCCACATGAAATGACGATTAACTCGAGTGAACATGTTAGAACGAAGGACCATGTGGAGAACAGGCCTCAAAATATGGCGCTGGATATTTGCAGAATGAGGTACCCAGAGGGTGAATCTAGTGATGCTCTCCAGCACAGCTGGCTAGCATAACTAAATTCACCCTTTGGATACCTCATTTTGCATGGCATCATCTGCTATAGGAGACCTAGAAACAGATTTAAGTTCCCAGATGGTGAAGATGGTGATGTGCACCCATTAGGCTCCTCGATTATGCATTGTGTGGTCTGCCAATTTGGGAATATAGAGAAACTAAACTTGTTAATTTAATAATGGAGATACTTTCCAGAGGAGATGAGGCCTAAGAAGAATGAGTTCCCCCAGAGGGTTAATTTAGTGATGCTTGCCCTCTGTGTGTGGACATTGGCACTTCCAAATGACTTACGGCGGCTTACGTGCTCCAGATTCTTGCCCTCGCCCATATATACAGAGGTGTAATTTATATTGGGATAGTGACCTTCTAAAACCTGATGATTGTCGCCCTTGCACATCGGTGCTGAAACTGCATGCACATGTCTATATCGACAACTGTTACGGAGTAGAATGAATGTTTTACGCACAATATAATTGTCGCTATTCCACACTTACTTATATGTGGTTACTTATATATGGTTACTTATGTATGGTTACTTATATATGGTTACTTATATATGGTTACTTATGTGGTTACTTATATACGGTTACTTATATATGGTTACTTAAATATGGTTAAGTATATATGGTTACTTATATATGGTTAAGTATATATGGTTACTTATGTATGATTACTTTTATATGGTTACGAATATATGGTTATGATTATATTACGAACATATGTTTACGAATATAAGGTTACGAAATGCTTTTAATGAATGCTGGTGTCCACATATGTTGTTCCCGATATATCTAATAGTGATTTATGTTTTGGGGATTCATCGTCTGTTCGAGGATTTATCAGTTTGGTTTACAGTTCAGCTTTGAAATTCAGTCGACATTCTTGGTCTGCCCAATGTCTGTCCCGCCTGTTCTTGAACTGGTTCATTTAGTCGACTACCCTCTGACTTAATACATATTTCCTGGTATTATAGTTAACTCCTTCCAGAGAGATTTTGTAGTTATGTCATCTTGTTCTCTTTTCTGTACTTTCTGGAAGGATGTCTGCTACTTCCTGGTCGTATGAGTTCAAGATGTTATAGCACTCTACCATGTCGCCTCTGTGTCTTCTATGTTGTAGTGATGTAAATTCATGTAATGGAATATTTAGCCATTCTGATCGCTTACCATAGTCAAAGGTCCTGTAGCCATGGTGCTAAATTGGTCGCCCTTCTATGTACATTTTCCAGTCTCTCTACATGTTTTTTGTAGACTGAAGGTTTTGTCCTCGGCGAGTATTGAAATCCAAAAATAAATGATATTGGGAAACAATCCGGGCACTATTAAATTATGATCTACCAATGATGTGAATGTTAGTATTTAGTAGATACCGTGAACATATCTCAGAGCTACGCAAAGGTCAATAGAAAACAACATGCACGAATAAAACAGACTCAATCGAATTGTCACGTACATAATTGAATAATTCGTTGAAAACAAATAATTATCTCAGAATAGCTTTGATTGAGTTAATAAATTCAGAAAACTAACTACCGTAATGGTGTCGCTGTGACCTATACATACTTGTCTGAGGTTCACATATATTATGGACAACCGTCTGTATTCCTCGAGAGATATGTCACCCTGGAATTGTCGCTCAATGATTCTCTCGACCAGAACATAATTCAGTAGTACTATAGTCATTGGTTAAAGGTACTCAATCCGATCAGACGGTCCCCATATCATCAAGATACAACAACAAAAACACATCTTCAAAATACGCTTGAGTTATCAGAATCGATTTATTACAACGAAGTAATGCTAACCACTGTCAGTTATGGTATAATATCTCCGAAAACTTTTTATTTATCAACATTCTGTTCAACAAAATATGGCCGTATTATCACTTAAGTATCACGAAATTTGTCCGTATTACCACTTGATTTTAGAGTTATCCATCTTCATCCGCAATTCTGTCCGAGACCTTCCGTTTGACCACGTGTTTCTGGGCCACATATAATTGAACATTTCGAGAAATAACAAACTTCAAAAATCGATATCTCATCACTATGAGCTTTGATGGGTGGGTTCCTCGACCCGAATCAAATATTTTTACCCCCGAAGCCAAAGAAATAGTAATTTAGGAACGTTATTTCGGATAACGCATCTTCAATTTTTCAACAATTCGCCCATCAAATATACGGGCTTATGTTTTATCTACGAGGAACCTTACATGTTTTTAAAATACGTGTATATTTACAGAGTACATTACAATACAAAAATAGTATAGTCAGTCGCTATATATCATATTACGACGTCAGTTTTATGCGTGGAAGAAATACCACACAGAACGTTCATTTCACTGAGGGATCACCCCATTGCATGCACGTAGAAACCACCGCCCGGAAAGCAACTGAAAAAACTTGCCCAGATACATGAATCGTATTACCTTATCTTTGTGTTGATCACAAATCTGAGCTTACGGGGATTAGAACCAGCTTCGGCATTGATGATAATTATGTTGGCCTACTGCATCATGTGCTTCACTAATTGAGCCAACAGGGCTCCACGGCATCGCGTCAATAAACACAATTTGAACTGAACAGCACAACGATATTCTGAACAACAACGTTAGCAAGGAGCAGTTGGTGTGCTCCGATGCAGTGTTGGGCACCAAGAGACTCAAACAGCAAGCTGCATATTGAGTCATGGGACGTCCCGCGATGGCGAAGTTAGTTTGGTCCACCGTGAGTGTAGATTTATGATCAGGATCCGCGCAATTCTACAACGTACTTGTATCTGGGCTATTCATTAGGTTTCTGCGTGAAATTGGGTGATTTCAGGGACGTTGCTAGGTGTGTCCATCTTGAACTTTTCATTTATACCCCCTCCTTTTTGAACCAGACCAAACTCCCAGGTTCGCATAATGCCACTTGATCCCCACCATTGGGTGTCTCTCTTGTTGAAACGATGCTAGATCCCAATAAGCCACAAATACTGACTCAGTGTGCCTGCAGAATACAGTATTGCCCTAAATAATCGACTCCTTAACAACAGCAGAATTATGGGTAATTTTTCAGGATTTAGTCGGAAATATGGCTTGTTGCCATTCATCGGAAAGCTCTCAATGAGAGCTTTCCTATGAATGGCAACAAGCCATATTTCCGACTAAATCCTGATAAATTACACACAATTCTTCTGTGGTTATAAGGAGTCGATTATTTAGGGCAATACTGTACGAGGCATTCAGAGCATTCCCTAATTCCCAGTCAAAAGAATATCACCAGCAAGCGTTGCTCTTTATCATCAATTCATTAGTTCTTTGGCGAGTCTTTCGTCGCACTGGACAGAGGTTAGAACAAGGCACACATTGAAAACATCAGAGCGGAAAAATCTGACAAAAGAAAATATATTTACGAGGCAATGAGTGAAGTAATCGGATCAATTAATTAACCAACAATTCTCTATCTTCTCCCTCGACCACGTGAATTTAATCTCGCATGCGCGGAAATACAAACGGGAGAACTGGATTCCAATTAATGGCAGAATTGGAGATCGCCTATAAAGAATGGATGGTGATAAGAATTAGGATAGCGGTGATGTATGTAGGAGCTGTATAATACGCGCCGATAGACCAGGGACGTGACAACAGGGGCTGGGTGTCTAACCCGGTATAACCCCCCAAACTTTGGCCAAAATATCTACAGATAGAAGTTTGACGCCTAACACAACACCAGTTGAAAATTTCACACCTAACCAAAAATTGGATGAATATGATTTGATATTTTGATTTTCACCATAATTTATTGTGAAGTTAGATGTTATTGGATAAAAAGTCAAATATATTCCAAATTTGTTGTCATTTGTTTTGTTTTGTTTTTGTTGTTTTTTTTTTTGTGGACCGAAATGGCCATTAGTTGAACATGTTCCGGCCAATAGGGGGTGTAAGGTTGTAAATTTCCAACAGTTGGTATCCAGAGGGTGCGTTGTAATGTCTCGGATTTGGAATTTTTGGTATGGTTCAAGGGTTGCAGGTACCCCCTCAATAGAGACTTTCCAGCCACGTCCGTGTGATAGACCGAGTGAAAACAAACACGATGGTATATGGGGCATTAATATCGAGAATCACCCACAAGCGTAATCTCACGTTTTGTTCAGCGGCCAATTTAACAAGTAATTTGTTCAAAATTCTGGATGTTAGATTTGTTCCCTCGAAATCACAACTTTTAATGATATGACAATCACAAAATGTGACAATTCCAATAGCATTTCCTTTTCACACTAATTTATTTTCAAATCTTGAACAAAATTTGGAATTTAAGAGAGTCCATAGGTTTTAGAAGATGGGACCTTCTGAAAGACCAGCCGTCTCGGTGAGTTCTTTGAGAAACATCAGAACTGAGAATTTAGTGTATCTGGTATAGTCTTAGTATAAAGGGCGTTCTGCTTGGCCCTTCCTATAGTAAATACTCACTGACGGGTAGTTCCCTTAACCCTTTCAGTGCCAGGGGCCGATCTCATCGGCCCTAATTTACGGTCTGTAAAATCGGCCCTAAAAAAAATAAAAAATAAAAAAATAAATTTTGTTTTAGATTTTTTTGGGTTGAATTTTTTTTGGGTATGATTAAGTATGCTATAGCGAATTAAAAAAACAAACTGGATAAAACCTTAGGGGCATGTTATAACTCACAACTATCACCAAGTATTCACAGTAATAATTTTGATGCCCATGAAAAACGTAAGATTCCCTGTCACTAAACCTACAAAATAAGTATGTTAAAGAATATAAGAAAAAATTATTAAAATTGTAAAAAATTGTAAAAAATAATAACAAATGATGAAAAATTGTTAGGTTATATGTATAAACATTTAATTTTTTAGAAAATCGTTCTGAAGACATGCATACATGCACGTTTGCTTAATTATTCCAATAACACAACAGAAACATCATTCTGATGTTACACGTATTTCAATTAAACTGTGAATTTTAAATCGACTTACATACTGACATCACGGTATTATCTATACTAAATACTTATTGACGAGGAAATGTTCAGATAATAAGTTCAACAAACGTTTGTTGAACTTATTATCTAAATATTCCCCACCAATGATTGTGAATATTTCTGCACTTTTAATATATTTTTTTCTGTATGTGGTTTGCTTTTGTATCATGAACACACCTCCAATTTAATAATAGACCATTGAAATATACACTGTTATAATTGTGTGGGAGAATCCATTTAGTTTTGAAAGGGAAAACAGTGCAATGTTCTAAGAAATAACCACATCCTATCCCAGTTCGTGGGAAAAAATGTGAAAAAAACGTTATTCCGTTATGACAGAAGCTCCTGTTGATGTCTCTCTGAGATTCTGACCCAAAGTATATATCCCCGAATTAACACGAAGATCGAGGCAGAAATACACCAGCTTTAATTTTAAGCCACTTGGCGGTTTGCGCTCCAAAATAAACCAAATAATATTCGCTTTTGGATGTTTGCCGCTATCGAAATAGATCGATAGATACCACCCCTGGCCAAGTTGTCCTGCTGAATTGCTATGTTACGGGTATGGCAAACTGATGCCGTTACGAAAAAGTACTGTTTTATTTTCGCGGTGGTTGGCTAATCCGAGCGATTTGAGAGAAAAAACCAGTATGTGTATGAAACATTCAAGAACATATATATATTTTAAAAATATGATAATGCCTTCACCGTTTTTTCTAAAACGACGTAAATAACCATCTTTATTATAGTCGATTTTCAACAACTTTTACAACCAGTATTAAAAATATTACGCAATAAATATGTTTTGAATGTTTTATACTCATTTGCTTTTCATGTATATGTTCAGATCATCGAAACACTGCGATAAAAAACAAATTAACAAACTATAACGGTACGATTTGTTAACAGCATCACTTTGTCCTAACAGCATCATAGCAATTTAGCAGGACCCAACCGCATCATAGGACATAAGCAGGACCAATTGTCCAGTGGTTGATACTTGAAATACCTTTCTACGAGCACCATATGTCCCAGAAAGACACATTGACGTCATCAAAATACAAATTTGATCACGATGTTTGGGTACCCAATTTAAAAAAAATAAAGCTTTTGAATGGCATGGAAGAGAAAAGAGCGTTCCGTGTTAGTCTATTCCAGATATGGTATAAATAAAGAGCGTTTATTTCACTTTTGTGCGAAACAATTAAAACAGTCGGAATATGGCCGTGACCATCGAAAGTATTTTTCAGCGCATAGGAAACCTGTATATCAGTGGTGCGTGTAGTTGACTAGTTGTCAACCTATATTATACATCTTTCTAAATTACTTAGACATAATTTGGAAGCTCGCGATTCGTTTAAGTTAATAACCCTCTTCTAAAAAAAATTACCATTAGCGAAGACCTACAGTTTAGAGAACACATCCAATTTCCAAGGGAGGCGAATTTTGCACGACATCAGCATTGGTTATCGCTCATTTACTAATCGGGGTTATCAAGGACTATATTTCACCTCGTTGTAATTAAATTGAGTTTATTACGACGATTTCGTGCGCAGCTGGTGCCTCGCATTAAACACATTTCCTCACAAACAACTCTCATGTGTTATATAATTACGATGTTATCATCCATAAAATAACAGAGGTTTTACAGAGCCGATCGTAGATTGGAGCACGATTGAAATTCGGAGTAATTTGTGATCAATTTGGCTTCATTTAATCAAATTGCTATTTCAAATTGGATGCCACGCCCCTGAGTTCAAAGAAAACTATCAACACACACACTAGAACGAGTGCACCTATGGGGCATAACTGTTCGAAGTGATTCATATGCAATACGCCTGAGAAATGGTCCAGCCGCGCGTGTGATGTGCATGAGGTCAAACACCGCCAGATGGCGCTGGCGTACATGTACTTGTGTCTTGGAACAGGATTGTTGCATACTGTATATATATGAGATCGAATTATCCTGGATAACACAACCGTCACCTATTTTAGTGAAACTTTCTTATATTTTACTACGTGTGTGCATGGTTGTATTTGTGATAACTCTTCCAAATAATGCATGGCACTGCGCCTAGTCAATCAAAACCTGACAGCTTCATGTACATGTATTGCCAATTGCCATCTATCGGCGAAATAGTATACGGACTTGTTTATTAGGGATTTGGGCGTGGACCTGTGAATATTTGGAAGGGACCGCACCCTTCCCTACAACCCACTTAGGAAATTTTGGAGGGTGTCGTGAAACGATGAGACATGTTACATGAGGTGGTGAAATGATGAAAATGTTGCTGCTCTAATCGGCGTCCCTGTGTCTGCTGGGCTCGATGACGGCATCCCCTGGGGTGATGTGAGCCTCCCGTGATGCGCTGATTCTGCATGATCTCCGAACAGGAGGGGCCATCTGGTCGTCTCTCAGATAGCTCCTGTCTGTCGGCAGCTCCAGGCTGGTAACCACCAGCCGAGTGGAAAGGGCAGCTGGCCTATCAACAGCGCCAAATCCCCCGCGAAATTCGGCATTACCTCCAATTCCCAGTGACAATTGTGATACAAACTATAGTTGGCAAATCTTATGTTGAGGATTATTACACCTACTGCAACACCAATCGGAAACAATGGATGTCGGATGAACAGGACGACACCAACCAAGGCCAGCTGTGCCTTTAAAGGCCGATATCTAAAAACGTGTAGCTTTATAGTGCCATAAAATCACATTACTTATCCCACCAAGTGTATATCCATAGCAACACACGTTACAAGTTACACGTACACGTGTGTGGCTGTACCTGACTCAGAAAACGGCTTGTGAGTGTTTATTCAATACAGGATGAAAGGTTGCATCAGTATGGGCCTATATTCGCGCCGTTGGTGCATTTGTGGTAGAATGATTCGTTCCCTATAGGTCTATAGACTAGTGAAAACCTTAGAACTACAGTAATACTTTAATTAATCGACTCCTTAACCACAGCAGAATTATGGGTAACTTTTCATGATTTAGTCGGAAATATGGCCATTCATCGGAAAGCTCTCCCCGATCTCAACAAGCCATATTTCCGACTAAATCCTGAAAAGTTACCCATAATTCTGCTGTGGTTAAGGAGTCGATTACTTAGAGCATTACTGTATGTTATACGAGCTCCTTAACAAGGGTTAATTTCTATTCGCCATGCTTCCGAGACAAAATATACAACTTGATACTATATAAATCATACTCACCTAATGAATTTTCCCTTCGCCACACAAACCATCAACCATTCACGGGATAACAAAACAATTGCCGTCTGATTGTAGCAGTATTCTCGCCAGTTTTCTTTCTTGTGATTACCTGGCAGTCACGGTCATATTCACAGGGCTATAATCCCGGTGTAATCTCATGAGGTACTTTGGCCAGAAACATCGACTAAATTATTCGATTGACATGCCCTTGACGTTCTCACATTCCGGTGCTTCCTCGGTGCCAGACCTTGGCGATCATGGATGCTTGGAAGTCCTTCGTGTAATAGGCAATGTCGAATCCGTGACGGCCAGTTACTGGTGTTCTCGGCGTTCCAAGTTGCTAATTCACGAAACGGTCGCGACTTTTGTATACCTGGTATAACAAAAACACAATTCCCCATTACCTTGAAGTGAAACAAAGATTGAACAGCTATTAAATAATGAACTATACTCCCGATAAGAATTACGAATAGCTAATAATACCACGGTGGTGAATCACGTGGTTTCGATGTTGGTGAATACCAAGCATTCAAAATGTGCACAAAAACATAATATATGAGGAACTGACACAAAACATAGCATTTTAACCGTTACGAGCATATGCTAGTTTATTTTTAAAACATGTTTATACCTTATCTGTTCGGAAAAACTTAGTGGTTTTCTATAATATTCTGACTAAAGTTACTAGTCGGAGGTTCGTGGAAGTCCATACATCTAGCAAAATCCTTCGACTGACAACTTTGATCAGAATGTTAGATCAAACAGCTGTGAGTTTGGACACAGCTGATGTATCAGCTTGTTTGAAAAATAGTATAGCTACCAAAATACTATGTATATAACATATCATTATCCTAATTTACCTTTTTCCACGTTTGTGATCGCCTCGGCCATTCTGAATGCGTGATACTCATCAACTCGAAACCACGTGATTCCCCACCATGAGTATATTCGTAATTTTTCAGACGGTCCAAAAACCTATTCGATTTGTCGACTACGGTCGGATTCTTAATCTCGGGTTTAAACCTATAGTTTACGTAAATCTCTAGATTTAAATCGCCGTGAGTCAGGTAAATCCTTGGTTTAAACCCGAGACCACAAGTCAAAGTGACGCATTCTTCATATTCTATTAATCTGGTCCAGCCACTAGAACACAAATTATAGTGACGTGGTACCCTGTTGGTTATTTTTATGAGCAGTAGCTCATTTATCAGAAGTGTGTTCATTGCTTGTTTCAGCAGTGATAACCGTGACATTTTTGTCTTCAAAAACAAAACGTATGACAAACAGATCTATCGTTTAGTGGTTTTGTGAAAAGCCAGACAGTACTAAACTAATGCAATAATTGATTTATTTTCTCAGTAGATACCATCAGTGCAATTGTGTACACTTCTTCCAAAACGTCTTTTCAAATCAAAAATACATCTAAATTAATTCATTTGAGTATAAACCAGTGTACCAGATAGAAATGCCATATTTTGTTCTGCTCAAAGTCATGTCACCTAATTATGACTCTTTAATTATAACCATTTGAAGCTCAAAAAGTAGTTATATAGTTGAGTAAAGATGTCTATTTAACCCAGGGACGTGGCTAGAGGATCTCCGTTGGTGGGTGTCCATCTTGAAATATTCAACTGTACCCCCTCGAAACAGACCAAACACCCAAGCTGGGGAAGTTCCATTATCCTCACCCCCCCCCCCCAACTTTCCAACTGGTTCCTCAAACTTTCCAACTGTTGGATATGTCCAACTTGACACCCCCTAAGGTTTGACACTTCCCAACTGATGGCCATTTCATACCATGCAAACGTTTGACAAAAATTAATAACATATGCTGCTGTTGGTCTAAAGACAACATACGCCCCACTAATATCATTGGTTGGAAATTCAAACAATGAGAACAATTTCAACCTATATGTGGTTTAAAATTTCCAAATAAGGTTGTGTCAGGCATAACATTTGCAACTGTTGAACATGTCGACCAAAGATCTTGGGCTCAGACATCCTACCAGACCCCGTTGCAACATCCCTGAGTTGGCCATGAACGCATTATGGCGTCATCAAATCTTTTCAGTTTCAATCTTTTACAGACCTGACGCTGGATCAGTCAAATATAATCTCATAGCTGGATTTTCACCGGGTTGAATATGAAAACTTTCTATCTATTTGTGACCCGCCATATCAAATCCAGTCGTAAGTCGGGATTTTTTTTACCCTGTGCCAAGCATTCTCTTATATATGCGAGTCGACCATAGGTCGCCTCGCATATATAAGAGAATGCATTGGCCTAACAATTTTTTATCATTTTTTTTTAAATAAATGTTTCTTACAATTTTTAGGACATAAAATAAAAAAACACCCATTACCCTGCAGGGAGCCCCACACACATATATATATATAAGCATATAGAAGAGTGTCGTCTGCTCATGTTTGTCTGGGGCTCTGTATGGGTGAAATAATACAATTGTTAAAGAATACAAGAACAAATTATTAAAATTGTAAACAATTGTTAGGCCAATGCATTCTCTTATATATACGAGGCGGCCTATGGTCGACTCGCATATATAAAAGAATGCATTGGCACAGGGTAAAAACAAATCCCCGACTTACGACTGGATTTGATATGGCGGGTCACATTTCTGCTAAAGCCGCTGCCCGTGCGTGTATTGAATGGGTCAGAAATAAGAAATAGTAAGTTGATCGGCATTAATTTATTGTTAGCAGGATAACGGGTTGGTAGTAGGAGTATTGTTTAAGGTGCTTGCGTGTGTTAGTTGCTCTTGTTGTGTTGGCGTTGACGATGTTTATGGTTGTTACGGTTGTGGTGGTGGTGGTGGTGGTGGTGTGTGATTGTGGTTATGGTGGTGGTGGTGTGCGGTTCTAATAACAGTTTAGTATAAAAAAACTAGTGATCACACACTACATTAGGTAGCTACTCAGTTTTAGACACTTGAAGATCTTTGTTCTAAACTGCAATGAGCTGATGATACTAGAAGCCTGATAGTTGCTAAAATTCGTGTCTTCGAAAATCACTCCACCGACTTAAAAATGAATTATCTCTAATCGTGTTACCAGAGCCCTCTATAACAATCGGCGCTCGATTATCTTATATTTACTAAACTCACGCCGTCGACAATCACTCTATTAAGATCATAAAAAGGAATAGATGTCATATTCGTGTTACCAAAACTCCTCTATAACGCTTGACACTTGATTTAATATTAATAAACAATTATACTTCAATTCTTTGCCATAGTTGACTCACGCTGGGACACCATAGTCTTGTTTCCGTGGCAGGTGTACAAATATCCACCAAGTACAATTGATATGATCGGCAGTCAATTATTTCGTCGCGTGCCAATGGAGGAAATTACAAGGTTAGGGGCAGACAATAATTGGCTGTCTGTATGCTGAATAAATCAACAACCTTTCCTCGCTGTAGGGGACCGATAGGGGTGTCAATCAATTCTCGATGTTTTGTTGGCAGACATGAGGTAGATTAGAGGATATCGGTCTCCCTACTATTCACTTCAGCCATATTCGATAAACGGTGTCGCGTGTTTCCGGAAACAGAGACGAACGTATATACCACACTCCCAGGTCCCCTGTTTGAAGTTGTCTCGCCTGCTGCAGTATCATCGACTGGCTTTGCGGTTGACATAATGAAGTTAGAGCCAGCTACATGTAAATAGCGGTGCCCCCAGTCGATCAGGTGAGGGGCGCATTCGGCCAATATAGCTATGGCATCGTCGGTAGAACTGCATTTTACATCGTAAACCCCACTGATAACCCTGTCCAGAGCACACCAGACGGAATATATATGACTTTTTGGCAACTGAGATGCACTATTTGGTATTCTTGTTAGTATTAATTGATACCAGGCTACATGTACGATACATGCTATGTTGATCCCCAAAGCGGTTGTTGCTGAAATACGTTGTTAATGTTGTTGTTGGTTGTCGTCGTCGTTGTTATTGTTATTGTTGTTGCTGTTGTTGTTGTTGTTGTTATTGTTGTTATAACTGGGGCAACGTTGATATGGGTACCTTCAATTCGGACAGCGTATGTCTTTGTTCGTTGACCTGAGTTGATGACTTCCGTTAAGACTGTGACATTATTGCCAGTAACCATCCACAAAACATCCCCAGTGCATTACACGAAAGGTACATTCTGTATATTGGCTCCAGTTTTGTCGTGGCCTTCTTGAGACGAATTGTAGAACTGCGTGGGTCCATGGTAGATTCAGCATCCAATTCTCTGAGAATCGACTGCCATGTTAACTCAAGAGAACGATACAGCAGACACCGTATGCATACGTCTCCTACGCACACGGCTCTTGCGGCAGTTGATAAGGGAATAATCTTTAGCCAATGTATTGTCAGCGATCGAAGCATTTCTATCGACGAACCTCTCCTTTTTTCTTTATGTTACACGATTTCCCAATTACACAAATAAAGCAGAATCGCATCAGTGGCGTTCGTCGACTGTTTGTAGTAACGGAGGTATCGGGAGATATCTCATTGAGTAATTGAATGTCTGTCTGGTCGGATGTTATGTCCATCACTACCAGTCAGAGGCTAATTCGATTACGTTCTCTTCGACACATCCACAAATTGTACCCACTTCACATCTGGCACCGAAGTGCACACATATACCTCGTCCACTACGATCGTCCCGACCACCGCCAGGGATAGTGATATGAAGGCACTGCGTACATTCCAACTCAAATATACGAAATAAATATTTACGATGGTCAAAGTTACAAATGTTTTGTTGTCCAATGTCCGCACGATGTAAACGATGTGAGGATTCAAATGGCCCACTTTCTGGGGGGTGGGGTTATGTTTTTGTTTGGTTTTTTTTGTGTGCATTTTTGCATTTTTCGTCATTTATATTATTAAAATTTGGAGAGCGAGCGTATCACGTTGATAATGGACAGGCAAATATCAGCAAGCTATTGACCCGTGACTTATGGGGGATGCTTCATTGTGTGGCTTTTCATAAAACCTACCATTGTATTTATTTCCTGCTTGCGCGTGGTGATGAATAGTTGGGTAGTTACTGGTTTTCCATCGATTAGTTTGTACCGATGTTCATCTAATAATTTTGTTAAACATTTGATTGAATTTCTGTCTTGTCGGATGTTATGTCCATCACTACCAGTCAGAGGCTAATTCGATTACGTTCTCTTCGACACATAGACAGATTGTACCCACTTCATATTTGGCACCGACGTGCACATAGTTCGTCCTCTACCATCGTCCCCGACCACCACTGGGGCTAACGTAATGAAGGCACTGCGTACATTCCAACTCAAACACACGAAATACTCCGTCCTTGATAATCGATGGTATGGGTTAGAATTTTTAAAATATTTTAGATGGTCAACGTTACAAATGTGTTCTTGTCCAATGTCCATACGATGTACACGATGTATGGATTCAAATGGCACACTTTTTTTATTTTTTTTTTTTTGTTTTTTTTTATTGCGTTTTTTTTTGTTGCATTTTTCGTTGTTATATTATTACAATTTGGAGAATGAGCGTATCACGTTAATAATGGACAGGCAAATATCAGCAGGCTATTGACCCGTGACATATGGGGGATGTTTCATAATTGGGTTGTTTTTCATAAAACCTACCATTGTATTTATTTCCTACTTGCGCGTGGTGATGAATAGTTGGGTAGTTACTGGTTTTCCATCGATTCGTTTATACCGATGTTCATCTAATAAGTTTAACAGTTTGTCTAGGCCGATGTTATGTTCATCACTACCAGTCGGAGGCTATAATTCGATTGCGATCTCAAATATTAGACCATCTAATACACACACGATTACATAGTGATATATACTTAATCGGGGTTCGCGATTAGATAGCGATTCATATTCATTCGCAATAACACGTGCCACGCGAGGTTAGGATTATATTTCTAATAGAGTATCCTGAGTTAATCGGAAGGGCGATAACCCTATATATATAGAACGTAAATTGACGAAATAACGGAAATATGTATGAAAAAATTTACAACACCACAAGTGATCAACTTTGGTCGGACATAAGTCAAATTCTCATATTGGGTGGGCTTGATGGAGGTCAGGGAAACGCCCGCGTGGCACTGTGATTGAATATATATCAATCGCTATATAATCGTGAACGACGATTAATTATCTTTCGCTAACTAATCGAGGGCGTATTGGCTGCTTATAGACACGTCGACAAAATGTATATAATATACCCACTTCACATCTGGCACCGAAGTGCACACAATTTGTCTTCCACCATCGTCCCGAATACCACTTGGGCTAATGTGATTGAGGCACTGAATATATTCAAACCCAATACACAAATTACCATCGTAATAATAAATTTGAATGTCCAATGTCCAGTGCTCACGTGTTTTGACATTAAATGTGAAAATTATGACTAGTTAAATGAAAAACATTGTTATAATCACGGATAAATTTATAACATCATTTCGCAAAAATAAATCTCAGTATATTATGATTTGACAACAAATAATATGTTTGAATATAGCCAATTTAACACTGAATGTATGCATGGATGTCAAACTTAGGGTGAAGAAAGATGGCAGCAGAATTTTCAAAGCAGCCATTGGCCGGCTCAGTCTCTGATTGGTCGAAAATATCCGCTAATAATTATTTGATTGACAGCTGTGCAAACGTCCATTGTTCATTTGCCGATGGGGTGAGGGTTTTCCACAAATGGATATGGTGTCGCATAAGTGTAGACGACGCACACTATATACATGTAGTTTTCTTATTCATAAACTAGGCACTATCGATGGAAAAATCAGTTCACTTGACAAGACGTTCGGTAATTTAAATTATGTTGTTCGTGTTGCAATGCCTATGGGTACACGCGATATCGTGTAAATATTTACGAATACTATATAGAGGATAATTGAATTTCAGGAATCCCGATAACACCTGTCAAATGAAATTACATCCGATATCCGGCTATAAATGATTTGTGCATAGATTTCATACATTTATGTATTATCGGGTACAAAAAACGTTGAGTTAATATATTTATATTGTTTACTATACTGAATACTCATTGGCGAGTAGTCCCCTCGGGAAATGTGCAGATATTAAGTTCAACAAACGGTTTCCCACTAATGATCATATAAACCCTTCTGCTCTTATATTATCTGTTCGTTTTCTGTTTGTCGTCTGCTTATGTATCGTGAACACTCCTCCAGATGAATAATAGACCATTCCAATGTATACTATTATAACTGGGTGGGAGAATCCATTTAGTAAAGAAAGGGTTAAGATGGCGTTGAGGTGAATAATTATTCCAATCTCACAAAAAATATCAGATCAACGCAGCTGGAAATTTGAAATACTTTAGTCTAGTGATATCCAAGTATTGTAAACTGGACATCAATTCTGAACTGTATAGCTAATGTTGAATTATGAAAGTTATATAATTCATACCTCAGAATTAGGGTGCATTCATACGATGTCAAGTTTACGCGGTATGTTTTGCAGGCATTTCGTCATAGAAAACCACATGTTGCCAGAATATGAACGGAAACATGCATATAACATGCATCTTTACCGAAGTGAACGACGTGAGAAGTAAAATTTCTGTAGTTCCGTTTGTAACGGTGCTATACTGTCTTTGCCTACAAATGGCGTTGATTCTTGCGAGATAACTACATGCTATTTACAGGCAAATTCCAGTAGAATCGCTACGTGTGGAACTACAGAGACTTTTCTTCTCACGTAGTTAGCTGTGGTACAGATGCATTTTATATATGCATGTTTCCGTTCATATTATGGCATCATATCTTTTTCTACGACGAAATGCATGCAAACCATACCGTAAAAACTTACAAGTGTATGAACGTAAAAGTGAGATCGCATACTCAGAATTATGTGACATGTTTTGAACAGAAAACAATATTTCTAAAAACTAATTTAAATCAAACTGATGTAGAAACCTTACGAAAATCACCAAATAGAAAGTTAATATTACGGCTTAGTTCTCACTTAGCTTCACTTTGCTAGAGAACATGGATTTTTGAAAGCGGAGTGTTTTTTTTAAAGGAAATATTTGGAAGTGTCCAGAATTACCTTAATGTTATCATTTCCCGCAAAATAAACCAATAATTTCACCAGATACAGTAATGCCCTAAATAATCGACTCTTTACCCACAGCATAATTATGGATAATCGGAAATATGGCTTGTTGCCATTCATCGGAATGATCTCACTGAGAGCTTTCCGGTGAATGGCAACAAGCCATATTTCCGACTAAATCCTGAAAAATTACCCATAATTCTGCTGTGGTTAAAGAGTCGATTATTTAGGTCATTACTGTAATTTCTTTATTTTCTGGATGGATCGATGTTTGAGGGTATAGCTTTAACTATATGGGAGACTCGCATATATAAGAGAATGCATAATTGGTACAGTGTTTTCGCAAAATCTCAGTAAGCTCCAGTCATGGAAGCGTTATAACCAACGATGTTAAATTGGCCACTGCGGTTCAATCTTAAGACCAATGTGTGCCCGCATTTCAGAAACACAATTAACCATGCTATACTAATTGGTTTCTCCCATCAGTTATAAAATTATACATATGAATAGTTTATTATTCATTTGGAGGGGTGTTCAGGATAAATTAGCAGACGACAGTCAGACGAAAATGTTAAACAAGTGCAGAAGGCTTCACAGTAATTGGTGGGAAATGTTCAGATAATAAATTCAACAAACTATTTTTTTTAACATTTCCTATGGGAACTACTCGTCAATGAGTATATATTAAGGGTTAAGATTGACATATATAGAATGTACCCGGGGCTTAGTCGTAGTATTAGTTGTTTGACTACACATTAGCATTCTCAAATGGGTTTTATATTGAAGTGTCACTTCGCCGACATTTCAAATAGAGAACACATTCCCATCGGTGTCTGGGCATATATGTCCTGCGCGACATTATGACCAATACATTAAGTGAGAAAATAGCCCGAGGTGTGGTGGGTTTATTCTTGAGCCGAGCTCGTTGTATCGTCCACAATGGTAATGGCTTCTCCGTAGTGTTCAATTGCTATTATAAGTGCAATTAGGAGCTAAGAATACTTTCCAACAAGAAAGTAAAACCCCCTCTGCTGTTAAGTAGCCGTATAGTTTACATTTGGGATGAGTTCCGGTCGCCTCGTTGTGGTGTCACACATCGATATGATCACGCAGCTTGGGGTCATTTTGGTCCGCATAAAACATATACTTCCAAATATACGGAGTGTCCGTGTGTCGCTTCCTGTCGTTCATCGTGTGCTTACCCCAACCCACCGAATCACTACTTCATCAAGAAGTAGATCATTCCATGAATCTCTATCTTTAGGTTTTTACCGGTATCGAAATAGGTCGACAGATACTTGAACTATGGCTTTTTACAAGATAATGCCATGAATCTCTACTATGACTAACGCCCGTCGAGATCACATTCTACCAATACAAAACCTGGGAATTTTATTAAGTTTTGACAGGGAACCTTATAAAATAGAACGCGGGGAATATATCTCTTAGTTATTACCTGTTTCTTAATAATGTACTTCACTGTAGGTGAAGGTCCCAACTCGAAATTTCACAATTTAAATGACTTTTTGAGCGATTTTGCTTTGCGTCGCTCACAATTATTGAATTTCTCCTGGGTGATTAATTCTGGCTCACAAAAGTCAAAGAAAAGCATGCAATCTCGAACTAGGACCACCCTCTAATAGGAAGTAGATTTTTGAGGAACAAGTATTGACAAAGAAATATATTACCTGCCTTGTTTGTTCAATGTTATATAGTTCCCTGTCAGAACGGATCAGAACATCAAAAAGTTCCAAGTTTTGCACTGATCTCTACGGGCGTAGCTAGAGTAGAGACTCATAGCATGACCTAACCCCACCCCCACAGAATCATTATACTCCACACAGAAGGCGGTATCATAAGTTATGAAGGCAATTTAGATCGCATTGAATTGACGCAAAATGCTTATAAAAATTATTCTGCGTGAGATGAATACAAAAATCACACAGTAGCACCGTTACATGTGAAGTTATAGCAATTTTACTTATTGCATCGTATATCGTAAGCTTTGTTATTGGTGCATTTTACATGCATGCTGCCGTTCATATGCTGGCACCATATGGCTATCAATGACGAAATGCCTGCAAAATACAAGGCAAACTTGTCAGTTTGTGAATGATTGCTCCGCTGTAGAAGTTGATTCCAATAGAAAGCAGAGCATAGTAACCTAAACTGCATTGAAGGAACCCAAATTTTAAAGCAAATAAAAGAGAAAATGCTATGTTTACCATTTGACATTTTATTCATTGAAAGCCCTTAATAATAAAGGGATCCGAGGCACTCGCACTGGATATACATGTACAAAAATATATAAACGTCTGTAAAACATTACCTCTAACAAGCCCATGGATAAATAGATAAACTTTGTTCTTATATTCATTATTGATAGTTCTCCAATAACGAAACTTCGGTTATTGAAACCATTGTTAAGTAAACAAAACCGTTTTGTCGACACACATCGCTAATCATGTTGTAGGTTCAAATAGTTTAGTCTGAATACGATTGGCAAAACCTCAGTCTGTCAACATCATATATACACTGTGACTAGAACAGAATTTTGCTGCTTTTCTAGTTCCGGACTTTCAGTGGAAGAAATCTTCAGATGACACTGCCCACAAAGGTTTCAAGGACGCCCGTGAATGTAACTGTTGGGTTTGATAACCCAATGGGTCCCACATTTTCTTTCAGATATTGTTGACAATAGTACAAGTTTTGTTTTAATATGGCAGTCAATCCAAAAATACTACGGATTTCTGCAGTCAGAGACACAATTCATCAAACTTGCAACCATTCGCTGGGAAGAGGGGAAGCGCCCTGAGAGCCTATATCAGCACCTAATCGCTCACCTTCAGGACAATCTATACTGCGGAAGGGTTGTAAACTCATTCATGATGGTGCTAAAGTTGATGCCGATGAGCACATGTCACCAACAGTAGAACGCATGTCTGTACTCAAGTGGATGGAACTTATCCATCCGAATCTCTACACCCTATAGTTCAGCGAACATTTTCTTACGATCTACATAGAATGACACTTAAAGGCATACAGCCACAGATTATCGATTCATTGAACGGATTTCTTGAGGAGCTTAACCCTTTACCCAACAGAAGGGCCCTGTGCCAATGCATTCTCTTATATATGCGAGTCGACCATAGGTCGCCTCGCATATATAAGAGAATGCATTGGCTTAACACATTAAAAATTATAAAATTGTTAAAGAATGTAAGAAAAAATGGTAAAAAGTGTTAAAAAAAGATTTTTTTTAGGCCAATGCATTCTCTTATATATGGTCGACTCGCATATATAAGAGAATGCATCGGCACAGGGCATAACTGTAACTATCACAATGTGGTCAAGGAGCCGGTTCCAATGATATCCATATTTGTATGGTTCTATTGAGAAAGACCGAAGATATTTTAGGCTATTGAAGCTTTATTTGGCCGGTTTTGGCCGGTTTGTTGGGTAAAGGGTTAAGGCAGAAACAGTTACGAGCAAGCCTTGAAATAGGCTGTCTGTCATTTGCAGAATGAGGTCCACAGAGGGTGAATTTAGTGATGCTACCCCGCATAGCGGGCTAGCATCACCAAATTCACCCTCTGGGAACCTCATTCTGCTGAGGTGTAAGCAGAATGATGTCCCCAGAGGGTGAATTTGGTGATGGTAGCCAGCTATGCGGGTTGCATGGCATCAATAAATTCACCCTCTGGGGACCTCATTCTGCAAATGACAGACACCATATTTCAAGGCTTGGTTACGAGTGGTTGTGTTAACAGTTCTCACAGACCAGACGTTCAGACTACAACTCTCATCCAGGAAAGAATGTCGAATTTGCAAAGCCGAACGGAGGAATTATTTCGGTCACACAATCCGAGAATGTAACTATAGTTCGCGTGCTGAAAAACGGGAATTGGTGAAAGCATTTCGAAATGAGACTGAGATTGATGAAGATCGAGAGCTTGTGGATGACTTCAACGATGTCTCGTTTCAGCCTGATTCTGACAGAGTTTCATCCAAAACAGATGATGTTCAATTCAGCAAACAGATGTGTGACAATCGTGATGAAAGTTACCATTCCTCAGTTAGTCGAGTTAAAACTGTGCACTCTCCAACATTCACTAACTACTTATAATACTATCAGAATAATGCAGTTGACATTACCTGCATATGACTCCGGGGCGACATCTTCTTTAACAAGACACTCGTTTGCTCTTCAGATATAGGCGCATATATTCGATCCACTCAGCTAACCTGGCGGATGGCAAGACTAACGTCCAATTGGTGCTGTGCATTTGACACTATTTCATGGCGAGCATAAATTCAATCTTGAAGCGGCTGTAGTCAAAGAGTTAGACTGCAACGTGCTTGCAGTGGTGCCATTTATGAAAGATACTTGATATTCCTACTGATGCGAACAAAACCTTTTCACCCTCAAGTGCTAGTGTTCGTCGATGTTCAACTTACCTTTTAATCCTTTACCCAACAAAACGGCCAAAAACGCCCAAATAAAGCTTCAACAGCCTAAAATATCTTCGGTCTGTCTCAATAAAACCATACAAATATGGATATAATTGGAACCGGTTCATGGACCACATTGTGATGGTTACAGTTATGCCCTGTGCCAATGCATTCTCTTATATACGCGAGTCGACCATAGGTCGCCTCGCATATATAAGAGAATGCATTGGCCTAAAAAAAAACAAAAAAACACTTTTTACCATTTTTTCTTACATTCTTTAACAATTTTATAATTTGTTCTTACATTTTTTAACAATTTTTATAACATTTTTCTACATTCTTTGACAATTTTATCATTTTTAATATGTGTTAAGCCAATGCATTCTCTTATATATGCGAGGCGACCTATGGTCGACTCGCATATATAAGAGAATGCATTGGCACAGGGCCGTTCTGTTGGGTAAACGGTTAAGAGCACCCAAGAAATGTGTCATTTTACCTGGGGAATTTTTAGAATTACCTTGCCCACTGGGTGTGCCTGATGATGAATAAGTTGTTATTGAACCTCGATTTGACACTCCTACACTGAACTGGCCTCCGCCATTAACCACAGAACCTGTTGCTGGAAACATTCGCATTGCAAACACTTCAACTTCATCCATTGTAATTCAGAAGCACCAACATGCACAGGTAAAACCTACAATTGATGCATCATTACACTCAACCACTGGTACTATACCTATAGACATACATTCATGCTCCGCGCACCGTGTCAACACAAGTGTCTATACCCGGGCAAAAGTTCTTTCAGACATTTCAATCGACCTCGACAATGAACTAAAACCTATTGAACGCCAACTATTTTCAGACGTTCATCAGAAATATTCTGAAGTCTTCAATCCATCAATTGGTAAATACAATGATGTTTCTGGCAATATACGTGCATACATAAACTTGGGTCCTGTCTCACCTCCTGCACACAATGGTCGCTTACCACTGTATAAAAGTAACGATATGGTCTGTCTTCAGGATAAAATGGATGAGTTTGAGGCATTGTGTGTGCTAGCTAAGGATGTCAATGCTAAAGTTGAAAATGTCTCTCCTAGTTACGAAATTTCACCAGATGACCAATTCCACCCTAAGACTGCAGTGCTGATAGGATAGATACATGTTTAGTGGCCACCTCCTTGTCATAGCATTCAATAACATTGCTAACTATACTAAATCAGTACCAAGCAGAGTTACACACAGACGATATCATGCGATTTCTCGCAAAGAATAAATACATAATAAAAACTGACATGACAATCCAATTGCTTGTTGAAGAATCATCCATGAAATATATTGGTTTTGTCATTTAAGGGCACCCGTGTTTATACGCGGCTGCAATGGGCATGCCTCGTTCAACAGACCAGTTGAATGAATTAATGTTTAGAGTCCTGGGGGGTCTAATACACCATGGCAAAGTGGTCAAGTTTGCTGATGATTTGTATGTTGGTGGAAGTGATATGTCGTCTCTATTGAACAATTGGGAGCAAGTTCATCACAAATTTCAAACAAATAATCTGCGCCTAACTGCTTTAAAACATGTACTTGCCTTTCAGCACTGCAGTTTTAGGGTGGAATTGGTCATCTGGCGAAATTTCTGTATCGCCCCACAAAGTCAATCCTTTGGCATCATGTGACCCTCCTAAATATGTCAAGTCACTCGTATCTTGGTGTGGTGCTTTCAAGTATCTTAGTCCTTGCATTCCACCGTGCACGACGCTCCTGTCCACTTTCGACTCGATGACAGCTGGAAGAAATTCCTCATAAACTCTTAAATGGAACTCAGAATCTCTAAAGGACTTCATAAATGCCCAGACTACTCTGCGTGATCCTAAGACTATCACTGTACCTAAACCATCAGACCATTTGATTATAACTACAAATGGTGTTATATGGAGTTGTACGGAATGGAGGTGTTAGTGCAGTGTTGTTTATCCTTCCAAATGGGCGCATGCCTCTTGTGGGTTACTTTTCTGCTACGCTAAAACCTCAACAACATAACTTGTTACCATGAGAAGTTGAATTACTTGGCATAGGATCGGCCATCAGTCACTGTGGACCTCATATTCTGGAATCAGAACACCGGACTAAAATTTTGTACTCAAGCCTTTCAAACGCTCTCTCGGTGTCAGTTCTCAGCAAGTGCTCGAACTTCCTCATTCCGGTCCACTCTTAAAAGACACAGAGTTACTCTTCAACATATCTGTGGCTCCAGAAATCTTCCAGCAGATTATATAAGTCGCAATGCTGTTGAATGCCCATCTAAAACTTGCCAATTTTGTCAGTTCATCTCAAATGACACTTTCTCTGTAGTTCGCTCTGTGTCTGTTCAGTCAGTTTTGGATGGCAAATCTGCAAATCAGTGTATCTTCATGGAAGGGTTGCTGACAGGACTGCTCTACACTTCGTAGAGTATATTCCCACATATCACAGGGAACTCGACATCCGCGGAATTCAAAAGGTATTCGTGATCTTAAACGGTATATAAAAGTGGCCACCATCAACATAGATGGCTTACTAGTAAGTCAACAGTTCACCTGCTTTCGCCAAAGGTACCAGTTTGATAATCATTCCTCAACATGTAATTTCTGGTTTTCTCACTGGATTGCATTTGAAGTTGCAGCACCCAGCCAAGAGTTTGTTCCATCGTTATTTCTTCGCTATCCAGGCTGATAAGTTTATTGATTCTGTAACTGAATCTTGCCCACAATGTGCTGCACTCCGACAACTTCCTGTTGAAACACCAGATTTCTCAACATCTTCACCATTCTCAAGTCCAGGTCTCGAGTTTGCATGTGATGTACTGTGTCGTGCCGAGTAAAAGATTTCTGTTATTCGGGATGTGTTCTCCGCATTCACCATAACACGTCTCATTTCTGATGAGCGCAGATACCATTCGAGATGTTCTTATTGGAAACAACTGCATATTACAAATCACATAATATGTGTTCTGTTCGTGTTGATGGCTCAACGGCCTTCACCAGTTTGTCTAAAGATGGTGCCCTGCAAAAGCATGGTATGACGTGGGTCGTCTGAAGAACTGTAACAAAAATCCAGTAGCTGAAAAGGCTACCCAGGAACTGGAAACTGAAATAAAGAAGAAGACACCTGGTGGTGGTCCTATTCATCCTTCATCTCTTGCTTTTGTTGTTGAGTTTCTTAACTCACGTATTCGCAATAGAGGTTTGTGTGCTCGGGAGATTCTCTTCCAGAGAGATTTGCTTACTAGCCAGCAACTGAATTTCTCAGATTCTGATATTGCCTCACAACAACACTCACTCAGGCTACAAAACCACTCTCAAAGTGCACATCCTAAAGCACCCAGTTGTAGGTTTCTTATACCCACAGTTTTTTCCCCAGGGGATTTGGTTTTTGTTAAAGGTGGTGGTGACAAGCATACTGCTCGCATACAATATATCGTCAAATCATGTGATGCACATTACATTTGCATTCAGAAATTGATTGGTCACCAATTCCGCTCCAAGATTTATTACACGAATCCATCATATATTTATAAACTGCCTACACAAGCCCACGTGGGTCCTCGTCTCAATCAATCTGGCCCCGAAACTGATCCATATGCTTCAGACTCAGACACATATGATATTTGTTCTTCACCGACACCTCATTCCACAAACATAAGACTGCGCCATACAATCACGGAAAGAATGAAAGATGAATACATAAACACATATATTATCCACAATCCACACAGCAAATTGAGAACATACCAAAATTTCAAAACCGTATTGCGAATTGAACCCTATCTATTAAATATAAAGTCAATAATAGAACGAGAACAATTTTGTTGATTGCGAAGTAGCTCTCACGCATTGGCAATTGAAAAAGGCAGACATAAGCGGCCCCCAACACCCGCTAATGACCGAGTATGCAAATATTGTGACTTAGGATCCGTTGAAGATGAAAAACATTTCATTCTTTATTGTCAAAAATATGTCGAATTGAGAAAAGACCTATTCGAGAAACTAGCAGCGAAAAACATTATGTTCACAGAAGCCAGTGATTTGGAGAAATTTATATATATCATGCGAAACGATGAAGAGCAATCCAGTGATGTGATCAGCTAAGCTATGAGCAACTTTTTCATAGCTCGCGAGACTATTAACAGCTGTAGTTAGATAATACTCAATCTTTCGAACACCAACTGGCACTACTGACTTAATATCGTTCAAATATTTATTGTACATGTATATATGTATTGTGTTAAAATGTGTTTTACATTATATTGTGTCACCATTATGTATACATGCATACGGCTCTCACGGACGTCTTTATGCTAATAAATCTATCTATCTACAATAGAGTTATTCCACTTGTATTATATTTCTCTTTTTGAATAAATCTCATGTTCCTACATAAAACGTGCTTGAATTTCCATCTACGAAAAACGACTAATAATCACTTAGATGAAATCTTTGCTTCATGACGTATAAACAACTATCATCGTCAAGTACATGTAAAATAGATTGACTTTGGTCTTAGTTTCATTATTAATAACTCTCAAATAAATGATTTATTACATGATCCTACACTTATTCCATTCAATAAACCCATTCCATAAATTGTGATAAGCAACGTTCGTTCCGTAACAGGAAATAGTGCCAGGTGTACCAAAATGTATTATTGTTGCGCAAATGTATGTGACCTTTGACTTCCGCCGGGTTAATTTGTCGTTTGTTTTGTTTTTTTCCAACAAACTCTAATGAATGAAGAGTTTGAAAAGTTATTTCATTGAAACTTCGCCATTAATTACGTCAAAGAGGTTTTATTTATCTATAGGACTATTTCTTTACGCGGGAAAACAACGCATATAGTTACGTGAAACGTCATATCAGGCCCCACATAAACCGATGTTAGTTTCACGTCCCATTTGTTGATTTAAGTATGTTTTATCGAGGTTTTGGATCATGTAATAAATATAATCTATAACTCGTCCCCAATTTATATCGGAATTCACAAAACTCGTCCAGTAAATTAGGTTTGGACCTCGCCAAAGGATCGGTCCAGACTAATTTGCTGGACTCGTTTTATAAATTCCGCTATAAACTAGGAACTCATGCATTGTAGATCCTCTATATATCGCATGTCAAACCATTGTTGTGTATCACTACTTTTACATTGATGTAAACAGTGGAATTGCCGATAACAGTCAAATTGGTCCAATAAGATACCAAAGTTTATTCAAAACTTTACGGATAACAATGGAAAAGGTCAAAGCATTGAAAAATATTCTGAAATTCATTTTCAGACTCAAATATTTGGACATACTACGATTATCGATGTTTGTTGACAAATCACTGTAGCAATTATGATTACATTTACAATAGTTTCAACACGCGAAATTTCGTTATTTGAGAATTATCAATAATGAATATAATAAGAATAATAATAGTGGTGATGTTTTCACAGACTTTAATATGTTTTGCACATTTACCCACCACGAGTTGGTCCCTTTAATAACACTGTATAGTGTTTCTCAGATACGACAGGCCATATGATCGGTAGCTCGACCATTTGGCCTTTAAATGGGCATGGCTCATTTGAACCTAAAAATTATATATCGTAATTTAGTAGTAAGTAGTAGGAAATACAGGCTGATAAATATTCGAAATATCGGTATATCGACCTTATATATACATGCTCCGAAATATCAGTGTATCGACCTTACTCATAGCAATTGTCCTACTGTTTTCACACATATATCAGACTTGTATATAATAATCATTTAATTTATATATATATCGTATTCCACAATAAATTAGTTCAATGCGCTTTATGTGCATGATTATATCCCCTGTCATAGGGTATTTATTACCCATATTCTCACTTAGGAGGAAGCAATCCGATCAGATGATAAGCGGATCAGAATCACTGACAATTTCCATCCACTGCCGATTGGGTACTCGGTTAACGGGCGAGTCCCCCCCCCCCCCTCCCCCTACATGACAAATGTAGTATGTGATCGCTTATCGAATTAGGCAACGTTCAATGGCAGAGAGATATAACTCTAGATAGGAAAATGCCAGAAAAATCACAGAAACAAACACTTCCGTCAAAGCATTCCTGGTGGACGGACGAAGAATCAACTTATTTGAAAGCTCTCCCTGTGGCCAACATTTCATTGAAATCCTATATATACCTATATCTGCTCGGAAGGACGCTTGGAAAGACGGTGGGTGGACATGAACACATGTAAACCAGTGTAATCGCCATTCACTTCGTTCATGGGGCTATAATAAATCTTGATGCATGGGTTCGAAACATCTTATCAAGGACATTGTATTAACCCTTTCATGACAGGAGCTGCGATGTTGAAGCATTAAACATCCTGTGTCAGTTCATGCTCTAGGGATCCTCGCATATATACGAGAATGTACGGACTACAATGTCATGGTAAATATTGTTAGGCCAATGCATTATCGTATATATGCGAGGCTCCCTGTTGGAGAATCGCATATAGAAGAGAATGCATTGGCACAGGGTTTTCGCAAAATTCAGGAGGCTCCAGTCATGGAACGGTCAAAGGGTAAACTGTACGATTTCATGTCTGTTCTCCTTGTATTATTTTGATATGTTCTCGTTTATTCGCTAACATTGGCTTATGTAATTTGGTATCAAAATGAACAGGGCACGTATCTTTTAAATTAAAGCTATTCGTAATGTTCAAGCCTAAAATAAGCGCAGTAATATGTTGTTTTTGTCACGTTCCTGTGAACAAATAGGCCGATGATTGCATGTACCTTAAATAATTATGCACTGACTTTGTATGTCTCAGGAAGATTTGCTGAAGTCGCAAAAAAATGTCAACTGCGTTCAATGTTCTGTACAGGAATTAGACGAACGATCTTTGTTATTACCATGTAAAACAAGACATAACACCGTTACTATTACTGCCAGGAGAAATATTAATTGGTCCTTCTTGTCTGAGAATGAGAAGATGATTCTCGTGACTTACATATTAATGTATTGCAGTCTTTTCATCTTAGGAACATCATTCCGACTACATGTTAAATTTTAGGAATGATGATTGAATATTACCAGTCGCTTTTTTTTCAAGCTAAACGGCTAGTTCACAAAACACACGATGCACGAGTAACAACTCTATCTCCATAAAACACGCGGTGCACGAGGGACAACCCTATCTTCAATGTATTTAGTCCGCCGTTCAAGTATCACATGGTCTAATCGATTGATTGTGCAGACGAACGATCACAGAGCCAGGAAGCAACGTCACTAGTGTAATCTATCTTTCGGATGGTCCCAAACCACACATCGTGCGTTCCAGTCCACACATGTAGTGTAACAAACAGTCTAACGGGTTGTGTCTGAAACCGCCCAATATGAATGTCCCACACTGTCCAACGACTGCTTCAAAGCACTCGCTTCACCAACTACCCATTGTGCGTTCTAATCCACACTATAAGTGCCCCAGGCCATCCATCGAGATTTCTAAACCGCCCTATGTGTGTCCTAATCATCCATTCCGGTGTCCCAAACGACACCAGTGTACCAAACAACCAAGCGACTATACCACAAGCTGCCTAACGAGTGTACCAAACCACCAGCTGGTGTCCCAAACCACACAGCGAGTGTTTAAAACCACTCATATGTGTCCCAAATCATCCAACCGGTGTCGCAAACTACACGTCGGGTGTCCCAAACCATCCTATATAAGTATCCCAAACCACACAACGAGTGTTCAACTAGTCCCTAAAACCACCCGTTGATTTTCTAAAACAATCTAATGAGTGTACTAACCACACCAGTGTACAAAGCTATCCATCGAGTATCCCAAATGATAAACCGAGTGTCCCATGCAAACTATCAAATGAGTTCCAAAAAACATCCAATGAGTGTCCCATGGGTCAGTAAACTCGTTGGATGGTAAAGAAGACTTAATTGGAAGATCATCTGGGACACTCATTGGATGGTTTGGAGCAATATGTATAAGATTTGAGTCTCTACTCGGATGTTTTTAGACATTCGTTGTGGTTTAAATTGTTCGTAGTGTGTTTTGGCATCACTTGGTTGGTTTGGGGAACCCCTTGGTTGGTTTGGGGACACTCAATATGTGGTTTGTGGACACCCATTTGATGGCTTGTGACCATAGTTGGATGAATGGGACACACTTTGGTGGTTTGGAATACTAGTTGGATAGATTTAGACCATATAGCTGGGTAGTTTGGAAAATGGGACATCCGTTGTTTGGCATAGGCCACTCTTTGTATGATTTGATGCACCCGTTGGACAGATAGATTGCACACTCATTGGTTGGTTTGTAACACTCGTTATGGCTTAAATTTGGACTCGGTCGAAATCAAGGTATTTCATTTAATAATAGTTTTCGTATAAATGGACACAATTTGGTGACATTTAGCGAAAACTGCGAAATATTGACTTTGGTTGACATTTTGTCCGCTAATTTGGATAGTGATGGCTTCATTTCTACTCAAGTGTGCACGGCGGTCCATATACCTGACACCTGTACTTTGTCTATACTAAGTAATCTCGTGTGCTCTATTCTGGAAGGAGAGGGTACATGGTAATGACTCAGTAATGCATCCACGAAAATCCCAGTTTTAATCATTGATTTTATTGCACTGCAACGAATTTGAATTGCTCATTGTATATTTCTCAACGAATATCTCTCTATTGACTAAATTGATAAGCTAAATATCGTATGGACATGCAGCGCTGCAATTTTTTCTCCATTGGGTTGAAGGTCAGCGTTCCTGAATGCTTTACTCTGTAACTGGCCATCGTAAGATATTAATTTGATGCGTGGAATAATACTCTTTCCAAAGATGTATTATAATATCCGATCTGTAGTATAGTGTTCTTTCAAACAGAGTTGAAATGGGAACATTTGTTCGAATCGTCACGAAAAATAATTCGTTCATTGTAAAACGAGTCACTCGGCGTTTGACTATCTATGAACGTTTGGTGTTGTATTGCATGAAACACTCCACAGTAGTCGACAAAAACGTCGTTAAATTTGCAGGGGTGATTAGAAATAGGGCGAAAATCCATACTTGGTGCCACTTTTTGCTGTGCATGTGAAAGACGGATTCGGAATCAGTGTTAATTTTGATGTAAGAACATGCATGTCCCAACAATTCCTTTTTATGGCGACACGTCCCTCCATCCACACCTATACTCACTCACTTGGAATCTGGTGGTGAAGTCAGGCGGCGTTACAGATATTAGCGCAATAGATTTTCACCGAAGCGCAAATATGTGTGATTCAATGCAAATAAGGAAAAAGTGTCAAAAAGGTCTCTCATATTATCAGTTGATGGGGACCATTCATTCTTGAAGGGGAAAAGTGATCACCTTTAAAGAGGTAAATCCACTTTACTATTGTGGTTGAGTTTTGTTTGTCTTGTGTTAACTGTGGTTATACCACAACCATGTGGATGGTGTATACAGTACGTAAAGAGTGTGCGATAGGAACAACACTCAACACCGTGGCGATTTTTTCTGGGAGAGTGATTCACGGTGACTCACTCACCACAGAAAGCTATTGCGCTATGGTAAAATCAACATAGGGTGGCAATTTTACCCAAACCTTACAATATACGACTACCATGCACAACACACCGCGAATGTTCTATTTATAACATTGATCATATTCGTATTTCGTTCAATAAACCCATTCTATAAATTGTGATATGAAACGTTCGTTGCATAACAGGAAATAGTATCAGGTGATCTTTGACTTCCGGTTTGTCGTCTGCTTACATTCAGTACGCTATGTCTCAAAATCATATGGCTTCCAATATGTTTCCAAAACACTCTAATGAATGAAGAGTTTGAAAAGTAATACGCCATTAAATACGTCACAGATAGTCTTTATTTACCTGGGATTATTTTTTTACGCGGGCACACAACGCATAGTTACATATGAAAAGTCATCACAGGTCTGATAGAAGCCGGTGTTAGTTTCACGTCCCATTTGTGGATTTAACTATGTTTTATCGAGGTTTTGGACCATGTAATAAATAGAATATACAACTCGTCCCCAGTTTATAACTGAATTTACAAAACTCGTCCAGTAAATTAGGTCTAGACCGAGCCTGTGGCAACGGGAATAGCACTATATGGGTCTACACTTGCACAAATTGTTATTATCGCTGTCATTAAAACCCAGCTCCTTGTTCTACCTCGACATTCCGAGTTCGTGTCAAAAATATGTTATGCATGTACATGTACTTACACAAAATCCAGATATGTACATGTATGTGCGACCTACATTTGCATTCCGAGCATGCTTATCAACAAAGTACACAATCTCTAATAACACGATCCGTGTCAAGAGGTGTGGTTTTCTTCTCAGTCGAGGACTATTTTGTATACAGAAAAACGTCCTTAGATGTCTCATTTATCGGATGTGTTCATCGGTATGAAACTATAGTTCATCCTTGTATATTTCAAAACTGTGTTTAAGTCAGTTAATGGACTCGCGATTCGGAAAGTATAGAAGATCTCGGCCTTCGGGATCGACCTTCTATTTTCCGAATGTCCAGTCTCTCGTTCATTAACCCTGACTTAAAAGCTTGAATACGTTAAGACACGACAATTATGAATATTTAGTTAATACTGTTATAAAATAAATCGAAATGACGTATCTACAATCCCCACAAATTGCTAATTATCAAAGGCCCACTTAATTGTATTTTAACTTATTCGATGTAATAAACTGTGAATATGTTGTTTTTGTTGAGATATCGACATCTGTGCATTGCCCAAGTTTCTGAACAGTCTATTATTTTCAACTGAAGGGGACTAACTATATATATATATGGATATTCCCTTCCATTGAAAGTAAAATATAGTTTAATTTCTGTTATTATGGGAGTCATAACGGGGAAATGGTTTTACGATTTGAGCCATTTTTTTATTACTCTTTGGGCATCTTCTGAGACACAGACGTTTCAAACGGTGATGAATTATAGTATTTTAAGGCAGATCACCGCGAAAAACAAAATCACCGTGAACCCCGGTGATCCACGGTGAGCTCAGTGGGGTCCCACGTCGTTAAGTGTTTTGCTTATCATACACTCTTTACTCACTGTATGTCACGAGCTTCAGTTCCACTATGGCGAACAAGGATGGAAATTATAATTGTCCATTGACGGAAACCAAATCGTATATGACAATTTATATTGTTTTTACAACAGTAGATACGCGCGATGTACCATATAGCACTATTTAAACTGAAATATCGATAAACGTAACAATCGTTAACCAGTTTTACTCTGCAGTCATTGTTCCTGAATAAGGCGCTTCAAAATCGATTCCACGAGAGTCTTGTGTGGGCAGTATAGTGGTGATGGTTATTATAGTAACCAGTTAAACAGGTCGATATATGAAACAAATTCCGTTGAGCGTTGACCGCGTTTTAGTGAATGAGGTATAGATGAATTGTCATGCAGTGACGTGAGTACGCATACACTCTATATATTCTGGAGTTTTAAATTTGTTTTTGACAGAAACACACCCGTGTAAGTATACGTAGAATCATTTTATCACTTTGAAATTTACCATCAGATCATAGAAATCTCCAATCGATCACAGAACATCGAGTTATTATAGTTTATTGCGTGATTGTATATTTCCCTTCCACGGCTGGAGAATCTTGAAATTTTATGAAAACCATGTGCCATTGCATGCATTCTCTTATAGATGGGGGTCTCCCACATATAGGGAGCCTCGCATGTATAAGATAATACATTGGCCTATAGCATGATCTTGAATGCTACACCAGCGCAGCTCCCGTCTTAAAAGAGTTAAAGATGAACGGTTCGAGTTGACACCAAAATTTCCAAGCAAACGATAATTAAAATATATTTCAAAGTCAATCCGGATAATTTTTATGGCACATCGCAAAACAAAAACTATCCACCAGTTTTACGTTGAAAACGACTACAAAAGACCATAATATTATGTAAAAAATCTAGCGCTCTTTATCATCTACTGGTTTTGCGAAACGAAAGCATGGACGCTCTTTATTAGACACGCGAGCATTGGTAATTTCCGTACGCTAACAATATCTAACAACGAGTTAAAGCTTCTATTCCTCTTTTGAGAGTCGATATACATAGCCAACAAAAAGTCATTTTAACCCTTCTTTGCTAAATACTCATTGGTGGCTAATTCTCTCAGGAACCGCCAACTCTGTGTTTTCTGTGCCCTAAAATAACTAGATCGGATCCATAGGAATAGTATAGTAGAATGTTTTGATAGTCAGCTAACGACTTTTAGAAGAGGAAGTTTTAACACGTTTTGAATTTTTGTCAGACAAGCAAAATTTCCAATGATCGCCTCTTATAAAGAGTGGCAGACAATAAAGAGCGTTCTCAATTATGAGCTCTTGTGGTTGTTTTCAACGTATTGCTTATATATGTCTAATTTTTGTGGATTTTTGCGATACATGTGCACTCGATCCTTACGATGTTATACGCCACCATAGGAAACATGTTTAAACTGTTAGGCCCTGGCAGCGCCAACAAGATCTAATATTCCTAGCTTGATATCCGTTCTCCGTTTGTTGGCACCGATAACATTGTTAAAAAAATAACTTCCATTCTGTATATAAAACGTAGTTTATACCGAATAACGGATTTGTCTGATATATTTTACAACACCACAAGTGAGAAACTTCAGTCTGACATAAGTCAAATTAACTTACTGGACGCTCTTTAAAATACTTCCTCGGAAGAAACGCTTTTAAAAACGATTTTTACTGAAATTCTCTACTACGGAAAAGAAATGAAAGTATAATCTAGGCACAGAAAGATGTTTTTTTTTTTTTATTAAATACCACCCAAAATATGTTAATTATCTGGTTTAATGATGCACAACTTGGAATATGACCGGGGTACTCACAAGTCAGAGCAACATTTATACATGAATAGGACCGGGGTACTCACAAGTCAGAGCAACATTTATGCATGAATAGGACCGGGGTACTCACAAGTCAGAGTAACATTTATACATGAATAGGACCGGGGTACTCACAAGTCAGAGCAACATTTATACATGAATAGGACCGGGGTACTCACAAGTCAGAGCAACATTTATACATGATTGTTTCATGCAAATGTGTACATAGAAACAATTATAAGTGTAATATTAAAATTGACAGAGGGTGTTGACAAACTGACCATACTGCTCCACCGGAAAATTTGTATAAATTCAGAATTAAAAAGAAAAGAATATGCGCTCCTCAGTCAAGCTGCACACATGCTTCCATGTGTAACTATATCCCCTGTTATATAGGATATTGTATAACCTGCTACTGGTATACTTTTGTTTTCAATTAAACTTCGTAATACTTATATGGTGGGATACTTCTCAGCGTTATAGACCAGCTATTAAAGGTCCTGCAATGAGTTAGTTTTCAGGCACTATGCCAACTGGAGGAATGTAGCATTCTACTAACATCACCGAAAATCTGAAGCAAATCGACGGTACCACTCCATAGAAAACATCGTCTGAACTACGCTAAATTGTAAATATTTACTACTCGAATTGGGACGCAACTATCGGCGATAATCTAACGAAAACGATTTCGCCATCGACAGTCACTGCATTTAATTAATATATAAGAATGACGGTGTTTGTTGTCAATTTAGATAAAATATTTGTTAACATAACTTCTTTGAACAAGATTATTCTCCGTTTCTATTTGATCACCCTACCGGAGTGTTTCACATCACTCTAAGGGCGTGGCCAGAGAGTTTCCGTTGGGGTGTACAACTTAGAATGTTCAACTATATATACTCTCAGGACCCAAGTACGGGAAAGTGTGTGTCCAACTGATACCTCAACATTTCAAACTGTTGGAAATGATTTAACCTGGTCGACACCCCCTATATAAGTGGTTAGGAAGTGTCAAACTGATTGCTATTTAGTCCAAAATGTCGACCCGAAGTATGGATATATTCGACTGTTGATCTAAAAGAAACATATATCGCACAATAAACATGGTCTACTGGTAAGAAAATCAAACTGTCAGATAAATGTTAACGTGTTTCCAACTGATGAGGTGTAAGGTATATGTAATTACATACTTTTGATATATTTGACACCATAGTTGTGGAGTTAACACCCGCATAACATTGTGAGGGGGAAATCTGATTTATATTGACCTTACACACATATAAATTGAAAAAAATTCAAAATGATTCCATCGGGGTATTTTTTGTGTGTGTATGTCCAATACAAACAATATGCATTGAAAAGCACTATGTGTTACTGGTGGGGTCAAACAAAGAACATACAGTCCACCCGATCAATGCGATGTTATACGCTACCATGAACGGGAAATCTGTTTAAACAGTTAGGCAAATGGCAGCGCCATAAGATTTGATCGTTCCAGCTTGAGATCCGCTCTCCGTCTGCTGGCATCGCTAACATTGTTAAAGGTACTCAATCCGATTAAGCACCCCTAAATTACTATTTCATTGGCTTCGGGGGTAAAAAATATTTGATTCGAGTCGAGCTCAGAGTGATCAGATATCGATTTTTCAAATTTGTTAATTTTTTAGATCTGGTCCACTTCCACGTGCTCAAACGGACAAATTACGGACAAATTGCGGGTGTAAGATGGATAACTCTAAAATCAAGTGGTTATTATTGTTAGTAATAACCATTTGATTTTAGAGTTATCCATCTTACACCCGCAATTTGTCCGTAATTTGTCCGTTTGAGTACGTGGAAGTGCACCAGATCTAAAAAATTAACAAATTTGAAAATCGATATCTGATCACTCTGAGCTTTGAAGGGTGGGTTCCTCGACTCGAATCAAATTTTTTACCCCCGAAGCCAAAGAAATAGTAATTTAGGGGTGCTTAATCGGATTGAGTACCTTTAACAAAAACTACAACTCCATATATATATATATATCGTACTTTCGACTAACTAATGGATTTTCCTGATATATTTTACACTTCGGTCTTACATATCAAATTCACCCAGGTTGGTTTACGCTGGTAACGCATAACATTGTACGTATCGGGTCTGTCTTCAGAGTATGATGCTGGCTGAGAAATGAGTTATATCTCCCTCTAGGATACGGAGTGACGAAATGAGTTATATCTCCCTCTATGATACGGAGTGACGAAATGAGTTATATCTCCCTCTATGATACGGAGTGACGAAATGAGTTATATCTCCCTCTATGATACGGAGTGACGAAATGAGTTATATCTATCAAGGGACGTGGTGACAAGTGCATGGGTTTGGACTGTCTCACCCCAACATTTTTCAACAGAAGTGTTCATGCATAACACATCAGCAGATGGAAAGTTTACACCAAAAACAGTTTGAAATTGGTCTCATAGTTTATAGTATATAGTTGAATCTGTCAATGAAGCATCGGATTGAACAGAATTTAAAAAATCAGTGCCGTTCTCAATATCCGCGCGATATGGATGGACCACTGTCGGCGCAGAAAGATGTGAACGTCGCAGACGAAGATGTCATCAAACGCCGATCTTCTGTGCAGTAAATATACGTAGCGCTTAAGGAGTTCTGATTAGTTTTTCGAGTGTTTTTATGTGTATCTGAGACTGATCAATTGGACTGCGAATGTCATCTGAAATATGAATCCATAACATATTCGAAATAGTGTGTACATATCAATTATGCATGTATTTCAATTGGAATTAATTGAACATCCATCTCAGCATTCAGATTTGCGATTTCAAAAAGGTGAATGAATGATAACGTGATGCCTTGATCACACGCACGTGAATGCTGTCGTTTAGTATTAACATGCTTGGAGTTTGTATATTGACCACATATAATATGCAGGACGAAATGCTACGACGTATCAACGATTTGTTATAATCATGTTTATTTTACAGACTTTATGACTCGTTCCCACTCGAGTAGACCGTTACGCGACAATGAAACCGAATCATCTTATCGAATATACATATATCGTATAGCTACAAATTATGCAATTCTGACTTTTTTAAGAGTCATCAGATAATATTGTAACGATTCTATGTTAACCCTAAACACCCGTACACATATGATCACAATGTACAATGTGTGGAACACTTGTGTGCCTTCTCATCTGGATGTCGATGGGCCTCTTTATTGTGTCTATGTATAGCACATGTAGTCAGATTACCAACACCATGCATGTTTAAACAAAATCAAACCAGACCATGCGGTTTTGATAAATGAACGTATCTTTCCTCAGATGAAGCTATATATCTCCCAGTTAAATGGTGATATCCACTATTCAAAACATAATTTCGCAAAGCGGAATGTCCCCTCAATGGCTTACTCTCACCCCGATCAATTTAATAGAAATTCCTACTCATTTCCGATTTTATCTATCATAAATAGTAGACACTTTTTGACGTTAGGTAGTTCGTTTGAAACATAATAAACAGTCATAGTTGGTTGATAATACATGTATCAATAGAAAAATATATGTTTAATTAACCATAAAATTGTCTAACCTGCAGAGCGATTCGAAAAAATGCTATATGCGTCCAATTAAGTGTGGGTACCCACCACAATTCGGGGATCAAAGCCCCAGATAGATCCTGCGATGAGATGTCGCCAAACCAGAGCTGGGATGTCAAAGATGCAGATGATTTACTTCACATTTTGAACGTTTCTTCTTGAAAATATTCCAAATATCATTCGGACAGGCCGGCACATGGATCATTCTTAGGGTGGGGGTGCATGTGCAAGGGTGAAATTGTGTATGTTTGTTTGTGTTTTTATGTTCTAATGTCATATTATGCTATTATGTTTTATTCGACATTATAGGCCCGGAACTGTACAACGAATGGACACATTAAATCAGTGTAAATCATGAGTTAGCAGGGACGTGACTCGAGGGCCCATGTTGGGGTGATCACATATAGTTTCTTAATACACCCCCTTTCAGGAACTTCTATATGCACCCCCATGTTAGGTTCAATTTTAGATTTTTTCATCTGGTGATCATTTCAGTTCACAAATTTTGCCGAAATTATTTAAATTATCTAAATATGCAGGTTTTTGTCTGAAAACAATTTACACATAAATACTAAAAAAAATTGAACCAATTTTTAGAATGAAATTTCCAACTTAGGTTGTGGCGGGCAAGACATTTCCAAATGTTGAAAGTGTTGACCGGCGACTGGGGGAGGTGTTATGTTACACCAACACACCACTGCCACATCCCAATAACAGAGTGGACGAATTACCCGACTATAACAGAAAAGAACATGTGATCTTCGGTTGTAGCCTATTATGTTCGCGGATAGAGAGTGTGATGAGGGTTGACTGTATCTATAGGGATACCAATGGCTCAGGGTGAGAGTAAGAGAAAACACGTCTTTACTGGTTCGATATATATTTTAAACTCTACTCAAAACTACACTACAGAAAGCATTAACATATATCTCAGAGAAATACAGACATACGTGGGAACCTACTGTATCTAACATTCCGATCTCACATATGGCTACAATCACCCGTCTTCATTCTACAGAGTTGTCACCATACATCTAGATCACGTGCTGTCCGCTATCAAACACAATTCACAACATACTCCGGGTGAGGGGCCAGACACACAAGTTAACTGACTACTAAAGCTTGATATAGTAAGAATGAGTGGACTGCAAAGATGAAGAATTGTAGAATAGAGAGGTCAGTGATAGGTGATTGAGAGGAAGGACAATAGAGGAATAAAGATGCATGGGGAATTCTAAATCCAATAAGTAATATACATGCATCTACAACTAAATAATAAGCACACGTGAATACTTGATATAGTTACTACTACTTAATAAGCACTTGATATAGTAAACATAGATCACTGATGTATTATGTAATTTCAATTAATCAGAGTCACTATCCTGTAACTGCATTCTTATACGAGCGTCTGCATTTACAGCTGCATCTCGCCGTGGTCGCGCACTATTGTGTTGCGGTTCAGATGTCTCTGCTCTAATTACGTCCGTTGTATCGTCTGCATTGTCAATGTTTTCAGAAAATTCCAAAGGAATTAATTTGGCTATTGTTCTATTGGTCAAGCCGTTTGCTGTTTTTAACGTAACTGATCGAACAAATCCATCTCGCCCTTCGTGGAGTTCGGTGACGACACCGAGTCGCCAATTGATGCGTGGGGTTTCATCGTGAATATGGACGACGTCACCGACTTGAACTACTGGATTGCGTGGTCGATCGCGAGTGTAACGTTCTCTCAACGCTAACAAATATTCGTCACGACATTGTTTCCAGAACATTTGGATAGATTTGTAGAGTGATTTTGATCGACTAATCAGTGTTTCTTTTCTCACAGGAGAGTACGATGTTACATCCAAGTCAATGTCTTCTCGGTGGTGTGGGTACATTTCAAGGTTACGCCCATTTAGAAGCTTCGATGGAGTTATCGGGTCTACAAGGTCCTTATCGTCTCCCACATATGTTAGCGGTCGATCATTGATACACGCTTCGATTTCGGTAACTATTGTCATGAGTTCATTCAATGTCACGGCGGAACGACCGAGAATCTTTTTCAGATGGGTTTTCGTCAATCCGATTAGGCGCTCCCAAAAGCCACCAAACCAGGGGGCTCTCTTCGGTATGAATAACCATTTAACGCCATGCCGAGCTACGGATCATACAAGTTGCGGATCGGATAGGAGTTCAGTCACTTCACGTGAAGCGGACTCGAAAGTCTTAGCATTGTCCGAAATAATCGTTTTTGGTAGCCCGCGTCTGCTAACAAATCGCCGAAAACATTGTAGGAAAATGTCAACTGTCATATTCGTCACAATTTCTAAGTGTACTACTCTTGTGACTGCATACGTGAAGAGGCAACTGTATACTTTCTGTCCATGTTCAATGTTAATAGCTCCAGTAAAGTCAACACCTGTAACTTCGAATGGCGCTGCCTCTTTGACGCGTATTTCCGGTAGATTGGGTGACCTTGGTATCTGATACGGTCGCCCGATGACCTTTTTACACGTAACACATTGTCTCAAGAGGGATTTTACTCTTTGCCTCAAACGTGGGACCCAGTATGTTTGTCTGATGTAGGACGTCGTTTGGTTCACACCCGCGTGTAGAGATAGCTTGTGTGAACTAATTATGATTAAGTCTGTCACATTATGCTGAGTTGGCAAGAGTGCTGGGTATTTTGCGAGTCTGGTAAAGTAGTATTGCCAATTCTACCCGAACTACGAAGGATCCCTTTATCGTCAATATAAAGTCTCAACTGATCGATGATTGTAGGTCGGGGGCCCTTCTTGTCATCAATATAGTCTATTACATGTTGATAACTATCCCGTTGGCATCGTTGGATAAGAATGTTATCAGCACGATTCAGTTCATTCAAGTTTAGTGTTCGACCGCCATTCTCCCTACCGCCTTTCATCCTGTCAACGAATCTGAGAACGAACGCGGTCACGCGTCTTAACCTGTCATAAGAGGAGAATTTGTTCATGTCGATTGGGAATTCGTTGGTACCTTGTACTTGAGTTTGTAGGGAAGCCGCATCTATCACCTTATCAGTTACATCGCATGTCAAGTCATCAGTTTCGTCATGTATCGCCACATTTTCGCTGCAGTCGGTCATGAGAAATCGCGGGCCTTCCCACCACATGTTAGAATTAATTAATGTCAAGACTGAACAACCACGGCTTGGGATGTCCGCTGGGTTCGTCGAAGACGTGCAAAGATTCCAATCTGCTACTTCAGTCAATGACCTGATTTCTCGAACGCGATTCTCCACGAACACTGGCAGTTTCTTATTTGATGCTATCCATGAGTGTACTACCTGGCTATCTGTCCACAAACATGTATTTAATTTGAGGTCAGTAAAGCTACATTTGATGTGATTACTCAAGCGTGCAGTTATCAGTGCGGCCGATAATTCTAACTGCGGAATTGTTAATTGTTTTAGCGGAGCGACGCGAGTTTTGGCCACCACCAGACGTGGCACGTGTTTAGAACAACATTGTATATAGGCTACTGTAGCATATGCTTTAGTGCTTGCGTCCGCGAACACGTGTAGTGTGCGTTCTAATTCACCCACTCTGTCACATGGGTACAGTATTTTGCGTTCGAATGTTAACCTTGAAGCTCCTGAAAGATCCTCACTTATACGCATCCACTCAACACTAATGTCTTCTGTGACAGGTTCATCCTACTCAAGATTTAGTTCCCACAGTTTTTGCATAAACATTTTCCCTCTAATTGTCACAGGACAGACAATACCGAGGGGATCGTACAAATTTGCACAGTTACGTAATATCTCCCTCTTTGTAATGAGATGAGTGTTAGGAATTTCTAGAGGCTGAAGTCCGAGTCGGTCATCGTTCACTGCCCACTTCAATCCCAGAACGTTCACAATGTCAGAATTGTCAGCTACTCCTTCTCTTTCGGCTATATCCATTAACGAGGTAGAGCTAGTGGCCCATGATCGTACATTGAAATGAGCTTTTCCCATCACAGTTCTGGTGACATCATAAAATTTAAACAACTCACTCTCTGTTTCGAAACTTCCCACGAAATTGTCCACATATATCCTGTTATATAAATCCGACTCATTGTTCATTTCCAAATGTTTTTGGATTGTCGCGTTCAGCATAAAGGGTGAGGATTTTGTTCCAAACGGGACCACATTGAAACGATAGTCCACAAGTTCTGATGTAACACTGTCCATCCAAAGAAATCTTGTAAAATCTCGATCACGTTCGTTCAATCGAATGTTCAAGAATGCCTTTTCGATGTCTGCAACTACTCCGAATCGTTTCTCTCGAAAGTTCAGTAGTAATGTTGAAAGATCGTTCTGGAGGGGCGGACCAGTTATGAGGCAGTCATTTAAACTGGGCGAGTCCCGACTGGACCGGAAACTTGCGTCGAAAACGACACGGAGTGGTGTAGTTGCAGAATCTTTTATTACTGGATGGTGAGGTAAGTAGTGGCACATACCTGGATCCCGAATGTTAGGTTTATCCTTAATAATTTCTATGAACCCTTTGTCTTCCCATGTTCGTACCACATTGGAATAATTATCCAACAATGGAGGGTCTCTCTTTAGTTTGTGAATGAGACGGGATGTCCTTTCTTTAACAAGTCCATAATTGGTAGGAAGGTCCTTATGATCCTGTTTCCACGGAAACGGAGCCACATAGTGTCCATCTTCTAAATAAATTTGGTTGTTGTAGTCTCCAAGTACGTCGTCTTGTAAACTAATACCGGCCGACTCCACTTCCCAAAATTTCGTCAATTGTTTGTCTTCGTCGTTGTTCACCAAGCTCAGTAAGCTTGAAATGTTTGGTTGACGTGATGTGCATGTAGGGCCAGATAGAATATATCCCATTTTCGAATTAACTGCTGTCGGCCCCTGGCCAGTCTGAATGATGTCACCATATACCAAGTCGTAGTACTGATCGGCGCCTATTAGAATGTCAATGGTCAATTCGGAACATGCGTACTTGAGTGGGTGTGCTAATTTCAGTCCTCGGAGGTGTGGCGTATACAGAACTTCTCTCTCCATGTTCATGTCGAGTGGGGTAGATATGCTGTGGGGTGTTACCAAGAGCTTCAATGGAACAGTTCCTACATCTGTTACCAGGTTTGCCTGTGCTACGTCCATCCATATGACCGAAGGCTTAGATGAGCCGAATGCCGACATGCGAACGCACTCCCTGTCGATCACATGTAGATTTAATTGATCTCTGAATGCACGTGTCACAAATGACCTCTGGGATCCATCATCTAAGAGAATATTTGCTAGTGAACTTCTCGGCCCCACCCGCACTGGGGCTACCGCGGTTTTCAGCAACACGTATTTCGAACTGCAGCTATTACTTAACACTGTAGATGACGAATCGACACTTTGTTTGGGATTGGTCGAGGAATGTAGGCTCGTGTGGTGCCTACGAGAACACTCTTTGCAACTGAACTTTGATTTACAATGCGTAACACGATGTGAACTTCCCAAACAGTTGAAACACAACTTAAGCTCCTTCACTCGTTTGATCCGAGAATCAACATCCGGGAATTTCGCACAATTGCTGGGAAAGTGATCGCCGGATGTATCACAGAACACGCAGAATTTACCGCGAGTAAATCCCGGCTGTGGCTTTGCTTGTTGAAAACGAGATGGTTGGTGACGCGAATTGTTCGTATTCGCCATCAGTGACGACACTGCGGGTTCCATCGAAGGGGTAGACAATCCAGCCGAACTTCTTATCTCGATTTCATTCTGCAGAAATGTTCTGAGTTGTTCCAACGTATACTCTCCGCTTCCTTGTTCGCGGGTCAGGGTACTCCGCATAGATCCAGGTAATTTGTTGACGATCAAGGAAATCAACATGTCATCATAGTGGAGTTTGTCTGTGATAGCATCCAGGGATCGGATATTAGCTTCCATTGTGTCCCTGAAAATCACCAAACTTGAGGTTGTGTCTTTTGGTGTCGGTAGGTGAATAAGTGCTTGCATGTGCGCATCTATGATGGTATGCATCTGGCCGAATCGATGTTTCAAGATGTCAGTCGCCGCACTATAATTTGCTGATGTAAGGCTCAGTCCTTCAATGCTGAGCGAAGCTTGTCCGACGAGGAGCGATTTCAGGCACAAAATGAGTCCCAAAACTGAGTCCATGACATGGCATCTCCATCAAATGTTGGAAGGGTTAACTTTGGTAAAGTCACAGGAGTCCGTGAATTCATCGACCGGCGAGTTGTTGCATCAGTTTCCTCGGGTGGAGATGATCTCATTCGAGATAAATGTCTTTGTATATATTGTCCATATTGCATGATGTGATCGTTGATCGTGAAAATTTGGCTTTCGAATTCATCAGCTGTTTTGGTATAGTCTTCCTGATTGTCCAATAGAATCAATGTAAGCATGAGATCACTCAGCTCCTCCAGAGTCACAACTTTCTTTTGTAGAGCTTCAACCAAGCGAGCTAATTTGTCTAACTGTTCATGTGTTGGGTTTTCTTCTCTGCATATAGGTCTTCTGCATCAGTAATGTTCCTGGTTACATGTCCTCTGGTGGCTCCCCGACGTCGAGCCGACTCTTTATACTCAGTAGTATCCATTGGTATGACTGTATCCGGTTCGAGGGACCAATGTGATGATGGTTGACTGTATCTATAGGGATACCAATGGCTCAGGATGAGAGTAAGAGAAAACACGTCTTTACTGGTTCGATATATATTTTAAACTCTACTCAAAACTACACTACAGAAAGCATTAACATATATCTCAGAGAAATACAGACATACGTGGGAACCTACTGTATCTAACATTCCGATCTCACATATGGCTACAATCACCCGTCTTCATTCTACATAGTTGTCACGATACATCTAGATCACGTGCTGTCCGCTATCAAACACAATTCACAACAGAGAGGACGCATAATTATTTATCTTTTCTTGCGATGTTTTGTATCAGAATTGTCATTGGAATGTGCTATGGTATACATTTTTCTCTGTTGAATGGTTTGGCCGAGGCTGGGAGACACCCCCCAACAAAACAAATACTGTCCCTGATAACAACTGCATTTCGATGCATGACACGTTATACTCATCATCGGGTCTCGTGATCGTTTTGCACGAGTGGAGCTATAATCACAATTATCTCTGTGAACAGAGCAATAACAGCCAGTCCACCGGGCGCGGAAGGCTTAATTATATTACAATTAACCCCTCAATCAGTCAATTCATCCGGTCCCTTATATGTTGCGCGGACATTTCGTGGCATCTCGTCTAGTGAGCTATTCGTGCAGTTTGACAACAATTGCCCCCCCCCCCCTATACGATATATGTATATCTAAAACACTTCTTCAAATATTTCCGTTATTTCGTCAAAAACACTTCTTCAGATATCTCCGTTATTTAGTTAATAAATATATTTTCTTATTTAGGATCACATATCAAAATCAGAGAATATGGTGATCCCCTTTTCATGGGATCACCATATCCTCTCATTTTGATATATGATCCTGCCTGCATTGAGCCACGACTGGCTCCTGAGACGAGGATCACATATTATATGATACCCTATCCTACGGAGGATCACATATTGTTTGATATCTACACCCGTGCGCATGGCCTGAATTGACAGATTCAACTATATACCGGCATTTGTTTTGGCAGCGTGGAAGTCCAGGAACTATACTAGTGGGTGGATGTTCTCGAAAATTTGAGTGAGAAAAAGCAAAAACACTATTGAAAAAATTCGCAAAAAAATATTAAATGGTTTGATCTGGGAAAACTGATTGACAGCGGGTGTATACATACTCCTGCTTCATGTGGACATACACATACGTTGTTCGTTATCTGTTTTACGATGAGAAACAAACATATCCCCATATCATATACGTGAAAATGACTTTCCCATTTTCTCGGGTTTGGCGATACCGTCGCGTTTGGCGATACCCTCGAGTTTGGCGATACCACGTACACGGGGGTGATTATATAACTGTGTTTTAAGTCGGTTAATGGACTCGCGATTGGACATTCGTAAACTAAATGGTCTCGTGCTAGGCCCTCGACCACCTAGCTAGTTACGAATGTCAAGTAACTCGTCCATTAATCCTGACGTAATTTAGTGTAGAACACACGGGCTATGTGTGTATTCTACCCTGAACGCTGATCGAAGTGTGCATCGACCCATGCGTATCACTTTAATTTTGATGTCTCTTCATCACTTTACAGTCTGCGTTAGAAGAATTACTCAACAGCTAAAGATGTCGGTACACCCGGAAGTTAAAGTGCATATTGTCAGTGGACCGCCACCACCATCTGTGCCACCACCTGCGGTGCATAAGGCTGGTGGACCGCCGCCGCCACCCGCGGTGCATGTGGCGGCAGGGGAGCCTCCACCACCCGCTTACCACGCGGTAGGTGGTCCGGGTCCGCCACCCGCGATGTACGCGCCGGGTGGACCGGCGCCGCCGCCCGCAGCACATGCAGGAGGGCCACAACCGGGTACTGGTGTCCCGACAATTTATCCCGGAGGAAGTAAGCCAACAGTCGTTGGTTCATGGCAACAGCAACAGCAACCGCAACCGCAGGGTAAGTTGTTTTTTCTTTGGCGAAAACGCTTGCGGTGACTCCGATAAAACAATAAGGACATTTTTTTCCAGCGTTCGAATAAAGATTTCGTAGATGTTCGGTATAACCCTTTCATGACGGGAGCTGCGCTTGCGTAACATTAAATACCCTGTGCCAATGCATTCTTTTATATATGCGAGTCGACCATATGTCGTCTCGCGTACAATTTTTATATTTTTTTCTTTCATTCTATTATAATTTTTATCATTTTTTTATCTTATATTTTTTAACAATTTTATCATTTTTTTTATCATTTTTTCTTACTTTCTTTATCATTTTTTTCTTACATTCTTTAACAATTTTTATCATTATTTCTTACATTCTTTAACAATTTTTATCATTTAAAATATTAAATATCATAAAACATTATAAAATTTGTTAGGCCAATGCATTCTCTTATATATACGACCGACCTATATGGTTGACTCCTCGCATATATCAGAAAATGCATGGGCACAGGGTTTTCGCAAGAATTCAGAAAGCTCCAGTTATGGAAGGGTTAATTTGTGCGACACCTTTCTCATAATAACACTGGACCAAGCTCCATATCTATCGATAACACTATAACTGAATATCTGGTCTGCATGATGACGTGGAGAAATAATATAGAATTACTTTGAAATACGCTCCATCTTGTCTTGAAATTCGACAGCGTTAAAAAAATCACACATAATATAACTATATATCCCTTTGATGACTGAAGCGTCCTGATTTTTTAACGAAAACCCTGTACCAATGTATTCTCTTATATTTGCGAGTCGACCATAGGTCGCCTCGCATATATAAGAGAATGCAATGGCCTCACAATATTTACCTCGATCGTGTAATGATGAATATGAATATATGAATATATATCAGTTTATATTTAGAGAAATTGAGAAAACTATTGTGAATTCAATAATTTGAATGGCGCAGTTAAATTTGTAATGATTAGTGACAAATGATAATATTAAGTTAACCAGTATAGTCCGACTGTTCTTTTTCGAAGGAAACAAAAACTCAATTGGTTTCGACGATTACGTGAAATAATTCACGAGGGGAGCCGGGCATGGTGTAACCCAAGTGAGCGGGAGTGATACGACCGACTCATCGAGTGAAGTCGAAACCAATTGAGTATTATGTTTATTACACACTTTCCACAACTAAAAGGCGCTGGTTATAAAGATAATATGTGACAAAATAGTCCCCTATCAGCTGATCGCGCGCGCTCACTGGGGACGTAATTCACAGGTGTAACATTATCACTTTTAATTCACGGAGACATCCTTATAAATCACGGCTAAGTGTGTAATAAAAATAAATGATACATAAATAAATTAAAGTACTCAATCCGATTCGATGGTCCCCATATCATCAGATTCCAACAAACAACAACAATAACATAAATTTTTTAAATGCCGCTCAGTTATCAGAATCGAGTAATTGCCCAAATATAATGCTAACCACCGTCAACTATAGTATAAAATTGCCCAAAACCTGTTATTGATCAACAGTTTGTTCAAGGAAATTTTGTCGGTTGTCAAATATCTGACACAGAAAAGCCACTTGATTTTAGAGTTTTCCATCTGCATCCGCAACTTTGGTCCGAGAACGTCTTCTCGTCGACTGTTTACTGGGCCACTAAAAATTATCGGTGGTGAAAAATAATAGATTTCAAACATCGATATCTCATTACTCTGAGCTTTGATGGGTGGGTTCCTAGACTCGATTCAAGTATTTACCCCCCCCCCCCCCCCCCTCCCGAAGCCAAGGAAATAGTAATTTGCGAGCGTTAATTCGGATTATGCATCTTTAATGTAATATGTGATGTGGATATACATATACATGTACGTATATTACGCAAACACATGCTTAGTTCTTACCAACATTCCCTCGACAATTCCATTATAGAGTGTTCTATTTCCTTCGAAGGAAGAACAGTCGGACTGTGTTACATACTATGTATATATGCGCCTTTTAGTGGTGGAAAGTGTGTAATAAATACACGTCAGAACGACACGATGTGTAAATGAGTTTGTCGATACGGCACGAGTGATGTCGCGGAAGTGCTTCACGTTAATATACGCGCCTGCTTCACGTTAATGGTAGTATTATAGAGACAAGGGGAACTTTAGTTATTCACCTTTTTACCATCGCTCGGCAATCGGACAAATTTAGCCCATTCACCGCAGTAATGCTAACGATATAGCCACGGATGTATCGGCGAAGAATTCATCTTTCAATCAATACCACAAACTCCCATCAGAACCATTCATATACATAGCATTTGATAATTTTTTAAGCACCGAATATTGTCTCCGGAAACAGAGGGGGTAGTAAAGAATTTGCAGGAAGGTATGCCGTTTTTTTGCATCTGGCATTTTCGGGGGCCCACCAACCCCAAACCTGCAAAAAACAAAAATTCTAAAATCACATAAAACTCTACTGATATCACTCATATGACTGGGAATTATCTCAATTAGTTCAAATAACAGTTTAACCTGTTTCAAAAGCTGTTTTAATTGAAAAAAATTGTTTTATAAATTGCTGATCATCTGTAAACTTAGGTCATTGTGCAGAATGCAAAATATTTCATAATTTCTGACTATTTCCTGATTAGTCTGTCAACCAGCCCATTATCTAACATATTCCATACCACTTATATTAGTCTACTGGAGCAACTTACTTCTATTATACTAAACTAGCTTAAACAGGCTCCCTTTGGGAACATATATTCAGCATCGGAGATACCTGTGGGACTTGCACTCATTTTGATCTTAGACAGAGCCTTCATTTAACGGCGACCCCTTTGTGCGCTTCAAGCACATTTGGTCATGAAACATTTTGATTTATATATATTGTTTTAATATATATTTTTTAAAGATTGAATTCCTTGCTCAATTTAACAAAACCAATTTTATTTTATTTTTGTTAATTAATTTTTTTTTATAAACTAATACCATTATAACATCCGCCAGGGTACCCCGAGTCACCACACCAAATTTGGTTGAACTCGGTCCAGGGGTCTCAGAGAAAAATCTGGACACATCCTACTTGTTTATATATATATATATAGATGACAAGCAGTTACAGCACTATACCAGACTTGGATATTTTAGGTCGTGTGAGAGATCATCTGAGTTGAAAGACATGGAAATAGTTCACTGATTGGCTTGACGCACTGATGACAGATATTTTCTACCCATTGATAGTCACATTAATGTTTGAGACAGTTACTCGCTTTTTGCCATGCACACAATGATCTATGCATTAGTTACATCAGGACAAGTTTACTTATATATGCAAACTTAGGTCATTGTACGGGATACACACAATTCCATAATTCCTAACCATTTCCCGATTAATCTGGCATTATGCCTTCACACTTTTGTTAGTCTACTGGAGCAACCTCTGTTATAATAAATGACAAACAGTCACTATGCCAGATTTGGATATTTTATGTGTTGTGAGAGTAACCGATCATATGAGTTGATGACATTCAAATATTTCACTGATTGGCTTGATGCTTCTCTTCGACTGTTTCCACCGAACAGGCAATACTAAATACCATAACGTGACACCGGCTTCGATTGATCAGTTGATTCGGATCTGTGTACATAATAGCTATTGCATATAACAATGTTCTTCTATTGTAAATGTTGTATATATTATGTCTCAATACTCATGAAAATGTAATATGAGTTTAAGAGAATAAACTAAACTAAGGCCCGTTCCAAACGACGGATTTTTGTCGACTCGAATCTAATTGTATTAAATCCGTCGGTGATGCGTCTGCGGTCAATTTTGTTTCAGACGGACGCATCTTTGTCGCGTCGAATCTAATACATCGGTCGATTTATTTAAAGGTGCACTCCATGTTACCTTCACAAAATGGTCACGCGTAGATATAGAGGCCTATATATACCGGTATGTTATACTGTGCAACTTATACATATATATATACTAAAATACAGTATAAATTATGTATAAATATATGCGCGATTGCAGCGCGAATATATGTGCATATGTATATGAGGATGTATATGGTACATATAGTTATATAATATAATATAATATAATATAATAGGCGCTACAAATAAATGTTAGATCGTGCAACCAATTGCCATATATGTGTATTCCATGCATGTAAATACAGGTATACAAGAATTAGTATAAATCAGAGACTACCACCCCTACCCTTATAATAAGGAATGCCGGAATATATGAATTATTATAAATAAGAGGTTACCACCCCTATACCCTCGTAATAAGTAATGCCGGTATATATGAATTATTATAAATAAGATCAGTGGTACCACCCCTACCCCTTATAATGAGGAATACCGGAATATATTAATTATATATTATAAATTATAGGCTACCACCTATATATCCTTTATAATAAGGAATACCGGTATCTATGAATTATTATAAATCATAGGCTACCATCCCTACCCCTCATAATAAGTAATACCGGTTTATATGAATTATTATAAATCTGAGGCTACCACCCCTACCCCTTATAATAAGGAATACCGGTATTTATAAATTATTATAAATCATAGGCTACCACTCTGCCCCTTATAACAAGTAATATCAGAATATATGAATTATTATAAATAAGAGGTTACTACCCCTTTACCCCTCATAATAAGTAATATCGGTATATATGAATTATTATAAATCAGTAGTACCACCTCTGCCCCTTATAATAAGTAATACCGCTAAATATTAATTATTATACATCAGAGACTACCACCCCTATTCCTTACAATAAGGAATATCGGTCTATATGAATTATTATAAATCAGTTGCTACAAACCCTACCCCTTATACCGGTATATATGGATTATTCTAAAACATTGATACTATATCCATTATAAGATGTGAGTCAGTGACATGCCATGTTCGTTGCGGAATCAAACTACCAAAATAATTTCAATTTGCACAATGTTACCTAAGCAATGCTTATAGATATATCTTTCTTTATGACAAAGAGAGCGTGCGACAAATGACGTCATGTGGGTATTTCCTCAGTTAAGGGGAGCCCCCTCATTATTATACCATTATCATATCATTATCATATCATTTGCATTCGTTCTTCGGCAACTTTCGGCTCTTCTCGTCACATGTATTAGATTCGAGTCGTCAAAAATCCGTCGTTTGAAACCAAGACGGATTTCAGACGCATCACCGACGAAGATTCGTCTGAATTGGACGGAGATTCGTCTGTGATGCGTCTGACACGGATCTAATTGTTTCAAACGTCGCATTTTTGACGCATTTAATACAATTGTGGGTCTGGTATTAGATTCGAGTCGACAAAAATCCGTCGTTTGGAACGGGCCTAACTGATGAACAGTGTGATGACTGTTCTAGCCATTGATAGTCACATTAATTTTTGAGACAGAAACTATTGCTCGCTCTTTTTCTATGCACACAATGATCTAGGCTTTAGTTACATCAAGACAAGTTTATTTATTTCAGTTTTACATTTCTCGAAGCTTCTTTCCAAAGGGTGTCGGGAAGGAATTTTTTCACCACACCGCCCCATATTCAACATGACATAGCTTAATTTCATCTCCACTAAGGCCCATATGAGGTCACAGTAACATAAATATGGTGTTTTTGTAGTTATAAATCCTCATAATATGTTTAAACTGTTACAAATGTTAAATAAGGGCACCAAAGGTCTTTAGTAAAATATTTGCATGAGGTTGTAAAAAACGCGTTTTTTTGCCCCTCGGGCCACCCACCACCCCGGCATACCTTCCTGCAAATTTTTACTACCCCCCCCCCCCCCCCCCCTTGCCGGAGAGCGTAAATTTCCAGTTTGATCCGTCTTAAAAAACAATGGACGATATGTTCCTCTAAATTCACACCCGCACGGCTTACTATAATTAAAAATCGGTCAAACGATCAACTAAACATCTAGCACTCAGGGGTTTCTTGTCGGCTAATAATTTATTTACTCATACAAATCAACACATCGCCAGTAAACAATTTCTATAGAGGAGAAATCTGTCGATAATTCCAACTTTTTTCATAATTTTTTTAACGATCCACGCAGCTCCTCATTTTAATATTCATTACGACATGACCTCGATTCTAATACAGAGCGGTGATTGGCTGTTTCTACTATGGCAGTCATGGAAAGGTCAGGTCGTAATGATTATTAAAATGAGGAGCTGCGTGAATCGTAAACAATTTTTTTTAGATAAGATCTGCGTTTTTAACGTGACCGAGCTAACCTTTAGTACAACTTCATTTGCAAGTAAAGGTTGAAAAGTTGGTGTACATACGTTTAGTATGACACGGATTAGCAACTTGCAACTGATGAAGATCTTATTGACATTTTTCTCTTTTTCTTCATTGATGATCTCATTTATAAAATATAAATTTTGACTTTTGGATTTCATTCATTGAGATATTTTGGTGCGTACGTTCAAAATTATTTTCCAAATTTTGTAAAACCGCTCCGGGCCACTGCTCTCCATCCTAAAATTATGACAAGTGAACGAGGAATCAGGTATCTGCACAAAATTGGGTCACTGTTCCCTTATTTGTTTTACCCCCCTATTTTCATATGCTTTGCAGATTCCCTCTTCTTTCGCTTGTTATCCATACATTTGGTACCAACTTCACTTTGTGATTAAATGTATATGACTATTTGGTATACCAACTTCACTTTGCGATTAAATGTATATGACTAATTGGTTTCAGGCCGTTTTTCTTTCAGCTTATCCTAATTTGACTTATCAAAAAGCCTTCGGGCCGTCAGCCAGCATTCCATTTTGACTTTTTACTGTCATCCCGGGATGCTAGGTGTGATTTTCGCTAACCCTACATGATGTGTTACCTGGTCAGACACCCACTTACCTCTTATTGGTTACCCATAAAACAACGGGATGCGTATGGAACGTTCCATGCGGATTTGTAAATAAACAGCAATAGCGAGTTTGCGATACCCGTCGGACGGGAACGGGTACGGGTAAATCTGTGAACATCGTCACGGTCACTTGGGTACTTCCAATGCAGCACATAAAGCGATAGCGAATTGAAACGGGTAGATTTGTCCCATTGACCGATAGCCTTTCACTACGATTTTCTCACTCAAAGGTCCATGAATTCCAGGAAATTCCAGTCAGCTATGCGTTAACCTATTTATTGAATGATTTCATGGGCAAATATTATTGATAAAGTTGTCATTTTAACCCAGGATTTGTGTTCAAATTCTCGAGGCGGCTTCTAGCACTTAGATAAATACGCAAGGCCGATTTTTTCACTAACAACTTTGTTCACTGCATTAATGACAGGTTGTGATTAATAATGTGAGTAGATGGTGCTATAGACGCAGTCGCCCCATTGCAGGGACATGACTAAAGATGGTCTGCGCGTCAGGAAGGGTGTCCACCTTCAATTTCTAACTACACATCTCGAACCATATCAAATTCACAAGTTTGCGCGTAAATCCACCCCCTCCCCTTGGCTGGCATCAAGCTTTCCAATTGTTGGAAATTTTGAGACCTGACACCCCCCCCCCCCCCCCCAAGCTTGAACAATTTCCAACTGTTTCTGACTGCCATTTCAGTCCAAATTGTGTTACAAAAAATAGGGAAATATGCAAATGTTGGTTTAAAAACTACAAATTATCCACTAAAAAATTGTTCGAAAATAAAACTACGAAAACAATTTCAACCTATTGTTTGTGTGAAATTTCCAACAAATGTTGTGTCAGGTATATCAAATTTCCAAATGTTGAACATTTGACCAAAGTTGGGGACGGGGTTGAGACACCCCTGTCGTCACGTCCCTATCTCAACCCATTGCACAAGGACATAGATATATCGTGGATTTATCTATGCATTGCACATTTGAATACAATGACCGTTTAGTCACCTTATCGTATGTAGGTGGGGACTGATTTATCATTTTTATATATATTTACTATCTGAACGGACATGGCGCATTTGAACCACAATACTGGTGTATACTGTAGTGGGGATAATATAGGTCGCCAAATACACGAAATACCTATACATACTCTACAAAATCTAAGCATAAGCAGAGCGAGTTTCAGCTGTTTTCTGTGTTTCGCACAGAAGTGAAGCAAACGCTCTTTATTCAATTCGTATAATAAACAGACTACATTTTGACACCTTTTTTGTTACCAAGTTAAACATTTCAACCTACCTCCGGGTTTAGATCCCGACAACAATCCCAATTCTTAGGATAAATATCCCCTTGCCCCGACGGGCCGACCCTTCGATATGTTGAAAGATTCAAAACAAAGGTTTACTTAAAGCTACTCAAACCGATCAGATGGTCCCCGTATCATATATATAAAGTTACAACAAGAACATTTCTTCAAAATACGCTTTTGTTATCAGAATCGATTAATTACAACAAAATAATGCTAACTGCTGTCAACTATAGTATAAAATTTTGGCCGCATTACCACTTGATTTTAGAGTTAAGCATCTTTATCCGCAATTTTGTCCGAGACCGTCGGTTTGATGACTCTTTTCTGGACCACAAATAATTACACAATTCAAGAAATAACAAACAAAAATCGATATCTGATCACTCTGTGCTTTGATGGTGTGTTCCTCGATTCGAATCAAATATTTTGTTTTACCCCCGAAGCTAAAAACATAGTAACTTGGGAGCGTTAATTCGGATTATGCATCTTTAATATGACTAAATATTCCCCAACTAAAATAAGGGACAAATGCGGTATTATATCGAACTGAAAGTACATGTAGGACAATATTAGATCCTTGGCCTAAAACAATACATTTTACACCGAATATTGGTTGGACATTTTAACTATATATAACGTAATTGTATATATGAGCTATCATAATCTATTTTAAAATTTCCAACCGATTTATTGCCAACACTCGATCGGTCTATGACTTGTAGAATCCAATTGTTGAAAATGTTACCACTATTAGTGAAAGAAAAGCAACGTCCTCTTCCAACTGCCATCTAGCTCGTCCTTGGTGAAAGCAACTGATTATCCTGGGGCTCATCTAATCTAAATAACAATTTCCAACAACCCATAACGTTAAGTATAACATCGGCCAATAACGCGAATAACAATCTATATCATAATATATTTTTTGTTGCAGTTGGCACACCATACATTACCAGTCGATGTGATGAATTCTACCGGTAAAACAGTTTGCGATTTCAAAACGTGTACCGGTACGGGTAGCTACCCGTACGCGTACCCGTACCGGTTTGAAATCGCAAACTCGCTAATAACACTGTACTTCTAGGAACAAGCGTGCAATAAACAGAATGATCAATTGGCTTCGACGATTACGTGACATAATTCACTCGGTGTGTCGGTCGTATCACTCCCGCTCCCCCTCTCTCTCTCTCTCTCTCTCTCTCTCTCTCTCTCTCTCTCTCTCTCTCTCTCTCTCTCTCTCTATCTATCTATCTATCTATCTATCTCTCTCTCTTTCTCTCTCTCTCTATCTATCTATCTCTCTCTTTTTTTTCTCTCTCTCTCTCATTGACGAGTAATTTCCTCAGAAAATGTTCAGATAATAAGTTCAACAAACGACCAACAAGAGTCCAGGAAATATTGGTTGTTAACAAGAAAGAAAAGTGGCCGCAGAGACTCCAGACAAGATGGCGTCCATCATGGCGGCCATTTTTGTTATATGTACCAGGTCTCTTTGATCGCCGTTATAGTAAAGATGATGTCACATGCGGTCTTGTTTTCCGTTCGATTCGTTATGGTAATATACAAGCCTTACAAATTAGTCAAAAATCCGACACAATTATCCAATATGGCGGCCAAGATGGCCGCCGAAATGTTAAAAATTGCTATTATATTGATATCTTGACGCGATTTTATAAATTTACCGTCTAGACGAATCATTGGCGAATACACGGGGACCATAATATACATTCCTTGCCGGAAATTTTTGTCAGATATCACGTTTTCCCAAATGTCGGTATAATCCGATCAAAGCCAAAACGACGCTAATAATGCAATGTCTGTTTCGAATGAATGAGTATTATTGCTATTATTACTCCAGCCATGATTATATATGTGCAGGAGATACCCGGGCTAGGATTCATCTTTTACCTGAGTTGGGGAATATTCATCCAAATCCAAGATGGCGGCCAAAATGACCACCAAAAATAGAAAAATCGCCGAAAATCGCTGATTTTAACATCAGTGAGAGTTATTGTCACGAAAACTCCACACCTGCTTACTATTGTGTGTTGGGAACACTGAGTCGAAAAACTGTCCAAATAAAAGTCCCCCAAATCCAAAATGGCGCCCACAATGGCGGACAGATTTAGAAAAATCACCGAAAATCCCTCATATTCACATCATTGGGCATTATTGTCGAGACAACTCCACCCATGCTTATAGCTGAGTTGGAAATACTGTGGTGAAGTAAGTATCTTACATCCCATGCAAGAAATGGTTTTCCAAATCTAAGATGGCGGCCAAAATGGCGACCGATATTTGAAAACACGCCTACATTCCTTTACTTTCTGACGATGGGCGTTATTGTTTCGCGAATTCTACCCACCATTACATGTTGATATGGAATATTGATATGAAAATTTCATTTGAGTTTGGCAATTGATACTCAAGGTCAAGATGGCAGCTAAACTGGATGACAGAAAATGAAAAGAAATCGATATTTTCACATACGAATTTCAACTTTTTGTCATAATATCGATATGTATGGAGGAAACTATACACAAACCATCTATTAGTTCAACTTAAAACGTATCAAAACGCATAACATTGCTCGTATCCTTCTGGAAGTACGAAAACCCACAATTAATATCGCGATGTGGCAGTTCGAAATCCTTTTGACACTTCGCGCCGATAATGGCCGTAACCGTGGGTGCGCCGAATAGCCATATTAGAACAATTACCTGATAACAGATTCTGATTTGCCACGTCCTTAATGATCTGGACCAGTTTCCAATTCCATGCTTGATAAATCTAGGTCGCTCACACCGACAAAGTATTCAACAATTCCTGGGAGAATGGTCCCTCTAATCATAACGTTTCAAACAATTAATTTTCCGGTGTCTAGCTTAAGATTTTAAATACTTGCTAAATATGAGATTTGTTCGTCATCTTGGACTAGAAAGGCATATGGTCGATAAGTATACAAGCTTACAGAAGGTCATCTCTATGTATGTCTTTCTCATACCCCATGGGGATAACGACATATACACCTGGCGAACTTCCCAGTTAACTAGTCACTTCTCAATAGATGGTTCAACTCACAAACTTAGCGAACGTATTGGCATACGTGGACAACGTCGGCAGTGTTTCGAAGGTAGCTAGCTGTATCATTCCCTTGGGCAGATGGCTATCTGCTAAGGAGAAGATCATAATGTACCGACTACCCACACTTATTGACCATGATCCTAAGCAAACTGTGTGACGTCCCGCAGTCGTCTCGTCGAATAGCTCCCAGCAGAGAAGCACAATACTCGCGGTGCTAGTTTGTGGACATGCGCCATGACAGTGGGAATTAAATGGGCCACGGTATACACCCCTACACCAGGTGCATGTTTCAGATATAGAATGTCATGCGTGTTGGTCTTTTTGGTGTGGTAAGATTGTATTTCCACATCCGTTTCAAGGCCGTTCTGAATCAACTTGACCAGACGTATAATTTTGTCTGGATAATACTATCCTAGCCTCCCCAGAACAGTCGGGTGGGCTAAAGGATAATGTCTTTATGGAATGAATTGTTGTTATCCTCTCTCAGGGTTAGTGTTAGTACGTGGGCGTTATTATTCAAGAAAATGTCAGGAACTGGTGCATTTATTTCACTGTGTGTTTAAAGAACAATTTATAGTCTCGACGGCAATGGATGTGGACGTTGGTGAATGTGACCTTTATGATCATATAGCTTTATATTATATAACTTTAGAATATAGTAGTTAATAAGTCTCATGCAGGACAATGGTGTACCCAACGTAGGTTAAACTGAATGCAAGATCTCACCAAACTAACATTCCTCTAGATGTTCTTCGCGTTGAACATTTCACCCTTGTGTAGATGGCATTGTACTTTCTTGAACCATACCGACCACCACCCAGCGTAAGTATGACATATCAACTATCAAATGCATCGTCCTTAAGACTACACCACAGTCTGGGTGGGGCTTATATAGTAGTAGCCAATGGTACACGCCTGGTCCAGTTGATTAAGAACGGCTTCCAAACGGATTGGAAGATACAATCTTAGCATACAAGGAAAGCAAAGCCACATGAGATCATGTCTGAATCTAAAACATACCCAAAGATGGGGCGCTGCAGTTATGGTCCAATTTCATTTCCACTATCATGACACATGCCCACGAACTAGCACCGCGTGTATTGTTATTATCTGCTTGGATCCGTACGGTGAGACGATTGCAGGACGCCACCAGGACTGTTCTTATGATCATGGTCAAGAAGTGTGGGTATTGTATGGATTACGGTCTTCTACGCCTTATCAGAAAGGCATCCGTCAAATGTTAGGCTTTCAACATTCGACGCCATATACAGAAGTTGTCCGACTACGTCAGTACGTGAATATGTGAATTGATGAACCATATATTGAGAAGTGGCTGGATGGGAAGATCGCCAGATGTAAATTTTGTAATCCACATTAGGTAACCAAATCTGAAAAATACGCAGATAGAGAGGTCCTTCTGAAAGCTAGTATACGCATCGACCGCATACCTTTCTAGTTTATCACGCAAGATGACGCTCAGATCCCATATGTAGCATCTGAATTATATCATAAGCTACCACGAATGAAGCTCGCCATGCAAGAATAAGGATAAGAATTCCCAGCTTTCGAGCCAAACACGTGAGCTTGACACCGGCATATGTGTTGTTTGAAACATTCCGATTAGTGGGACCCTTCTACCAAGAAGTGTAGAAAACTGTGTTGGTGTGAGCGAGATAGCTTAATGTGACGAAGAGACGGGTGCTGGTTCAGATAATGCTGAAGGTGGCAAATCAGAATAAGCTCAGGTACTGTTGTTGTGATTCTTGGAAGTCATAATATGACTATTCGCGCACACCTATATACGGTTACGGTCATTATGGGCGCTTAGTGGAGAATGGATTTCGAAATGCCACATCGCGATTATTGTGGGTTTTCATCCTTCCAGAAGGCGATGACATTTGTTGGAACTAATAGATGGCTTATTGACCGTTTCGTCCAATCCATACATATTGATATTATGACAAAATTTGAAGTTAGTATGTGACAATTTCGACTTATTTTCAATTTCTGGCCGCCAGTTTGGCAGCCATCTTGACTGTGAGAGTTGGTCAAACTCAACTGAATACTTCATATCAATGTTCCATATGAACATGTAATTGTGGGTAGAATTCGCGTAACAATGACGCCCATAGTAAGAAAGTAAAGGAATGTAAGCTTGTTTTCAAATTTCGGACGCCATTTTGGCCGCCATCTTCGATTTGGAAAACAGTTTCCTTCATCAGATGCAAGGTAATTACTTAACTTCGGTATTTCCAACTCAACTGTTAGCATGTGTGGAGTTTTCTCGACCATAATGCCCAATGATGTGAAAATGAGGGAATTTCGGTGAATTTTTCAAAATTTGTCCGCCATTGTGAACGCCATTTTGGATTTGGGGGACTTTTATTTGGATATGATATAAGGACAGTTCTTCGCCTCAGTGTTCCCAACTCACAATAGTAAGCAGGTGTGGAGTTGTCGTGACAATGACTCTCACTGATGTTAAAATCAGCGATTTTTCTATTTCTGGTGGCCAATTTGGCCGCCATCTTGAATTTGGGTCCTCAACTCAGGTATAAGAGGAATCCTAGCTCTAGTATCTCCTGCACATATATACGCATTGGTTTTGTTATGATAGCAATAGCATTCATTGATTCGAAACAGACATTGCGTTATTAGCGTTGTCGATTTGGCTTTGACCGGATTATACCGGCATTTGGGGAAAACGTGATATCGGACAAAAATATCCAGCAAGGAATGTATATTATGGTCTCCGTGTGTTCGCCAATGACTCTTCTGGACGATACATGTATAAAATTGCGTCAAGGTGCCAATATTTTCACACAGAGACAAACGAGAGGTGGTGAAATGTCCGAAAAATTTTAACATTCGGCGGCCATCTTGGTCGCAATATTTTATTTTTGTGTCGGATTTTTGTCTAATTTGTAAGGGTTGTATATTACCATAACGAATCGAACGGAAAACAATACCGCATGTGACATAATCTTTACTATAACGGCGATCAAAGAGACCTGGTGCATATACAAAAAATGGCCGCCATGATGGACGCCATCTTGTCTGGAGTCTCTGCGGCCACTTTTTTTTTCTTGTTAACAACCGAACAAAATTATAGGAGACATTAAGAAAGAAAATTAGTGGGGTGAAGTTGAGTCCTGGCGGGGGGGGGGGGGGGGGGGTTTGCAAAGGTCTACCAATATCTCCTGGACTACAATGAATATGGCTCATTCTGCCCTTGTATTATCTGTTTTTCTGTATGTCGTCTGCTTTTATTACCTTAACACCCCTGCAAATGAATAATAGACCCTTCCAATTTATACTTTTATATGAATGGCAGAATCCATCTAGTATAGACAGGGTTAATCCGACGAATGATTTCTTCAATTGCAGCTGGTTACCAGCAACAACCAGGTTACCAACAACAACCAGGTTACCAGCAACAACCAGTTCAGATGCAACCACAATCAACTAACATCATAGTGAATCAACCAACAGTCGTCAAACTTGACAGACGAATGTTTCGCAATGCACCCGTACATACCACGTGTCCGCAGTGTAACGCTAACATCGTAACAGCTATGAAATATGAGTTTGGTACCATTACGGTCGTCGCTTGCTTAGTTCTGTTCCTTGTTGGGTAAGTAACATGGTGTAAAATAACCTACTTATTTTGTAGATCATGCCATGAATATCTACTCTGGCTATGCCCATAGGGATCATTCCACCCGTTCAAACCCTGGGAACTTGTTGAATGTTCTGACGGGGAAATTTATAACATTCAACAAACAACGCAGGGAATATATGTCTGGTTAACAGCTGCAGTTTCTTGCTAATATATCGCACATTATATAGGGTGGTTCCAATTCGAGATTACATAATTTGTGTGAATTTTTTAGTCAATATCTCAATAAAAATTGAATTGATTACCCGGGAGAAATTTCATGATTGTAAGTGATGCAAATCAAAATCCGCTCAACAAGGTCTCCTAAATCATGCAATATTGAGCTGGGACCTTCACCTACTGTGACATTAATAAAGAAATGTATTAGCTGCACAGTTTTTTTCTCAATGTTCTAAACTTCCCTGTCAGAACATCAAAATGCCCCTACTATAGGTTTTAAATTGGTGGAGTATGATATCTACGGGCGTATAGCCAGAGTAGAATTCTGGGTAGCCAGAGTAGAGATTCGGGGTATGATGATTCATGAAGCGATCTACTTATTTTGCATGGCTAAATGCTACATAAATTGGGAAAATTCCATGGCAAATGATCATTTTTGGAACAGGGGGGTGGAAAAAAGTTTTTTCCGGGCACGTATGCCGGGGTGGGTGGGTGGTCGATAGGACCAACAAACAATTTTTCCGCAACTCAAAAATATTTTTCCTGCAACTCTTTTTGACAGTTTTTGCAATGAGTTTGGCTTAAAACACATCTATATGTCAATATTAACATAAATGACAAATTTCATGATGATCAGACAAACAGTATATCCTGTAGCCCATGCTAATGGGTTGAATTTTGAAATCCAAGATGGCTGCTGGCTGCCATGTTTTTTTGACCGAATGACTCCAAAATGACTTGTTCCTATTTACATGTCCATGTCAATGTTAACATCCATGACTAATAGTATGTACAGAAATTCATATCCAGCTGTTTACAGTGAATTTCCCCCCCGCAAATCTCTGTTTTGGTGTTAAAAGGTGGGTGGGTGTCCAAAATTGGTCGGAAAAAACTTCCGAAAACGGATAAAAATTTGGACGCGGGGTGGGTGGGTCCCAACAAGGGTCGAAAGTCAAAAATCAGCATACGTGCCTGCAAATTTTTTCCGACTCCCCGCTGTTTGGAAAGGAACTTATTTCCAAGATAACCAATAGCTGGTCAAACTTGGTGCTTTTAATAATATTGGCAAACCACATGATAACACAATGAAGGTGTTCTGATGTGATTCTGTGAGTGTTATAAGTTCTAAGATAAGACAACATTTTATTTAAATTCGGAGATCAAAAACATCATACAAGCATGAGCTCTAGACGAAAACCTATTGGCCGATTATCTCATCGATGTCAACTTGAATGTAGTTGAAAATAGCCATCATTAACATTGGCCAGTAGTAAACATTTGTAGTCATCAAATGATAGATAATTATAGCCAGGATCAGACACACGTACGTGTAACTTGTAACGTGTGCTGTAATAGCCAACGAAAGTCGCCTGACTCACGTGACCACGACGCCCACTTGCACGTACACGGTCAAACCGTTTAGAAGTTCGATGTCAACGGCTATCTGAGCATCTCTACGAAACGTGTAGCGAAGAGGAATAATCCCATCCAGTCTTCGAATGACCAACCAGTATTGTACAGTTAGAAATTTGCACAATAGGACTGATTTTGATTTGGTTGAAGCCAGTTGTGGCTTATTGTACTCAACAAGCATGTAACATTCGGCATTCAAGTTTTAGCTATAAATATTAAATAACCAATAAAAACAATAGAGTTGTCTCGCTTATTATCTACAAGTTTCACTGTGGACGCTGGTCAATATGAAAACGTGCACGATTGGCGCCTTAATATCACATGACTGTTCCGCTAAGTGCATATCCATAGTAACACACGATACAAGTTACACGTATTTGTGGCTGGTCCCAGCTATAACCGATATACGATATAATGGGTCTACGTTCATACACTCGCAAACTCGCATTCTTTTGAAGCCATTTCGGTATAGACATCTATATAAACAGAATGCTAAAACGCTTATAAAATGCATCTGTCTCACAGCTATAACTACACTAGTCCAAGTCTTCTCGTACTAAAACCGGCTAAGATATTGGGATGGAGGTGCCGGTCTTTAGTCCGAGTTCCAGGCCCATGGTCTCCTTTGACACGAGTTAATCGTTAGTGACCCGCTCAAATAAAACCACAATTATATGAAATAAAATATCACAATTGCTACAATAAACGGATAGTTTCCGCAGAAGACATGCTATTTGATCTGAAACCCACATCGGTTGTGAATTGAAAGCGGTAATTTAATGTGAAAAGAAACTTTTGCCGCAGTGTTTACATATTTTTTAAAGTATGCGAACTCAGTTGACCTTGCGAACTGCGTTCGGCATTTTCCGGTGAAAATATTCCGTAGATTTTCAATCAACCACGCACGATGAATTCTCCATTGTAATCGTAATTATACGTGACAATAAATAAATTATTACATAGATTAAATACATATTGAAGATATAAATGTAATACATTAAATAAATTACGGGAATTATAACCATCTCACAGTTTAAAACAGTGTAAACACAATGACCATTAGAATATCATGGGGGCCGCCATTTTGTTTGTATCGAAATTCGTCTCGGCCAAAACAAACACCGGACAATGCCGAAGTTCTTCGGAACCTGAGTTCGGCTTTCAGTTAAGTAAACAAACAGAAAAAACAGCGATGTTGGTGACAATCAACCGGAATATTCTATGCGTAATTTAACATGAAAGTTAGATTATTATACACCATTATGACCATGATATGTCTCTCTTTCCGATGTATATAGCATCATGTATTGATTCATTAGGTAAATCGAGTAAAATACACCACAGATTCCCGCCACAGATCGTGGGCGTAACTCGTGTGATAGGATTGGTATGCAAGCGGGCTGGGACTAAAAACAGCAAATCGCCATCCCAATATCTTAGCTGGTTTTAGTACAAGAAGACTGGGACTATAACTACACATTAGAAGTAAAAAAAAAACTATGTAGTTCCATTTGTATATAGCGATGCTAACGAAATTTGCCTGTACAGTATGTGTCATACAAATGATCTCTTAGAAATCAATCATTTACATGTTAGAGAATAATTGTGACCCGCCATATCAAAGCCAGTCGTAAGTCGGGATTTTTACCCTGTGCCAATGCATTCTATTATATATGCGAGTCGACCATAGGTCGCCTCACATATATAAGAGAATGCATTGGCCTAACATTTTTTTACAATTTTAATAATTTTTTCTTGTATTCTTTAACAATTTTAAAATTTCACCCATACAGAGCCCCAGACAAACATGAGCAGGCGACACTCTTCTATATGCTTCTATATATGTGTGGGGCTCCCTGCAGGGTAATGGATGTTTTTTTATTTTATGTCCTAAAAATTGTAAGAAACATTTTTTTTTTTTTAAATGATAAAAAATTGTTAGGCCAATGCATTCTCTTATATATGCGAGGCGACCTATGGTCGACTCGCATATATAAGAGAATGCATTGGCACAGGGGAAAAAAAAATATGTAGTTCCATTTGTATATAGCGATGCTAACGAAATTTGCCTGTAAAGTATGTGTCATACAAATGATCTCGTAGAAATCAATCATTTACATGTGAACTACTGAAATTTCACTTCCCATGTCGTTAGCTTTGGTAAATATGCATTTTATATTTAGTAGAGAAAGGGTGCAGCATCGATCCGCCACGCCGACATCTGTTAGTAACTTGTTTAAACAAGTATATAGTTCATGCACGGAGTCCATCATTTGTTTTGATTGTACGTTTTCGGGTTGATCAGCGACGGTATCCTGTGCGCAATAGGAAAATACAGCGAAATAGCGGAATAAAAAAATGCAGCGAAATGGCGAAATAGAGCGAAATATAGAAATAGGAAATTATTTTTATTAACGAAAAATAACGGAGATATTTGAAGAAGTATTTTTGACTAAATAACGGACATATTTGAAGAAGTGTTTTATTTCGTCAAAGTAAATTCTTTATAGAGTTATTACCCTTCAGATTAAATATGATACTCAATCGAAACCACGCGTGCCTCCCGTGGTCGCGATTATATATGCCAATAGCCGTCTAATCGTGAACCCCGATTAACTATATTTTTGTAGTCAAACGTGTGCGTATTAGGTGCAAGGGTACACAGGGTTTGAAAATGTGCTGAAGGGTACACAGGGTTTGAAATCTCGTTCTAATGACTTTTAGTTTTCGTGTCGGCCATGATTTCTGTTAGAGAATAATTGTATATGTTCCAGGGGGGGGGGGGTCGGAAAAATATTTCAGGCACGTATGGCATTTTTTCCCTTTCGATCATTTTTTGTACCCACCCACCCCCACCGCCAAATTTTTTTCCGTTTTCGGCAGTTTTTTCCGACCATTTTTTGACACCCACCCTTTTAACACTAAAACAGAGATTTGCGGGGGGAAATTCACTGTAAACAGCTGTATATTAATTTCTGTGCATACTATTTATCATGGATGTTAACATGGACATGTAAATAGGAATGAGTCATTTTGAGGTCATTCGGCCAAAAAAACATGGCTGCCAGCGGCCATCTTAGATTTCAAAATTTGCAACAAAATACAACACGATAACTGCCTGCAGTCAGTTTAACAGTTAGAATTACATTATTTCTCTCATTCAAAGTGGTTTTGAAGCCCAACTCATTGCCAAAACACTAAAAAAAACAAGCAGGACATGTTTTTTTTAGTTGCGGAAAAAATTGCTTGTTGGTGGCTTTGACCACTCACCCACCCCGGCATACGTGCCGGGATTTGTTTTTCACCCCCCCCCCCCCCCCCGTATGTTCCAAGAAAAATTAAAATGATTAAAAACGAACTGCTGATGGGCGCCAGACTTTCAGGAATACAGTTATATAGTAACTGCATTAGTGCCATCACAAACCCTGTGTACCCTTCACCACATTTTCATAACCTGTGTACCCTTCAGCACTGTTTTTGTTGAGAGTGACTCATTCAGCCATAGTCAGCTGTGGAACAAATAAATCGTATAAGGCCAAAGAAAATTAAATGTCTGGTTTGGGTTCCAAACCGAAAACAAATACGGTCGGTCGGTATAGGCTTGAATATTTTTTTTTTTAATTAATGTTTTTATTTTGACATATTCTTATGACTTTTCAAGTGCGTATTTTTTCTGCAAGATTGACATAAAACTACTTTTGATTATTTTTGTATAAATTTTAATATTACACAATACTTTTACTTAGAAATCAACCTATTCTGAGATGCTTAAATGTGTTTTTTGTGTTTTATGAAACTTTTTGAGAAAAAATTAAATAGATTTTATTGAAAACCATGAAAAAAACTTTAGGGTATGGGGGTTTAAAATAGGGTAGGTAGGGAAACCCAAACCACAAATATTAATTTTCTTTGGCCTAAGAGTTTGGGTGTTCGTTTTCTGTTCGTTCCTGCAACAAAATGCCATTATAATTTGCGAGTGTATGAACGTACCCTTATTTTGCATTTGGTTTCTTTACAGGGCGGCTTGCTTGTTGTGTGTACTTGCTTTCTTCTTGGACAGTTTCAAGAATGTGGCTCACCTCTGTCCAAACTGTCAGCATAAAATAGCTGAATACGATCGCATGTTTCGATGAAAGACACCAATGATGTGACAAGGTCGATTGAGCTGTATCTCTATCACGACCAATTTATCAACATGATCGAGGATGTGACAATCATTATTTTATCTTTATTTCCTCCAGTCTATGAAGATTTATAAAGCGTGTAACAACAATACATATATGTACAATAGTACCAAGCTGAATTTAAAGAAATAGAAATTGATGTTAATATCATACACTGCATACATGCGTTGACAGCTAAGCATTTGTTTTGTGAACTTTAACATGATTACAGAACACATTAATAATTGAAAAATCGACCAATACACTAAAAACAATTTAGTTGAATATAACTAAAGTTTAGTCAAGAAAAGTGACCTAACATTGGGTTTGAAGTAACTAAACATGGTGTTAGAGAAAACCTGTGTCAATATATAATTATATTTCATCTTCATGGATGAATTTTGACCATATAATATGTGATTTGGTCATTAATTAAGTTTCCCCAAAATAAGTCCAATCAATGGATTCATTTCGGACCTTAACGTCTGAATAGCGGAGAGATATTAAATTAAACCAGACTTCAAACCTGGTGTGTTATATGAATGAATTAACAACCTAGATAAGAATACTTGCACTAAATACAAGCAATCCTACAGTATATATGTAATTCCGACGTCACATCGTGTATTTATTTGAGTTTGATACCAATACAGAGAAGAACATATGTGACCCGCAATATCAAATCCAGTCGTAAGTCGGGATTTTTTTTAGCCTGTGCCAATGCATTCTCTTATATATGCGAGTCGACCATAGGTCGCCTCGCATATATAAGAGAATGCATTGGCCTAACAATTTTTTATCATTTTTTTTAAATAAATGTTTCTTAAAAATTTTAGGACATAAAATAAAAAAAATCCATTACCCTGCAGGGAGCCCGACACATATATAGAAGCATATAGAAGAGTGTCGTCTGCTCATGATTGTCTGGGGCTCTGTATGGGTGAAATTATAAAATTGTTAAAGAATACAAGAACAAATTATTAAAATTATAAAAAATTGTTAGGTTAATGCATTCTCTTATATATGCGAGGCGACCTATGGTCGACTCGCATATATAAGAGAATGCATTGGCACAGGGTAAAAAATCCCGACTTACGACTGGATTTGATATGGCGGGTCACATATGACAAAGAGAGCTCACACCCAGCAGATCTTTATCAAGGGGCGTAACTGAAAACCAGTGACCATTAACGAAACTAATCTAACCCAACAATCTAACCCAACATTTGAACCCAACTTCTGAAATTTGACCCACCCATTAACCAAACTGTTGATAACCCAAAAGTTTTGACTAAACTTTATTTTTGGTGTACATCCCCATTTCTCAGATGTTTTGGTTCGTTTTATGATATTTTGGGCGACTTTTGGATGCAATAAAACGGAATACTATTGCAATCTGTACACGGATAAGAAACAGTCTTTTTTTTTACAAGGAAATGGTTTGATTCAAACGATTTTTATGCAAATATCCAAAATATGCAGTTAAGATATATGCAACTAACTGAAAATGATGATGATGATGATGATGATGATGATGACGACGAACATTGTTTAGGCTATAGTTTAAATACAAGGGCCATGTTTATATTAGCCAATGTTCAATCAACTTTAAAAAGTTCGTGTATCATTTATTTTACATTTCCGTGTGCATGTGTAGTTTATTATATTTGTTATGTTTTTTATTGGTTTTTTTTCTTTATAAAAAGACAAAACAAACTTAATGACCATCTTAATTAGTTGAACGAATTTTGAAAGCCGGAATACTATATATAGGTCGAGAAATACTGGAAATACGTTATTTATACTCTAAAAAAAACTGACCACAATCAAAGCAATTTTCGAGCCAGCTGTTTTCAATGTTCAGGCACAAAAGTGAGACAAACGGACCTTTTACAATGTCAACAATATATTAATAAGGAACGCCCTTTGTCGGCCCATGCTGTAGTAGAAATTCGTTTGTTTTCTATACTCTATTACTTTAATATGAATTTATGTAGCATCTACGGTTTACGACAATGTCAATTAACTTTTTTCGAAATATTATCTCAAGACCTTGAGGTAGAATCTCGAAATCTTGACTTACGCATCTCGGGATCTCTAGGTAATATATCTAGATCTCGACATAACATGCATCTCGACATTTCAACATAATATCTCGAGATGTGGAGGTAACATCAAGATATCTCGACATATGCATCTCAGAATATCAGATCATATCAAGGTAACATCTCTGGATATCGAGATAATAATTCGAAATAAAGAAAATTTCACGTTTTCCCCACGTGACTTGATTGACTAATAGAAATAATAATACAAGAAAACATTCCACCGAGACAGTGTACTGCATGATATTCTATCGCTGGATGGTGCCCGTTCATCTTGATTGGCATATCCGTTAAAATATATCCCATCAGGGAATACGCTCATAACCGTTCGTGTGCTCGGGTTATGGTTAGAAGGAACTAAATGTTTTCCATTGGCATCAGTGTTATAACGTTTGGCCCCGCCCACTAAATTTGCAACATATGAATTGCACGAAATCATAAATGTCGTGAACCCCAATTAACCCTTCCCGCGTATTGTGCCATGTGTGCGTACTATCCGAGCCACACCTTTTTTTCAACTTTTCAACTCACGTTTTCCACATGTGCATGCACTACCCCACTTTTTGCACAAATTTGAACTGCTGACGAAAGCAAATACCCAGCCTTATTCTACGTCAATGTTAGGACACGAACGCATTTCAGACTATAGGGTAAACCCACATTTATACTTGCCATGGGTTTTATATTTTTTGAATTTGTAAATTTAATTGAAACGTTATACGCCAATCGCGTACCAGAATTTGTTTCAACTCGCATTCGAGATTGGGTGTAAAAACGAAAGAGACGTAATTCTACTTATTTAGTTCATTCTAACCTTGTGATCCGTCAATGATATCGTGTATTCCAACAATTCAAGTTGTAATTCCATTTATATGTATAAAATATATATGTAGTTGGGTTGTCAGAATCTATGTAGTACATGTATAACGTATATACAGGGAGGGGTACGCGTGGTGTCGTCAGACACGGGTCGTATACCCCCCCCCCCGCCCTTATATATTAAGCAAATCAAATCCCTATTTCGAGATCATGCAGATTTCGGAAGAACATTAATTGACATTGTCATACATCAGTCGCCGTAATTTAAGTCTATATACATGTATGTCAATTATTTATCGACCTATTTTGATCCCCGGAAGCAGACCCGAATGTAAACAAATTAAGTACGAGCATATAACTATACCGGTAGGTGTAACTAAGTATATACGAGCATATAACTATACCGGTAGGTGTAACTAAGTATATACGAGCATATAACTATACCGGTAGGTGTAACTAAGTATATACGAGCATATAACTATACCGGTAGGTGTAACTAAGTATATACGAGCATATAACTATACCGGTAGGTGTAACTAAGTATATACGAGCATATAACTATACCGGTAGGTGTAACTAAGTATATACCAGCATATAACTATACCGGTAGGTGTAACTGAGTATATACGAGCATATAACTATACCGGTAGGTGTACCTAAGTATATACGAGCATATAACTATACCGGTAGGTGTAACTAAGTATATACGAGCATATAACTATACCGGTAGGTGTAACTAAGTATATACGAGCATATAACTATACCGGTAGGTGTAATTAAGTATATACGAGCATATAACTATACCGGTAGGTGTAATTAAGTACGAGCATATAACTATACCGGTAGGTGTAACTAAGTATATACGAGCATATAACTATACCGGTAGGTGTAACTAAGTATATACGAGCATATAACTATACCGGTAGGTGTAACTAAGTATATACGAGCATATACGAGCATATAACTATACCGGTAGGTGTAACTAAGTATATACGAGCATATAACTATACCGGTAGGTGTAATTAAGTACGAGCATATAACTATACCGGTAGGTGTAATTAAGTACGAGCATATAACTATACCGGTAGGTGTAACTAAGTATATACGAGCATATAACTATACCGGTAGGTGTAACTAAGTATATACGAGCATATAACTATACCGGTAGGTGTAACTAAGTATATACGAGCATATAACTATACCGGTAGGTGTAACTAAGTATATACGAGCATATAACTATACCGGTAGGTGTAACTAAGTATATACGAGCATATAACTATACCGGTAGGTGTAATTAAGTACGAGCATATAACTATACCGGTAGGTGTAATTAAGTACGAGCATATAACTATACCGGTAGGTGTAATTAAGTACGAGCATATAACTATACCGGTAGGTGTAACTAAGTATATACGAGCATATAACTATACCGGTAGGTGTAACTAAGTATATACGAGCATATAACTATACCGGTAGGTGTAACTAAGTATATACGAGCATATAACTATACCGGTAGGTGTAACTAAGTATATACGAGCATATAACTATACCGGTAGGTGTAACTAAGTATATACGAGCATATAACTATACCGGTAGGTGTACCTAAGTATATACGAGCATATAACTATACCGGTAGGTGTAACTAAGTATATACGAGCATATAACTATACCGGTAGGTGTAACTAAGTATATACGAGCATATAACTATACCGGTAGGTGTAACTAAGTATATACGAGCATATAACTATACCGGTAGGTGTACCTAAGTATATACGAGCATATAACTATACCGGTAGGTGTACCTAAGTATATACGAGCATATAACTATACCGGTAGGTGTAACTAAGTATATACGAGTATATAACTATACCGGTAGGTGTAACTAAGTATATACGAGCATATAACTATACCGGTAGGTGTAACTAAGTATATACGAGCATATAACTATACCGGTAGGTGTACCTAAGTATATACGAGCATATAACTATACCGGTAGGTGTAACTAAGTATATACGAGCATATAACTATACCGGTAGGTGTAACTAAGTATATACGAGCATATAACTATACCGGTAGGTGTAACTAAGTATATACGAGCATATAACTATACCGGTAGGTGTAACTAAGTATATACGAGCATATAACTATACCGGTAGGTGTAACTAAGTATATACGAGCATATAACTATACCGGTAGGTGTAACTAAGTATATACGAGCATATAACTATACCGGTAGGTGTAATTAAGTACGAGCATATAACTATACCGGTAGGTGTAATTAAGTACGAGCATATAACTATACCGGTAGGTGTAATTAAGTACGAGCATATAACTATACCGGTAGGTGTAATTAAGTACGAGCATATAACTATACCGGTAGGTGTAACTAAGTATATACGAGCATATAACTATACCGGTAGGTGTAACTAAGTATATACGAGCATATAACTATACCGGTAGGTGTAATTAAGTATATACGAGCATATAACTATACCGGTAGGTGTAACTAAGTATATACGAGCATATAACTATACCGGTAGGTGTAACTAAGTATATACGAGCATATAACTATACCGGTAGGTGTAATTAAGTACGAGCATATAACTATACCGGTAGGTGTAATTAAGTACGAGCATATAACTATACCGGTAGGTGTAATTAAGTACGAGCATATAACTATACCGGTAGGTGTAATTAAGTACGAGCATATAACTATACCGGTAGGTGTAACTAAGTATATACGAGCATATAACTATACCGGTAGGTGTAACTAAGTATATACGAGCATATAACTATACCGGTAGGTGTAATTAAGTATATACGAGCATATAACTATACCGGTAGGTGTAACTAAGTATATACGAGCATATAACTATACCGGTAGGTGTAACTAAGTATATACGAGCATATAACTATACCGGTAGGTGTAACTAAGTATATACGAGCATATAACTATACCGGTAGGTGTACCTAAGTATATACGAGCATATAACTATACCGGTAGGTGTACCTAAGTATATACGAGCATATAACTATACCGGTAGGTGTAACTAAGTATATACGAGTATATAACTATACCGGTAGGTGTAACTAAGTATATACGAGCATATAACTATACCGGTAGGTGTAATTAAGTATATACGAGCATATAACTATACCGGTAGGTGTAACTAAGTATATACGAGTATATAACTATACCGGTAGGTGTAACTAAGTATATACGAGCATATAACTATACCGGTAGGTGTACCTAAGTATATACGAGCATATAACTATACCGGTAGGTGTAACTAAGTATATACGAGCATATAACTATACCGGTAGGTGTAATTAAGTACGAACATATAACTATACCGGTAGGTGTAATTAAGTACGAGCATATAACTATACCGGTAGGTGTAATTAAGTACGAGCATATAACTATACCGGTAGGTGTAATTAAGTATATACGAGCATATAACTATACCGGTAGGTGTAACTAAGTATATACGAGCATATAACTATACCGGTAGGTGTAACTAAGTATATACGAGCATATAACTATACCGGTAGGTGTAACTAAGTATATACGAGCATATAACTATACCGGTAGGTGTAATTAAGTACGAACATATAACTATACCGGTAGGTGTAATTAAGTACGAGCATATAACTATACCGGTAGGTGTAATTAAGTACGAGCATATAACTATACCGGTAGGTGTAACTAAGTATATACGAGCATATAACTATACCGGTAGGTGTACCTAAGTATATACGAGCATATAACTATACCGGTAGGTGTAATTAAGTACGAGCATATAACTATACCGGTAGGTGTAATTAAGTATATACGAGCATATAACTATACCGGTAGGTGTAACTAAGTATATACGAGCATATAACTATACCGGTAGGTGTAACTAAGTATATACGAGCATATAACTATACCGGTAGGTGTAACTAAGTATATACGAGCATATAACTATACCGGTAGGTGTAATTAAGTACGAACATATAACTATACCGGTAGGTGTAACTAAGTATATACGAGCATATAACTATACCGGTAGGTGTAATTAAGTACGAGCATATAACTATACCGGTAGGTGTAACTAAGTATATACGAGCATATAACTATACCGGTAGGTGTACCTAAGTATATACGAGCATATAACTATACCGGTAGGTGTAATTAAGTACGAGCATATAACTATACCGGTAGGTGTAACTAAGTATATACGAGCATATAACTATACCGGTAGGTGTAACTAAGTATATACGAGCATATAACTATACCGGTAGGTGTAACTAAGTATATACGAGCATATAACTATACCGGTAGGTGTAATTAAGTACGAGCATATAACTATACCGGTAGGTGTAATTAAGTACGAACATATAACTATACCGGTAGGTGTAATTAAGTACGAGCATATAACTATACCGGTAGGTGTAATTAAGTACGAGCATATAACTATACCGGTAGGTGTAACTAAGTATATACGAGCATATAACTATACCGGTAGGTGTAACTAAGTATATACGAGCATATAACTATACCGGTAGGTGTAACTAAGTATATACGAGCATATAACTATACCGGTAGGTGTAATTAAGTATATACGAGCATATAACTATACCGGTAGGTGTAACTAAGTATATACGAGCATATAACTATACCGGTAGGTGTAATTAAGTATATACGAGCATATAACTATACCGGTAGGTGTAATTAAGTATATACGAGCATATAACTATACCGGTAGGTGTAACTAAGTATATACGAGCATATAACTATACCGGTAGGTGTAATTAAGTACGAGCATATAACTATACCGGTAGGTGTAACTAAGTATATACGAGCATATAACTATACCGGTAGGTGTAATTAAGTACGAGCATATAACTATACCGGTAGGTGTAATTAAGTACGAGCATATAACTATACCGGTAGGTGTAACTAAGTATATACGAGCATATAACTATACCGATAGGTGTAACTAAGTATATACGAGCATATAACTATACCGGTAGGTGTAACTAAGTATATACGAGCATATAACTATACCGGTAGGTGTAACTAAGTATATACGAGCATATAACTATACCGGTAGGTGTAATTAAGTACGAGCATATAACTATACCGGTAGGTGTAACTAAGTATATACGAGCATATAACTATACCGGTAGGTGTAATTAAGTACGAGCATATAACTATACCGGTAGGTGTAATTAAGTACGAGCATATAACTATACCGGTAGGTGTAATTAAGTACGAGCATATAACTATACCGGTAGGTGTAACTAAGTATATACGAGCATATAACTATACCGGTAGGTGTAATTAAGTACGAGCATATAACTATACCGGTAGGTGTAATTAAGTACGAGCATATAACTATACCGGTAGGTGTAATTAAGTACGAGCATATAACTATACCGGTAGGTGTAATTAAGTACGAGCATATAACTATACCGGTAGGTGTAATTGCACGGGCTTTTAATGTGACAACCACCAAGAATGTTGATATGATATACTAACTATATATATTCTCATTGATTATTTATTAAATATATATTTTATATTTAGTATTGTTGCTCTCCTCCCTATTTTACCCCTTCCGATTAGCCCAAGTCATTTCGGCCAATTTGGCCGGTTACTTCATGTCTGTTTTTCATCTGACGTGTGTGTCGGAATAATAATGTGGAGGATTTATGTAAATGTTAGCCCAAACTACATTTCCAAGTAACGATGGTTTTGTTGTTTATTTTGAGGAATAATACCGCGTCAGATGAATTCAGCCCAAATATGTTAACAGTTGTCGTGTAAAACATTCGGCAGTAGGTTAGCGTTATTTAGTATTTGTGGATGTCATTTAACATGGGGAAAATAGACTACTGCGCTTGAACGAGCATGTGAATTTGTCGTTTTTAATGTATAGCAACTTTATAATCAATAACAGAGGCATTCTCTGTCAAATAAGGTCGCTCTATTTACGATACCAATTGGGGAACTTTGTAAATTAAATTACGCGTAAACCAGCGTAAACGTATACCTGCTGCAAATAGAAAAGGTGCCGGAAACGGCGTACTCGCCCCAGGGCTAACTCGCCCCAATCGACGCGTGCCAACTCGGAATAAAAGGCCAACTCGGAATAAAAGATGTATACGGGGTGTTATATGGCGTTTGGTCCGTTGTTTCTCAATGAATATTATTGAAATTTGGTGTATATGTCCGGGCTGGGACATGGAATACAACAACGTTTGAATTGTTTTTAAATTTACAAATTTGTTGATTTAATTCATTTTTTTTTCGTTCTGAAACACACTATAAAGTGTATATAATATAATAACGAACACGAGACATACATAATTTATAAACTGTTAACAAAAGATATCAAATTCAAAGATGACTCAGTGGAGTTTATAAAGTGAACATAAAAACATTGAGGTAAGAATCTTTTTAAGGAATGCAACTTTATTTAATGATAATAAACACATAAATTAAAATAACAAACATGAGACATACATAATTTATAAACTGTTAACAAAAGATATCAAACTCAATACATGACAAAGATGACTCAGTGAAGTTTATAAAGTGAACATAAAAATATTAAGGTAAGAATCTTTTTAAGCATTACCAAACCGTTTAGCACAGACCACAGTCCACTTCACTCATCCGATCATCACCAATCTTCATATTTATCTTGATATTGATCTATCAGATGAGAGCCATCAAATATTTTTTTAATTTCATAGGAAAAATGGTCGCCAGCGGCCATATTGCATTTACGTTATATGTTATTGCGTTATGTCGATATCTAGTATTACTTAGAAATTTCACCTTTCCAGATTCATAATTGCTCCATTGACTGTAACAGATGAAATTATTCCCCTCTTCGGATAGAGTGTCACTGAAACTTTATTTTGTCAGACTGTCTGTATAATAACTGATTATATAATTATGGCAATAATCTGTAATAAGATGTAGCACTATTTTATTTTATATTTACACGCAGTGCTGTTTTATACAACAATTCTAATCCCCCCCTAGATCATCATGTGATCGACCATACATCGCGCGAGGACCTGGTTGAATTAAGGGGGTTTTATGGATCACTTCTGTCCTCAAGCTAGATTATACTTATGACATTTAATGGCATGTTACTAACGTGGAGGGTTAGATATGCTTGAGAAACCACCACTCTTTAATTCACACCAAGTTCTCAGCTGTCATGAACCCATAGCCATGATATATGGTTTATTTTATGTATACTAGTAATATAGTTATTTTCAGTACCTTTATATACCAGTACTGTGTATAACAATGCATATAAATGAATCCATGTATACATGTATATTGATTCAACGGATTCAGTGGTTTTGTCCATCAGTCTATCAAATTTGCGGGGAAAACATGGCCACAATCAGTACACCCTGCTAAATTTCGAATTTGAATCAATTGGCACACCCTGCAGCCAGCTTTTATTGGAGAACTTTTTCTCATGTGGATATATTGGGTCACCGCTAGATGTGAGCCATATTTTGGACATCACTGCCAGCGGTGATCTTCAATTTTACTATTTTTATGGCTAAATAATTTGGTTGATCCTACAGACGACACCCCTTGTCCGATCGTCACCAGATTCCACAATGATCTTCTGGATAACCAGCGTGAGAGTAATCTAATTTTCCCGAATTTCGTTAAAAAACATTACCACAGGCAGCAATTTGGTATCTTACTGTTTGATCCTCTTTTGCATGACTGAATTGTTTAGCAACTGTACAGACATATCCCTCATCTGATAGTCACCACACTTTATATTGATCTTCGGGCTGACAACTAGATGGGAGCTATCGAATGCTTTGAATTTTTTTGGAAAACATTGTCGCCAGCAGTCATCTTTTGGAAAACAATGTCGCCAGCAGTCATCTTCGGATAGCCAGTATTACGTAGGTACTTCAACTTTCCGCATTCCTGTCATCATTTGAAATATAAAAATTTACCTGATACATGCACCCTTCAAAATTTGTTTCGTCGTATCTATTTTAATGACCCGTATGGTAATATTGATACAGATATATTTGTCAAACATTTCTTTGTACAATATACAGGTATTTAGTTTGTAACTAAATCTAGAAATATATAATAGTAGCTGGTGGACCCTACTTCGTCCGGGATGTTCCCCTCTGATTTTCGGAGAATTGCGCGATTTAATCTTGAATTGACCATTTTAAAGGTGAACGTCATGTCGGGTCACGATTTGAACCGTCCAAAACACTCCCCGGAAAGTCACGACAAAAGTACCCGTCGAAATCCGCCCGGCTTTACCCGATTTGACCTTGAATTGACAATTTTGAATGTCAAGATCAGCTCAGGGTCATGATTTGACCCACCCGAAACACTCCTGGGACAAAAGTAACAGTAGGTATTATATTTCGTTGAAATACTTCCGTTTTACCAGATTTGACCTTGAATTGATCTTTTTGAATGTCAAAGTCAGGTCGGGATCAAGATTTGACCCGTCCAAAATACTCCCTGGAAATAATTTCCCCTAGGTATCAAATTTCGTCAAATCTGTCCGGCAGTTTTCCCGGCCATAGCTAACAGACAAACAGACAGACAAATGTCCAAAATATATATTAAACTAGCTGATGTACTCGACTTCGTTCGGGCTATTTAGGGATTTTTTTTGTGATCGCCTCCATCTGGACAGTACCCAGTATATACAGCGTCTGGCCAAACTATTGTTCAATTGGTCCAGAAACATGCCTACATCAGCACGTTCGAGAACATGGTCCCACGTGAAATTGGACCCGTCCATATTGCTCCCGGGATCGAAGTAGTCCTACACACAAATTTTTAGTCGGATCGGTCAAGGTCCAGAAACATGCCTATGAGCGAGGTCAAGTTGACACGTTAAAAACCAAATCCGAGTCGGATCAGTCGAGCAGTGTTAGAGTCTATAACACATACACACATGCATTCATGCATACACACATACATACAGACAGGTGTTCCAAAATGTATAATCGATAGCTACAAACAATTCGATGGTAGATAGCTCACGGCCGACCTGATGCATGCATCTTATTTTTCTTGTGTCACGTGTCGGACGACAAATCACACTGTCCCCCGCTAAGCCGGGAGACGTTGTTTTTGTCGCCCGCCTGATCTTATAGTGCAATAATATCTCCCAGCACACACAAGTGCAGTAATTCATCTACTTTACATCACTGGGATGTACTAAAATCATAAATCTTATATACCAGTTGTGGTGTTTGCTAATTTGCATATATTTAGTGAACACTAATATTCGAACTTTTTAGTTGATACTTGTATCGGAAAAGTGTTACTATGTATACTTTTTACATCTAAATATCTGAGTGATCCAATATCTGCATTGCCGATATTATGGTGCAAGACACAGGTCCCCAGAAAAAAAATTGACCCCACCCCAATAGTACTTAATCCTATAATTGGGGTGGGGTCAATTTTTGTTCTGGGGACCGTGATTTAACCATCAAACTGATGGTAAATAAACGATGATCATCAAACGCGTAACGGCTTGAATATCTTTTATGGAACAGTAATCTTATAGGACGATACGAAGTTACTGAAATATATACATAATCGCGAAAGAAAGCACTCGTGCGATGCGATGACTCAGTGCAACATCGTGCGTGTGAATGGCAAGGATGTTTTCATTAGTAATCGGATAACAAAACAGTTGTTGCCCTTCTTCTCCGGAGAAATTGAGATTTGTCACCCGCTCGAGTGCGAAATGTCTCCCTTGGAGCTGCGCTCCTCTGGAGACATTTCGTTCTCGAGCGGGTGACAAATATCAATGTCTCCCCAGACAGCAGGCGACAACTGTACAAGAAAACCATAGTCAGAAATGGTAACGCGCTCAAGATCATCTCATATATATTTTGAAGACCTCTGTCTGTCTGTCTGTTTGTCTGTTTGTCTGTCATTTATACAAATCTACGATTCTCGACCGATCGGGACGAAACTTGGTATGTGTGTGTAGTTTGACCAGGCGGTCGACGTTGTCGTATTGGCGAGCCCGTGCGGTGCCCGCTTCGCGCATGCGCAGACGAGATCTCGGAAACGGGTGGAGCTATCGACTTGAAATTTGCTATGTGAATGTATCTTGCCCCGGATACGAATTTTATCGGGTCGCCGAGCCCGTGCGACGCAAGCTTCGCGCATACGCAGACCAGATCTCGGAAACGGGTGGAGCTATCGACTTGAAATTTGGTATGTGAATGTATCTTGCCCCGGATACGAATTTTATCGGATCGCCGAGGCCGTGCGACGCAAGCTTCGCGCATGCGAAGACCAGATCTCGGAAACGGGTGGAGCTATCGACTTGAAATTTGGTTTTTGAATAGCCCAGACAACGTCGGGCTCATCGGCTAGTCTATTATATATTTTTGGAAGATCTGTGTGTGTGGGTGTGTGTGTGTGTGAGGGTGTGTGTGTGTGTGAGGGTGTGAGGGTGTGTGAGGGTGTGTGTGTGTGTGTGTGTGATCGCGATGAACTCGAAAACGGCCGAGCCGATTTCGATGAAACTTGGGATGTGGGGGTATTTTCGGCCGGGGACTGGCATAGGCATATTAATTTGTCCGTGCAACGTGGCCTTGACCTTGAAATGGGGTCATTTCAAGGTCATACGCCCGAATATCACGGGATTTCGATGAAACTTGGTATGTGGGGGTGATTTCGGCCGGGGAGTGGCATAGGCCTATTAATTTGCCCGTGCGACGTGACTTTGACCTTGAAATCGGGTCATTTCAAGGTAAAACGCCCGAATATCACGGGATTTCGATGAAACTTGGTATGTGGGGATAATTTCGGCCGGGGAGTGGCATATGCCTATTCATTGCCCGTGCGACGTGACTTTGATCTTGAAATCGGGTCATTTCAAGGTCAAACGCCCAAATATCACGGGATTTCGATGAAAATTAGTGTCTACGGATACATTCGTATGGAGAGTCTCATAAGCCTATTCATTTGCCCGTGCGACGTGACCTTGACCTTGAAATCGGGTCAATTCAAGGTCAAATCGAGAATTTTGAATGGATTTCCACGAAATTTGATACATAGGGTTACTTTTGTCCACTGAGTGTTTTGGACGGGTGAAATCGTGACCCCGATCTGACCTTGACCTTCAAAATGATCATTTCGAGGTCAAATCGGGTAAAACCGGATGGATTTCGACGGGTACTTTTGTCGGGTACTTTTGTCCGGGCAGTGTTTTGGACGGGTCAAATCGTGACCCCACCTGACCTTGACCTTCAAAATAGACAATTCAAGGTCAAATCGCGCAATTCGCCGAAAAGCAGAGGGGAAACAGCCGGACGAAGTCGGGGCCCGTGTGACGTGACATTTATCTTGAAATCGGGTCAATTAAAGCTCAAATCGCGAATTTTGATATGGGATTTCGACGAAATTTGATACATAGGGTTACTTTTGTCCACTGAGTGTCTTGACCTTGAAATCTGGTCACTTCAAGGTCAAACGCCCAAATATCACGGGATTTCGATGAAAATTAGTGTCTATGGATACTTTCGCATGGGGAGTGTCGTAAGCCTATTCATTTGCCCGTGCGACGTGACCTTGACCTTGAAATCGGATCATTTCAAGGTCAAACGCCCAAATATCACGGGATTTCGATGAAAATTAGTGTCTATGGATACTTTCGTATGAGGAGTGTCATAAGCCTATTCATTTGCCCGTGCGACGTGACCTTGACCTTGAAATCGGGTCAATTCAAGGTCAAATCGCGAATTTTGATAGGATTTTGACGAAATTTTATACGTAGGGTTACTTTTGTCCACTGAGTGTTTTGTACGGGTGAAATCGTGACCCCGACCTGACCTTGACCTTCAAAATGATCAATTCGAGGTCAAATCGGGTAAAACCCGATGGATTTCGACGGGTACTTTTGTCGGGTACTTTTGTCCGGGCAGTGTTTTGGACGGGTAAAATCGTGACCCCCACCTGACCTTGACCTTCAAAATGGACAATTCAAGGTCAAATCGCGCAATTCGCCGAAAAGCAGAGGGGAAACAGCCCGGACGAAGTCGGGTCCACCTGCTTGACCTTGAAATCGGGTCATTTCGAGGTCGAACGCCCGAGTATCACGGTATTTCGATGAAAATTAGTGTCTATGGATACTTTCGAATGTGGGGATGCTTCATTTGGTGGATTTTCATAAAACCTACCATTGTATTTATTTCCTGCTTGCGTGTGGTGATGAATAGTTGGGTAGCTACTGGTTTTCCATCGATTATATTGTATCGATGTTCATCTAATTATTTTGTTAACATTTGATTGAATGTCTGTCGGGACCGATGTTATGTCCATCACTACCAATCAAAGGCTATATATAATTCGATTGCATTCTCAAATATTAGACCATCTAATACACACACGATTACATAGTGATATATACTTAATCGGGGTTCACGATTAGATAGCGATTCATATTCATTCGCAATAACACGTGCCACGCGAGGTTAGGATTATATTTCTAATGGAGTATCCTGAGTTAATCGGAAGGGCATAACTCTATATAGAACGTAAATTGACGAAATAACGGAAATTTGTATGAAAGAATTTACAACACCACAAGTGATCAACTTTGGACGGATATCATTCAAATTCTCATATTGGGTGGGCTTGATGGAGGTCAGGGAAACGCTCGCGTGGCACTGTGATTGAATATATATTAATCGCTATATAATCGTGAACCACGATTAATTATCTTTCGCTAACTAATCGAGGGCGTATTGGCTGCTTATAGACACGTCGACAAAATGTATATAGTATACCCACTTCACGTCTGCCACCGAAGTGCACATAATTTGTCCACCACCACTTGGGCTAATGTGATTGAGGCACTGAGTATATTCGAACCCAATACACAAATTACCCTCGCAATAATAAATGTGAATGTCCAGTGTCCAGTGCTTACGCTTTTGCCATTAAATGTGAAAATTATGACAAGTGTCATGCTAAATGAAAAACATTGTTTAATCACGGATAAATTTATAACATCATGTCGCAAATATAAATCTCAGTATATTATGATTTGACAACAAAAAAGATGTTTGAATATAGCCAATTTAACACTGAATGTATGCATGGATGTCGAAATTAGGGTGAAGAAAGATGGCAGCATAATTTTCAAAGCAGCCATTGGCCGGCTGAGTGGTCGAAAATATCCGCTAATAATTATTTGATTGACAGCTGTGTAACGTCCATTGTTCATTTGCCGATGGGGTGAGGGTTTTCAACAAATGGATATGGTGTCGCATAAGTGTAGACGACGCACAATATATATGTACATGTACATTATATAATAACAAATGAGAAATATTTATCTGACGTTACCTACTTTTGTGTAAAACCCCCAACAGAATTTTCAGATCACAGTCAACTCTCGGTGCATTTAAACTTTAGAGTTTGTAAATTCGAAACACAAAAACTAAAATATAACTACACCGATCGAACTGTTAGGGTGCACTGGTGCGACGATAGTTCTGACAAAGCAAAGATGGCTTTATATGAGCCACATGTACAGAGACGTCTGATGAATTTCAGACTACGAGCCTATCCGGAGAATTTGAACGGAACTGAAAATGCAACTCATGATATGTGTGAAATATTCAAATTTATCAATCAGACTGCGACAAAAGTTGTAAAAATAAAACATCGGAAGCAACAACGAAAACGAATATGGTTTGATCAACGTTGTAAAGATTTGAAAAGAATTATGGAGAATATAGTCAGCGAAATGAAAAAGAATCCTCTAGACAAAAGTCTACAATTAAAGTTTTTCAATGCCAGGAAATTATATAAAAGAGAAACGAAGCATAAGGCTAAATTATTTCGGCTACAAATGTCTGAAAAAATAGATAAGCTCGAAAGTTGTGACCCATCGGTATACTGGAATATAATCAAAAGTTTACGTATTAACAAAGCACAAGAAAAGTCCGATGACCTTCACCCTGATGATGCGGTCGATTTCTTTGATAAATTACTTTGCTGCGATACCCGTGAAACGAACTTTGAATATCAAGCGTCGAAAGACAATGATCATCTTATAGACATAAACAATAGTGACATAACTGCAACAGAAGTACTTGATGCAATCAGGCAATTAAAAAATAGAAAAGCGACGGGTTTAGATAACATTCCAAACGAATTACTAAAAACAGTTATTCCATTGGTAGTAGATGATGTGACAAAACTGTTTAACCATGTCTTGAAGTCAGGACATTATCCGTTATGTTGGAGTCATTCATTTATTAAAACATTGTACAAAAAAGGAAACAGACATGATCCAAACAATTACAGACCAATCGCTCTGAGTAGTAATTTTGGAAAACTGTTCAATAAAATTATTAATTCTAGAATAGACAATTATTTAGAAAAAAACGAACTAATAAGCGATTATCAATTCGGATTTAGAAAAAATCGCAGTACAGTCGACAGTGCATTCGTCCTGCGTACGTTAGTCAATAAGTACAAAGATATGAAAAAACCTCTGTATACGGCCTTTGTAGACTTCAAGAAAGCGTTCGACTCTGTAGATAGATCTATTTTATTTAGAAAACTTCGAGGTATTGGCATTAACGGGTCGACACTCGCGATTTTACAGTCTATTTATAAGTCAAGTTATTATTCCGTTAAAACTTCAGCAGGATTTGGTCCCGCTTTATTGTCGAAAATAGGAGTAAGGCAGGGGTACTCCTTATCACCCACTCTTTTCAAAATATTCATAGACGATATTGGCGGCAAATTAACTAACATGTCTAACCCGTGCTATTTGAACAATCGTCCGATTACGCATTTACTTTTCGCTGATGATCTCGTTTTACTATCTGAAACGCCTGATGGTTTGCAGAATTCTTTGCATGAATTGGAAAAATATAGTTTTCAAAATAATCTAACAGTTAATGCAGACAAAACAAAATGCATGGTATTTAAATCAAATAAGCGGAAGTTAAATATAGACAATACATTTTATATCAACAATGAGTTGCTAGAAAGAGTTGACGAATATAAATACTTAGGTCTCGTCTTCACTTCTGACGGTAAAATGTCGAAAGCTTGTGAAAATGTAAGTGGGAGAGCTTCTAAGGCTATGTTTTTCATGACGAGCTCACTGAATTCACATATAGAATTGTCTCTCAATACTAAATGTAAGTTGTTTGACAAATTATTAATGCCTATATTGCTGTATGGTTCTGAAATATGGGCATCCGAGTTAAAAATTCCATTTATTGACACTAACCCACTTGAGCAAACACACTTGAAATTTTGTAAGAGTATACTCAGGTTGAATAAAAAGGCCTCAAATCATGCTTCGAGGGCTGAACTGGGTCGATATCCCATAGCAATTAATGCTATTGGTAATATGTATAAATATCTAACTAAACTGCGTGCAGTAAAATCAAGAACTTTAATGCATGATTCTTTTAGGGAATCCCGCATGTCTAATCAATCAACTTGGGACGCACAATTAGTCAAAAGTGGTATCAATATATCACAATCTAATACAACAGTAAGAGTGACAGACAAACTAATAATTGAAAGGTTAAAATCAGAACATATAAATAAGTTCAAAAAAGACATTTTCGATGACGACAGACCCAGGTGGTGCTAATAAATTGCGAACTTACAGAACTTTTAAAGACAATTATGACATAGAACCGTACCTGAGGCATGTTCGATCGTCCGCGACAAGAGAGATGTTCACTCGACTACGTGTTAGCAATCATATTTTAGCTGTAGAAAAGGGTCGACACACGCAACCAAAGACGCCATTAAAAGACCGAATTTGTCACATGTGTGATGAACGTAAAGTTGAAACAGAAAAACATTTTATTATGGAATGCAGTGCGTACGCTGACTCTAGAAAAGACTTGTTTAATATTGCTCAAAAGTATAGAATAGATTTCATAAACATGAGTGATGATAATAAGTTCATCTTTATAATGAAAAACAAAGACAAACAAATAATCAATTCCGTGTGCAACATGATCCGGTTATTCTTTCTAAAAAGACAGAATGTCAATATGGGGAAATAAAAGTTGAAAGTATTAATTTATAATACTAATGATCATTTATCGTACATATGCATAATTACATGTATTTTATTTTAATGTGTAACTTTTCATGTATTAACTGTTATTTGCAACTGCCTCCATTTGGTGTATTGCAATAAATCATCTTATCTTGTAGTTTTCTTATTCACAAACTAGTCACTATATATCGATGAAAAATCAGTTCACTTGACAAGACGTTCGGTAATTTCAATTATGTTGTTCGTGTTGCAATGCCTATGGGTACACGCGATCTCGTGTAAATATATACGAATAATATATAGATGATAATTGAATTTCAGGAATCCCGATAACGCCTGTCAGATGAAATTACATCCGATATCCGCCTATAAAACGTGAAATGATTTGTTCATAGTTTCCATACATACATTTATTTATTATCGGGTAAAAAAAACGTTGAGTTAATATATTTATATTGTTTACTATACTGAATACTCATTGACGAGTAGTCCCCTCAGGAAATGTGCAGATAGTAAGTTCAACAAACGGTTTCCCACTAATGATCATATAAGCCCTTCTGCTCTTATATTACCTGTTCTTTTCAGCTCACCTGAGACGAAGTCTCCGGTGGAGCTATAGTCATCACTCCTCGTCCGTCGTCCGTCCGTCTATCCGTCTGTCCGTCCGTCAAGAATCATCTTCTCCGCCAAAACTGTAAGACGGAACGGGTTCATATTTGGTGTGGATGTTCCCTATGTGAATCACATTCAGATTTGTTCAAATGAGGTCATCAGGTCAATTAGTTGAGAAAGCAGGGCCACAACTCTATTCCTTCATAGTAATTCTTAGAACGACTTTTTTTCTCCAAAACTATAAGGCCGAATGGGTTCATATTTGGTGTGGGAGTTCCCTAGGTGACTCACATTCAGATTTGTTCAAATGAGGTCACCAGGTTGATTAGTTGAGAAACCACGGCCATAACTCTTTCCCTCCATAGTAATTCTTTTAAACATCTTCTTCTCAAATACCATCAGGCCAAATTGGTTCATATTTGGTACGAAGGATCCTTGGTTGACTGGGGTTCAGATTTGTTCAAGTGCACTGCTTCTGCCACCCTGGCCTGGTCCCAAAAATAAAATTTACTCAAATTCTTGACAGAATCATTAATAAGAAGCATTTACTTTGGCTGTAACTGTATATATGCTGGGTATGCCTACACAATGATGTCACAATCATGTCAATCTTGATATATTTATAAACATTCCTTGCAGATCTGCTAGAAATCATTAATTCCCAATCTATCATGTATTGTTCATATCAGGACTAATGTCATTTGCAGAATGAGGTCCCCAGAGGGTGAATTTATTGATGCTATCCCACACAGCGGCCTAGCATCACCAAATTCACCCTCTGGAGACCTCATTCTGCTTAGGCCTCATCTTCTGGGAAGTATCTATAGTATCAAATTAACATTGTTGTTAGTTACATTTCCCTTCTAGGAAGTTTCTATATCCCCTAATTTGCAGAAGATAAATTCATAATTGAGGTGCCCAATGGGTGAACATCACCAACTTCAACTGGGGAACTTCAATCTTATTCTAGGTCTGCCATAGCAGTTGAGGGCCTTATCAGAATGAGGTCCCCGGAGGGTGAATTTAGTGATGCTAGCCCGCTGTGTAATCGCCATTCACTTCGTTCGTGGGGCTATAATAAATCTCTTGATCGGGTCGAAATCCCTGATCAAGAACATTTTGTTAACACTTTTATGACAGGAGCTGCGGTGGTGAAGCATTAAACATCCTGTGTCAGTTCATGCTCTAGGGAGCCTCGTATATATACGAGAATGTACGGACTACAATGTCATGGTAAATATTGTTAGGCCAATGCATTATCGTATATATGCGAGGCTCCCTGTTGGAGAATCGCATATATAAGAGAATGCATTGGCACAGGGTTTTCGCAAAATTCAGGAGGCTCCAGTCATGGAACGGTCAAAGGTTTAACTGTATGATTTCATGTCTGTTCTCCTTGTATTATTTTGATATGTTCTCGTTTATTCGCTAACATTGGCTTATGTAATTTGGTATGAAAATGAACAGGGCACGTATCTTTTAAATTAAAGCTATTCGTAATGTTCAAGCATAAAATAAGCGCAGTAATATGTTGTTTTTGTCACGTTCCTGTGAACAAATAGGCCGATGATTGCATGTACCTTAAATAGTTATGCACTGACTTTGTATGTCTCAGGAAGATTTGCTGAAGTCGCAAAACAATGTCAACTGCGTTCAATGTTCTGTACAGGAATTAGACGAACGCTCTTTGTTATTACCATGTAAAACAAGACATAACACCGTTATTATTACGTGCAGGAGAAATATTAATTGGTCCTTCTTGTCTGAGAATGAGAAGATTATTCTCGTGACTTACATATTAATGTATTGCAGTCTTTTCATCTTAGGAACATGACTACATGTTAATTTTTAGGAATGATGATTGAATATTACCAGTCGCTTTTTTTCAAGCTAAACGACTAGTTCACAAAACACACGATGTACGAGTAACAACTCTATCTCCATAAAACACACGATGCACGAGGAACAACTTTTTCTCCATAAAACACACGGTGGACGAGGACCAACTCTATCTTGCAATGGATTTAGTCCGCCATTCAAGTATCACACGATCTAATCGATTAATTGTGCAAATGAACGATCGCAGGGCCTGGAACTTACGCCACTAGTGTAATCTATCTTTCGGATGGTCCCAAACCACACATCGTGTGTTCCAGTCCACACATGTATTGTCACAAACAGTCTAACGGGTGGTGTCTGAAACCGCTCTATATGAATGCCCCACACTGTCCAACGACTGCTTCAAAGCTCTCACTTCAACAACTACCCATCGTGCGTTCTAATCCACACTATAAGTACCCCAAGCCATCCATCGAGATTTCTAAACCGCCCTATGTATGTCCCAATCCTCCATTCCGGTGTCCCAAACGACACTAGTGTACCAAACAACCAAGCGACCATCACAAGCTGCCCAACGAGTGTACAAAACCACCAGCTGGTGTCCCAAACCACACAGCGAGTGTTTAAAACCACTCATATGAGTCCCAAATCATCCAACCGGTGTCGCAAACTACACGTCGGGTGTCCCAAACCATCCTATATAAGTGTCCCAAACCACCCAACGAGTGTTCAACTAGTCCCTAAAACCATCCGTTGGTTTTCTAAAACAATCTAATGAGTGTCCTAACCACACCAGTGAACAAAGCTATCCATCGAGTATCCCAAATGATCAACCGAGTGTCCCATGCAAACTATCAAATGAGTTTCATAAAACATCCAATGAGTGTCCCATGCATGGGTCGGTAATCTCGTTGGATGTTAAAGAAGACTTAATTGATAGATTATCTGGGACACTCATTGGATGGTTTGAAGCACTATGTATAAGATTTGAGTCTCTAATCGGATGGTTTTAGACATTCGTTGTGGTTTAAATTATTCGTATGTGTTTTTGGCATCACTTTGTTGGTTTGGGGAACCCCTTGGTTGGTTTGGGGCACTCACTGGTTGGTTTGAGACACTCGTTTTGTGGTTTTTGGACACCCATTTGATGGCTCGTGACCATAGTTGGATGGATGGGACACACATTGGTGGTTTGGAATACTAATTGGATAGATTTAGACACCATTTCATTTAATAATAGTTTTCGTATAAATGGACACGACCTGGTGACATTTAGCGAAAATTGACTTTGGTCGCCATTTTGTCCGCTAATTTGGATAATGGTGGCTTCATTTATACTCAAGTGTGCACGGCGGTCAATATACCTGACACCTGTACTTTGTCTATACTAAGTAATCTCGTGCGCTCTATTCTGGAAGGAGAGGGTACATGGTAATGGCCCAGTAATGCATCCACGAAATTCCCAATTTTAATCATTGATTTTATTGCACTGCAACGAATTTGAATTGCTCATTGTATATTTGTCCACGAATATCTCTCTATTGACTAAATTGATAATCTAAATATCGTATGGACATGCAGCGCCTGCAATTTTTTCTCCATTGGGTTGACGGTCAGCGTTCCTGCATGCTTTACTCTGTAACTGGACATCGTAAGATATTTATTTGATGCGTGGAATAATACTCTTCCAAAGATGTATTATTATAATATCCGATCTGTAGTATAGTGTTCTTTCAAACAGAGTTGAAATGGGAACATTTGTTCGAATCGTCACGAAAAATAATTGCGACGCCACATAAGTCGGCACGACATCATGACTCCAATTTGACAAACATTAGTCAAACAAAGGGCTTCCTGAAGTCTACATCGTTAGGAAGCTGTGTATTGATAGTAGATGTTAGATAAATTATCATAAATATCTCCTTCGTAACTCAGCTTTCACAAACTGTGACATACAGCAAATATGAATCGTAAGTGCAAGTTAGATTTCAGACACGCAACATCCTTCTAAAATGAAGAAAGTTACTGATTTCTTCGGACAATCAGACCTTACCGATAAAATAAATATGTACATATAATAGGTAATTTGCTTGTTTTTTTTTTTTTAAGGAATACCAAATTCAAAAGTGGCACCAACAAATACTGGTCGGAAAAAAGTGGCAACAGAAAGTATAAAGTGGCTCTAAAAATAATGCAATTGGCAACAGTGTTGGCGCCTGGGAATTTTTGGGCCAGCGAGAACCCTGATCATGAAAACTTGGAGAAATCGACAGGTACATTCAGAACAAATTAATACATGGTGTATTCGTTCATTGTAAAACGAGTCACTCGATGTTTCACTATCTATGGACGCTTGGTGTTTCATTAACCACTCCGCGGTAGTCGACAAAAACGTCGTTAAATTTGGAGGGATGACTTTGGAAATAGGGCGAAAATCCATACATGGTGCCACTTTTTGCTGTGTGATAAACTGATACGGAATCAGTGTTAATTTTGATATAAGAAAATACATGTCCCAATAATTACGTGCGCTCGCGCAACAGTATGGCGATCAGACAGATTCGTACGTAGCTTGGTGTCACCCTACTCCGTTTCACTCCATGACGTCACCAAAAACGACGTAAAACCTCGTGGCGTTCTGACATTTTTACTGTGCCGCGTTTTTGCTATGTTTATTTTATGTGTTGTTTTCGATTATTTGTTTGTCGCCGATATCGCCATCTGTCGGGATTCCCTGTTTCTATATTTAAAACTGGCATGCTCGTAGTGAGCCTCGATTTCGATTTTTTCTCCCAGGTCAAATTACGTCAGAGTTATGACAAAAATAGATCGACCTACATTTTCTCCATCAGAACTCTACATCAAAGAGTCTATAGACTCCTTCGGGACCTACATAGACTCCTTCATTTGGGTATTTTTACTTATAATTGGGAAGTTTTATCATTTTTGGTTCGTGTGAAGACCTCTTTTTATCGTGCGGGATAAGAGAGACATCCAAAACGCGATTTCGTAATTCGACGCAATAGGCTGAATAGCCTAACCTTCAGCCGAGTTCCGGGTCAAATATGACGAATGACGTAACACAAAACAAAACGCATTTGTTGACACAAACACCGTTTGAAGAGTTTATAATTACATAAAATGATCGTTATTGATTAATTATTGATTAATTATTGATATTTATTGTTGCATATTGGCTGCTATTTACACAAATAGTATTAATTATTTCTTATACATGTAATTGCTCCTTTGGTCAACTTTGACTTTGTCGGAAAATGAAAATGAAAATATGCCGCTGAAAAAAATGTAATCGATATTAAAGTCTCATCCTTTCGGCAACATGGAATTGGTTTTAATTACTTAAATGATTAATATAGTAATTTGCCTTTTATATGTGATGAAATGAGAAATGGTAATGGTCTTTTTTTGCTAACATTAAATTAAATTAAATAAATTAAGTAAAATACAGTGAAATTATTTTTTTAATTATTGTTTATTACATTTTTGCGCACGTTGGCATCTCACTCACTTGGTGTTAGGAATTGGCCCATCAGCGCAATAGATTTTCACTGAAGCGCAAATACGTGTGTTTCAGTGCAAATAAGGAAAAGGTGTCTAAAACGTCTCTCATATTATCCCTGGATGGGGACCATTCGGTTTTGAAGGGAAAAGTTATCAACTTTACAAAGGTAAATCCACCTTACTAATGAGGTTGAGTTATGTTTGTCTTTTGTTAACTGTGGTTATCACAACCATGTGGATGGTATTTACAGTACGTAAAGAGTGTGCGATAGGAAAAACACTCAACACCGTGGCGATTTTTCTGGGAGAGTGATTCATTGTGACCCACTCACCACAGAAAGCTATGCGTTATGGTGCAATCAACATGGGGGTGGCAATTTTACCCAAACCTCACCAAATACGACCACCGCGTGAACGTTCTATATATGCAACGGGAATATCACTATATAGGTCTACATTTGCACAAATTGTTATTATCGCTGACAGGGATGGGGTAATTGTAATGTCTATGTCTATGTCTATGAATCCACAGTCACACAAGCACCATCAGCAAGTGATCAACAACCTACTAGGATCTTTCAGTATGCAAAAACATCGGTCAAGAATGCCAAAGGATGGAAGATAGTTCGCAAAATTCATAAATCTCTGATATCATTCCAATTTCTAGAAGATCAACCCCGACTACAAGCTGCCAATGCAACACGCTGGAATTGCCAGCTATAAATCGTGATTCGCTCAGTTCTACGAACACCTATACTGGACTCAGTACATTGGCCGTTCTGTACCAAGTGTGCTTCACTGTGTATTTCATCTTGCTTGTAATAAATTTATGTTTTGTTATCAAATAGAGTTTATATAAATAAAAAGTGTTCCTACTTCAATGATGTGCTGAAATGTAATTGTAATTGAATAACATTTCAAAGTAATTGTAATTAATTATATTGTGAAATAGATGTAATGGGAATTGTAATTGTAATTGAAAAATGTTGAAGTAATTGTAATTAATTACATTCACAAGTAATTGCCCCAAGCCTGATCGCTGTCATTAAAAACCCAGCTCCTTGTTCTGCCTCGACATTCTAATTTTTCGGAAAGTCCACTCGTAACCTGATAGCTCGTGTCACTAAAGAGTCCCAACTGAGACCAATACAGAGATATAGTGCACATCACTATGCCTGCAACAAACAACATTCTCATAGTTCTTATATACCCCACGCAATTCATTTTCTTGTTGATATATATATAGGTTCATGTGTATCTCATTTGCATATATATCAACGTGTAACAGAAAGCAGAATAATAACGTATATACCTCGACAGTCTCTATACCGTATATTAGTATACAAAATGTATTTCAAACAGTGCAAAACTAAATGGTGATACGTGTATGTCGACGTTCGGTTTCCAACAGAATCACAAATGCGACCTACATTTGAATTCCCAGCATGCTCAGCAACAAAGTACACAAGCTTTAATAACACGAACTGTGTCAAGGGCGTGGTTTTCTTCTCAGTCAAGGAATATTTGCTATACATAAAAAACGTTCTTACATGTCTCATATATATAGAGATTTATCGGATGAATTCATCGGTATGAAACTAGTTCATCCTTGTGTATTTCAAAAATGTGTTTCAGTCAGTTAATGGACTCGCGACGACTCGCGATTCGGAAACTATAGAAGATGATCTCGCCCTTCGGGCTAGACCTTCTATTTTCCGAAAGTACAGTCTCTCGCCCATTAACCCTGACTTGAAAGCTTGAATACGTTAAGACAATTATGAATATTTAGTTAAAGGCTCACTTAATGTTTCGAATCCCAAGATCGCATATATAAAATATATGCCATTATATATACCATTCGAAAGATGAAGCTTCAAAACATTGTATTATCAGGTGTAATAAACTGTTTTGTTGAGTTACCGACGTGTTTTTGTGCTTAAGTTCCATCTGGTTTTGTTGTGCATAGTGTATTATTTTTCAATGTAGGGGGAATTACTCTATATTTTAAAGATAGAGTTATTCCCCTTCATTGAAAATACATTTTTAGTTTAATTCTGTTGCATTCTGAGAGCCATAACGGGGGGATCTTTATATGATCTCCGCTGTTTTCTATTATGAGACACAGGCGTTTCAAATGGTGATGAATTATAGTATTTTAATCACATTTTATGGCATAGACTGTTATTAAAACCATATATCAAGGCACTATTTTAAAAATCGGTGACTCGAAAATTAAGTGGCCCTTTAACCCTGACTTAAAAGCTTGAACACGACAATGAATATTTAGTAAAATTCTAGTTCTAGTTAATTATATGTTATAAAATAAATCGAAATTGTGTAAACTAGTCTTATCACAATGCATTGGTCTACAATTCGCACAAATTAATTTTCGAACCCCCAGATCACATTATATAAAATAATGACATATTATATTCTATTTGAAAGAGGAAGCTCCAAAACATTGTAGTTTCAACTTATTCGATAACAATTAAACTGTGAACATGTTGTTTTTGCTGAGATATCGATGTCTGTTCTTTGCTCAAGTTTCTGCACGAAGTCTATTATTTTCAACGGAAGGGGAATAACTCTATATATTTGGATATAGAGTTATTCCCCTTACATTGAAGATAAAATATAGTTTAAATTCTGTTGCATTATGGGAGTCATAACGGGGGGGGATTGATTTTACGATTTCAGCTATTTTCTATCAGTCTATGTGAATCTTATGAGACACAGACGTTTCAAATGGTGATGAATTATAGTATTTTAATTATATTTTATTAAAACAGTATATCAAGGCACTATAAAAAAAATAATAATCGGTGACTCTAAAATTAAGTGGACTTTAACAGTTTGAGAGACATTTATCACTATTTAGTTAATGCTGTTATTATTCGATGTGGCGTAAGATATTCTTAGTAGTTGTCTGTGTTTTACGGTGTTTCTCTGTGGTTCGCGGTGATTCTCGTGGTTCGCGGTGATTCGCGGCGTTTCTCTGTGGTTTGCGGTGGTTCGTGGTGAGCCCTGGTCAGTCTCCCGGATATCTGTCGAGATTCATATCTAACGCAAGTTCACCGCGTGTATCACCGCGAAAACAAAATCACTGTTAATCCTGGTGATCCACAGTGGGCTTAGTGGGGTCCCCACGGCGTTAATGTTTTGCTTATCACACACTCTTTACTTACTGTATGATCCTGTATGTCACGAGGTCCAGTCCCAAAATGGCGAACTTGGATGGAAATTATAATTGTCCATTGACGGAAAACAATTCGTATATGACAATATATATTGTTTTTACAACCGCAGATATACGCGCGATTCACCGGTCAGAGCACTATTTAAACTGAAATATCGAGAAACGGGACAATCGTTAACCAGTTTTACTCTGCACAGTGCAGTCATTGTTCCACCATAAGGCGCCCAAAATCGATTTCACTTGTGTGGGCAGTATAGCGGTGCTGGTTATTATAGTAACCAGTTAAACATGTCGATATATGAAACAAATTCCGTTGAGCGTTGATCGCGTTTTAGTGAATGGGGTATAGATGAATTGTCACGCAGGGATGTGAGTGCGCATCTACTCTATATTCTGGAGTTTTAAATTTGTTTTTGACAGAAACACACTCGTGTAAGTATACGTAGAATCATTTATCACTTTGAAATTTACCATCAGATCATAGAAAACTCCAATCGATTACAGAACATCGAATTATTATAGTTTATTGCGTGATTGTATATTTCCCTTTCACGGCTGGAGATTATTGAAATTTTCCGAAAACCATGTGCCATTGCATGCATTCTCTTATAGATGCGAGTCTCCCACATATAGGGAGCCTCGCATATATAAGATAATACATTGGCCTAGCATGATCTTGAATGCCACACCAGCGCAGCTCCCGTCTTTAAAGAGTTAAAGATGAACGGTTCGAGTTGACACCAAAATTTCCTCTTTTTTTTCAGCTTTATATCAAGCAAACGATAATTAAAATATATTTCAAAGTCAATCCGGATAATTTTTATGGCACATCGCAAAACAAAAACCATCCACCAGTTTTACGTTGAAAACGACTACAAAAGACCATAATATTATGTACAAATATAGCGCTCTTTATCATCTACTGGTTTTGCGAAACGAAAGCATGGACGCTCTTTATTAGACACGCGAGCATTGGTATAATTTTCGTACGCTAACAATATTTAAAAACGAGTTAAAGCTTCTATTCCTCTTTTGATAGTCGATATACGTAGCCAACAAAAAGTCATTTTTACCCTTCTTTGCTAAATACTCATCGATGGCTAATTCTCTCAGGAAATGTTCAGATAATAAGTTCAACAAACGACTACATATATTTTGTCTGCATATCGTATGTCGTCTGCTTACATTCAACTGGGAACGAAAAGTTGAAGATCCCTCAAAATTAATAATTGGCTATGCCAATATATACTTGTATAGCTGAATGTGAGAATCCATTCAGTATACAGAAATGGTTAATGTGTATGCCCGGGAACAAGATATAATTATTCTGGTATAGAAACCATACAAATTGTGGTTTTATGTCATATCGGATGGGGGGGTATTAAAGATGTTCCATTTGTTCCAGCTATTAAAGATGTACTGTACGACGTGGTACCATACAACCGCCATCTCTGTGTTTTCTGTGCCATAAAATAACTACATCGGATCCATAGGAACAGTAGTAGGATGTTTTGATAGTCAGATAACGACTTTTAAAAGAGGAAGTTTTAACACGTTTTGAATTGTTGTCAGCCGAGCAAAATTTCCAATGATCGCCTCTTATAAAGAGTGGCAGACAGTAAAGAGCGTTCTCAATTATGAGCTCTTGTGGTTGTTTTCGACGTATTGCTTATGTATAATTTTGTGGATTTTCGCGATACATCTGCACTCGATCCTTACGATGTTATACGATACCACAAGAAATATGTTTGTTTAAAATGTTATGCCCTCACTTTAAATAGCGGAGATGCAATATTGCTCCCCGGAGAGGCAATATTTGCATCTCTTGAGGTGCACTATTTAACCACCCATCCAAAAGGCTAACTTGCCTCTCCATTGTGGGGTTAACAGCCGAAGAACAATTTGTTCCCCAACGGGTGTCAAGCGCATCACTGTCGAACACTGTCACTCCGCGGGGGTCAAGTACCTCCCTGTCGAAGAACAATTTGACCCTCAACGGGAGTCAAGTGCATCCCTGCGAAGAACAATTTGTCCCTCAACGGAAGTCAAGTGCATCCATGTAGAAGAACAATTTGTCACTCAGCGAGAGATACACATTATCACTCAGGAGGGACAAAGACGACCCCCATTGGGTGGTTATAATTTACCCCTTTTGGAGGGGTGGTGAAATAGTGCAACCCCGGGGTGCAGTTTAGCCTACCCCTCCCATGAGAGTTAATATTTTATCTCCCCGGAGAGGCAACCTTACAGTTTTTGGACGACCACTCTGACACTCTTGGTGTGCAAATTTACCCGTCAAGAGAGACTGGGAAGGCAACCTATCACTCCAGACAGGTAAAATTAAAGTAAATCATCGGGTGATGGCACTCTGACACTCTTGGTGGATAAAGTACCCCCCCCCCCCCCCCCCCCACACACAAGAGTGAGAGAGCTCAAAGATGTTACCTCCATGGAGACGAAACTTGAATATGACGATAGTTGAGCCCATTCTAAGCCTAAAAGAAACTTTAAATGTATAGATCGAATATTTTAATTTTCAATGCGAGAGTAGCAATTATGATTTCAAACATTATTAATAGTAAATTGCAGGTTCATTCTGTATAGATTTGGCATATGTATTAAAATATATATAAAAAATAATGTATATCAGCACAGCATTATGGTAAGCATATGACACAATTTGCTATTAGACATTATCAAATATTTTGACAATTTATTTACTTTCAAAAGATATGGCATTGTTCTTGCCTATACATAATATAGTAATGACCTGTGGATCAAATAACAATGGAGAAAACAATTTAAATATTTATTATAAAATCCATAATAATAAATACATAGTCCAGATCATTTATGGGTTCAGCTTGAACTAATTGCAACACCATGTTTTTTACCAGGAACAATAAGAGAAATGAATGTCTTCGATGTTTCAGAAATGTTCTCACTAGATTTTGCAATAAAATTATTACTTTATGCAACTATGCATGTTTCATTGCATGGAATTTTTCTGCAATCCAGAGCTGGCAGAACCAAAAAGATGTGATATTTCTTGCTTGAGAACCGATCTCCGTCTTTTGGCACCGATAACATTGTTAACAAAAATAACTTCCATTCTATATATAAAACGTAGTTTCGAAAAAATAACGGCTTTGTCTGATATATTTTTACAACACCACAGGTGAGAAACTTCAGCCTGACATATAAGTCAAATTCACTTAATGGACTCTCTTTAAAATAACTTCTTCGGAAGAAACGGTCTTAAAAACGCTTTTTAAATTCTCCACTACGGAAAACAATGAAAGGCTGAGTTTTTTTGGTATTAAATACCACCCAAAATATGTCCGATTATTTCAGAGGTGTTTATGGATTTTTTCTGAAGTGCATGTTTTGGGAAGAAAGTGTAACAGTTAATTATCTGGTTTAATGCTGCACAACTCGGAATAGGACCGGGGTACTCACAAGTCAGAGCAACATTTATACATGATTATTTCATGCAAATTTGTACATAGAAACAATTAGAAGTGTAATATTAAAATTGGCGGAGGGTGTTGACCAACTGACCATACTTCTCCACCGGAAAATTTGTATAAATTCAGAATTAAAAAGAAAAAAATATGCGCTCCTCAGTCAAGCGCATTTAATATCCAACGTTTACTCAAGCAGTACGTGGCATGCTTAAATGACATTCATCCATGTGCTCCTATACCCCCTGTTTTTTAGGATATTGTATATCCTGCTACTTGTATAATTTTGTTTTCAATTACACTTCGTAATAGATGTATGGTGGGAGACTTCTCATCGTTATAGACCAGCTATGAAAGGTCCTGCAATTTCAAGCCTGATATACATGTTAAAAAATTAGTTCGAGATTACCAATTAAAGACATATTATGTACTTGTTCGGGTGCGTGAAACTGATAAGTTAGTATTCAAGTGCTATGCCAACTGGAGGAATGTAGCATTCTACTAACATCACCGAAAATCTCAAGCAAATCGACGGTACCACTCTATGGGCGGCCATTCGGTCGGAAATTACATGAAATAAAGTTAATGGTGGTTTGTGAAAACAATAGTCTCTATTTTCAAACCAATATACTCCATTTCCAAACCAATAACCGTTCTTGGATTCAATAAGAGACAGTTCCGTTTTAATAGATATAGATTCATAATCAATGTTGACCGATGCAAAATTAATATTCTATTTTAATTTAATAGTATTCATTGTTCAACTAATATCTAACAACACACAATTAGTAAGATTCGCGCATATTCAATAAACGTACATTCCGTTTCAATCGCCATATTTTCTTAATCAATAAAGATATTTCAAACCAATAGACGATTTCCCACGATCAATGATTATCGTTATAAAACTAATATACCTTATTGTCATTCTTATATTTAAAAGATATAAATTATCACCAATGCAAAATTAATAACGTTCGTATTCGAATCAATACCTAATAGCGGAATCAACTATTTCCGGTGAAACCAATGACTAAAAATGCAGAATTAATGGACGAGTCTACAGAATTAATAGCTTCCGTTTACAAACCAATGAACAATTCTTGAATTACTAGTTAATTCTTAAATTAAAATCTTAATCTTAAAATCCGTGACGTCAACATGGGATATCCCCACTGCCAAAAAATAAATGCATGTTCTCGAACATTTTCGCGTCAGAAAGTGACCCTGAGCATGAAAACTGCGCTGATATACGGACTGTGGACTATATCATGTACCTGTAGCAGATACCGAAGATGCATTTGAGAGCTTGTTTTTAATATTGACCCAGAATGCCGACGAAGATCTGAATTAAGCAACCGAATTTGAGGACTGTATGATGTTGATGTATCACTGTCAGTATCTATAACTCATTCACTGTCAGTATTACTGTGATTATCACTGTTCCCAGTGTTACAGGGATTGTCTGTCAAAATCCGGTGGAGAACTTAGGATGTGTGTGACAAGTACTAACAACAGCAGTATGAATATGATTATGTCAACAATAACAACAACAACATCTCTAACACCGTAAGATAATCGTTCGATCTACTGCGTAGTGCGTACTAGCACTGTACATTGCGACGACTTCTTCTGAAAACAACCATTGAGTGGAACCGTTTCGAACAGTCAGATGTTGATTCAGGCGATCGGTAATACTGAATGTCTGAAGGATTTATTAAATATGGATTCTATTTTCTAGACGTTTCATACGACTGTCGTGGAATAGGATTCTGAACATTGCTGGAGTATTGATCAAGTAAACCTGACAGTGCGAAGAGCACTTCAGAACTCAATCATAAGCCAACTAGAACAGAGGTCATGTCAACTTACAGGTTGCATTATACATGCATATATTGTGACCACATAAATGATATATACAACTGCAGTGACTTCTTCATTATTTCAGTATTCGATACCATAACCATGGTCGTTCCATACCATAATATTGGTTTTACATACCGGTACGGTACCGGATTGTTTGGTCACTTTTTTTTATTTCGTACTTTGTAGAAAATCATTTATTTGTTTCCATATGGTGTGACATACATGTAGTAACATGGTACGAAATGACCAATTGATTTCCTACATGGTACGAAACGACCAAAAATATGGTACGAAATGACTTAGGACGATACAAAACGTCTTGTACCCATTTATATCTCCTCGGCAAGGGGAACAACCAGTGACCCTGTAGACTAGCAGCGCCAACATCGTTGGTTTGATATTAGGTCCTATATCTATGGGCGGCCATTCGGTCGGAAATTACATGAAATAAAAGTTAATGGTGGTTTGTGAAAACAACTACAATCTATTTTCAGACCAATAGTCGTTCTTGGATTCAATAAGAGACAGTTCCGTTTCGTTAGCCATATTTTCTTAATCAATGGCAATATATTTCAAACCAATAGGCTCCATTTCCAAACCAATAATCGTTCCTGGATTCAATAAGAGACAGTGCCGTTTTAATAGATATAGATTCATAATCAATGTTGACCTATGCAAAATTAATGTTCTATTTTAATTTAATAGCATTCATTGTTCAATTAATATCTAACAACACAAAATTAGTAAGATTCGCGCATATTCAATAAACGTACATTCCGTTTCAATAGCCATGTTTTCTTAATCAATAAAGATATTTCAAACCAATAGACTATTTCCCACGATCAATGATTATCGTTATAAAACTAATAGACCTTATTGTGAATCAACTATTTCCGATGAAACCAAGGATTAAAAACAGAATTAATAGCTTCCGTTTACAAACCAATGATCAATTCTTAAACCAATGAACGCTAGGGTCGCCACAAATCTTAAATTAACGCTAGGAGCGCAACCAATCTTGTTGGAGTCACCAACCTGCAAATTCCGTGACGTCAACATTGGATACCCACCTGCCAAAATAAATATGCATGTTCTCGAACATTTTCGCGTCAGAAAGTGACCCTGAACATGAAAACTGCGATGATATACGGACTGTGGACTATATCCTGTACCTGTAGCAGATACCGAAGATCCAATTGAGAGCTTGTTTTTAATATTGTCATTATTATTGACCCAGAAGATCTGAATTAAGCAACAGAATTTGAGGACTGTATGATGTTGATCACTTGATGTATCAGTATCACAGTCAGTATCTGTAACTCATTCACTGTCAGTATTACTGTGATTATCACTGTTCCCAACTGACCTACATGTACCAGCTCAGAAACCAGATCATACAAAGCGCCACTCAATCACCATATCTTGGAGTCACGCTCTCAAACGATATGAAATGGTTGCCACACATAGACAAGACCACGAAGAAGGCTAACAGCACGCTCGGATTCATCAGAAGAAACATTAGGAAGGCACCATTCAAGAGTAAATGCGTAGCGTATGAGACACTCGTAAGATCGTCGCTGGAATACGCAGCCGTCGTGAGGGATCCTCACCAGCAGCAGAACATCGACGCCCTGGAGAGAATACAGAGAGGAGCTGTACGGCTCATGACCGGCGATTACCAATCGAAGGACATGGCCAAACTGATGAATGACTGCGAGATAAGACCACTCGAAGAAAGAAGGAAAGACCAGAGGCTGGAGCTCTTTCACAAGATGGATAAGGGGCAGGTGTCGGCTGTAAACACTCAGTGCTTAATTAAACCAAAAAAGGTGGGCAGATAATCCGAGCCAAGAAATTTGCAGATTTCAGTGCCACAAATATAGTCTCAAAACATGAATGTAATAATTCACTGTCCCACCGGTAAGAGCCACTGGTGACAAACTCTGCTGAATACTCAAATTCATTCTTCCCACGGACAATTATTCAGTGGAACACTCTAAACGAGATGGACGCATGCGAAATTCAAAATAGAACAGCAGCGGACAACTCAACAGTCCCGCAAAGAACATAATTCTCTCTCTCCCGGCGTTCTACACATCCGCGAGGATCATACGCCGTACACCATCCAGATCCAGATGCAGGGATTATCTGTCAAAATCCGGTGGAGAACTTAGGATGTGTTCGACAAGTACTAACAACAGCAGTATGAATATGATTATGTCAACAATAACAACAACAACATCTCTAACACCGTAAGATAATCGTTCGATCTACTGTGTAGTGCGTACTAGCACTGTACATTGCGAAGACTTCTTCTGAAAACAACCATTGAGTGGAACCGCTTCAAACATTCAGATGTTGATTCAGGCGATCGGTAATATTGAATGTCCGAAGGATTTATTAAATATGGATTCTATTTTCTAGACGTTTCATACGAGCGTCATGGAATACCCTGTAGGATTCTGAACATTGCTGGAGTATTGATCAAGTAAACCTGACAGTGCGAAGAGCACTTCAGAACTCAATCATAAGCCAACTAGAACAGAGGTCATGTCAACTTACAGGTTGCATTATACATGCATATATTGTGACCACATAAATGATATATACAACTGCAGTGACTTCTTCATTATTTAAGTATTTGATACCATAAACATGGTCGTTCCATAGTAATCCATACCATAATTTTTGGTTTTACATACCGATAGGGTACCGGATTGTTTGGTCGCTTTTTTTTATTTCGTACTTTGTAGAAAATCATTTATTTGTTTCCATATGGTGTGACATACATGTAGTAACATGGTACGAAATTATCAATTGATTTCCTACATGGTACGAAACGACCAAACAATAAGGTATGAAACTACCAAAAATAGGGTATGAAACTACCAAAAATATGGTACGAAATGACTTAAGATGATATAAAACGTCCTGTACTCATTTATATCTCCTCGGCAAGGGGAACAACCAGACAGTGACCCTGTAGACTAGCAGCGCCAACATCGTTGGTTTGATATTAGGCCCTATATCACCCTGAGGTAACCTCATATCACAACCAGCCTGACGACGAAGGATGATATGAGGCTACTGAGGACTGAAACCAGGCCTATAATATCAAACCAACCAAGTAATACCCTATACTACATGTATCTATTAATTACGGTAGTTCGCCTCTTAGTAACAGTGTAATATTGACAACTTTTTTCTAATTCATGAGTGACATCACAAAAAATTGGTATCTATGCCTATTCTAATAGTGAAATAGAATTACACCATGCCAAAGCCATACCGTGTATTACCCAGATCGTGATGTCATAAAATCATACATGTATTACTCTTAATTAGTGATGTCGTAAAATGATATTACTCGATTTAGGGCAAATTGAAGTGATATTCAGCTAAGTACAAATGGAGTTTGATAACAAGCCATATCGTGCAAAAATGTCATATCTAATTAATAATTTTCGAACAAATTTTGGACCGATATACATTTACCCTGTAGCCATCTGTAGGAAACTTCCTTCCAAGGGGGTGCTGTCGGAACATACATGTATCAAGGTGGACCCCCTCCCCAATGGGAGACTCGTATCCATGCCCATTGGAAATAAATGATAAAGTGCAATGGATGAATAGGTTGCTGGCATTTCATACCATGGAAGTTTGACATGGAGATGTTTCGCACCAGGGTTCTGGACATTTCATACCAGTTCCTGTATCATTTCGACAATTCGTACCTTTGAGTATACCGGTATTATTATTTTTTTTAAATGACATTAAAGGTACTCAGTCCGATTCGATGGTTCCCATATCATCATATTTCAACAACAACACCATTTTTTGAAATGCCACTTCGTTTACCAGAATCGATTAATGCCCCAAAAATAATGCTAACCAGTCAAATATAGTATACAATTGCCCAAAACCTGTTATTTATCAATATTTTGTTCAATGAAATTTTGCGGGTTTGTCAAATATCTGACACAACAAAAGCCACTTGCTTTTTGAGTTATCCATCTTCATCCGTCCTCTTTCGACTTTTTATTGGGCCACTAAAAAATTATCGATGGTGAAAAATAATAGATTTCAAAAATCGATATCTGATCATTCTCAGCTTTGATGGGTGGGTTCCTCAACTCAAATCACATATGTTTTACCCCGAAACCAAGGAAATAGTAATATTCAAGCTTTAATTCGGATTATGCATCTTTAACTTTGTCGCGACAATTTCAATTGGTTCATTTTGTTTCGAAAAAAAAGAAAGAAATACCGGTATGTTAACATGTAAATGTCGGGTTGTCATCATCACGAACGTTAAATCATGATCATGTTCACTCTCATTAAGTTAACACGATTAAAATAATTTTTCACATGTACGAATGACCATTCATCATTTTTGGGAATCAATGAAACATACCAATATATGGTACGAAACAATTAAATGTGTCATTCAAATCAAGGGTACAAACTGGCCATAGTAGGAAAAGTCGTTTGAGCCATCCAACAGACCTGGGTGAATCGCTTGGGCGATCGGTTTTCCACAGTAAGGATGCATCTTGGAAGAGGGGAGTCAATCTAATTAACTGTTATCTATAACCAATACTTAAAAACAATAACAATTTATTCTGATTTCTTTTGAAACACACAGAATAATTATTTACTGAGAATATTCAATATAAACATGTACAAATTCTCAAACAAAGGGAAATTCAATGTTCAAGAAATTTAGAGTCCCCTCTTACTATGGGAGGACCTTTTCACATTTATTATTTATTTGCGCTCAAGCACAAATATTAAGCTTAAACATAAATCATTTGGGCTTAAGCGATGTCATTTGCGCTTAAGCACACATATGTTTCTATCAATTTGCGCTTAAGTGTAAATGCTTTGCGCTTAAGCGCAAATACCTAACACTCCTTTACTTCCCTCTGATTGTGAATGATGGAGTCCATCTCATAGTATATTATTATGGGCCCATAGTAGTAGCCCATACAGACTCGAAAGTTGAAAAGTCAAAAGCATCTCTGTCTCTGGTGTCCCAAAAATTGGTGCCCCATTCCCAAAGCTCTAGTATATTTTATTAAAGGGACATCTCCTGCACAAATATATACCATTTCCATGGTCATAGAAGGGGAATTAGGGGTTACTGGTGGCTTGCTTCCCTCGTGGTGTACATGTACTTATTGAATAGAAATAGGGGGAAAACATATTTTCATATTATCAGCATCCATGTCCCTAAGAATTTGTGCCTCCATCCCAGAGATCTATTACATTTTATAAAAGAGACATATCCTGTACAGATATATACCATTTCCATGGTCATAAAAGGTACTGGTATCTAGGGATCACTGGGGATTGCTTCCCTTGTATGATGGGCCTACAGGTATATAGACTTGAGTGCAAGCCTGCAAATAGCGTGTCTGTCATTTGTAGAATGAGGTCCCCAGAGGGTGAATTTAGTGACGCTACACCGCATAGTGGGCTAGCATCACTAAATTTACCCTCTGGGGGCCTCATTCTGCTTAGGGCCGTCAACTGCTATATCAGTCCTAGGATAAGATTGAAGTTCCCCAGTTGAAGTTGGTGATGTTCACCCATTTGGAGCCTCGATTATGGATTTTATCTTCTGCAAATTAGGGGATATAGAAACTTCCCAGATGGGAAAACGTAACTAAAAACAATGATAATTTGATACCATAGTTACTTCCCAGAAGATGAGGCCTAAGCAGAATGAGGTCCCCAGAGGGTGAATTTAGTTATGCTAGCCCGCTATGCAGGGTAACATCACTAAATTCACCCTCTGTGGACCTCATTCTGCAAATGACAGACACGCTATTTGCAGGCTTGCGTGAGTGATGTGTTAGGCCTATGCCATTTAAAATTAATTCAGGGAGATCAATGCATTAATTTCTATTTCCACTAAAGCGCAAATGATTTGTGATTAAACGTAAAATATTTGCACTTAAGCGCAAAAATTCATAAGTAGTTGTATATCATAATTTGCAAAGTTCTGTCAAATTCTTGTTAAAATATGACTAGATTCATAACGGTGATATTTGGTTAAATTTCATACCGATTTATGTATAATCGAATTATTGAGGGATCGGGAGGGACTTGGATCATACGAATGACATATATTCATTGCTCCAATTATCTCTTAACATGAGCAATACAAAATGAAGTCACATTTCCGAACCAGTTCCATACAGCAGAACCTGATCTAGAAGATATTAGCGAAAAAACGTCAAATTCCCTCTTTCAGCTGTCATTTTGACGACCATCTTGGGCGGGGAGTTCAAATTTTACCCTAAAAATGTGGCATTATATCTCTCAGAGTCATACGTACTGAAAATGCCTAATTTTAAATCGTATATTTCATGGTAAGATTACTTGCGACATTTAGTAAATTATATAACCACGAAACACTCTTTAAATTTGGAAAACCCCTTAAAAGAGGGGTTAAATTGAAATTCCAGCGTGGCTCCATATCTAATACCAATACGTATGTAAATATGTACACATGTCCGCATATGTGCAAAGTTTCATGCTTTAGTCAGACAAATTAATAATTGTCTTGAAATTTTTATTTAATCTACTCCACTGTGTTATAGTGTACCATAGTGAATATTTATCGTCGTTTTATATGCACCGAGTGAACTACTGCAAATCGTCACACCGACATGACATTGGGAATTCCCATGTTTATTTATATATTTCTGACGTCACATGAATACAGTTTCTTCAAACATCGCCATCAGAGACCCCTAGCGTTCTTTCGCGTTTTAATCATTGATTTCGAATTCCTAATCATTGGTTTGACCGGAAATAGTAGATTGCGCAATTAGATTGCGTCATTAATTTTGAATTGGTGATAATTTATATCTTTTAAATATAAGAATGACAATAAGGTATATTAGTTTTATAACGATAATCATTGCTTGTGAAAAATCTTCTATTGGTTTGAAATATCTTTATTGATAAAGAAAATATGGCTATTGAAACGGAGTGTACGTTTATTGAATATGCGCGAATCTGACTAATTGTGTGTTATTAGATATTAGTTGAACAATGAATACTATTAAATTAAAATAGAACATTAATTTTGCATCGGTCAACATTGATTATGAATCTATATCTATTAAAACAGAATTGTCTCTTATTGAATCCAAGAAAGATTATTGGTTTGGAAATGGAGTATATTGGTTTGAAAATAGAGACTATTGTTTTCACACACCACCATTAACTTTTATTTCATGTAATTTCCGACCGAATGGCCGCCCATACCACTCCACAGAAAACATCGTCTGAACTACGCTAAATTGTAAATATTTACTATTCGAATCTGGACGCAACTATCGGCGATAAACTAACGAAAACGATTTCGCCATCGACAGTCACTGCATTTAATTAATTTATGAGAATGACGGTGTTTGTTGTCAATTTAGATATAATATTTGATACTTCTTTGAACAAGATTATTCTCCATTTCTATTTGATCACCCTACCGGAGTGTTTCACATCACTCTAAGGGCGTGGCCAGAGAGTTTCCGTTGGGGTGTACAACTTAGAATGTTCAACTATATAATATACTCTCAGGACCAAAGTACGGGAAAGTGTGTGTTCAACCCGAGCACTGGAAGTGTCCAACTGATACCTCAACATTTCAAACTGTTGGAAATTATTTAACCTGGTCGACACCCCCTATATATATAAGTGGTTAGGACGTGTCAAACTGATTGCTATTTAGTCCAAAATGTCGACCCGAAGTAGGGATATATTCGACTGTTGATCTAAAAGAAACATATATTGCACAATAAACATGGTCTACTGGTAAGAAAATCAAACTGTCAGATAAATGTTAACGTGTTTTCAACTGATGAGGTGTAAGGTATGTGTAATTACATACTTTTGATATATTTGACACCATAGTTGTGGAGTTAACACCCGCATAACATTGTGAGGGGAAAATCTGATTTATATTGACCGTACACACAGATAAATTAAAATAAAAAAATTAGTTTCAAAATGATTCCATCGGGTTTTTGTTTTTGTCTTTTTTTTTGTTTATTCAATACAAACAATATGCATTAAAAAGCACTATGTGTTACTGGTGGGGTCAAACAAAGAACATACAGTCCACCCGATCATTGCGATGTTATACGTTACCATGCACGGGAAATCTGTTTAAACAGTGGCAAATGGCAGCGCAGTTCTGATTAAAACCATACTCAGACTCTAAAAGTACTGAGTCTGATGAAACCCTCTATTTGTCACATTACTGTCGCTATAAATAACTTCCACAGACAAGCCCCTGCTGTATGACGTCACCGCCCACATTTGTCTTTAAAAATAACTTTTATTGACATAATGTAGTTTCGGTTTCGTTTTTCGTTTCCGCGTAAGAGTTTACTTTCCGCGAAAGACTTTCGTTTTCGTAAAAGATAAACATGGTTTCTTATTCAATATCAACCCCTATTAAGCCAATTCCAAAAGCGAAATCTGCCTCAGATTGCGACATATGCGGCTTTAGTTTTATTGGGACATATCTCACATCTACATGGAAGAACGAACTCACTGCAAAAAGCAAAGTAGTATTGAAAGATAAGTCGATGACTGTCATTAACAACGTGAATTTGTGCAAAATTTTTGAATTGCCGGACAATTATTTTTCCATCGGAGACACGATTTGTTTAAAATGCCACCGAAAATTAGACCAAATAGCAGGCCACTCGGAGAAAGTTGAGAAAATAAAGATTGAACTCAAACAACAGGACGGGGTATACTGGAATCGGCACCGGTTGAAGGAATTCCCCTTGTCTTGGGAATTCCATGCGACTGTCGCCTGATTGGTCTTTTAATCAGAACTGATGGCAGCGCTGTAAGATTTGATCGTTCCAACTTGAGATCCACTCTCCGTCTGCTGGCACCGCTAACATTGTGAACAAAAAGAACTATACAACTGTCGACTAACTAATGGATTTTCCTGATATATTTTACACTTCGGTCTTACATATCAAATTCACCCAGGTTGGTTTACGCTGGTAACGCATAACATTGTAAGTATCGGGTCTGTCTTCAGAGTATGATGCTGGCTGAGAAATGAGTTATATCTCTCTCTATGATACGGAGTGACGAAATGAGTTATATCTCCCTCTATGATACGGAGTGACGAAATGAGTTATATCTCTCTCTATGGTACGGAGTGACGAAATGAGTTATATCTCCCTCTATGATACGGAGTGACGAAATTAGTTATATCTCCCTCTACGATACGGAGTGACGAAATGAGTTATATCTCCCTCTATGATATGGAGTGACGAAATGAGTTATATCTCCATCTATGATATGGAGTGACGAAATGAGTTATATCTCCCCCTATGATACGGAGTGACGAAATGAGTTATATCTCCCTCTATGATACGGAGTGACGAAATGAGTTATATCTAACAAGGGACGTGGTGACAAGTGCATGGGTTGGGACTTTCTCGCCCCAACATTTTTCAACAGTTAGAAGTGTTCATGCATAACACACCAGCAGATGGAAATTTTACACCAAAAACAGTTTGAAATTGGTCTCATAGTTTGATTTTACATCCAGTAAACTGGTTGTTTTTAGATCAAATGTTGCATATTACCCTACTTTTCGGTCAATTTTTTTGGACCGGATATATAGGCATCATTTGAAAAATGGAGGTGTCGCGTTAGATATTTCCACTCGTGGATAGGTTGAAGTACTAATTGGAAAATGTACAACCCAATGGGGTATGAAACTAAATTCCCCCAAGTTGAAAATAACACCACCTTTATCTAATTCTAAATTTATACAAGAAAACTGAAATCACCAAAACACCAACAAAGACTGCATGGCCCTTTGATGTATAGTGGCTGCTGCTGTGTGGTGAGGTGGGGAAACATCGTCCACGGAAATTTACGACTCATATCAGCACATACGCTTACTGTCGGATTCGGTCCACAAAATTCTTGCTTCATCCTATATCTGTCAAAGTACATATAACGAAATTACATGCATTGAATAAATAATGTAAAAAATAAGTTTAAAGGTACTCAATCCGATCAGACGCTCCTAAATTACTATTTCTTTGGTTTCGGGGGTAAAAAATATATTTGATTCGAGTCGAGGAACCTACCCATCAACGCTCAGGGTGATCAGATATCTATTTTTTAAGTTTGTTATTTCTTTTGTTTGTGGCCCAGAAACACGCCGTCAAAAGGTTGGTCTCGGTCAAAATTGCGGATGAAGATGGACAACTCTAAAATCAAGCGGTTATTGTTACCACTTGATATAGAGTTATTCATCTTCATCCGCAAATTGTCCGTTTGACCACGTGTTTCAGGGCCAATTATTAGTACACATCTCGAGAAATAACAAACTTCAATAATCAATATCTGATCACTCTGAGCTTTGATGGGTAGGTTCCTCGACTCGAATCAAATATTGTTTACCCCCGAAGCCAAAGAAATAGTAATTTAGGAGCGTCTGATCGGATTGAGTACCTTTAAAATGTGTTCTGGTTCAAGCGAGCGCAGTTGGAAATTGCAAGTAGGACACGTGATACGCCCAGGTAATCTATCTACTGATTTTAGTCATCTTGGTCAACAAGATGTGAAGTGGGTTCATGTTATGGTGTAATTTATTGGAATATGAAACCCAGTTTGCAGTTGACCAATCACCGAACTTAAAACCCAGCTCCTTTGTTCTACCTCGACATTCTATTTCTCCGAATGGGCAATTAACCCTTTACCCAACAAAACGGCCAAAAACGCCCAAATAAAGCTTCAACAGCCTAAAATATCTTCGGTCTGTCTCAATAACACCATACAAATATGGATACCTTTGGACCGGTTCATTGACCACATTGTGATGGTTACAGTTATACCCTGTGCCAATGCATTCTCTTATATATGCGAGTCGACCATGGGTCGCCTCGCATATATAAGAGAATGCATTGGCCTAAACAAATTATTTTTTTAACACTTTTTACCATTTTTTCTTACATTCTTTAACAATTTTATAATTTTTTCTTACATTTTTTAACAATTTTTATAATATTTTTCTACATTCTTTGACAATTTTATCATTTTTAATATGTGTTAACCCTTTGAACCCGACTGGCCGCAAAAGCGGCCAGCCAGAAAACGTTCATACACCCGACTGGCCGCAAAAGCGGCCAGCAGCACTCAGTGACATCATAAACCTATGTAGCATGTGTATACATGAGTAGTAATGGTGGGCACTATGGCCCAGTACCCCCCAGACATGGGCACTATGGCCCAGTACCCCCCAGACATGGGCACTATGGCCCAGTACCCCCCAGACATGGGCACTATGGCCCATGGGCCATAGTGCCCATGTCTGGGGGGGTACTGGGCCATAGTGCCCATGTCTGGGGGGGTACTGGGCCATAGTGCCCATGTCTGGGGGGTACTGGGCCATAGTTCCCAGCCTGAGGATAGATGTTCCTGTCATTGATGTGACATTTCTTATCGAAAAAATGAAAATGGACTTAGACATTTTTTCATTACTAATTTAAAGTTTGTATAATTCTGACCAGAGATGACACATCGACACGAACAGAATCAATTGGTGGGGATCCTACAGTGAAAACGATTTTGTTGAAATTTATCATTTATTTTTCAAAAACAAGAACAAGAACAATGAACAACTAGAATTTTTAAACTTCCTATTGGAAGTTTGATACTTCCATATTATTATCATATATATTCCAATCCAAATCCCCTCTCAATCATTACCTTTCCCATAACCCAAATCTTAATCATAACCATACCTATCGGCAACCCGTACCATGTCCCAATACTAAATGTTTCTATACGCATAACCATGCTCTAGCCGTAACCATAACCACAATAATTCTAACTATATCTATAACTTTAAAAAGTCATGGAATATAAGTAGTGGCTCACCTTTTCGATCGTAATTTTATTTATCTCGATTAATCCGTTCCACAACTATTGAAGTATTTATTTAGTTACAACCATGCATACTTCAGACCTTATATTATGATACATGAACATCATAAACACATCAGTTCGCAAAAATAAAAGATTAAGAATGAGGCTACTTTTGAAATTATATTTCTCGTAAAAAGTGACCCCTAGTCGACCCTTTGGTATCATCTAGATGGTCTCCTGTAATTTTTGTAGAATACAGACACAGGCAGACAGACAGAAATTCGCAAATATACAGTAATGCCCTATGTAATCGACCCCTTAAACACAGCAGAATTATGGGTAACTTTTCGGGATTCAGGAGAGCTTTCGGATGAATGTCAGCAGGCTATATTTCCCACTAAATCTTGAAATATTACCCATAATTCTGCTATGTTTAAGGAGTCGATTACTTAGGGCATACTGTAGATATAGATGTAAGCATGTTATTAAATTATTCATGAATTCCAAATTAAATCACACGACGTCAGATGCACCTATCCCATGACACTCCACGTGACAATTCACCGTGTGTTCCAATTTTAGTTTGTCATGATCCAACCGGTTGGGCACCAATAGCAGGTCAGACCGACAAACAAATGAACACACACACAGTTCGGTTTTATTAGTATACATACCCACATGTGTACAATATATATATTTAATTGGCAACGGGAATAAAGAACATGCACGGGTTCCACATGCACGCATGTGTCTATCTCTTGTGCCTATATTCCAAATTAAAGACTTGAGATGTTAAAAATTATAACTGCTATGGGATGGTATATTCTCGTGAAATATACGGATAGTTATAGTCTGTCCACAATGAAGTGCGAAGTTTTAAATCAATGCCGATCTGTAATTTGCCAAGTGTTAAGTCTTGGTTTATCAGTTTGTCGGGTCAGTGATTTCAACGGCCAGTACTATAAGTGACGGTTATATCTACGTGCAGCGGATATATTTATTTATGAAATAATTATGCGCGAATGGCAATCACTCACACAACTGATAACACATGTCTTGATTACGTCTTATTATAAAATTAGTAACATGCTAAAAACGAGCCCAAATCACCAGAATGGGACAAAGGCGAATATGTTTTATTTGAAGTTCTATCATGCTCGGGAACGCTCTAGAAAGATCACTGAAATGTCACTATATATGTGTATCAGGAATCAAGCATTAAATATAATTTAGAAACATATCAATATAGCATAACAGGTAATGCTGTCAAGACACGTTATGTCATTACAAACGTTTATACCGATTGTACTGACTGTCCAACCGATTGTACTGACTGTCCAAGATCGCGAACTTTTCCACAGCTTGTGCGAATTTTGTATACATTTTGGGTTCAAAGCGACTTAATCGGACAGGTGCGTAACACACTGTGCCATCAGAAGTAGGCCAGTCATGCAGCCAATTCTATTTTAAAGAGCGCGGATTTGGGAAAGCTGCATTGTGTGAGAACGTAACATGATTCGCGTACATCTATATGCATTTCGGTATGTTGCTTTCCCGAGTAATGGTGCCTTTTATGTGCACATAAATAGCAACAAACTGAACATACGCCTTCTCATCAGCAAAATGATAAATAGCTGATGTGTTGAAACGGTAGTATACCCAGGGGGGGGGGGTCGGAAACAAATTTCAGGCACGTATGGCATTTTTTCCCTTTCGATCATTTTTTGTACCCAACCACCCCCTTCGCCAATTTTTTTTCCGTTTTCGGCAGTTTTTTCCGCCCATTTTTTGACACCCACCCCCCTTTTAACACTAAAACAGAGATTTGCTGGGGGAAATTCACTGTAAACAGCTGTATATGAATTTCTGTGCATACTATTTATCATGGATGTTAACATGGACATGTAAATAGGAATGAGTCATTTTGAGGTCATTCGGCCAAAAAAACATGGCTGCCAGCGGCCATCTTGGATTTAAAAATTTGCAACAAAATACAACACGATAACTGCCTGCAGTCAGTTTACAGTTAGAATTACATTATTTCTCTCATTCAAAGTGGTTTTGAAGCCCAACTCATTGCCAAAACACTAAAAAACAAGCAGGAAATTTGTTTTTTAGTTGCGGAAAAAATTGCTTGTTGGTGGCTTTGACCACCCACCCACCCACCCCGGCATACGTGCCGGAATTTTTTTTTCACCCCCCCCCCGGTATACCATAAACAAATATAGCATGTCGAGCTTGTAAAATATACGGATATGAATGCGCGTATTTTACCATTTAATATGTTATTGCAAGTCTTCACAGTCATGCATAAGTTCATAATACCAAGTTAACAATCGTTATTCACACAAAAACATACTTATATATGTCGTTCAATGTAATTATGCTACATTGAACGACCACCCATTTCGGAACAGCGAAATAGCCTATGGTATGATGACAATAAACTCTCTTTGCTCGCTTGCCTATATCGCGATGTTCCCAACAGTTTAAGGTGTTTTATTTTAGCAAATAGATTGTCATGAAATGGTAGCATTCTGGAAATGATATATACATGGCAGCTTATACCTACACATTCCATATGCAATTCGCTTAATTTTGGTGTGATTCATATTCTTGAATACACGCAGGTGGTGAATTAGTCGGCGCTTTAAGGCATTTATTGTATATTTTCCGAGTAGCGAACGAATGTACGACGTCGACGTTGTCGCCTATTCGTAAGTTATAAGACTTTACATTACGTCTCGTCCAATTAATGCGAAATATGCAATCGGCGGTCTTAACAGTCGGACAATAAAGTCATATATTTTCACTCGTGACACATACAGATGATAAAGAGACAGTTTTTAAATGGTCAGATCTGAATTCAACAAAAGTATGCACTATGTCAGATGGTAAACCAATACCAAACCGCAAAGTGTCACGTTCCGAAATTATGATACCAAAATTAGCGACTAAGGGGTGGCAAGGTTGGGGCGTCGGACGGGATACGCTGACTCCCGTTCATTAAATTAAAAAATATAATATTAAAAAATGGCTTACGGGCGCGTGAACGGATAGAAAATAGTTTCAATTCATTTGAGAACTGCAAGCGAAAGTCCGCGCATAAGACGGATTATGCTTTATGAAAACGTGGTCCATGCTGAGAAGTGTTATAACATTATACGGCGGACACCACAGTTCTGTTAATTCTCAAGTGTCAAAGTCGAGAATTTTTTTTGGAAAAAATGGGCGTTTTAAAAAAAGTGAAAACAAAACGAACTACTATTCTAAAACTAATCAATTTTGAGCGTTTTTGGACTCAAAATATGTCAATTTTAAGCCGCATCGTGATAAAACCGCAGAATCACAGCCGGCTGACAAGACAGACAGTCGACATAGAGTGATTACCATTAGCCAATATAATAATTAACGCAGTGCGCCGAACAGGAATGGATGTTGAAATATATCGCCAGTGGTCATTGGAGTAATTTTTTACATTGGCAGTTCCTGGTTTGTTCTTCTGTCTATGTTTAAGACGCTCACATAGACCAAATCCAGCTGTTGCGCTTCGTCTAGGAGAAGATCTGGGCACAAGCACTTTCTACACATGGACTTTATTAGTACATTTTTCGATGTGTTATAACTTGGTCATTTCTCAACCGATTTACAAAATTATTTCACGAGTAGCATCAGTACGTCGTATAGATACACGACAGTAAAAATGATTGGAATCGGTGACCAAAAAAAATTGACAAATTTTGCACCCCTCCCTAGGTCGACAAATTGTATTCGGACCTTGGTGAAAATTTTCTCGATTCGTGCCCTTTCGTTAGTTAACACGGTTACGTAACCCGAATTCAGCTGCTTGACTTCTTATAGGAGAAGATCTGGGCACAAACTTTTTCCAAAATTTTTGATTAAGGGCCATAACTCTGGAAAGCAAGTTAGGACATAAACCTAAATGTTTCATTCAGTTGTAACTTGGCAAGGTGCATATACCTAACAAATTTCAATGATTTATCTTTTTAACTTTCTGAGATATAAGGGTTACAAAATATATTAAGAAGAAGAAGAAGAAGTAGCATAAATAATGAAAAGGAAAAATAAAAAATTGAATAACAATATACATCCATATTAAAATATGGAAGTATAATAAGGGAATCGCGCGGAATTGATTGGAATGTCTATAGTATAGTTTATTGACATTTCTGTGTTCAGTTGGAACGTTCTGGTGTGACCCCCACCCATGCCTCGAAATTTGGTGACGCGGGTCGAAAATTCGCCATATCTCGGCCAATTTTCGCGATATCGAGCTAATGTTTGTGTCATTGTGTTCGTATTTGATGCCCCTTTAATATTTAGCAGGGTTCTGGTAAGGTATTGTGGCGATATTCTACTATGTAGGCCAATATGTATGTTGTTCAGTACATACTTTTCGAATATCTCTGGCCTCCATTGTCATAATACCGCAAGTAGGTAACGTTTTCAAGTACTAGAAATTCCCCATCGAATGACACCAAACACGTGACGATCGGTTGAAGGAATTTAAATTCATAGTGCATTTTCTGTAAACTTGAACAAAGGGAAGGGGCCACAATTTCTACATTTGTCAACCGATTCATAAAATTTACTCACAATGATACTCAGTACATCATATAGATACTTCACAACCATTTTGGTTCAAATCGGCGACAAAAAAAAAGAGACAAATTTTGCCCCTCCCCTAGCCCGGAAAAATTTGAGCGGACCTTTGTCAAAATTTCCTGGTTTGTTCTTCTGTCTATGTTTAAGACGCTCACATAGACCAAATCCAGCTGTTGCGCTTCGTCTAGGAGAAGATCTGGGCACAAGCACTTTCTACACATGGACTTTATTAGTACATTTTTCGATGTGTTATAACTTGGTCATTTCTCAACCGATTTACAAAATTATTTCACGAGTAGCATCAGTACGTCGTATAGATACACGACAGTAAAAATGATTGGAATCGGTGACCAAAAAAAATTGACAAATTTTGCACCCCTCCCTAGGTCGACAAATTGTATTCGGACCTTGGTGAAAATTTTCTCGATTCGTGCCCTTTCGTTAGTTAACACGGTTACGTAACCCGAATTCAGCTGCTTGACTTCTTATAGGAGAAGATCTGGGCACAAACTTTTTCCAAAATTTTTGATTAAGGGCCATAACTCTGGAAAGCAAGTTAGGACATAAACCTAAATGTTTCATTCAGTTGTAACTTGGCAAGGTGCATATACCTAACAAATTTCAATGATTTATCTTTTTAACTTTCTGAGATATAAGGGTTACAAAATATATTAAGAAGAAGAAGAAGAAGTAGCATAAATAATGAAAAGGAAAAATAAAAAATTGAATAACAATATACATCCATATTAAAATATGGAAGTATAATAAGGGAATCGCGCGGAATTGATTGGAATGTCTATAGTATAGTTTATTGACATTTCTGTGTTCAGTTGGAACGTTCTGGTGTGACCCCCACCCATGCCTCGAAATTTGGTGACGCGGGTCGAAAATTCGCCATATCTCGGCCAATTTTCGCGATATCGAGCTAATGTTTGTGTCATTGTGTTCGTATTTGATGCCCCTTTAATATTTAGCAGGGTTCTGGTAAGGTATTGTGGCGATATTCTACTATGTAGGCCAATATGTATGTTGTTCAGTACATACTTTTCGAATATCTCTGGCCTCCATTGTCATAATACCGCAAGTAGGTAACGTTTTCAAGTACTAGAAATTCCCCATCGAATGACACCAAACACGTGACGATCGGTTGAAGGAATTTAAATTCATAGTGCATTTTCTGTAAACTTGAACAAAGGGAAGGGGCCACAATTTCTACATTTGTCAACCGATTCATAAAATTTACTCACAATGATACTCAGTACATCATATAGATACTTCACAACCATTTTGGTTCAAATCGGCGACAAAAAAAAAGAGACAAATTTTGCCCCTCCCCTAGCCCGGAAAAATTTGAGCGGACCTTTGTCAAAATTTCCTGGTTTGTTCTTCTGTCTATGTTTAAGACGCTCACATAGACCAAATCCAGCTGTTGCGCTTCGTCTAGGAGAAGATCTGGGCACAAGCACTTTCTACACATGGACTTTATTAGTACATTTTTCGATGTGTTATAACTTGGTCATTTCTCAACCGATTTACAAAATTATTTCACGAGTAGCATCAGTACGTCGTATAGATACACGACAGTAAAAATGATTGGAATCGGTGACCAAAAAAAATTGACAAATTTTGCACCCCTCCCTAGGTCGACAAATTGTATTCGGACCTTGGTGAAAATTTTCTCGATTCGTGCCCTTTCGTTAGTTAACACGGTTACGTAACCCGAATTCAGCTGCTTGACTTCTTATAGGAGAAGATCTGGGCACAAACTTTTTCCAAAATTTTTGATTAAGGGCCATAACTCTGGAAAGCAAGTTAGGACATAAACCTAAATGTTTCATTCAGTTGTAACTTGGCAAGGTGCATATACCTAACAAATTTCAATGATTTATCTTTTTAACTTTCTGAGATATAAGGGTTACAAAATATATTAAGAAGAAGAAGAAGAAGTAGCATAAATAATGAAAAGGAAAAATAAAAAATTGAATAACAATATACATCCATATTAAAATATGGAAGTATAATAAGGGAATCGCGCGGAATTGATTGGAATGTCTATAGTATAGTTTATTGACATTTCTGTGTTCAGTTGGAACGTTCTGGTGTGACCCCCACCCATGCCTCGAAATTTGGTGACGCGGGTCGAAAATTCGCCATATCTCGGCCAATTTTCGCGATATCGAGCTAATGTTTGTGTCATTGTGTTCGTATTTGATGCCCCTTTAATATTTAGCAGGGTTCTGGTAAGGTATTGTGGCGATATTCTACTATGTAGGCCAATATGTATGTTGTTCAGTACATACTTTTCGAATATCTCTGGCCTCCATTGTCATAATACCGCAAGTAGGTAACGTTTTCAAGTACTAGAAATTCCCCATCGAATGACACCAAACACGTGACGATCGGTTGAAGGAATTTAAATTCATAGTGCATTTTCTGTAAACTTGAACAAAGGGAAGGGGCCACAATTTCTACATTTGTCAACCGATTCATAAAATTTACTCACAATGATACTCAGTACATCATATAGATACTTCACAACCATTTTGGTTCAAATCGGCGACAAAAAAAAAGAGACAAATTTTGCCCCTCCCCTAGCCCGGAAAAATTTGAGCGGACCTTTGTCAAAATTTCCTGGTTTGTTCTTCTGTCTATGTTTAAGACGCTCACATAGACCAAATCCAGCTGTTGCGCTTCGTCTAGGAGAAGATCTGGGCACAAGCACTTTCTACACATGGACTTTATTAGTACATTTTTCGATGTGTTATAACTTGGTCATTTCTCAACCGATTTACAAAATTATTTCACGAGTAGCATCAGTACGTCGTATAGATACACGACAGTAAAAATGATTGGAATCGGTGACCAAAAAAAATTGACAAATTTTGCACCCCTCCCTAGGTCGACAAATTGTATTCGGACCTTGGTGAAAATTTTCTCGATTCGTGCCCTTTCGTTAGTTAACACGGTTACGTAACCCGAATTCAGCTGCTTGACTTCTTATAGGAGAAGATCTGGGCACAAACTTTTTCCAAAATTTTTGATTAAGGGCCATAACTCTGGAAAGCAAGTTAGGACATAAACCTAAATGTTTCATTCAGTTGTAACTTGGCAAGGTGCATATACCTAACAAATTTCAATGATTTATCTTTTTAACTTTCTGAGATATAAGGGTTACAAAATATATTAAGAAGAAGAAGAAGAAGTAGCATAAATAATGAAAAGGAAAAATAAAAAATTGAATAACAATATACATCCATATTAAAATATGGAAGTATAATAAGGGAATCGCGCGGAATTGATTGGAATGTCTATAGTATAGTTTATTGACATTTCTGTGTTCAGTTGGAACGTTCTGGTGTGACCCCCACCCATGCCTCGAAATTTGGTGACGCGGGTCGAAAATTCGCCATATCTCGGCCAATTTTCGCGATATCGAGCTAATGTTTGTGTCATTGTGTTCGTATTTGATGCCCCTTTAATATTTAGCAGGGTTCTGGTAAGGTATTGTGGCGATATTCTACTATGTAGGCCAATATGTATGTTGTTCAGTACATACTTTTCGAATATCTCTGGCCTCCATTGTCATAATACCGCAAGTAGGTAACGTTTTCAAGTACTAGAAATTCCCCATCGAATGACACCAAACACGTGACGATCGGTTGAAGGAATTTAAATTCATAGTGCATTTTCTGTAAACTTGAACAAAGGGAAGGGGCCACAATTTCTACATTTGTCAACCGATTCATAAAATTTACTCACAATGATACTCAGTACATCATATAGATACTTCACAACCATTTTGGTTCAAATCGGCGACAAAAAAAAAGAGACAAATTTTGCCCCTCCCCTAGCCCGGAAAAATTTGAGCGGACCTTTGTCAAAATTTCCTGGTTTGTTCTTCTGTCTATGTTTAAGACGCTCACATAGACCAAATCCAGCTGTTGCGCTTCGTCTAGGAGAAGATCTGGGCACAAGCACTTTCTACACATGGACTTTATTAGTACATTTTTCGATGTGTTATAACTTGGTCATTTCTCAACCGATTTACAAAATTATTTCACGAGTAGCATCAGTACGTCGTATAGATACACGACAGTAAAAATGATTGGAATCGGTGACCAAAAAAAATTGACAAATTTTGCACCCCTCCCTAGGTCGACAAATTGTATTCGGACCTTGGTGAAAATTTTCTCGATTCGTGCCCTTTCGTTAGTTAACACGGTTACGTAACCCGAATTCAGCTGCTTGACTTCTTATAGGAGAAGATCTGGGCACAAACTTTTTCCAAAATTTTTGATTAAGGGCCATAACTCTGGAAAGCAAGTTAGGACATAAACCTAAATGTTTCATTCAGTTGTAACTTGGCAAGGTGCATATACCTAACAAATTTCAATGATTTATCTTTTTAACTTTCTGAGATATAAGGGTTACAAAATATATTAAGAAGAAGAAGAAGAAGTAGCATAAATAATGAAAAGGAAAAATAAAAAATTGAATAACAATATACATCCATATTAAAATATGGAAGTATAATAAGGGAATCGCGCGGAATTGATTGGAATGTCTATAGTATAGTTTATTGACATTTCTGTGTTCAGTTGGAACGTTCTGGTGTGACCCCCACCCATGCCTCGAAATTTGGTGACGCGGGTCGAAAATTCGCCATATCTCGGCCAATTTTCGCGATATCGAGCTAATGTTTGCGTCATTGTGTTCGTATTTGATGCCCCTTTAATATTTAGCAGGGTTCTGGTAAGGTATTGTGGCGATATTCTACTATGTAGGCCAATATGTATGTTGTTCAGTACATACTTTTCGAATATCTCTGGCCTCCATTGTCATAATACCGCAAGTAGGTAACGTTTTGAAGTACTAGAAATTCCCCATCGAATGACACCAAACACGTGACGATCGGTTGAAGGAATTTAAATTCATAGTGCATTTTCTGTAAACTTGAACAAAGGGAAGGGGCCACAATTTCTACATTTGTCAACCGATTCATAAAATTTACTCACAATGATACTCAGTACATCATATAGATACTTCACAACCATTTTGGTTCAAATCGGCGACAAAAAAAAAGAGACAAATTTTGCCCCTCCCCTAGCCCGGAAAAATTTGAGCGGACCTTTGTCAAAATTTCCTGGTTTGTTCTTCTGTCTATGTTTAAGACGCTCACATAGACCAAATCCAGCTGTTGTGCTTCGTCTAGGAGAAGATCTGGGCACAAGCACTTTCTACACATGGACTTTATTAGTACATTTTTCGATGTGTTATAACTTGGTCATTTCTCAACCGATTTACAAAATTATTTCACGAGTAGCATCAGTACGTCGTATAGATACACGACAGTAAAAATGATTGGAATCGGTGACCAAAAAAAATTGACAAATTTTGCACCCCTCCCTAGGTCGACAAATTGTATTCGGACCTTGGTGAAAATTTTCTCGATTCGTGCCCTTTCGTTAGTTAACACGGTTACGTAACCCGAATTCAGCTGCTTGACTTCTTATAGGAGAAGATCTGGGCACAAACTTTTTCCAAAATTTTTGATTAAGGGCCATAACTCTGGAAAGCAAGTTAGGACATAAACCTAAATGTTTCATTCAGTTGTAACTTGGCAAGGTGCATATACCTAACAAATTTCAATGATTTATCTTTTTAACTTTCTGAGATATAAGGGTTACAAAATATATTAAGAAGAAGAAGAAGAAGTAGCATAAATAATGAAAAGGAAAAATAAAAAATTGAATAACAATATACATCCATATTAAAATATGGAAGTATAATAAGGGAATCGCGCGGAATTGATTGGAATGTCTATAGTATAGTTTATTGACATTTCTGTGTTCAGTTGGAACGTTCTGGTGTGACCCCCACCCATGCCTCGAAATTTGGTGACGCGGGTCGAAAATTCGCCATATCTCGGCCAATTTTCGCGATATCGAGCTAATGTTTGCGTCATTGTGTTCGTATTTGATGCCCCTTTAATATTTAGCAGGGTTCTGGTAAGGTATTGTGGCGATATTCTACTATGTAGGCCAATATGTATGTTGTTCAGTACATACTTTTCGAATATCTCTGGCCTCCATTGTCATAATACCGCAAGTAGGTAACGTTTTGAAGTACTAGAAATTCCCCATCGAATGACACCAAACACGTGACGATCGGTTGAAGGAATTTAAATTCATAGTGCATTTTCTGTAAACTTGAACAAAGGGAAGGGGCCACAATTTCTACATTTGTCAACCGATTCATAAAATTTACTCACAATGATACTCAGTACATCATATAGATACTTCACAACCATTTTGGTTCAAATCGGCGACAAAAAAAAAGAGACAAATTTTGCCCCTCCCCTAGCCCGGAAAAATTTGAGCGGACCTTTGTCAAAATTTCCTGGTTTGTTCTTCTGTCTATGTTTAAGACGCTCACATAGACCAAATCCAGCTGTTGCGCTTCGTCTAGGAGAAGATCTGGGCACAAGCACTTTCTACACATGGACTTTATTAGTACATTTTTCGATGTGTTATAACTTGGTCATTTCTCAACCGATTTACAAAATTATTTCACGAGTAGCATCAGTACGTCGTATAGATACACGACAGTAAAAATGATTGGAATCGGTGACCAAAAAAAATTGACAAATTTTGCACCCCTCCCTAGGTCGACAAATTGTATTCGGACCTTGGTGAAAATTTTCTCGATTCGTGCCCTTTCGTTAGTTAACACGGTTACGTAACCCGAATTCAGCTGCTTGACTTCTTATAGGAGAAGATCTGGGCACAAACTTTTTCCAAAATTTTTGATTAAGGGCCATAACTCTGGAAAGCAAGTTAGGACATAAACCTAAATGTTTCATTCAGTTGTAACTTGGCAAGGTGCATATACCTAACAAATTTCAATGATTTATCTTTTTAACTTTCTGAGATATAAGGGTTACAAAATATATTAAGAAGAAGAAGAAGAAGTAGCATAAATAATGAAAAGGAAAAATAAAAAATTGAATAACAATATACATCCATATTAAAATATGGAAGTATAATAAGGGAATCGCGCGGAATTGATTGGAATGTCTATAGTATAGTTTATTGACATTTCTGTGTTCAGTTGGAACGTTCTGGTGTGACCCCCACCCATGCCTCGAAATTTGGTGACGCGGGTCGAAAATTCGCCATATCTCGGCCAATTTTCGCGATATCGAGCTAATGTTTGCGTCATTGTGTTCGTATTTGATGCCCCTTTAATATTTAGCAGGGTTCTGGTAAGGTATTGTGGCGATATTCTACTATGTAGGCCAATATGTATGTTGTTCAGTACATACTTTTCGAATATCTCTGGCCTCCATTGTCATAATACCGCAAGTAGGTAACGTTTTGAAGTACTAGAAATTCCCCATCGAATGACACCAAACACGTGACGATCGGTTGAAGGAATTTAAATTCATAGTGCATTTTCTGTAAACTTGAACAAAGGGAAGGGGCCACAATTTCTACATTTGTCAACCGATTCATAAAATTTACTCACAATGATACTCAGTACATCATATAGATACTTCACAACCATTTTGGTTCAAATCGGCGACAAAAAAAAAGAGACAAATTTTGCCCCTCCCCTAGCCCGGAAAAATTTGAGCGGACCTTTGTCAAAATTTCCTGGTTTGTTCTTCTGTCTATGTTTAAGACGCTCACATAGACCAAATCCAGCTGTTGCGCTTCGTCTAGGAGAAGATCTGGGCACAAGCACTTTCTACACATGGACTTTATTAGTACATTTTTCGATGTGTTATAACTTGGTCATTTCTCAACCGATTTACAAAATTATTTCACGAGTAGCATCAGTACGTCGTATAGATACACGACAGTAAAAATGATTGGAATCGGTGACCAAAAAAAATTGACAAATTTTGCACCCCTCCCTAGGTCGACAAATTGTATTCGGACCTTGGTGAAAATTTTCTCGATTCGTGCCCTTTCGTTAGTTAACACGGTTACGTAACCCGAATTCAGCTGCTTGACTTCTTATAGGAGAAGATCTGGGCACAAACTTTTTCCAAAATTTTTGATTAAGGGCCATAACTCTGGAAAGCAAGTTAGGACATAAACCTAAATGTTTCATTCAGTTGTAACTTGGCAAGGTGCATATACCTAACAAATTTCAATGATTTATCTTTTTAACTTTCTGAGATATAAGGGTTACAAAATATATTAAGAAGAAGAAGAAGAAGTAGCATAAATAATGAAAAGGAAAAATAAAAAATTGAATAACAATATACATCCATATTAAAATATGGAAGTATAATAAGGGAATCGCGCGGAATTGATTGGAATGTCTATAGTATAGTTTATTGACATTTCTGTGTTCAGTTGGAACGTTCTGGTGTGACCCCCACCCATGCCTCGAAATTTGGTGACGCGGGTCGAAAATTCGCCATATCTCGGCCAATTTTCGCGATATCGAGCTAATGTTTGCGTCATTGTGTTCGTATTTGATGCCCCTTTAATATTTAGCAGGGTTCTGGTAAGGTATTGTGGCGATATTCTACTATGTAGGCCAATATGTATGTTGTTCAGTACATACTTTTCGAATATCTCTGGCCTCCATTGTCATAATACCGCAAGTAGGTAACGTTTTGAAGTACTAGAAATTCCCCATCGAATGACACCAAACACGTGACGATCGGTTGAAGGAATTTAAATTCATAGTGCATTTTCTGTAAACTTGAACAAAGGGAAGGGGCCACAATTTCTACATTTGTCAACCGATTCATAAAATTTACTCACAATGATACTCAGTACATCATATAGATACTTCACAACCATTTTGGTTCAAATCGGCGACAAAAAAAAAGAGACAAATTTTGCCCCTCCCCTAGCCCGGAAAAATTTGAGCGGACCTTTGTCAAAATTTCCTGGTTTGTTCTTCTGTCTATGTTTAAGACGCTCACATAGACCAAATCCAGCTGTTGCGCTTCGTCTAGGAGAAGATCTGGGCACAAGCACTTTCTACACATGGACTTTATTAGTACATTTTTCGATGTGTTATAACTTGGTCATTTCTCAACCGATTTACAAAATTATTTCACGAGTAGCATCAGTACGTCGTATAGATACACGACAGTAAAAATGATTGGAATCGGTGACCAAAAAAAATTGACAAATTTTGCACCCCTCCCTAGGTCGACAAATTGTATTCGGACCTTGGTGAAAATTTTCTCGATTCGTGCCCTTTCGTTAGTTAACACGGTTACGTAACCCGAATTCAGCTGCTTGACTTCTTATAGGAGAAGATCTGGGCACAAACTTTTTCCAAAATTTTTGATTAAGGGCCATAACTCTGGAAAGCAAGTTAGGACATAAACCTAAATGTTTCATTCAGTTGTAACTTGGCAAGGTGCATATACCTAACAAATTTCAATGATTTATCTTTTTAACTTTCTGAGATATAAGGGTTACAAAATATATTAAGAAGAAGAAGAAGAAGTAGCATAAATAATGAAAAGGAAAAATAAAAAATTGAATAACAATATACATCCATATTAAAATATGGAAGTATAATAAGGGAATCGCGCGGAATTGATTGGAATGTCTATAGTATAGTTTATTGACATTTCTGTGTTCAGTTGGAACGTTCTGGTGTGACCCCCACCCATGCCTCGAAATTTGGTGACGCGGGTCGAAAATTCGCCATATCTCGGCCAATTTTCGCGATATCGAGCTAATGTTTGCGTCATTGTGTTCGTATTTGATGCCCCTTTAATATTTAGCAGGGTTCTGGTAAGGTATTGTGGCGATATTCTACTATGTAGGCCAATATGTATGTTGTTCAGTACATACTTTTCGAATATCTCTGGCCTCCATTGTCATAATACCGCAAGTAGGTAACGTTTTGAAGTACTAGAAATTCCCCATCGAATGACACCAAACACGTGACGATCGGTTGAAGGAATTTAAATTCATAGTGCATTTTCTGTAAACTTGAACAAAGGGAAGGGGCCACAATTTCTACATTTGTCAACCGATTCATAAAATTTACTCACAATGATACTCAGTACATCATATAGATACTTCACAACCATTTTGGTTCAAATCGGCGACAAAAAAAAAGAGACAAATTTTGCCCCTCCCCTAGCCCGGAAAAATTTGAGCGGACCTTTGTCAAAATTTCCTGGTTTGTTCTTCTGTCTATGTTTAAGACGCTCACATAGACCAAATCCAGCTGTTGCGCTTCGTCTAGGAGAAGATCTGGGCACAAGCACTTTCTACACATGGACTTTATTAGTACATTTTTCGATGTGTTATAACTTGGTCATTTCTCAACCGATTTACAAAATTATTTCACGAGTAGCATCAGTACGTCGTATAGATACACGACAGTAAAAATGATTGGAATCGGTGACCAAAAAAAATTGACAAATTTTGCACCCCTCCCTAGGTCGACAAATTGTATTCGGACCTTGGTGAAAATTTTCTCGATTCGTGCCCTTTCGTTAGTTAACACGGTTACGTAACCCGAATTCAGCTGCTTGACTTCTTATAGGAGAAGATCTGGGCACAAACTTTTTCCAAAATTTTTGATTAAGGGCCATAACTCTGGAAAGCAAGTTAGGACATAAACCTAAATGTTTCATTCAGTTGTAACTTGGCAAGGTGCATATACCTAACAAATTTCAATGATTTATCTTTTTAACTTTCTGAGATATAAGGGTTACAAAATATATTAAGAAGAAGAAGAAGAAGTAGCATAAATAATGAAAAGGAAAAATAAAAAATTGAATAACAATATACATCCATATTAAAATATGGAAGTATAATAAGGGAATCGCGCGGAATTGATTGGAATGTCTATAGTATAGTTTATTGACATTTCTGTGTTCAGTTGGAACGTTCTGGTGTGACCCCCACCCATGCCTCGAAATTTGGTGACGCGGGTCGAAAATTCGCCATATCTCGGCCAATTTTCGCGATATCGAGCTAATGTTTGTGTCATTGTGTTCGTATTTGATGCCCCTTTAATATTTAGCAGGGTTCTGGTAAGGTATTGTGGCGATATTCTACTATGTAGGCCAATATGTATGTTGTTCAGTACATACTTTTCGAATATCTCTGGCCTCCATTGTCATAATACCGCAAGTAGGTAACGTTTTGAAGTACTAGAAATTCCCCATCGAATGACACCAAACACGTGACGATCGGTTGAAGGAATTTAAATTCATAGTGCATTTTCTGTAAACTTGAACAAAGGGAAGGGGCCACAATTTCTACATTTGTCAACCGATTCATAAAATTTACTCACAATGATACTCAGTACATCATATAGATACTTCACAACCATTTTGGTTCAAATCGGCGACAAAAAAAAAGAGACAAATTTTGCCCCTCCCCTAGCCCGGAAAAATTTGAGCGGACCTTTGTCAAAATTTCCTGGTTTGTTCTTCTGTCTATGTTTAAGACGCTCACATAGACCAAATCCAGCTGTTGCGCTTCGTCTAGGAGAAGATCTGGGCACAAGCACTTTCTACACATGGACTTTATTAGTACATTTTTCGATGTGTTATAACTTGGTCATTTCTCAACCGATTTACAAAATTATTTCACGAGTAGCATCAGTACGTCGTATAGATACACGACAGTAAAAATGATTGGAATCGGTGACCAAAAAAAATTGACAAATTTTGCACCCCTCCCTAGGTCGACAAATTGTATTCGGACCTTGGTGAAAATTTTCTCGATTCGTGCCCTTTCGTTAGTTAACACGGTTACGTAACCCGAATTCAGCTGCTTGACTTCTTATAGGAGAAGATCTGGGCACAAACTTTTTCCAAAATTTTTGATTAAGGGCCATAACTCTGGAAAGCAAGTTAGGACATAAACCTAAATGTTTCATTCAGTTGTAACTTGGCAAGGTGCATATACCTAACAAATTTCAATGATTTATCTTTTTAACTTTCTGAGATATAAGGGTTACAAAATATATTAAGAAGAAGAAGAAGAAGTAGCATAAATAATGAAAAGGAAAAATAAAAAAATTGAATAACAATATACATCCATATTAAAATATGGAAGTATAATAAGGGAATCGCGCGGAATTGATTGGAATGTCTATAGTATAGTTTATTGACATTTCTGTGTTCAGTTGGAACGTTCTGGTGTGACCCCCACCCATGCCTCGAAATTTGGTGACGCGGGTCGAAAATTCGCCATATCTCGGCCAATTTTCGCGATATCGAGCTAATGTTTGCGTCATTGTGTTCGTATTTGATGCCCCTTTAATATTTAGCAGGGTTCTGGTAAGGTATTGTGGCGATATTCTACTATGTAGGCCAATATGTATGTTGTTCAGTACATACTTTTCGAATATCTCTGGCCTCCATTGTCATAATACCGCAAGTAGGTAACGTTTTGAAGTACTAGAAATTCCCCATCGAATGACACCAAACACGTGACGATCGGTTGAAGGAATTTAAATTCATAGTGCATTTTCTGTAAACTTGAACAAAGGGAAGGGGCCACAATTTCTACATTTGTCAACCGATTCATAAAATTTACTCACAATGATACTCAGTACATCATATAGATACTTCACAACCATTTTGGTTCAAATCGGCGACAAAAAAAAAGAGACAAATTTTGCCCCTCCCCTAGCCCGGAAAAATTTGAGCGGACCTTTGTCAAAATTTCCTGGTTTGTTCTTCTGTCTATGTTTAAGACGCTCACATAGACCAAATCCAGCTGTTGCGCTTCGTCTAGGAGAAGATCTGGGCACAAGCACTTTCTACACATGGACTTTATTAGTACATTTTTCGATGTGTTATAACTTGGTCATTTCTCAACCGATTTACAAAATTATTTCACGAGTAGCATCAGTACGTCGTATAGATACACGACAGTAAAAATGATTGGAATCGGTGACCAAAAAAAATTGACAAATTTTGCACCCCTCCCTAGGTCGACAAATTGTATTCGGACCTTGGTGAAAATTTTCTCGATTCGTGCCCTTTCGTTAGTTAACACGGTTACGTAACCCGAATTCAGCTGCTTGACTTCTTATAGGAGAAGATCTGGGCACAAACTTTTTCCAAAATTTTTGATTAAGGGCCATAACTCTGGAAAGCAAGTTAGGACATAAACCTAAATGTTTCATTCAGTTGTAACTTGGCAAGGTGCATATACCTAACAAATTTCAATGATTTATCTTTTTAACTTTCTGAGATATAAGGGTTACAAAATATATTAAGAAGAAGAAGAAGAAGTAGCATAAATAATGAAAAGGAAAAATAAAAAATTGAATAACAATATACATCCATATTAAAATATGGAAGTATAATAAGGGAATCGCGCGGAATTGATTGGAATGTCTATAGTATAGTTTATTGACATTTCTGTGTTCAGTTGGAACGTTCTGGTGTGACCCCCACCCATGCCTCGAAATTTGGTGACGCGGGTCGAAAATTCGCCATATCTCGGCCAATTTTCGCGATATCGAGCTAATGTTTGCGTCATTGTGTTCGTATTTGATGCCCCTTTAATATTTAGCAGGGTTCTGGTAAGGTATTGTGGCGATATTCTACTATGTAGGCCAATATGTATGTTGTTCAGTACATACTTTTCGAATATCTCTGGCCTCCATTGTCATAATACCGCAAGTAGGTAACGTTTTGAAGTACTAGAAATTCCCCATCGAATGACACCAAACACGTGACGATCGGTTGAAGGAATTTAAATTCATAGTGCATTTTCTGTAAACTTGAACAAAGGGAAGGGGCCACAATTTCTACATTTGTCAACCGATTCATAAAATTTACTCACAATGATACTCAGTACATCATATAGATACTTCACAACCATTTTGGTTCAAATCGGCGACAAAAAAAAAGAGACAAATTTTGCCCCTCCCCTAGCCCGGAAAAATTTGAGCGGACCTTTGTCAAAATTTCCTGGTTTGTTCTTCTGTCTATGTTTAAGACGCTCACATAGACCAAATCCAGCTGTTGCGCTTCGTCTAGGAGAAGATCTGGGCACAAGCACTTTCTACACATGGACTTTATTAGTACATTTTTCGATGTGTTATAACTTGGTCATTTCTCAACCGATTTACAAAATTATTTCACGAGTAGCATCAGTACGTCGTATAGATACACGACAGTAAAAATGATTGGAATCGGTGACCAAAAAAAATTGACAAATTTTGCACCCCTCCCTAGGTCGACAAATTGTATTCGGACCTTGGTGAAAATTTTCTCGATTCGTGCCCTTTCGTTAGTTAACACGGTTACGTAACCCGAATTCAGCTGCTTGACTTCTTATAGGAGAAGATCTGGGCACAAACTTTTTCCAAAATTTTTGATTAAGGGCCATAACTCTGGAAAGCAAGTTAGGACATAAACCTAAATGTTTCATTCAGTTGTAACTTGGCAAGGTGCATATACCTAACAAATTTCAATGATTTATCTTTTTAACTTTCTGAGATATAAGGGTTACAAAATATATTAAGAAGAAGAAGAAGAAGTAGCATAAATAATGAAAAGGAAAAATAAAAAATTGAATAACAATATACATCCATATTAAAATATGGAAGTATAATAAGGGAATCGCGCGGAATTGATTGGAATGTCTATAGTATAGTTTATTGACATTTCTGTGTTCAGTTGGAACGTTCTGGTGTGACCCCCACCCATGCCTCGAAATTTGGTGACGCGGGTCGAAAATTCGCCATATCTCGGCCAATTTTCGCGATATCGAGCTAATGTTTGCGTCATTGTGTTCGTATTTGATGCCCCTTTAATATTTAGCAGGGTTCTGGTAAGGTATTGTGGCGATATTCTACTATGTAGGCCAATATGTATGTTGTTCAGTACATACTTTTCGAATATCTCTGGCCTCCATTGTCATAATACCGCAAGTAGGTAACGTTTTGAAGTACTAGAAATTCCCCATCGAATGACACCAAACACGTGACGATCGGTTGAAGGAATTTAAATTCATAGTGCATTTTCTGTAAACTTGAACAAAGGGAAGGGGCCACAATTTCTACATTTGTCAACCGATTCATAAAATTTACTCACAATGATACTCAGTACATCATATAGATACTTCACAACCATTTTGGTTCAAATCGGCGACAAAAAAAAAGAGACAAATTTTGCCCCTCCCCTAGCCCGGAAAAATTTGAGCGGACCTTTGTCAAAATTTCCTGGTTTGTTCTTCTGTCTATGTTTAAGACGCTCACATAGACCAAATCCAGCTGTTGCGCTTCGTCTAGGAGAAGATCTGGGCACAAGCACTTTCTACACATGGACTTTATTAGTACATTTTTCGATGTGTTATAACTTGGTCATTTCTCAACCGATTTACAAAATTATTTCACGAGTAGCATCAGTACGTCGTATAGATACACGACAGTAAAAATGATTGGAATCGGTGACCAAAAAAAATTGACAAATTTTGCACCCCTCCCTAGGTCGACAAATTGTATTCGGACCTTGGTGAAAATTTTCTCGATTCGTGCCCTTTCGTTAGTTAACACGGTTACGTAACCCGAATTCAGCTGCTTGACTTCTTATAGGAGAAGATCTGGGCACAAACTTTTTCCAAAATTTTTGATTAAGGGCCATAACTCTGGAAAGCAAGTTAGGACATAAACCTAAATGTTTCATTCAGTTGTAACTTGGCAAGGTGCATATACCTAACAAATTTCAATGATTTATCTTTTTAACTTTCTGAGATATAAGGGTTACAAAATATATTAAGAAGAAGAAGAAGAAGTAGCATAAATAATGAAAAGGAAAAATAAAAAATTGAATAACAATATACATCCATATTAAAATATGGAAGTATAATAAGGGAATCGCGCGGAATTGATTGGAATGTCTATAGTATAGTTTATTGACATTTCTGTGTTCAGTTGGAACGTTCTGGTGTGACCCCCACCCATGCCTCGAAATTTGGTGACGCGGGTCGAAAATTCGCCATATCTCGGCCAATTTTCGCGATATCGAGCTAATGTTTGCGTCATTGTGTTCGTATTTGATGCCCCTTTAATATTTAGCAGGGTTCTGGTAAGGTATTGTGGCGATATTCTACTATGTAGGCCAATATGTATGTTGTTCAGTACATACTTTTCGAATATCTCTGGCCTCCATTGTCATAATACCGCAAGTAGGTAACGTTTTGAAGTACTAGAAATTCCCCATCGAATGACACCAAACACGTGACGATCGGTTGAAGGAATTTAAATTCATAGTGCATTTTCTGTAAACTTGAACAAAGGGAAGGGGCCACAATTTCTACATTTGTCAACCGATTCATAAAATTTACTCACAATGATACTCAGTACATCATATAGATACTTCACAACCATTTTGGTTCAAATCGGCGACAAAAAAAAAGAGACAAATTTTGCCCCTCCCCTAGCCCGGAAAAATTTGAGCGGACCTTTGTCAAAATTTCCTGGTTTGTTCTTCTGTCTATGTTTAAGACGCTCACATAGACCAAATCCAGCTGTTGCGCTTCGTCTAGGAGAAGATCTGGGCACAAGCACTTTCTACACATGGACTTTATTAGTACATTTTTCGATGTGTTATAACTTGGTAATTTCTCAACCGATTTACAAAATTATTTCACAAGTAGCATCAGTACGTCGTATAGATACACGACAGTAAAAATGATTGGAATCGGTGACCAAAAAAAATTGACAAATTTTGCACCCCTCCCTAGGTCGACAAATTGTATTCGGACCTTGGTGAAAATTTTCTCGATTCGTGCCCTTTCGTTAGTTAACACGGTTACGTAACCCGAATTCAGCTGCTTGACTTCTTATAGGAGAAGATCTGGGCACAAACTTTTTCCAAAATTTTTGATTAAGGGCCATAACTCTGGAAAGCAAGTTAGGACATAAACCTAAATGTTTCATTCAGTTGTAACTTGGCAAGGTGCATATACCTAACAAATTTCAATGATTTATCTTTTTAACTTTCTGAGATATAAGGGTTACAAAATATATTAAGAAGAAGAAGAAGAAGTAGCATAAATAATGAAAAGGAAAAATAAAAAATTGAATAACAATATACATCCATATTAAAATATGGAAGTATAATAAGGGAATCGCGCGGAATTGATTGGAATGTCTATAGTATAGTTTATTGACATTTCTGTGTTCAGTTGGAACGTTCTGGTGTGACCCCCACCCATGCCTCGAAATTTGGTGACGCGGGTCGAAAATTCGCCATATCTCGGCCAATTTTCGCGATATCGAGCTAATGTTTGCGTCATTGTGTTCGTATTTGATGCCCCTTTAATATTTAGCAGGGTTCTGGTAAGGTATTGTGGCGATATTCTACTATGTAGGCCAATATGTATGTTGTTCAGTACATACTTTTCGAATATCTCTGGCCTCCATTGTCATAATACCGCAAGTAGGTAACGTTTTGAAGTACTAGAAATTCCCCATCGAATGACACCAAACACGTGACGATCGGTTGAAGGAATTTAAATTCATAGTGCATTTTCTGTAAACTTGAACAAAGGGAAGGGGCCACAATTTCCACATTTGTCAACCGATTCATAAAATTTACTCACAATGATACTCAGTACATCATATAGATACTTCACAACCATTTTGGTTCAAATCGGCGACAAAAAAAAAGAGACAAATTTTGCCCCTCCCCTAGCCCGGAAAAATTTGAGCGGACCTTTGTCAAAATTTCCTGGTTTGTTCTTCTGTCTATGTTTAAGACGCTCACATAGACCAAATCCAGCTGTTGCGCTTCGTCTAGGAGAAGATCTGGGCACAAGCACTTTCTACACATGGACTTTATTAGTACATTTTTCGATGTGTTATAACTTGGTCATTTCTCAACCGATTTACAAAATTATTTCACGAGTAGCATCAGTACGTCGTATAGATACACGACAGTAAAAATGATTGGAATCGGTGACCAAAAAAAATTGACAAATTTTGCACCCCTCCCTAGGTCGACAAATTGTATTCGGACCTTGGTGAAAATTTTCTCGATTCGTGCCCTTTCGTTAGTTAACACGGTTACGTAACCCGAATTCAGCTGCTTGACTTCTTATAGGAGAAGATCTGGGCACAAACTTTTTCCAAAATTTTTGATTAAGGGCCATAACTCTGGAAAGCAAGTTAGGACATAAACCTAAATGTTTCATTCAGTTGTAACTTGGCAAGGTGCATATACCTAACAAATTTCAATGATTTGTCTTTTTAACTTTCTGAGATATAAGGGTTACAAAATATATTAAGAAGAAGAAGAAGTAGCATAAATAATGAAAAGGAAAAATAAAAAATTGAATAACAATATACATCCATATTAAAATATGGAAGTATAATAAGGGAATCGCGCGGAATTGATTGGAATGTCTATAGTATAGTTTATTGACATTTCTGTGTTCAGTTGGAACGTTCTGGTGTGACCCCCACCCATGCCTCGAAATTTGGTGACGCGGGTCGAAAATTCGCCATATCTCGGCCAATTTTCGCGATATCGAGCTAATGTTTGCGTCATTGTGTTCGTATTTGATGCCCCTTTAATATTTAGCAGGGTTCTGGTAAGGTATTGTGGCGATATTCTACTATGTAGGCCAATATGTATGTTGTTCAGTACATACTTTTCGAATATCTCTGGCCTCCATTGTCATAATACCGCAAGTAGGTAACGTTTTGAAGTACTAGAAATTCCCCATCGAATGACACCAAACACGTGACGATCGGTTGAAGGAATTTAAATTCATAGTGCATTTTCTGTAAACTTGAACAAAGGGAAGGGGCCACAATTTCTACATTTGTCAACCGATTCATAAAATTTACTCACAATGATACTCAGTACATCATATAGATACTTCACAACCATTTTGGTTCAAATCGGCGACAAAAAAAAAGAGACAAATTTTGCCCCTCCCCTAGCCCGGAAAAATTTGAGCGGACCTTTGTCAAAATTTCCTGGTTTGTTCTTCTGTCTATGTTTAAGACGCTCACATAGACCAAATCCAGCTGTTGCGCTTCGTCTAGGAGAAGATCTGGGCACAAGCACTTTCTACACATGGACTTTATTAGTACATTTTTCGATGTGTTATAACTTGGTCATTTCTCAACCGATTTACAAAATTATTTCACGAGTAGCATCAGTACGTCGTATAGATACACGACAGTAAAAATGATTGGAATCGGTGACCAAAAAAAATTGACAAATTTTGCACCCCTCCCTAGGTCGACAAATTGTATTCGGACCTTGGTGAAAATTTTCTCGATTCGTGCCCTTTCGTTAGTTAACACGGTTACGTAACCCGAATTCAGCTGCTTGACTTCTTATAGGAGAAGATCTGGGCACAAACTTTTTCCAAAATTTTTGATTAAGGGCCATAACTCTGGAAAGCAAGTTAGGACATAAACCTAAATGTTTCATTCAGTTGTAACTTGGCAAGGTGCATATACCTAACAAATTTCAATGATTTATCTTTTTAACTTTCTGAGATATAAGGGTTACAAAATATATTAAGAAGAAGAAGAAGAAGTAGCATAAATAATGAAAAGGAAAAATAAAAAATTGAATAACAATATACATCCATATTAAAATATGGAAGTATAATAAGGGAATCGCGCGGAATTGATTGGAATGTCTATAGTATAGTTTATTGACATTTCTGTGTTCAGTTGGAACGTTCTGGTGTGACCCCCACCCATGCCTCGAAATTTGGTGACGCGGGTCGAAAATTCGCCATATCTCGGCCAATTTTCGCGATATCGAGCTAATGTTTGCGTCATTGTGTTCGTATTTGATGCCCCTTTAATATTTAGCAGGGTTCTGGTAAGGTATTGTGGCGATATTCTACTATGTAGGCCAATATGTATGTTGTTCAGTACATACTTTTCGAATATCTCTGGCCTCCATTGTCATAATACCGCAAGTAGGTAACGTTTTGAAGTACTAGAAATTCCCCATCGAATGACACCAAACACGTGACGATCGGTTGAAGGAATTTAAATTCATAGTGCATTTTCTGTAAACTTGAACAAAGGGAAGGGGCCACAATTTCTACATTTGTCAACCGATTCATAAAATTTACTCACAATGATACTCAGTACATCATATAGATACTTCACAACCATTTTGGTTCAAATCGGCGACAAAAAAAAAGAGACAAATTTTGCCCCTCCCCTAGCCCGGAAAAATTTGAGCGGACCTTTGTCAAAATTTCCTGGTTTGTTCTTCTGTCTATGTTTAAGACGCTCACATAGACCAAATCCAGCTGTTGCGCTTCGTCTAGGAGAAGATCTGGGCACAAGCACTTTCTACACATGGACTTTATTAGTACATTTTTCGATGTGTTATAACTTGGTCATTTCTCAACCGATTTACAAAATTATTTCACGAGTAGCATCAGTACGTCGTATAGATATACGACAGTAAAAATGATTGGAATCGGTGACCAAAAAAAATTGACAAATTTTGCACCCCTCCCTAGGTCGACAAATTGTATTCGGACCTTGGTGAAAATTTTCTCGATTCGTGCCCTTTCGTTAGTTAACACGGTTACGTAACCCGAATTCAGCTGCTTGACTTCTTATAGGAGAAGATCTGGGCACAAACTTTTTCCAAAATTTTTGATTAAGGGCCATAACTCTGGAAAGCAAGTTAGGACATAAACCTAAATGTTTCATTCAGTTGTAACTTGGCAAGGTGCATATACCTAACAAATTTCAATGATTTATCTTTTTAACTTTCTGAGATATAAGGGTTACAAAATATATTAAGAAGAAGAAGAAGAAGTAGCATAAATAATGAAAAGGAAAAATAAAAAATTGAATAACAATATACATCCATATTAAAATATGGAAGTATAATAATATATTATTATACATCAATAATATTAACAAAGAACAATAATTTATGTACAAAACAAGGTCTCAGATTTGAAGAAACTTAATTGAACATCCTATAACATCCTACAACATCCTACGCTGAATCAATAACAAAAGAGTCTATTTTGTGGAGTTGTTGACACATTCGTTGTTATCTGGTCGTCGTCTTCTTTGCGTTGTATGTATATCAGCCGTCGATGTGCTGGTGAAGTTTAATTCAACAGCAAATTTGCTTTTCTGTATAATCGACCATAGTGTTTTCCAAACCATCGAACTATTGTTCTGTCATTCTTGAAGAAATCCCGAGAATTGAATAATCTTTTCATCCTCTTTCCTTTCATCATGTGGTGGAGTGCGAATATACAATATAATCCACACACATTTGTCGCACGATGTTGATATCGTGTTGTATTCATAGTCCATGCTGATGAGTTCCTTTTTATGAATGGTAACATATATCGTCTCGGTGGTGGTAGTCCAAATGAGTCGAAGTATACAGCTGATCTTCCCTTGAATAACATCAAGGTCCAGTGTTCTCCTGGCTGATCCGATGAGTGCGTGTTCCCAATATATGCTTGAATATGTTGTGGTTTCTTCTCTGGTAACAGATCTCTAGCACAAACATATGTGTTAAGTTTACGCAACCAGGAATTGTCTAGAATATATTGAAGTTCAGCTGTCTGCATCGTTGTAATTCTCTTTGACTCGCTGTGACCACATCAGAGTCCACTCTGCATCGAATTTTTTGCGGTTGAGCTCCAAACTGTTTCTCAGATGATCCCACATAAGGTATGCTTCGAACTTCTCCTTGCAGTGTGGGTTTAACTCCATCAGCTTCGGGAACCATCTTTCCATAACATTGTATATGTCAAGTTTAATCAGTGCTAAGTCGATAAACTGGTTTGTCCAATCATCAGTTGTAGAGAACAAACACAGAACATGTTCACGTTGACTAGGATGTTCTATTTTACATCCTTCACAGTTTGCTGACACTTCCTTGCGAATAATTTCTTGTAGTTCTTCAATCGTAGCGTTGTTGAGTGTGTCCAAGATCAGTTTTAATCTCGGAGCAACGTGTTGTGAACGTCGGTATTCTTCATAGTAGTTCCATAGCTGTGTTGTGAACTCCATCCTAATAGTCAGTAAGCACTTCTCTCAAAGCTGTGATCTCTATTTCACTGTCGAATTCAGCATACACCAAAACGTTGACGGCTGTAGTGAGAGCTGTCAAGAACTGAAGCTCCAAACGCAGGTTCCCTGTCTTTATAGGATGTAGATGTCCCTCGTCGCTTCCTTGGTCCGGTGTCAAGTCGAAACCCCACAAACAATAACCATTCATATATTCTTTTAAATTAATGCCAATTGATTTGTTAACACCAACCATTCCTAAAGATTGATACAAAGATAAATATGATCTGAGACATTGTTTTGTTGCGAAGTTTGGTTCAAATGGACGGTTATGTATTGTATGACCGTCTTGACTAACTTCCAATTTATTCAAACTGAAATGTTTGAAGTGGAATGGATTGGTACCCAAATCTCCATTCATATCTTTATTTTCGACCAACGCAATAAAAATTCTCTTTGGTAATTGTCCTTGAAATAAGTGGTCTTCAATTTTTGATCTAAGTCCAGTACTAATTGTGAAAGTTTTTATTTCTACTCGTCTGATAGGTATTTTCATTTTTGACTGGACAATTTCTTGATTTAATTTATTTGAGACCGCTGGAAAGAGACTAACTGTTCTGACATGGAACACTGCTGATTCGAAAACAATTTGTCCATCCTCGCCGCCAATGAGGCAAAATTTTGATGGTGATCTGTTTAATCTGATACGAATTTCAATTCCATTTGGTAAATATTTTTCTTGAAGAAACAGATCAGTGTGTAAGCGTCCACATAGTTCAACAATTTTACTACCACCGATCAAACTTTCTCTAGAAGTTAATCCAGCATTGCCACCACCTTTGGTATTCTCTTCAAATTGTTCTGCTGTATCGCCATACCACATTTCTAAATTTGCTAATTGATTATCTTTATATTCTGGAGAGTATCCCAACAGATTTTCGAAATATGCTCGGTATGGGTAAGTGTCAGAATTCGAAGTTATCAATTTGTTGTTCAAGTAAACATCGATACTGCTGAACATGCTATGAAAGAAATTGTTAACAGGTGCTAATTCCGTACCAGCTAGCAAATTAGTTCCATCTTTTTTTGTAATTTTGAATTTCACATAAAGATAAGATTGGTTAATATCTGTCCACTTTTCGGTTTGAGATGGTATGACAAACTCTATCGGAGCAGAATTATTCAGCGGTGCAATCGGATGATTTTCGATCCACTGCGATTCTGACATTGTAGCCACTGTTGGTGGAACATGTGTTATATCAAGTTCCGATTTATTGCATTCGCATGATCCATTTACCATTTGTGCCATGATTAATCAAAAATATCAAGAGCTCGACTGCTAGGATGTTTTTTCGACTGACTTTTTCGGCGTTTGACAGCTGAATGATTCATTTTTGAATTCGCTACTCTTTTTCTAGGTTTTTGTCTCGAGTTCAAAATTTGATTTTTAGCTTGTGTGCCAAAAGATTTAAAAGCTTTTTTACCTTCAGACATCAACGCTTCTTTCGGACTTTTACCTTGATTAATAATTTCATCTGCAACACCAAAAGTGTGTTTTTTCGCAAGTTGTAAAGCTGTCCGACCAATCGGTTTTAGAAATGGTACAGCAGATCTCATAAGTGATTTGAAAATTGAACCAATACCGTTACCATATTGCCGTGGTACACCTCTATACACGGGGAACATTGTTTTTAGAACTCCTCTCGTTTTCTGAAATGCAGCTTCGCCAAAGACTTACCACCAATAAACTGAATTGATTCTCCTGTGTCGCCACTTATATTTACACTAATTTTGTCAAAGTATGACTTTGAAACTGGAACATAATGTAAATTTAAAAATTCATGTTTTACATGTAATCCGTCGATATCTCTTTTAATTCTGAAAGAAACAACTCGTAAAATTTGTACTTCAACATTTCCAACAATTGTGAAATCGGCAATATCAGAATAAACAAACATTTGATTATGACCAACAAACAAATCTACACCAAACGGAAATCTACTATTTGAATAAAAATCTTCAGAAGCGTTTTCAGTTTTGTAACCCAACTTGTGCAAAAGACATTGTGGTAATTCAATTCCTAGTTTTGGGATACTTAAACTCTTGCGAATAATTTTCACACGTTTTGTAACTTTTGAGTACTTGATGTGAAATCCGTATTCGTTTTGCATTGCTTCTCCAAGTGTTTCATCAATTACATCTTGCATTGTATCAAGTAAATCTGTCGCAGAGGTATACGAACCTTCGCGTATCTGTATTTCAATTGCACGAACGCCATCAGGTCTCGTAAATATCTTTTCTTCAAAACGATTTTGAAGAATAGACAGTATTATTGCATCAGTTGTAATCAAATTGAATTTACACGAATCCCCTGTAACATTGTATGTTTCTGAAGGTGTTATCAGTTCGACTAATGCAACTTCCCATTTTTCTTTATCAATTTGAATTGGTTTTGGTAATTGTACAGTAAAACAACATTGAGTATTGTTTGGATACATTACCATTGAACTGTCGCTCGGAATTGTAATGTAGAAAGAATTCATACTTTCAAAATTTCTGTCGACTGATTTTTCAAATATTTCAAACGCGGTGTTGGTAAAATGTATCCCAAAGAACTACTGAGTAAAATTAACCACAGTTCGTTATTTTCACTTTGTAAACTTAAATGAACAATTGCTGTAGCGATTATACCAACAATTATAATAATTTGTGTAAAATATGTTACTTGATTTTTTGCAATTTTTTCTCCACAGATTTGAAATTGTGATGGAACATCGAGACCAACTGAACCATTTTGAGACATGTTAAAAGTTTTATACCAAATTTGTGGCAGGAATCCAACTGTCAAATTTTTTAGGATAACCACCCCAATGAACTTTAATTTCTCTAACTGATTTACCAGCAACTTTTCTTGAACGTTTACCAACAACTGATTCAATTTCGTAAACTTTATTATCTTTTATATGTTGAATTTCTTTACCATAAAATGATCCTGCGATGTTTTCACCATCTAAATCTACTAATTTGTAAGTTAATGGTGTACTTTTACAAACTCTACTAATTTTGAAAATTTCTTTTGTCCAATTTGGAAGATATCCTTTATCAAAAGTTCTCTTTGTTTTATTTATTCTAACAAAATCTCCAACTTTCAACATCTTATCTTTTTTCGTTTTTAACTTTCCATAAAGATTTCTGGAAACTTCAATTTCATTTTCTCGAGTTACTAAAACTGGTGCCATCTTAATACTTCTATGAAAACTTTTGTTGTAAGAATTCACAAAATCGTGCAAAACATCAACGTATTTCAAAGTTTGATTATGTGTAAAATATTTCCACATCTTTGTTTTCAATGTCCGTTGAAAACGTTCAACTATACTTGCTTTTGTCTCTGGATTCTCTGTTGTGAAAAAATGAATTTTCTTAGATTTCAAAAATTGTAAAAATAATTTATTTTTGAATTCGGAACCTTTGTCAGATTGAAATGAAGCTGGTTTTCGTTTTGATGATTCGAGAATTTTCTGAAATGTTTTAACTAAAGTTTTACCAGTTTTATCTTTAATTTTTTCAACCCATGCAAATTTTGAGAACACATCAATAACACAAAGTAAATATCTGTATTTGTCATTGTGCTTTTGCAAAGTTTGCAAATCTACCAGATCAGCTTGCCACTGAATATCAATTCCTGCAACAATAGTTTTACGTCTGCGAAATTTCCGAACAATTGGTTTGTGCAAAGTATATGTTTTTTGCCATTGTAACCATTTTTTAACATCTGAAAGTTTAATTTTGTTATTTGTTTCTTTTGCATTTTTAAAAAGTTGATTTGCTCCACTGAAACCACCAACTTCTTTTGGATTGTAGTAAATTTCAGTTAGAAGTTTGTCAAATTTTATGTAAGTGGGGACCATTCTTTCAAAATAGATTTTCTGGTTTTAGGAAAACTTTGAGGTGTGAAAATATCAACTGAACGTTTTCTTGACTTGCCACTGCTAGGAGTTGCATGAGGTGTATGAAACTCATCACCAGTGTGACCTTTTAAATGTCTTTGTATCCACAACCATCGATTCCTGTTACCTACATAATCTTGTGGTACATTAAGTTCCCCCAATCCACGTAGGAATGTTTCATAACCAACTGGGTCAAAACCTTTTCGGTGACGAACAACATCGTTTATCAAATCAATTATATTTGATCCAGTAACTGTTTCTGTTCCATAAATTAATTGTCCACGATCATCCCATCTAAGTTTAGGATTAGTTGACAACAATGTTAAAATTTGTTGTGCTTTACCACGAAGTTTAGATGGAACACTTTCCAATATATGTTCACTCATGTTCCCAAAGTTTTCAGATAACTTTTGTTCAGGTAAACTGAATTTTGAATTTAAAGATTTTTGTGAAGTTTTCAATTTGTACAAATTTTCTCCAAATAACTGTGACTTTTCTGATTCAGAAATATTTTTATCATAAACTGATTTCAATTCTTTGTAAGAATCTGAAACATTTGAAATTGCAGGATCAGGAGGTAATTGAGGTTTATTCATTTCTGACATTTTCCATTGTTTGAAATCTTCCAACATTCTGAATGGTACAATAACCATTTTCTTCATATTTATTTGAGATTTAGTTTTTACAAAATATTTTTAACAACTGCACCTAATGTTTTGCTAATCAATGGAGCAAGAAATAATAATGGTAAAAAGCCACCTTTTTGATTCAAAATTTTCTTCTTTTGTTGCAAAGGTTTGTTCTTGTCTGCAAGATATCTGATATGTTTACGCTTCGAATGTAACTTGCGGTTCTGAGCTTCATTCAGTTTTACATTACCTTTTAAAAGATTTTGACAACATTCTGAAATGCAATCCATCACTTGTTTCGGAGCATCGTTGATCATTTTCTTTTTATATGCAGATGGAACTTTACTCATTGCAACAATCAACTCCCCATATTTTTTTATCAGCGGTACTTTCCGGCTCTTAGTTTTTGAAGGCATCTTCACAGTCTAAGTAGTTGTCTCAAAATGAGCAGAAAAATTATATGTTTCATCTTTTATCTTTTCTGATTGAACCATTCTAAAGCTTCGAATGCCGATTTCGATGGATCAGACAACGGCATAAATTTAGAAAATTCAAGATCAATAACTGGTTTTTTTTGTAACGGTTGATGTTGAGGGTTCTGCTGAGAAGGTATAGGTGTAAATTTAGAATGTTGATTTTGTTGAGTTTGCATCGGTGTAAACTTTGAATGATTTAGAGAAAGCTTTGTTTTACGTTTAGATTCTTTTTGATTACCTCTTTGTTGTGTTTGCTTCCGAGTAATCTTTGAACGTTTTGGAGAAACCTTTGATTTACTTTTAGATTGTCTACCAGTTTGTTCAAATGAATTTTTCAAAAGACTTCTAATTAAAACTCCTCCAAGAAACCCACTACCACCTCGTTGTAAAATTAATTTGCGTTTTGTTTCCATATCAGTTGATCGATCAGAGATTTTTTTAAGAACATTTTTATTTCTCTGAAAAAACTTTTTTGTCTGTGGTGGTAATTTCCAATAATGTTCAAGAAATAATTCAGCTGCAAAAGTGAAGAAATTTATAATTTGTGACAGTTCATCATGACTAAACATCTCGGTGGACGACATGGTTCTAAAATGAAAAAAGTAACAACAACTGAATTTATACTTTTGAATAAATGACAGGACCTCGGTCATTAGCTGTCAACCATTTATGGAAAATATCAGTTCTAATTCGCAAATAATTTTCTGTTCTAGGATGAAAATCTACTAAAATATATCCATGATTTATTGAAGTTGCATCTTCGTATGCTTGTTTCAAATGATTGGTTTGCATTTGATGAGCCAAAACTTTTATTTGATTTTTATCTCGAACGCTTTGAAATAAAACCATGTAGTGTGCATTCAAACTTATAGTTCTGCTACTTTTTGATTTTTGGAACATGTTTTGAGTAATGTAAATTATTGAAGCATTTCGATGGTGTCCTTTTCTAGTAAACCAAAGCATTATTTTGTCTTCATCTTGTTCCCCCATCATGTCATCGAAAACAACAAGATGAGGAAATGATTTATCTGATACAATTTCCTCATCATCGTCTGGAATACCATCGATAAACTCAACGTTATCAATTTCTTTTATACGATTGTATGTGTCTTGCCATTCTTTGTAACACCAAACTATTTTCTTTGGTGGTGTTTGGAATAAATCGTGTTTAAATTCAATAACTTTTTTAACTAATTCTGTTTTACCTGATCCACTAGGTCCGCTGATAAAGAAATTACACGGATGTTGGAAAAGTAAAGATTCTTCCATGTTGTCACTTTGATGTCTAATCAGAGAGTGAACTTAACGACGTGTGAATTTAGTTCTTAAAGAGAAATCTCCAAAGCTGTAAACATTTCCATACATTTCAATAATCCAATTATCATAGTCTTCTATTCTTCTGTACTTTGTTCTGTAAATAAAAAAATCATCCCCCAAAATGTTTTGAATTTTTGCATATGTTGACATTGTTTTTGTTAACAAATACCCATAGATCCTAGGATCTGATTCAAAAGTTCCCCCAGCAAGAGGAAAATGATCTTCATACTTTGTATAATGAATATAGTCATGTTCATCAAAAGTTCCTAAATCTATATCTAAATGGTGTTGATCACCACCAAATGTCCAAAAATCAGATATTTTTTCAATGAGAAAAAATGTTTTGAATTTAATAAATGATTCAATATATTTTTGAGAGAAATGAGAAGATATACTTGACTCAAGATAGGCCAATCTCTGTAAACATTCGCCGACATCACAGCATCGTAGTATTGCTTTCTTTTCTCTTTCAAACCAGACTTCTTGTAATTCCTTCTTTATCTCTGGAATAAGCGTTGACTGTGCCACCAAATATCCATAAATCTTCTCAGCAATTTCTGGAGGTACTACTCCTGCCAACATCTTGACATGAAATGACTCAACATCTCCATCCGTATGGGTATGTATGAATACCATTGACGAGTTTTCGTTTTGTGTACACCGATCTGAAAGTTTTGGTTTGACACTCACTAATCAATCGATGGTTCTTTTGTCTTTTAATTCTGGAAGGATACTCAACAACAGTTTTGAAATTTTCACGATCATTAACACATTGTACCATTGTTTCAAAATTAACTTTTTGACTTGTGCTGTAATCAAGAGTGATACCTTTTACCTTACATTTGGTGTATCTTCTCCCATCTTTGATGTATTCATATCCGTAGTTCTTTGGCCCAAGTCCAACAAATTTGACAATCTTTGCATCTGGATGTTCGTCGCTCCATTTCCCCAATCTTCCTTCGATAGTTTTGATGTTCTTCTTTGATGGATCACTGACATACATACAGCTGTCTGTATCAAAATACAGCACTCTATCTCCAAGTTTTTCTAAAACTTTATACAATTGTAATCTTGCATACGCTGTAACAAAAGAAGCAACAACAACATTTGCTGAGTGATGAGGTTCAATATTATCTAAGATGTCAACATAATTTACCAGAATGAATTTGTCACCATCAAGAAGTGTAACATTTTGAACAATTATATTGTTACTAGTAAGCAATTCAAAATAACGTGATGGTTTATCCACATACTCTGTTTTTGACATAAGATTTCTTTGTGCATTCTTACCCCATATACAATTAATCATAATTTTAGATATTTGACGTTTTCCTGGATTCTTCTCGATGTTCTCCAATTTTATACCCTCAGCTGCATAATAATCCTGTACAAACTTTTGTTTCTGTTCTTCTGTCTCAACACCAAATGGATAACCACTACATTCCTGTTTGATCTTTAGATGTTTATCGATATAGGATTTGTATATTTCATCTGTCCAATCTGTCCAATGCCAAATTTGGTACACATCAAGTATTTTGTAGCCAACATCCATTGCTTTGAATAATTCTGGCGTGGTCCACACTCCGGTTATAGCTCGATCTTCTTCTGAATGGTTACATGCCTCGTTCTCATTGATGGCACAAGTGTTGCACAGAGTAAAAACCATTTTCTTGTTACAATGAATCGGTAGAACTGGAATATACAATTTCGATGGTGGTAAAATTGTACATTTAACAAGCCCCGCATAGTCTCTAATGTGTTCTTGATCGATCTGCTCTTGGCTCAAAATTTCTGGATGTCCAACAGGGTAGAATTTATATTTGTTGCAAAATGGATACAACGAACACACATCGATGAACTTGATTTCTTTTGTGGAATCTTGATCAATTTCCTCGTACAATTTGATGGCATTTGTACGTCCACCAAACAATGCTTCTCTTGGCAAAATGGGGTCTCGATGTTTGTAGAAAGATTCCATTTGTTGTTTGAATTTCACATCCGATTTCATTCTTTCGTCGATCTGATGCTCCCAAATTGATTCAACTCTGTAACCAAGACTTTCCAGTTCATCTTTCTTCTGTTGGGTTCTTGTATATAATTCTTCCATGGTGAGCATCGTATAGGGATTCTTGTATTGTCTGTTGTTGTAACATTTTGGACATCCATGAAACAGACATCCATTCATCTCAAAAACTGTTCTTGTGGCTTCCTCATATCCATCGACGTAGTGATTTCTCCTCCATTCAAAGCATGCTTGATTGTTATCATACGTGACAATGATATATGTTGAAGCCAACGTATCGCTTTCATGGAATAGTTTTTAGCACATGGGTATCCACCATCTGGAATGATTCCAATTGTTTTCTCTGGCATTGAATTCTTCCTCCATGCCAAATTGCAAACTTGCGCCAATGTTATTGACTCAATGAACGGGTCAATCTGTTCTGTTTCCAATATGTATTTCCTGAATTTTCCACATCCACGGCGAAGAATATCCACGTCTGATTTGCAGTACTTCTCCATCTCTTCTTGGAAGTTGAATATCACGTAATTTTCTATTTTCTCATTGTACCATTCAAAGAATTTCTCTCGATTTTCCACGCTCATCATGTCTGGTTTGTAGTAATCAGAAGCCAAGTAATGTCCAATGTAATTTTGAAACTTTGGTGAATTCGCCCAATGTGGAAAGTGTCCTTTCGCCATCTCATTCAGCTGAAAAGTTTGTGGAAACTTTGAAAGCGGCATCATCAGAAAACTCAGAGAATCAATAACTTTCACGCTGTTGCATTTTAAACTGAGAATCTTGTTTCCATTCATGATCAGTTCTGGTTTATGAATTCCACTTTGTATGAGTGCTTGAAGTAGAAACTGTGCATCGTATCCCTGAGCATTATGTGCTATTGCAACACATCCTTTGTGATCTTGGTGGAATAACCAGTTTGTGAAGTCTGTTAAAACGTTGTCACCCTTGAATACAAATTCTCTGGAATCCGGTCCGCATGTTTCACATTTTTCTTCGATTGGTTTGCACATGCAATCTCCACAAGCGGTATGTGCAACACAGAAGTTTGGAATATGAACACCTGTGTCTTGTCTGCATTCAAAGTCAAAGAATACATATGGAATCTTTGCAGGTTTCTTTTCCGGTGATTCATATTTTGGAATGTAGCACCTGTGATCTGCTTCAACGATTTCTTTGCAATGTTTGCATTTCTTCAACCCCGCACATATATGTCTGCTTGATTTATTGATGAGAATTTCTTCATCACAATTGTTGCATAGTTGAACCAAATCACATATTTTTCTTTTCTGTTTTCCTTCCGTCTTCAAATGGTTGTCGAAACATGATTTACTTCTGAATGATCGTTGACACGTTCTACACTTCACCCAATTTGTGAAATTACACTGTGTCAATGACCAGCATGCACAAACAAATCTGCATCGATGATCGCCACGCATATGGAATCCAATGTCGCAGAATTCGCAGTAGTAGCTGGTGCCTAGAAATCCTTTGATTGATGTTATGGTGTCGAAGTGATTGTTGTTGTAGTAGATGTGTACACATTTTCTATCCGAACACATTTATGCAGGTTCAAATAGAAATCCAGCGCCAGCAAATTCATTGTGAATTTTCACAACATATTCTGGATACAATATTTCTTGAATCTTGTGGAACTCATTGATACTGCAAACTGTATCGTGTGGAATGCCAGCACGGTTGAGTAGATTTTTTGCTGCATCTGTTTGTGCTGTGTATATTGATTGTCTTATTCTTTTCCATATCTTTGACCAGCACGCAGATCCATCACTATCTGCCTTACACATTCCGACGACAATAGATCTTGCCATACACATAACATCATCAGCATTTTCAATCCGGACAATACTTCTTTTTACTTTTGTCAACTTGTTCTTGTCTGCAAATGGTCCATAATGTAGTGAGTGTCGTGTACCACCTTCCGGAATATCTGTAACGAAGATTTCGAAATTGAGTGCACCGTCATGAATTGTAAAGGCTGCATTTGATTGAACCACATTTTGAATATTATCCATGAGTGTCCCACCATTCAATTCACTGGCTTTTGTGAATGGAATGAAAATGCTCATATCAAGTCCTGGATGATTTATCGTAACTCTGATTCTTGTCTTCTCATTTGCTGAACATTTCTGTTTCAATTCTTCTGTCAACTTCTCAAATATCTCTGGAATGTTTTCGATTGGATCTGTAAATTTCTCGAATTTCACACCAAATTGTCGTGATGCTGATTTAAATTTTCTGGAAAATTTCTCCGAGTTCAGCTCCATTTTGAAATATTTTGTTGGATTGAACACAACACGCTCTCTAGCCAGACTTCTCTTTCTCTTCCCACCAATTTCTCTATTCTGTCTTCGACCGCGTCCAATCTGCCCATCACTAGAACTTTCTTCACTTTCTGCCCTATCAGTTTCCATATAGCTCTCTTCACTTTCTGCCTCATCAGTTTCCATATAGCTCTCTTCACTTTCTACCTTATCAGTTTCCATATCGCTCTCTTCAATAACTGCAGGCCTTGGTCTTTTTCTAACAATATCTTCTTCGCTGGAGGCGTCGTCTGAAACAGGTCTTTTAATTCTCTTAAACATTTTTGTCTTGAGTTTTGTCAGCAAAAAATATTGCGACTGGCTTCTTCGGAGTTGAAGTGTAAAGTGTAGAATTACACCTGCTTTTATAGCTTTTATAGCATTCGCGATGAAAGCTATAAAAGCAGATGTAATTCTACACTTTACACTTCAACTCCGAAGAAGCCAGTCGCAATATTTTTTGCTGACAAAACTCAAGACAAAAATGTTTAAGAGAATTAAAAGACCTGTTTCAGACGACGCCTCCAGCGAAGAAGATATTGTTAGAAAAAGACCAAGGCCTGCAGTTATTGAAGAGAGCTATATTGAGCTACATAAAGAAGATTCAAAAAAATCTACACAGCCACAGACTAGAAAAATTCAAGATAATCTTGTCGAAATGAGACAGATCTCTGCCAATTTGTTTAAACTTTGTAACAAAATGCAATGGCAAGAGAAACAAGAGAAAAACAAAGCTGATAAAAATTGGAAACCGCCATATGGTTACTGTTACAAATGCGGACAAGAATCCCATTGGTCCTTCCATTGTAAAACAGATTTCGGCGACAAAAAAAATGTGAAAACTATACAAAAATGTCTACAAGCAGTAACAATACAAGAACAAAATGCAGATATCAAAACTGAAGAGATGTCTACAACATCAGATGTTTTCAAACAACCCCGACCTGTTGATCCTACGAATGATTCACAGAACAAATCTGAAGATAAAAATCCAGATTTTGAAAATTCCAAGAAAACTTCCAAGAAAAAGAAGCTGAGACCATTCTACATTCCAAAAACAGATAAACGAATCGATACAAACATTTGAAAATTATGTTGTGTGAATAAATTATGAATTGAACAATCGTGTTTTGTTTTTTTCAGCTATGAAAGAGTAACCTTTTGGGGAATGTGGGTGGCCCTGAAAAGGGCCGTTTTTTCTTTTACAGAATTCATAAAAATTCTGCCAAATCAGGAAATATCCCGTTGGGATTAATTGTCACAGACCAAGTAGGATTTGATCTGTGCGCCGCAGCAGCCTGAGCGAAGCTGTCAATTGCTGCATTGCACAGATCTTTCTTCGAGATCTGTGACAAGATCTCCACGAGATCAAGATTGCTTGATTCTTGATTCTTGATTGCTTGATCGCATACTTCAGGCGATGGTCGTCGCCGAGCCAGAAAATCTCTTAGCATCTGTTTCTGTACCACCTTTTGTTCAGGAGAATCCTGCCATTTCCTATATGTTCTTATTTTCGTCTCCTCTGAATCTCTCTTCCTCCATAACTTCTTGATAAATTTCTTTAACGACGGCATAATGAATGAAGTTCACTGAAAAAGTGAAAATATTTTTATACATTTGACACGGGCGTCAATGAAATCACATGTCGCGTTGGCGTTAAAATTGACAAATATTTCCTGACGTTGTGTTTTTTCAGAACCGGATCAACATGCATATTTTTCTTGATCATTATTGCATAGCGATCAAACAAATGTTTTTAATTTCGTTAGATCATTATCTATTATTTGGTACACATGATTGATATATTTATTACCTCGTTAGGCAAATATGGAATGTTTTTCTAGTTTTTGTTTTTGGAATTGTACATATTTTATACATAAAACTGAACACAAGATTGTTACACGGGCGTCAATGAAATCACATAATACTTTGGCGTTAAAATTGACAAATATTTCCTGACGTTGTGTTTTTTCAGAACCGGATCAACATGCATATTTTTCTTGATCATTATTGCATAGCGATCAAACAAATGTTTTTAATTTCGTTAGATCATTATCTATTATTTGGTACACATGATTGATATATTTATTACCTCGTTAGGCAAATATGGAATGTTTTTCTAGTTTTTGGTTTTGGAATTGTACATATTTTATACATAAAAACTGAACACAAGAAACATACTGAACATTTTTCTTCATCATTACAATTGATAACTTTACTTGGTCATCGTTTATGAACGAAGATGAATTCATATGTTAAAACATCTTAATTAATTGCATATACTATCATGAATTTAATCTATAACATATCGAAATAGTAAAACTAACAGATAATGCACTGTAAAGAAACACAACGCCCGGAAACATTTGTCATTTTTAATGCCAAAGTATTATGTGATTTCTCTACCGCCCGCGCAATCGTGATATATGTTCAAACACGGCCGTGAACAATTTTTATTCTGCATTCAAAGATGTCCGAAATCCCCGAACCGTTGATGTCTATACTAAGAGGAACGATAGGGCTAACACCCCAGATAATGCGGGCCGGACACGCAAAAGAAGTAACCGCCAGTGCAAAACTGGTTATGCAAATATGCAAAAAACAACAGCGTTGGAACAAAAGCAAAAGTCTCAAAAGAAAATCGTGGCGTGAACTTTGATGCCATACAAAACGGCCCTTTTCAGGGCCAAAAACAAAAACGGTCCTTTTCAGGACCAACCAATTTTTTCAAAAAGAAAAACTTTTAGCATTGCTTAATAACTAATAATGTTCTTTGTACCCTATGTTTTGTTTTGAAAAAATCACGCCACGAATAATTTAAAACAAAATATACTTGCAAATATTTGTTGTTGAATAAAATATAAATTGAACAATCGTGTTTTTGATTTTTTCAGCAATGAAAGAGTAACCTTTTGGGAAATGTGTGTGGCCCTGAAAAGGGCCGTTTTAAAATTATCATCTGACTTTAACATCGTTTTGTGTTTTTCTTATATCTTGACATATCTTTCCCATGAGAACCAATAGCTTTTGCGAATTCATCACTTTTCTCTGTATCTTTAGATTCTTTACAAGGAAGACGAAATCTGACTTTTGTCTCAGTAGAAGGCTTCATGATACTTTTAGGTTCTTTTTCTTTCGCCGATAATATTTTTTCTTTTTTGATCTGTTTCTGTTCTTTCGATCTCTGAACATCATGAACCCTGATTGGTATATCTATCTCTTCTGCAACGAAACGAAGATTCACTTTTACTTCTTGATGCGTTACTTGTGTTTTCACGTCAATATCCCTGCGAAGACATCTCAGTTCATCTAAAATCGCTTTTAAAATGAGTGTATCTCCACCTATAGTCATTGTCGTATTAGCTTGGCCTGTTGACTGTGGTGCCGCATATGTATTCTGTACAACAGGATTACTGTATATCTCACTCTGAAGAAATTCTGTTAACGGATCCATCTTTGAAAGCAATGCAATGTAACGTTGATCAAATTCGAAAATATTTTTATACATTTGACACGGGCGTCAATGAAATCACATGTCGCATTGACGTTAAAATTGACAAATGTTTCCTGGCGTTGTGTTTTTTCAGAGACGGATCAGCATTCATATTTTTCTTGATCATTATTGCATAGCGATCAAACAAATGTTTTTAATTTCGTTAGATCATTATCTATTATTTGGTACACATGATTGATATATTTATTACCTCGTTAGGCAAATATGGAATGTTTTTCTAGTTTTTGGTTTTGGAATTGTACATATTTTATACATAAAAACTGAACACAAGAAACATACTGAACATTTTTCTTCATCATTACAATTAATAACTTTACTTGGTCATCGTTTATGAACGAAGATGAATTCATATGTTAAAATATCTTAATTAATTGCATATACTATCATGAATTTAATCTATATCATATCGAAATGGTGAAACTAACAGATAATGCACTGAAAAGAAACACAACGTCAGGGAGCATTTGTCATTTTAACGTCAAAGTATTATGTGCTTTCTCTACCGCCCGCGCAATCGTGATATATGTTCAAGACGGATCTTCAGACTTATTCTACATTCAAAGATGACTGCTGTAAACATAACAGATCTTGACGAGATAATGGCCGGTGGGGTATACTGTAAAGCAGTGTACGGTGAAGAAATATCGCTGTTTTGGAGGGCACTCAGCCTAGGGGTTTACGGGACGACCGATGGATGGATGATTCTGAGAGATGCGGCAGTTGACCTGTACTACGCAGAGAGTGACGAACTTGGTGCGTCGGCACAAGATTTACGGCGCACACCACTTTTGGCTGAATCAAGATTGATGGTTGAATTAGCGGCGACTGTTATACAGCGACCTATCGTCATGTTTGATGCTACCAAAGGCGGCTACAAATCAACACCAAGATTCAAGTCATCAATAACTCTAGTGTGGATCCCACACGTTTGCCACGAGCATTATTGTGAATGCGAAATATGGATGAGGCGAGGAGACAAATCAATTGAAGTTTTGGCGAACAAAGAAGTTCAATGTGGCGGATTCTAAACTATAACAAAAATAAAACGGCCCTTTTCAGGGCCACCAAATATTCGAAAAGAAAAACTCTTGATTGCTAATTGATATTTTCCAAAGTGAGATTTTCCTTTTGAAAAAAAATAATTCTAAGTCCATTTTCATTTTTTCGATCAGAAATGTCACATCAATGACAGGAACATCTATCCTCAGGCTGGGAACTATGGCCCAGTACCCCCCAGACATGGGCACTATGGCCCAGTACCCCCCAGACATGGGCACTATGGCCCAGTACCCCCCAGACATGGGCACTATGGCCCATGGGCCATAGTGCCCATGTCTGGGGGGGTACTGGGCCATAGTGCCCATGTCTGGGGGGTACTGGGCCATAGTGCCCATGTCTGGGGGGTACTGGGCCATAGTTCCCACCATTACTACTTACATGTTATAACCATATGTATATCCACTTATATATATGTAAATTATCCCAAGGATCTTCAGCAGTGCCATGAGTGCATGCGTATGAGTTTGTTGCCGACTAGTTGGGGTATAAAAACATGCGCATGCGCACAGCGCAGAATTCAACAAACGTACATTATTTGGAGCGATTCTGGTAAAGCTCTACATTGTTGCGCGGTTCGCAGGATTGTAGAAAGACACCATTTCGATCACTCTTTTTGGTTTAAATTAGTATTGCATACATCAGTGTTCTGTCATATGCGAGGAAGACGCACGCAGTTTCTTATTTGAGTCGATTTATTTCGCGCATGCGCATAGGATAAAATGATAAATGTATGGATTTTTGTGAAATGATACAATCACATCAAGGATCTACATAGTACATAAATTTGCGTTATACAGCTGCACATTTTGACATGGCACCAGAGTAGTACTGTGGATATGGGTTGTATGGTCACAATACCATCTAGTCCGATCTACTTGCGCGTGCACATTACAAACACGTGGTCAAATCGTGCATTATTGAGCAATTATGTAAAGTTTAAGACTCGTGGCACCATTTGAACATGACCATCACCGTGCCCTATAGGCGATGTCTAAAACGGAACGTAATGCCATTGAATGCACAGGGAAGTGGTGTCATTCGATCACCTGGGCTATATGCTTAGCAACCATTGATACCGTTAAATACAAACTACATGTATAGATTCAATCTTCTGACCTGATGTATCTCCAGTTTCACAATAGAGTATTGACTGCATAGAAAATGCCGTTTCTTAGCGCGGAATCATACGACGCTATAAGCTATAATTGCATTATACTTTCAGTTCCGGGTAGTTGCTTAGAAACCGTTACCAGGGAGTGATCATGTGGCAAAGTATACCGTTCTAAAAAAAAAATACACCGTGACAGTGGCCCATGGGAACATACCTGTAAAATTTCAGACCTGTAGCACCATTTGAACATAACCATCAGCATGTGCATGCAAAGAATGTCTAAATTGGGGCATAATACAATTGGATTCACAGGGCAATGGTGTCATTCGATCATTTGGGGTATTTGCTTAGCAACCGTTGCTACCCTTAAATACAAGTTACGATATGCCATCTGGCCAGATATATCTCAAATTTCACAATAGGGTGTTGACTGCATCAAAAACGCAATTTCCTTGGGCTGAATTACGACCGTAAAAGCTATAATTGTATTTTACTTTCAATATCGGGTAGATGCATAGCAACCGTTACCAGGGAGTGACCACGTGGCAATATAACCAGATCGTAAAATAATCAGTGGTCCATGGGGAACATACATCTAAAGTTTCAGAAATGTGACACCACTTGAACATAAACAACACCATACATCTAAACACTGGCCACAATATAAAAAATACCACTGGGAGCCCAGGGTCAGGGTGTCGATCGTTGTGGGGAGCCAGGGTTCAAAGGGTTAAGCCAATGCATTCTCTTATATATGCGAGGCGACCTATGGTCGACTCGCATATATAAGAGAATGTATTGGCACAGGGCCGTTCTGTTGGGTAAAGGGTTAATAATATACTTTATACCACAATTCGATGCTTTATACCACAATCCACGTGCAATTTCAAATCGTGTGAGCCGTGTCAAGGGGCGTTGTTTTGCTGTGTGCCAAGGACTATTTTTTACGAAGAAAAACGTTCGTATATATAGACGTTTCATTTATCGATATTTATCGGAATTTTTCATATATTTTGATCAATGTAATTTCTCCTTGTATATTATATAACTGTGTATTAAGTCGGTTACTGGACTCGCAATTGGACATTCGTAAACTAAATGGACTCGTGCAACGCCCTCGACCACCTAGCTAGTTACTAGTTACGAATGTATAGTAGCTCGTCCATTAATCCTGACGTAATTTAGTGTAGAACACACGTATGTATTCTACCCTGAACACTGATCGAAGTGTGCATCGATCCATGCATATCACTTTAATTTTGATGTCTCTTCATCACTTCACAGTCTGCGTTAGAAGAATTACTCAACAGCTAAAGATGTCGGTACACCCGGAAGTTCAAGTGCATGTTGTCAGTGGACCGCCACCACCATCTGTGCCACCACCTGCGGTGCATAAGGCTGGTGGACCGCCGCCGCCACCCGCGGTGCATGTACCACCCGATTACTTTAAGGAGGAACGTTATCCGGCGCCGCCGCCACCCGCGGTGCCGCCACACGCGATGCACGCGCCGGGTGGACCGGCGCCGCCGCCCGCAGCACATGCAGGAGGGCCACAACCGGGTACTGGTGCCCCGACAATTTATCCCGGAGGAAGTCACCCAACAATCGTTGGTTCATGGCAACAGCAACCGCAGGGTAAGTTTTTTTCTTTGGCGAAAATGCTTGCGGTGACTCCGATAAAACAATAAGGACATTTTTTTCCAGTGTTGGAATAAAGATTTCGTAGATGTGCGGTATAATCCCTTTATGATGGGAGCTGCGCTGGCGTAACATTAAATACCCTGTGCCAATGCATTCTTTTATATATGCGAGTCGACCATATGTCGTCTCGCGTACATTTTTTTATATTTTTTTCTTTCATTCTATTTTTTTTATCATTTTTTTTTTCTTATATTTTTAAACAATTTTATCATTTTTTTAATATTTTTGTTCTTACTTTCTTTATCATTTTTTTCTCTTACATTCTTTAACAATTTTTATCATTTTTTATCATTATTTCTTACATTCTTTAACAATTTTTATCATTTAAAATATTAAATATCATTATAAAATATTATAAAATTTGTTAGGCCAATGCATTCTCTTATAAATGCGACCGACCTATATGGTTGACTCGCATATATAAGAAAATGCATTGGCACAGGGTTTTCGCAAAATTCAGGAAGCTCCAGTTATGGAAGGGTTAATTTGTGCGACACCTTTCTCATAATAACACTGGACCTAAGCTCCATATCTAACGATAACACTATAACTGAATATCTGGTCTGCATGATGACTTGGATAAATAACATATAGAATAACTTTGAAATACGCTCCATCTTGTCTTGAAATTCGACAGCGTTAAAAAAAAATCACACAGAATATAACTATATATCCCTTTGATGACTGAAGCGTCCTGATTTTTCCACGAAAACCCTGCATGTGCCAATGCATTCTCTTATATATGCGAGTCGACCATAGGTCGCCTCGCATATATAAGAGAATGCAATGGCCTCACATTATTTACCTTGATCGTGTAATGATGAATATGAATATATGAATATATATCAGTTTATATTTAGAGAAATTGAGAAAACTATTGCATGTGAATTCAATAATTTGAATGGCGCAGGTAAATTTGTAATGATTATGACAACCGTAACCTGGTGTCCGGTTGTCCGTAACCTGGTGCCCGGTGTTATTGCTTTGAAAGGTAATCATGTTCGACTGGTGTTGTTAGATTGGTAATGAGACTAGCGGTTTCTACGTCTTGTCCTGTCATATTGTCTGTTTCGAATCAATGAGTGTTATTGCTAATATGATGATACGTAAACGTAATTTGCGCCCGCTGGTTAATCTTTCGTAGGATTTGATGATTAATTAACCATAATTACAAAAATCATACCGGTATATGTAAATGATCATACACTCAAAAAAAATTCATTGTAATATTACGACAGAAACTGTTGGCAGGAATGGGACCATCAGTAACTGTCGTAAAATTACGAGATCAACGTAATCTGACATTTACAAATTTGATCGTATATTTACAAAATGATCGTAATATTATGACAGAAAAACTATCGTAAAATTACAACATCATCGTAATGTGAATTTGCGGTTTAATCGTAAAATTACATGGCCAACGTAATCTGAAGCTGAGAACCTGGTGTGAATTGAACCGTGGTGGGGTCTCAATCGATCTACCCCTACACATTATAAACAAATGCCAGTAAATGACATAAGTAGCTTGAGGATGGATGTGATCCATCGAACCACAGAAAAATTCAACCAGGTCCACAGGTGCTAAATGTCTGCACTATACATCTACAATTATAGATAAAAATCAAAAATCAATGTCCAACACCTAATTGTCATGAAATCGACATTTCTCGTACAACAACATTTTGGAACAAAGTTACATACCGGTACCTTGAATAATTAGCCTAACTAATGTAGGTACCAACCTGTGCTTTCACCATGACAAAAGATAACAAACTCTGATAATCAACACCCGAGTTTGACTACCTGTACTGGTAAATGCCCTCCGGGGGTGGGGCGGGGTCAGAAAACATTTTCAGGCACGTATGCTGATTTTTTACTTTCGACCCTTGTTGGGACCCCCACCCACCATGCGTCCAAATTTTTCCGACCATTTTTGGACACCCACCCCCTTTTAACACTAAAGCAGATTTGCGGGGGGAATTCACTGTAAACAGCTGTATATGAATTTCTGTGCATACTATTTGGATGTTAACATTGGCATGTAAATAGGAACGGGTCATTTTGGGGTCATTCGGCCAAAAAAACATGGCTGCCAGCTGCCATCTTGGATTTCAAAATTTGCAAAAAAAATACAACACAATAACTGCCTGCAGTCAGTTTAGCAGTTAGAATTACATTATTTCTCTTATTCTAAGGTGTTTTAAGCCAAATTCATTGAAAAAAAACAGTCAAAAACTTGCAGGAAAAAAAGTTCTGAGTTGCGGAAAAAATTGTTTGTTAGTCCCATCGACCAAACCACCCACCCAGTGACCCACCCCCGCATAAGTGCCCGTAAAAAATACCCCCCCGACCCCCATAGGCATAATATGATAATAACATGGGAGGAACAGAGGGAACATGGACTACCGGTGTACCTACATCTAATGATAATAACATGGGAAGGACAGGAAACACCGGCTACCTTCATCTAATTACTAGTATAATAACATGGGAATATTAACAGAGGAAACACAGTCTACTTTCATCTAATTACTAGTATAGTAACATGGGAATATTAACAGAGGAAACATGGGCTACCTTCACAGTGGTCAGTGATTTGTAACATGAGAGCAGATGGTGCATAAATCACTTAATTTTTTTTTAAGTACTGAATTGTACACAACTAAGTGTAGCACACATGTTTTCCTCTACCAACAATTAATCTGCCTTTGCTGTGATATCGCTTAATTGTAGGAAGCCACGTAAAACCACAAATATAAAATAAATAAATGAAAGGCAGTAGCAACATTGAGTAAATTTTTTGGGGTTTTGTTGCTTTCCACAACTAAGGCGATATAACAATGAGGCCAGATCATTTGTTGTTGATGGAAACCATGTGATCTATGGTTAGTCACCTACAATAGGTAGTCACGATGCACCGTCTGCACATATCATATGTACTCCGCCGATCGGAAAGTTTTCTTCAGGCAAGAAGTTGGACAGAGGTCGCCACATAGGAATCGAACCCATGTCAGTCACTAGCTCAGGTCCTACAGCTTGGTGACCGGTACCGTGCTCATTGGACCACTGACCAACCAAGACACCACCCCCCCCCAATAATAAACAACAATGTACATATAGTATACACTGATACAACTACTATTTAAACATGAAATACATAGACGTGTGTCTCCTTAATTATGCAGCCATTGTTATTGACCCAGAAACTCAAACCCAACAAAGCGCTCCCAAAGTTCCATTGGTTTAATTTGGAAATCCTGAAAATGAAGTAACAATATTATACACGGTACTAACTACTATGGACAAAAAGCAGCTCAGCATTTGCGCCAAGATTTTCGAGTGTCACTGTCAGCTAATGTATTGACATCCTGTTCAAACACCGCTGTTTTTTTGTTTTAATAATTTTTCGACTTTCCCAAATTTTAAATCAAACTAACAACATAGGGACTGGAATACCAGCACCGAAGCCGACCCACCCAAACTCAGTTGCGGCAGTTTCTGACAAAAAATTTGCTTTAGTATATCTGGGATAAATCGCAACCATCTTTCATACTTTGCGATAATTACTTTGCGATATCTTTGACTGATGATAAATCACAAACAAATTTGGGTTCAAGTTTTGAAAACCCTCCTGTCATTTTCCAAATATCTATTTAAAAATACATGTTGATAAATCGCAAAACTTTGCGATAAATTGCAAACATCTTTACGATAGATCGTAAAATACTTCGCAATTTTATATAACAGAATAGCAATCATCTTTGCGATAAAAACTGTTAATTACTTTGCAAACAAATTAACATACCTTTGCAATGGCAAAGGTAAGTGTCGCAAATTTGTTTGTGATTTATCAGTCAAAGATAATATCGCAAAGTAATTATCGCAAAGTATCGTATGAAAGATGGTTGCGATTTATCCCAGATATACTAAAGCAAATTTTTTGTCATAAACTACCGCAACTGAGTTTGGGTGGGTCGGCTTCGGCGCTGGTATAATACACATGTATGACCTGGTTTAGCATAGAGTGGGGATTATAATCTTCCTGAGTGTGGCACGAACTTGGCCATGCATCTAATCCTGAGTTCACATGGTTTGGGACATAATCACATTGACTGGTAACATTAAAGGTACTCAATCCGATAAAACTCCTCTCAATTACTATTTCAATGGCTTCGGGGGTCAAAAATATTTGATTCGAGTCGAGGAAGTCACCCATCAAAGCTCAGATTTGTTAGATATCGATTTTAGAAATCTATTATTTTTCATTATCGGGAATATTATCTGGCCCAGAACTCAGTCAAAATGCGCTGTTATTACCACTAGATTTTAGAGTTATCCATCCTTGTCCGTTTGAATAGATTTTGGAGTACACATCCAGAGCAGATTACGGCAGTTTAAGGCAATTATTAGTACTCATCTCGAGTAAATAACAAATTTCAAAAATCAATATTTAATAACTCTGAGCTTTGTTTGATGGGTTCCTCGACTCGAATCAAATATTTTGTACCCCCAAAGCCAAAGAAATAGTAATATAGGACCATCTGATCGGATTGTTGTTGTTGGAATCTGTTGAGATGGGGACCCTCTGTTCGGATTGAGTACCTTTAAGTTAGTTGGTATTCAGATCTCTTATAGGAAACATGTGTTACTAAATATTTACTGGACACAGAACGAATCGTGTTATGTTCCAGGTTTTCTGCTGTGATGACTCGCTTTCACATACCCAAGTTGTACCCAGTAACCAAGTTATCCCGACAATCTTGCAAACAATCTTCTGATGTATACCGGGTACCGGTATATAGAACCATGGTTTATGAATATATCTAGGTTATTAGGCCTGAGCATTGAGGGGCAAGGGGGGGGGGGGGTGCAAGGTGCAAATGGAATTATGCAAAATTGTGTTTTTGGTCAGATTCAAGGGGGAGGGGGTGCAGTGTTGAAATTTCCCGAAGTGGACACCCACCGCCCTGAACAAACGGTACCGTAACTCCACTGCAGTGGCCATCTTGATACCACTGTGGATACCGTAAACTACCAGCAATACAATGGTCTTCACCGGGGTATCACCCTGTTTTTCAAGTCAATTACTTTGATTATAGTGGTACACTGTACCTCTGTGTGGAACCCCACAACCACGGGGATGTGTGTATGCCAACAATGAAAACTAAAATGGTAATTCCTATCTAGAGGTCACCTCGAGGATCCATATTAAGTTCGATGAAGGGTTGTGGCCTGTAGGGTGTGCCAAAGAATTTAGTGATGCAAAGAGTAAAAACACAAGATACCTGCTAGTGGCCATGTATTTCATCGAAAATTGTTCAAATTCAATCGTTCCCATCTAGAGGTGATCCCAAACAAATGAAACATACATGTAGTAATGTACCCTTAAATTTTCAAAACATTTCACCAATAATTGTGAGCTTCATGGTGTGCCGATTGATTCAAATTTGAAATCCAGTATGGCTGCTGGTAGCCATGTTTTTTAAACAAAATTCGGAAAAAATGGAATAGCTGCCATCAAGATGTGACCCTGAAGATCCATACCGGTATGAAGTTTGGTGACGATCAGATGAGAGATGTTACATGTAGGGTGTGATAAGGCCTAAAAAAACAATACCTTTGTTTCCGCTAACGAGCTAAAAAAAATTAGGGTAGGTAGGTAGGCTTAACTTTGTTTTTTTTGTTAACTTTTTTTTTCTCAGTACCGGTATCTTTTAAAATAACTGTATAATACTTGTCAATAACCCAAACTATGCACTTCTTAGCCCCAATCAGGTTAACCCAGATGACAGAGGAACTAGAAACTCCAATTCAATCTTACATATGTTTTAATATTTACATATATTCTAGTCTATATACTAATATAGTCTTTGATAATCCTAATATTTCCCATATAGTCTGGCGACAACTGGAGTCAGTCCACTGCACTGTTCACATATTGGAGCGACCGTCTTGTACCGAGCTCTTAAGGATAGCTTCACAACACCACCTTCTCCTCCGCATTCAGTGAAGGATCTAGGTATTGTTTGGGGACACCTGTTTTTGGGCAATGATATGCCAAAGGCATAACCTGAAGGCCTGAGCGGAGCAATGTTTGGGAAGGGTGACCTCCTGATGATGGTGGGGGTTCTTCCCCTGGAAAAATTTTGAAAATCCATTGCATTTAGAGCTAATATAAGGCTCTTTGAGTCAGTATTTTGAATTTTACTGAGAGGTCAATTTGATCAAGTTTCTCAAGCATAAATTTGGAACTTTTTATATATGTATGGATTGGAAATGCTTATAAGTTATTGTCAGATATCTTTTGGTTCAATGGATTATGCTTATCCTGCTTGAAATGAGACTTGCCATTATTACTCTTATTCATAAATAGGCTATTTTATAAAATTCAAGTGAGACACATACCATACATAATATACTACGTGTACATGTAGTACAGAAATACTACATGTACATGTAGTACAGAAACAATGTACATGTATTAAGGTAGTAATGACTATATATGGTACTAATCTCTATGTTAATTTTTCATTTGGTATTTTGAGATCCCACTTGATAACCAGGTTGATTTGATCAAATTGTTAATGTTCCTGTGCTGTAAAAAAGTGTAATTGATTGAAATACTGAAGTCTGAATGCTGAATGATAACATACCTGAACTCAAATTATTTAAAGTTTTCACAGACGAAAGCTAGATAAAGCCAAACATACTTTACAGTATGATTCCAATTCAAATCTTTTTGTAAACTTACATTTCTTATGTCAATATATAGAAATATAGAAATGTTTTGCATCTTGTTATGATATGAATTGGGACCTAAATTAAAAAAAAAAATTTAAATAAATGTTTTTGTTTTTTTTGGTCCAATTTTTAATTTTTTTTGCAATGGCAATAAAAAGTTTAGGGTCGGGGTTTTAAAATAGGGTCGGTCGGGTTAGCGGAAACAAACGTATTTTTTGTTAAGGCCTAAAGGATTTAGTCAAACAAAGAGTAAAAACAAGATGGCCGTTGGCAGCCATGTTTTTTTACCAGAATTTCGATGGGGTAATCTCTCATTTAGATGTCACTATGGTGAATCCATATTATGTTTGGTGACGATCGGATGAGAGATGTTGCCTGTTGCTGTTAGCAGCCATGTACAGGTATTTTTACCAGAAAATTGAAAACAAAAGTTTGGCTAAATCTTGTGCTAGGAGCGGGGCATATTTTACCCACAAGTTTTGAATTCTCATTCCAAATGACTTTCTGTCACAATTTCAGTACCGGTTCTCATAATTTGCTACGGTAATCAGGCATGCTGAAGCAAACTGGGCCAAGACAAAGGGTTGCAGTGGCACATTGCCAAAGCCAAACAACGTAAATTAAGAGGGCTGCAATTTATGCTACAGAATAACAGTTCACATTTACAATGAAAATGAACTGAAAACAAATTGCCAATTGCCCCCATACATTCTGGAACACAGTTGAAGTAACTGCGTCGCAACCGATAGCAAACCCTGTGTACCCATTAGCACATTTTTAAAAACATATACATAGGCATACCCTTCACTTAACCCTGACGTCCTGAACATTAAATGACCCCCAACCGAGGCACCTGGTGTTATATAGTGTTTTGACGACATACATGTAACCCATACTCTTGGGCTCCAAATAAACATGCATGCACCTTTATTATTTTTGTGGGAAATTTCCCCCACACACAGTGCTTATTTGGGTCTGCACAATGATTAATTTTGAGGCTATGAAAATTGAAAAGAGCACAAAGTCAAGATTTCTATATGATTCTGATATCAAAATGATGAGCTTATAACTTTATGCATGTACATATTCTAGTATATGGCATACATACCCTGCTTGACAAAACAAGTGTCCACCTAACCGCTGTGCAGTTAGCGTTGCCACCGCGGCTGAAATGCAACTACACCGCAGCTCCATCGGCTAACTACAGTTGGGCCGCGGTGTACATGTACTTGCCGTTCAGCCATGGTGTAGTTGCCGCGGTGTACACTGTACGTTCATTAAACTGAAAAAAGACGATACAAACCGGAAATCTAACCATGGTGCACAGTGTAGTTGCATTTCGGCCGCAGGGTACTTGTTGTTGGGCCACAGTGTACTTGCCGTTCGGCCGCGGTGCTAAACTGCAGTTACAAACTCTGACACCGCGGCCGAACGGCAAATACACCGCGGTGCCAATGGACACTTGTTTTGTCCAGCGGGGTATGGACATTTAATTAAAGGTACTCAATCCGATCAGGCCCTCATCAATTACTATTTCTTTGGCTTCGGGGATAAAAATAATTGATTCGATCATTCGAGTCGAGGAACCAACCTATCAACGCTCAGAGTGATCAGATATCAATTTTTGAAGTTTTGTTATTTCTATATGTTCTGGCCCAGAAACACGCCGTCAAAAGGATGGTCTCAGTCAAAATTGCAATATTAATACACTTGATTTTAGAGTTATCCATCTTTGTCTGTTTGAATAAGTTTTTCTGGGGAAATTATTAGTACACATCTCGAGTGCAATTAGGGCTCTACAAATTGGCAATTTACCACAAAAAATCGGAATCCGATATCAAATCGGGCTGCCTATGTCAACATGAATAGCAACCAGTCAGTCCAGATTTTATTATTATACTGCCTCGGGAAATTTCAGTGTACCATACACGTACATGTACTATTGTAGGCCTAATTTGTTGGCAGAAAATAGCATCACATCTGCAATTCTCCTTATCCTGTTGTTTTAGTTATATATATATTTCAATTCAGTTTTATTAACTCAAGTAAAATATTTCTAAGTATATATATGTGTATGCGCAAAAATAGTTAATACTATTACTAGTATCAAGTTTGCAGTTACAGATTATCATTTCCAGCAATAATCACTTAAAATAATTAAGTCAAGTACATGTACTTCATATAATGAAAGTGTCAATGACACTGTACCTCAACTTGGAAAGGGAATAATTTAATGTGGAGCGATTAGGGGTGCGGAAAGTTGAAATGTCTAAGTAATACTAGATTATCAACATGAAGAGATATACATATACCGGTACATGTATACCGGTATATAAAAAAGTTAAATCCAAGATGGTTACAGATGTAAAATCCAGGTGGCTATGTTTTCCAATAAAATTTAAAAACATTTGATAGCTTCCATCTAGTAAGATCAATATCAAGATTAATATGAAGTCTGGAGATGATCGGATGAGGGAAGTGGACTGTAGGGTGTGCCAAAGGATTTTGTCATGCAAAGAGTAAAATCCAAGATGGCTGCCAGTGGACACATTTTAAGACCAAATGAACCTAAAATGACTTGTTATCTACATGCCTGTGTCAACAGCCATGACAAATTTCATGATGATCCGATTAAAGGTACGACCTGTAGCCCATGCCAAAAGGATTTAGTCATGCAAAGAGTAAAATCCACGATGGCTGCTGGCGGCCATGATTTTGGCCGAATAACCTAAAAATTACTCGATCTCATCTACATGTCAATGTCAACATCCATGACAAATTTCACAATGATCTGACAAAAGGTGCGTTCTGTAGCACGTGCCAAAGGATTTAGTCATGCAAAGTGTAAAATCCAAGATGGCTGCTGGCGGCCATGTTTTTTGGTCGAATGACTGGACAATGACTCGTTCCCATCTACATGTCATATTTAACAACCATGACAAATTTCATGATGATCTGACCAAAGGTTAGACTTGTGGCCTGTGTGAAAGGATTTAGTCATGCAAAGAGTAAAATCCAAGATGGCTGCCAGCGGCCATGTTTTTTGGCCGAACGACCCCAAAATTACTCGTTCCCATCTACATGTCAATATTAACACCCATGACAAATTTAAAGATGACCAGACGAACAGTAGCCTGTGCTAATGGATTGAATTTTGAAATCAAAGATGGCCGCGGGCAGCCATGTTTTTTTGTCCGAATGACCCCAAAATGACTCATTCCCATCTACATTCCAATTTAAACAGCCATGACAAATTTCATGATGATCAGACTAAAGCTACGATCTGTAGCCCGTGCTAAAGGATTTAGTCATCCAAAGAGTAAAATCCAAGATGGCTGCTGGCGGCCATGTTTTTTGGCCAAATGACCCCAAAATGACTCGTTCCCATCTACATGTCATTGTCAACATTCATGACAAATTTTATGATGATCTGACCAAAGGTACGACCTGTAGCCCGTGCCAAAGGATTTAGTCACGCAAAGAGTAAAATCCAAGATAGCCAGCTGAGATAGCTGCCAGCGGCCATGTTTTTTGGCCGAATGACCCCAAAAGTACTCGTTTCCCATCTACATGTAAATATTAACATCCATGACAAATTTCATGATGATCCGACCAAAGGTACAACCTGTAGGGCGTGCCAAAGAATTTAGTCATGCAAAGAGTAAAATCCAAGAGGGCTGTCGACGGCCATGTTTTTTGGTCGAATGACCCCAAAATTACTCGTTTCCCATCTACATGTCAATATTAACATCCATGACAAATTTCATGATGATCAGACGAACAGTACGACCTGTAGACCGTTCTAATGGATTGAATATTGAAATCCAAGATGGCCACTGGTAGCCATGTTTTTTTATCCAAATGAATCGTTCCGGTCTAAATGTTGATGTCAACAGCTATGTGAAATTTCATAATGATCTGACCAAAGGTACGACCTGTAGCCTGTATTGTTCACGAATTACGCACACACGCATACATGTACACACAGACGACAAAGCCATGGCAATAGCTCAAACTTTACAAAGTAAAGTTGACCTAATAATGTGGGCGGTGTAAGGCAGCGTTTGTTTGCATATGGTATCTTGGTGTTGATGATTAACGAAAATACCATACAGCACTAGTCTCCCAGATGCCTCGGGTTTATGTACCATAAGCTTTCTCACCAAGCTTTTTACCCTGCTGGGTAAAACAAGTGTCCCACTTAACCACGGTGCAGTTATCATTGCCACCGCGGCCGAAATGCAACTACCGGTACATCGCGGCTCCACTGGCTAACTACAGTTGGGCCGCTGTGTATTTGCCATTCGGCCATGGTGTAGTTACCGCTGTGTACATTCATTAAACTGAAAAAAGACAATACAAACCAGAAATCTAACCACGGTGTACATGCCATGCGGCCCCGTTGTAGTTGCTTTTCGGCCATGGTGTACATGTGTACTTGACGTTTGGCTGCGGTGTACTTGCCGCTCAGCCGCGGTGCTCAACGGCAGTTACAAACTCTGACACCACGGTCGAATGGCAAATACACCGCGGTGCCAATGGACACTTGTTTTGTCCAGCAGGGTACATCAGCCAGGGCAACCCAGAAGTTAACGGTCTAACCTGGGCTTCCTAGATGGTAGGGACCACTTGGTTAGTGGGTACAACGTGGGCATGTGAAAGCAAGTCATCACAGCAGAAAACCTGGAACATAACACGATTTGTTCTGACTTAACCCGAGGTCAGCCAATAATAGAATGTTTGCGTCGTGTGAGTGTTTAGTGATTTATATAGCCACACAATGTTGACCGAATCGAAACCTTGCTTGAGTCTTGACAGTTAGTTTTGCAAATGTTCGTATACTAATATTATATCACGACATACTGTCCATACTGAAGTATTGCATTATTATGTATTTTTCGCAACATTACATTTTCTACCTGGTTTTTAGGCACGTCATTGAAATTTGCATGCATCTTTTTTTATCTCGATTCCATCATTTCCTAATTTCTGATGATTGGTTGGTGATTATCACAATACGCCAGGGGCAGGTGAACACTGTGCATGCATACTGTACTAGTAACTATCACAAGTATAACATACTGTGGGAACAACTTAGTGTATGTTCAGACGACCACGATACACTCGTAAGTGGAGGAATAGTTTGTTCAGACGATTGCAATCTCATCGTACATTATGAAGCATATGTTGTTCTAAAGAATGTGATTGACTACCCTACGACCATTGCCAGCTACGATTTTTACGTACACACGGCTGTCGGCCTGTGACGATATGCTTGGTCACGGTACAATATGTATCGCGATACGGGGCCAATGTAATGATACAATACGTATCGTGATAGGCAAAATTGTATCGCACGAGTAAAATAGCTATTCATCACTCCAAATTTGCACACTCTCAGGTTGAGTTTTAATGATAGTTTTTCTAATATTACTGTGGACTTTCATAATTGTTTAGTTATATGTGTATTGTAGTATGTAGTAATGTAGTATGCTCGTACACATCCAGAAATACCAGTACAACATGACATATTGATACTGAAGACGGTAAAAGAGTTGAAAAGTTTCTCACTCATCTGTTTATATATCATATAATCACAACAGCTGGCTGAGAATGATGTCGTTTCAAATGGTGTGACATGTTGGTCGTAACACCAGTCTTGTAAGAGGTTGCCGTCGAACATAATTTGCAGATCGTTTTAGTTCTGTCTGTCTTAATGCATGGCTTTCCATCCTCAAAGGGTTACGTCCCAAAACCGAAATACTGCCAGATTTTCTAGCTGTAGGCCGCTGTCGGATTGACAAGTTTTAAGCTTTCTTGAGCAGACATCTTTCCACGGCCCACGTGTTGTTGTTTTGCGCAGACGATATATCCAATATACTAGTATTTGATTGATTGAAATGAAATCACAGCAGTTCATCAAATTAACCAATCAGAGCATGGCTTACAGTCTGAGGCTAGGTTACGTAGGTCAGTCATATCACTTCCGCAAACGTTTGTGTCAAAGATCAATGTGCGAGCTCACGGAAACAAACGAAATTTACAGATTTACTTCCAATAAAACTTCGTAAGCATTCACAGCTTATGGAAACGAACGAGGGGTCCCGATTTACTTCGGATGGTAACTGCATAATACGGAAGCGGAACTGTATCGTAGTGTATCGAAATTACAGACAAATGAATCGCGTATAGAATCATGAATGACGAATCGCGATGAATCGAAATCACGATGAATCGTTACAGGCCTATACAGCTGCGATTACATCGCAAGAGGAGGTAACCAAGGATATCCACATTTCGCATCTAGAATCAAACAGCGCTTGATATCAATTTATGACCAACGATTTTGATGTTAGCATGCGCAATCGAGCTACCGGTTACTTCCTGCGACGGAAATCTTTCCGCTTACGATTGTATCGTGGTCGTCTGAACGTAAACTTATCAATTTCATGCATTATTGCATAATATTTTTAAACATAACTTATTTAACATCTTCGACTTGCTTTAAATTTAATTTATTTTCATGAAAAGGAATAATATGGTTGTAAATATAGAAGGCAGATGACTCTTCTACCCGAGAGGTCTAGATTTCTTGGACACGGTCGTTAGACGCAACGTCAAGCTTGGTTAGTCTTTGAATGGTTGACTGAATGACTGGGTTGGGTTTCCGGGTGATGCCAATGTTCGGTGCAACTTACGCACTTCTCACTCTCTCGTCCTGTTACACTGGGGGCTCGTCTGCCCATTAGAGGACTGTCATGATACAACCTCCAGGTCTCAGCCATTAGATGCTTTGTCTGATCACCGAGGTTAAGTAACGTCAAGCTCGGTTAGTCCTTGGATGGGTGACCGGCTTGGAATTATGGTGCTGCTACATTTCGGTGCGACTCCATCACTTCTTGCTCTCAGTCTCATTCTGTTAAGGTAGTGTTAATTATACTGTACAATCGTCATGCTAATTTGCTATTGCTATTTTGCATGTTTTAAAATAATACTTGATTCATACATGTTTCTGTTATGTAATTCAGCAAGCGAAACATTAAATTATATTTGAAATAGCAATTTTTTGCGGTCATTTGTGAAATAACCATGGCACAACTTATTTCAATTCAAGCTCGAAGTCACTGTCACTGTCGCTAATGGGGTCGTTGTCGTAATGTTTTATACATAGATGCACACCGTGTGCATTTATGTATACATAAATGCACACCAGTCTCGCGTAGTGTCATGTGACAGGGGTCATTGTCGTAGTGTTTTCTACATAAATGCACACGTTTTGATATTTTTTGTAAGTTTATTTTCTTCCGTTCATTGACCAAACAACCATGCAGTTCTTTCCGTCGCTGTTTAATACTAAGAAAAATATGCGACCGATGACCAATCTTATTGCAGTTTCGATAATTGTGATAAAAGAATGCCTTTATCAGAACTTCGGAAGAAAAATAGTTATGAATTGAAGCAGACGGCAATTATTTACGGTAACGTTTCAATCTCGCACCGACTGAGACTGGTGTGCATTTATGTACATAAATGCACACGGTGTGCATTTATGTATAAAACGTTACGACAACGACCCCATTAGCGTCACTGTCAGTGTGCGTTTTGTTTTTATTTGGTTTTGTCTGCAATATTTCGCCAGTCAGTGTCGACTTTGGCTTTAAGAAATCTATTCTTAGAATGGGGTCCTACTAAACAACGAACACAAACGAACACAAACGAACATAAACGAACACAGGTCCAAAAAGCGGAGTAGAAGAGTGAAATTTGGTTTGTGTGTGCGCGTGGGTCCATTCTATGTGTATGTGGTGTTATTTCCAACTTTGATGACTTAGTTTTTTAGTTATTAGCATTATTTTAATACAAAACTACTAAACAACGAACACAAACGAACATAAGATTAGCGGCAGTGCAGAGGCTACCATGCAGGTGTTAATTAACTACGGCTTACTCTGTCTCCTTGTTTTTACTGCAAGATGATTGTCAATTTTATCACTGATGGCAATAAAAACACGGGGAAACATCAGAGGTCGGCGTTTTAATAGCTAACAAAACATTTGAGTCAATAAGATGGGAAAGTATTCAATAGCGAGAGCGGCTTGGAAACAATAGAAAACAAAATCATTTATGACGAAATACAGACAGACATAATTGACAAATATTTGTGACAACAGACGATACCTTACATTTATGGAAAGACTAAAGACGAAAGTTTTCAATGCTAGAAAACAAATTTCAACAATTCAGAAATGGACAAATAACGATTATGAAAGCATTAAAGGTGTGGGAGTCCTTGCCAGTGGGTATATATGCTGTGAAAATATTTCCAACGGTCAAAAACCGACACAAAAAGAAAATGTAGACAGTCTTAGACAGACTTTGTCCGTATTCAAATAAGAAATATCGCATAAACAGTATGTTATTGTCATATGTTTGACCATTGTATAAACAAAAGCATAAAAAGTTACTTTCCTGGTGTTTGTTTATATTATGATGGTAAACATAAAGAGCGTTCTTTGTTGCTGAATTCCTGATATGGAACTAATAAAGAGCGTTTATATCATTTGTGTGTGATTAGCCAGTAACACGTATACTGTGCTGTCTTCTGTAACACAATCAGGCTCTTGCTTAGGTAAAATATAGTAGGTCTTTATGATAGCATGCTGTTTACACGATGAACGAAACTGTATGCGTTTTAGTGTTTTTCTGTTTACGGTGATTGGAACAAATATGAATATTTTCGACAACTAAGGCCTCCCGTGCCTTTAATAATATAATTAACAAATTTTTTTACTGAGTTTACAGATAATTTAAATGAAACAGTGACTGACAACTGCGTGACATTCGAGTGGAGGGGATTTTACATTATCAGGCATTGCATCATCTTTGGAAGTGAGATACGAAATTTGAACAAATATGACGGTCGAACAACGAGACAGACTAATGCGAAGACTTCTTAATTTTGTTAGTGACAATTCCAAATTCCAAACTTCAACTGACGACAATTAACTATACCAAAAACTACCGCTCTCGCAAAAAAACCTGGACAAAAAAAAGTGAAAGTGAAACGAAGTCATAATAAGACAAATTAACAAAGTCAAAACAACTCAGTGACAAAGAGACAGAGTATAAGCCATAGAGAAGGCGGTAGTTAATTAACACCTTTATTAACACCTTTGCAATACGGCTAATCTCATGTTCGTTTGTGTTCGTTGTTTAGTAGCTTTGCATTCAAATAATGCTTATAACTCGAAAAATAAGTCATCAAAGTTGGAAATAACACCACATACACATACAATGGACCCACACGCACCCACAAACCAAATTTCACCCTTCTACTCCGCTTTTTGGACCTGTGTTCGTTTATGTTCGTTTGTGTTCGTTTGTGTTCGTTGTTTAGTAGGACCGCTTAGAATGGATTTCATAAATATGTACACATTGCTTACCTCAGTTGTGTTCATAATCGTAGGTCACGTAGTAGGTGTTGAGTTATTTAACATGTTTTCAGTGTGAATGTTGAGCGGCGAAACATGTCTGCACCGTGCACGCATTTTATGTGTGCGTACTGATACAAACTTATCAAGCAACAAACTCATATTTCTTTCGCTCGTTGTGAATAGAAATACATGATATACAAGCCATTATCAATAACATGATTGGATTGGTTCACACCATCAATGAATCAAATGGCTTAAAATAGTTAATATCTTTGGAACTATATTATGTCTCGACCCATGCCTCATCACCCAATATTTGATTTGGGACACACTAAAGTTGTATGAATCTATGGAGGTATGTAATTTAGCGGGATTAACACAAAGGCGCACGGCGGGTTTGCCGTAGTTAAGCCGACAAAGGAGCATTGTGTGGCTCTGCGGTAACGTGATCCCTGTATTGACAAACCCGCAGGCACTGACAGTTCTATTGAGGCTGCGGATATCCACACACCCGCATGCCTCATAAACCAACACATGCGCAGAGTGGAAATTGCGCATGACAATCAACATGTCTCATAAACCAACAATTATTAAAATGACGAAATCGAGCTATATCAGAAACTTTAACAGAATAATCAGAACTTTGATTTATGTTACCCTCACACCATAGCGTATGCTGAAACCTATGAGTTGCGTGTAAAAAATATTTGTATACGCACCAAACGCAACCGAAATCAACAATTTTGTCAATTTGTAACCTATATTCGACCTATGGGTTGCGTGTGAGTTGCGTGTGGGTTGCGAACTGAACTTATGATCCCCCAATATCTGCGATCACCGGCGTACGAGTTGCGTGCAGAACTTACGAGTTGCGTTTGAGTTGCGTTCAAAACTTACAAGTTGCGTTTGACCTGCGTGTTAGTTGCGTGGTATTTGCGAATATCGGCCACGTGATAAAAACCTATAAAAGCTGATCCGATTCACTGGGGGGAAGGAGAAGATCACTCGATCTTTTCGACCATCCCGGGCGCTTCGCGCCCATCTACTCACTTTATATTTTCTTCAGTACTGATTTCGTCATCGAAGAGTCAACACCTCGGAGGTCCACCAACAACTTCATTAGGCTACTTGATATCGACTGTGTTATAATGGATGCTGTTATGATGGGTTGTCGGCGGGATTTAGTTACCAAAATTCAAGAAGAACCTGTCCCCGTCTCTTTGCCGTCTATAACAGGAAGTGCTAGGAAAGACCGCGTCTTGGTTACCAGTGCCAAAGCCCGTCGTCTGCTGTCGAAATATGCAAGTTTAGAAAACGGCCGTTACAAAAAACACGCAACTGAAATGGCGCAAAATGAGTACAAGACTTTATGTGACGAACTCAAGTGTTCTAACAGTGTCCAGGCTGTCGTCACATCAGCAGGTCGAGTGTGTCCAGCACATCTCAGAATGATTCTTGGAGAACTGTCTCGTGGTATAACTGCCCCACATGTGCTATTCTGCAATTCGGCGGCGATGTAAAGGTCCCGAAAATATTGACACAAGTTGTTAAAGGACAAACTAATCTTGTTGATCCAACGAAACAAAGTGATTTCGGTTTAGTCATTAAAACGTGTCCATTGTTGAAAGATCTCTTCATACTTCCGGTGTACGTACGATGGCGGCGGGGGGAAATAGAGTCGAAGAAAAATCATTGGAATCCTCCAAATTACATGACTTATAACATGCCATCCGTCTAATGTAAACATACATTATCCAAAACGATATTGAGAAAAATGTTTCGCTTTTGACGCTATGAATTCAACTCCAATGTTAGTATTCCAAAAACAACTTGCCTAACTTCGAATCATTGCAGAAAAATAAACACCAATTCAACATGAATCTTCAATCCAGCACCAATGCCTGCACGTTAGAACTTATTCATTCAAGTATAACAACGATGAAAAATGCAATGGACACTGGCTTTCAAAAAGTGCATGATGACCTCAACATGTTTAGAGTGGAAGTTAACTCCATAAAAGAATCTATGAATTCTATGGTCGAGGAAAATCTTAATATGAAAAATGACATAAGAAAAATTAACTCTAAAGTGCAAGAAATCGAGGATTGTGTAATACCAACCACCTACCAACAGTTGAGTGCAAAAATTGACAAACTTCAAGATGAAATTTTAAGGCAGGACATTCACGACCGTAAATATAACCTGCTTCTTTACGGGATAGACCAACAGCCAAATGAAGATATTTATTCTGTCGTGGGAAAATTTCTGACAAGCACACTAAACTTAAACATTCAATTGGCGACTAATATTGTCCAACGGCTCATAAATGCTCACAGATTGCCGACCCGTAATATCAGATTGGGACAACCGGATTCCAAGTCACAGCCTAATCCCATCATAATTGTGTTAGGACATGACAGGGACAAACAGGCCATTCTAAACAGCCTGCAGGAGGATACTTGCCCTATCCGAAAAACCAAGATGTCTGTTCGAACAGATCTCCCGCCTGAGCTCAAACGCGAAAGAGGCAGACTGGCGAGCATCGCTTTTGATCTCCGTAAAAACAAAAAACTGAAAACAAAGATTCGACTTGCTGGGACCAGCGTTGTTCTTGATGTCCGGAGAAATGCAAAAGAGGCCTGGTCACAGTATCATGTTCCAAATGACAATGTCAAATAATTATGGTTTGGGACTTAAACTGAATAGTCTTTTTCATACATGAACCAAGTAATTAGTTTCTTCGTCTGCATTGCTGCTCGTGTGATGCATGTCTTCGACAGCCCGTCCCGATGCCAGCTTCATTCCTTCAAGCCTTGGCCGAATGGTATATGGCTGGTCGAGGGTGACCGGAGACCTTTATCACAGGAGCAGTCGTGCAATAACAACATAAACAGAATACACATCTATATTAAACACTTTTCTGAATTAATTATTAACTTTACTATATAGCATTCTCATGATTTTGCTATTAAGATGTCAAAATGTCAAATAATTATGAACAAAAAACTTAACGTAACCACAATGCTATTATCATTGCATTGTGCCATCAATATAAGATTATATGTTGAAATAAACTCCTATATTATTGTAATGTATCCTATACATGTATAAATCAATGTATTAATCGTTTTTTATTCATTTACAACCCAACCTGTACATTGTCTTAATGGCTGGTCTTTGACGGCCTGACACCGGCCCTATTCCATGGGGCTCTGGCCAAGTCTGGAATATGTCTGGGGTTTCAGGTTATGCTGTCCTGTGAGGCTCCGCAGACGGCATTTGACATTTTAATGCGACGATTTAGGAGAATTCCATCAAAGATTATATACGATAATAGCGGCAAGTTACATTTATACACACTACTTAGAGAACCGGCACGATTCAAACACTGTATATTTTATGTGGATAGAATGCATTTCCGTGGTCACATAGGGTGTACATTAGGCAGGGTTTCCGCTAGGGGGTAGGGGAATGGGGCCTGTTTGTAGATAGGGGAAAACACGAACATCTGCTTCGAAAATTTAGAAAAGTGCAACACTAGAAATGCATTGTCCAGCACGCCCAGAACGCGAATTACGATTATAATTCTGGTATGTATACATTCTGAAAATTAAAACAAGAAATGTAACAATTTACATCGTTTATGTGATACAACAGTCAGTCAATTAACCACATTATTGTGATTGAACTGAGTGAAATAAAAACGAACTTTTAACTGAGACTAGCTTCAGATTTATTTTTTATTTCCGGTGGGTAGAATAATTAAATGTACTATATGATATTTCGTACCAGTTAAAATTCAACTATACTCTTCGCACGAGGAGGTGCCTCACCAAGTCATCAAGGGAAGTTCATGACCAACAGTAACATTCACTCGTCTTTTAAAAATAAATTCGATCTACGAACACTGGTTTAAAAAGATTGGAACTATTTTGTTGTCGCATTCAATCATTTGGGGGTCGCACAATTGAAATTACCTCGAGAGAATTGCTGCTAGCGGCGGGAAAGTGTTAGCTATGATGCTTCATTGGGCGGGCGGGGGTCACACAATTGAAATTGACTCGAGAGTATTGCTATCGGCGGGAAAGATATATACTTGGTAACCAACGAAGCTATGATGCTTCATTGGTATAGTTACGTCACAAATATCGCATTCGCATCGTACACAAAATATATCGTTTCCGGCTATATATTACGAATCGATATACTGAGGGTTTACGGTTACACGAAATTCCAAGGTTTTCAAGGAGTTAGCATTAAAACAAGGGGTTCAAGGGCCCTGAGAGGGGAATGCGTCAGGGGGGAACTCAGGAAAACTTGGCTAGGGGAACGGGGCCGTCAAAGGGACCCCCTGCCGGTATAGCGGAATCCCTGCATTAGGATACAGCATGGATACATATAAATCTGATACAAGTGTCCGTGGCATAAATAGCCAAGTTGTTGAATAGGCCAATAGTGGATTGCGACGTATACAGACCCAGTTAACATACATGGTGCCAGACAATTTGATCATTCATGCTTCGGGTTTTCTTTGATAATACTTTGTATAAAAGTGAATTGTCGGCGCTATTATAATAAGATTGTGCATTTGATGTATGTAATTGTTTTCATTGATGTTCGTATATACTAAAACAAAACAAAAAAAACAAAAAAAAACTAAAAATATGATGACAATTTGAAAACAAATAGTATCAAGTTTAAAAAAAAAACAAATTAATGACAAACATATGTCTAACCCAGCCAAGTTTAACTTGTCGGTCCAAAGCCCGAATAAATGGTGATGGGACAAAAATGTTGTAGTTCGTTAATTATTACTCAATATATGGCATGCGCGAATGTAGCATAATCTTATTACAGCACCGACATTTGCGCATTGAATAATGTTTTTAAGGCATGCGTTAAAGTGTTATTAGGCACATGCGCAAATGTTTAGTTAGGCACTGCCCATTTGTCTGGTCCTAATCCGATTCACGCACGATGTGATCATAATTACCAACACGCGGCTTAGAAGACCACGCCCATGCCTGTTTGTGACAACATGTAATCCAATTCCGCACGACTCCGGCGCGTGAAAGGAGTAAACCACGCCCATGCGCCTTTGTGTCTTTCCTTAGGGCATTTGCGCAATGCTCTTTTGAGCTGTCAATCACACTAACCCGCCGTGCTCCTTTGTGGTATATGAGGCAAATTATATATATGATCTATGATGAATTCGATTTATTTAAAAGGACTCTGCGATCTATCAATCTATCGGAACTTATAGTTTTCGTTTGTCGGCTTTGCACTTTGAGAATATTCCATCCAACTTTTAGGCGGAAACACCGATAGAAAATTGAAGAAAATATCTAAACACCCAGTGGGGCCTCTAAAATCCTCTTTCGGGGCAAATATTTTTAATATTTTTATAAAATATGTAAACAAAATTTGTTCATGCAATTTGATTATTTAACTTTTTGTTAAACTTCAGTGCTCAGATTCACAATTTTTAATATCTTTGGCTTGTATTAAAGACATTATTTGCCCATATATAATGAAGTACATGTATAACTAACATGTGCCGACAAGAATTATTTATCAAAGTTTTCGCTCTTGGTCATTTTGATAAATTACACTAACTTCGCTGCCGATCGAGGCTCATCGAGGTGGGAATTAATCAAAACAAAATGGCGGCCGTTGCCAACAATAGAATTTTGGACTCCGCTGACCCTGGCTGACCCTTCAGTTATGAATAAATTATCCATTTTAGGTAATTTTATCTATGTTTAGATTGGGCCGAAAAAGTCGATTAGTATATATCTCATATTCGCATACGTATACCTAGTCCAAGTCTTCTTGTACTAAAACCAGCTAAGATATTGGGATGGCGATGCTGGCGTTTAGTCCAAGACCGCCCTATATGCTCGCTTATGACACGGCTTAAGCGTTAGTGACCCGCTCAAATAAAACCACAATTATATGAAATAAAATATCACAATTGCGACAATAAACGGATATTTTCCGCAGAAGACATGCTCTTTTATCTGAAACCCACATCAGTTGTGAATTTAAAACGGTAATTTAATGCGAAAAGAGACATTTACCTCAATGTTTACAATTTTTTAAAAATATGCGAACTCGGTTGACCTCGCGAACTGTGTTCGGCATTTTCCGTTGAAAATATTCCGTAGATTTTGGACAACAACGCAAATTACGATGAATTCTCCATTGTAATCGTAATTATGTGTGTCAATAAATAAAATAATAAATAGATTAATTAAACATTGGAGATATAAATGTAATACACTAAATAAATTACGAGAATTACAAAATTTTGAACCTTAAGTTTGAAAAGTCCCACTAAAACGGAAGAACTATATTTCGAAACTGTGTGATTCGGTTCTCCGATTATTTTATCAACACAGATGTCAAAATGCACATCACACGCATGGCAAGTCAGACACAAGAGTTCTAATTTGCTCCAATTTTGACAAGTTGCTTGCGAAAATTGTCAACAAAACTACCGTTCTGATCCTCCATTATGTCATTAAGTTTTTAGTGCGGGAATTGTTCTAAAAGCACATAGAAAACTGGACTTTCGGGCGATCGGTTTTCGCCATTTTTGTTCGGAAAACCCGCGCTATATATAGAAACGGAAAGTAGAATTCCCAGAACAAACAGCGGATTATGCCGAACTTATTCGGACCACTTCGGCTTTCGGTTAAAACGTAAACAAACAGAGAAACAAATCGATGTTTGTGGCAATCAACCGGAATATTCTATGTGTAATTTAACATTAAAGTTAGATTATTATACACCATTATGACCATAAGATGTAAGCCTTTCCGATGTATATAGCATCATGTATTGATTTGCTAGGTAAATCGAGTAAAATACACCACAAATTCCCGCCACAGATCGTGGGCGTAACTCATGTGGTAGGATTGGTATACAAGCGGGCTTGGACTAAACGCCAGCATCGCCATCCCAATATCTTAGCTGGTTTTAGTACAAGAAGACTTGGACTAACGTATACCCTGGTCGCTTCGCTTCCGCGGCTTCGCCGCGGGAGAGCGGGCGCTATTAATATCATCATGTACGTAAACGTGATTTGCGCCCGCTTGTTACTGTTCATGGGATTATCGTATGAATTGTTATCTCTATAGAAGGATTTGATGATAAACCATAAGGGTGGATACACACATGCTTGTAATCTCTGTAATTATCGTGTATTTGGCGTTTTACATGGATCATACAGATGATGTAATATGTGTCCACTGACAACCCAATCATTGCCTACGTGTTGAACGCACTGAGTTCTAGTTCCAATTAAGTCGGAATGTAGATAAGCCGTTATCTTGGACCGAGTCGCCAGGCCACTTAAAATAATTGTTCGTGGGATAACCCATATGGTAGACTTTCTATTTAAATAATTACCAGTCCTCTCTTATTTATAGCAGTGGTGGATTAGGATTTCCCCGACGCATGCAGGGGTTATATATGACCCCGAAAGCTACCAGGCGGGGTGGCTAACTCTGAGCTATTTAAGTAAAACATATCATATTGTACCTTCTTGCCAAGATTATTCCGACCGATACATCCAACTAAGTCCCTTGGCGATTTGAAGCTTTCGAGACCCACCCAAACAAGCATCATGATTGAAAATGTTCTACATCAAGCCTGAATATATGCCAGACGTGTGGCTTCTAGTGTTCGTGCATTAATAAAATGCCAGATATCACACAGACTTGACTAATTTCCGCATCCGTAAGAGAAGACATGTTTTGGACTGGCCTTAAATGTACTGATAGAAGACAATTTGACTACTCACTTGTCTGGCCTGTTAACAGTGAACCGTTCGCGCGCAGGTGATTAATGTTGTCAATTATTGGTGTGGCCATGTAAAATACATGTATTTTACATACAGAAATTACATGCATGTGTGTATCCACCCTTATAACGGGACACAAGAAAATGATATATACAATGTATGTAAATAATCACATATAGCGTAAATGTGGATATTTAGCCTGCCATGTAATACGAGTCTCAGCTGTCTGGCCATCGACCCAGTCCTGTCTGGAATTTTGCGCGCCGGTGTAGTTAGTGACGTCATGATGTACGTCTTGGTGTCATGACGCCTTTACTGGTTTCCCAAGAAGCAATCTTAAAATGACTCTGCGATCTTTCAATCGGAACTTAACGTTTCCGTTTGTCGGCCTTGAACTTTGAGAATATTTCATCAATCTTTTAGGCGGAAATACCGTTAGAAAATTGAAGATAATATGTAAACGGCCAGCAAGGTCGCTAGATTCCCCTTTGGTGGTAAATATTTTTAATAATTTTATGAAATATGTAAACAAAACTTTTTCATGCAATTTAACTTTTTTGTTAACCAGAGCTTTTGTTCAATTTACATTCACTTTTTGAAAATATATTTGGCTTTAGGAGCATGATGTTCCTACATATGATGAAGTATATCTAACAGTTGCTAGATCAAAGTTTTATATTTTTGCCCTGGAGCATTTTGCCCAATTACACATTTCGAGGTGGCATTAATCAATACAAAATGGCGGACGTCGCCAACAATCATTTTTTGAGTTATGAATAAATTATTCTACTTTAGGTAATTTAATCTACTTTTAGAGTGGGCTGAAAAAGTCGATTAGTATATATCTCATATTCACATACGTATACCCTGGTCGCTTCGCTTCCGCGGCTTCGCCGCGGGAGAGCGAGCGCTAATATTACTCCAGCCATGATTATATATGTGCATGAGATACCCGGGGTAGGATTCTTCTTTTACCTGAGTTGGGGAATATTCATCATAAATGGCCACCAGAAATAGAAAAATCGCTGATTTTAACATCAGAGAGAGTTATTGTCACGACAACTCCACACCTTCTTACTATTGTGAGCTGGGAACACTGAGTCGAAGAACTGTCCTTATATTGCATTTAAATAATAGTCCCCCAAATCCAAAATGGCGCCCACAATGGCCGGACAGATTTAGAAAAATCACCGAAAATCCCTCATATTCACATCATTGGGCATTATTGTCGAGACAACTCCACACATGCTTACAGCTGAGTTTGAAATACTGTGGTGAAGTATTTACCTTACATCCCATGCAAGAAATGGTTTTCCAAATCTAAGATGGCTGCCAAAATGGCGACCGATATTTGGAAACACGCCTACATTCCTTTACTTTCTTACGATATGCGTTATTGTTTCGCGAATTCTACCCACCATTACATGTTGATATGGAATATTGATATGAAGTATTCATTTGAGTTTGGCGCAATTGATACTCATGGTCAAGATGGCAGCTAAACTGGAGGCCAGAAATTGAAAATAAATCGATAATTTCACATACAAATTTCAACTTTTTGTCATAATATCGATATGTATTGACGAAATTATACACAAACCCTCTATCAGTTCAACTTAAAACGTATCAAAACGCATAACATTGTTCGTATCCTTCTGGAAGTACGAAAACCCACAATTATATCGCGATGTGGCTTTTCGAAATCCATTCGACACTTCGGGCCGATAATGGCCGTAACCGTATGTGCACCGAATAGCCATATTAGACAATTACCTGATAACAGATTCTGATTTGCCACGTCCTTAATGATCTGGACCAGTTTCCATTTCTTTGCTTGATAAATCTAGGTCGCTCACACCGACAAAGTATTCAACACTTCCTGTGAGAAGGGTCCCTCTAATCATAACGTTTCAAACAATGGGATTTGTTCGTCATCTTGAACTAGAAAGGCATATGGTCGATAAGTATACAAGCTTACAGAATGTCATCTCTATGTGTGTCGTTCTCATACCCCATGTGGATAACGACATGTACACCTGGCGAACTTCCCAGTTAACTAGTCACTTCCCAATAAATGGTTCAACTCACAAACTTAGCGAACGTATTGACATACGTGGACAACACTTCGGCAGTGTTTCGAAGGTAGCTAGCTGTCTCATTCCCTTGGACAGATGGCTATCTGCTAAGGAGAAGACCATAATGTACCGACTACCCATACTTCTTGACCATGATCCGAAGCAAACTGTGTGACGTCCCGCAGTCGTCTCGTCGAATAGCTCCCAGCAGATAAGAACAATACTCGCGGTGCTAGTTTGTGGACATGCGCCATGACAGTGGAAAATGAAATGGGCCACGGTATATACCCCTACAACAGGTGCATGTTTCAGATATAGAATGTCATGCGTGTTGGTGTTTTTGGTGTGGTAAGATTGTATTTCCACATCCGTTTGAATGCTGTTCTGAATCAACTTGACCAGACGTATAATTTTGTCTGGATTATACTATCCTAGCCTCCACAGAACAGTCGGATGGGCTAAAGGATAATGACTTTATGGAATGAATTGTTGTTATCCTCTCTTAGGGTTAGTGTTAGTATGTGGGCGTTATTATTCAAGAAAATGTCAGGAACTGGTGCATTTATTTCAATGTGTGTTTAAAGAACAATTTATAGTCTCGACAGCAATGGATGTGGACGTTGGTGAACGTGACCTTTATGATCATATAGCTTTATATTATATAACTTTAGAATATAGTAGTTAATATGTGTCATGCAGGACAATGGTTTTGAATGGTGATGTTACCAAGAAATCACTTGGTGTACCCAACGTAGGTTAAAACTGAATGCAAGATCTCATCAAAGTAATATTCCTCTAGATGTTCTTCGCGTTGAACATTTCACCCTTGAGTTGATGGCATTGTACTTTATTTTGAACCATACCGACCACCACCCAGCGTGAGCATGACATATCAACTATCAAATGCATCGTCCTTAAGACTACATCCTAGTCTGGGTGGGGCTTATATGGTAGTAGCCAATGGTACACACCTTGTCCAGTTGATTAAGAACGGCTTCCAAACGGATTGGAAGATACAATCTTAGCATACAAGGAAAGCAAAGCCACATGAGATCATGTCTGAATCTAAAACATACCCAAAGAAGAGGCGGTGTAGTCATGGTCCAAGTTCATTTCCACGATCATGACACATGCCCACAAACTAGCACCGCGTGTATTGTTATTATCTGCTTGGATCAGTACTGTGAGACGATTGATGGACGCCACCAGGACTGTTCTTATGATCATGGTCAAGAAGTGTGGGTATAGTATGCATTATGGTCTTCTACGCCTTAGCAGAAAGGCATCCGTCAAATGTTAGGCTTTCAACATTCGAAGCCATATACAGAAGTTGTCCGGCTATGTCAGTACGTGAATATGTGAATTGATGAACCATATATTGAGAAGTGGCTGGATGGGAAGATCACCATATGTACATTTTGTTATCCACATTAGGTAACCAAATCTGAAAAATACGCAGATAGAGAGGTCCTTCTGAAAGCTAGTATACGCATCGACCGCATACCTTTCTAGTTTATCGGTCAAGATGACGCTCAGATCCCATATGTAGCATCTGAATTATACCATAAGCTACAACGAATGAAGCTCACCAAGAATAAGGATAAGAATTCCCAGCTTTCGAGACAAACACGTGAGCTTGACACCGGCATATGTGTTGTTTGAAACATTCCGATTAGTGGGATCCTTCTACCAAGAAGTGTAGAAAACTGTATTGGTGTGAGCGAGATAGCTTAATGTGACGAAGAGACGGATGCTGGTCCAGATAATGCTGAATGTGGCAAATCAGAATAAGCTCAGGTACTGTTGTTTTGATTATTGGAAGTCATAATATGACTATTCGGCGTACCCATATACGGTTACGGCCATTATGGGCGCTTAGTGGAGAATGGATTTCGAAATGCCACATCGCGATTATTGTGGGTTTTCATCCTTCCAGAAGGCGACGACCTATGTTGGAACTAATAGATGGCTTATGTACCGTTTCGTCCAATCCATACATATTGATATTCAATTTCTGGCCGCCATTTTGGCAGCCATCTTGATTGTGAGAGTTGGCAAAACTCAAATGAATACTTCATATCAATGTTCCATATGAACATGTAATTGTGGGTAGAATTCGCGTAACAGTAACGCCCGTAGTAAGAAAGTAAAGGAATATAAGCTTGTTTTCAAATTTCGGACGCCATTTTGGCCGCCATCTTCGATTTGGAAAACAATTTCCTTCATCAGATGAAAGATAATTACTTCACTTCAGTATTTCCAACTCAACTGTCAGCATGTGTGGAGTTTTCTCGACAATAATGCCCAATGATGTGAAAATGAGGGAATTTCGGTGATTTTTCAAAATTTGTCCGCCATTGTGGACGCCATTTTGGATTTGGGGGACTTTTATTTAAGAAATAAATACACGGTGTAGAGGTGTGTATGGTCAAGTTGTACCACAAAAAACTGATTGTAGGACGACGCGTAGCGGAGTCCTACAATAAGTTTTTTGTGGTACAACTTGACCATACACACCGATACACCGTGTATTTATTTCTTTTGTAATACGACTGAAAGTTTATGGTCACAATTCGACTGAATAGTCAACGAAATACTGCGCTTTTTCGGTCTCAGGTGAGAAAACATTTCGTGGTGTAATTCGTATTGGCCGTACTAGATTCTTTGCATGGAGTACTCCAGTAATTTGTTTGCGTGAATAATCGTTGTGATTGGCTAAAAAACGATGTGTTTTCAGCGGCGCCCGTGTCTTTCATTTAAATTGTACAGGAAATACGATTGCTGTCATTTCTGTGTTGAACGTTGTTGGGACAACATGAATATTATCATCGACTATGGACCATTTTCCTTACACAAAGCGATCTAAATGATCTAGTTTACTAAACTAATCTTATTCCCCTTCTGTACTGGTGAACAAGCGCTTTCATTTTCAACTTGATTCCGAAATATCGAATATGATCGAGATTCGAATCGACGAATGCACAGCCCGGCCCCATGGATTTATTTTGTCATTTAATATACTTATTAGGTAACTTTCTTTGGTCGTAACATATATCAGTATATAATAACATCATTTGGACCATATTCATTGGCAACCAAACTGGTTTCAAGCGAAAAATCGCTAGAAAATTCGCAAGATTGTCAAGATGTAGCAAATTAATTCAAAGAGTTACGGGTGCGGGTGTACTCCGTTGATGCCCCGTTTGCGCGGAGTTAGAAAAGACGGGAAAAGTCGCGTGCGGCGATCTGAATAAACCGATTTTTTTCGTGGTACAATTGGAAAAAGTAGAATTGTACCACAAAACTGGAACGAGATAGCCATGGTAACTCGGGCCACTGGCCAATCAGGACATGGCTTTTAAGCATAGTTAGGCAGGGTCGTATTACAATTGGATATGATATAAGGACAGTTCTTCGCCTCAGTATTTCCAACTCACAATAGTAAGCAGGTGTGGAGTTGTGACAATAACTCTCACTGATGTTAAAATCAGCGATTTTTCTATTTCTGGTGGCCATTTTGGCCGCCATCTTGGATTTGAGTGAATATTTCTCAACTCAGGTATAAGAGGAATCCTAGCTCGAGTGTCTCCTGCACATATATACGCATGGGTTTTGTTATGATAGCAATAACATTCATTGATTCGAAACAGACATTGCGTTATTAGCGTCGATTTGGCTTTGCCCGGATTATACCGGCATTTGGGAAAACGTGATATCGGACAAAAATATCCAGCAAGAAATGTGTATTATGGTCCCCTTGTGTTCGCCAATGACTCTTCTGGACGATAAATGTATAAAATTGCGTCAAGATGCCAATATTTTCCCACAGAGACAAACGAAAGGTGATGAAATGTCCGAAAAATAGCAAATGTTCACATCTTTGCCGCCATATTGGATTTTTGTGTCGGATTTTTGGCTCTGTGGCCACTTTTTTTTTCTTGCTAACAACCGAAAAAATTAGAGGAGACATTAAGAAAGAAAATTAGTGGGTGAAGTTGAGTACTGGGGGTGCAGAGGTCTACCAATATATCCTGGACTACAATGAATATGACTCATTCTGCCCTTGTATTATCTGTTTTTCTGTATGTCGTCTGCTTTCATTACCTTAACATCCCTGCAAGTGAATAATAGACCCTTCCAATTTATACTTGTATATGAGTGGCAGAATCGATCTAGTATAGACAGGGTTAATCCGACGAATGATTTCTTCAATTGCAGCTGGTTACCAGCAACAACCAGGTTACCAGCAACAACCAGGTTACCAGCAACAACCAGTTCAGATGCAACCACAATCAACTAACATTATAGTGAATCAACCAACAGTCGTCAAACTTGACAGACGAATGTTTCGCAATGCACCCGTACATACCACGTGTCCGCAGTGTAACGCTAACATCGTAACAGCTATGAAATATGAGTTTGGTACCATAACGGTCGTCGCTTGCATAGTGCTTTTCCTTGTTGGGTAAGTAACATGGTGTAAAATAACCTACTTATTTTGTAGATCATGCCATGAATATCTACTCTGGCTACGCCCATAGGGATCATTCCACCCGTTCAAAACCTGGGAACTTGTTAAATGTTCTGACGGGGGAACTTTATAACATTCAACAAACAACGCAGGGAATATATGTCTTGTTAACAGCTGTTTCTTGATAATATATCGCACATTATATAGGGTGGTTCCAATTCAAGATTACATGATTTGTGTTAATTTTTTAGTCAATATCTCAATAGAAATTGAATTGATTACCCGGGAGAAATTTCATGATTGTAAGCGATGCAAATCAAAATCCGCTCAACAAAGTCTCCTAAATCATGCAATATTGAGCTGGGACCTTCACCTACTGTGAAATTAACTGAGAAATGTATTAGCTGCAATGTGTTCTTCTCAATGTTCTAAACTTCCCTGTCAGAACATCAAAATGCCCCTACTATAGGTTTTAAATTGGTATGAGTATGATATCTATATACGGGCGTATAGCCAAAGTAGAATTCTGGGTAGCCAGAGTAGAGATTCGGGGTATGATGATTCAAGACGCGATCTACTTATTTTGCATGGCTAAATGCTACATAAATTGGGAAAATTCCATGGCAAATGATCATTTTTGGAACAGGGGGGGGGAAGTTATTTCCGGGCACGTATGCCGGGTGGGTGGGTAGTCGATAGGACCAACAAATATTTTTCCTGCAAGTCTTTTTGACTGTTTTTGCAATGAGTTTGGCTTAAAACACATGTCAATATTAACATAAATGACAAATTTCATGATGATCAGACAAACAGTATAGCCTGTAGCCCATACTAATGGATTGAATTTTGAAATCCAAGATGGCTGCTGGCAGCCATGTTTTTTTGACCGAATGACCCCAAAATGACTTGTTCCTATTTACATGTCAATGTTAACATCCATGACTAATAGTATCCACAGAAATTCATATCCAGCTGTTTAATAGTGAATTTCCCCACGATAATCTCTGTTTTGGTGTTAAAAGGGGGTGGGTGTCAAAAATTGGTCGGAAAAAACTGCCGAAAACGGATAAAAATTTGGACGCGGGGGTGGGTGGGTCCCAACAAGGGTCGAAAGTCAAAAATCAGCATACATGTACGTGCCTGCAAATTTTGTCCGACTCCCCGCTGTTTGGAAAGGAACTTATTTCCCAGATAACCAATAGCTGGTCAAACTTGGTGCTTTTAATAATATTGGCAAACCACAATGAAGGTGTTCTGATGTGATTTCTGTGAGTGTTATAAGTTCTAAGATAAGACAACATTTTATTTAAATTCGGAGATCAAAAACATCATACAAGCATGAGATCTAGACGAAAACCTATTGGCCGATATTCTCATCAATGTCAACTTGAATGTAGTTGAAAATAGCCATCATTACATTACCATTGGCCAGTAGTAAACATTTGTAGTCATCAAATGATAGATAATTATAGCCAGGATCAGACACACGTACGTGTAACTTGTAACGTGTGTTGTAATGGCCAACGAAAGTCGCCTGACTCACGTGACCACGACGCCCACTTGCACGTACACGGTCAAACCGTTTAGAAGTTCGATGTCAACGCATATCACTGCGAAACGTGTAGCGAAGAGGAATACTCCCATCCAGTCTTCGAATCACCAACCAGTATCGTGCAGTTAGAGATTTGCACAATAGGAATGATTTTGATTTGGTTGAAGGCCAGTTGTGGCTTCTTGTACTCAACAAGCATGTAACATTCGTCATTCAAGTTTTAGCTATAAATATTATATAACCAATAAAACAATAGAGTTGTCTCGCTTATCTGCAGACGCTGGTCAATATAAAAACGTGCACGATTGGCGCCTTAAAATCACATGACTGTTCCGCTAAGTGCGTATCCATAGTAACACACGGTACAAGTTACACGTATTTGTGGCTGGTCCCAGCTAATACCGATATCACGGTATAATGGGTCTACGTTCATACACTCGCAAACTCGCATTCTGTTGAAGCCATTTCGGTACAGACATCTATACATAAACAGAATGCTAAAACGTTTATAAAATGCATCTGTCTCACAGCTATAACTACACATTAGAAGTAAACAAAACTATGTAGTTCCATTTGTATATAGCGATGCTAACGAAATTTGCCTGTACAGTATGTGTCATACAAATGATCTCGTAAAAATCAATCATTTACATGTTAGAGAATAATTGTGACCCGCCATATCAAAGCCAGTCGTAAGTCGGGATTTTTACCCTGTGCCAATGCATTCTCTTATATATGCGAGTCGACCATAGGTCGCCTCGCATATATAAGAGAATGCATTGGCCTAACAATTTTTTACAATTTTAATAATTTTTTCTTGTATTCTTTAACAATTTTATAATTTCACCCATACAGAGCCCCAGACAAACATGAGCAGGCGACACTCTTCTATATGCTTCTATATATGTGTGGGGCTCCCTGCAGGGTAATGGATGTTTTTTTATTTTATGTCCTAAAAATTGTAAGAAACATTTATTTAAAAAACAAAATGATAAAAAATTGTTAGGCCAATGCATTCTCTTATATATGCGAGGCGACCTATGGTCGACTCGCATATATAAGAGAATGCATTGGCACAGGGTAAAAAAAAACTATGTAGTTCCATTTGTATATAGCGATGCTAACGAAATTTGCCTGTATAGTATGTGTCATACAAATGATCTCGTAGAAATCAATCATTTACATGTGAACTACTGAAATTTCACTTCCCATGTCGTTAGCTTTGGTAAATATGCATTTTATATTTAGTAGAGAAAGGGTGCAGCATAGATCCGCCATGCCGACATCTTATTCTGTTAGTAACTTGTTTAAACAAGTATATAGTTAATGCACGGAGTCCAGCTTTGGCAGATTGTACGTTTTCGGGTTGATCAGCGACGGTATCCTGTGCGCAATAGGAAAAATACAGCGAAATAGCGGAATAAAAAAATGCTGCGAAATAGAGCGAAATATAGAAATAGGAAATTATTTTTATTAACGAAATAACGGAGATATTTGAAGAAGTATTCTTGACGAAATAACGGACATAATTTATTTGAAGAAGTGTTTTATTTCGTCAAAGTACATTCTTTATAGAGTTATTACCCTTCAGATTAAATATGATACTCAATCGAAACCACGCGTGCCTCCCGTGGTCGCGATTATATGCCAACAGCCATCTAATCGTGAACCCCGATTAACTATATTTTGGTAGTCAAACGTGTGCGTATTATGTACAAGAGTACAGAGGGTTTGAAAATGTGCTGAAGGGTACACAGGGTTTGAAATCTCGTTCTAATGACTTTTAGTTTTCGTGTCTCCCATGATTTCTGTTAGAGAATAATTGTGACCCGCCATATCAAAGCGAGTCGTAAGTCGGGATTTTTACCCTGTGCCAATGCATTCTCTTATATATGCGAGTCGACCATATGTCGCCTCGCATATATAAGAGAATGCATTGGCCTAACAATTTTTTAATATTTTTTTTTTGTATTCTTTAACAATTTTATAATTTCACCCATACAGAGCCCCAGACAAACATGAGCAGACGACACTCTTCTATATGCTTCTATATATGTGTGGGGCTCCCTGCAGGGTAATGGATGTTTTTTATTTTATGTCCTAAAAATTGTAAGAAACATTTATTTATTTTTAAATGATAAAAAATTGTTAGGCCAATTCATTCTCTTATATATGCGAGTCGACCATAGGTCGCCTCGCATATATAAGAGAATGAATTGGCACAGGGTAAAAAAAAACCCGACTTACGACTGGATTTGATATGGTGGGTCACAATTATGTTCCACGAAAAATTAAAATGACTGAAAACGATTTGCTGGTGGGCGCCAGACTTTCAGGAATACAGTTATAGTAACTGCATTAGTCCCACCACAAACCCTGTGTACCCTTTAGCACATTTTCAAAACCGGTGTACCCTTCAGCACTTTTTTGGTGAGAGTGACTCATTCAGCCATAGCCAGCTCTGGAACAAATAAATCGTATAAGGCCAAAGAAAATTAAATGTCTGGTTTGGGTTCCAGAAAATACGGTCGGTCGGTAGGCTTGAAATTTTATTTTTTTTAATTAATGTTTTTATTTTTACATATTCTTATGACTTTTCAAGCGCGTATTTTTTCTGCAAGATTGACATAAAACTACTTTTGATTATTTTTGTATAAATTTTAATATTACACAATACTTTTACTTAGAAATCAACCTATTCTGAGATGCTTAAATGTGTTTTTTGTGTTTTATGAAACTTTTTGAGAAAAACATTAAATAGATTTTCTTGAAAACCATGAAAAAAACTTTAGGGTATGGGGGTTTAACATAGGGTAGGTAGGGAAGCCCAAACCACAAATATTTGTTTTCTTTGGGTGTTCCTGCAACAATATGCCATTATAATTTGCGAGTGTAAGAACGTACCCTTATTTTGCATCTGGTTTCTTTACAGGGCGGCTTGCTTGTTGTGTGTACTTGCTTTCTTCTTGGACAGTTTCAAGAATGTGGCTCACCTCTGTCCAAACTGTCAGCATAAAATAGCTGAATACGATCGCATGTTCCGATGAAAGACACCAATGATGTGACAAGGTCAATTGAGCTGTATCTCTATCACGACCAATTTATCAACATGATCGAGGATGTGACAATCATTATTTTATCTAGAAAAGTGACCAAACATTGGGTTTGAAGTAACTAAACATGGTGTTAGAGAAAACCTGTGTCAATATATAATTATATTTCAGCTTCATGGATGAGTTTTGACCATATAATCTGTGACTTTGGTCATTAATTAAGTTTCCCAAAAATGAATCCAATAAATGGATTCATTTCGGACCTTAACGTCTGAATGAATTAACAACCTAGAAAAGAATACTTGTACTAAAGACAAGCAATACTACAATATATGTAATTCCGACGTCACATCGTGTATTTATTTGAGTTTGATACCAATACAGAGAAGAACATATGACAAAGAGAGGTCACATCCAGCAAATCGTTATCAAGGGGCGCAACTGAAACCCAGTGACCATTAACTAAACTAATCTAACCCAACAACTAACCCAACATTTGAACCCAACTTCTAAAATTTGACCCAACCATTAACCAAACTGTTGATAACAGTTTTGACTAAACTTTATTTTTGGTGTACATCCCCATTTGGTCAGATTTTTTGGTTCGTTTTGTGATATTTTCGGCGACTTTTGGATGCAATAAAACGGAATACAATCTGTATACGGATAAGAAAAAGTCTTGTTTACAAGGAAATGGTTTGATTCAAACGATTTTTATGAAAATATCCAAAATATGCAGTTAAGATATATGCAACTAACTGAAAATGATGATGATGATGATGATTATGAACATTGTTTAGGCTATAGTTTAAAAATAAGGGCCATGTTTATATTAGCCAATGTGCAATCAACTTTAAAAAGTTCGTGTATCATTTATTTTACATTTTCGTGTGCATGTGTAGTTTGTTATATTTGTTATGTTTTTTTTTAATGTTTTTTTTTATAAAAAGGACAACAAACTTAATGACCATCTTAATTAGTTAAACGAATTTTGAAAGCCGGGATACTATAGGTCGAGAAATACTCTAAAAAACAACTGACCAAAATCAAAGCAATTTTCGAGCCAGCTGTTTCAATGTTCTGGCACAAAAGTGAGACAAACTGACCTTTTACAATGTCAAGAATATATTAATAAGGAACGCCCTTTGTCGACCCACGCTGTAGTAGAAATGCGTTTGTTTTCTATATTATATTACTTTAATATGAATTTATGTGGCATATAAAGTCTTACGGTTTACGACAATGTCAATTAACCTTTTTCGAAATATTATCTCGATATCTGCATGGTGATAACATCTCAAGACCTTGAGGTAGCATCTCGAAATCTTGACTTACGCATCTCGGGATCTCTAGGGTAATATATCTAGATCTCGACATAACATGCATCTCGATATCTCGACATAATATCTCGAGATCTGGAGGTAACATCACGAGATCTCGACATATGCATCTCGGAATCTCCAGGTAACATCTCGAGATTTCGACTTACGTATATATCTCGAGATCTCGAGATAACATCTCTGGACATCGAGATAATAATTTGAAATAAAGAAAATGTCAGGATTTCCCCGCGTGACTTGATTGACTAATAGAAACAAGAAAACCATAGTCATAAATGGTAACGCGCTCAATATCATATATTATATACCCATGATTGTAATTATATAATCTTTTTCATTTCTGTTATTTGTAATTGGCATTGCTTATCAAAAACCAAAAAACAACATTATTGACATAATGTAAACGCCAATAAACGAAATTGAAATTATCAACTACACCTTTTACCGGGCTCGGCCTCGGGGTCGCACTACAGCTCGAACTCGGGGTCGCATTAAACTTTGAATGTGTCCCAATAATTAACATTCTATAAATACAACCCCCAGCGCTATGGCAGCGCCCAGGCGAAACAAGAATTTGTACATTAGTATGCACGCGGCGCGCTTACGTAATAATAGTACGAGAAAACATTCCACCGAGACAGTCCACTGCATGATATTCTATCGCTGGGTGGTGCCTGTTCACCTTGATTGGCATATCCGTTAAAAAAATCTCCCAGGAAATAGGCTCGTAACCGTTCGTGTGCTCGGGTTATGGTTAGAAGGAACTAAATGTTTTCATCGGCCTCAGTGTTATAACGTTTGGCCTCGCCCACTAAATTTGCTACATATGAATTGCACGAAATCATAAATGTCGTGGAGTCCAACCCTTCCGGCATCTTGTGCCATATATGCGTACTATCCGGGCGACACTTTTTTCAACTTTTCAACACACGTTTTCCACACTATACCTCACTTTTTGCACAAATTTGAACTGCTGCCGAAAGCAAATACCCAGCCTTATTCTCCGTCAATGTTTGGACACGAACGCATTTCAGACTATATAGTGTAAACCCACATTTATACTTGCCATGGGTATTATATTTTTTGAATTTGTGAATTTAATTAATTAATGTTATACGCCAATCGCGTACCAGAATTGTTTTGAACTCGTGTTCGAGATTAGGTGTAATATAAAACGAAAGAGACATAATTCTACTTATTCAGTTCCTTCTAACCTTATGACCCATCAATGATATCGTGTGTTCCAACAATTCAAGTTGTAATTCCATTTCTATGTATATGTAGTTGGGTTGTCAGAATCGATGTAGTACATATATTACGTATATACAGGGAAGGTGCGTGTTGTCGTCAGACACGGGTGCTATGCTATGCTTTAATCTCTAAGACATGAATTCACATGTAACTGGCGAGATGTGCAATATTTACAAGGTGCTTAGTGCGAAATATATACATATATACATAAAAGAACACAGAAAATGAAGAAGAAGAAGCAGAAAAAGAAGAAGAAGAAGAGGAAAAGAAGAAGAAGATAAGAAGAAGAATAAGATAGAAGAAGATAGAAGAAAATTGGTAGATAGATATGGAGGTAGTCTCTATATGTTAACCATCGTCAGTCCTCATTATCGTCGTTTTTATATTCATCTAATACGTTCTATATCAGTATACTTTTCGAGGATGTCTTATATCAATACTAATAAAAATACTAACAACAACAACAACAGCAGCCATAACATTTTGACTTGATATTTCAATAACATTAATAAAAGGTATTCAGCTATAAATTTATATTTCTATATTTGAACGCTAATTTCAGATAAAGTGTTAATTTTCTCACGTCAACGCGACCAGACTTTGTCAGTAGCTCGTAAAACTTTTTCTTAGAAGGTGGGTTCCAATAGTGTTCGGATATGTATTTTACCCGCAGGTGCCTCAAGTTGGCGCACTTCATAACAAAATGGTATTCATCACCCAGTTCATTTTTGCACAAGCTGCATAAATTTCTTTTTGCTCCTCGCTTTCCCCATCTACTTGTTTCTACTTCCAATCTATGATTGCATGTACGTATTTTTATCAAATATTTTCTCAGACTGAAGGGGAAATCGGTAATATAGTTTTCTAAGCAGAATTTTAAATGTACGCTCTCAATTTCTTTCATATTTTCGAACCCCCATATTTCGCAGCCATATAACAAAATTGGAACTACAGTCGAGTCGAACAACTTAAGAGCGACCTCGACTAATAAGTCTAGTTTTCTAACTTTACTCAGTAAGCCAAACATGGCTTTACAAGCGGTTTCTTTAATCATTTTTATTGCATTATGATATCGCCCGGTATAAAATAGTTTTAAATTATACTCCCAAATAAGAAAACTCGTCCACAATATCTAATGATTTGTCGCATAATTTGAATTCTACATCTGTCACCACCCTCTCCCTGTTGAAAATCATAACCTTGGTTTTACTAGTGTTCACGTTCAGTTTCCAAGATTCTGCAAAGTCGCTGAAAGCGTCAAGGGTACGTTGCATACTTACAAAATCTTCAGCGAACAGGACAGTATCATCGGCGTAGAGTAAACATATAAGTTTCAAATAAATGCCAAATTTGTCGTGGGAAACATTGTTCAACTCGGTCAGGCCATCAACTACACAATCGTGCAGAAAATTTTCAAGATCGTTGATATTAATCGAAAAGAGGAAAGGGGAGAGCATCACCCCTGCCGTACTCCCACACTACAGGGGCAAAATTCGGACAGATGTTCATTTTGAGAAACACATGACTTCGTACATTCATACATACTTCTAATTATTCGGAAAACTTTACCATTTATACCTTGTTTTTAAAGTTTGACACACAGACCTTGTCGCCAAACTGTGTCGAAGGCTTTTTGGAAATCAACAAATGTGCATACAAGTTTCTTATTGCTTTTTATGTACAACTCGATAATACTCTGCAATATGAATAATCCGTCTGTACATATTTTTTATTATTTTGTTTTTATATTTTTTATCCGTTTTTAACGACATGTCCCTATGCCCAAACATATATGTGCACGTTAACAAGAGAGATTGTGCGTGTGTGTGTGTGATTGTAACTCTAACATCACATATATGGCACGCGATTCTACAAGCTCGTTGTATAAATATATATGAATAAGCGACCGACTTGTGCAGTACGCGACTTTCTCTACTTGTAAATACGGGGGTATACGTGCAACTCTATATTCTATATATTTTAGAACATTGTGTTCTGTAACTCCATGGTTCTGCGTGCATATGCAGATGAATTGTTGGTTAAAACCTCTTTAATTATATAGTTGGGCAACCAAAAATTTATTAAATATGTACTAGAAGTATATACGGAGAACTTCTCATTTCTTATCGAAATGACCATGTGTCGATCGGAATGGCACACTCACCGTGACTCACGGTGGGGAATTTTACGTGGTTTCGAGATTGGTGAGTATGGCACGCGTTCAAAATGGCCGAGACTAGTGAAAATCTATGAGGAACTGACACAAAACGTAGAATTTTTTACTGTTACGAGCATATGCTATATATAGTTTATTTTTAAAACAAGTTGATACCTTATTTGTTCCTAAATACTCAGTAGTTTTCTATAACATTCTGACCAAAGTTGCATCTCGGAGGTTCGTGGAATACATGAACCAGTCCATACATCTAGGAAAATCCTTCGACTGACAACTTTGGTCAGAATGTTGGAGCAAAGAACGGTGAGTTTGCACACAAATGAGTTATCAGCTTGTTTGAAATACGGATTAACTGTCATGTGGACTGTTTTTATGGAGATGTAACCGTGAGGTAAGTGGACATAACTTGTGTAAAACCCGAAGGGTTTTACATACAAGTTATGACCACTTACCTCACGGTTACATCTCCCTAAAAATAGTCCACATGACAGTTAATCCTTATATTTATATACATTTAGCGAAAAAGCCACTTTTGTAAATGTCTTTAAATCGAAAAGTGTATCGTGACAAAAACAGCCCAAAATACCCAATAGCACCCTTGGCAAAAGTTAATAGGAACAATTTCTCTTCATATTGAAACCCGATGATGTATTAAGTCAATCCTGCGCGAGTCCAAATGCGCCCAAAACATTACGCGTTCGTCTTTCCAAACCAATGACGTATCGATGGTGTTATGAGCTTGGTGTTATGAGCCGTTGCGCATTCACCGAGAAATAACTGCAACTAGCCACGTGGGCGCCGACCAATCAGAATGCTGGATTTAGTGATGACAACACTTAGTATGTAAATATAAATAGTATAACATATGATAAAAGCTGCCAAAATACTATATATATATATGTAATATGTCATATCCTATAGTTTCTTACCATTTTCCTCGTTTCTGGTCCCGCTTATATATCGCATCGGCCATTTGAATGCGTGATACTCATGAACTCGAAACCACGTGATTCCCCACCGGGATATCGAGATGTCCATCAACTCAATATCAAGCTTGTAAATCGGACCCAAATTAATTTCGACCATGTCGGGGTTAGAACCCGTTATTAAAATGTAGTTTTACTTCCATGAAAGGGAAACTTAGACAGTGTTTATTGTTAACCTCCTCACTTTAGGAAAGCATATATACAAATGACAAGTATATACATGTTATATAAATATGCATGCAAATATTATATTAATCACAATATTAACCACACTATTAATCTAAATGCCTAAATATCAGTGGCCATGTTTAAAAAGCCTGAATATAGCAATATCACAGGCGTGTGACCGAGCGTGTCGTGAGAATGTGTATCGTCGTTTTACCTTATCAAGTGAAATTATACAAAGGTTTCAGACATTGAACTCAGAATGTTGTAGCATTTATCACATGAAAATGGCCTATTTAGGAAATTGGAAATAAATTAGTTATTGTGTATTATTGTTATGTGACTAAGTAAGAGTTTCATCCTTGATCTACTGAATAAGTTCGTAATGTTATTCCCACTATGTCACTGGTTTAGTGTATAACTAGGTCAGTATTGTGTTCCTCTCAATCAGTCGCTTGCATGTAGGAGAAATGTAGCTATGGAGTAAATTATTTTGTCAAGCTGTTGCGCAGGTAAGTCTGGTGTCACATGATGGAGAGTAAAACCGAAAACAAAGCTAATAAATTGTCCGAAGATATGCGAGATATGAGTTAAGTGTGTTTAATTGTATACCGCAGTGGTTAAGAATGTATTCCCAGTATTGATTTCGTGCAGACAGTAACAGGCAAGAAAACCATAGTCAGACATGGTAACGCCCTCAAGATCATATTATTGGGAATATTTATAAATTATAATATAAAATATATTAGTTTCATGAATGTACCACCTTGAATTCCGTTAAAACAACAAATATATATCCTTCAAATTATTACAAAACTACGGCTTATTGCTGCAGGTTTCTCATTCACAAAACAAGAAAACCTCTAAATTTATGCGGACCAAAAATCTACTAATCGGATTAAATACACGCCCGATACTTCGCAATACGACCTTTATACTACATTCCAACTGAGACATACGTCATCAGCAAAATTAGCTGTTATATTATGCATTGTGTTCCCGTAATAAAAGAAGTGGCCCAGCCATTGTTCATATCTAAACATCGAGAGCAATTAACGCGATCATAAAAGTTACATACTGCAACATTGAGACATCCGCGAAGATACATCCGCGAAAACCCGAAATGTGTTGTCCTGCGAGATATCGCCATCGCTATAGCTCCATACGAACGGCCAGATCAGCTTTACTACAATTTCCTAAAATACATGTAACTCGCATCGCGTGAAATACGAAATGTGTTGTCCTGCCATATATCCCTATCGCCCCATTGGCACGGCCAGATCAGCGTAGCAGTAAACACCCATATTATAGCTGAAGGGGTCACTCTCACCAAAAAAAGTGCTGAAGGGAACACAGGATTTTCAAAATGTGCTGAAGGGTACACAGGGTTTGAAATGTCGTTCTAAAGGACATTCAGTTTTCGTATCTGACATGCTTTCTGTTAGAGAATAATTGTTTACGTTCCAATGAATATTGAAATGTATTGAAAACAAACTGCTAATGGGCGCCAGACTTTCATATACAAAATTTAAGTAATGGTGTTCGTGCCTATCACAATCCATGTGTACCATTCAGCACATTTTCAAACCCTGTGTACCATTCAGCACTGTTTTTGGTGAGAGTGACCCCTGCAACCATATTATAGCTATAGGACGTAATGAGACTGCTATACGTTCCTCTGTCAGCTTACTATAGTCACTGCTATGCGTTGCGGGGCATAGCAAAGGGAAGCATCTGTATATATGGGGGTTGCTCACATAGATACGTGGCCGAAATGGTTACAAGAAACTAATTATATAGTGTTACAATTCTTGAATTCCTTGTACGCAACAAACGTTATTGGAAAATTCAAGTTTAAATTGAGATCTTATACTTTACTATCATTGTATCATTTCCAAAAAGTATTAATAATGCATGCTATCATATAATAAAAACAAAATAACGGACCTTCGGAATAACGAACCTTCGGAATAACGGACCATCGTCATAACTTGCAGTTGTCGTTTCGAGGTTTCGAGGGTCCGCTATTCCGAAAGGTTTCATCCAATATTTGTAAGTGGAACTATATTCCACCGATAGTATCCAACAGTATTTTATTATGTTTATCATGCGTAATATATATCTATAAATCTCTCCAGTCACACGGATTGTGTTCGTAAAGTGTACTTTCGGACCTTCGGAATAGCGGACCTTCGGAATAACCGACCTTCGGAATAGCGGACCTTCGGAACAATGACCCGCCCCCCTAAACTTTGACCCAGTGGCAGTGGGTACACTTGGACCCAAAATATTTGCTGTTAGCATCATTTTTTTCCTGACCAGTACATATTAGGGTACATGCAAATACCAAGAAGTTGAGCAGTGGACTAATATAAAACATAAACCCATTTTGAATGACAAAATGTGACATCATCTTGCCCTCTGAGTCTTTTAGGCCAGTCACTGGTTACCAAAACCATGTTATTTTGTATAGGATGATAGACCACATACATTATGGCAAGCCAAACCGCTATTTAATATTAATTTTACTTAAGTAAAATAAAATGACACTTTATTTCACTTAAGTAAAATAAAGTGTCATTTTATTTTACTTAAGTGAAATAAAGCGCCATCTACATGGTTTTATTTTACTTAAGTAAAATAAAATGACACTTTATTTTACTTAAGTAAAATAAAATGACATTTTATTTTACTTAAGTAAAATAAAAATGCACACTAATTTTACTTAAGTGAAATAAAATTACCATTATGTTACGCCCTTTTTTTATTTTACTTAAGTAAAAAAGAATTTTACTTAAGTGAAATAAAACACAGTTTTTATTTAACTTAAGTAAAATTCTTTTTTACTTAAGTAAAATAAATGAACATTTGGGTTTATTTCACTTAAGTGAAATAAACGCCATCTACCGGTCATCGATAGATGTCATTTATTTTACTTAAGTAAAATAAAATGCAACCAGGTGTTAAGAGTTATTAATGATTCCCCCCAGTCAGTTTAGAGACCAACGCCAAATCCCACCAAACCACATGTGACCTTGTTATAAGGACAGCGAGTGTTTTATGATATTATAGATGACAGAATGAGATTAGCACCAACCTCATGCAATAAAATTGAGAACATTCCACGTACACCCCCTGCCATTACCGCAATAATCAGAGAAAACTGCTAAAATGTGTGATGCGTTTGTGTTTGATGCTTATTGTGCTGAGAACGAGATATAATCACTTATCATACTCTTTTAAATATCAGATTTATGGAGGCATGGACCTAGTACGAGTGTTAATTGCTTCAAATGTGCTTGCTGCAGCGAGCGAGACCATTGGTGAATTGATATAGCAAACATTATGCCGACATTCCAAGTTCGGAGATGCGGTACAATAGTTGGTGACCACCAGCTGTGGCCGGCTGCAGCTTTTTGTCAAACTCCATAGTTTGGCTTTCTGTAGCTTTCTACTGCGCATGCCTAGCCGGCTACGACTGTAGTAATACAAAACGGGATATAACTTTCTCACGAACATGAACAGCACTCCAGGCGCACGTGCCAAGGGAGCAATTATTAGTTTGCAAGATGACTCCCATAGTGGGCGCTTTATTTCACTTAAGTGAAATAAACGCCATCTACCGGTCATCGATAGATGTCATTTATTTTACTTAAGTAAAATTAACGCATTATTTTACTTAAGTAGAATTCTTTTTTACTTAAGTAAAATAAAGGTCATTTTTTATTTTACTTAAGTAAAAAAGAATTCTACTTAAGTTAAAACATGGTTAATTTTACTTAAGTAAAATTCTTTTTTACTTAAGTAAAATAAAAAATGACCGTTATTTCACTTAAGTGAAATAAAATGACATTTTATTTCACTTAAGTAAAATAAAGTGTAATTTTATTTTACTTAAGTAAAATTAATATTAAATAGCGGTTTGGCTTGCCATAATACATATGCTATCAAACAATCACTGACATACTGCCCAGTCAATTAGGATGCCACATGGGGTGCATTGGCAAACAAACATGAACACTGAATGTGCACATGCAACATTAGAATTGTGAGGTGAGTGTAATAGGCTAAAATGGAATCCCAATACACAATGCATAGTTTTATTATTATCTCAGAAATGTTTCAATGTTGGCAAAACGATGGGAAGCAGATACCTATATGGGAACTGTATTTTTCATAATTTTTCTTCCGAGCATGCTACTACCATTCCACTCTTTTTGAGTTGTATTAATGTTCGAATATTTTAAATAGTAATTGCTAGTAAGAACCAGGCTGATATAATTTTGTTTCATATCATTCTGATTTATTTAATAATTGGGGGGGGGGGGGGTGACATACTTGAAAAACTAAATATTTCCACCCTAGCTGCAGCACAGATACATCTGCATGGATATGATAGAATGCTTCAAAATATTCAATACATACGGAAGGAGCAAATATATTAACACAGACCACTGAATCCAAGAACCAGAGGCCATAACTGCAATCTTTATCTAGAGGGGACAACCAGAGATTCAAGGAAGAATACTTTTCGTCAGAGAGTTGTGGATCCCTGGGTCAAACCAACTAACTATTAATGCAGAAGAGCTAGTCAACTAAATTACTCAAAAATCAACTCGACGAATATTGGAAAGAATAGGAGATGAAGTACGTGGCTAGAGGGTCTCCGTTGGGAGGTGTCCACCTTGGAGATTTCCAACTGCACCCCCCTTTAAATCAGACAAAATACAAGTTTTGCATAATTCCATTTGGACATAATTCCCCTTTGCACCTCAGTGCTCAGGCCTAATAACCTATATATTCATAAATAATGGTTCTATGTACCCGGTATGGGAACATTCAGATATATATGAAACTGAAAATTGAATAAATTATAACATCTGGTGGTCTAACTCCAGACAATGTAATGCACAAGGCTACGGACAAGAGACCAGGACACACCGGGTCGACCATTGTTGTTCGCCCCGGGTTGAGAAAGTTTTGAAAACTAAACAAGAAAATCGCAAAATTCAATAGCATCTAGACTGGCCTCAGGCTTTCCTAATGTTGGAAATTTCAAACATCATTCTCTCCCCGTGGCAGTGTTAAAAATAATTTGACTGGCCATGGGGGAGGGACCAGGACACAAGCTTTCCCATATTTCCAAGTGTTGGAAATGTCCAACCATGTACCTTCATTTTAAAGATTAACGTACTTTGTCCAACTTGACACCCCCCCCCCCAGGTGGAAAATTTCCAGCTGATGACCATTTCCGTCCAAAATTTTGACAAAAAGTAGGAAAATATGCAAATATTGGTCCAAAAGCAATAAATTCCACCAATAAATTGTTTGAAAATCAAACTACAAGAACATTTTCAAACTATAGTCGGTGTGAAATTTCCAATTAATGTGTCAGGTATGAAATTTCCAACTGTTTTTCCTATCGCCACGCTCAGGCTGAGGAGGGTGAGACTTGATTATAAAGCTAAGCTAGGCTTGACAAGTTCTCGGACGAGGCATGCGCTAGACTCAAACATATAGGGCCTGAATTTTGGTGAATTCGGTGAACCAGACACAGAAGACATGGCCATGTCCATAGTGTCACAAGCCAGCTCATTGTCACCATGCATCCAGCTTTTTAAAACTTTCAGTTGGGTACCGTACTACCCAGCTTTTATAAAATTTACAATTGGGTACCCAGCTTTGTGAGCAGTCAATCTGTGGCACCTATGTCCAATGCATACAATTCTTCTCCGCTATTATTTTCAAGCATCGTGACGAATAGACACCATAATTCATATATATATATACAAATTTAACAGGTTCATTTCGCAATCAACAGACTGCAATCACGAATTAAATCACGCTCTGTTTGAGATTTCATAAAGCTGGTTACCCAAATGTAAATTTTACAAAAGCTGGGTACCCAACTGAAAATTTAAAAAAGCTGAACGAAAGGGGTGACATTGACCATTTCAGCTCCACGAACAGCATAAGTAGTTTAGTTGTCATTTTGGAAGCCACCTTGAGTAATTTGGTCATTAAACACCTTATTGTGACACATTTAAGATAGATAAAAACAATAAACACCTCTCATGCCAAAGATAGTTACAGTTTACTTGCAAAAAATGGTTCAAACATGAGAAGAGATTTTTGCCGATATTTATGTCACATTTGTGAGAGTGAAATCCAATATTTCTGGTAATGTTTTGTTACAATAGTTAGTAACAATGTTAGTATTCAATGTATAGAAGGCAGAATAGCCAATTTCATTCATCAACCACAAATTGTAAGCGATTCCAGGACACACTGGGGCAATATCTACCATTTTCCATATTTTGGCGGCCATTTTGGTGGCCATTTTGATCCAAAGTAACAACTTTTGTTCCTATGAATTGGAGTATCCATGTATAATGGTATTCCTCACTTACATTCCACAGTTGTGCTCATTCTTTGTTGAAATTTGAACAGAAACCCAATTGTGATTTTTTGGTGAAATTTTATACCGCATTCTGTATAATCAAACTTTTGAGGGAACGGAGGGGGCTAGGACCCCAATAATTGCTTTTTTCATTTCCCCAATGATTAGTTAATATAAAACTATAAAAAATAAGGTCACAATCCTCAACCAGTTCCAAACAGCAGAAACTGATCAAGAAGACATGAGTGAAAAATAGTCCTATTTTCTACTTCCGGTGGCCATTTTGGCGGCCATTTTGAATATATGAAATTTATTTATACATCTCAATAAGGACTACTCAACTATCAATAGAATAACATATCGCACGACTTAATATCTCATAAACTGCCCGAGTGATTGCGAATTAAAATTTATCAAGTCAGATATTCAATTTTGGCGGCCATCTTGGATTCAATGGCCTCGAAACATGTGAACATTGACTACCTATATGCATCCATGTGCTCGTGGAATGTTATAGAAAACTGCCCTGGTCTATGTTCTCGTGGAAAATAATGAAAACATCGGTATTGTTCATAGTTTAATCACGTTATGCATGCGTAAGTTCACACACTGTACTTTTTCAGATATATCTTCAAAATAAACGAAAAATCATATCATCGGTGTCACTTTAAGAAAAATATCGAGTCAGGTGCCCATGTGACGCTATCTACGCAGACACTTGTTATATTCAGTTCGAATGAAACTGAGTTTGAGAAGATACATACAGTTTTAGTATTAATTTTGAGAGAAATATTTCCCCTACCCCCAATAAGGATTTTATCGCAAAAAATCACAGTAGTTTTATAAAAATCGCTATAAAATGAAAAAGCCCCCACGCCCGAGTGGCAAACAAGCAGAAAAATGTGTGAAATACATCCCTCTATCGGAAAAACATAGTCGGCTAAAATCCGCACAGGGGGGGGGGGGGGGGGGGGTGGCCATATGGTAGCTCAAGGTCTAAAGGTATCATAATATAACTCCTGAAATAATGTACGGTAAGAACCGGTTGAACTTTTTTTTCACCTGAAGTGGGTTGTTCAGCGCATGTATTAATCATCGGTTAAGTGCATGACCCGAATTTTATATATATAAAAAAAATAGAAGTTTCTTCACGGTGGAATACCAACGCATACCGTACCGCATACCAACCGTATCAATGCGGTACGAAATTCTTTTAGTATGGAAGTGAGGTTCGTGTATTTTATCCGGGTCAGAGGTTAAGAATTCAGGAAGAAGATTACCCGATTGGTTCTGATAAAGTTGTATTCAACAAGTTCTAGTGCTTGTTTTGGCTAATTTTTCTCCACTTTTCACAGGTAACAGTTCCATAAAACAAATACCAATATAAATGTCTACACTTTTTTAATGTTATCAATTTGAACATGTTGTCAGTTTGTGTTGTATTTTTGTGGAAATTACGCTTGAATATTGACAACTAATTCTCACTCACAAATGACAAAATGGCTGGCGTGAGGCGTTGTCCCTTCAAATGAAACTCTCGGAAAAACATCCATGTTAAAGATACGGTGTGTGTACTGTTAAAATATACAGAAAATGTGTACATAATATCATTGTTCTTGCAAAGAGATGAATATTTTTCAATCCAGTTAGTATTTTCTCCTATTAAACCAAAATATGGTAATACATAGGAATACAGCCTACAGGAGAAGTCGGCCCCATAGGGCCATACAAGTCGGCCCCATGCGAAGACGGCCCCAGAGAAGTCGGCCGCATATATAACAGCACCATTGTTTAAAATCATTCTTTATTTATGATATTATATATGAAACTGATACGGTAATAATGCAGTCTGTTGGTGGTTGTTGATTGGCTGGTTGCTCTAAGGAACATAACAAATTAAGTTCTAGTGCTGCCAACGATTCATCGTGATTTCGATGTATTGCGATACGCTTTCACGAGATACACAAATATCACAATTTTAGGTCATTGGAAGTGAAAATAACCCATATTTACTGTGCTTTTTTAGCAGTTTATGTATAAAATCCTCGCAAAACATGATTTTTGCGTATCACGATATTTATTATATGACTGAATATTCTTCCCTAAATACCACAATTGTTTGACGATCTAATCCAAATCGTCGGATCACACTTAGTGAGATTTCCCCAGATCAAATCAGATCACACTCCTACGGAAATTGTCGGGAGGTGCGATTAACGACGACAGACTATCCGTTGAAAATTAAACTGCTGAAGTGAAAACAATCGGTAATTTAAATCAGATTAAATTTCTATTATTGTAAACTGTGCGTCATATAATAAACCTTTTATCACAGCAGTGAGTTGACCCGTGACGTCGCATCTCGTCTCGTTGAGGTGGGCAGATTGCCGGATCAAACTCTCTGCTTGCGGCAGCTCATTTGATCCAGCAATCTGTCCACCTCAACTCGACTTGACACTGCGACACGGATCAACACACTGTTGTGATAATATGTATGTATCGTATTGTTGGTCATGTATCGTATCGTGACAAAGTGTATCGTTGCAGCCCTACTAAGTTCACAATGAAGTAGCCAACATAAACACTAACTCAATCAAATTAAGCCGATTTAATCGCTTCTAATTTATGGGGCCGACTTCTCTGGGGCCGTCTTCGTGCGGGGCCGACTTCGTGCAGGGCCGACTTCTCCAGATACCATACATAGGTCTAGATGCACCAAATTATGTGGTTTACAACCAATGTATAATGTGCGCAAATCTAAATAAGGAAATGATGCAATGACTCTGCTAATTAGTGATGTTCCGATAATGAAAAAGCCCATCGGACTGATTTCCGATAACTGGAGGCACAATCGGCCGATTCCGATGTTTATATATATTGTGCGTTTCTTGAACTTTCTTCCCATAATGGACCTATATACACTCATTGCACTCCCTATCCCGGTATAGTTTCAAAGCCAAATACATCAAAGAAATATATACACACTGTCGCGAAAGTATTTCCACCGACGTCAGTTATGCGTTGCCTTTTATGTATACCGATTGTTTTGACAAAGAGATCAAAGGTGCCGACTCAGAGTAACTTATGACCATGTGTGGAACACTTGTACGCAGTGTAAAAGTCTTGATTGAATACTTGTAAGTTGCGACAATGTATGGAATGGTGATGATTATTAACTAAATTTAGATTGATGGATAATAATTGCTGTCATATTTGTCTGAGATTTTCCAAATTCCTATTGGTCACACCTTTTGTCTTTTAACAACTGGGAAGCTTTTATAGTTCTGACTACTCAATTTCTGTTTCGTGAGGCCGTCCCCAAGTTCAATGTCGAGCTAAGCATATTTCATTGTGTATGCTGTAATTTATAATGAGAGCATCACTATAACAATGGCGACTTGCGGAGCGAAAAAAATAAGTGCAATTTGGGACTACTTCACCGTATTGTCCCCCACAGACAGAAAAGCTAATTATGCCCCTCCTCACGTTTGTCGTTATTAGCTCAACTTTACTTTGTAAAGTTTGAGCTATTGCCATGGCTTTGTCGTCCGTGTGTGCGTGTGTACGTAAGGCGTCAACAATGCAGTCTACAGGTCGTACCTTTGGTCGGATCATTATGAAATTTGTCATAGCTGTTGACATCAACATTTAGACCAGAATGATTAATTTTGGGGTCATTCGGTAAAAAAACATGGCCGCCAGTGGCCATCTTGCATTTCAAAATTCAATCCATTAGCACGGGCTACAGGTCGTACCTTTAGTCTGATCATCATAAAATTTGTCATGGATGTTAAGATTGACATGTAGATGGGAACGAGTAATTTTGGGGTCATTTGGCCCAAAAACATGGCCGCCAGCAGCCATCTTGGATTTTACTCTTTGTATGACTAAATTCTTTAGCACGGGCTACAGGTCGTACTTTTAGTCTGATCATCAAAAAATTTGTCAAGAATGTTAATAATGACATGTAGATGGGAACGAGTCATTTTGGGGTCATTCGGCCAAAAAACATGGCCGCCAGCAGGCATCTTTGATTTTACTCTTTGTATGACTAAATCCTTTAGCACGGGCTACAGGTCGTACCTTTAGTCTGATCATCATAAAATTTGTGACGGCTGTTGAAATTGGAATGTAGATGGGAACCGGTCATTTTGGGGTCATTCGGACAAAAAATAATGGCCGCCAGTGGCCATCTTGGATTTCAAAATTCAATCCATTAGCACGGGCCACAGGTCGTACTGTTCGGCTGATCATCATGAAATTTGTCATGGATGTTAATATTGACATGTAGATGGGAACGAGTAATTTTGGGGTCATTCGGCCAAAAAACATGGCGGCCAGCAGCCATCTTGGATTTTACTCTTTGTATGACTAAATCCTTTAGCACGGGCTACAGGTCGTACCTTTAGTCTGATCATCATAAAATTTGTCATGAATGTTAATAATGACATGTAGATGGGAACGAGTCATTTTGGGGTCATTCGGTCAAAAAAACATGGCCGCCAGCAGGCATCTTTGATTGTGATGCTCACTGACATGGTAAGTTTGAGAACGGCTCCTGCCCATTATACAAAGAAGTTGTCACCCATGACACACATAATCCAGTGTTTCCGCTAGGGGGTAGGGGAATGGGGCCGGTTTGTAGATAGGGGAAAACACGAACACCTGCTTCGAAAATTTAGAAAAGTGCAACACTAGAAATGCATTGTCCAGCAGAACGCGAATTACGATTATAATTCTGGTATGTATACATTCTCAAAATTAAAACAAGAAATGTAACAATTTATGTGATACAACAGTCAGTCAATTAAGTTGATTATCCACATTATTGTGGTTGAACTGAGTGAAATAAAAACAAACTTTTAACTGAGACTAAATTTAGATTTATTTTTTATTTCCGGTGGGTAGAATAATTAAATGTACTATGATATTTTGTACCAGTTAAAAGTCAACTATACTCTTGAGGAGGTGCCTCGCCAAGTCATCAAGGGAAGTTCATGACCAACAGTAACATTCACTCGTCTTTTAAAAATTCATTCGATCTACGAACACTGGTTTAAAAAGCTCGGAACTATTTTGTTGTTGCATTCAATCATTTGGGGTCACACAATTGAAATTACCTCGAGAGAATTGCTGCTATCGGCGGGAAAGTGTTGGCTATGATGCTTCATTGGGCGGGAGAGGGGGGTCACACAATTGATATTGACTCGAGATAATTGCTATATAAAGATTTGTACTTGCTAACCAACGAAGCTATGACGCTTCATTGGTAGAGTTACGTCACAAATATCGCATTCGCATCGTACACAAAATATATCGTTTCTGGCTATATATTACGAATCGATATACTGAAGGTTTTACGGTTACACGAAATTCCAGGGTTTTCAAGGAGTTTGCATTAAAACAAAGGGTTCAAGGGCCCTGGGAGGGGAATGCGTCAGGGGAAAATCAGAGAAAAACTTTGCTAGGGGAAAACTTGGCTAGGGGAACGGGGCCGTCAAAGGGACCCCCTGCCGGTATAGCGGAATCCCTGCATAATCACATATCTAATTAAGTACACATCTTCAATTTATTACTGAATAAAATAAATATACAATGTCATTCCCCTGTGAGGCTGTGTTGTGTTCATTTATTGTCCTTGTAAAATTACTCCATCGCCATCGGGATATGTGATCGGGCGGGAAGCTGAACACACCGACACGGAAGTGACGACTAGAAAGGTTTAATATACATTCCGGAATATTTTATTGATTATTCCGCAATTTCCGGTAGCTGGGTGGGCGAACAATTATTATTCAAGAAATAACTAGTCGTTGATAACAAAAACTATTATCTTCCTGATAATAATACTGAATACGAGTCATGCGATGTGACAATGTTGTAAGATCACACGTGAGCTGACCCTTTGATGTTTCGTTTTGACGTTTTGACGTAGCCTTCAATCTCGGATTCATTTTAATTGACGGAGACAGATTAACCCTCTTGTAGCCAGTTATAGCTGACCATCACAGTGATCATACACTATAATAGTGATGTTACGGTTAACCGACCACGGCAAATCCGTGACCGGTCACGGCCATAGTTGGTGGTTAACCGGTTAACCGCATAACCGTCCCAGCTCTAGTTCTGATCGCGACTGTACTAATTCATTCAAATTATTGACATAGCATGTGACGTCACATGCTCAACAGGAAACTAAAATGTAATGAGGTCAGCTGTTTAAAGCTTTCTTTGAATCTATTTCATGTCCACGCGATTGAACCAATAACTTCCTACTACACGTGATATGTCAATTTAAAAAGGTGGCTACGAATGTGATCGATGCCTTGTGACAATGACTCCATCAGCGGTGTATTGCTGATGGGGTCATTGTCACAAGGCTCCGTTCACAATCGTAGCCAGCTTTTTAAATGGATCACAAATGTAGCCAGCTTTTTTCACCGGCGATCACATTCGTAGCCAGCTTTTCTAATTCCATGCTCCCAAACTGACTTCGTTTATCAACTTATATTGAAATATAATTTGAGCATTCCAACAACATTGATCGGAAACCTCAGGTTATTAGATGAACTAATATAAAAAAAAAATTCAAGTTGTTGTTCATCCATCAACTCAGAACAATGAGATTAACCTGATCGTGTTAATTGAGGCTCGCCTGAATATGAAAAGCTGGCTACAAATGTGATCGCCATAGAAAAGCTGGCAACATTTGTGATCAATTTAAAAAGTTGGCTACGAATGTGATCGATGCCTTGTGACAATGACCCCATCAACACTAAGTATAGTTGTAGACACGGGTCTGGGAACTTTTCTTTTTATTTCATCAGATTTCATTATATATTTTGAGAAGGGTCACGTCACCCATTTTGAGAAAATCACACCAAGTCTAGGAAAACGGCTTCCTCACATCTTTTTTTATGTGTACCAATACCATAGTATGGTACACATAGTGTCGACGTCCGGATTGACCACTTATCGTTCGTTCGTCGTCTGTCTGTCCGTAGACACTTACGCATAATGCGATAACTCAAACATTTTCTATCCGATCGTAACCAAATTTTGTATATGGGTTTCTCAGCCCAGATCGAGTTCGAATATGGGTTTGATCCGATATTTTTTAATGGAGTTATGGCCCTTTGACACACATAGAATTCATGCATGCTTCGATAAATGAACCATTTTTCATCTGATAGAAACCAAATTTGGTATGTGAGTTTCTCAACTCAAAATACAGATCGAGTTTGAATATGGGTTAGATCTGATATTTTATACCACAGTTTTCAACTAAGAATTGAACAGATTTGGGATTTTAGGCTCACAAGATAACCATAGCAGTCTACAATTAATTACCAGTGATATCAGTTTACAATGTAGCTCTGAGAGAGAGAGACAAGAGTTAAATCTGTATTATGGAATTAGAGTTATTATTGGCCATCAGTGTAAGGTCTAACCCATTCATGAATCAATAGACTCTCCCATATAGTTCTAAAAGTATAAATTGGAATAGTCTATTTTTTATTTTTAGGGATGTTCTTTAGAATTTAAGCAAACTTTGATAGCTGTCTGTTGTTTATTGCATTTCCATAGTGTGTGGGCAGTGTTGGCCCAGTGTTTATCAACTCTGGCATAGCTCTCTGGTTTAGCATATCAATGCAATATTCAAGTGACATACCTGGTACAGTCCCCTAATTTTATAGAGTTAAAATTGTTAACCCTGGTCATCAATTTTATGCTGTTGTATATTTTTCATGTAATCATTCTAATATTATATTCACGGGGTAGGAACTGCTCCATGAGAAAAGATCCTCTTGTGATTTTCGGTCCAGTTCACTATCGATCCGTGTTCAGTTCACTTGCGAGTTTTTTTGTACTTGGTCCAAAACAGAATTGCTTTACACCATGTACCGAACTACCGTATCGTATTAACCATTAGCGATTAAATTCAAACAAAAGTGAGTCTAGTGTGAAGTTTTAGTTCAAACATATGTGAACACTTATTTTACAAAAAATCTGTTGCATAGAATTTAGATGTTCGGCTAGTGAACAGATCTTATCAATGGTGAACTGGGACCCATCACTAGTGAACTGGAACATTTCTTAAAATGGATAAATTCTACTATTCCATATGTACTTAACAATTTCCAACTAGTATGTCTTGATAGTTGAGGTAGCTGGCTAGGTATATACAACAAATGAACTGCATATATATCTCTGTTGCGTAAAACTTGCGTTATTTACCATGGGAAAATCCCCAATGACCTTGACCAGATCGGATAAGAACTGGACCGAAGATCGGAAGAGGTATCAGCCTCGCGGAGCAGTTCCTACCCCGTGATATTGCCAGGTTTCTCCTTCACTTGTATGGATTTTTGTAGTTAAAAATGAACCCTTCTCAACATTCCTGATACTTTAACAGAAATTTATACCTTTCATCTGATATATCTCATTTTATTGAGATGTATGTAAATTTGGTATGTGAGTTTCTCAGCCCAAAATACAGTTCGAATTTGGGTTTGATTCGTTTTTTAAAAACAAGTTATGGCTTATGGATTTTATCATCGAAGCTGAAAATAGCTGATCACTATCGCCAAGGTATGGGTTAAACATCTGCCGGCCTCTCGATTTTCAAAATACCTACCCAGTTGACAGTTTTATCCCCTCAGAGTCAAACATGTACATTATTCTTCTGACAGCAACTGTTATTTTCCAGTCCTACCCACGAGGAAAACACAGCAAGAGCACTTATTTGCTCTCGCAATTCAGAAGATGGGTGTAATTGCGCCTCTAATATAATTATAAGTTGGGTCATGCCCTTTATTGAACTGAGATTCTTCTTCATGATACAGTGCAAGTCCTAGCAGAGGTGTAATTTGGTGGGGACATTTTCACGCTATAAATGGGATGGGAAAGTTTCTAAATATACATGTACCTACAATATTGAATCAACAATTACAGTGACCATAAATATTTTGTCAAGAGGGATGAGGGCTAATTTTAGCACCCGTGAATTAAAAATTGTGAGTGCATATGGGTGCAAGAGCAATCACTCCTTTCTCCTGAAAAGGACACTGACAATCTGAATATGAATAAATTATGATTGTGTGGAAACAACCCAAAAAATTCCCAACTCAAACTTTCGACCATAATATAATAAAATATTCTAGCAATTTCAGTTCATAATCTGCACATTCGTCCAGTCAATATATACAATGTAGTATTGGCTGACATCATCTTTAAAATAGGCGGCATAATAATCTCCAGCTCCCAATTGTTATTCGTTTCCTCTATTTTGACATCATTGTAGTTAAGCCATGGAGATCTCTGAGCGTCGGGGCATACTGTGATCAGAACGAGACTTGGGTCATCTTAATGACAATCATGAGGGCTTTCCGATAGTGTTTGGTGACATTGTTCACAAAATAAATCCTTTAAAAAATTCAATCGCTAGTGGCCAACTTGGATTTTACTTTTTGCATGACTAAATCCTTCTGCACACCATACAGGCCACATCCCACATATGATCGTCTCCAAACTTCGTATGATATTAATCAGGGTAGCATGTAGATGAGAGCTACCGGTATATATTTTTTCCCATATTTGTTAAAAAACATGGCCTCCAGCAGTCATCTTATTTTTCACATTTGAATTCATTGCACATCCTGCCACTCACAATTATTGGAGAAATGTTTTGAACATTTACAGACATGTTTAGGATCACCTCTAGATGGGAACTATTTAATTTGAACGATTTCCTATGAGAAATATTGCCACTGGCAGCCATCCTGGATTTTACTCTTTGCATGACAAACTCTTTCGAGGCCCACTGCCCTCCTCAAGTTGAGATACAGTCATTGGCACTTTCATTTTCCGATGCTACATGTACATGTATAGTCCTTAGAGTGTAAAATACACTCATTCGTGTACATGTATCTCTGTTATCTTAGATGCAGGTAGGATGTGAATGATCTTTTATATATTAACAATGCGATGAAGGGTATCTACATGCTACAGGTTTTGTTCAGTCATCACAGGCCAGATTAAGACATCTTTTGAATTAAGCCACATATGAAAATTAATAAATCTCAGCGGAAATGCCGGTAAGCAACCTACATGTATGTGGGGGATACTTTGTGTGGTGCATTTGTCCACATGTATATTACTAACACATTCATGATGGGGAGCTGCATAGGCAAACCATTAAATATCATATGCCAGTGCATTCTCTTATATATGCGAGTCTCCCATAGGTAGCCTCACATATATAAGAGAATGCACTGGCTTACAAGTTCAATGTAAATATTGTGACGCCAATGTATTTTCTTATATATGCGAGTCTCTCTGTGATCCCTGGTTTTGAGTGCACATTTTAGTAATATGAACATGAAATTGAAAAATTTCTGATGTGATGGGGATGGACTGAAAAGTATGTATTTACTGAAATTATGATATTATATAACTGTATGTCTAAGGTATTTTGACTCTGTTTTCTAGACCGAAAGAATACAATGCAGCAAGCTCCTCCACCATACCCCGGTGATCAGAAGGGTGGTCCCCCACCACCTCAAGGTTAGTGAAACCGTAATTACACTGGTTCCTGCCTCTTGAATCAATTAAGTGGCTATAACTGTATAACATGTTACTTAAATTTTAACTATGGAAATTAGAATAAGATTCTCAAGAAAAGTTATCATTTGCATTTGTAATACAGTCAATTTCAGTTATGAGTAATTTCATATCGCTTAAGTCATTATTTCAGATATTTCCTTTTAAAAAACTGTTTTATCCATTTCTTTACATATATTGTATTATTTATTAGATAATAATGCTGTACAGTCGTGTAGACACACATTTTCTATCTTTCCCAACTTTAATCCTTTCTACACTAACCACTCATTCAATAGTAGTTATCCCTTAGGAAAAGTTTCAGAGGTTGTTTGTTTGTTGAACTTATTAAATGAACATTTCCTTCTGCATTTTTAGCTCAACTTTACTTTGTAAAGTTTGAGCTATTGCCATGGCTTTGTCGTCCGTCGTGTGTGCATGATGCGTCAACAATTTCCTTTAGCACGGGCTACAGGTCGTACCTTTGGTCGGATCATTATGAAATTTGTCATAGCTGTTGACATTGACATGTAGATGGGAAAGAGTCATTTTGGGTTCATTCGGGAAAAAAACATGGCCGCCAGTGGCCATCTTGGATTTCAATATTCAATCCATTAGCACGGGCTACAGGTCGTACTGTTCGTCTGATCATCATGAAATTTGTCATGGATGTTAATATTGACATGTAGATGGGAACGAGTAATTTTGGGGTTGTTCGGCCAAAAAACATGGCCACCGGAAGCCATCTTAGATTTTACTCTTTGCATGACTAAATTCTTTGGCACGGCCTACAGGTCGTACCTTTGGTCAGATCATCATAAATTTGTTCATGGATGTTAACAATGACATTTAGATGGGAACGAGTCATTTTGGGGTCATTCGGCAAAAAAATATGACTGCCAGCAGCCATCTTGAATTTTACTCTTTGTATGACTAAATCCTTTAGCACGGGCTACAGGTCGTACCTTTAGGCTGATCATCATAAAATTTGTCATGGATGTTAACAATGACATGTAGATGGGAACGAGTCATTTTGGGGTCATTCAGCCAAAAACATGGCCGCCAGCAGCCACCTTGGATTTTACTCTTTGTATGACTAAATCCTTTAGCACGGGCTACAGGTCGTACCTTTAGTCTGATCATCATGAAATTTGTCATGGATGTTAACAATAACATGTAGATGGGAACGAGTCATTTTGGGGTCATTCGGCCAAAAAACATGGCCGCCAGCAGCCATCTTTGATTTTACTCTGTGTGTGACTAAATTCTTTACTGCTCATTTTTACACTCCTTTTTAATCTCTCTATTCATTGCTCATCACAAAAAAATTACCTTCTTTACAAAGTTGAGCTACAGTGTCATTGACACTTACTTTCATTATTATATGTCATTTGCAAGCCTGGAAATAACTCAAATGTTCGTACCTGTGACATGTAATTAATTACAGGTTATTACAATTACAAATTACAATTACCCCATCCCTGTATGTGTACCTGTCAAAAAGACAGGGCCAATTGGTTTGTGCTGGCAGGCCTGAAATTAGTGTGCCTGTCATTTGCAGAATGAGGTCCCCAGAGGGTGAATTTAGTGATCACGCATAGTGGGCTGGCATCACTAAATTTACCCTCTGGGGGACCTCATCCTGCATAGGCCTCATCTTCTCTGGAAAGTTTCTTTATTATCTAATTTCTACAGAAATTTCTTCACATAGATTCTATTTCTTTTTTAGTTTAGTTTCTCTATATCCCCAAATTGGCAGATGACACATTGCATAATCAATGTTCCTAAATGGATGTACTTCTCAATATTCACCATTTGGGAACTTCAATCTGAGACTATGTCTCCCATAGCAGATGAGACCATGCAGAATGAGGTTCCCAGAGGGTGAATTTAGTAATGCTAGCCCGCTATGCGGTATAGCGTCACTAAATTCACCCTCTGGGGACCTCATTCTGCAAATGGCAGGCACACTAACTCAGGCTTGTGTGCCAGTCATTAATAATATTGTGCCAGTAAATAGAAATTTTCAAAGTATATGCTATCTGTTATGTTTATTGGGCATTTTGTCGAGAGAGCCCATGGGATGTTTGTTTTCATGTTTGAATACACTAGTGACACATATAAGTAAATACATGTCTTAACCCTTTTAGTGCCAGGGGCCGATCTCATCGGCCCTAATTTATGGTCTGTAGAGTGCAATTTTTTTTTTTTTTTTGGTTAGGCCAATGCATTCTCTTATATATGCGAGGCGACCTATGGTCGACTCGCATATATAAGAGAATGCTTTGGCACAGGGTAAATGTGTTGATACAAAAAATCGGACCTGGCACTCAAAGGGTTAACTCTTATCAAGTCATATTGAGAGTAAGTAGTTTTAAAAACATTCAGTTACAATGTACAAGTAACAAGTTTATTATCTTACACACATTGAATCAACAAAAAAATGCAGCACATTTATCAGTGCATAATACCTGTACACAAATGAACATTTCCAGACTGTCGTTTGCTCATATTTTCTGAACATCCCTCCAGATGAATAATAGATCTTTCCAATGTATACTTTTATAACTGAATGGGAGAATCAATTTAGTATAGAAAGGGTTAAAGTCATAGACTTAAATGTAATTCGAAGACTAACCCTTTACCCAACAGACGGCCCTGTGCCAATGCATTCTCTTATATATGCGAGTCGACCATAGGTCGCCTCGCATATATAAGAGAATGCATTGGCTTAACACATATTAAAAATGATAAAAATTTGTCAAAGAATGTAGAAAAATATTATAAAAAATGTAAGAAAAAATTATAAAATTGTTAAAGAATGTAAGAATTAATGGTAAAAAGTGTTAAAAAAGAATTTGTTTAGGCCAATGCATTCTCTTATATATGCGAGGCGACCTATGGTCGACTCGCATATATAAGAGAATGCATTGGCACAGGGCATAACTATAACCATCACAATGTGGTCAATGAACCGGTTCCAATGATATCCATATTTGTATGGTGTTATTGAGACATACCGAAGATATTTTAGGCTGTTGAAGCTTTATTTGGGCGTTTCTGGCCGCTTTGTTGGGTAAAGGGTTAAATGTAATTCGAAGACTAATCAAGATATTGTAAAACCTGAACGTTTACGCATCAGTCCAGTTTCTTTATCCCTTTCTATACTAAATGGATTCTCCTACTCATTTATAAAATTATACATTGTAATGGTCAATTATTCATTTGGAGGAATGTTAAGGATTTATGAGCAGACAAGAGTCAACACTGCAGATGAATTTATATCTGTTAGTGGGAAATGTTTAGATAATAACCTATGGTCATTTGTTGAACTTACAGGTATTATCTTAACATTTCCTGATGGAACTACTTGTCAATGAGTATTTAGTTTAGAAATGGTTAAAAAGCCGATGATAATCTTCTCTGGAGCTCCGTGTGATCCAACTCAGATTTGATATACAGTAATGCCCTAAAATAATCGACACAGTATCTGGGTTGTCCAGATCTTAACTTTGACAATATTAATCAGAATTCCATAGGATTTGGTACCGGTATGTACAATAATGCCCTAAATAATCAACTCCTTAAGCGCAGCAGAATTATGGGTAACATTTCAGGATTTAGTCGGAAATATGGCTTGTTGCCATTCATCTGAAAGCTCTCACTGCTTTCCGATGAATGGCAACAAGCCATATTTCCGACTAAATCCTGAAAAGTTACCCATAATTCTGCTGTGGTTAAGGAGTCTATTATTTAGGGCATTACTGTACAATAGTTGATATCTGAGAATGCCCAAGTCAAGTTCGAATTTGGTTACGGTCTGGTCTGATGATTTTAACCCTTTACCCAACAGAACGCCCAGAAACGCCCTAACAGCCTAAATTATCTTCGGTCTGTCTCAATAAAACCATGGAAATATGGGTATCATTGGAACCGGCTCATTGAGCACATTGTGATAGTTACAGTTATGCCCTGTGCCAATGCATTCTCTTATATATGCGAGTCGACCATAGGTCGCCTCGCATATATAAGAGAATGCATTGGCCTAAAAAAAACTTTTTTTTAACACTTTTTACCATTTTTTCTTTAATATGTGTTAAGCCAATGCATTCTCTTATATATGCGAGGCGACCTATGGTCGACTCGCATATATAAGAGAATGCATTGGCACAGGGCCGTTCTGTTGGGTAAATGGTTAATATTATGTCCACATTACTCTGGTTTCTATCCACAGGTTACTATCCTCCTCCAGCACAACCAGGTATGTTAATATATTAATATTTGCTGACAGTTATACTGATTTCCCTTAACCCTTCGTGATGGGAGCTGCGCTGGTGCAGCATTAAAGATCCTGTGCCAGTGCATTCTCTTATATATGTGAGTCTCCCAGAGGGAGCCTCGCAATATTTAAAAGAATGCACTGGCTTACAAGGTCAAGGTAAATATTGTTAGGCCAATGTATTCTCTTATATATGTGAGGCTCCCTATGGGAGACTTGCAGGCTTCCTATGGGAGACTTGCCGATATAAGAGAATGTATTGGCAGAGTTTTTGCAAAATTTCAGGAGGTGCCAGTCATGGAAGTGTTAATAAATGCTGGCGTAGTATCACATACTTCAGCTCAGTAAAGTGGCCTCTTACTCTCAAAATATCCTTTGTAGAACTGCATGAGTATGGCTAGGCTTAATAAATGTACAGAACCACTCACAACAAATCGGGAAACATGGAAGAATTGATTGAACTGTGGATTTATAAAGTATTCATTGTATTAAGGAAAAAGCAAGATACATGTACGCAGCAAACCATGATTAAATTAATAAACGAATCATTGAACAGAATTAGAAAAGATGGTCACCCACAGCGGCAATCCTCAATAGGTGCCAACGACTGTTCTGTGGTGCTTGATACAAAACACCCTTTTTTTGGGAGATTTTAACACTATCTATATTTTGCAGCTTCCTCCCTCCAATAGTATATAAAATAGAAATATGAATATGTGACCCGCCATATCAAATCCAGTCGGAAGTTGGGATTTTTTTACCCTGTGCCAATGCATTGGCCTAACAATTTTTTACAATTTTAATAATTTGTTCTTGTATTCTTTAACAATTTTATAATTTCACCCGTACAGAGCCCCAGACAAACATGAGCAGACAACACTCTTCTATATGCTTCTATATATGTGTGGGGGGTCCCTGCAGGGTAATGGATGTTTTTTATTTTATGTCCTAAAAATTGTCAGAAACATTTATTTAAAAAAAAAAAATTATAAAAAATTGTTAGGCCAATGCATTCTCTTATACATGTATATGCGAGGCGACCTATGGTCGACTCGCATATATAAGAGAATGCATTGGCACAGGGTAAAAAAATACCGACTTACGACTGGATTTGATATGGCGGGTCACATATGTTAAATAAAATAATTTACTAAGTACTTATTGAGGAGAACTGTACTGCCTTAAGTAAAGGACTCATCAAACCGGGGTGGCACCCCAGTTAGACTACATTTCGGTAAGAATTTAAACATGGTTATAAACGACAAGATAACCGGAGGATTGTGAGGTTAAAACACATGTAATCATCAACTGGGATGAAATGGTAACTTAAAGTACAATTGTGCCTCCAGCCAATTTAGATACACATACACCCATATCGGCCATATGGCCATAGAGGCTGTTTATTATGGCCGTTTGTTGAACTATCATCTGAAAATTTCCTAAGGGAACTCCTCAATGAGTAAAAAAAGGGTTAATTCTTTACCAATGCCTTGGTCCTTTTTATCTTGCTTCAAGTAAGTCAACACCCAATATACCACGCTAGATACACATACATTGTAAGGTAGACACTACGTGTATTCCTGTGTGATCGCTAGACAGGCAGCTTTTTCATAAGGCCGATGAAAATTAAATGTGTGGTTGTGGTAATAAGTCAGAACAAAGTAGGATCCGTACAGTAATGCTCTAAATAATCGACTCCTTAACCACAGCAGAATTATGGGTAACTTTTCAAGGATTTAGTCGGAAATATGGCTTGTTGAAATTCATCGGAAAGCTCTCGGCGAGAGCTTTCCAATTAATGACATTTTAAAATATAACAACGCAGTTTTGTCCGAGCTTTTATTCCTACGTTATTTGGTAAATATTTTTAAAAAACTTTGCACAGATATTTAGTACCATAGGAACCTGTACACCTGCAATTATGAGGTATATTTGACTGTCTTTTAGTGGAGATATCTCTCTTTTTTTACTTAGAAAATTTTCAATACAGGGGTATACCTTTGTCAAAGTTTTTGTTCCTACATTTTTTGGTCAATTGTTTTTAAACTTTGCATAGATATTTAGAACCATGGGAACCTGTGCACCTGGGATTATGAGGTCTGTCTGACTTTTTTTTGGTGGCGTTATCCCCCCTTTTTCGACTTAAGAACATTTTCAATACAGGGGGTATACATGTACCTTAGTCCCACCTGGGACAGGCCCATCTCTAGTTGTCATATATTTTGACACATTTTATAGCTTTTCTTGACTCAAATTTTTATGCAAGATTGAGCTAAGATTTATATTGATTGTCTTTATATAAGCTAAAATGAATACAATGCTTTTTATCAAGAGAGCCCGCTTTAGGATGTTATGTTGACTAGACTTGTAATGTGATATGGTCAGCTTTCCTACCCACTAATCATTATATAGAAACATGCATTGTGGGCATGATTGCGCCTCACAAATAGAATAATACAGCTAACAATTGGACATAATACAAAGGCAAAATATTACAGCCAGGAACTGGTGAAATATAAATGCTAAGGGGGTGGGTAGGAAAAAAGCTGAGCAAACAAAAAAGATAGCAGATGACCAGAACGAAAAAGAAAAACGTGGATATAGCTTAGCATGTATTAAAAGGCAGAGATGGGGAGGAGGAGAGCCAGAATTCTGCTATCAATAAAAAGATGTCACCTTGAATTTCTATACAATGGCAGATATTGTTGATGCTAAATATTGCACTGACCTACATTCGCATCAAACAGGAAGTAAAATATGATCAATTCATTTATGCCGGTCTCTGTTTGTTTACATTTAAAGTGAAGAGTTCTCTCTTGATAAAACCAACTAAAGTGTGGTTTAATTGGTAATATCTTAGAAATCAACCCATTCTGAGATTTTGAGATTTTTATAAAAAAAAAATTTTTGGACAAAAATAAAATTCAAACAGATTTTCTTGACAGGGTAGGGGGTTATAAGTAGGGTTGATAGGGATAGGAAACCGCATGCACTTTTATCTTTTCGTTGGCCGAATCTTTATCAGGACTCAGTTACCAACACTGTGGACACACAATCATTGTGACAGGGTCATTATCATCCTGTGTTGGCCTCTCAATGCACAGATTTACCTTGTGTTTATCTTTGTTTAATGGCAATTCGCTGTTGGGGATAGACAAATATAGCCTCACAAAATTCACCCTCTGGGGACCTCATTCTGCAAATGTCAGACACACTATTTCCAGAAATGTGTACATCCACAAAGGAAGCATAACCACCTGACCCACGACAATCTATCTGAAAACAAAGTAAAGCATATTCCATTCCATTTTATACATAGTACAGTAATGCCCTAAGTAATCGAATCTTTAACTACAGCAGAATTATGGGTAACTTTTCAGGATTTAGTCGGAAATATGGCTTGTTGCCATTCATCGGAAAGCTCTCGGGGAGAGCTTTCTGATGAATGGCAACAAGCCATATTTCCGACTAAATCCTGAAAAGTTACCCATAATTCTGCTGTAGTTAAAGAGTCAATTACTTAAGGAATTACTGTACCTACATATCACAAATACAGCTATATCTTATCCCGTGTTTCAAATATTTTTACATTGATTGAAGAAATCAAATAAAGAACTTATTCGTTATTGGGTGGTCCTGTTCCCATCTACACAATGTGAACATGTGTCAAACTGGTGCCACTCCAACAAGTATCCATTAGGGAACAAGGTGATTCTAAGAAGTAGCACTAGTGCTCCAATCCCTTTGTCAATCGGGGTGTACAGGAAGACAGCCTACCTATGATAATATGTAATCCCGAGCAAAATGTGCTGTCATTGCAGGAACTGTACCTTTTATAGAGTGTGATATCTAATTAACACAACTGACTACTAATTAGAACAAAATTCTCTTTAGTCCATTCATTTCATATACATGCGTACCCAGGTCATAATAATCATGATCTAGAATGCCTCGAAGGAATATCAAGTGCCACGTTTTGGAATCCATCCAAGGCACAGAAGCAGTCGGAAAGTTATTTTGAAGTTTCGAGTAGCTTAGCCGAACCAATGCAACACCCCCTAACTTCAATTTCAAGGCATTAGCGGCATGCTACTCCAGTTACTGACAGCCAGGGAAATAAGAGAGTCAGAATTTCATTTGAGTAGAACTTGACTAAATGTTGACTTTGACGAGATTCGTCTCATATCATCCATTAACTGTGTGTCAATTGATGGACTTATTATATATTCACTAAATTTGTCCATTTTTCTTTAACCCTTTACCCAACAGAAGGGCCCTGTGCCAATGCATTCTCTTATATATGCGAGTCGACCATAGGTCGCCTCGCATATATAAGAGAATGCATTGGCTTAACACATTAAAAATTATAAAATTGTTAAAGAATGTAAGAAAAAATGGTAAAAAGTGTTAAAAAAAGATTTTTTTTAGGCCAATGCATTCTCTTATATATGCGAGGCGACCTATGGTCGACTCGCATATATAAGAGAATGCATTGGCACAGGGCATAACTGTAACTATCACAATGTGGTCAAGGAGCCGGTTCCAATGATATCCATATGTGTATGGTTCTATTGAGACAGACCGAAGATATTTTAGGCTGTTGAAGCTTTACTTGGCCGGTTTGTTGGGTAAAGGGTTAAATGCAGAAGGTTATTATTCCAATATCTATCCGACGTTATGTTTTGTACCCCACTTATAATGTGGTTCGGCTATTGAAATGTGTTTGCCCCTCCAACCTTTGTGCCCCTGCATGTTTTAGAATGTTTCCTTTCCCAAAATGTACGCTGTCTTTTTGTTCCATATCACACGTTTCTGGTGAGCGAGCTTATATTCGCACATTGGTATATAATATGAATACTCCGTTAGTTGATAGGTCAATCATTGGACGCACATTGGTGTATAATATGAATACACAGTTAGTTGATAAGTTAATCATTGGACGCACATAGGTATATAATATGAATACGCCGTTAGTTGATAGGTCAATCATTGGACGCACATTGGTATATAATATGAATACGCAGTTTGTTGATAGGTCAGTCAATGGACGAATGGCAGTTTTTTCACCCTCATGCATATCATCCAAAGTGCGTCCGATCAATTAACTACATAATCATATTATAACAATGTGCGAATATAAGCTCAATCACCAAAAACATGCGATATGGTGTTAAGTTGACCAATATCCATTTATATACATATATATAAGACTCCAGCTAACCTGAAGATATATAACAAAAGAGTATAAGTATGAGACATGACACACTCCCATGTCTTTCTAAATGAATGAAACAATCATAAAGTGATTTTAAAGACCAAGAACTTAGGGTCCATCACAACACCATCCTGTCCAATCTTTAAGAAAAGTTTTAGAAAGTCTCTTCTTTCCCGTTGTGTATCATCTCGATAAGTGGATGGAAGTCTGCTCCTCCTTTCGTTAAGCAATCAGCTATTTGTTGTCCAGTTTTTATCCATTTCACTGAAACATCTTCCTTGTTTACACTTTCTTTGATACTAGCCAAATCCAGTCGAAGACGTTTTTCAGATATGAGTTTTGTGGAATGCACATTCTGACACAGAGATTTATTGTCAACCAGACACGTTATTGGAACATGTGTGTCTGAAGCTCCTTTCTTATTAATCATTTCTTGCAGAATGCTTCTCACAAAATAACAAGCATCAAGTCCATCCACGAGAGAAAGTGCTTCCGCCGCTAGCGTACTCTTGACCACCCTTCTTATCTTTTTTGCTGCCCAAGAGATAGGACAACATCTCCCATTACCGCCTTTTAGAAATATGATATATCCTCCTGCACTGGAAATCCTGTCAGACAAGTTTGCATACGAAGCATCTGTGTAAAGAACCAACTCCAGTTTGTCCAAATTACCAAGTTGTGGAAATACAAACTTGTACACATTGTTTCTGGCTTTCCTTACGACTTTGTTGAGTTTCTGCCGAAATTTTGAGTCGCTAATTTCACTTGAAGTAGTAAGATCCAGCACATCAAAAGACAAATCTGGTCGACTTTGTGATGCTAACCAGTGCATCTGTCCAACAATCTCCATATACACACCTCTCTCATTCCCTTTAGTATTCACTGCATGTTGCACTTGTTTCAATTCCTCTGTATACATGTGCTGCTGAAGATACACTGCCTCACTATCTTGCTCAATGTCTAAACCAATGTACCGAAAACAACTGTCCATTTCCTTCCCACATCTGAATCTTTTGGTAATGCAATCAATCACTTTCGTTTTGAATAAATCACTGCCAGTCCAAAGAATGTCATCAACATGCATTAAAAACATACCTTCTCCCTGCCAGAGAAACAACGCTGGATCGAGTTTGGACTGCACACATGAGAGTCTATCCAATTCTTTTTTCATGCTTAAGAACCATTTCCTGGAAGCATCCACAAGGCCATATACACACTTTTGTAATTTCCATATGACAGGTTCCTTTGAAATACATTCCTTTGGAGGTTGAACATAAATATCTCTATCAATTTCGTCTCCCTGCAGAAACGCTGCCTTCACGTCTATAGAATGAACAGTAAACTGATATGTAGAGGCTAATGCCAGAAACAATCGAATGCTTTCTTTGTGTGCTGTGGGAGAATCACTCTGGACATCGGTTTCCTCCTCGAAGCCTCTGGCCACTAACCGTGCTTTGACTACCCGCTTACCACCATTTTCTTTCTCTGTGATCACCCATCTTGTTGACATTACCTTCTGATCTTTGTAAGGAACTTCTTCATACACATGGAATGATTTCCAGTTATCAAGCTCTAACTGTTTGGCATTTCTTACATTTTCTTCATCGTGCCTTGACACCGGAATAAAAACAGCATTCACTTCATCTATCACATCCACCTTTTTCCACTCATCGACATCTTTCATGAAATCTATTCCAGCCATTACATCTTTATCTTCTTCCTGTATATTCATGTAAGCCCAATTTTTTCCAGTTGCTTTTCCTCCTTTACTTAATAATTTGGCCTTCATCCATTCATTACTTCCTCTTAATCTGTATGCTATAATTTCTCCGACTCTTGGAATATCTTTTACACTGGGATCCTTTGTCCTGGTATCTCCTACATGCATTTCTGGTTGACTGCCACTTAGTTCTCCAACATTATCTAGCTGCACATTTGCTGCATTCCGCCTATCTCCATGCTGAATGTCATCATCTGATCTTCTATTAACTTTGTTTCCACTAATCTCCTGATCTTCGTCTGTACACTCTCCATCATCAATTTGTACAGCACTAGAATCTTTAATTTCATCAAACTGTCTTTTTTGTTCATCAGAAGACACTTCCTTTTCTGGGCCACACCTGATCAGTCTACATGGGTGAACTCTCACATATATACTCCCGTGTCGCACAAACACCACTTTTCCGTCTTGCCCGATCACAGCTCCAGGTCCTTTCCATCTCTTGTCGTCATCTCTCTTATAATACACTTTGTCACCTTGTTGAAAACACTCGCCTGATGATCTAATCTTATGACGTAATGCTCTTCTGATTCTGTCAGACGATTCAGCTTGTATAAATCCACGCCGACCCGCCTGTAGTGCATTTAGATGTTTGGCAAATGTTTCACTGATAGTCGTATTCTCTAGTGCTGGAGGCATATCTGTCAACACACTAGGCAAGTTAGGATTAGCGCCAAACACTAATTGGTAAGGGCTCCAACCATACACCATGGACAAACTGTTCTTCGCATTCACCGCCCATACCAATGCAACTTCTAAGTCCAAGTTCGGTAGTGGTAGCGTGCTGGGCCCATAACCCAGAGGTCCGAGGATCGCAACCTCGCTCTGCTACCATGTTAAGTTGACCAATATCCATTTATATACATATATATAAGACTCCAGCTAACCTGAAGATATATAACAAAAGAGTATAAGTATGAGACATGACATATGGAAAATATATGCACTGTCTTTAACAACAGAGGTGTTCTATAATAGGTTATATATGTGGGAGATTTTGCAGCATATATTATTATGTGAAAACATCTGTATATGATTAATATGACATCATAATGATTTATTATGCATGAATTTGCTGCTTTTCCCTGAATTGATTCCCATTATATTGTGCTTCATTTAATCTGCTTTTTGAATCACCTAGGTTACGGACCTCCACCTCCAGCTGGATATGCGCCTGCGCCTGGTAAGTGTATTCTTCATTAGTTCTCAGAGCCCTTGTCTATTCCACAAAACTGGTAAAGCATTCATTGGAATATGGAATCAATAATGGGGTAACAGTTTAATCTCCCCCTTCCCTGCACATCTTCTCCCTTTCCCCCTGAACATTTCCTGATGTTATAGCTAGGTCCTCATACCTGGTGTTATGGACCAATCATACCCGGTAGCTTTCTGGGTTTCAGTTTCTACAGCATTTCTTTCCATAGCCACTATGGTACAGTAAGGCCCTAAATAATTGATAATCCTGAAAAGTTACCCATAATTCTGCTGTGGTTAATGAATCGATTATTTTTGGCATTACTGTAATTATGGAAAATTACTTTTCTGCAAACTCAGCATTTGAAAATGCGAAAAATAATAATACTATGTTCTCGGGTACCTCTCTCATCACCAGTATAGGACATCATAAGATGTTGACACAACTTGCAACGATAATAATAGTTAAAAAAGGGGACCTAATCTGCCATTTGAATCGTTTGAGTGTAAATATAATGGATGTTGATTTTGTTGCGTTCCATAGAGTATGGTTGCAAATCGGTCTGACATTTTGTTTGGAACTTGAAATTTATTCAGTGGAAACTCAATATGCCATTCATTAGTCCAGGAGATATTGGTCGACCTCTGCACCCCCCCCCCCCAGGACTTAACTTCACCCCACTAATTTTCTTCCTTAAGGTCTCCTCTAATTTTTTTCACTTGTTAACAAGAAAAAAAAGTGGCCGCAGAGACTCCAGACAAGATGGCGTCCATCATGGCGGCCATTGTTTTTAAATGCACCAGGTCTCTTTGATCGCCATTATAGTAAAGATGATAGCAAATGCGGTCTTGTTTTCCGCTCGATTCGTTATGCTAATATACAACCCTTACAAATTAGCCAAAAATCCGACACCAGAATCCAATATGGCGGCCAAGATGGCCGCCGAAATGTGAAAATATGCTATTTTTCTGACATGTTACCACCTTTCGATTGTCTCTGTGGGAAAATGTTAGAATTTTTGCTTCATGTTATACATTTATCATATAGAGGAGTCATTGGCGAATACATGGGGACCATAATATGCATTCATTGCGGGATATTTTTGTCCGATATCACGTTTTCCCAAATGCCGGTATCATAGGTCAAAGCCGAATCTCCGTTAATAACGGGATGTTATGTTTCGAATCAATGAATCTTATTGCTATTATAACAACACCCATGCATATATATTTGCAGGAGATACTCGAGCTAGGATTCCTCTTATACCTGTGTTGAGGAATATTTACCCAAATCCAAGATGGCGGCCAAAATGGCCACCAGAAATAAAAAATCGCCGAAAATCGCTGATTTTAACATCAGTGAGCATTATTGTCATGACAACTCCACACCTGCTTACTATTGTAAGTTGGGAACACTTAGGCGAAGAACTTTCCTTGTACCATATCCAAATAAAAGTCCCCCAAACCCAAAATGGCGCCCACAATGGCGGACAGATTTTGTAAAATTACCGAAATTCCCTCATATTCACATCATTGGGCATTATTGTCGAGACAACTCCATCCATGCGTACAGTTGAGTTGGAAATACCGAGGTGAAGTAATTACATTACATCTCATGCAAGAAATTGTTTTCCAAATCGAAGATGGCGGTCAAAATGGTGACCGAAATTTGAAAACACGCCTACATTCCTTTACTTTCTTAGGATGGGCGTTATTGTTTCGCGATTTCTACCACCATTACATGTTGATATGTATGAATTATTCATTAGGGTTTGGCAATTGATACTCACAGTCAATATGGCGGCCAAACTGGCGGGCAGAAATTGAAAAGAATCTGATATTATCACATACTAATTTCAACTTTTTGTCATAATATTGATTTGTATAAACAAAACGGTACATAATATAAGCCATATATTAGTTCCAATGTAAGTCGTAGCCTTTTGGAAGGATGAAAACCCACAATCGCAATGTGGCATTTCAAAATCCATTCTCCACTAAGGGCTCATACTGGCCGTAACCGTATATAGGTGCGCCGAATAGTCATATTATGACTTCCAAGAATCAAAACAACAGTACCTGAGCTTATTCTGAATTGCCACATTCAGCATTATCTAGACTCGTTTCCGTCTCTTCGTCATATTAATCTATCTCACTCACAACAACAGTTCACTACTCTTCTTTGTAGGAGTGTGCCACTAATCGCAATGTTTCAAAGAATACATATGCCGGTGTCCAGCTCACGTGTTGGTTTCGAAAGCTTGGAATTCTTAGCGAGCTTCATTTGTGGTATAGCTTATGGTATAATTCACATGCTACATATGGGGTATATGCGTCATCTTGTGCGATACACTATAAAGGTATTCGGTCGATGCGTATACTAGCTTTCATAAGGACCTATCTATCTGCATATTGTCAGCTTTGGTGACCTAATGGGGATAACAACGTGTACGCCTGGTGATCTTCCCAAACAGCCACTTCTCAATATATGGTTCATCAATTCACATACTCATCTAATGCACTGACGTACCCGGACAACTTCTGTATATGGCTTCGAATGTTGAAAGCCCGACATTTGCCGGATGCAATTCTGCTAAGGCGTAGAAGACCATAATGCATAATATACCCAAACTCCTTGAACATGATCATAAGAACAAGCTTGTTGGCGTCCAGCAATCGTCTCACCGAACAGATCCAAGCAGATGATAACAATACACACGGTGCTAGTTTGTGGGTATGTATCATGATAGTGGAAATGAAATTGGACCATGACTGTACCGCCCCTTATTTTGTTATGTTTTAGATTCAGACAGGATCTCATGTGTGGCTTTGCTTTCCTTGTATGCTAAGATTGTATGTTCCCATCCGTTTGGAAGCCGTTCTTAAACAACTGGACCAGGGGTATGCCATTGGCTACTGCTGTATAAGCCCCACAAAGACTGTGGTGTAGTCTTAAAGGCGACACATTTGATAGTTGGTTGATATGTCATACTCACGCTGGGTGGTATGGTTCAAGAAAGTACAAATGCCATCAACAAAAGGGTGAAATGTTCAACGCAAAGAACATCCAGAGGATTGTTACGTTGATGAGCTTTTGCATTCAGTTCAACACACGTTGGTACACCAAGTGATTTCTTGATAACATCACCAATGCGACCATTTTCCTGCATGAGACATTAACTACTATATTCTAAAGTTATATATATAAAGCTATATGATCATAAAGGTCGCGTTCCCCAACGGCCACAGCCATCGCCATCGAGACTGTAAATTGTTCTTTAAACACATAGTGAAATAAATGCACCACAGTTCCTGACATTCTCTTGAATAATACCGCCCACATACTGACACTAACCCCGAGAGAGGATAACAAAACACGCATACATCCATGCTATAAAGACATTATCCTTTAGTCCATCCGACTGTTTTGAGGGAGGCTAGCATATTATTATCCCGACAAAAGTGTACGTAGTTGAATCAGAAAGGCTAAACAAAACCGACACGCATGACATTCGATATCTTAAACATGCACCAGGTGTAGGGGTGGTGTATACAGTGGCCCATTTCATTCCCTCTATCATGGCGCATGTCCACAAACTAGCACCGCGAGCATTGTTCTTCTCTGCTGGGAGATATTCGACGAGACAACTGCGGGGCGTCACACAGTTTGCTCGGATAATGGTCAAGAAGTGTGGGTAGTTTGTACACTAGGGTCTTCTCCTTAGTTGATAGACATATGTCCAAGGGAATGAGACAACTAGCCACCTTCGAAACACTGTCGAAGTTGTCCACATATGCCAATGCGTTCGCTGAGTGTGAGTTGACGAACTATCTATTGAGAAGTGACTAGCTAACTGGTTCGCCAGGTGTGCATGTCGTTATCACATGGGGTATGAGACCCCAACATAGAGATGACCAACGGTAAGCTATACACCGGAAAATGATTGTTTGAAACGTTATGATTAGAGGGACCCTACTCCCAGGAAGTGGTGAATACTTTGTCGGTGTGAGCGACCTAGATTTATCAGACAAAGAAATGGAAGCTGGTCGAGATAATTATGGACGTGACGTGGCAAATCAGAATCTGTTATCAGGTAATTGTTCTGATATAACTATTCGGCGCACCTACGCTTACGGCCATTATCGGCGCTAAGTGGAGACTGGATTTCGAAATGCCACATCGCGATATTAATTGTGGTGTTTCATCTTTCCAGAAGGATACGAGCTATGTTATGCGTTTTGATACCTTTAAGTTGAACTAGTAGATGGTTTATGTACAATTTCGTCCATACATACCGATATTATGACAAAAGGTTGAAATTAATATGTGAAAATATCGATTTCTTTTCAATTTCTAGCCGCCAATTTACCAGCGATCTTGGCTGTGAGTATCAATTGCCAAACTCTAATGAATACTTCATGTCACTATTCCATATCAACATGTAATGGTGGATAGAAATCGCGAAACAATAACGCCCATCCTAAGAAAGTAAAGGAATGTAGATTTGTTTTCAAATTTCGGTCGCCATTTTGGCCGCCATCTTCGATTTGGAAAACAATTTCTTGCATGAGATGTAATGTAATTACTTCACCTCAGTATTTCCAACTCAATTGTAAGCATGGGTGGAGTTGTCTCGACAATAATGCCCAATGATGTGAATATGAGGGAATTTCGGTGATTATTCAAAATCTGTCCGCCATTGTGGGCGCCATTTTGGATTTGGGGGACTTTTATTTGGATATGGTACAAGGAAAGTTCTTCGCCTAAGTGTTCCCAACTTACAGTAGTAAGCAGGTGTGGAGTTATCATGACAATAATGCTCACTGATGTTAAAATCAGCGATTTTCGGCTATTTTTTATTTCTGGTGGCCATTTTGGCCGCCATCTTGGATTTGGGTAAATATTCCTCAACACAGGTATAAGAGGAATCCTAGCTCGAGTATCTCCTGCAAATATATATGCATGGGTGTTGTTATAATAGCAATAACATTCATTGATTCGAAACATAACATCCCGTTATTAACGGAGATTCGGCTTCGACCTATGATGCCGGCATTTGGGAAAACGTGATATCGGACAACAATATCCCGCAATGAATGCATATTATGGTCCCCATGTGTTCGCCAATGACTCCTCTATATGATAAATGTATAACATGAAGCAAAAATTCTAACATTTTCCCACAGAGACAAACGAAAGGTGGTAACATGTCAGAAAAATAGCATATTTTCACATTTCGGCGGCCATCTTGGCCGCCATATTGGATTCTGGTGTCGGATTTTTGGCTAATTTGTAAGGGTTGTATATTAGCATAACGCATCGAGCGGAAAACAAGACCGCATGTGCTATCATCTTTACTATAATGGCGATCAAAGAGACCTGGTGCATTTAAAAAAATGGCCGCCATGATGGACGCCATCTTGTCTGGAGTCTCTGCGGCCACTTTTTTTTCTTGTTAACAAGTGAAAAAAATTAGAGGAGACCTTAAGAAAGAAAATTAGTGGGGTGAAGTTAAGTCCTGGGGGGGGTGCAGAGGTCGACCAATATCTCCTGGACTACATTCATTGCTTATAGTTATTAGAAATTTAAGCATATTTATTTTCATGATGTAATGCCTAAAAGGCAATAGAAAAGAGATTTTATAGATTTTTTGGAAAATTGTTCCATAAAGTTATCTACGCATTATAGAATTCTTCTATAAATAAATAAAAACTCTCCCTTCCTCATCCAAATTTGCATATATACAGTAATGCTCTAAATAATTGACTCCTTAACCACAGCAGAAAGCTGAGAGCTTTCCTATGAATGGCAACAAGCCATATTTCCGAATAAATCCTGAAAAGTTACCCATAATTCTGCTGTGGTTAATTAGGGCATTACTGTAATTGCCTGAGAACACAGGAATCTCTGCCCAATGGCCTTAGGTCCGATTCAGATTATACCCGAGTTTCTTTTTAGGACACATATTATAACGAACCATAGCTGGACGCTTTGGGTCGTATATAGACTAGATCTGATTTTGTGACGTCACCAATTATTATCTAATAAGATGCTGCTGTTTTGAATTTTGCGACCACTTTTGTCGCACAGTATATCGGTGGGCTTAAAGCATTAATGTCGTAATCGGAAAATCTTGTTACTGTGTCTTTCGATTACTGGTATTACAAATGAGAATTATGAATATTGAATTACAATGTAAGTTCATTCATAGAGCGACAGTTTACCCTTTATTGAGAAAATAAGACACAATAAATAACGACACAAAAGTAAATACAGTCTATCCTCTCCATATAGTATCTCAGCCCCAGCGTCAAGAAATATGTAGGTTGAATTCATTAAAAAAAATTCCCATTCCCCTATAACTATTTTCACTTTGGTGTTGGTAGTTTATACCATGTATAGTCTAGCTGTCAATCAAGACTACCCGGAAGTCTGATTGGCCTAATTTTACTCCAATTACTTTTACTGATAATCAACCCAGGAAATATAGGCTTATGTGAATTTTATTTGGAGGGAATTAATACCAGGGAATCTATAAACTGATTTTGCTAAAAAAAAAAAGCCACATATACCCTCGTGTGTGAGTGGTTTTGCTTTGGTTTGTTAACCCTTTACCCAACAGAACGGCCCTGTGCCAATGCATTCTCTTATATATGCGAGTCGACCATAGGTCGCCTCGCATATATAAGAGAATGCATTGGCTTAACACATATTAAAAATTCTAAAATTGTCAAAGAATGTAGAAAAATATTATAAAAATTGTTAAAAAATGTAATAAAAAATTCTAAAATTGTTAAAGAATGTAAGAAAAAATGGTAAAAAGTGTTAAAAAAAGAATTGTTTTAGGCCAATGCATTCTCTTATATATGCGAGGCGACCTATGGTCGACTCGCATATATAAGAGAATGCATTGGCACAGGGCATAACTGTAACTATCACAATGTGGTCAAGGAGCCGGTTCCAATGATATCCATATTTGTATGGTTCTATTGAGACAGACCGAAGATATTTTAGGCTGTTGAAGCTTTATTTGGCCGGTTTTGGCCGGTTTGTTGGGTAAAGGGTTAAATACAGCTAACTAGTTGTTGTATATTAAATACATGTATGTACTCTTACATGTACAGTGGTTGACTGGTATATTTACCAGTATAACAGAATCAATATATCAAAATAATATCATCAAATCAAATCATATCTAAATAATTAAAATTTGTTCAACTATCTGGTTTCTGCAGCTTAAGGTATGTGATTTTGATTTGTTGAGCAACCATGATAAGTCTCCTTTAACCCTTTACCCAACAGAAGGGCCTTGTGCCAATGCATTCTCTTATATATGCGAGTCGACCATAGGTCGCCTCGCATATATAAGAGAATGCATTGGCTTAACACATTAAAAATTATAAAATTGTTTAAGAATGTAAGAAAAAATGGTAAAAAGTGTTAAAAAAGATTTTGTTTAGACCAATGCATTCTCTTATATATGCGAGGCGACCTATGGTCGACTCGCATATATAAGAGAATGCATTGGCACAGGGCATAACTGTAACTATCACAATGTGGTCAAGGAGCCGGTTCCAATGATATCCATATTTGTATGGTTCTATTGAGACAGACCGAAGATATTTTAGGCTGTTGAAGCTTTATTTGGCCGGTTTTGGCCGGTTTGTTGGGTAAAGGGTTATAGCTCCAGCCTCCATCTGATTTGGTACCATAACATCCGTAAGTCTTATGCCCAAAGATTATGGGATTGAACCAAGGAACCCAGGCGTGGCAGTTCAACACATATATTGACTTTAAAATATATAATTTTGACCAGGTTTGCCTTTTTATGATCCTTTCAAGCCTTGAAATAGGGTGTCTGTCATTTGCAGAATGAGGTCCTCAGAGGGTGAATTTAGTGATGCTACCCCGCATAGTGGGCTAGCATCACCAAATTCACCCTCTGGGAACCTCATTCTGCTGAGATGTAAGCAGAATGAGGTCCCCAGAGGGTGAATTTGGTGATGCTAGCCCGCTATGCGGGGTAGCATCACTAAATTCACCCTCTGGGGACCTCATTCTGCAAATGACAGACACACTATTTCAAGGCTTGGATCCTTTACTTATATGCATGCAGGCTTATTTCTGCTACATTAATTTTAGATAGTCATTGGGAATTCATGGCGCCTGTGAGCTACATGTATGAATGATGCTTTCTTGAAAGCAGGTTTTAGTTTTTGGTTTCATGTTTTAGCTTAAAGGTACTAAATCCGAACAGAGGGTCCCCATCTCAACAGATTCCAACAACAACAATCCGATCAGAGGGTCCTATATTACTATTTCTTTGGCTTTGGGGGTAAAAAATATTTGATTCGAGTCGAGGAACCCATCAAACAAAGCTCAGAGTTATTAGATATTGATTTTTGAAATTTGTTAGTTTCTCGAGATGACTACTAATAATTGCCGTCAGTTTCGTAACCTGCGCGAGATGTGTACACCAAAACACTATTCAAACAGACAAGGATGGATAACTCTAAAATCAAGTGGTAATAATAACCCAATTTTGACTGAGTTCTGGGCCAGAAAGTATTCCCGATAATGAAAAATAATAAATTTCTAAAATCGATATCTACCAAATTTGAGCTTTGATGGGTGACTTCCTCGACTCGAATCAAATATTTTTGACCCCCGAAGCCATTGAAATAGTAATTGAGAGGAGTTTTATCGGATTGAGTACCTTTAAAGTCGGTTTTGATTGAAATTTTGACTGTCTTTGTTTCAAATCAGATGGAGGACCTACTTCGGTATACCAGTAGTATATGTAGTTATTATGTGACCAAATTATACATGTATATATCTAATATCTAGAGTTTATTATCTTGATAAGAGTAGTTACATGTACCAGTATAAGGCCTGAATAAAATATTTGCTAGATTTTCATTACAGCCTGCTCCTCAAAATTTTTTATTTGCCATAAATCTTACGTCCTGATGAGACAAGGGATCTGGTACATAACACTGATCCTAATTCATGGAGTTCCTACTGGAGTTCAAGTCTAAAATAACATTTGAAAGCATCGTTATAATTATCTTTAGTCATTGAATAATTACAAGTTATTTTTTACAACCTTCTTGATTCATCCCCAGTGAATCATAAAGAGTGGTAAGGATGCAAAGTTGATGATTCAGATACATACATTAATGCCCTAAATAATCAACTCCTTAACCACTGCAGAATTATGGGTAATTCTGCTGTGGTTAAGGAGTCGATTACTTAGGGCATTACTGTAGTGGACATGTACCATACATCTGTGGGAGACAATCTATAACATTCCTCCAATATTTTGTCAAACAAATTATCAGTTAACTTGTGGACTCAGGTATTGTATTTAACAGTCATGACATATCCACCTGTCTCTTTTGAAAATATAGCAAGTGTTTTATGCGCACAGATTATAAGGTAGAAGGCACTGTTTCATACATTTTCAAAATAGTGTGTGAAAACTGACTTATTTGAATGTTTTAGCTAACTGGTCTCATTTTTTAGCCAGATCCCAATTAATGTGCTAATTTAATTTTGTCAATTAACCTGTTCACTGATAAATGACATGTATGCTGGGCTGTTGATGTTCTGACAATTTTGCCATGGAAAAATCTAACAGGAATGTTACGAAAACTCTACAACTGATTCCATTGAAAGACTATTATCATACCCAATCCTGAAACATAATAAATTGTTCAAAACCACGAGATACATTAGTTCCGCTACACCAATCTGAGTTCCGGCTATGAATGATGGCCGGCTGGCCGCCTGCTAGTCCATTAAAGTAGGTCCATACTCAGTACAGACATATAGTAGCCAAGAGGTTTATTCACGAAATACCAAGTTTGGGAGTTGAAGTGTATCAATATTATCATAATTGTCATAAAGTTGTGATCCTTATATACTATCAGTCACAAAATAATGCCATTATTTTGTACAATTCTAATGCATGGCTCTATTGCATACTTATAAATAATTATCCTACCGCTTGAGCATGGCTTCTCAATATAACTTGAGAACATGTATTGATAATTCTATGTTCTTAACCAGGTTTACATGTATGTAAAAAATTTTTACTGACATCCACATTTTCTGTCATTGTGTCATTTATATCAACATAAACACTGACATGTTTTTTTTTTTAACTGTTTAGCTATACATGTATTTTGCTCAGCAAAACGATGCTGTACATACTAAACTCTATACTGTCTATGATACATAAAATATTACTGGTATATATGTTATGAATGACTGGTTTATTGCAGTATATTAACAATTTTGCTTAATGTTATTAGTTTTCTTTTGATCTTTTGAGCTAAATATACATATAGTTTTAAGCTTGTTCATTTTCAGGATTTTACTAATACATGTTTAACCCTTTACCCAACAGAACGGCCAAAACCGGCCAAATAAAGCTTCAACAGCCTAAAATATCTTCGGTCTGTCTCAATAGAACCATACAAATATGGATATCATTGGAACCGGCTCCTTGACCACATTGTGATAGTTAGTTATGCCCTGTGCCAATGCATTCTCTTATATATGCGAGTCGACCATAGGTCGCCTCGCATATATAAGAGAATGCATTGGCCTAAAAAAAAATCTGTTTTTAACACTTTTTACCATTTTTACTTACATTCTTTAACAATTTTATAATTTTTAATGTGTTAAGCCAATGCATTCTCTTATATATGCGAGGCGACCTATGGTCGACTCGCATATATAAGAGAATGCATTGGCACAGGGCCGTTCTGTTGGGTAAAGGGTTAAGCTTGTTCATTTTCAGGATTTTACTAATACATGTTTAATATATATCCTGCTTTGAAATATATTTACAAATTTTAGTTGCTTCAACTTCGCAATGTCTTTACATTGATAGTACCACCAAATTCATTTATTAAACATTTAATTGAATTCTATAAAGATGAGAAGAGACAATTAAATGCTCAAATAACCAACTGAATTCGTGTGCATAAGAAAAGCGTTCAAAATATTAATTTGTTTGAGTTACATGTTTAAGTATTTGTTAATTTGCAGTCAACGGAGTGATTTAATTTGGAGAAATTCAATGTTTCACTTCAGATGTCATATCGACAGACCATAACATTCCATATCTGTCGCGGAGAAAATATAATCAATGGTATCTGAATTATAATCTCTCAATAAAGTCATCAACACCCACACAACTGCTTGTAATACAGACTATAAGATGGTATGCTTCGGGTCTCATTGTCGATGGACCTTTCCTCAGCTGTCAATCAAATAATTGTTGGCAGATATATTCTACCAATCAGCGACTGAGCCGGTCATAGCTGCATTGAAAATTATTTGTCCATTCTATCCGTGCACACTTTCGGCAAGCCTTGAAATAGGGTGTCTGTCATTTGCAGAATGAGGTCCCCAGAGGGTGAATTTAGTGATGGGATCCTCATCTGCTGAGGTGTAAGCAGAATGAGGTCCCCAGAGGGTGAATTTTGTGATGCTAGCCCGCTATGCGGGGTAGCATCACTAAATTCATCCTCTGGGGACCTCATTCTGCAAATGACAGACACCCTATTTCAAGGCTTGACTTTCAGTGTTAAATTGCCTATTTTCAAACAACTTTGTTGTTGTCAAATCATAACGGACTGAAATTTAGATTTGAACAATGATGTTGGAAGTTCATCCATGATTATAACACTGTTTTTAATTCTGTGTGAATTTCGTTATTATTTCCACAATGGTCGTTTGTTGAACTTATTATCTGATCATTTCCTATGGGAACTACCCAGTACATGTACTCATCAATGAGTATTTAATATAGATAAGGTTAATGCAGAGATATCCAATAACATTAAAGACAAAAATAATGTACAGTAATGCCATAAATAATCAACTCCTTAACCACAGCAGAATTATGGGTAACTTTTCAGGGTTTAGTCGGAAATATGGCTTGTTGCCATTCATCGGAATCTCTCACAGAGCTTTCCGATGAATGGCAACAAGCCATATTTCCGACTAAACCCGGAAAAGTTATCCATGATTCTGCTGTTGTTAAGGTCTCAAGGAGTCGATTATTTAGGGCATTACTGTATATTCTCAGGTGTATTATAGCACATAGGCAGGCACTGTAAAACTAATTAAACTATTTCGGCAAACATCTTGTCGCCTAGCAACCATGAGCTCATCCCACTAATGAATATGTGTGGAAACCTTCATTGTTGAAAACTCTTGCATGGTCTTTGTTTCGAAATGGCTCACATAGCTGATCACTATCGGATGATACGTCCCACCATGGATATAGATAAGCTAACATACAGTAATGCCCTCGGGAAGAGCTTTCCGATGAATGACAACAAGCCATATTTCCGACTAAATCCTGAAAAGTTACCCATAATTCTGCTGTGGTTAAGCAGTCGATTAATTAGGGCATTACTGTAGCTGATAACTATCGGATGATATGTCCCACCATGGATATAGATACTTATTGTCTGTCGATAATCGAAGTGTGAAGTTGAAATTGGGAGAAGAACAATTTATATGGATTAAGATGCTACGGGAATATAACAAATGACTAGTAGTTTTTGACAACATAAACTATATAGCCTCTCACACCAGCTTAATGTAGGTGTTATTTCCAATTAAAGCACCACATTAACACAAACCTTTTACTTTTCACCCCAAAGTAGGTGGATATTATCCAGCGCCAGGTAATATTTGAAATAATACATTTTGTTATGATTTTCGTCTTGTATTGTTTTAATATACACTAGTACATATACTTCTATACAGAAATCAGCATGTTTAATTTAGCCCATAGGAATCGGATATGTCTTATCACATCTGATTTATATGGTTTAGCACATTTTGTTTCTTTTATAAATATTTTTGCAAAAGTTAAATATTGTTTTGTTTTTTTTATCTGAGAAGATATACAGGATCTTCAACAAATTATGTTCCATTATTAGATTTTTCTAAATTATTTTGAAGTTTTTGATTCACAACAATATTCTGTAAGATTTGGAAATGAAGTAATTGATCGACACAAAAATATTTTTATTGGGGAAAGATATCCTGCCATGATTATTAATACTGACATACATGCGTGTTTGTGAAATTATAATGGTGACCAGCCTAGAGGATATATATTGTTACTCTTATTTGGCCAGGAAAACGTGAATGCTCTTTGCTTTTTCAGCATGCCCTACATGTATGCCCTACATGTATGCCCAAACAGGAGAAAAAAATGAGTGGGTATCAGTGTAATACTCTAATTGCAATTGTAATGCATTATGTCATTCATCAGATAATATTATGAACAGCTATTCAGTATTAAACCCCTCTGTTATCTGGTATTCACCCCATCTGCTAACTGAATTGATATTCAGTATTCACCCCCTATGTTAACTGACATTCAGTATTCACCCTATGTTAATTGGTACATGTATTCAGTATTCACCCCTATGTTAACTGGTATTCAGTATTCACCCCATCTGCTAACTGATATTTAGTATTCACCGTGTGTTAACTGGTATTCAGTATTCAACCCCTATGTTAACTGATATGCAATATTCACCCTCTCTGTAACTGGTATTCAGTATTCACCCCTCTGTTAACTGGTATTCAGTATTCACCCCCTATGTTAACAGGTATTCAGTATCCATCCCCTTCTGTTAACTGGTATTCAGGATAAGGGGATGACATCTTCATGTATGGACATGTCCATAGTGTGCTGGAATTACAAATTACGCAACACCATGTTGATATACAGTATACGTAGTCAGTGTGTGATCACTTGATGATTTCTTTCCCCTTTAAAATTACATTTGAAATGTATGAATTAGATTATATTACGACTGTGCTGATTGATGTACAGACATAAAGCCAGTCCAGGTGAACAAACACCTTGAATTGAATATGGCCAAACATTGAAGTATCTTTAGTAAAAAAAATAAAATATTTGTGTCTGTTATTCAAGGACCGGGTTCATCTGCACTGGCTCTAAGATCTAACAATGATTGAAGTATTGGGTGTTGCTTGCTGAAGTAAACATATTATGTGCTCATAATTCCGGCTGCTGCTGGCTTAAGCCCCATATACAACCTGCCTGTGACAATTGTAGAGTCTTCCAGAGTAAACAATGGAAATAAATATTTATTACAAACTTCATGTAGTTCAATTATTACATGGAACATATTAGATTTATTATTAATATTTGCTAAATTTGTGATAATTACTTTTTATGAACTCAATTTTTTTCTTCAAAAAATGTTTTCTCAAATCAGGGTCAGAAGTGGCAACTCTCTTAATTCATAGAGAAAAAAATTCCAGCCAAATTTTTTTATTTTCTGGTGGTGCTTTAAGTCAGAAACTGATATTACCTTCCCAATGGGTATGCAATGTCTGGATCACACTTCAATTTTTCCTTTTGTAAACAACAATTTGACTAATTTTTAAGGAACAGATGACATCCATTATAGTCATGATAAAATGAGTGGTAATAATAGTAATATCATGAGTTTCTGGGCATTACAGTTCTATTAGTGGCCCTTCAGAAATGATTAACAGCCCTCCATCCAATTAGTGTCCCCAGATGAATCTAATAGAATGTTGGACAGTTCATCATTTCTATCAGGCTGCTGATTAACCCTTTCATGATGGCAGTTGCACTGGTGCGGCATTAAAGATCCTGTGCCAGTGCATTCTCTTATATATGTGAGTCTCCCATAGGGAGCCTCGCAAATATAAGAGAATGCACTGGCTTACAAAGTCAAGGTAAATGTTTTATTCTCTTATATATGCGAGGGTCCCTATGGGAGACTCGCATATATAATAGAATGCATTGCCACCGGGTTTTCAACAAATTTCATGGAACTCCAGACATGGAAGGGTTTACTCATTAATCCCAAATCATGTTATTGTTATATTAGTTCAGTTGTTAGTTATCAGTATTAGTTCAGTGAAATGTTTTCAGTTTTTAGGACTCCACCTCTCCCATATTTTTACTTCTACACTTTTAACTTTTTTTTAAACATGACATATTATGTCCATCTGTCTGTCTGGCCATTCGCTTTATTCATTTCCTGAATCCGGATGACAACTTTAATAAGTTTACTAGCACAAAATACAGGTTAAGTTTGAATTCAGGTTCCACCTGCCAATTTTCACTGGAGTTACGACCCTTTCTGTTGGAATTTGCACTTAATTTTCATTTACGGATGATAATTTTAGTAGTTCTGAAATTTAATGTGTCTTTTTTTTATTTGAAACCCGAGAATTGCGAGCACATGATATAGTGCAGGCAAGAAGTGTGTTAAAGCAGCCTATCATGTTCAAACATAACTTACATTATATATCGCTTTAAATAAATGATATTTCAGTTTACAAGTTACAGTATTTTTCACAATTCTGCCCGAATTATACATATTATAGGTTAATTTGAATCTATTTTGTTATAATTCTGTTTATATACAAGGTATATTCTTCAAGAACTTTGTTACAACATGAATATATCATCATGTACAACAATATGGGGAAAAGGCTCGTCCCCCCCCCCCCCCCCCCCCCCCCCCCCCCTCCACCCCAAAATGTTAAAATTTGGGTGCTTGTACGGCTATGAATATAAGCTTATTTTTATCCTGTAATGTGGAAAAGGCTAACAAATACTAGGTTCGATGTTAAGTTTGAACATGATTGAGGTCTCTTTATATTGAAATTTCCTGTCAAATGTATTAACAACCACAGGTTTGGATTTGGAAAATGTCATGTGTATTTTCAGAAAGCACCTGGCTTAACCCTTTGGCAGGTGAGTACATCATATATGACGACGTCAGATCAGTGGCTGAATTTATTTTACAAATAAACTGAGTATTATAACAAATTAAACATACAAAGAGCATTATTATTATGGATGAATATTTATCACTACAGAGTAGTTATATTCCCTCTGACGATAGCTACAGCAATACTCCCCCTACTGATAAACCTAAAGTGGACACACACTCCCTATTCCCATAAACCCAGAACAGACAATACTCCCCCTACTGATAAACCTAAAGTGGACACACACTCCCTATTCACATAAACCCAGAACAGATCGCTTCCAATGTCTTGGCTATTTAATTTGAATAGCCTATATTATTATACTCAATGCTGAACACTCTGTGCACAGATCGCTTCCAATGTCTTGGCAATTTAATTTGAATAATCTATATTATTATATTCAACAATGAACACTATGTGCAAAGAACATATCACTTCCATTGTCTTGGCAATTTAGTTTGAATAATCTATATTATTATACTCAGCAATGAACACTATGTGCACAGAAGAGATCGCTTCCATTGTCTTGGCTAGTATATAGTTATTCTAAGAAACTCCCCTGTTATTGCGCGTGTATTGTGGTATTATTTCTGTAGTATAAGGGTGGCCATTTTGAATTTTTTTTACATGGCAATCATGCTATTTTCTTTTAATTTCTGCGAGTTGTCTCTTTAAATTGCGAACAAAAGCATCCTTTTGTATAATTATAACAGTACTAGCCTTTATTGAGCATCGTAGGTGCCTGCTGCCACACACATTTTAGACCGAGCCTTCATTTATGTGCCCATTTTGATCGTTTAAACATTTTGATTTAAAAAAAAGAAAGGTTGTAATCGGTCCAGGAGTCTGGGAGAAAAACGCGAACAGGCAGACAAACATAGTTAACATACCTTCTCCTTAGCTTTTCCTAAGCTTATCCTAAATTACACTTTTATATAATATCAATCTGCTTATGAAAAATAATTTTTTGAGACTCTTTTTCCATGTTATATACTCGCTAAAATGATATTACCATAAAGCTACAGTAAACGACATAAATGATGTTCCACCTGCCAACTGTAAATCGACATAAATGTCATTCTACCTGCCAAGGGGTTAAGTTGTGTATTCTACTTGATGTATGTTGGTATACCTACTAAAAAATTTAATGTGTTCACCCTTTGTACCAGTAGCATGTGTTTGAAAATCAGTGAAGCATAGTATTTGTATGCTGTTATTCATGTGTGTTTGTTTTTCTTTTGAATTAACCCTTCCATGACTGGAGCTTCCTGAGATTTTATGAAAACCCTGTGCCAATGCATTCACTTTTATATGCGAGTCTCCCATAGGCAGCCTCGCATATATAAGAGAATACATTAGCCTAACAATATTTACCATGACCTTGTAAGCCAGTGCATTCTCTTTTATATGCGAGTCTCCCTATGGGAGACTTGCATATAGAAGAGAATGCACTGGCACATGGTCTTTAATGCTGCACCAGCGCGTCTCCCATCACGAAAGGGTTAACATTGTTTAACTTTTGCACTTTGTTACAGAGGTCATTACTAAAAGACGATGGCACTAATTTTACTAATGTGGTTTTCTATCATTCTGACATCGGATGCAGACATACATGTTATAAATATGCATGGAAAAAATTGTTACAGCTCATGTACTCCTAGTGAGCGGTGTCATATTTACAGCCATAGGTATTTGTATATATTATATATTCACTGGGCTACAAACATAATGGTACTATAATTATGTTATTACGCATTCATTTGTGAGCGTGTGTTATATTTGGCATATAAAAGCCTTGAAATAGCGTGTTGACATTTGCAGAATGAGGTCCCCAAAGGGTGAATTTAGTGATACTACCCCGCACATCAGGCTATCATCCCCAAATTCATCCACTGGGGACCTCATTCTGCTATGGGAGACCTAGACATCGGTTTAAGTTCCCAGATGATAAAGATGGTGATGTGCACCCATTGGGAACCTCGATTATGCATTATGTCATCTGCTAATCTGGGGATATAAGAAACTAAACTAAAAACAAAAAATATATTTTCTAAAAAAAAAAATTAAAAAACTTTTTAATTTGATAATGAAGATACTTTCTGGAGAAGATGAGGCCTAAGAATAATATAATGAGGTCTCCAGTTGATGAAATTAGTTATGCTAGCCCCCTGTTTGGGCTAGCATCACCAAATTCTCTGGCGACTTAATTCTGCAAATGTCCAGCACCTTATTTTGAGGCCTGCTATGATACTTTCATGGCAGTGACTACAAAATCAATATATCTTGCAGTATCGTTCATGGCTGTTTACACCATTGAGGCTTTAACTTTACTGACATTCAGCCATCAAAGTATATAAATCCACCATAAATAATACATGTTGCTGTGGGATATGCCCGCTATATGATGCTATTATAACAAAATTGTCTGAATAAAATATCCACTGGGTGCTGCCAAGCCTTGAAATTGTGTGCCTGTCATTTGCAGAATGAGGTCCCCAGAGGGTGAATTTAGTGATGCTATTCCGCATAGTGGGCTAGCATCACCAAATTCACCCTCTGGGGACCTCATTCTGCTGAGTTGTAAGCAGAATGGGGTCCCCAGAGGGTGAATTTGATGATGCTAGCCCGCAATGCGGGGTAGAATCACTAAATTCACCCTCTCGGGACCTCATTCTGCAAATGACAGGCACACTATTTCAAGGCTTGGGTGCTGCTGGGTGATAAATACAAACAATTGATGTTGCAAACCATTCAGAACAAGCCTGAATTTAGTGTGTCTGACATTTGCAGAATGAGGTCCCCAGAGGTTGAATTTAGTGATGCTATCTCGCACGGTGGGTTAGCATCACCAAATTCACCTTCTGGGGACCTATTCTGCTTAGCCCTCATCTTCTGGGAAGTATCTATTGTCTCAAATTAACATTGTTTTTAGTTATTATTTCCCTTCTGTTGAGTTTCTCTATCCCCCAATTTGCAGAAGATAAAATGTGTAAGGCCCGTTCCAAACGACGGAATTTTGTCGACTCGATTCTAATACCAGACCCACAATTGTATTAAATGCGTCAAAAATGCGACGTTTGAAACAATTAGATCCGTGTCAGACGCATCACAGACGAATCTCCGTCCAATTCAGACGAATCTTCGTCGGTGATGCGTCTGAAATCCGTCTTGGTTTCAAACGACGGATTTTTGACGACTCGAATCTAATACATGTGACGAGAAGAGCTGAAAGTTGCCGAAGAACGAATGCAAATGATATGATAATGATATGATAATGGTATAATAATGAGGGGGCTCCCCTTATCTGAGGAAATACCCACACGACGTCATTTGTCGCACCCTCTCTTTGTCATAAAGAAAGATATATCTATAAGCATTGCTTATGTAACAATGTGCAAATTGTAATTATTTTGGTAGTTTGATTCCTCAACGAACATGGCATGTCACTGACTCACATCTTATAATGGATATGGGTATCAATGTTTTATAATAATCCATATATACCGGTATAAGGGGTAGGGGTTGTAGCAACCGATTTATAATAATTCATATAGACCGATATTCCTTATTGTAAGGAATAGGGGTGGTAGTCTCTGATGTATAATAAATAATATTTACCGGTATTACTTATTATAAGGGGCAGAGGTGGTACTACTGATTTATAATCATTCATATATACCGATATTACTTATTATGAGGGGTAAAGGGGTGGTAACCTCTTATTTATAATAATTCATATATTCAGGTATTACTTGTTATCAGGGGCAGAGTGGTAGCCTATGATTTATAATAATTTACATATACCGGTATTCCTTATTATAAGGGGTATAGGGTGGTAGCCTCAGATTTATAATAATTCATATAAACCGGTATTACTTATTATGAGGGGTAGGGATGGTAGCCTATGATTTATAATAATTCATAGATAACCGGTATTCATTATTATAAAGGATATATAGGTGGTAGCCTATGATTTATAATATATAATTAATATATTCCGGTATTCCTCATTATAAGGGGTAGGGTGGTACCACTGATCTTATTTATAATAATTCATATATACCGGCATTACTTATTATGAGGGGTATAGGGGTGGTAACCTCTTATTTATAATAATTCGTATATTCCGGGTTTCCTTATTATAAGGGTAGGGGTGGTAGTCTCTGATTTATAATAATTCTTGTATACCTGTATTTACATGCATGGTATACACATATATGGCAATTGTTTGCATGATCTAACATTTATTTGTAGCGCCTATTATATTATATTATATAACTATATGTACTATATACATCCTCATATACATATGCACATATATTCGCGCTGCAATCGCGCATATATTTATACATAATTTATACTGTATTTTAGTATATATATATGTATAATATACCGGTATATATAGGCCTCTATATCTACGCGTGACCTTTTTGTGAAGGTAACATGGAGTGCACCTTTAAATAAATCGACTGATGTATTAGATTCGACGCGACAAAGATGCGTCCGTCTGAAACAAAATTGACCGCAGACGCACCACCAACGGATTTAATACAATTAGATTCGAGTCGACAAAAATCCGTCGTTTGGAACGGGTCTAATCGAGGTGACTAATGGGTGAACATCACCAACTACTACTGGGAAACTTCAAACTTATCCTAGGTCTCCCATAGCAGTTGAGGCCTAAGCAGAATGAGGTCCCCAGTGGGTGAATTTGTTGAATCTAGCCCACTGTGTGGGATAGCATCACTAAATTCACCTACTCGGGACCTCATTCTGCACATGACAGACACTAAATTCAGGCTTGATTCAGACCTCCGCTCTCCAGTGTAATAATAATCACTGCCTTGATCTGATCTCCATGACATTTGGGACATGAATTTAATCCCTTTGATAATGGACTGGCTTCTGCTATTCAGTTCTATTATCAGACTTGGATCAGTCCATTATTCATTTGTAGGATGTTCAGATGCTAATGACATGCATATAATCACTAATGATTCATTTGTAGGCAGTGTTCGCGCTGTCGGTAGCCAAATTAGCCAATGGCTAATCTTTTTCGAATTTGGCTAATAAAAATTTCATTTGGCTAAACTTTTGGCTAAACAAATTTTTTGAACCCAAATGGAGACTGAAAGCATGGACCCAGAAAGCTAATTAATAAAAGCGCTCAATAGATCGACATTCAAGACGAAGTTAGGCGACGAAAGTATTTCATTATTTTCGTACTTATGAAATATCGTACAAAGGGAAACCCGATCGACAACCAAGCGATCACAAATTGATATGCAATCATCTTTAGTTTTCACAAGACGGACAATCAAAGACGCGTGGACATTAAACCGACCGTGGTTGAATTATGACAATGTGAAGAAAGCAATGTTTTGTAAAGTGCATTGACGCCGGTATATAAGCAATTTGTTCGTAACACGGTAACAGGCTGTTTTAATCTGGAGAAAAATTACGTCACTCTGCACGAAGCAGCAAAAGGTCATTATTATTTTTTACATTTAATCCCCTAATCCCACATTCAGCCAATTGTCTGTCTGGTCACTCACGGCGCGCCTGCACAATGCATGTTTATGATGACATTGTATTTATGACGGTCGAGGTTTATGAGCACCAAGTGTAAGACAATAGCTTAATCAGCCAAATGTGAATCACGACAGATTTTGTGGCTATTTGTCGTCAATACCGATACAGTCAAATTAATATGCATGCTTTTATGACAGATTGTAATTTGATAATGGCGTAACAATATTAAGTTATTAGTTTCCAGATGTCACTTAGATATTTTCGCAAGGATAAATATTTAATGATTTAAAAAATGATGTTGATATAAAACAAAAAAATAATGACATTAAGAAGGACAATCCCGGGTTACCCCCTCCCCCCAAAATCGCTCTCACATAAATATTAATAAATTTTTAATAAATGATATATATAAAAATATTTCTAGTTCATCAAAATTATTTAAATTATTGTGTATTTTACCTGTGTCAGTTAGATTTTACGTTTTAGTCATTAATTGTGAACCGACCAGAAAACGATGATTTAATTTGGCCAAAGTTTTTTTCATTTGGCTAATAAAATTTTCATTTGGCTAAACTTTTGGCTCAAGTTTTTTTCGGTCCAGCGCGAACACTGTTTGTAGGAACATTAATTATAGGCTGAGTTTTAAACTTTTTAGCCAAACATCCCTACAAATGAATCAATTGTAATCAATTAACTGTCATCAGTTGGTTGTCAATTTAATATCCGAGGTGTTGAGCTGCCTATAATATTCATAGTTTAATAACTACATATAAATGACATGTTTGTACTTTATATTTCACATCACAAACTGAGTGAACAAATTATATTGTTATTCTTTAGAAACAAACGTTTAATAAATTAATTTATGGACTTGACAAGACAAAACCTAGATAAAAGCAAATTATTACTATAATATAAAAACCTGATTATTATATGGACAGTTGCAGTTGCCCACCCATAGTAAATTGGTGTATTTATAAATCATACAGGATTCAGTATTTTTCTGGACACGCATAGATGCACTCTATATTCAAATTCAAATTTCTGTTGAATATTTCCAGATATTTGACATCACTGTTAACAGAAAATTTGCTAGATTCCTTTATTGGACGGAAATGTATCATCTTCACATTTCAAATCCAAAATTTTAGTTCTAATATAATTTGCCTTGGCACGAAAAGAGTTAAATTATCAAGTGTGATAAATGCATTCAGTTCAATTTGCACTTTTAAAGTTTTATTCAGAATTTTGGAACATTTATTATGATCTTTTTAGCTCAACTTTACTTTGTAAAGTTTGAGCTATTGCCATGGCTTTGTCGTCCGTCGTGAGTGCGTGTGTGCGTGATGCGTCAACAATTTCCTTTAGCATGGGCTACAGGTCGTACCTTTGGTCGGATCATTATGAAATTTGTCATAGCTGTTGACATTGACATGTAGATGGGAACGAGTCATTTTGGGTTCATTCGGGAAAAAAACAATGCCGCCAGTGGCCATCTTGGATTTCAATATTCAATCCATTAGCACGGGCTACAGGTCGTACTGTTCGTCTGATCATCATGAAATTTGTCATGGATGTTAATATTGACATGTAGATGGGAACGAGTGATTTTGGGGTTGTTCGGACAAAAAACATGGCCACCGGCAGCCATCTTAGATTTTACTCTTTGCATGACTAAATTCTTTGGCACGGTCTACAAGTCGTACCTTTGGTCGGATTATCATAAATATTTTCATGGATGTTAACAATGACATGTAGATGGGAACGAGTCATTTTGGGGTCATTTGGCAAAAAAACATGGCCGCCAGCAGCCATTGATGGATTTTACTCTTTGTATGACTAAATCCTTTAGCACGGGCTACAGGTCGTACCTTTAGTCTGATCATTATGAAATTTGTCATGGCTGTTGAAATTGGAATGTAGATGGGAACGAGTCATTTTGGGGTCATTCGGACAAACAACATGGCCGCCAGCGGCCATCTTGGATTTAAAAATTCAATCTATTAGCATGGGCTACAGGTCGTACCTTTAGTCTGATCATCATGAAATTTGTCATGAATGTTAACATTGACATGTAGATGGGAACGAGTAATTTTGGGGTCATTCGGCCCAAAAACATGGCCGCCAGCAGCCATCTTAGATTTACTCTTTGCATGACTAAATTCTTTGGCACGGCCTACAGGTCGTACCTTTGGTCAGATCATCATAAAATGTGTCATGGATGTTAACAATGACATGTAGATGGGAACGAGTCATTTTGGGGTCATTCGGCAAAAAAACATGGCCGCCAGCAGCCGTTTTTGATTTTACTCATGACTAAATCCTTTAGCACGGGCTACAGGTCATACCTTTAGTCTTATCATCATGAAATTTGTCATGGCTGTTGAAATTGGAATGTAGATGGTAACGAGTCGTTTTGGGGTCATTCGGACAAACAACATGGCCGCCAGCGGCCATCTTGGATTTCAAAATTCAATCCATTAGCACGGGCTACAGGTCGTACCTTTGGTCTGATCATCATGAAATTTGTCATGAATGTTAACATTGACATGTAGATGGGAACGAGTAATTTTGGGGTAATTCGGCCCAAAAACATGGCCGCCGGCAGCCATCTTAGATTTACTCTTTGCATGACTAAATTCTTTGGCACGGCCTACAGGTCGTACCTTTGGTCCGATCATCATAAAATGTGTCATGGATGTTAACAATGACATGTAGATGGGAACGAGTCATTTTGGGGTCATTCGGCAAAAAACATGGCCGCCAGCAGCCATTTTGGATTTTACTCTTTGTATGACTAAATCCTTTAGCATGGGCTACAGGTCGTACCTTTAGTCTTATCATCATGAAATTTGTCATGGCTGTTGAAATTGGAATGTAGATGGGAACGAGTCGTTTTGGGGTCATTCGGACAAACAACATGGCCGCCAGCGGCCATCTTGGATTTCAAAATTCAATCCATTAGCACGGGCTACAGGTCGTACCTTTGGTCTGATCATCATGAAATTTGTCATGAATGTTAACATTGACATGTAGATGGGAACGAGTAATTTTGGGGTCAATCGGGCCAAAAACATGGCCGCCGGCAGCCATCTTAGATTTACTCTTTGCATGACTAAATTCTTTGGCACGGCCTACAGGTCGTACCTTTGGTCGGATCATCATAAAATGTGTCATGGATGTTAACAATGACATGTAGATGGGAACGAGTCATTTTGGGGTCATTCAGCAAAAAAACATGGCCGCCAGCAGCCATTTTGGATTTTACTCTTTGTATGACTAAATCCTTTAGCACGGGCTACAGGTCGTACCTTTAGTCTGATCATCATGAAATTTGTCATGGCTGTTGAAATTGGAATGTAGATGGGAACGAGTCATTTTCGGGTCATTCGGACAAACAACATGGCAGCCAGCGGCCATCTTGGATTTCAAAATTCAATCCATTAGCACGGGCTACAGGTCGTACCTTTGGTCTGATCATCATGAAATTTGTCATGGATGTTAACATTGACATGTAGATGGGAACGACTAATTTTGGGGTCATTCGGCCAAAAAACATGGCTGCCGGCAGCCATCTTAGATTTACTCTTTGCATGACTAAATTCTTTGGTACGGCCTACAGGTCGTACCCTTGGTCGGATCATCATAAAATCATAATCATAATCATCATAAAATCATAAAAAACATGGCCACCAGTCGCAATTTTGGATTTCAAAATTCAATCCATTGGCGTGGGCTACAGGTCATACTGCTCGTCTGATCATCATGTAATTTGTCATGGATGTTAATATTGACATGTAGATGGGAACGAGTCATTTTGGGGTCATTCGGCCAAAAACAATGGCCACCAGAAGCCATCTTGGATTTAACTCTTTGCATGACTAAATCCTTCGGCGCGGCCTACATGTCGTAGCTTTGGTCAGATCTTCATGAAATTTGTTACGGATATTAACAATGACATGTAGATGGGAATTATTCATTTTGGAGTCATTTGGCCAAAAAACATGGCTGCCAGCAGCCATCTGGGATTTTACTCTTTGCATGACTAAATCCTTTGACACAGGCTACAGGTCGTATCATTTGTCAGATCATCATGAAATTTGTACTGGATGTTAATAATGACATGTAAAGTTTTTTTGGGGTCATTTGGCAAAAAAACATGGCTGCCAGTGGCCATCTTAGATTTTACTCTTTGCATAACTTTCCACATTCCTAATCACTCCATTGACTTTAACACATGAAATAATTCCCTTTCCAAGTTGAGCTACAGTGTCATTGACACTTTCATTTTCGATATTATAATAATAAATATTGAGTTAAGAACTGATATTGAGAACATAGATATTGTTAGATTTGAAACAGATTCATTCAATTCATATCACCATAACTTTTTCTGAACCATATCATTTGTTTCTAGCAACACCAGAGCTTATTGAGAATGACCATTGAATCTATATATATAAAACCCGTCGTCTGTGTGTGTGTGTATCTGTGTATAACTCGGTCACGCTTTTGGCGCGCTTATAACTTTTCAACCATGCGTGCAATGGAGCTCAAATTTGGATCACGGTCTATATTTTGTCGTAAAAGGTGACTCACAAAATTTCACGCCGATTGGTCAAAGCAAACCTGAGATCTAACATGGTCCCCAAATGCAGTATTTGCACCCAAGTAGACACTATTTCTTATGACGTTTGTCGAAATGACGTCATATGACGTCGTACACAAACCCACACTTGCGTTGCTATTGTATTGACGAAATTTCGATGCGCTCTGCCAAAGAGTTGTTGAAAATGGGCGCTATAAATTAATTGTCAGATCAGGTTGAGTGAGAATATTATAAGTATATAGGCCTAATGCATGTTGCTTTTGTCGTGAAAGTGCATGGGGTGTAGATTCGATACTAGAACGTTCTATACCGTCGTTGGAAATTGGTGCTAAACGGTCTTATAATATGCCACTTCAGTGTTAATATAAGTAATGGATTGTGTCTTTGTTATGAAAGTTGTGCATTGTGTGTGGAATCGAAGGAGTACATATACGGAAGACGTCATTTTGACGGGCAATCCCCTAGTATTTAAATATTTATGATCATGCCCTGGTTTTGCAGCAGGCATTATCGTTAAAACACACAAACTAAGATTGTGTAAATAGGTGGATTCAAACTGTGAAGTCCTTTCGTGACATAAACTGTTAAGGTGTATTGTCATATATTTAATACATCCTCCTTTCAACGAATAAGACCTACACTTGCTTTTGACAACCCACCAGACCAGATATCAATGTTTGGTTTGATTCATCCATGCATATAATGATCACGAGGCAACCATGTTACACAGTTAACACAAGGATCAACAAAAGGATTGGGCTATTGAGTTCACGAAAATGACTCCAACAACCTGTTTATGTACATGTATATTTATTGTACCATCGTATCACATCTCTATATCACATGCTTATTTGTCTATCACAATTACGATACGTCACCATTATTAATATTAGCCTCAATGAATTTTTCATTATGTAGGTTATCAGCACCCAGGTATATGAATCTATGTTATGTTAACAGCACACTGATATATAATTTAACCCTTCCTTATTTGAGTGTTGGCTCAATCAAACTCAAAGTACACGTAGAGGACTGCTGATGGTGTTTTTTGCCAAGTCATGCAACAACAACAGCCCTCTCGAATGAGTTCACTGAGTTAACTACAGTAATGCTCTAAATAATCAACTCCTTAAACACAGCAGAATTATGGGTAACTTTTCAGGATTTAGTCGGAAATATGGCTTGTTGCCATTCATAGGAAAGCTCTCCCCGAGGGCTTTCCGATGAATGGCAACAAGCCATATTTCTGACTAAATCATGAAAAGTTACCCATAATTCTGCTGTGTTTAGGAGTCGATTAATTAGAGCATTACTGTACGCCACTTGTGCCTCTCCATTGGAATTGCTTGGGTAGAGGACATCAAGCCTGAATTTACATGTAGGATGTTTGACATTTGCAGAATGAGTGGGCTAGTGTCACTAAATTCACCCTCTGGGGACCTCATTCTGCTTAGGCCTCAACTGCTATGAGAGACCAAGGAACACATTCAAGTTGCTCAGTTGAAGTTGGTGATGTTCACCCATTAGTCACCTCGATTATGCAATTTATCTTCTGCAAATTAGGGATATAGAAACTAAACAGAAGGGGAAAAAGTAGCTAAAAAACAATGTTATTACTGCCTCACATTTGTCACCATATTCAAATGGATTGAAAATTGATTATCAAACCAGATTGTGTTTTTCGGATGGCATTTCTCATTATGAACATGTTATGTTATACACCAGAATCTAAACTAAAAGCAAGACAGTTACAACAAATAAGATTAATACGGGAAAGTGGCTAACTGCATTTCACCATGACAGCGCCTCACATGCAATAAAATGTGTGTGTAAGTTGTTGGAGATGTTCTGATTCGGTCATGTGGTTTTTCATTGGGGGAAATCCCTTGAAATTGTGTTTTGTATCATTAGTTTGTGAATAGGTGACATGCTAACTTTATCAAAAAATCCAAACAGGTGTGGTGAAAATAAGTCTTTATGGAGACTGCCGAAGATTCAAGAAATGGACTGTCTGATTCATTAGATAATCATGAACCCTCTGAACCCTGGAATACATTTGTAAAATTCCTCTTCCCTGGGTTGTTGGACAAAATTGGGATATTTCAAATGATACCTAAACCACTTTACAATAGAATGAAACACATGTAATTCATTATGGATATTGATTAGTATGCTATGAATTTTAAAACACTTAATATATATGGTATAAGCGAGTTGTTGAGCTTGCTATGTTATGCCCACCAACAGTTATCACCAGGCAAATGAACAATATATTTATTGATTTAATTTGTTTGTGGCCACAACATCAGATGTTTCATATGACATCAGCTGATCAGTTTTCCATGTTTTATTTAAAAAAAAATTACTTATCATATAAAAACGACTCCAAAATAACTCCAAGATGTATTAAGTAGTTGAACCTTACTATGCCATAGTCACCAACAGTTATTGCCAGGTTTCCCTATGTAACCCTGAAATCTATAATTAACACACCACATTCTCTTTTTCATGATGTACATTGGTTGGCTGGTTTTCTGGTCAACCGGGTTATAGCCGTTTGTGAATTGGTAATTTTTTTTCTGGCCAATTAGGTTCAAAGGGTTAAGGTCCAATCAAATTTACTTTAGTTTAGATTGAAAAAATTGGGTATCACTTTACACCATACAATAAGTTTGACACTGTAGAGGTTTCCAACCTGCAACTGTCACAGAGATGTGACACAAACAACAACACATGCTATTTGGAAGGTCTTTTATAAGCACATTGACTTGTGTGGATAAGTTACGTCTAGATATACATCTGGTCATCAATGAATGTCAGCAAAGGAGGTGTGTAAATTATCCAAGCACCTTCCCAATGCACATTCAAATACTCTAGAATAAAATATATAACAGTTAGAAATCATATATGTCTTGGAATTTTAAAGTATCCAACTAAATTTTCATTTCCGGCTAATATTCATTGTCAAAGTAGAAAAATTATAAGACCAATAGTTGACCATTTAACCCTTTTAGTGCCAGGGGCTGATCTCATCGGCCCTAAGTCTGTAGAGTGCCCTAAAAAAAAAAAAAAAAAAAATTTTGTTTAATTTAAAAAAAAATAAATAATTTGGGTTAGGCCAATGCATTCTATTATATATGCGAGGCGACCTATGGTCGACTCGCATATATAAGAGAATGCATTGGCACAGGGTATATGGGTCGATACAAAAATCGGACCTGGCACTCAAAGGGTTAATAAATTATAATCAAAATGAAAGGATGACAGGTTATGTTTCATGTACAATTTACCCACATAAGCCGACATGCTTCACTATTCACTGATTTTGTTGGTTTGTTGGAATTTATTTGATTGACACCATCTATTGACACCATCTTAATATATGTTTGTATGCCTTTTTACATGAGAATTTTATGATTTTCATCACACATTTACATATCTATTATCCCTTGTTTGTTTATGTATGCCTAATTATAACATCATTATTTTGTCAAGAAGTTTTACACGTTATGCACAGTGCAAGGCTCAAAATGAGTGACCATTGTCAAGTCAAGATCATTGTCCGATGAAAAATAGCTTATGTGCAGTGCACTTCTGTATTTGTTGGACATTATGTCCAATGCAAATTTTTAAACAATCTGTATCTGTTTGGGTACGTACAAGGAGCCACTACTGGTCCAATCGGACATTGAGAGTAAAGAATAGATCTTTTTTAATTTCAGATCAATTCAGAGTTAATATAGTTATGTCGCTTGAGAATTGCATGTGTATTTATTAATCAACGTAAGGTTTTTGAACTTTTGAAAACAAAAATAACATGGGTTTTTCCTGGGTGTCGATTGGACGCTCACTGAAATATGCACATCATTGACGAATAATGAGTCAATTGGAAATTTAAATACTGTCTCATACAGTACATCTGAAAATTTGACAGGCACCATTTTGAAATGACCAACACCATCCATTTGATGCCTGTCATTTTGACAGTCAGTAAAACAAAAATTATTTTGAGCCTTTGTACAGCGATCAGAATCCTTGTTTATATCACAGTAATTTCGTCATATATTTTCAATATAATTGCATGGGTTTTGTCTTTACTAACTGCATTTAGGCTTATTACATATGTAACACATTCGTTATTATACCCTCCCATAACCCAAGTTATGGGGGTATATAGGAATTGGCTCATCTGTCTGTCTGTGGATGCAATTTTGTCTGAGCTTCAATTCCTACATTTTTCAGTCAATTTACATGTATTTGAAACTTGGCACATATATTTACTGCCATGGGAATCTGTGTACCTGCAACCATGAGGTCCACTCAACATTTTTTTAGTGTAGTTATCCCCCTTTTTTGACTTAGTAATTTTTCACAACCTTCTATACTCTGGTTATCTGTCTGATTCCAGGAAGTGATCCCACTTCTCACAAGGACGTCAGTTTAAACTTTGGACCGGGTAACTTGTGTTTTCCTGTGTATCCATACAATAGTATTGGTACACAATGCCGACATTTGGATCAGCCATCTGTCAGTCTGTAGATAATATTGATGTGATACCATATCTTAAATGATTTTAATCTCAGCCATGCAATTATATTTCCACCTATTGGGCTAGATTGTTAAAAAGTTTTGTAAACAAAATAATTGTTAACAAATTATCAACCGACTTATTAAAAGTTTATCTCCAAAAAAAGGAAACATTTAGTCAGTAGTGTTGATTTAAAGATTATCAATTATTTATCTATACATCTTTTGATTGGATTTGCTCAATTGCGTGCTAAAATTATCGGTACGAAAACACCGATTCTCAAAATTTGGTACCGAAAGCATTAAAATTTGGTAACAATCACCCCTTCAGTCTTGGTTTAAGTGTCATGATGGCCAACAACATCCAGACTATTTAGCTGGTAAGTCATCAAAATGATCAATATCACCATAGGTATGGGTATCACATTAGTTATCATATATATTGTAGGCCTTTTGATTAGATTTTAATACTTCTCTCTCTCCCTTAGCTTTGAAGTTTGTCTTTTTCCATGTCAAATTTTAAAATCACAGGCCTCAAAATTCATTCTGATGTAATGAGTATCCATCCTATAGCCAGGTTTCTGTGACATGACATTGATTTGAAATTGCCCTTGTTCTACAGTAATTCCCTAATTAATTGACTCTTTAACCACAGCAGAATTATGGGTAACTGTTCAGGATTTAGTCGGAAATATGTATTGTTGCCATTCTTCGGAAAGCTCTCGTTGCATTCATATGAAAGCTCTCAGGGAGAGCTTTCCAATGAATGGCAACAAGCCATATTTCCGACTAAATCCTGAAATGTTACCCATAATTCTGTGGTGGTTAAAGAGTCGATTAATTAGGGCATTACTGCAATTATCTTCTGTTACCGCTTCCGTGACTGGAGCTTCCTGAAATTTTGTGAAAACTCTGGCAATGCATTTTCTTATATATGCGAGTCTCCCATAGGGACCCTCGTATATATAAGAAAATACATTGGTTACAATATTTACCTTGACCTTGTAAGCCAGTGCATTCTTTTATATATGTGAGGCTCCATATGGGAGACTCGCACATATAAGAGAATGTATTGCCGCTGGCACAGGTTCCTTAATGCTGCAGCAGTGCAGCTCCTGTCATGAAAGGATTAAAGACGTATTGTGGACTTATTTCATTGAATAACACAAATCAGTTTATATCCAAACACTTGTATTGCATCAAGTCTGAGTTTAGTGTACCTGTCATTTGCAGAATGAGGTCCCCAGAGGGTGAATTTAGTGACGCTATCCCACATAGCGGGCTAGCATCATCAAATTCACCCTCTTGGGACCTCATTATGCATGGCCTCATCTGCTATGGGCAACAAAGACTAAGATTGAAGTTCCCAAATGGTGAATATTGTGATGTACACCCATTGGGAACCTTGATTATGCAATGTGTCGTCTGCCAATTTGGGGATATAGAGAAACTAAACTAAAAAAGAATTAGAATCTATGTGAAAGAGTTTCTGTTGAAATTTGATAATAAAGAAACTTTCCAGAGAAGATGAGACCTAAGCAGAATGAGGTCCCCAGAGGGTTAATTTAGTGATGCTAGCCCGCTATGCAGATAGCGTCACTAAATTCACCCTCTGGGGACCTCATTCTGCAAATGACAGGTACACTAAACTCAGACTTGTATTGCATAATACTTATTGGATCATAGAATGGTGATGTCCGGGTATAAATTGATCTTGAGCCATTATGACTTCTCCCTGATAACTCCACGTCTCACTAATAGTCAAGTACAGTAATGCTCTAATTAATCGACTCCTTGACCACAGCAGAATTATGGGTAATTTTTCAGGATTTAGTCGGAAATATGGCTTGTTGCCATTCATTGGAAAGCTCTCGCCGAGAGCTTTCCGATGAATGGCAACAAGCCATATTTCCGACTAAATCCTGAAAAATTACCCATAATTCTGCTGTGGTTAAGTGGTCAATTAATTTGGGCATTACTGTTGGCTTGTCCCTGCACTATTTTAGCACTAAAATTAACCAATTGTTTAAAGATTTCTGTCTTATAATTATTAGATGTTAAAGGGATGGGGCTTGTGTCACTATCGGCAGATTTTGACAAGAATTTTCAACGTCTGTTATAAATAAGAATAAGCCACCCTGTTTTAATCACACTAATTAATCTGTCTTTTAACCCTTTCATGGCTGGAGCTTCCTGAAATTTTTTGAAAACCCTGTGCCAATGCAATCTCTTATATATGCAAGTCTCCCATAGGGAGTCTGGCATATGTATAAGAGGATACATTGGCCCTAACACTATTTACATTGACCTTGTAAACCAGTGCATTCTCTTATATTCATGTAAGCCTATGGGAGACTCACATATATAAGAGAATGCACTGGCACAGGGTCTGTAATGCTACACCAGCGCAGTTCCTGTCATAATAGGGTTAATATACAAGTTTTAGACATGTGTATCCAGATTTAGGTTTTCTATATCCTCGCTTCAAACACATGTCATACAATTGAAACATCACGCTCTCATATGCATAGGTCAAGTCTGCAAATAGTGTGTTTGTCATTTGCAGAATGATGTCCCAAGAGGGTAAATTTAGTGATGCTACACTGCACAGCGACCTAGCATCGCCAAAATCACCCTCTGGGGACCTCATTCTGTTTAGGCTTCAACTTCTTTGGGAGACCTAGCATCAGATTAAAGTTCTCCAGTTGAAGTTGGTGATTCACCCATCAGTCACTTCGATTATGCATTTTAACTTCTGCAAATTATGGGGATATGGAAATTTCCCAGAAGCAACTAAAACAATGTTAATTTGAGACTATAATACATCCCAGAAGATGAGGCCTTAGAAGAATGAGGTCCCCATAGGGTGAATTTGGTTATGCTAGCCCACTGTGGGATAGCATCATTAAAAGCACCCTCTGGGGACCTCATTATACAAATGAAAGACACACTATTTGCAGGCTTTGCATTTATTAGCATAGTACCATTATTTTTCTCAGCAGGTTCCATAATTTTTGTGTATTGTCATTTAGCTTTTCTTTTTTCGCATCCTGGACCTCAGATATGAATCTTCTGGTTTGCTTTCTCAAAGTTAAACGGACATGGCTCATTCGAGCTTCCAAATTCTGTCTATGTAATTTGGAAGGAGGTACATGTATATGATAGGTTAACAAATATGCAACATATTGATATAACGGCTTCATGTGCTCTGAAAAATACGTTCCATTGTCATAGCCATTTTCCAGTTGTTTTAAATTTTTTGCACAGAAGTGAAACAAACGCTCTTTATTTCTACCATATCAGGAATAGACTAACATGGAACGCTCTTTTCTGTTCCATGCCATGCAAATGGATGTTTTTGTTGGGGACCCAAACATCAAGTTCAAAGTTGTATGTTGTATGACTTCAATGCGTCATTCTGGGACATAATGTTCATAGCAAGGGTAGTTCAGGTATTTATTGACCTATTTCGATACCGGGACAAATTAAAAAGTGCATATCATTAGGTTTATTTTAGAGCGCAAATTGCCATGTGGCTTTAATGATGTTGAGTGAAGAAAATTGAGAAGGGAACAGATTCTTGCTTTTTTTTCTATTTTGCTTGAGAACAACTCTTTAATAAATATTTTGGCAATCCATGAGAAAGGGTTTCTCATCTTGCTTTCTCCTATTCGGACAATGGAAACAAATCCGGTCTTCGTCAACTTTTCGTGGTTTGTAGTAACGTCACACAAGGATACCGGTAAACTCTTGTTTCCATTGTCGAATACAACTGTTTAGATCAAACTATTTCATGTTGACATTGTTGAAAGCACCAAATAATTATTCATGAATTTAGCATTTTTGTTTACTGAGTTATAATTACACTACACATGTGTCAATTGTTTGGAAAATTATACTACAATATATGTAAAATCATAATCAAATAATGAATGCTGCTGAGTAAATACAGAACCTGAAATGTATATATTGAGTATAGTTTTGTTATTCTCATTGCAAATGGCATTCATGTCTTATGAATGTTTCCATATTATGTTGCAGGCAAAACTTCTGAAATATGATAGGAATCACTGAAGTCTGGAAATAGTTTGTCTGAAATTTACAGAATGAGGTTCCCAGAGGGTGAATTTGGTGGCGCTAGCATGCCATTTCTGCTTAGGCCTGAACTGCTATGGGAGACATATGATCAGAATGAAGTTCCCCAGTTGAAGTTGGTGATGTTCTCCCATTAGTCACCTCGATTATGCATTTTATCTTCAGCAATAGAAACTGAAAAGAAGGGAAAAAGTAATTAAAAACAATGTTAATTTGAGATGATGGATTCTTCCCAAAAAATGAGGCCAAAGTAAAATGAAGTCCGCAGAGGGTGAATTTGGTGATGCTATCCTTTTTTGCAGTGTATCATCACTAAATTTACCCTCCAAGGACCTCATTCTGTAGATGTCAGACACCAGGCTTAGAATCACTTTATGAATTGTTTTAATTGATATATTTGTTCTTTCAGCTTGATAAATTAATCATAAATTATAATGTTAGTTGTATATAAAGCATGTTTTCTTGCTCAAATTCAACTGCATGGATGCTGCTTTTTCAATGATGATTTAACACATGTTCCAGCCTATTCTGTTTTAAAATTCATTTGAGACCTAGATTCTTCCATTTCTCTACAGACTTGTGAAATTCACTCTTTAAAGTTGGTCTATCTCTTCCTAAGAAGTTTTATATCCTGAGTTTCCACAGTATAAAATAATAAACATTAATCAAAGACACCTGTCCAGAAATGCTTCTATCATTTTATATTGAGCTTATTTCAATTTTGTTTTGGTATATACAAACTTTTGGGACAATTTTACGGGCTATTTTTAGAACAGAAATTTCGGGCACATTCAGAGCATATCAAGGGGGAGAACTCTATCTTGTTAGATTATGCCTTCATAGACAAATAATATACCTAATGTTTTTTGTCTGTGTTCTATTCACAGAAAAATGTAATCGTATTCTTGAAATCAGGTTCTGTAAAAATTATATTGTTGTAATTGTGGCCGGAAGAGATCAACCAATGTCACCGTCTTTGATACGTCTTAACCCTTCCATGATTGAAGCTTCCAGAAAATTTGCGAAAACCCTGTGCCAATGCATTCTCTTATATATGCAAGTCTCCCACAGGGAGTCTCTCATATATAAGAGAAATCATTGGCCTAACAATATTTACCTTGTCCTCTGTATTAAAGCCAGTGCAGTCTCTTATATATACCAGGCTCCATATGGGAAAGGGTTAACATTTTATAACTTTTGCACTTTGTTATTGAGGTCAATACTAAAAGAATGTGGTTTTCTATCATTTTGACACCAGATGGTAGACTCACATTTATAAGAGAATGCACTGGCACTGGATCTTGAATGCTGCACCAGAGCAGCTCCCATCATGAAAGGGTTAACAAAGTGTTTAAGAGCCAACATACTGAAACAATCTCCATACAGCGGTAGTTACAGTAAAATGTGAACATTGCAAGTTTTTGGAGACTGCAGAAACTAGGTCTAAATTCAGCAATACAGTAATGCCCTAAATAATCGACTCCTTAACCACAGCAGAATTATGGGTAAATTTTTAGGATTTAGTCGAGAATATTGCTTGTTGCCATTCATCGGAAAGTTCTCAGTGAGAGCTTTCCGATGAATGGCAACAAGCCATATTTCCGACTAAATCCTGAAAAGTTACCCATAATTCTGCTGTGGTTAAGGAGTCGATTATATAGGGCATTACAATACATGTTCTTATACTGCTTTACATTTTGAATATATTATTCATGCTTGATGAACATAACAAACTTGTGTGAATGGAAATCGGCCATTGTTTTATAATATATTCAATATGAAGTATCATGTTTTAACCCTTACTTTCAGGTCAGCCTGGTTATGGCGCTCCGCAGCAACCAACCACTGTGGTTGTTACCCAGCCAGCCATGACTGTCGTACAGACGTTCCGAGAGACCCCAGTGCACACTCGATGCCCGCACTGTCAGGCAGAGGTTGTCACGGCAACCATGTATGAGACTGGTACATTTGTATATGTAGTCTGTCTAATCCTGTTCTTCATTGGGTAGGTGTTTAGTTTAAATCTCTGAATCAGTGACTTTATCTTTGATAATTTGCAGCCATAATCACCCCTCGTCAAGTGGTCCTGCCAAAGTGCTATGATGCTGGTGGTCTTGCTGAATTGCAATGATGCTGGTAGGGCAAACTGATGCTGTTACGAATATGTACCATTATTATTTCTAAAGACGTCATTTTTGCGGTGTTTGGCTTATCAGAGCGTTTTGAGAAAAAGCCAGCGTCTGTATGAAACATTCAAGAACATACATTTTAGAAAAATTTTATAATGGCTGCGCTGGGGTTTGCAAAACGATGTGAATAGTTATATAAAAATATGTTTAATTTAAAGGTACTCATTCCGATTAGACGGTCCCCATATCATCAAGATACAACAACAACAACATTTCTTCAAAATATGCTTTAGTTATCAGAATCGATTAAATGCAAGAAAATAATGATTACCACTGTTAACTATGGTATCAAATTTTCCAAAACGTGTTATTTATCAACATTTTGTTCAACGAAATTTGGCCGTGTTACCACTTGATTTTAATGTTCTCCATCTTCATCCACAATTTTGTCCGAGACCATCCATTTGACGATGTTTTTCTGGGCCACAAATAACTGCACATCTCGAGAAATAACAAACTTCAAAAATCGATATCTGATCACTCTGAGCTTTGATGGGTGGGTTCCTCAACTCAAATTAACTATTTTTTACCCTGAAGCCAAAGAAATAGTAATTTAGGAGCGTTAATTCGGATAATCCATCTTTAAACACAATTGAGGTATGTAAATCATGTTCTTCATCAATTATATTTGCCTGAAAATGGCTGTTATACTGACTTTAATGCAAGGATATTTTGTTTGCAGATGTTGGGCTGGATGTTGCCTGTTCCCATTCTGCATTGATGGCTGTAAGGACGTGGTCCACACCTGCCCGAGCTGTCGCCAGCAGATTGCACGCTGGAATCGGATGTAGGACAGCCGACGAGGACAAAAAAAAAAATAGGACACAAATAGACACAAAGAAAGCACCAAACTATGTCAAAATTTGACAAGATGATATATATAAAATGTGTCAAAATTATATCCATATATATATCGCTGTTGTACACAGAAGTTATCATTGTGATTTTAACAGTGGCAAATCATAACCAATGCATAAACCAACTGCATCAACCCTTTCTTTACTAAATGGATTCTCCCATTCAGTTATAAAAGTATACATTGGAATGGTCTTTTTATTCATTTTGAGGGGTGTTCTGGTAATAAAAGCAGGCAAAAACAGATCATACAAGATCAGAATGATTCTTATTCATCGGTGGGAAATGTTCAGATAATAAGTTCAACAACGTTTGTTGAACTTATTTTCTGAACATTGCCTAAGGGAACTACAGTAATGCCCTAAATAATCAACTCCTTAACCACAGGAGAATTATGGCTAACTTTTCAGGATTTAGTTGGAAATATGGCTTGTTGCCATTCATCGGAAAGCTCTCACTGAGAGCTTTCCGATGAATGGCAACAAGCCATATTTCCGATTAAACCCCGAAAAGTTACCCATAATTCTCCTGTGGTTAATGAGTCGATTATTTAGGGCATTACTGTACTCATCAATGAGTATTTAGTATAGAAAGGGTTAACTGACAATATTTATCACTGGTGTTGAACACCACTGCTTTCACCCATGCATTCTTCACTTTTGTTTTGTTAGGACTCTATTTTGCTCAAGCAATTCCATTAAAATTCACTTGTATGTGGCTCAGATGGTAAGATGCTTCTCACATTAGACCAACATATACAGTAATGCCCTAAATAATCAACTCCTTTACCACAGAAGAATTATGGTCACTTCAGGATTTAGTCGGAAATATGGCTTGTTGCCATTCATCGGAAAGCTCTCATCCTGGAAAGTTACCCATAATTCTGCTGTGGTTAAGGAGTCGATTATTTAGAGCATTAGTGTATAAGCCGTACAGCAATGGCGAAGCTGGTAGAATCGCGATATGTAAAGCACAGATTTGCGATCATTGCAATGGGAAGATAACCTGATGCTTATACATGTATCTAGGCATGCCTGTCATTTGCAGAGTGAGGTCCCCAGAGGGTGAATTTAGTGATGCTATCCATTATAGCAGCTGGCATCACTAAATTCTCCCTCTGGGGACCTCATTCTGCATGGTCTCATCTGCTATGGGAGACATAGACTCAGATTGAGGCTCCAAAATGGTGAATATTGTGAGGTACACAACCTCGATTATGCAATGTGTCGTCTGCCAATTTAGGCATATAGAGAAACTAACTAAAAAAGAAATAGAATGAACCTATGTGAAGAAATTTGATAATAAAGAAACTTTCCCGAGAAGACGAGGCCTAAGCAGAATGAGGTCCACAGAGGGTGAATTTAGTGATGCTAGTGTGCTATGCAGGATAGCGTCACTAAATTCACCCTCTGGGGACCTCATTCTGGAAATGACAGGCACACTAAACTCAGACTTGTGTTTGTCACAAGGGCTGGTGCCTTGTACGCCAAATGGGGCTGTCATGCCTATATTAAAAATAGTATTGCAATATTTTCTTATGCATTTTATGTTATATGATAGCAATAGTTTGTATAAGGGGACAATTAACAACTGTTTCCTTATCGGTCATGATAAAAGATGGGAGATAGTTATCAAGACATGATTTCGTTGACTCATCTGAGAAGTTTTATTTTTATCTCTACACTTGTTTCTCACCAGTGATGATCGTTGTGTTAGGTATCATAGCTTCATACATCCTACAGCTTCTATACTAACTTACCTTATTCACCTGTCCATTGTGTGTACTCATCCTGTACATTTGTTTGATTATTAATTGCCTTTGTCAGACATGTACATACATGTAAGTTAACTGTGATTCATACCATACCACAATCAGAATGCACAAAACAGGTCTCTAAATCGTCACTGTTTATACAGCTAATGAGGTCATTTTCATAAAAGTCCTTCATTGCATTATTTTAAAGACCTGCACCGATCACATTCGTAGGTCATTTGTTGAAATTGTTATCTGAACATTTCCTAAGGGAACTACTAGTCAATGAGTACTTGTATAGAAAGGGTTAACTTTCCCAACCACAGGTTTTTACCCAACTTTTTCTTCCCTCACTTAGGCATTTTTGTATACCAACAACTTTTGCATTTCACTAAAAGCTTCCGAATTGTATTTCATAAAAAAAGGCTTCAGAAAAATATATATTTGCGCGTTAAAAACTTTTCACCCATATATATTTGATTTAGCCCAAATTTGGACCACATCTTGCGGTGTATCTTAGAAGACGATTCACCAATTTTCACGCCGATTGGTCAGAGAAACCCTGAGATCGAATGTGTTTCCTAAAGGCCGTAAACATGATCTTTTGTCCTTACGATCTGAGCAGGTGCCGGCAGTGACACCTGTGGAAACACCAAAGATGCTTATCAGCTGATTACATACTAAAATGCTGAGCAGCAGATTCAACTGAACCTGTTTAACTCAATTAAAATGAAGTAATTCGGTGCAACCTCCAAAGTGTTCCATTTCTCTCATGACATATGGCATAATATGCTAAGATTTATAATAAATTTCCTTGTGTATATATTACTGTCTTGTGAGGCTTGTGATTATTGTACCAAATATAAGTTTCAATTGCATTTACATACATACATTATTACACGTTACAGGGAAAAATTAACTGAAAACAATGTTAATTTGAGACTATAGATACAGTAATGTCATATTTCCGACTAAATCCTGAAAAATTACCCATAATTCTGCTGTGGTTAAGGAGTCGATTATTTAGGGCATTACTGTAAGTTTCAATTGCATTTACATACATACATTGTTACATGTTAAAAATTAACTGAACTGTTAATTTGAGACTATAGATACTTCCCAGAAAATGAGGCCTAACCAGAATAAGGTACCCAGAGGGTGAATTTAGGGTGGGGTTGTGTCACTAAATTCACCCTCTGGGGACCTGTCACATGACAGACACACTATTTTCAGGATTGCTGCAAACGGATATATATGAATTCTGAATTGTGTTAGTTTCTATGTTGGTGTTTGTAGAAACATGTGTAATAATGTATGTGTGTAATTGTACCTTTTTCTTCCAACCTTTTAGTGTTTTAATATCCAATCATACACATGCTATATAATGAGTATATTTTTTACTAATTGTGATGATTTCGGACCCAACATCCATGACAAAAAGGTATTCACATCATTTTGTGTCAAAATTTATTATCAAATTTGGATCATCAGAATAATATTATTCGTAGTCTGAGATTTATGTTCTCTTGTTTATACTTTTTCGTTTTCACTGCACTTTTAACAATTACAGTGATATTTTCTTTCGTGAGATTTCAAATCTCAGATCGGAAAACGGCATGAATATTTCATTATTTGTTATTCCAGTTGCGACAGTGACTGTGTGACTGAATATATAAAGGTTTTGATTGGAGTCTTGTCAAACGCCACTCTGCATAACAGCACTCTGAAATGTTTTGCACAAGTATCAGTTGCATTTAATATGGACTATAAGATGGTATGATTTAGAACTCTCTGTTGACTAAGAAACCAATTCAGACTGTCATATCAGGACCTTGTTTTATATACAGCCATCTCATTAAAGAATAATATGTTCTCATCACACATATAAAGTGTTACAATTTGTTGATGTGCGACATGTGAAGTTTGACATTATTCAACATAACCTTGAAATTATCTGTGATGAATAGGATACATGTACTTCAATATGTTTTTCACATAGATGTATATGACTCAAAGATGATAACTAAATTCACAGTATATTTGATGCATCGTGTGGTTGTTTTATGTCCAAATATGTATTTATTCTAATTATTCTGGTGATCGTTTCAATCTTTTCCATAAATATTGTCTGTCTTGCTATGGTGGAGGGGGTTGTTTATGATCATGCCAGCCTTTGAGATTGACCAATTGGAACAGTTCTTGGAGATCAAGCAACATGAATTGAAGAGTTATTAGTTTCTCTTTGATTGACACAGACACAATATCGAAATTCCCATTGGGATATGAAATCAATATGGTATTCATACTGCATCCATCTTGTGTTCTCACAAACTCTCTTGCCTCAGTCACATTTACAAAACATTTTGGCCCCAAGAAAAGGAAATTCCATTGGAAATCACTTTTCTACAAATTGAAATATGGGGTGTCATATACCAAAGTCTGCATTTAGGACACAGTTCTAGGGGTCAGTCATTGACGTCTGAAGAATGGCAATCACCACTGTGACATTACACAGATAACCACCAAGAGTACCATTGAATAGGTAATTTCTCACCTGGTAGGCATGATAAATTATTAGACTTGGCAAAATTGATATTATATTAATTTTGTATTTTATAATATTGTAGTCCTATTTTAATGTGTTTGCTTATTCCTGTTATAAATGTATATCATATATTACCAACAGTTTTAAAGCAGTCAGAAGTGTTATGATATCAGATTTATTTTATTTTTTAATGTTTAAATTGGGCACCTGTCCCACATCTGTGCACTTACTAAATTTAGATGTGGTTGTCACAATCAAACACTCATTTCACCATCAGTGTTTAAAACAAGATTTACTCTTATACAGAATTAAAGGTATTCAATCCGATTCGATGGTCCCCATATAATCAGATACCAACAACAACAACATTTTTAGAAATGCCACTTCAGTTATCAGAATCGATTAATTACCCAAAAATAATAACGACAGTCAACCAGTACAAAATTGCCAAAAACGTGTTATTTATCAACATGTTGTTCGACGAAATTTTGCCTTATTATCAACACAAAGCCTTTTGTTTTTAGAGTTATCCATCTTCATCCACAATTTAGTCCAAGACCATCGGCTCATTTTACTTTTTACTGGTCCACTAATATGTCTCAATGGTGAAAAATAATAGATTTCAAAAATCGATATCTAATAAATCTGAGATTTGATAGGTGGGTTCCTCGACTCGAATCAAATATTGTTTACCCCCGAGACCAAATAAATAGTAATTGAGGGGTGCTTAATCAGATTATGCATCTTTAATTGCTCAGTAATTTTCCCCTCCAACCTTACATTTTCTATACAAGTTTGTTAAGTTTGCCATATATTTTCAGCCAAAAACTTTGCATCGGACAACCTGCACCCGATTCAACCAAACATGTTGTTCCTAAGTGAAGCAGTGTTCAGAAGGGCGTGTTGCCTCCTAATTTGCATTGATCCATTGCGATGGCATCATTCATTGTCTGAATTTAACTGTTTAAATGGATGTGTTTATATTATAACGCTCCTTGAAGCCGAACCTTCGTTTCAACCAAGGCTTAATACCTCTCACATCATCCATTAATTTTGTATATAATACCAAAATCAATCCAGTAGCTGCTATATTTTATAAATTGCTTATAATGAACGTGTTGGACTTTTAAATGTGAGCCTGGCGTAAATCATATGAGAGGATAAGTTACCATATTAAATTTGTTAGGTCATAAACACAAGCCTTGAAATAGTGTGTCTTGTCATTTGCAGAATGAGGTCCCCAGAGGGTTAATTTAGTGATGCTACCCCGCATAGCGGGCTAGCATCACCAAATTCACCTTCTGGGGGCCTCATTCTGCTTAAAACTCAGCAGAATGAGGTTCCCAGAGGGTGAATTTGGTGATGCTAGCCCATTATGCGAGGTAGCATCACTAAATTCATCCTCTGGGGACCTCATTCTGCAAATGACAGACACACTATTTCAAGGCTTGCATGAACACTCTTTGTTAATGAACCAAATGATACATGATATAGGCTTGTTTGTATTCTTGATAAAAAGCACAATTGCCTTTTGAACGCCTAATTTCTTGAAATTGAAAAAAAAAAATTGCAGTGATTCTAGAAATTTTCAGAATGCGTTTTCTATGTTGTGTTCCGTACATTTGAATGCAATACATTCAGAATCTAGCAACTACATGTAAATACAACCTTCAACATTTTGGTATAACAAGAAATGGTGAATAACTCGGCTTCTGTTCACAAATGTTTTTAATTTGGAATCGCTACGTAACACTGCTTTATACTGGCTCAGTCTGAAATTCCCACACCATCAAAATCTGATTCACTTCACAATTGTTTTATTTAACCCTTTCATGACGGGAGCTTTGCTGGTGCAGCATTAAAGACCCTGTGCCAGTGCATTCTCTTATATATGCTAGTCTCCCATATGGAGCCTCACATAGCTAAGAGAATGCACTGGCTTGCACTGTCAATGTAAATATTGTAAGGCCAATGTGTTCTCTTATATATGCAAGGCTCCCTATAGGAGACTCGCATATATAAGAGAATGCATTGACAGTGTTTTCGCAAAATTTCAGGAATTAAGCTCCAGTCATTGAAGGGTTAATTGATTTTAATATCTATATGCTTAATGTTTTATCTTAGTGTCCTGCAATTGAGTGATATAAATTGTTTTAACTCGCTTGTTCTTGGAGAAATTTCTGAGTAAAGTGTCCAATGACAAAAGTTTATTTTATGTGTCACTTTACTCTTTTAGCCCCAGAGATCATTGTGGTGGAACGTAGGAAAAATTATATTTATGAGAAATCTAGAATAATTCATATCTTATTATTTGGCAATTACCATATTTTGGAGGAGAGCCAGTGCCATCCACACAAATGTGTTACCACCACCTACCCCACCCCCCCCCCCCCCCCCAACTCACGAAAAGTCCATGATGCAGTGATGATCTGGACTGGGTCTACATGCAAATGTCCCTCGTCATTCGCCAGCCACCCAGGGACATGGCTAGTCCGTCTCCATTGGAATCTCCAACTGCCCCCTCCCCCCTGAATGAGACCATGCAGACAGACAGAAATTCCATTTGCACCACATTCCACTTCATTCTTTCCCCACCGTAGTGATGTTTCGTGGAAGTTTCCAGCTGGAAATTAATAGATTCTATGGTTTATGGTTGGAAAGTTTCCAGTCCAAATATTGATCAAAAGTAGAAAAGTAGTTGTAAAATCAAATGTAAGATCAACCTAATACTCTGTCGGCTTCCAAAAGGACGTATACTCGGTTTTTGCATAATCATATTCTCTGTGTCAAATTACGCAATATATTTAGAGTGTGTGCCCCTCAATCATCTGGAAAATAATTTTTCCCTCATTGAGTTATTTCCAAGCCTTGAAATAGGGTGTCTATCATTTGCAGAATGAGGTCCCCAGAGGGTGAATTTAGTGATGCTACCCCGCATTGCATATTTCTAAAACATCGTATAATCACATTTTGGCTATGTACAACTCAGTGTACAACTACTTTAATTGTTTGAAGACATATCCTTTGTGGTCAGAGCACAGGGACTTTGTAGAAAAAATATTTATAAAATATACATAAATACGACAAGGGGAGACACCTGTCAGCACCCAAAAACCACTGTAGCGTTGAATTCGGACTCACAACACCGATTTTGGTCGTGTGAACAGCAATTTCGCGTATATTTCGACTAACAAATGTGATAGAAGCTCTCCTTACCTTGTTAGATCATCCGTTTAAACGCGTTTTACAACTTTGAGGTGGGATCAAATCACCTTGCTTGACCATCAACATGCAGGGGAAATAACTCTATCTATCATACCACAATTGGTCTCTCAGAATAGGTCCCTCTATAAGGCGGTGTATAAAAGAAATGGTAACCTCGCGGATTAAGACTATCTTATATCATGTTCAACAACAATTTTAACAGAGTACTGAGTATTGGATATCGAATAAACAACAAATGGAAAGCGCGGGAACCTCAGACCCGTTCTAATACATGCAACGGAAGCAAGATAATCCAACTTTAATGTTTAGCATAACATTTTCAAAAATTTCCCCCGCCACTGTATTCCAAAACCTCGTTCTAAAACTCTTATTTCATGTCTCTAACCATAGTGGGAATATTCCCTATTGTGTGAACTTATTATATATACATCCTCGTATCTCGTTGTGTTCTCTGTCGCCTCCGCCATTATCTCTCGTGTTACTATACTACAGTAATGCCCTAAGTAATCGACTCCTTAACCACAGCAGAATTATGGGTAACTTTTCAGGATTTAGTTGGAAATATGGCTTGTTGCCATTCATCGGAAAGCTCTTATTTTTTTCCAACTAAATCCTGAAAACTTACCCATAATTCTGCTGTGGTTAAGGAGTCGATTACTTAGGGCATTAGTATACGTCCTTTTGGATGCCCACCGATATGTCCGGTCTGTAATTTCCAACTAATTCTGTGTCCGTCCTGGTACGTCAGTCATAAATTTTCAATTGTTGAAATTTTTTGACAAATTTAGCAGATGAGACCCTGTTGCCACATGTTAATACTGTATCTCGCACATAATCGCTACACATTGGTTGTGAATTTGTGACAGATGACGGCATTCGGAGATTTGGGATGACTTCTCTGCTCGAGGGGTCCAGATCTTTTGGTCACAGTTGTTAGATGCTTTGTCTGATCACCGAAGTTAAAGGTACTCAATCCGATTCCATGGTCCCCATATCAGATTACAAATTCTGGAATAGCATTCTATATATGGAGTTTTGAATATTCATGAATTCCATATATGGAGTTTTGAATATTCATGAATTCCATTTATGGACTCGGAATTCATGAATATTCAAAAGCTCCATATATGGAATACTATTCCAGAACTTTTACCTGTAGCATTGAATGCACGGAACGGGGCTGGATGGATCCAATATGTTAGTGACTCAGTGATCCCACTTATTTTGAGAACTTCACCTGAAATCACTGCTGAAATGAGAAAAACTTGGAACAAAACATGAGTAACCCTTATAGTATATCTTTAATGGGAAACTTGAAACGTTTCTGTTTTTTTCTTAAGCATTTACATAATGACACAATCATGATCCCAGTATCACAGCTACTGATGCACAACTCTCGTTTCCGAAGTGCGATCACTGAGTCGTCGTGGCCATAATGGATCCATCCAACCCCCGTTCCGCGTGTTACATGATACTGATACAGGTCAAAGTTTTGGAGGTGCATTCCATATATATATTGAATTCATGAATTCCATATATGGAACTCATGAATATTCAAAACTCCATATATGGAATGCACTTCGATAACATTGACCCGTAGCACTTAAACCGTGGAATTGATGCTCCAAATGGATCCAATATGGCCGCGACTCTGATCTCGCTTATACGCATGGGCCATGCAAGATCAGCGTACATGCTGCTAACGGTGATTCATTCTGCAGATTATATTAGTGAGTTGGACGTCGATTGGAGTCATGATGCATGTAACATTTAACAATAGTTATAATATAGATCAAACTGAACAGCTGAACATTGCATTTATAATTCAAGGAATGGCCCCTATATATACATGTAGATGCTCTTTATTGGTCCTTGTTAAAGAAAGATCGCAGGACCCGACTTTTTTTTATAAACTCCTATGATATAATGGCCCATTTAATTTTCGAGTCACCGATTATCTTTTTATAGTGCCTTGATATACGGTTTTAATACTATAATTCATCACCATTTGGAACGTCTTGGTATCAGAAGGTGCCCATAGAGTAATGGGAAATATACGAAATCATAGAAATATTTTGCAGTATACAGTCCAGATGAAACATTGGAGCTTCCTCTTTACCATAAATTTATCGACCTTGGTTACCCCCCATAACACCCGGAACCATTTGGAACGCGCTAACCCCCCCCCCCCCCCCCCACAAAAACAAAAACATTATTGCGCCCTCTTCGGTATATTGCGTAGTTGTTTTTATTGTAGGGCTATAGTTAAGATCACTCTCATCGCACGACCGAGGGAATATTTGCATACGGTATCGGTTATCATAGTATCGATTATATATAGCTCCGGCCATTGATAAGGCTTCCCATTCGATTTGTCTATCTTACTCGTATAGTATTTAAATTCGCGCAGTACTATGTACCCGTTTGTGCGCGAATTTAAATTTAAACTGAGCGAAAAATAATACGACTCATCAGTTTAAACTAATTAACCGCAGCGAAAACAAGATCGACTGATATGTTGATGAGTTACACAATGTCGTGCACATTACGAAAGTTTGGACATTTTAATAGACAATTTCGCATATGTGTGTTGACCTATATTTACATTCGGTCAACCAACGGACCTCCTATTTACCGAGAACAAGTCCAAAATTAATAAATAAGTCATAATAATGTCCAAGTATAGTGTATATATCACTCTTAAGTAGATATTGTACCATATTTGACCATTTAAATGACATATATGTAGTTATTTTACGTATACCGAGAACTTGAAACGTCGCCGCCATGTTCTCGACTGGCGGTAACACAAAGGCATGAGTCGTGCCTAAGTGTTAATTAACGGGACCTGGGTCTGTTTGGTGATTAGAATTGAAATTGAGTTGTGTACACTAATATGTGTTACTGTTAGTAATCACTGCGATGTGTGAGTGCATAACATTGTAGGTGAGAAATATATTAAAGAAATAATTACAACTGATGCAAAAAAACACCTTCTGTAATCTGTCACTTGGAAGAACAAATCCTACTTCTCAAATCAGCAATTGAAACTGGATCTATAATTGGTATCGACGGAACATTTAATCTTGCATCTTGTTATGTAACAACTATTATTTTAAAAAACCCTAATATTATAAGGAAATCAACTTCAGATCCACCAATACTTTTAGGACCTTTATTGTTGCATTGGGATGGTACTTTTTAATCTTACCATCGGTTTTTATCTTATTTATCAAGTAAATTAGCAGGCATTTCACAAGATAAAGTAACATTTGGAACTCATGGTGATGAATTGTAACTTGTGAATGCCATAACATCTTGTTTTCCAAACAGCACGCATACACTATGCACACGCCATCTTAAAGGTACTCAATCCGATAAAACTCCTCTCAATTACTATTTCAATGGCTTCGGGGGTCAAAAATATTTGATTCGAGTCGAGGAAGTCACCCATCAAAGCTCAGATTTGTTAGATATCGATTTTAGAAATCTATTATTTTTCATTATCGGGAATTCTTTCTGGCCCAGAAGACAGTCAAAATTTTGTTATTATTACCACTTGATTATAGAGTTATCCATCCTTGTCTGTTTGAATAGAGTTTTGGCGTAAAATCTCGAGCAGGTTACCAAATTGACGGCAGTTATTAGTACTCATCTCGAGCAATTAACAAATTTCAAAAATCAATATCTAATAACTCTGAGCTTTGTTTGATGGGTTCCTCGACTCGAATCAAATATTTACCCCCCAAAGCCAACGAAATAGTAATATAGGACCCTCTGATCGGATTGTTGTTGTTGGAATATGTTGAGATGGGGACCCTCTTTACGGATTGAGTACCTTTAAGGACAATCTTCTCCATATTATAAAAAGACCGACAATGACGAGACTGTGCAAAAAGTAATCAATAAGTTTTTCAATACAAAGACTGGACTTCTGACGACAATTGACAATGGCAGACATACGATGAGACAGAATCTGACATACTTACGCAAAACAGACGATATTTGACAAATTCATTCATGCCGAGATTACGAACTAAAATATTTGACGCTCGAACGCAAAATAAAAACATTCCTAAATTTTGGACTAATAACAATTGTGAATCAATGAATAATATTATAAAATTATCAACCGATTGGAAAATATTAGAACTCCCAGACTTAACAGACAGACTTTATGAAATTGTAAATGATCAACTCGGGGATATTAGAAGTGCGCTGCACTCAACTGGTGACTTTCAGTTAGCGGAAAAAATTCAAAGTAAGACATCAAATTTGGGTAAACTTGCCACCGGAACGAAGAGATAGACGTCTAAAACAAATTCTACAATTCGTATCAGCTCCTTCGACTGTTTTGCTATCAACAGACGAAAAAAAAAAGTCGCAAAGGGCAATGTCACACACTCCCCTTAGATGGGGTAAATGGGAGCATCTCACTTTGCCGACGGCTATTGTTTCCGGGGGTACCTGCACGAGGTGTCAATAATCCCTTACTTCAATCATTTGCCGCTTATAGTCTATTCCTCTTTTCTTTTGGTGTTTTAATGGTTTGTCCTCTCTTTTTGTAGGTTTTTAATGATTTGTCAATTTGGGAACGAGGGTTTTGGAACCTTTGGTGCTGATTCAATGTTGTCAGGAAATAATCTATGTCATGTTTTATTTATTTATTGATGCAAAATAATTAATAAAATACATACAAGGAGATAACAAACATATAACAAATACACGACAATAATTTAACAAAAAGCTCAATGGCGAACTAATTTAGCGATGGAATCTAAGTATTCTACAACGTCGATCTCATTTTCCCTGAATATTCTCTTGAAATGTCTAAGAGACGCGTTGACCGCCCGATTGTTTCCATATATTCTTCCCATTCTTCTAGTACATTGAGTCAAGCATCGCTCAACTGGTCGACGCAGAACCAGGTGTCGGCGTCTTGAAGAAATTGTAGATTGCTGACTGTCGCCAATATCAACCATAACCTGTTAAAAAGAAATAAAATTAGATTTGATGTCTATTTTTTGTATAGAGATATATCAGTTAAATATTATTATTAATTAGAACGCTCTTTATTGTCTGGCGTTTTGTTTAGAGAAGAATGGATGCTCTTTATAAGAATTTGAAATAAGAAAATGCATGTGTCTTACCTGGTCAGAATCGGCTAGATGGTTGTGTTGACCCATTGAAGAACTAACTATCTCGTTCTTTGTGTTGATGGTGATAACACAGCCATTCTGACAACACACCCAGTGGACATTCTCGGATCGACGTGATTTGATGCGGAATTTGAAGTCGTTGAAGACCAGGTGTTTGCCTCCTCGATCGTTGGCGATGAAGAATACATTTACTTGAGAACTTGCCATGATGAAGATAGAACATTGAACATTTTTTTTTTTGGCATGGGTTATTTTGGGGGGCTAACCCCGGGATGGTCAAAAGGGCCGATAGGCCCTTTCCTTCACCCCTCATATTTATGCCTTTAATATAATGAAAATCGCTCATCTGAAGACGACTCGTGTGAAACTCGTTTAGCGGCATGCTAAAACAACATTGCAGACGAGAGCCGGGAAAACTGTTATTTAATTAATACAGACTATAGGCGCGACGACCACACCTTGCCGGCGATATTTTTGCAGGCTCGTCGGCAAAGTGAGAATAAGCCGGGGTAAATGTGTCAAACCGAGAAGACACTACAAACCGAGAACAAGCTTAATTATCAAACCGAGAAGACACTACAACCCGAGAACAAGCTTAATTAATTAAGCCGGTACGCTGTGTGTTAAACGAGATCGTCGCTCGGTGGCGCTTACAATTTGTTAACAATATGTCGGTTAAATGCATAAAAGTAAACATTTTAATGAAAATATTGATGTCTACTGTAGATATTTCAAATAAAACACTATATTTAATGTATATAAGGCATTTTAAACCTTGTTCTCGGTTGTTCTCGGTTGTTCTCGGTAAATAGGGTGACCCGTCAACCAATATAAAAAATTAGAAACCATTACTCAATGCCAAGCGACGTACCAATCATGGGAAATACCCATATTCTAGAGTGCATGTGCACGAAAGCACGTCCCCGCATTCGCCACAATATCACTCTGGTGTGACACCGTGGTCATATATACAGTTTGAATTATAGTTATATCACCACAACCCGTAGCCAAGTAGTGTTTATTTTTTCTCAAGTCAGCTGCCTTCTTTGTGGTAGTTTTTTCTTTCTGAGTTCAATTAATTGATATCCATAACTATTTCAATATCAGAATAATTATTTAGAGCATATAAGCACCCATCATCGCAACAAAATGGTGATGTAGTTGTGGTCTACAGGATGTAAATCTGCTGTGGTTGTGTTTAATATACACATGTATCTTCAGATAGGTGCGCGAATTCAAAACTGAGTGAAAAATAGTACTGTGCGAATTTAAATACGAGTAAGGTATGTTGGGTATAGTTATAATCATTGTTATTCGCGGTGTCATCAGCTTTTTGTCAACGACATTGGTGTATCAATGCAATTGGCGTGTTCAAGTTTAAGTTCAATAAATTTTATTAGATAATAAGTGACAATGTTATACATATACACACAACAGGACCCTATTGAAGCAGAGCTTGTTAATGTGCATGTTTACCGATTGACCTTTCAACGTGCACACATATCATAACATTAGTTTGGCACGTCCGATTTTAAAGTCATCGATTTTTGTTGTATGCCTTGATATATGGTTATAATAAAATTTAATACCAATCTATGCCATCAAATATGATTATCGTACTATAATTCACCATCATTTGGAACGTCTGTGTCTCAGAAGGTGCCCATATATAGAGTAATAGAAAATAGCTGAAATCATAAAATCATTTCCCCGCTATGGCTTCCAGAATGTAACAGAATTCAATAGTTTATTTTCAATGGAAGGAGAATAACTCTATATATAAATATATACAGTTATTCCCCTTCCATTGAAAATAAAAAGACTTTGTGTAGAAGCTTCATCACAGAACAAACGTCGGTTTCTCAACAAGAACAACATGTTCACAGTTTGTTATACATCGAATAAGTTGAAAATACAATGTTTTGGAGCTTCCTCTTTCAAATGGTATACTAATATGGCATATATTTTATATAATGTGATCTGGGGGTTCATGGTATATAATATGGCATATATTTTATATAATGTGATCTGGGGGTTCATGGTATATAATATGGCATATATTTTATATAATGTGATCTGGGAGTTCGAAAATTAGGTGGGCCTTTAAAGACATGTTATGGACTTGTTCGAGTGCGTGGAACCGATCAGTTAAAGGTACTCAACCCGATAAAACTCCTCTCAATTACTATTTCAATGGCTTCGGGGGTCAAAAATATTTGATTCGAGTCGAGGAAGTCACCCATCAAAGCTCAGATTTGTTAGATATCGATTTTATAAATCTATTATTTTTCATTATCGGGAATACTATCTGGCCCAGAACTCAGTCAAAATTGCGTTAAAATTACCACTTGATTTTAGAGTTATTCATCCTTGTCTGTTTGAATAGATTTGAGGTACACATCCTGAGCAGATTACGGCAGTTATTGGTACTCATCTCGAGAACATAACAAATTTGAAAAATCAATATCTAATAACTCTGAGCTTTGTTTGATGGGTTCCTCGACTCGAATCAAATATTTTTTACCCCCAAAGCCAAAGAAATAGTAGTATAGGACCCTCTGATCGGATTGTTGTTGTTGGAATCTGTTGAGATGGGGACCCTCTTTACGGGTTGAGTACCTTTAACTATAGTGTTCAGGCGCTCAAGAAAATCGACCGTACCATTCCATGAAAAAAACATTGTCTGAAATATATATATATAGGGACCTACGCTCAATTCAAAAATATTTACCTCTCGATTCGGGATGGAGCCATCGGTGATAAACTAACGAAAACGATTTCGCTACCCAGAGTCTCTGCATTTGACTAATATATAAGAATGATGGCGTGTGTTGTAAATTTTGGATATAATATTTGTAAAATAATGACTTTGAGCAATATTATTATTCTTCATTTCTGTTTGATCACCCTATCTGAGACCATCTGAATGTTTCACATCACTTTAAAGGTACTCAACCCGTAAAGAGGGTCCCCATCTCAACAGATTCCAACAACAACAATCCGATCAGAGGGTCCTATATTACTATTTATTTGGCTTTGGGGGTGAAAAATATTTGATTCGAGTCGAGGAACCCATCAAACAAAGCTCAGAGTTATTAGATATTGATTTTTGAAAATTCGTATGTTCTCGAGATGAGTACTTATAACTGCCGTCAATTTGGTAACCTGCTCGAGATATTACGCCAAAATTCTATTCAAACAGACAAGGATGGATAACTCTATAATCAAGTGGGTAATAATAACGAATTTTTGACTATCTTCTGGGCCAGGAAGAATTCCCGATAATGAAAAATAATAGATTTCTAAAATCGATATCTAACAAATCTGAGCTTTGATGGGTGACTTCCTCGACTCGAATCAAATATTTTTGACCCCCGAAGCCATTGAAATAGTATTTGAGAGGAGTTTTATCGGGTTGAGTACCTTTAAGAAATGTTTCCACATGCTTCACCACCAAGCAAACGAAATAAAACAAAAAACATATATTAAACCTCCAATATGTTTTATATAATGTTATATAATAATTATATATAATACCACCTTGAGTGCGTTACCATAATATCTGACTACTAGTTTTCGTGTGCATGCATGCATGTGTGCATGCTGTGTGCGCCGGCCGTCTCTACATATAATTAAGCATACGCGCGCATGCTTTATTGATTGATTGATTGATTTATTTTTGATATAAAGACATACACGTATATTGTTTTAACAGGTTACAAATATAATAAATTACAAGCAAATAAAAAGGAGTTTTTAACATAATTTCAGTTGTTAGGCTATATAAGAAATCGCAAATTTTGAAACAAAAATGAGTCTGTAAAGAAGTCAAAGTGAATACCAATGGTATGATGGCTGAAATTTAGAAAAAAAATCGTAGAGTACATGTACGGCTAGATATCGGGGATGGCACAAAAAGCACTCGAAGGCTTAATTCCATTGTGGTCCCCTGATATACTACCGGCCACGAGGCAGACAATATAGTTACCACAAAATTCTCCATTTTGATACTAAAAAATAATGGTAATGACATCAATGTTAATATATTGATATTTTACATTGATAAAGCCATCATCAATGTGGATAAAATAATTTATCATCATAAGTGCTACATTTACAAGTAATCTTATGATTGTGAATATGTTTATTTTAAAAGAAATGATCATTTCACCGACCAGGTGGATGAGACGCCTGGCAGATCCATTTAACACAACAAGTCTGACACTCGTCTCATTCACCGGGTCTATGAATACTGACCGATATATATATATTATATTAATATTAGTGCTGCTGCAAGAGGTGCCTGTGGGATCTGTGTCAGTTCGGTGACTTTGTAAATGATGGATACGCACCACTGCATATACGCACCACTGCCATGTATGGCCGGTTTTGGACTGGTCTGTCCATGACCGAAAGATGGAAACCCGAAATACAGGCAGCAGTAACAATATATGCAGAGATGAGTAATTGATTGGCAAAATTTTGGTCACAGTTTCAATTCAGTAGTACAGAAAGGGATCTTCCTCTCTGTCCTTCAGTTTAGATAAGAGATGTTTTTTTTATGCAAAATTTCCGGTACTTGATGTCAATGGGTAGATGTACAGTTTTGTCAAGTCTATTCCAGAGTCTTATTCCTGCGTAGAAAAAAGACTTTTTCCCATAACAACTTACATGAGGGAGGATGAATTTCAGTTTACCTGACCGGGTTTCAGATTGATCAGCCTCATTGTCCGAAACATTTATATCCCCTTCTTTATTTGATCGTTTGAAATGTTCATTAAAATATACTGGGGCTTTGCTTATCTGAGATCTTCATAACCATTGTCAATTTCCTAAAGTTAACAGCCAATCTACTTTTAGAAATTCCGAATAGCCAATATGTGTCCTACAATTTAGATCTAAAATGTATCTTACTAGCCTATTCTGGGTTGCTTGTAATCGGATCTTTGTTCTCTGCGTTAGACTAGTGTACCAAAAGCTTGAACTATGGTCAAAATGACATTGAATAAGGGCCAAGGATAGAGTTCTTTTGCAGTATTGGTTCAGGTAAGATGCCTTTCTGTACAAGAATTTCAACTTAGAGTTTGCCTTCTGCAACATGTGTGCTGCCATTAGCTCACCATTAAGATGGTGGTATAAAATGGCCCCGAGATATGTTACGGAGTCACTGGGTCTGATGCTCACGCCATCACAGAAAACACTCAGCTTACGTTATTGTCTCTTCTATATACATGTATACTCAGTAGAAAACTACAAAGCACAGCACGCACGCGCGCGTGTATATAGTACACGTCAGAAGTTAAGCGGAATCTCTCTAATAATTTGATTGAGAGGGAGTTTGTGTCTATTTACAGTATAATGTTTGTTTTTGTTTCTTGTTGTTTTAAACTTATTATATACATGTGATCTAATTGTATGTTTATACATGTATGTTAGATCTGATTTTGGCTTAATCCGGAAAACATAGCTTAATTACAAAGGAGGACACGATACCTTCGGGTACGGTACGTAGTATCTCAAGTACGAAAACAAAATAGTTAAAAACTTCCGTGTTTTTTTTGGAAGTTAAAATCCTATCAAAAGTCACATTATTGCCTCTCATCTCCTTTGTAAGTATAACACAGTCTCTAAGCTTATTTATTTCATTATTAATCTTTCAAAAATAACAATGTCATTATCCGAAGCTGAGTGTAAGCCCTAAATTTGTTGATGACATTCCCTATATTCGTTAGTTTCGGTCTTGTCTGGTTCACTGGTATTGGAAACAACATGTATTTATCTAGCGGTTCCGTTTGGTAAATTATAAAATTTTGCAATAAACTTATTTTTGAGAATTGTTTTCTGCAATTACATCACTTGACCTACATTTGAAAAAATCAATATAAAATTCTAAAATAAATACACCAACTTTATAATGGAACAAGTGTCAAGCGGACCCGCCAGATAAATACCTGTTGTTTCCAATAGCACATCAAGTCACACTCAGAAGTATGTGCAACTCTGTAACTTTTGCTCCTCAGATTTTCATGAAAATTTCCATTCAAAAGTCCCATAACTATCGCGTAATAAATAAGCCGAGAAATAAATAAATAATACCTCCACTGGTTGTTGGCTATCTCCATCGCAAATCTTCATATGACGTCATTATGAGTAGACAAATTAATAACACGGAGTCAATAGTGTCTACCTATATGACGCCATCTGAGTGGCGATGCAAATTGCGGAATCGACATGCGCGTGAGTCAAATGGAATTACTGCGGGCATGTCAATAACATTGTGTATACGTGGTGAATTGTCATCGCCCGGTGAGTTATCGTCGCATGGTGATTTGTCATAAGTACTGTTTGGCAAGTTATTATTTTGACAAAAATATAGAATTATTTATTTCTATAACTCCGTTTCTAGAGAAGGTTATTTAAAACATTTGGGATGTCCTGTGTATTCACTATAATTATTCGTTCATCCATTAGTGACAATGATAAATAAATGCAGTGTTTTCGGCTGTGGCCGGATTAGTGACTCTCAATTAGGTATAATATTCTACATTCATTTCCAAACGATGTTCGTTTACGTGACATTTGGCGGGTTTTGTGTGGAAACCCTTTGCGCAAAATCAAATTATTAAAGTGGTTGCCGACGAAATGGTCCAGAATTTGTTCCATCCACTTCGAAAAAAGGTGTTTTGAGCACAGCGTGAATATACTTGGCCCCAACGACGGCTACCGACGACAACTCAGTACTAAGAGAACCTACACCGACACTAAACAAACCGACCACCGACGAGAATGCCATGCCAAAAAAACGTCAACTCCCATAAAGAATATAAATTTTCCCGAGCGTCCAGTCATGGGTATATCCAATCGAACCTATCGCTAAAAGGCGAATGCATATACCAAATAAAGAGCATTTAATTTTACGAGTCGGGCCTGGTTACGAATACATACCATTGCAGTTAAAGTGGGGAGTATATTGATGTAGTTAGTATATATTCATGATGACAACTATTCTAATACGAGTCCCCACTTTTCTTCACAATGACAATAAAGAGCGTTCCCTGTCAAGCGTATTCATAATATGGCGCGAATAAAGAGCCTTTGATAAACCGGAAATTACTATGACTTTGATTGGTAATAATATATAAAGCATTTATATCGAAAGTTCATGTATATGTATTTATAAGTATTGGTGTAATAAATAAGTCGTGTCACCACTTTCCTTCACCATGACTCAATGAAGAGCGTTCACTGTTAAACGTATTCTTCATATGGTGCGAATGAAGAGCGTTTTTATATGTGATTTCTTTTTTAAACCAGAAATTGCTATGACTTAGGCTGGTATATAAAGCATATATATCGAAAGTTAGTGTGTATGTATTTAAACATATACATTGGATGTTCAAACGAACCACGCCAATGTTTATATCGACGTAAGCACACGCTTTTATATAAATGCTATATTGTCATCCGTAATTGACACAAAGTGGTCGATAATATATGCACAAAGCCATATATACATAGATACACTGGAAAATGGCAGTGACAAATTGGTTAGTTATCCAATAAGGATGCCGCTTTGTTATGATATTACAGGAAGTTCCCCTATCGCTATGTCATTGTCACATGTTAAATCATGTGGCGCACTGACCGCTGATCATGTGACTTCAATCACGTGACTTAGTCTACATCATAAGATATTCGGCATTTTGCAGAATTTTTTTTTATTGATCAAACACAAGATTATTTGGGCAAAATGGACATTTTAATTATATAATATTGGTATATTGAAAGAAAGACTTAGAAAGTACTAATTTTTTAAAATATTTTTTTAAGGTTTAACCACACCAGTCCAATATGGCCTCCGGGGATATGTTTATCAAATTTTAAAAATCTTAGAAAAGTATCAAAAACGTCACAAAATTCAAAGAAAACAGCAATCAATTTATCATATGTAGTTAACAACACTATACTGGTAGCAGATTAAAAAATATATAGCACATAGTTACCAACCACACTCTTGACTTTGTGCACACGTACAGACAAAACAGTCAGCTAATTCCATAAAAGAAAGTACATCAGGATTCAGGAGAACTCCATAAGAAACACTTTGTTGAGAAATCCACATTTTATAGTAACAAAACGTATATAATTTAAATTATCCAAAGCCAAGATATGTGTTGTAGCTCAACTTCACCAGAAAGCAAAAAGCTGGATTTGACTGTAATTGTGCAAGGCCAGCTTATATTTTAACATGGCCAACCTGGTCCAAATCCCAATCAAGAGATTACTCAATGAATTCCCACCAGCAATGGATACAGTCATTGCCAAATTCTGCTGTGTGATATATGGTAAATTCTGGTTGTGTCATTTCAAAATTTGATCACTCGCTTCAAAAACATGAGAATTAAATCATGTTTTGTGTTGTAATTAATATATGGATTTCTAAACAAAGCATTCTTGACAGAGAACTCCCCAACCAGGATTCAGTTTTTGGAAATTTCTCAACAACAGACCCTGTACGTGTGCACAAAGTCAGATTTCAGTTCGGAAGAAAGTGTCACATATTTCCAATTTCTGTCATATGTAAAGTGTTATTTACTATATATAATATATAGTTGTTTTTAGCTTCTCATGTGAAGTTTGTGCCATTTTGTTCTCTATTTAAAAAATTACCCAAATTTGAACCAGAGTCCATATTGGAGTGCTTTGGTTAAGTCTTAAGAGGAGGTCAAGTGACCAACTTTGAATGGGGATTTCCAATCAAATCTCCCCAGCAAAAGTTATATATGAAGCAATTGTCTGGGAACTAAAGGAGCCATATCGTGAAACAGACATAACATTTAACTGGTGGCTGGGCTTGGTAAATAGACAATTTTTGCTATAAATATATTTTTGCGATTTTTGTTTTCTGGAATTACAACACTTGACCTAGTTTTGAAAAACCAATAAACAATTAAAAAATAAGTACATCAACATTCTAATGGAACAGGTTCCAAGCCGACCGCCAGATAAATGTTTATTGTATTCAATACTGCACGAAGTCACACTCAGAAATATTTGCAACTCTGTTAATTTTTCTGAGGAGATTTGCATGGAAATGCCCATTCAAAATTTGTCACTTGACCTCCTCCTTAAGCATAGTGAAGCATAATAGTGTAATGCCATATTATGCTTAAGCATAATGCTATTACGCTTAAGCATAATTCCATTTCGCTTAAGCGTAATTGCCTCACTCACAACTCCATTATGCTTAAGTGTAATGCCTTTAGCTCTTAAGGGTAATAGGTTCTCATAGCCTTGCTAACTTACATATAATGGTATCATCTTAGGTAAATATATGTCAAAAGTTACTAGCATCAGTAATTGGCTGCATCCATTTCAGCTCCAGGGGAGTTTTGAGATGGAAATGGAATTATGCTTAACCCTTTGGAGAGTATCTGTAACGTCATATACATGACGTCATGAGTAAATTTAATGTCAACGTCATAGCAATAATTATTAACAAGTTCGGGTCAAAAAGGTCCAATAATTTGTTTTAATTTATGTGCATTTTTTGTTTTGTGTGTTATCATAATCGATTGCACTTATACATTTGGGACATTATATTAATCAAAATAACTCCTATACAAATCATTTATAAATCAGATGATTTATTGAAGTTATGTTTACGTAAAATAACATTTCCTGAAACGACATATATGTCGTTCTACTCGCCAAAGGGTTAAGCGTAATGGAATTCCACTTTAGCATCAGTAATTGGCTGCTTCCATTTCAGCTCCAGGGGAGTTTTGAGATATGGAATTTGAATTATGCTTAAGCAGAATAGCCTTTAGCTTAAGTTTAATGGCATTACTCTTAAGCGTAATGGCATTATTTTTAAGCGTAATGGAAATCTGAATAATGCTTTAGTGTAATGGCATTTATGCTTAAGCATAATGCGATTAGCCTTAAGTGTAATGCATTACTCTTCAGCATTTTGGCTATTAAATATGAATTTGGACTCCCATGCAGCACAGGCCTTTTAAACTGATTATTGAGTGATAATACCGGTATATACATTTTAAATTTAATTAGTCCACTTAAACTAAGGTATGGGAAAGGTATATAATATAAATTACCAGGGTGTTTACAGAACAGGTTCCTCTATTTTTGAAGAAACATATACCTTTGACAGAATCAATGTATCTCATCTGTATCATGTCTTTTATTCAACAAATATTACCTATTCAGCCACTAACAGCTCCTGTCTACCAGAATATAGTCAAGTGAAAAATGAAATGTAAATTGAAAACGGGTCGCTTTAACCCTTTGAGTGCCAGGGGCCGATCTCATCGGCCCTAAACCTACAAAATAAGTCTGTTAAAGAATATAAGAATAAATTATTAAAATTGTAAAAAAAAAAAAAAAAATTGTTAGGCCAATGCATTCTCTTATATATGCGAGGCGACCTATGGTCGACTCGCATATATAAGAGAATGCATTGGATCATATATTTAATATCTCCACTTTTCGAAGAAAAACGGGGGGTATATTGAATTGACTTTGTCCGTGTCTGTCCATCCAGGCATATACATGTATCTCAGCCATGGGTGATCGGATATGAATGAAATTTGGTAAGAAGGTTCGAAAAGTTTCAAAAGTGGTGGAAACTTATGTTGTTCACTTTTTTCCGTTTTAGAGTTATACTTTGTTCATCTGGAAATAGTATTTTTTTTTATACATCCAGCAGATATCTCAGTCATGTGTTATCGGATCAGCCAATCTGGATGAGATTTGGTCTGGGGGCCGCCTTCATGGCTGCTTTCAAAGAAGTGCACAATGGCATTGTTTGCATTTTCAATTCTAGAGTTATCCTCCTTTGTTTATTTTAAATTTTGTTACAGTCCTGCCCATGTTTTAATTTGACACATTGGGGTTATGCCAGAGTAATGCCCTAATTAATCGACTCCATAACCACAGCAGAATTATGGGTCATTTTTCAGGATTTAGTCGGAAATATGGCTTGTTGCCATTCATCGGAAAGCTCTCGGGGAGAGCGTTCCGATGAATGGCAACAAGCCATATTTCCGACTAAATCCTTAAAAATTACCCATAATTCTGCTGTGGTTATGGAGTCGATTAATTAGGGCATTACTGTAGCACCCGAGGTGAAACTACTTTTTTTTGTCATTGTAGTACTCTGGTGTCATGGATTCCAAAAAAGGTGAGAGAGTAGAGAAGAAAGTAGAATGGGTGAAGATAAAGATTCTAGGCAGTGGAGGATTTGGTTCAGTTCATCTCTGGAGACATGAAGTAAGCCAAAATGCATGGAGCTGTGATTAAAGATGCCCCATTATGCAGCACAATATTGACTCAAGTTATACTGACTACGCTATCAAAACATATATCGTGATATGACTAAATACCATGGATCATTTTATTTGTCAAAAATCTTCTCAATAATTTCACATTCGGTGGAAAGATTATTATTCTTCATTATTTGAAGAAATGTGTTCAGTCATTTTTTAACCAAGGCAAATTTCAGAGCTTGCCAATGTTTTTGTGTAAAATTGAAACAAATTGCTGAAGACATTGTCTTAATGTCATGTTGTGGAAGTCTGTAGACAGCAACAATTCATTGTTGCATGCCAAGGAATACTGAGGTAAAATGTATTATCTTGATAATCGGCAATTTTAATCCAGACCTAACCAAAGTCTGCCATGTTAAATTTGATAATCGACCAAGTTCCAATTGTAAAGTGAAGTTATATGTGTAGAACTATGCGCATCCTATGTTTTTTTAGCTGAGGAAAAAATTCTGGCCTAGGAAATTGTTTAGCCTTGCCAAATTTCTGTTATTTCTATAACTCCTACCCATGAGCCCATCAATAGAAGGTTTTGGTGGTCAGATATTGAGGAAGATATAATGGGCTCGTAAAAATTGCAATGATCATCTCTGATAAAATGCATCCACGTTTTCTATTTCCAAAAGTTGTAAATAATAATGAGCCTTCTCAAATATGATCTTTTATATTGATTGATTGGTTGGGGTTTAATGTTGCTTTCAGCAACTAGTTTATTGCCACTTTTAGTGGTGGAGGAAATCCGCACACTTATGGCTAATCTAACAGAGATTTCAATGGCTGATAAACTCATCGACCATGTGTGGCAAACGACCGGCCAATGGCCAGTAACTGGCAACTCCACCAGATAATGATTTTGAGGTAAAAAGTCCACGATTGATGAACCCTTATCGCCAGCGCTGGAAGGCGAAACAACTTGGAGTTGTACCCCTAACCGATTGACCACCGAGGCCCCCATTTTAAACATAAAACTGATGGATGATCTTGTGGACTTTTGTGTTGCCTGTGCCATACAAATAATTCTGATTGCAAAGTTCTTGTCAAATCAGACCGTGCATCTTTAAAATGGATATGGCACTTACACCATAACTAAGCATCTACTATATGTTCAAAACTGTTGAAGTAGTCATATGTTAAAAGCCTGTCACTGAAAAATACCCAGATGCCATGTTCCCGAGGGCTTGAAGCTTTTCTGCACATGTGTGCCTGTTGAATGGAAAGATGTTGGTGGCACATGGAGTAAATGGTGTTTTTACTTGCCATCGCAACTAAACAAATTAAACAGAATCATCTTCATACATAAACTGTAAACTAGATAAATAGATAGATAGTTAGTTTATTGTCATAAATTCAACATGAAAAATTGACAAATTTGGACAATTACAATTTTTCATTTATAACAAACAAAAAACACAAGCAGATTGTTGTATATAATTTGACAATATGTCATGATGACAGCGATATCCAATAGAGTGATGCTCCTGGGTGATGCAATATACTGGAATTATGAAGGAGGGCATGTGCCTGCAAGTTTTAACTGCCGCTTTGCAAATGCAGAGTCAATAAATGTCACTATTTTCAGTGAAGTCATTATCAAATTGTGACAGGAAAGCCAATTATAACATGAAGTCGGTTAAAGTGGCGCAATTTTGGCAAGATACATAGTTAATGTGAAGAAAAATTCTCGATTGCAATTCGGAATAGGAAGGACCATTAAATAGAAAGTGGATTTCATCTTCAACGCCATTTGCACATGCTGGGCATATACGTATATCCCTATATGAGTACATAACATGTATATAACTTCAGATTACATGAAAATGCCTGCTCAGACCAAGCCTGCAAATAGGGTGTCTGTTGTTTACAGAAAGAGGTCCCCAGAGGGTGAATTTAGTGATGCTATCCCTCAATTATTATTCAAACATGTATTTACAGTAATGCCCTAAATAATTGACTCCTTAACCACAGCAGAATTATGGGTAATTTTTCAGGATTTAGTCGGAAATATGGTTTGTTGCCATTCATAGGAAAGCTCTCACTAATATGGCTTTTTGCCATTCATTGGAAAGCTCTCAGTGAGAGCTTTCCTATGAATGGCAACAAACCATATTTCCGACTAAATCCTGAAAAATTACCCATAATTCTGCTGTGGTTAAGGAGTCGATTATTTATGGCATTACTGTACATTATTTATTCCATAGTTTTCCGGAGAGCAGATTGCTCTAAAGAAATGTCGAGTCCAGAGTGAAATGACGGAGAAGCACAAACATCGTTGGCAGATGGAGGTTGATATCATGAAGCGACTTACTCACAACAATGTAGTGTCAGCCAGGGAAGTACCTGATGCATTAGATGTCGACTCCAATCAATTACCATTACTCGCTATGGAATATTGTAACTTGGGTGATATGCGTAAGGTGAGATATTTTATTGCATACTCATTCGATTATTTTTTTGCAAAGTACAGCAAAATCAAGAATATTTCATAACGTTCAAAAAAATGTTTAAAAAAATGTTGTATTGTCCTTGAACAATAGAACCAATCATGTCAACAACGTTATTGTAACAGAAAATGTTTTCAATAAATTATGAGGTATAGTATACATAAAGCAGACGTTTGTTCAATTGAATAAAACAATATCGACCTAATTTTCTGTACATTACAAGCTACAGTCTTCAGAGTGTGCAATAAACATAGAACAACACAGTTGTGTGAACATATTAATGTTATTGCACTCGTTGTTATGCCACTAGGTAAAGCTCAAACCAATGGTTCTCGTTTTACCATCTCATCACAACAAACTCGTGCAATAACGTTAACCAGTTCACACACTTGTGTTGTCATATCTATATATTGCAGACTTTAAAAAAACCTGCCAATTAAAAAACATATTGGCCACTTACCAGTTAGGACCAGCGGTGTACTTTATCTATTGAATTATAAAATAGTCGCACAAGGAATGACCTTTTTGGGAACTTTATGTTTGTAAAAGTTATTGTATATGACAAAAAATTAGAGTTCTGAAAATGTCTCCCATATAATTCTGATCCTTCCTCAAAATAATAACTCTTTAGGCATGCTAACTGTGTTGCCTAATTACAACTGATAAGAATAACTAACAAGTCATAATGGAAAGGAATATAGAACTATTATAATCCAACATGACTTGCCTGACATTGGAGATAACAAAAACTACCGTACATAAAAAATAATTAGGGGGAAAAAATATAAAATCAACTTTTACCTGCCTTCGACCCTAATTTTCTTCAGCCTTTTAGGGGGAACAAAGTTCTTTTTTTGTTTTAGCCAAAGCGCAACGAGTATGATGACAAATTTTATTCAACTCCAGATTAGTGCGGATTTGTGACAACTTCATATGTATTAGCTGCTATAATTAACATGAACCCCATTAAACCAACTCAGCTTAAGTTAGTTCTACGACATATTTCACAGAATTCATTGGTCTTTTTTCTTAAGAGTTATTAGTGACAATCTTTGCCAAATTATTTTTGTTTTAATTATAGTTTATATATTGATTTTTATGTCCGTCTACCTGGGTGTGTCAGCCGTGGGTTATATGATCTTGATGAGATTTGGTATATATGGATGTTCGTCATTGTAAGGGCTTTAAACAAAGTGTCAAACAGTGTTGTTAGCATTCTCTGCAGGGTTGTCAAAGTACCGACGGTACCACAACTTTCGGTACCGGTTCCGTACTGATGTTCAGTACCGCAAACGGGTCGGTATCGGTACTCATTGAGTGGACTTTTATACGGCAAATAACTTTTGTTTCGTGGGGTTCCATCATCAATTATTCGTTAAGTTCGAGGTTTAGTCAAAACAACGAAAATAAAAATCGCAATGACATTTACGATTAAGTTGTTGTCAGCGGCGGTTTTCGGCAAGTCGCAAACGGAGGATTTTTTAAAAGACGGAATACCGAGTGGAACGAATGTAGACATGTATGTTTGACTACTGGGTCGGCTAACATTGTAGACTTAAATGGATACACGGTACACCATTTTATTTGCGTGGTAATTAATTAGAGAACTCAGTCAACTCACTAATCGGCCATATTACTCGCATGTTGTAATTTCATAAATGATGTCACCCAATGAAACCAAAGTCGTAGCGTAGTTGTAGTTGGCTAGTTCGAAAATTTGAAATAGATTTAGAGAGAAAATTGTCAAATACACTCTGTGTCTGTGACATTAACTTTATATCACAATAAAAGTTAAAACAAGGGAAAATAAAACTCATAAGAATCATTACGTCATAATACTCTGGTAACTCTGCCCTCGTTGTCCATGCCTCCATGTCACGACTCACAACTCACAAATATCCTGTCATTCTAGTTATACAGTGTCAACATCCATGTCATCATATATATATCCATCGATGGTAATTTGGGTGTATGGCACTTTTGCACCTTGAGACCTTGTCGGTGCCCAACAGACTCCTCTCAAATGATGCATGTGTCATAAATTGATACCGCGAAACAGCACATGTAGAATTGCATCCGGCCGCATCCAATAAATACAGTTATCACAAGTGCCTACACAATGGTGCATTCTGTCAATTTAGTGACAAGTTGTCATAGTGCGGCATACTGTGCCTTTGACATTTGAATGTGCTAACGATATCACGATGACCAATCACAGTTTTGTTTGGCGCGATGTTGAGCTGCTTTATATTTGTTAAGATGTATATTAATAGAAATCAACAATCAGTACCGAGAACCGTCGGTACTCGACATCAGAACCGGTGTGCTACAACCCTGATTCTCTGTTGTAGACTTATTCATCTTTTTTATTTGGAAATTTAGATTTTTTGCCCGTCCGCCTGAGAATCTTATCCATGGGTTGTAGGATCTTAATGAAATTTGCATGTATGTTCATTATCACAACTTCACAAGAGCTCTCAACGAAGTGTCAACGGGTGCATTTTCCATTCTAGAGTTATTCTCCTTCCTTTTTCTAGACATGTTGATTTTATTTTCCTTCTGTACAAATATCCCAGTCATAGGTTTGCTTACCCTAGGCGGTAAGCTACATGGGGGTATGTACCAGGTGACAGCCCAGCTATTGCTATTGCTGTATTTTCCAGCATGTTATTTATACAACATTTATAGTGAAGTTTATACTTCACTTGTTAATAACTTGTCATTTTTGTCCTCCCTACTTTTTCAAAGTTTGGTGGACTATAGAAATGATCTTCGTCCATCCTTCCATCTGTCTCCATCCTCCCGTCGTGGCGTTGTATCGTCCTTCCATCCGTCTCTGTGCGCTTGGGTACCTTAACTGGGAAATCAACTCATCCTACAGCTCTTATCCTTGTTACTGACACATTGAAGTTGTGCAACAGGTATTGCATTGATGGAAAATGTTTTTTATTTTAAGAGTTATTGACCTTTTAATGTCTTCGAAAATTTTGAGTGAATATGCACATGGGTGCCTTAACTGTGAAATCAACTTATCCTACAGTTCGTATCCTGTGTACCTAACACTTCAGGACATTGTTGCTGATACATTGAAGATGTGCAACATATTTAGTGAATATGCATTTTGTATCATATTGGTGTAATCAACCAGGCCTCAGCCTAGGGGTTCAGAACAGGGAGACTTGAAGTCTCCCTCCAGGAAATTTAGAGAGACTTCAGGAAATTTAGGGAGACTTCAGGGAGAAGTGGGGAGACTACCAAAAATTGACAATTTTCAAATATCGCTTTATTTTATAACATCAATAAAAAATTTAAAAAGATAAAATAAGAAATAAAACTAAACAATTTGGACTTTATCTGAAATTAGCCTAATTAATTGTTATTATACATTTAAAATTTTTGGAAATGTTTTGTGTAGCTATCATTTAAGCAAGACAATTATCAAGTTACAGTAGTAGTTAATTTTTTAACTAAATGGAAGTAGTATTATTTCCTAGACTGCAGCTTGGAAGATACATTTGTACAGTCTGAATCATGATGCATGTAACTTCGTAAGTTTAATTTGGTCACGGCTGTAATGTGGTTGTCCGCTAAAATAAACAATAAGGGCTAACTAACAAAGGAGTTGCAAAAGTTTTTAGTTTTATTGCTAAAGCTTTTATTAATTAATGGCCTCCCTTAATGCCAACATCACTGGTATAATCCGATTAAAGCAATAAACTTGACATTTATTTACGGAAGCGGTTTCTTCAAAAAGTGCGACGCGGTCTCTTCAAAAAGTGCGACGCATTACCGAAACGAACTTCCGAAGCACCTGGTACATACTCTGATAATGTCGTAATTGTTGTATATCTGAAAAGCAGGACGGCGGTCTTTTAAGTTAATTAAAACATTTATTTGTGACACTCACGATGGTCAATAACAACACAGATGCGAACATCTCATCGTGTTTTCAGCGTGTCAAAACATTCATGATTAACATTCATTACCGCAAAGGGAACAAAGGCGACTGAATAACAACACAAAACAATAGGTCATATTTTATTTTTTATTTTAAACACTTGGGTCTTTGTCTCTGCATCGTCTGTTTCTTTTTGGGATGGCCGCCACAATTCATCTATATACGGACATGTGTGGAAATAAAACTAGAAAAAAAATTAAGAAAAAAAAAAAAAGTCCCCCTAAAATTGAAGGCGACTTCGATTTCGCCTTAGAGCGACAATAGGGCGAAGTCAGCGACAGTAAGGCGACAATATCGCCCGAGTCGCCTTGTGAACTGAGGCCTGTAATCAACTGCTCCCTGTCACCTTCATGGGGTGGGGGGGACATTTTGGTCATCAAACTTTTATTATATTTGAAAACCATCATAGTACAATATATGAGTTCAGTATGGCTGGTATTGTTTACATATTAAATCGTTGTTGGATTATTGTTTTGAAATTCAGGTTTTGAATCAGCCAGATAATTGCTGTGGATTGAGCGAGTACAGAGTGCGCATGTTGGTGAAGCAGATTGCATCCGCTATAGAATATCTGCACAGTAAGAAGATTATACACCGCGATTTGAAACCAGAAAATATTGTACTTCATCAAGAGGAGGATAGTGTATGAATATTACTATATTTAATTACTATATTTATATGATTTAATTTGATACTACATGTAGCACCACATGGATTTATATTTCACTCGGAAACAGATCGTGAAAGTATATTATTCGGCATCTGAACATAGGTTTTGGATACTGTTAGTATCTGTATTCTTGCCAATGCCATTCATATGGATTTCAATTTTTCCGCCTTGTTTGAACATTTCCATTGAACAAAATATTATTGAAGTTATTGAAAATTTAGGTAAGCGATTAAATTATTTTTATCATTTCTGACATAGTGTTAAAGTGATGTGAAACACCTCACTAAGGTGTTCTGAACGGAATAACCAAGAATCATGCCAAAATAAGTGATTTTCATAAATTTAATATCTAAATAGGCATTGTTGGATAGCCTTTTGTTAAAGGTACACAATCCGATTTGATCGTTCCCTTATCAGATATCAACAATAACAACATATCTTCAAAAGATGCTTCAGTTATCAGAATGGATTAATTACCAAAAAATAATGCTAACCACTGTCAACTCTAGTATAAAATTTTCCAAAATAATTTATATATCAACATTTTATTCACCACAATATGGTATCGAGAGTATATCGGTCAGCTCGTATAACAGATGTAAAATAAAATATCTGATAACTTTGATCGGTGGGTTCCTCGACTCGAATACAAATTATTTTTTACTCCCCGAAGCTTTAATTCGAATTATGTATCTTTAATCAGCTAGCACATTAATAGCGGTTTATTCCTTTTTAGGTAATCTATAAAATCATAGATCTGGGTTATGCCAAAGAACTGGAGCAAGGGAGTGTGTGCACATCTTTTGTAGGCACACTACAATATCTGGTAGGGTCTGCATCTTTATTAATCAAGTCTGCAAATATGGTTTTTGACATTTGCAGAATGAAGTCCCAGAGGGTGAATTTAGTAACACAATCCTGCATGGTGGGCTAGCTTCACCAAATTCACCCTCTGGGAACCTCATTCTACTTAGGCCTCAACTGCTATGGGAGACCTATGATCAGATTGAAGTTCCCCAGTTGAAGTTGGTGATGTTCACCCATTAGTCTCCTCGATTATGCATTTTATCTTCTGCAAATTAGGGGATATAGAAACTGAAAAGAAGAGACAAAAATAACTAAAAACAATGTTAATTTGAGACAAATGACACTTCCCAGAAGATGAGGCCTAAGCAGAATGAGGTTCCCAGAGCGTGAATTTTTGTGATGATAGCCAGCTGTGCGGTGTGGCAACACTAAATTCAGCCTTTGGGGACCTCATTCTGCAATTGTCAGACACTATATTCAGACTGTAATTTTGTCGGAGCTTGTATTACTTCATTTATTGGTCAATGATTTTGAAACTTTTGCACAAATATTGACCATCACTGGAACCTGGCGATATCTTGTGTATTTATCAACCTTATAATAACCCTTTCATGACGGGAGCTGTGCTGGTGCAACATTAAATTCCATGCGCCAATAAATTCTCTTATATATGCGAGTCGACCATAGGTCGCCTCGAATATATAAGAGAATGCAATGGCCTAACAATTTGTTATAATTTTTTCTTAAATTCTATAACAATTATTATCATTTTCATGTGTACCCATACCATGTATGGTACACATAATGCCGACGTCCGGATCAACCATCCGTCGTTCGTCCGTCCGTCCGTCCGCCTGTCCGTCCGTCCGTCTGTCCGTCTGTCCGTAGACACTTGCTTTCCGATTCAATTACTTGAATATTTTTTATCGGATCGTGTTAAAATTTTATGTGCATGTTTATGATAACACACTCCTCACCTGTATAGTTTTTGGTATCGATCAGTTGATCGGTTTAGAAATTATTAACACTTTGCATCCGCACATAGGCATGAGCCATCCGATGCTGTAACCAAAGTACTTTTTGTCCGATTGTTTTCATATTTGATATGTAGGTTTATAATGACACACCCCTCACCTGTATAGTTTTTGGTATCGATCGGTTGATCGGTTTGGAAAAAATTAACCCTGCACACAAATGCTATCTGATGCATCTAAGTCAAACAATTTTCTTCTGATATGCCTCATATTTCTTACCTAGGTTTTTCTTAGCACGTTCTTTATCTGTATGGTTTTTGGTATCGTTTAGTTAACCCTTTCTGCTCTTGTTTTTAAATAGACTTAATCCAAGCTGTGTTAACTTAAATATTTTTCTTCTGATCAGCACCAAATTTGGTATATATGGTCCTCACCCCAAAATACAGATCAGGTTCAAATTTGAGTTTGATCTGGTATATTTTAACAGAGTTATGGCCATTTAAAATTCAAGTAGCTTATAATCTAATTAATGCCTGCAGGCAGTCAGCTTAGCAGATGAGATCTTATTACACAGCCAGTGTCTTATTGGAAATGAGTTTCTCTTTAGCTTCACATTAGATAAATACCATGGCTCACAGAGTGTTTAGGGGTTCTCCTTAGCCAATGCTAGTTGGAGACAGACAAATAACACTAAGTGAATAATTGAGCTCATCTCTGGAGAAGCTTGTCACAGCATCTGGGCTGTGTGCAGTGTTTGTTTATTTAAGTCTCACATTCCTATAATCTGATCTCAAGCCTCACTCTACTGCATAAATAAAATGAATATGACAGTGATGGCCAGAGGTCATTAACTTCCACATACATGTAGGTGTCTGCTGTCTATATAGTCTTCATGACATTAGGGACTGGCTTGTTGTGTGGGTTTTGCTAAATCCAATGACATGCTTTTTATAGACTTTTTTGTGTTTATCAGTTCATTAGTTTGGATAAGATTAACCCTATTCTATCCGATTTCATAACTCAAATATTTCCATTTATTTTATTTATAGTTCTTGGCATAGTTTATGATAACACACCCCTAACCTGCATATTGAGAGTCATATGGTTGATTTGCTTAAAAATATTAACATCTCCACCAATCCTGTTGACACAATGTGATACTAGTAACTAGATATACTTTACATGATCACTATATATAATTGCATCCATGTTGATGCATTCTTCACTTGTTTAGATTTTGGGATCGATTGGTTTGATAAAATTAACCATAAATTATATTTCCGCTGTTACATAAATTACATCTTTCCAATGTTCAGCTTAGAAGAAAATTAACCCTACCCATTCCAATCCATGGTCATACAGTATGCTATCCAATGTAATGAATCTTATTTTCAATCTGACCAATCTCATACTAGTACATATACCTCTAGCTATCTAAAAATTCAGCATTAAAATATTTTTATATCCAATCATTATCAATAATTTTATATCCAAGTCTATACATCCCTCACTTGTACAGTGGTTCATGTATTGATTTTTTAAATGGGAAATATTAACCCTTTTCTCCCATCTAAATGATCCCATGAATTTTTAATATGCAACTAACAAAAAACATAATAAAAACAGCTATGGTGCATCTTTCTGACTATGGATTTAGCTTAATTAGCTTTATCACTCTATAAGACATATCTGGTTGAAATTGATTGCCATATCCATGTTCCTATTGTGCATATGTGAGCAAGGTGCCCAGTAAGTCTGATTCCACTTGTGACCTCAATAGTAAGGTGTGAATTGTTGATTTTTTTGCACTCATGAAAAGGTTGGTGTAAGAATCTATTAAAATAGCTAATCAGTATCGCCAAGGTATGGGTTAAACATCTGCCGATCGTGATCGGCCTCTCGTTTCTTAAATTCTTTAACATTTTTATTATTTTTTATCGTTTTTTCTTACATTCTTTAACAATTTTTATCATTTCTTTTATATTTCTTTAACAAGTTTACTATTTTTTATCATTATTTCTTTAAGAATTTTTTATCATTTTTTTCCATTTTTTCAATTATAAAAAATAATATAAAATTTGTTAGGCCAATGCATTCTCTTATATATGCGAGGCAACCTATGGTCGACTCGCATATATATAAGAGAATTCAGAAAGCTCCTGTCATGAAAAGGTTATTGTACCTGCTACCAAATTACATATACATATAATATTATTTAATTGGCTAAAAGTAAAATAGCTTTCAGCCCAAGGGCCTTCCTCATTTTTATAAATAAATTGCTTAAAATGTCTACGTTTCCAGTAACAAATATCAACAGCAAATGCTGTTCCATTGTCCCAACCATCAACCACTATTGTCATGACATTGGTGACCGTTCACATGACAGCAACAGTCCCACAACCATTTAAACTGGTATTGAATCCACTGCCATCTTTCGTATTGAGGCAGATTATTCATTTCCTTTTCTTTAATTCCACCATTTACTTGCTCCACTACACACATATGCTACGAGTTGCTTCCATACATAATTATTGGTGTTAAAAGTATATTTACTTATATCACATGATACCCCTATGATATCATTAAAAAAGTCATTACATATTTCCTTATATGTCCCTATTGATGAATAGGCGCGTTCTTCCCAGGATACTTGGCATCGTGCAAACAAAATGACTGCACAGATTAATACTAATTCGAAAAGCCATGCTTGTCAACAACTCCAGACATTGCAAAATGATTGATTTGTTCATTAAAGTTTAATTCTTGTCCAACTTCGCAGCACTAACTGTAATAGACACAAACAAAGAGGCAAATAGGAAGACTATATTTTTCGTCGCTTGCCAGAGCACGCATTACTGTCATATACTAGTCTCGGCCAACGCCGTAAATGTATGCATACATTTTCAGCTTCTTTTAAGGATTTTGATTTGTTAATAAGGCATAAAGCTCTAGTTTTTTTCATGTGATATACAAGATCTTCAACTTGTTATGTTGGGATATAAGATTTTACGTAACTCGGTTTATAAATTTGATTCACAACTTGTCTATGACTCGTTGTGAATCAAATTATTCCAACTTGTTTCATAAAATCTTATATCCCAACATAACTCGTTTGATAAATATGATTGTCCCCACATCCGGTTGTAACTAGCAATCTGATTGGCTACAACGCCACGTTTAAATCACCATGTCCCCCGTCACCCTTGACAGCAGGGTATAAGAGAACGTGCGCGAAACATCAGGGGTATATGAATGACCCTTGAACTGACAGTTTCCACCAATCGTGACGTTGCTCTCGCCTGCCAAGTTTGATGTCACCTGATGCCAGATCCTTAGGTTGGCTACTGAATTATTCTTATTGGTGTGAATTATTCGGAGAACCTATGAAAAACACACTTAAATTAAGGAGAAATGACTATTATTGTGGGGACAAAATCGTTATCTCCGGCAACATCGTGGGGTACATGGAGATTTAATACCTGGATGTCTCTTTTTGAAAATCGACATCCAGGTATTAAATCTCCATGTACCCCCGATGTTGCCGAAGATAACTAATATTCACAACTCGTCTATGACTCGATGTGAATCAAATTTATCTAACTCATTACATAAAATCTTATATCCCAACATAACTCGTTGGAGATCCTCTATATATATTACAGGCTCCAGAGTTGTTTACAAACCAGAAATACAGTCGAACAGTGGACTATTGGTCATTTGGCACTTTGATGTTCGAATGCATCTGTGGCTTCCGTCCATTCTTGCCACAGCTACCTCCTGTTCAATGGTACGTCATATAGTGTTTTATAAGTTACCTGTTCTTGTATCTTTATTAACCCTTTCATGACAGGAGCTATGCTGGTACAGCATTAAAGAGCATGTGCCAGTGTATACTCTTATATATGCGAGTCTCCCATTGGCTGGTCCCAGGATCTGATTCAATTCAGAATTGTTTGAATATTCAATTTGATTCGTACCAAAATCAGAGATTTGCAGGACCTAACATGTGGGGCTCTGTGGGTTATCTCCATGTTTGGGATAGGATTCAGAAATAGATATAAGAAACATTCCAGCTAATTATATGAGAAAAGTTATGAAAAAGCAATATGCCCAATTTGGTTATTTAAATGAAAGCAGTCAGGGCACATCCTTTTTGATAATCCATCCATCGTTAACTTGTTTTACCTATTCTGTTCACCCTGGCCCATCTTGGTTGACATATTCTTTCTAGGCCAAAGGAAAAAATATTTATTGATTATAATAATGTGATACATTGATGGAAAGAGCTCAAAGAGCTCTTTCCATCAATGTATCACATTATTATAATCAATAAATTTGAAAAATGATCAAGGAAATATGGGTTGATACAAAAATCGGACTTGGCACTGAAAGGGTTAACAACAAGCATGGTCGTTCACCTATTTCATTTCTAGGTGTGGGGAGATCAGTGTGGGGCTATATCAGATTCCATTTACGCTTAAGTATTTTGGCTAACCTATTTATTGTTCACGCGTTTTTGATTTATGGTAATCTTCAGGTGAACCGTTTCCATTCACCCAATATTTCTTGCCCTGGCAGTACGACTACATTTATTTCTTGATATAAAACAGCCAGTTTTGTCTTGTTATAGGCATAAAGAGGTGCTAAGAAAATCCCCAGATGATATCTGGGCTGAAATGGATGGCAAAGGTTATGTCAAGTTTTCCAAGAAGCTTCCTGCTGTCAACCGTCTTTGTCGGTGAGTTACAGATTCATACTTGATAATTTCCATCAAGGAAATATATTAAAAGTTTAACGCTTTGGCTGGTGAGTATGTCATATATGATGTCATATCCATGAGTGAATATATTTTTGCAAATAATCAAGTAAAATTGTAACATTGACCTATTGTAAAAATTTATTAATTCAAACGAATCAATGTAAATAATAAAAATAATATCCATCCGCTTGATATACCGGTACATGAAAATTTCCCATTTGGAAGGCGATTTTATGAAGTTATTTGCACAGTAACATATTACCCTAGAACTACTGTAAATGACATAAATGTTGTTCTACCCTCCATCCATATGGCGACATAAATGTCGCTCTACCCGCCAAAGTGTTAAAGGATTGCTATCCTGATGAATACAACAAAACAATATCAGAAAGCCACTCCTATTATGATCACAATGAGCCAAGTCCCAAACAATCGCGTAATAAATAAGCCGAGAAATAAATAAATAATACCCCCACCGGTTGTCGGCTATCTCCGTCGCAAATCCAGAGTTAATATAATTATGTCTTTGAGAATTGCATGTGTATTTATTAATCGACATAAAGTTTTTTAACTTTTGAAAACAAAAATAACATGGGTTTTTCCTGGGTGGCGATTGGAACTCAATAAAATATGCGCATCATTGACGAATAATGAGTCGATTGGAAATTTAAATACTGTCGCATACAGTACATCTGAAAATTTTACAGGCACCATTTTGAAATGACCAACACCATCCATTTGGTGCCTGTCATTTTGACAGTCAGTTAAAAAAATAAATTATTTTTAGCCTTGCTTATTAGACGCTTGTGTCTCGGGCATGAGTTGGATTAAATCATCGACATATAGACACGGGTCCATTGTCTCCTACCTTGACCAATCAGAATGAATTACGCTGAGACAAAGGAATCAGCTCGATGATATTCAATATTCCCAAAATATAGGATAATTTTCTCTTCCAGACCAAGAATGTAAACATCTCTCTCATGATCTCCTTTGAATTTTTGCATTCCATTTGTATATTTCAACTGCTAGAATAAAATAAATATTGTTTGTCTTAGAATTGGCATCTCGTGTGAGAGAACCAGGGATTAACCGAGTTTGTTATAGCATACTGTATGATTTCAGAACGCTTGAGGATTACTTTGTGCAGTGGCTTCAACTAATGTTACGCTGGGATCCAAATGCTCGAGGGGGTGGCCATATCAAAGAGAGGCCGAAATGTTTCTCTGTCTTAGATGCGATGTTAGATATGAAAGTGAGTAAATTATTACATTGAATAGGATTTCTTTAGTGAACTTCTAAAATGTATATGCCGTTTTGGTGCAAAGACCTATTTACATATTATCAATCTACAGGTTCAATTACATACAGTAATGCCCTAAATAATCGACTCCTTAACCACAGCAGAATTATGGTGTAATTTTTCAGGATTTAGTCGGAAATAAGGCTTGTTGCCATTCATCGGAAAGCACTCAATGAGAGCTTTCCGATAAATGGCAACAAGCGATATTTCCGACTAAATCCTGAAAAATTACCCATAATTCTGCTGTGGTTAAGGAGTCGATTATTTAGGGCATTACTGTAAGATTATTCAATTAGTCAATTATTCAAGTATAATTGCCAATTTAACCCTTTCATGACGGGAGCTGCACTGGTGCAGCATTAAAGTTTCTGTGCCAGTACATTCTCTTATATATGCAAAAGTCTCCCATAGGGAGCCTCTCATATATAAGAGAATGCACTGGCTTACAAGGTCAAGATAATTATTGCTAGGCTAAGTATTCTATTATATATGTTAGGCTCTCTATGGGAGACTTGCAAATATAAGAGAATGCATTGGCACAGGGGTTCCACAAAATTTCAGGAAGCTCCATTCATGAAAGGGTTAAATGAGACTCATAATTGTCTTCTGTGGGTTGGTCTGAATCTGATGAGGTGTCATTAATGAAGTCTCTGTCCGAATTTTCACTGATGGAAGAAACTGCATCATAATTATATCAGTTATATCTGTAAACAGAAGGGAAAATAGATAACAATTAAATCATTGTGAAAGGAGCAGATTCTGAGCAATATATTGTTAACCCTTTCATGAAGGGAGCTGCGCTGGTGCTTCATTAAAGATCCTGCAATGGCACATGGTTTTTGCTAAATTTGAGGAATCTCCAGTCATGGGAGGGTTAATGTGGAAAAAAATCTTGTTCTAAAATGTTGTGTCAGGACCTCCCGTTAAATAATGATTGTTAATTTTAAAATAATGTTTGTCAATTTTCAAAGCCATTGCTTATAGAATAATTCTGATTAGATTATTTTGAAGTGACATGACTGGTTGGCATTTTCTCATCATCCTGAGTATCAAGGACTAAGTTAAATCAGGAAAGACATCAAAACCTAAATGTTGTACTCGCTCATTTATTTCTTCTAATATGTCATATAATACCATAAAATAAATTGTAGATGTTGTTTTATTCACACAATAATTAAATTACAGAAAAGCATCAATAATAATTCAAAAGTCTGGTGCAATTATTGTGAGGGAGTGGCATAACCAGGATTGGCTATCTTCCTGAAAAACCCCGGTGTCAATATAATAAATCATTCAACAATGGCACAATATTGAGGTGTTAATAGCGAAACTCTAGAATTTATAATGTCAAAATATTGGCTTCTGTACATATACACGTATAATTATATATATGGTTATGCATGTATGCATGTGCACCACAGTTACAGAACACTGTTTAATATTGAGGTGGACTCTGCTTAAGTAACAATGACTAGGCATGTGATATTATAGAGACCGTGTAAGCAGGGTCTGTTTGGGCGTTTCAGAGTAGTTAGCACTCACAACAGGGGTTGGGTGGCTTCTGAATTATTACACATTGTTCTCATCAATCTGGAGAAATATCAATATGAAATTTTCTCTTGCATAACAGTTGTGATATAAAGACTTACATCCCAAGTTATTAGTAGTTTTCCAGAGAAAAATAAAAAAAAAAATTCCCCTGTAAAATTTTATTTTCAAATATACTAATGCTTGGATACATAGGTATGAATCAGGGGCGCCGGAAGCATCCAAGGGCAGGGGGGGGGGCAGAGTGTACAAAAATGGCACTTTTCCGCAAAAAAAGGGCATTTTCTCCGCAAACTCGGGAAAATAACCATAAATTCATTGTGGTAAAAACCCCTATTTTAATGGTATTTGTTGGTTTTTATGGCCGTTTTGTGATAAAATTGACAAAAAATTAATATTCCTTGTGAAATTGGTGGTATTTGGACCAAAAAAATCACATTTTGCTATAAAAACACGAGATTAAACACACAAAAAGCATTTTCTGTCTCCAGAAAATGGGCAAGTCCTGCCCCCGCTCGCCCCCCTTGGTCAAGGGCAGGGGGGGGGGGTGTCAGCTGCCCCCTCTGCCCCCCCCCCCCCCTCTACCGGCGCCCCTGGTATGAATCTTGGACCAAAAGTAAAGAGTTCCCATGTTCACATTCCTGTTTTCAGCTAATTCATGTTTATGATGTGAATGCCAATGATCTGAAATCCTATCCAATCCATAAACATCTTATGCGACATCTTCAAGCAATCATCGAGAAAGAGACCAATATCAAAATAGATGAACAGGATCTGCTCTTGGCAACAGGTGCGACTCCCAATCCTGATCAGCTTGCTTCCACGTGCTGCGAGGAACTAGTGAGTACATTGTTGCAGAATGAGGTCTCCAGAGGGTGAATTTAGTGACGCTATCCCGCATAGCAGGCTTGCATCACTAAATTCACCCTCTGGGGACCTCATTCTGATTATGTCTGGAAAGTTTCTTTATCATTAAATTTCTATAGAAACTTCTTCACATAGAATTCTATTTCTTTTTTAGTTTAGTTTCTCTGTATCCCCACATTTGCAGATGACACATTTGCATAATCAAGGTTCCCAATGGGTGTACATCACAATATTCACAATTTGGGAACTTCAATCTGAGTCTTATGTCTCCCATAGCAGTTGAGGCCATGCAGAATGAGGTTCCCAGAGGGTAAATTTAGTGATGCTAGTCCGCTATGTGGGATACTGGATACTAAATTCACCCTCTGGTGACCTCATTCTGCAAATGACAGGCACACTAAACTCAGGGTTGATTTCTGCATGTCACCTTTAAAATCATCAAGTATTTTGTCTCTGACTTACTTCATACATAACTAGTGTCCAATGAATCAGACATTGCCTAGAATCAGATCTCAACATCAAATTGAATCTGAAATCCAGTCCTTCCCATGAGGAAAACACAGTGAGAGCACTATATGCTCCTGCATTTCAGAGGACGGGTGCACCTGTAATTTAATCACAAGTTGAGGTTGTCTCAAACAAAATGTCATTGTGGTATAGACATGTGTCCAGTTGAACTTTCACATTCCCATAATTTAGTGGAAAAGGACAGATCTAAATATAAATAAACGACCAAGCCTTGAAATAGCATGTCTGTCATTTGCAGAATGAGGTCCCCAGAGGGTGAATTTAGTGACGCTACCCCGCATAGTGGGCTAGCATCACTAAATTCACCCTCTGGGAACCTCATTCTGCTGAGGCCTAAGCAGAATGAGGTTCCCAGAGGGTGAATTTAGTGCTGCTAGCCCGCTATGTGGGGTAGCATCACTAAATTCACCCTCTGGGGACCTCATTTTGCAAATGACAGACATACTATTTCAAGGCTTGTAAACGACATTCTACAGTCACCATAAGAAAGAGGGATAATCCAGAATACCATGTTTAAAGTGGTACTGTACTCAAATGTTGTTGTTGGTTTCTATATTCTCTGCTTCATAGCATAAGGTAAACAGTATAACAGATAAGCTGGAATGCAAAAATAGAATGCTTGTCATCGAGATATCTTTGTTAAGTTTTCAGGCAAATGTATTAAATAAATGTTATATTATATGCATAATAGACCCAGATACTCATTACTTTTATTATATAGTTAGTGAGTGGCTTGAGTTAAACGCCCCGTGTCAACATAACATTTTACACAATATGTGCCATGTGTTGCCCAATGTGTTGCCCAATGTGTTGCCCAACATGTTATCCTAAATTTTTTCAAGTGCATTTCAATTGTTCTGGAGTTACAACAAATACACCAGACTATGAGGATCAGTTAATCATTTTCTAGTCACCTACTTAATATTCTATGTCACTATGTGTATACATGATAGTCAATCTATCAATCACAGAGAAATGTTAAGAGTTCATGTTTTTTTGCAATTAATGCTCAATATGTATGGATATGTTGATAAAAACATACCAAAATAATTTTGAAAAAAAATATTGAATTTTTTTGGTCTTAACCCTTTGAACCCGTAACACCGATATTTAGGTGCAAACGAACCGTGACTATATCCCGTAACACCGATATTTCGGTGCAGCGACGACATGATTCGGTAGCAAATTTAGATATAGTATAACGAGCGTCAGACCCACTGATTTATATTTAAATTGCCCCCACATATGTCAGCGGCGCCCATGGTGCGTATGGAATGGTTGACCGCTAGTATCGGGTAGAAATATATGCGCATGCGCATAGCATATAATCTACAAAAAATACAATATTTTAAGCGAACTGTGCCGCTATATTTACAGCATATAATTTCGTGTTCCCCGTGTGTGTACAGAACAGACATAATTTAGACACACAATTTCAGTTTAAATTACCCTCGCGTATATTAACCAGTGTTCTGCTACATATGGGGAAGGGTCTATCGCATATGAAGTTGATTTATTCGCGCATGCGCAGACTAGCGCAATGACAAATAAACGGTTTATAACGTAATTATACACGACATACCCACTAATATATATATTTAAATTGGCCTATTGAAGTCAGCGCTGGCAAAGGTGTCTATATGGATTGGCTGCCCGCTAGAAACGGCTAGGAAAATATGGGCGCAGGCTATAATTCATTTTAAAAAATGCGTTTAAGTGAAATGTGGCGCTATATATGACATTACGTCTTGTAAATATTTAATGAGTATCTGGGTCTATTATGCATATAAATTTATATTAAATTGATTTTAAGATAACCTGTTAACCTGAACGTTTACAGAAGACATCTTCGACTCAAATTAATTATTTTTCTATATATTATCGATATTAGATAGTTTTTATTACTGGGAATTTATTGAAAATGCTCCCTTTAAGCTGTTACTGTTATGTTTGAATCTGCATTAATATATTGGCCATAAGTTGGTTTAAAGAACATTTTACTTATACACGACATACCCACTAATATATATATTTAAATTGGCCTATTGAAGTCAGCGCTGGCAAAGGTGTCTATATGGATTGGCTGCCCGCTAGAAACGGCTAGGAAAATATGGGCGCAGGCTATAATTCATTTTAAAAAATGCGTTTAAGTGAAATGTGGCGCTATATATGACATTACGTCTTGTAAATATTTAATGAGTATCTGGGTCTATTATGCATATAAATTTATATTAAATTGATTTTAAGATAACCTGTTAACCTGAACGTTTACAGAAGACATCTTCGACTCAAATTAATTATTTTTCTATATATTATCGATATTAGATAGTTTTTATTACTGGGAATTTATTGAAAATGCTCCCTTTAAGCTGTTACTGTTATGTTTGAATCTGCATTAATATATTGGCCATAAGTTGGTTTAAAGAACATTTTACTTAGTGGCTAACTATTCATTGGTTAACTCTGCACCCAGACTGTGTACTGCCTGCATAATACCGTCCAAAAACCACATGGAGTAGTTACAAATCTGTCAAAATTTTGTTGATGAACATATTTCGAGGTGATCTTGAAGTCGAGAACCACGAAAATTTTACCACCACGAAAAATGTGCTTTTACACTATTTAGGTGACTCGCTTAGGCCAAATAAAAAGTAATATTTGAGTCTCAGACAAGCCTTGAAATAGGGTGTCTGTCATTTGCAGAATGAGGTCCCCAGAGGGTGAATTTAGTGATGCTACCCCGCATAGCGGGCTAGCATCACCAAATTCACCCTCTGGGGACCTCATTCTGCTTAAACCTCAGCAGAATGAGGTTCCCAGAGGGTGAATTTGGTGATGCTAGCCTGCTGTGCGGGATAGCATCACTAAATTCACCCTCTGGGAACCTCATTCTGCAAATGACAGGCTCACTATTTCAAGGCTTGGTCTCAGACACCGCTGCATTGAAATAAATGTCCCCCATTGGATATCTATTTTTTATATTAAGACCAAAAAAATTCAATATTTTTTTTCAAAATTAATTTGGTATGTTTTTATCAACATATCCATACATATTGAGCATTAATTGCAAAAAAACATGAACTCTTAACATTTCTCTGTGATTGATAGATTGACTATCATGTATACACATAGTGACATAGAATATTAAGTAGGTGACTACGTTGAAGAAAATGATTAGCTGATCCTCATAGTCTGGTGTATTTGTTGTAACTCCAGAACAATTGAAATGCACTTGAAAAAATTTAGGATCACATGTTATAATGGAGAGGTGTCAATTTATAGACAACAATAACAATGGTGAATATAGTCAGGGGCATTATAACATAGGTAATCCCTATGCCATATACTAGTAGCACAATGTAATTTTTATATCAGATTAAATGAGTGTATATGTATAACAATATTCCCTCTACATTTTGTGACTATTACTAGACAAGGGAAAAATATCATAATCCATGATTACGATGTGCACAAAAAAATAAAAAATAAAAATAAAGTCCTCCATCCCTCATTGATTCGTGAAAATAATTGTCTGAGGCTCACTGTGAGACTCAAATAATAATTTTCTTTTTTGGCCATAATGTTTTAAAACCCTTTCAGTGTGGTTGGTGGGTGGAACGACATATATGTCATTTACAGTAGTTCTAGGGTAATATGTTGCTGTGCAAATAACTTCGAAAAATCGTCTCCTGAATGGGAACTTTCCATATATACCATGCGGATGGATATTATTTATATTATTTACATTGATTAGTGCTTTTAATAAATTTTTTTGTATCATTTATTTTTTACAATAGGCCAATGTTACAATATTACTCAGATTATTTGCAAAAATATTTTCTCCCATGGATAAGACGTCATATATGACATACTCATCCACCAAAGAGTTAAACTTGAATATATTTCCTTGATGGCAATTATCAATTATGAATCTGTAACTCACCGACAAAGACGGTTGACAGCAGGAAGCTTTTTGGAAAACTTGACATAACCTTTGCCGTCCATTTCAGCCCAGATATCATCAGGGGATTTTCTTAGCACCTCTTTATGCCTATAACAAGACAACAAAACTGGCTGTTTTATATCAAGAAATAAATGTAGTCATACTGCTAGGGCATGAAATTTTGGGTGAATGGAAACAGTTCACCTGAAGGTTACCACAAATCAAAAACGGGTGAATGATAAATAGGTTAGCCAAAATACTTAACCGTAAATGGAATCTGATATAGCCCCACACTGATCTTCCCACACCTAGAAATGAAATAGGTGAACGACCATGCTGGTTGTTAACCCTTTCAGAAGAGCTCTTTCCATCAATGTATCACATTATTATAATCAATAAATTTGAAAAATGATGAAGGAAATATGGGTTGATACAAAAATTGGACTTGGCACTGAAAGGGTTAAAATATGTGTTTGTTGTTACTGTCTCCAATGTTCTGGGTGCCATTGATTTCTACATTTAATATTTCAGGTTGATAAAGAGGAATTTCTCCTCTACTTGTTCAGAAAGAAAGAGTTTCCAGCAAATCGAAAGTTTGATGGAATGCCGGCACTTGTGCAGAATATCATCAAAGAACCAGAAACCATTCTAGCAACAATGGTTAGCATTGTCATATCTGTCCCTCATTCTTTGTCTCGTCATAGTGACGACCATGTATGTCCTTGGTACTGGAAAACAGTGAAATTTTACATATTTTTTTAATGCCATAAGAGTGTTGTAAATAGGATTATAATTTCCAACTAGTTGACGGTTATTATACTTCCATATTTTAATATGGAAGTATATTGTTATTCAATTTTTTATTTTTCACTATTATTATTTATTATTCTTAACATATTTTGTAACCCTTATATATCAGAAAGTTTAAAAGATAAAGCATTGAAATTTGGTAGATATATATACCATGCCAAGTTACATGGTAATGAAGCATTTAGGTTTGTGTCCTAACGTGCTTACCAGAGTTATGGCCCTTAAACGAAAAATTTGGAAAAAGATTGGGCGCAGATCTTCTCCTATAAGAAGACAAGCAGCTGAATTCGGTTCTCGTAATCGTGTTAACTAATGACAGTCTACGAATCGGGGAAAATTTCACCAAGGTCCGAAAACTATTTGTTGACCTGGGGAGGGGTGCAAAATTTGTCAATTTTTTTCTTGTCACCGATTCCAACCATTTTTACTGTCGTGTATCTATACGACATACTGATGCTACTCGTGAAAGAATTTTGTAAATCGGTTGAGAAATGACCAAGTTATAACACACATCGAAAAATGTACTAATAAAGTCCATGTGTGGAAAGTGCTTGTCCCCAGATCTTCTCCTAGACGAAGCGCAACAGCTGGATTTGCTCTATGTGAACGTCTTAAACATAGACAGAAGACGAAACCAGGAAATTGTGACTAACCCGTCTCAAACCTAACCACGTTAACCAACTGTTAACAAAGAAATTGTCATTTCAACATGTAATACACGAAATATGGACGAATATTGTACATGCTCACATCTCATTCAACAAACTAGCCGTATCAAAGACGCGGCTGTACCTTTCATCACGTCTTATTCAAATACTGATTCATAAATTTCCCGTTATGCTACACACGAAACAGAGTCGACTTTTGGGGAAACAAGAGTCCAAACGGGTCCAAATCAACCTGTTCCAGAAAAGTCGTTCATTTTGTTTTCACTTTTTGAAAAAGGCTCCATTATTTCAACCTAAACTTTTGGACTTAGAAAATTTCCGCTCATATATATAATATATTTATATGTACCCCTCCTTCATTCGGCTACTCGATCTCCCTGCGGATGGAACCTTGTTCCGATTCCAACAATCATTACCAGAGTCGGATATCGGTATGACTACACATGGCTTGCAGTTCTCAATTAATTGAAACCATTTTGCATCCGTTTACGTATTCCCGTTAACCATTTTAATGTATTATATATTTAAATTGAATGAATGGGAGTCAGCGTAACCCATCCGACACCCCAACCTTGCCACCCCTAAGTCACTAACTTTGGTATCATAATTTCGGAGCGGAACTATCTACGGTGTTGTATTGTGTTTCCCATTTAGTATATAGCTTAAGTTCGTTTCTAGTATGTTCTATTCAGATATCACCATATAAAACTGTCTCCTTATCATCTGTATGTGTCCAAGTGAAAATGTATGAGTTTATTGTCCGATTGTTAACATCACATATTGTTTATTTGGCATTAATTGGGTGACACGTAATGTAAAGTGTTATATATTGCGAAGATCCAAGAACGTCATTACACGTTCGTGGGCTAATCGGAAAATATACACAAATATGTGTTATAAAGTGCAGACTGATTCACCATCTTCGTGTATTCAAGAATATGAATCACACCAAAATTAAGCAAATTGTATATGGAATGTGTAGGTATAAGCTGCCATGTATATATCATTCCCAGAATACTACCATATCATGACAATCTATTAGTTAAAATAAAACACCTTAAACTGTTGGGAACATCGCGATATAGGCAAGCGAGCAAAGAGAGTTTAATGTCATCATACCATATGCTATTTCGCTGTTGCGAAATGGGTGGTCGTTCAATGTAGCATAATTACATTGAACGACATATATAAGTATGTTTGTGCGTGAATAACGATTGGTAACTTGGTATTATGAACTTATGCATGACTGTGAAGACTTACAATAACATATTACATGGTAAAATACGCGCATTCATATCCGTATATTTCCAAGAATATCCATCTATTTTACAAGCTCGACATGCTATATTTGTTTATGGTATACTACCGTTTCAACACATCGGCTATTTATCATTTTGCTGGTGAGAAGGCGTATGTTCAGTTTGGTGCTATATATGTCCACAGAAAAGGTAACATTACTCGGGAAAGCAACATACTGAAATGCATATAGATGTACGCGAATCATGTTACGTTCTCACACAATGTAATTATCCCAAATCCGCGCTCTTTAAAATAGAATTGGCTGCATGGCTGGCCTACTTCTAATGGCACAGTGTGTTACAAACCTATCCGACTATTAAAGTCACTTTAAACCCAAAATGTATACAAAATTCATACAAGCTGTGGAAAGGTTCGCGATCTTGGACAGTCAGTACAATCGGTATAAACGTTTGTAATGACATAACGTGTCTTGACAGCATAACTGTTTATGCTATATTGATATGTTTCTGAATTATATTTAATGCTCGATTTCTGATACACATACATGTATATAGTGACATTTCAGTGATCTTTCTAGAACGTTGCCGAGCATGATAGAACTTCAAATAAAACATATTCGCCTTTGTCCCATTCTGGTGATTTGGGCTCGTTTTTAGTATGTTACTAATTTTATAATAAGACGTAATCAAGACATGTGTTATCAGTTGTGTGAGTGATTGTCATTCGCGCATAATTATTTCATAGATAAATATATCCGCTGCACGTAGATATAACCGTCACTGATATTACTGGCCGTTGAAATTACTGACCCGACAAACTGATAAACCAACACTTAGCAAATTACAGATCGGCATTGAATCAAAACTTCGCACTTCAGTGTTGGACAGACTATAACTATCCGTATCTTTCACGAGAATATAACATTCAATTGCAGATATACTTTTTAACATCTCAAGTCTTTTAGTTGGAATATAGGTACAAGAGATAGACACATGCGTGTATGGGGAACCCGCGCATGTTCTTTATTTCCGTTGCCAATTAAATATATATACATGTGTGTATTCATACTAATAAAACCAATTGGGTGTGTTCATTTGTTTGTCGGTCTGACCTGCTATTGGCGACCAACCGGTTGGATCATGACAAACGAAAATTGGTACACATGGTAGATTGTCACGTGGAGTGTCATCGGACAGGTACAACTGACGTCATGTGATTTAAATTGAAATTCATGAATTATTTAATAACATCTTTACATCTATATCTATATTTGCGAATGTCTGTCTGTCTGCCTGTCTGCCTGGGTTTATAAAAAAATGACAGGGGACCATCTAGTAGGGGTCTACTAGGGGTATTTTTGTACGAGAAATATAATGGTGGGGGTTAGAATTTTCTAAAGTGACGCCGTTGCTGTCAGGGCAGGAAATATGGAGGGGCTGATATTTTGTCGCCGACTACCACGAAACTTACATATAATCACCTCCATAATATGAAGAATCTAATCTAATATGTCAAAAGTGTCATCGTTCGAGTCAGGGATGCACGGAAGGGGGAGGGGCACCAACATTGATAAACTAATTTTAGCGCCGATTTCCACCAAATTGATATACTAGTACATGTATATTCTTCTTCGTGAAATCTAGTTGTGCGATTAGAAGAGCCTAACTTAGTGTCGTTTGGATGAGAAATTGGGGGTGGGCACCAAATTTGAGAAAAATGGTCGTAGATTGCCACCACATTTATACAAACTCATCCCCATAGTATGAGGAGTCTAATTGTGCGGCTTAATTTTGTTTCAAAAGTTGCCTCATTTGCGACAGTGTGCACTGAAAGGGAGAGGGGCACCAAAATTGATACACAATATTTTCAGCCCCAGTTTCTACCAAATTGATACACGTTCTTATCCATGATATGATAAATCTAATAGTGTGCTTTAAAGACATCATATTGGTGAGAGATTGTGGGGAGGGGTCGAAACCAAATTTGATAATTTGTTTAGACGCCGGTTAGCACCAAACTTATAAATAATCATCTGCATAATATCAGGAATGTAATTGTGCCGTTTAAGAATGTCACAAGTGGGTCATTCGACTCAGTGGTGTCTAGAGGTGATAGGGACACACACAAATGGTGTGTATTATTTTATTCAAAAGTAGCCTCATTCGTGGTTTTTTATTTTTTGTGAAATAATGTGTTTATGATATTTATGTATCATAATATAAGGTCTGATGAATATATGGTGGTAACTAAATAAATACTTCAATAGTTGTGGAACGGAACAATCGTTATAAAAAAAATTACAATCGAAAAGGTGAGCCACTGTTTATATTCCATGAATTTTTAAAGTTATAGATAGAGTTAGAATTATGGTAGTTATGGTTACGGCTAGAGCAAGGTTATGGTTGTAGAAAACATTTAGCCTTGAAACATGGTACGGGTTGATGATAGGTATGGTTATGGTTAAAGTTTGGGTTATGGGAAGGATAATGATTGAGGGGTTTGGATTGGAATATATATGATAATTATATGGAAGTATCAAACATCAAACTTCCAATTGGAAGTTTAAAAATTCTAGTTAAATATTGTTTTTCAACAGACAGATTTTGAGAAAATCCATTTTGAAATATCAGAATATTATTATAAAAATGTGCTGCCGACCCTTAACCCTTTACCCAACAGAACGGCCCTGTGCCAATGCATTCTCTTATATATGTGAGTCGACCATAGGTCGCCTCGCATATATAAGAGAATGCATTGGCTTAACATATTAAAAATGATAAAATTGTCAAAGAATGTAGAAAAATATTATAAAAATTGTAAAAAAATGTAAGAAAAAATTATAAAATTGTAAAAGAATGTATGAAAAAATGGTAAAAAGTGTTTAGGCCAATGCATTCTCTTATATATGCGAGGCGACCTATGGACGACTCGCATATATAAGAGAATGCATTGGCACAGGGCATAACTGTAACTATCACATTGTGGTCAATGAGCCGGTTCCAATGATATCCATATTTGTATGGTTCTATTGAGACAGACCGAAGATATTTTAGGCTGTTGAAGCTTTATTTGGGCGTTTTTGGCCGCTTTGTTGGGTAAAGGGTTAATGGCCCTACAGCATCTCTTTACAATTATTTACAGGAGCAGAGGAAATCATGGGCTCAAGCTGTTTATTTCTGTAATTGTCAAGTCAAAAATTATAAACGAATTATACAGAGTCAGAGAGCAATCATGTGAGTAGTAAGTCATGTGCATTATTATTTTGGTTTGTTTGTTTGTCTGTCTAACCATCAGGGTTCTCATTGTCGGTGGCCAAATTGACCAAAAAGTTTCTTACCCCAAAATGGGGATGGAAATCTAATTCAACAAGTGCTTAATCGATCGAAATCCCAAATTGATTTTATGATTTTTTTTTTTATATGCAGTTTGTTAACACTGACTATGTAAACATCTTTGCTTTGAAATGATAGTCGGTGCGAGGAAGTTATTGAACAGATGGATGAACCTGATGAAGCCTTACTGAATATGATGAGACTGAAATACATTAGTTTACTAATGTTAAAAAGCTTTAATCTTTGCACTGGTTATGACTGTTTTTGTTGATTGGGTGGTCTGTAAGATAAAATATGTGAATGCATTATCCCATAATTGGGTGGTGCAAAGAAATACCGAGTACCACTACTTAATGGCATGTCAGTAATGTAACGTGATGTGTTATGTATAGGGTTATTATTATTACCACTTGATTTTAGAGTTATCCATCTTCATCCGCAAGACCGTCGATTTGACCACATGTTTCTGGTCCACTTATTATTAAACATTTCGAGAAATAACAAACTTCAACAATCAATATATGATCACTCTGAGCTTTGAAGGGTGGGTTCCTCGACTCTAATCAAATATTTTTTACCCCCCGAAGCCAAAGAAATTGTAATTGAGGAGTGTCTGATTGGATTGAGTAGCTTTAAGGAGTCGATTATTTAGGGTATTACTGTAGTATATATTCCTTCATGTGGTGTACTAGCTTAACAATTAAGTAGTTTTCTGTGTAGGTTCATCTAAACTTTCCACTTAGCTCAGCCTTGGAAACCCCAACTCACAATAAAGGTAGACATAGCATCAAGAAATGTTACATTCATGGATTGAACTTATCTGACACAATGGTGTAAACAAAATACAGAACATAATATAGAAAGCCACTTTGTTGCAGGTTGAGTTTACTGAGAGCCAACACTGAATTCATCAGACTCAAGACAACTATGTGCAGCGAAATGGGGCAACTCGAAGCAGTTGGTGGATACTTTAGAATGAGGTGACTACATATTCTTCCTAGGAGGGTGGTTGTAGTTATTACTTTATTAATTAAAGGGACGAAAGTCCTTCGAAGTGGTTTCATGCGAAATAATGAAAAAGTCTGTAAAACAACTATCATTAAAGACATATTATGGACTTATTCGGGTGCGTGAAACTGATAAGTTATTATTGAGGTGTTATATCAACCTGGGGAATGTAGCATTCTACTAACATCGTCAAAATTTCAAAGATCTCGACCATACCGCTCCATGGAAAACATCGTCTGAACTACACTCAATTGTAAATATTTACATCTCGATTCGGGATGCAACTTACGGCGACAAACAAATACCAATTACTTTGCCATCGAGAGCTCATTGCATTTAATTAAATATCAGAATGGTGGTGTGTGTGTGTTGTCAATTTGGATTAATATTCGTAAAAATAACTACTTTGAGCAAGATTATTCTCCATTTCTATTTGATCACTCTACCAGAGTGTATCACATCACCTTAACAAGTACATGAATAAATCGAATGATTTTGTTCTTACTTTTGTTATTAACAACTGAGATTCCACATGTCTAACCATTTTTATGAATAATCATTACTAGCTGTTATGTTGAATCCCATAAAAGTGCTACTTTTAGTAAAAACTTGATGGTAAACATTGAAAAAGTCAAAGCATTGAAAAATAATCTGAAGATCATATTCAAACTTAAATATGTGAACTTACTACACAATATCTGAACTGTTTTTTGACAAATCACTGTAACAATTTTGTTATCCACGCCAGCTGTCCACGCCAAATTTTTGGGCAGGGGATATAGGAATGGGTTCCATCTGTCTGTCTAGCCATCTGTCCTAAAAGTTGTCTGGGGGTTATTTAGAACAATTATCAATGGATTTCAAAGGTGTTCGGTATATGAGTTCACAAGGGCAATATCTGAAAAAGTTTTACAAACTAGGCCCAGTTGGACATTTTCATCAGAGTTAAGGTCCTTTGAATATAATTTTTTGGCACCCATGAAAAGTTGTCCGGGAGCTATTTCAAACAATTATATACGAATTTTGAAAAAAAATTCTATGTGAGTTCTCAAAAGGAGTATCTGAAAAGAGTTCACAAACCAGGCCCGGCCATACATTTTTACCAGAATTACTGTCCTTAGTTTGTCATTATTTGGCATTTAGCACCCACGAAAAGTTGTCTGGGGGTTATTTCAAACAATTATCAGCAGATTTGAAAGATTTTTGGTGTGTGAGTTCTTAAAAGGAGTATATGAAATGAGTACGACCATATGTATATTTGATTTCCAGAGTATAAAATCCACATATTCGGTTGCTTATGGACTCAAAATGCTGTTCAGTGGAAAAGTTTACAGAACCGATTTGTTCAGTTTGGAGATTGAATTGTGTCTATAGAGGGTCCGGTTTGGAGATGTTTTTCTGTACCATATATGAAATTGTTCACATCTACAGTAATGCCCTAAATAATCGACTCCTTAACCACAGCCGAATTATTGGTAACTTTTCAGGATTTAGTCGGAAATATGGCTTGTTGCCATTAATCGGAAAGCTCTCACTGAGAGCTTTCCAATGAATGGCAACAAGCCATATCTCCGTCAAAGGTATCTTGCCCACTGAACTATATGGTATATTATCCCAAGTAGGAGGGGTTAACTCTCCGAGTTGAAAAAATGGTACGAAATTCTATGGTACATATCCTGTCATGTTCATGACCCGTGTAATCACGTGATTTCTGACACGTAGTGAAGTAATCGCCATATTTTTTTCCCTCCTCACCAGGGACGGGTGCAAAAAGAATCTCTCACAAGAATACGAAGCTAAGTTGCAGTTTGTATAGCAAAAACAGTTTTGTTTTTGTTTTATACAAACAACATTATTTCTTTGCTTATAGTTGAAAATTATGTAACAATTCACATAAAGATTACACGGTTTTGTTCCGAATATAAGATCGGAAATGGATGACTCGTTTCGTTTTAACGGACTTTGTCTTCCATAATTTTAATCGGTCAATGAAGTGATATCCGTTGTTTATGCCGACAATATCAGAGTTTCTGGCCTATTAACGACAGAACATTCGAGGCACCATTTGATATGACTAAAGACGCTGATCGTTTTCTTTATAACAAATCTATGACATACAGGTGACGTATAATTTAAGTTACCACGTGCGTTGACGGTGGTTAAAGGTATCACGAAATTAGGTGACTTACTTTCGAGTTCATTTTTTCGTTTTACGGCTTTATTTAGACGTTGACAATCATCGTCTGGTGTAAAACTGAAGACAAAAGCACTGTTTTAACGCTGGTGAAATACGCTGATAGGATTGTAAAATCCTGAATGTCAATTTGAACCTTTTTAACCAACAATGGAGCTGTTACTGCCTTGGTTGGCACAGGCATGGTAACATAACACAACAGGTGTATTTGTGATTGTTCGTAATCACATTAATTACTTTCACAGGACTGCTCATCGAGGTAAGAACAGGTTCATGAATCGCCTTCCCCGTAGCTCCCCTTGACGTCGCTTCCCTCGTTTCGAGGTCCCAAGAATAGAGAACGAAAGTCGATATATAGGGTTCCTCTAATTGGCGTAATTAGCACTCAGAGCGATAGTCACACCACACAGGACGCGGGTTTGGGCTACCCATCGAACCCGTAGCTCACACGAGTTGCTTCCCCTAGGACACGGACAAACTCGCGGGGAAGGATCCAGAGAGTTTTTGTTTGGGGACACCTGTTCTGTATTTGAGTATGTGCCCATATAAATTTGGATGTTAAAATATTCAGTACTGGATACTTGATTGTGCAAATAAAGGCTCCATATTATAGACTATATATCATCTGCGGGCTGATGATTTGCATTACTAGGATATTTTGTTGAATTGTAGAAAAATTCCTTGAAAATATGGAAGATCCAACTGGAATAAATACTATCTACATGGAATTTGGAGACATTTGGTTCTCTATAGTTTGGGCACCCAAACCTGTAACAGGTATCAAAACATCCCTGTATCCTTCTCTGACTTGCCGATATATCGTGTTCCTCTAATTGGCGTAATTAGCACTCGGGGCGATAGTCACACCAAACAGGGCGCGTGATGGGGCTACCCATTTAACCCATTAGTCACATTGGTGCGCTCCCTGGACTATCGAACGGGACGTCAATCTGCTTCTGCGGGTCGACCGTTGGCTGTTGATGTGCCCCGGACGGCTGTGACCACTGAGCTCTACTAAAACACTCGACACACACCGTCCATCGCTACAAGTCGTCATCTCGAGGTCAGCGTGGCTGGGGGATACACCCTCAGTGGTCCCTGACCATGCTCTCCGGTGCCTTATGATCATAGTGTGTGGAAATTTGGGCTAAAATTACTAGTCGAATGGCCATTTTACTTTGTCTCAATTCAAATTAGGAGACTTTTTCTCAAATTATTACATTTACGCAATTATTTGGCACCTGAAAGTTTATCCTCCATGCCTTCTGCCCCAGCTGGGCTTGGAATGGGATCACAGTTCGCAGGCTTGTTTCCTCCTTATTATAAGTCACCACTTCCGGGGGCTTGGCAGACAGGTTACTGGCCGCATTCTGGCCAACAGCTGCCAGTAACTTCGGGTTTGATTTTAAATGAAAACAAAAGATCTTATTCCCTGACGCCATTATAGCAGGAAGCTTGCTTGGGAACTGGTACCTACTAACCTCCCATCGCCAGTTCGGTCGGTTGGATATCGGGATCGGTCGAGCTGCTGCTCCACCCCGAGATGTACAGGCTCTGGACATTCCTCCGGGGTCCCCAATGACCAGACCTCACATGCAATTAGAAATGAAGCTTGTCGTGGTGTATTGTGCTGTTAACACCCCATCGACGGATGGAGATCAGGATCAGATCGAGCAGTCGCTCCAGCACGAGGTGAAAGGGCTTTCGACATTCCTTTCGGGTCACCTTTACATGCGCTTACGAGGGAGCTCAGTTAGTTGTTCAGTGTTCTCTGATGCAGCCAAGCGCAGGAAGAAAATTAATGTCCAAATTTGATTAGCAAATAACCTCAGATTGACATGATTTTATAGCATTGTTCTACAATCATTTACAATTTAACAGAACATCAGAGTGCTTTCCCTTGTTTCGAGGGTTCCAAGGAAGAGATAGAAACCTTTACGACCAGGACACTGTCACTTGTCGATGTATAGTGTTCCCTTCATTGGGTAATTAGCACTCAGGATGATAGTCCCACCAAACGGGTCGCGGGTTGGGGCTACCCATCGAACCCATTGGCCGCATTTGGTGGGCTTTCTGGACTATCGACAGGGACTCCAAGTCGGATACTACGGGACGACTGTTGGCATACCCTGGGACAGTCAAATGAGGAAATAGGATCCAAGTTGCATGGCTTTTGTTAGCATTTGGGTAGCAACTTGCCCTGTGATGTCGGTCAATTTGTACCCTGCCTAACGTCGTCAGAGCTGAGTGGTTATGCCATCGGACTGCACACTTGGCGACCTGGGTTCGACCATCCTGAGAGGTATTCAACCATTTTACTGTTCTCGGGTTGGGATGTGTTCAACTTCTTGCTTTATAAGTTGTTGCTTCTTTCCATGTTCCATCCAGCTCTTTCATGGTCACGGGCTTTGCTGGAGAATGTCTATAGTCATTCATATCACTAGATTAGTATATGACTCTCGCCCTTTCATTTTCCTGACTTTTAAGGCGTGTTCTGGACTGGTTCGGGTGCTCGATAGGGTAAATATTTACATCTCGATTTGGGACGCAAGAATCAGAGATAAACAAGCATACATGCTTTATCTCCGACCTCGCTGTGTTTCCGTAATAGATACGAATGACATATATTTTGTCTTCAGGTTGCTTTCAGTGCTAACTCAACATAGATTTCACTTTGGTTGTCCAGTCATACATAGATGAGTCCATTATCCATGGTTCGACATATGCTCAATTTCAGAACACTGTTGACATGAAGTCTAGTTCAGCACCCCACTCGGGCTTAATGGGCAACACGGCGTATTAGCAGCGTGGAAAAGAAGAACGAAATGGCTTCTGTGATATCGGCCTTTGCGTCTAATACGTCATTCTTCTTATGGGCTCGGTTGTCGGTACATAATGGTTTTGTTTTCCCTGATAGTGCTTGATTCGCCTAGTGCTCATTTAACATACTAAGCCAGGTCCTTTGCTGACCTCAGCGATTGCCAATGCAGGATAATGTTGCACCTGTGGGGCAGCATATGAATCGTGTTGGGCACACTTCATAAAGCCGGATGAAAATTCTTGCGATTCATTAGCATTGGGTGTCGGATGCCAGATCATATGATCCGCCCTCTCGATTCGCACTTCGGGCGATGGTTGTCTCCGGAACAGGGTCCCATTGGAGGGGCACCCCATCCTTACCAGAAGGGATATCTTGCGCCATCGACTCGTCGGGGACCAGTCAGCAGAGCTCGAACAGCTGGGGCACGGTGGCCCTTGGTCTGCTTTTCATTACATACCTGCCGTCGGTTTCTGCTGGTTTTGTGCCACAATCCTGATGCATCGTTAGTCCAATTTTTTTTTTGTGGATTTCCACCTTAACGACATTGGAATTTCGGTTCCTGGCTGCCTTTCTGTCATGGATTCAGTAGCCTGTGATTGGTCAGTTGGGTTTAACTGTGTTGGTGGGCATTTCCACATTTGGGAACGTCATCAGGGAAAAATGACATGGCTTATTGCATCTTAGTCGGTCATATCTCGAACTCCAGGCTTCAAACTAAGTTATCTGCTGTGAAACTCCAATTCTGAGTCCTGTTCTTCATACGGCCTGAGCCTTGCAACGTATGTCTGTGTAATACCCATTCGCTTCCCGGTCAGACTATTGGTCAATGATACCTCCTCCTTATCGACAATGGCATGTCTCCAAGTAGTTGGTGTCGGGCCCTTTCTTGGTAGCTTGCAGCTGGTTTTTGCATCAGGCTCTCATCGTGTACTGGGACACGGCCCAACCCACTCAAGATTTGGTTCGGGGTTGGTTCTATTGTTTTTAAGGGGGGTCTTCGTTATAACTTGCGGCTTTTGCTGCCTGGGTTAGCCTGTTAGGTGCGGTATTAGTATTTAGCCATCCCTGGGTTTATAATACCCGGCTGGGGATTTCTTGCCAACGGGTATTTTTCTATTTCCATTTCCTTAGAACATGGATGCTTCTCCCCTTTCAGGGGGGGGGGGGGGGGGGGGGTGTTACCCGTACCTTTCCCGGCAAGTACTCGGCTGATACATTATTAGCCCTAAGTCCCGATGCGAATGTCGTATCCATCTCCATGTCTTCTGAAGCTATTTACTTTACTTGCAGGGGTCTTAAACTCTTAAGTGGCCACTTTTTGTTCGTTTGAGCTTGCTGACAGGTATTAGTTTTAGGATGGAATATTACATTGGCTTATGGTCCTATTGTGCATGTGTGTATATATATATATATGTATATACATATATATCTATATGTCTGTGCATGTATATGTATATATTGTGGGTTATCAGGTCAATCCAGTTATTTGATTCAGATGCATAGCGGTGTTTTTGTTTCCTTGTGGCCTCCACCTGTTAGAAAATTCTATGCTTTACCATATAGTTCAGTGGGCAAGATACCTTTGACGGAGATACAATATTTTCCTAAATAAGTAAAATATATATCTCCTAGAAGTATCTTGCCCACTGAACGCTGAGCTCCCTCCCAGGGTTTCGCACCCACCCCGCTCATGAGGAATGTCCTACTGGGGATACAAAATATGGCGATTACTTCACTACGTGTCAGAAATCACGTGATTACACGGGTCATGAACATGACAGAGGATATGTACCATAGAATTTCGTACCATTTTTTCAACTCGGAGAGTTAACCCCTCCTACTTGGGATAATATACCATATAGTTCAGTGGGCAAGATACTTCTAGGAGATATATATTTTACTTATTTAGGAAAATATTGTATTTCCGACATATGGCTTGTTGCTCTTACTGAGAGCTTTCCGATGAATGGCAACAAGCCATATTTCCGACTAAATCCTGAAAAGTTACCCATAATTCTGCTGTGGTTAATGAGTCGATTATTTAGGACATTACTGTATTTGGTTTCTGTTGCAGCCTTCATCATGATATACAGATGTACCAACAACAGGAGACTAATGGAATCTGTGAGTTCTTTTGATTTTGCAAATTGGGCTGCAGTGTTGCATTTATTCCAATATCAAACATCTTTGCTACAATCAGATGCTCTACATGTATGTGAAACGTAAAATGCCGAAATACGAATACAATGCGCTGGAACAAAATAAGGACTTAACATGACTGTCTGAACACTGCTTAACCCTTTCTTTACTAAATGGATGATCAGCCAGTTATATATAAAGTATACATTGGAATGTTCTATTATTCATCTGGAGGGATCTTGAGGAAATACAAGCAGATAACAGATAATAAAATGTGGAGAATTAATACTATTCACTGCCAGGAAATATGGCCGTTTGTTGAACTTTGTCTGAACATTTCCTAAGGATAACTACTAATCAATGAGTATTCAGTAAACAAGCCTTGAAATAGTGTATCTGTAATTTGCAGAACTTGAAATAGTGTGTCTGTCATTTGCAGAACAAGGTCCCCAGAGGGTGAATTTAGTGATGCTATACTGCATAGCTTGCTAGCATCCCCAAATTACCCTCTGGGGACCTCATTCTGTTTTCAAATGTGTGCTTCTGGACACTGGCAGTACACATATTGCTGCATCTGAATACAACTTAACTCTTCCACGACTGGAGCTTCCTGACATTATGCAAAAAAAAACGGTCATTCTCTCTCACATATATAAGAGTATACATTGGCCTAACAATATTTATCTTGCCTTTGTAAGCCAGTGCATTCTCTTATATATGTGAGGCTCCCTATGTGAGACTCACATTTATAAGAGAATGCAATGGCACAGGATCTTAAATGCTGAACAAGTGCAGCTCCCATCATGGACCCCTGTCATGAAAGAGTTAATGTTCTAATTCTAATGCTGCTACTTCTGAACTAATTTGGCTACTCCCATCTTTCACAATGAGGATATCGCCAATAGTGACCAATGGTGCCAATGCCATGACGATTTACATCATGCTTTCAATGCTAATTTGAATATGTAATCTAAGCCTGATACTTACAGTTATTTCTTGATAGCGTCTGGTGAGATGTTCCAGGAATGGAGTCAGATGTCTAGTGATATGAGTCACCTAGATAGCTTGGTGAGTGATTCACATGCAAGAGCCTCATTTTGATATGAATTAATTATAAAGCTACATGGTGATTTGTGCTCCAAAATACACCAAATAATATTCCACTTTTGAATTTTTCCGAGTATCGAAATAGGTCGATAAATACCTACATTTCTACAAGCATTATATGTTCACCAGTCGATTGATCTAGTCTATTAACATATCCATGCGGATCCGCTATTCGAGTGATCTAGCATATTAACATATCCATGCTGATCAACTAGTCGAGTGATCTAGTCTATTAACGTATCCAAGCGGATCCACTAGTTGAGTGATCTAGTCTATTAACGTATCCGCGAGGATCCACTAGTCGAGTGATCTAGCATATCAACATATACACGCGGAACCACCAGTCGAGTGCTCTAGTCTATTAACAAATCCACGAGGATCCACTAGTCGAGTGATCTAGTCTAATAACATATCCACACATTGAGGTCATACAAAAATACAACTTTGAACAAAAAAATCGGTCCATGTGCCATTCTTATTCATTGAAATTCTGGAACTGGAAACGGAACAGCTCTCCAGAAAAGGTGTATTGCATTTTATTGAGATGAAACTATATCAGATATTTCACATGCTTTCTCTTTATTTAAATCGTAAAAGTTATGCAGTAGCATAAATGTTTCAGAGGGACAACAGTTCTAGATTTTCTTCTCATGGTCTTACATGTGCAATTTCAGGCCATTATTCAGATTTACTGTTTGGTAGCCACCTTTTTAGGGAGATTTTTGGCCAAGCAACATTTTATTATCCAATATTGTTCTATTATAGAAACAAACTGTGACTGAGCTAACTGAGCATTCAGCCATCATTCAAACAAAGCTGCTCGAGTTACAGAGAAGTCCATTATGTCGAGGTGTGAACACACCTGAACCCTTAGAAAAAATGTAAGTAAACCCTTTGATGACTTGAGCCTGAAATTTTGTGAAAAACATGTGCCAACGCATTCTCATATATATGCGAGTCAAGGGAGCCTTGCATATATAAGAGAATGTTTTGGTCTAACAATATTTACCTTGACCTTGTAAGCTAGTGCATTCTATTATGTATGCGAGGCTCCCTATGGCAGACTCACATATATATAAGAGAACATAATGCACTGGCACAGGATCTTTAATGCTGCACCAGCACAACTCCCATCATGTGGGTTAATCATCTGGTGTATAGGAGATATTGTTTATGTTGGAATACGAAACGTATCTCAATACGAATATATATCTTAAAATGTGTTTCAGGTCATTTGCTGAAATTCTAAAAGAAATATTTGATATGAGTCGAGGAACACAGTCCTGGAAATTCCATTTGCATTCCCTCCCTTGAGTTGGAATTTCCACCTGGTACCTCAATCTTTCCTCTGGTTGGACATTTCTAAGCTTACACCCGCCCCCTATGATTGGAAATCTTCCAACTGATGGGCAATTCAGTCCTAAATTCCAACCAAGCATGCGGGTGTCTAGAGATGGCAACAATTTGTACAAATATCAACTGATTTTGTTGAAATGGTATCTGAGACTTTATCAACAAAGTTTTGATTGAGTTCCAACTCGCATATTTTGGACAGGGTTATGTCCCTTAATTAATTAATTTTATCGAGATGGCACAATAGCTTTGACGAAGTCAGTTCATGGGTGAATATTTGGTATGTCAGACTTCCAGTATCATGTATGATAGCCAGTTACAATTAATGCATTTTCAATTGAAGCCCACCACAAGTCCACAACTCGACCCTCATCTCTGATGCAATTGTTGTTATTTATTTGGACTTATTATGATCACTTGTGTTTGGTAGTATAGTCTGAAAATCACATGCATCTTAATTTAAACATGCCCTGAACTTTCTACTTCAGTGCCCAGAATGCCCAGGAACTATACAGTGAATTGAGGCAAACTTCAAAACGTGAGTTTTAACTTTTGCGTCCGTATATATTTTGTTTAATTTAAAATATAGTGCTCCTATTTTGCTAAGCATGATGTATAGTCATATTTCTTGTACTATTTTAAGAAACGGTGAAGATGAAATGATTTTATATCAGTTGTTCATGTTAACCTCTTCGCTGCTATGACGTGAATGTCGTGATAAGACTCTTGATACCTACTGACCCACTTCAACGCACTAGCAGCTGGCCATCATTCATAAACACTCAAAAACAGTGCATTCTGATGTTTTAAACAGTGTATGATGTTCCAGGATTATGTATAATCCCTTTGCTTGGAGATAACTTTCACTCATATGATAAAATATTCATGATTTATTTTCTTGTTATTAAGGTTTATTATAATTGCAGCTGCTAGGCCATATCATGACCTCAGTTATGGGCGTAGGCAAGACTGGGAAATCACTCTACTGCACATAGAAACCAAGTTGTTTGAGTTTAGTGTGCCTGTCATTTGCAGAATGAGGTCCGCAGAGGGTGAATTTAGTGACACTATCCCGCATAGTTGGCTAGCATCACTAAATTCACCCTCTGGTAACCTCATTCTGCTTAGGCCTTATCTTCTCTCAAAAGTTTCTTTATTATCAAATTTCTATATAAATTTTTTCACATAGATTCTATTTCTTTTTTAGTTTAGTTTCTCTATATCCCCAAATTGGCAGGCGACAAATTGCATAATCAAGGTTCCCAATGGGTGTTCGTCACAATATTCATCATTTGGGAACTTCAATCTGAGTCTATGTTTCCCATAGCAGATGAGGACATGCAGAATGAAGTTCTCAGAGGGTGAATTTAGTGATGCTGGCCCACTATGCAGGATAGCATCACTAAATTCACCCTCTGGGGACCTCATTCTGCAAATGACAGGCACACTAAACTCAGGCTTGGTAGAAACCACCAACCTCTGGAAAGCAAGTGACAAACTTGCCCAGATGCACGAATCAGGTTACCATCCCCATCGCTGGACAAATTATGCACCTAACCAACTGAGTACATTTTCTTCTGTCTTTGTATCCATTGTATATTTTGTTGCAGAGAAGAGAGCTGGTATGACCGATCAGAAGAAGATCGTCCATGTTATCGCTGCTTTCCTCATGACCAGAGATGAGATGTTTAAGGAATTTTCTATCCACTTACAGTATGTGTTTCAATTTCCTTTAACCCTATCATGACGGGGAGCCATGCTGGTGCAGCATTAAAGATCCTGTGCCAGTGCATTCTCTTAAATATGCGAGTCTCCCATAGAGAGGCCTCGCATGCATAAGAGAATGCAAGGTCAAGGCTTACAAGGTCAAGGTAAATATTGTTAGGCCAATGTATTCTCTTATATAAGCGAGGCACACTGTGAGTTCCTTAAATATCTCAACTTTTATGTATCTCATTGTCTAAAAGTTAACCAGTTTTTTTTAAATAATTTATTTTCATATAAAATCTTATTTCTTTTTTTTTACAGAAAAATCGTTGGATGCAAGTCAGAGTTAATGGAGATGATACCAAAGCTAGATAATTGCCTTAAAATGATACAAGAGGCTAACCAGACACTGCTATACTATCAGCGAGATAGGCAACAACATATATGGAAACTTGTGTCACTTGGGGTGAGATAATAGAGATAGTTTAGATTGTAAACTTCTAATTTTGCCTGTCAAGATATATCAGACTATAGTAATGCCCGAAATAATTGACTCCTTAACCACAGCAGAATTATGGGTAATTTTTCAGGATTTAGTCAGAAATATGTCTCACTGAGAGCTTTCCGATGAATGGTAACAAGCCATATTTCCAACTAAATCCTGAAAAATTACCCATAATTATACTGTGGTTCAGGAGTCGATTAATTAGGGCATTACTGTAGCCAATCATAGAAAAACTATAGTCTGTTGATAAATTCCACATAACACTGAGTGTGAGATATTTACGCATGAGTAGCTGCTTAATAATGCTGATTCTGTATGGCACGTTTTGTTGTCTCTTTGACGACTATTACACAAATTTGTTGTGTTATGTTGCATGAACTTTGTTTGGAAATAGAACACTGTTTTCTGATTACTGGATATCTTCCTGCCTAGGGCACTATTAAATAAACTACCTGGTTTATAATATAAACTCATTTGGCAAATACGGGCCCTGATGTTTATCTTGTGTTTTATGTGCCCGCCCGTTTAAAAAAACGGGACTATTATGTTATTGGTCGATCCGTCTGTCCGCCCGTTTGCTTTCTGTTTCCAGATGATATTTAGATAGTCTCAATTGAATGGAATGAAATTGGGTGTGTGGGTTTACTAGCATAAAATGCAGGTCAAGTTCAAATTTGGGTTCAGCCTGCCAATTTTTACCTCCAGTTTAATTTCCTTATTCTTTATCATTGTTCATTGTTCAGCAAAAAATTAATTCCTTCCCAAGTTGAACTACAGTGTCATTGACACTTTCATTACATTTTCAGCTTAAAATTGGTATCTGCCAAGCAGAAGAGTCAAGACAAGAGTCAATGTTGTGTTCTAACCTTATGACATCACTGCCTACCCACTGTTCTGACGACCCGATGTCAGTTATGAACTATTCACAGAGAATTTCATCAGGTCTACAAGAAGTCGTCAAAGAGTTATCTGACACAGATTCTTCCTTCAGCTGATGAGTGTTCATCAGTAGAACTGCTGAATTCATGTGATACTTTAATTGTGTTTATCATTAATCATCAAATCATCATCATTATGATGATGATCATCATCATCAGTATTATCATCATCATCCTCATCCTCATCATTGTGATCATTTTCGTCATCAACATCATCATTTTCACTATCGTCATCATCATCGCTGTCATTGTCCTCCATGATCATCATTAACCCTTTGAGTGCCAGGTCGATTTTTGTATCAACCCATACACCCTGTGCCAATGCATTCTCTTATATATGCGAGTCGACCATAGGTCGCCTCGCATATATAAGAGAATGCATTGGCCTAACAATTTTTTATAATTTTTTTTTACTATTTTTTACAATTTTAATAATTTATTCTTATATTCTTTAACAGACTTATTTTGTAGGTTTAGGGCCGATGAGATCGGCCCCTGGCACTCAAAGGGTTAATTGTCATTCATCATCATTTTACTTTGCAGAATGTATTGAGGGAAATTGATATATGTGTTACATGTTTGTATGTTGTAAAAGGCATTTGGAGTGTAAATTAAACTTCAGTCATTGCTACTTCTCCCTGATAAAGTTCACTTCTCCCTAATAACCAAGCAACCAATTTGAAACCACTTACATATAGGCTTGTCGCTGAATGGTATATGATTTAATTTGATATTAGCTATATGCATCATTTACAACAACATCTTGATCGAGCTATAACATAAGGGTGGTATGACTTTTCTTAGTAGAGTTGTACAATTAATCTGTTACACAGATTTCTTTCTGGTTGGTGTGATAACTGACACAGTATCAACTAATTTTATTGTTCTTATGTACGTTTATATTTTGTAAAAATATCTTAATAACAGTATCTAGTTAAAACTCTAGTGATATTAAAAGTGCTCTAAAATATTTTAGTGGAGTGATAACCCTTAAAGATACAGCAGCGTTGGCGGTGGTATGCTGTTAAAATATTCTCCTCCATCAAAAACCGCCATAAACAGAAAGAATAGTAAAATATAGACAGACATTGTTCTTATACCAATCAGAAATATGGCATAAACAGTATGTTATTGGCAAATATTTTTCCTTTGTTATGTAAACAAAAGCAAAAAAATTTACAGAACCTGGTTTTTGTTTTGATCCACATATGGTAAACATAAAGAGCGTTATTTGTTTCTGTTTTCCTGATATGGAAATAATAAAGAGCGTTTATATCATTTGTGTGTGATTAACCAATAGAATTGAGCTGTGTTATGTAAACAGAAGCACAACTTCTGTAACACGAGCAGGCTCTTGTTTACGTACACCATTGTATGTCTTGACGACAATATATACTATTATTATGTTTGGCATATGAACAAAACTATATATATTTTAATATTCGTTCTGTTGATGGCAATTTGAACAAATATGAATATTTCTGCAACGAACGCCGCCCGTGTCTTTAAGGATAGCATATGTCTTCCAAGCCAGTTTATATAAATTCCCTGGTACAAAATAACATATGATTTGAGGACATCTGTCCAGAATCTTCTATCAATTAATATAAATTTTATATAGACTTGTTCTCGGAATAGTGGCTAATTTTAAAACAGTTATCTCGCGGAATCGTTTGGAGCATACCAAGAGGGAGAACTCTATCTACCTCAATCAAGGCAACTAAGAGATTTCACCGCAAATTACACTCGGCTGCATCAGAAATAACCACTTCATTCTTTTGTAGACAAATAGTACATCGAATCTTCAGTTTTATCTGTACTGTACACGCCCATCAGTAAGCCTGGTGGGGGGGGGGGGGGGCATGATTGGTTTGACACAAAAACTTGTGACTGGGCTTACCTTCAAGGACCCCCCACATACAAAATCTCAGTTTGTATTCATAGTGCTAATCTAATGTAGTATTTTATATGAATGATGTATATAGAGGATATCCACACTTTTTCAGTGGATATGGGTTATATCTCATGAGTGATGACAAAAAATTGAATTTCCACGAGTGGCTTTAGCCACGAGTGGAAATTCAAATGTTTTGTCATCACAAATGAGATTTAACCCATATCCACTGAAAAAGTGTGGATATTCTGTTTGTTATATACTTTAGTTACTTGCCTATGGCCCCCAATGAATGTCAATACATCAGAAATTTCAAGCTGATATCACTCACTAGTGGGATATCACTTATATCTCACTGCTAAAACCTTATAACTCATGGGCAAGTATATAATAAATTGTTTTATTTAATGAAAACAATTTCTTTTATGTGTTATTAAAATATAAAACAAAGATCATCTTATAATGTAATACAGCACTTTGTGAAACACAATGGGGCAGGTTGTATTAAACAGTTTGCAATGGAAATTAGGTGGAGTAATACTATATTTGTTGATGAATTTTTGTCATCTTCATTGATAGTTAAAGTGATGTGAATCAATCTGGCAGGGTGATCAAATATAAATGGAGAATATTCTTGTTCAAAGTAGTAATTTTTACAAATATTATATCCATATTGACAACACACCGTCATTCTTATATATTAATTAAATGCAGTCACTCTCGATGGCGAAATCATTTTCGTTAATTTATCGCAGACAGATGCGTCCAGAATCGAGTAGTAAATATTTGCAATTGAGTGTAGTTCTGACGATGTTTTCTATGGAATGGTACGGTCCATTTGCTTCAGATTTTCGGCAATGTTAGTAAAATGCTACATTCCTCCAGTTGGCATAGAGCCTGGTTACTAACTGATCAGTTTCGTGCACCCGAACAAGTACATAATATGTCTTTAACCTGAAATCAATGTATACTTGCCTTCCAAGTTCTAAAAAATGGGGGTGTGCTTATCTTCGAGGACCACCCCGTGATTATTGTGGGAGCAAAAACATAGGCTGGGCTTATCCTCTGGGATGGGCTTACTGACAAGTGTATACATTATTTTATTCACACAAAAAAAGCTTTTTGTTGTCATGAAATTGAGTTTTATAAAAATATATAGTTGTAATTATTGTCCGGAAAAGATACACTATCTTAACCATTTCTTTACTAAATGGCAAGCCTTGAAATAGTGAGCCTGTCATTTGCAGAATGAGGTTCCCAGAGGGTGAATTTAGTGATGCTATCCTGCACAGTGGGCTAGCATCACCAAATCACCCTCTGGGAACCTCATTCTGCTAAGGCCTAAGCAGAATGAGGTCCCCAGAGGGTGAATTTGGTGATGCTAGCCCACTGTGCGGTATAGCATCACTAAATTCACTCTCTGGGGACCTCATTCTGCAAATGACTGGCACACTATTTCAAGGCTTGCTAAATTGATTCTCTCATTAGTTATAAAAGTACACTTTGAAATGACCTACCAGGTATTATCTAGTTGGAGGGATGTTCAGGTAATAAAAGCAGATGAACAAAAAGCTAATACAAGTGCAGAAGGATTCATATTCTGTGGTGGGAATTTGGAAATCTTCAGATTATCAGTTCAACATACGGCTTATAGTCATTTGTTGAACTTAGTATCACTGAAGGAGTCACTCCCATGTTCAAATGTGCTGAAGAGTAAACAGGTTTTCAAAATGTGCTGAAGGGTACACGGTTAGCTATCGGCAGTGATACAGTTATAGCAACTGTTACTGAAATTCTGGTGCCCATCAGCAATTTGTTTTCAGTTCAGTCTAATTTTCATTGGAACGTCAACAATTATTCAAGCAGAAATCGTGGTAGATGAAAAACTAAACAATGTCATATCAAACAAGATTTCAAAAAACCTGTGTACCATTCAGCACATTTTAAAAACATGTGTACCCTTCAGCACATTTTAAAAAACATGTGTACCCTTCAGCACTTTTAAAAAAACATGTGTACCCTTCAGCACTTTTTAGGTGAGATTGACCCCTTCAGCCATATTATCTGAACATTTCCTAAAGGAGCTACAGGTACTTGACAATGAGCATTTAGTCAAGAAAGTGTTAATAAGCCATTCTGTCTATTACTGTCTTCATCAATGTGATCTTACTCAGAGCCAACAAACCTTGCATATGTGATGTGTACTCCTCATTTTATTGTGATTGTTTTTGATAATGATGTTTTAAATTATATACCACTGTTAATGTCTTCCAAAACATTCTTTGATTGCTTTATTTCTGTCAAATTATTGTGTTCGTATAGATACTTTAAGTAATTAAACCATTCTGAAAAGATAAGCTACTGCAAATCTTGTGTTCAAATTGAAGTTTTTAATTTACATGCCACAAAGAAAACAGATCTCCTGAGCTGGGTTCGAAACAAGCCTTGAAATAGGGTGTCTGTCATTTGCAGAATGAGGTCCCCAGAGGGTGAATTTAGTGATGCTACCCCACATAGTGGGTTAGCATCACCAAATTCACCCTCTGGGAACCTCATTCTGCAAATGACAGACACTATTTCAAGGCTTGGTTCGAAGTATGCAACTTTTGTTGTCTGGCTTTAATGGCTTTTATATCAACATAAAAAAATTATTACGTGCGCTCGCGCAACAGTATGGCGATCAGACAGATTCGTAGCTTGGTAGCTTGGTGTCACTCCATGACGTCACCAAAAACGACGTAAACCCTCGTGGCGTTCTGACATTTGTACTGTGTCGCGTTTTTGCTATGTTTATTTTATGTGTTGTTTTCGATTACTTGTTTGTCGCCGATATCGCCATTTGTCGGGATTCCCTGTTTCTATATTTAAAACTGGCATGCTCGTAGTGAGCCCCTATTTCGATTTTTTTCTCCCAGGTCAAAATACGTCAGAGTTATGACAAAAATAGATCGACCTACATTTTCTCCATCAGAACTCTACATCAAAGAGTCTATAGACTCCTTCGGGACCTACATAGACTCCTTCATTTGGGTATTTTTACTTATACTTGGGAAGTTTTATCATTTTTGGTTAGTGCGAAGACCTCTTTTTATCGTGCGGGGAAAGAGAGACATTCAAAACGCGATTTCGTAATTCGACGCAATAGGCTGAATAGCATAACCTTCAGCCGAGTTCCGGGTCAAATACGACGAATGACGTAACACAAAACAAAACGAATTTGTTGACACAAACACCGTTTGAAGAGTTTATTATTACATAAAATGGTCGTTATTGATTAATTATTGATTAATTATTGATATTTATTGTTGCATGTTGGCTGCTATCAATATTTACACAAATGGTATAAATTATTTCTTATAATTGCTCCTTTGGTCAACTTTGACTATCGGAAAATGAAAATGAAAATATGCCGCTGAAAACATTGTAATCGATATTAAAGTCTCATCCTTTCGGCAACATGGAATTGGTTTTAATTACTTAAATGATTAATATATTAATTTGCATTTATCTGTGATGAAATGAGAAATGGTAATTTTTCTAACATTAAATTAAATTAAATAAATTAAGTAAAATACAGTGAAATTATTTTTTAAATTATTGTTTATTACATTTTTGCGCACGTTGGCATCTCTCTGAGTGCATTCTAGTTTTACTAGCAACTACACACTCTGTAATCACTTGAATGCGATTCGGTGCCATATCAAGTTCTCTGTAGTTGTACGCCCTGTTCTCGGTGTGCATTTTACCAACGCTGTCGTTTTTCAAAACAAAATCAAGTGCACTTCAAAGTAGTTCTATTATTTCTCCACATCAAACAGACCAGCTGAGATATTCAGTCGTAGTTTTATCTATAGAAATGGAGCTTTGGTGTCCTGTTGTTATGAGAAAAGAGTTGCACAAAACTACATCTCTATGAAAATTTCTATTCGAACATGGGCAGAAATATCATTATTTTCTTTTTTCGGCGTCACAGCAAGAGTTTTTTATTCTTTTATTGTGGGGCAGCGTTCACCATGCTTACACATTTCGGCATCAAACATAAAAGTGAAATGAGCATTAACAGTAACGCTCTAAATAATCAACTCCTTAACCAAAGCAGAATTATGGGTAACTTTCCAGGATTTAGTTGGAAATATGGCTTGTTGCCATTCATCGGAAAGCCCTCGCCGAGAGCTTTCCGATGAATGGCAACAAGCCATATTTCCGACTAAATCCTGAAAAGTTACCCATAATTCTGCTGTGGTTAAGGAGTCGATTAATTAGAGCATTACTGTATTTGTACCTCGAGATCACTACCATTGTGAACATCCTGGTGTTTATAATTTTTATATGCTCTTTTTGAAGAAAAAAATCGACATTTTATTGGTCCGTCTGTCCATTGAGCCATCCATCCAGCAGTTCGCTTTTATTGTTTCCAGATGAGAACTGTATTAAGTCTGGACTGAATGGTATAAAATTTGGTAGGTGGGATTACTAGCACAAAAAAAACAGGTCAAGTTTGAATTTTCACCAGTTACGGCCATTTCTGTTGGAATTTTCACTCAATTTTCGTTTCCGGTTGATACCTTTAGTCTGAACTGAATGGATTGAAATTTGGTATATGAGTTTACTAGCCCAAAATACAGGTCAAGTTGGAAATTGGGTTCCGCCCGGCAATTTTAACCTGAGTTATGGCCCTTTGTTGTCCCCATTCCCCCCCCCCCCCAATTTTTTTTTTTGGGGACTAAATAGCCAGTGTCCGTGCATGTAAATGTCTGGGCAGAAAGTATCCGGATGAGAGCTTTATTTTGGGCTACCGGGTCGAAACCAAATTTGGTATGTGAGTTTATCAGCTCAAAACATAGTTCATTTTTGCCAGAGTTATGGACCTTTTCAACTTTTATCTGTCCATTCAGATAGTTTCAGGATGATAACTTTATTTTTGGTTATCGGATCAAAACCAAATTTGGTATGTGAGTTTATGATCAAATTACAGGTCAAGTTCGAATATGGATTCGGACTGCCCATTTTTGCCTGAGTTATGGGCCCTTTTCAACTTAGAATTTTGTCATTTTGAGGTTTTTGAATGATAACTTCAGTTTGTGTGATCAGATGTGAACCAAATTTGGTAGTCGGGTTATCAGCTCCCAATGCAGGTCAAGTTCGAATATGATAATATGAGTTTTTGTAATCTTTTTGTTTTTAAATTTGGTATGTGGATTAACCACACGTGAAATTCGAAATTGGGTTTGGTCCGCCCATTTTTGCCAGAGTTATGGTCCTTGTCGACTTAAAACTTGAGGATTATTTTGGTTTCCAGATGATAACTTTACTGTTAGTTAAATTCAACTGAATATCTTGATATTACTAAAAAGTCAGCGACATTTTATTGAAATTACCACTGGCGTATTTCGATACGCCCTAGCGATGCTCTTGTTGACTGAAATAAATGCTCCATTTTTCTTTACATATTACTTTAATCATGTGGGCAAGATTAATACCGTTTGACAATGTATGAAAGCAAAAACTCTTGCGGTGATGCCGAAATAAGAAAATAATGACACTTTTTTTCCACAGTTCAAATAGAAATTAATTTCATAGAGGTGTACTTTTGTGCACCACTTTTTTCATAACATGGTATCTAAGCTCCATTTATATCGATAACACTATGACTGAATATCTGGTCTGCTTGATAAAGTAGAGAAATAATAGAATTATTTTTAAATAGGCGCCATTTTGTGTTGAACTTCAGTAGCATTGAAAAAAATATGCGCACCGAGAATGGCACATATAACTACTAGAGCCCGAAGCCGCCATCACATGCCGCCGCCACCAGCCATGTTGGCCACAAGCCGCCACCAGCCATATTATCCTAACGTCAGCCACATAAAAAAAACTCCGCCACCAGAATTTTAAAATGGCTGAGCTGTGTGCATGCCAGGGCCTATATATCAAGCACAACTGTACTGTGAATCGCAAAGAACTAAACGGCATTGCCTAATATCGGCATACATACATGAACACTGCTTGGTTGTTATATTATCAGAACGCCTGGGCCTCTCAATGTGGATAGACTATTCCAATGCATGCTTTCATCTAACTGAATGGGAGCATCCATTCAGCATTTAAACTTGAAAGGCTTAAAATATAAATTGTTTATTTCGACACGACTCAGTCTCAGACATTGCTGGCATTTGTCAATATATGCACAATTTGCACATAACCTGTAGAATAGAATAGAAAATAGTTTGAAATATTATATATCATTACTATTGGATTCATCCTTCAAAGATGCATGCATATGGTGTCAGACCGATTTTCCGAAGACCTATTACTACGAAGGCCCACAACTCCGAAGACCCGATTCTCCGACGGCCCATAACTCCGAAGATCCGATTCTCCGACGGCCCATAACTCCGAAGATCCTTTTCTCCGACGGCCCATAACTCCGAAGATCCGATTCTCCGAAAGCCCATAACTCCGAAGGGCCGATTTTCCGAAGACCTATAACTCCGAAGACCTATAACTCCGAAGGGCCGATTCTCCGAAGATCTATAACTCCGAAGGCCCGATTCTCCGACGGCCCATAACTCCGAAGGTCCGATTCTCCGAAGGTCCGATTCTCCGAAGATTTTGTTTTATCGGGGTATTATAGTTTACTAAATAGTGTACAGTCCAGTGACGAAGCCAATGGGTCCCAAAATTCCTACTGCCCCATTAAACCTCTACTTGCTATTTCAGACAATATGGGCCCCTACCAAAACATGTCCAATGTCATGTAAACGCCCGGAAATCGTTCATGGGGCATCAAAATATTCAAACTTTTCCTACTGCCCCCACCTAAATGGAAATCCTGGCCCGCCACTGACTATACACCATATACTATAACGTTACGTTGGCCCATGAGATGCCAGAGTAAAATGTACAGGGGTGAACGGGGAAGAACTTGTCCTTTTTCGTATATAAAATGAACTTGATTGCATCAAATCACCCCAATGCAGACTGATGTGCATAGTTTAATCATATTAATTGTATTAAGACGTACATTGTGGCAAAATAATTGTATTTCTTACATAAATTTTAGCATTCTGTGGAAAATTAAGGCTTGTCGCACACTACTGGTTGTGTAGATATCACCTTATTATAATACATAGTTAACGTTTCCAATATATGAGGGCCCCTTCCCCCCTTTTCGTACGCCGGATTCCACCCATTTTTGACCTGTACGCCGGATTCCAGACGTCAATTTGAAGCTGGACGCCGGATTCCAGGGTTAATTTGAAACTGGACGCCGGATTCCAGTGTCAATTTGAAGCTGGACGCCGGATTCCATGGTAAATTTGAAACTGGATTCCGGATTCCAGGGGGGATATATTATCTACATGTACATGTTCCATACAAAATATAACCATACGCGCATTCCATACTTATCAATACACTCTAAGAATTGTGAAATTCCAAACGTATTAGACCACCATTTTACCTCCAAAAGTCACTCGTAGAACCATTTGAAGGCCTGCTTTGGTGAGCACATGCATGGGAGGGGTCGCCCCCAATCGTTGGTCCGGGGGCTCCCCTGAGCAGGAACACTTGAATGCCTAGGAGGGATTTCCGGATATTTACATGACATTTGACATGTTTTTTGGGGGGGCGGTCTTCCCTAGGACCCCATTGACTCCGCCACTGGACTGTACACTATTTAATAAGCGATAAAACATGATCTTCGGAGAATCGGCCCTTCGGAGTTATAGACCTTCGGAGTTATGGGCGTTCGGAGTTATAGGCCTTCGGAGTTATGGGCTTTCTGAGTTATAGTCCTTCGGAGTTATGGGCTTTCGGATTTATGGGTCTTCGGAGTTATGGGATTTCGGAGAATCGGGACTTCGGAGTTATGGGCTTTCGGAGAATCGGGGCGTCGGAGAATCGGACCTTCGGAGTTATGGGTCTTCGGAAAAACGCTACGTAACCATGCATATATCGCAAGATGTCGGTGATGATACCAGTCTAATAACTGGTATATCAGATACCAGTCTGAAGTCGACAGAAGTCCCAATGTAAATTAGGTGGGAAACTATACATTCTTGCAGTTTTTTTTAGCATTTGTGGTGAACCCGTAGATTTCCACATGCACTTATTCTATTGGTGTTGGGCTTTTCCATAATGGCAAAAATAAACGAAGGACTTGGGGTCTATAACTGGGGATTAGGACAATTTCGGAATCGAAAATACGCTGAATGATAACGTCTCAGTTGGCTGAGCTGCCATATTTTGTCAGCCACAAACGTCGTGATTGAGCTGGCTTAGCTAGCTAACCAGCCACGAAATTGGTTAAGCCAGCCGCAAAAACTATTTGTTGTGGCTTCGGGGTCTAATAACTACCGATAGCGTGATGTGACACTGAACCACATTCAAGTGATGTACCTGTCATTTGTAGAATAGTGGGCTAGCATCACCAAATTCACCCTCTGCAGACCTCATTATGCATGGCCTCATCTGCTATGGGAGACATAGACTCAGATTGAAGTTCCCAAATGGATCTGAATGAAATTTGGTTTGGAGGTTCACTACATTGAGGACATTCAATGGAGTGTTCAATCGTTTTGTTCGGTTTTCCATTCTAGAGTTATTCATCTTTGTATATCTGAAAATGCTTATGTTTAGGTCCGTCTGCCTGGGTATCTCAGTTATAGGTTATAGATATGCTCACACTAGGCGGTATACCACATGGGGGTATGCATCGGACAGTCAATATCTTGCTGGCGATGGTGGCATTTTTAGGGTTAATTTTGATGCTTTCGTGATCGATTCGCTCTTGTTTCTTCATAATAAAGTCGATGGTAGTTTCATGGCAGATACAGTAATGCCCTAAGTAATTGACTCCTTAACCACAGTAGAATTATGGGTAACTTTTCAGGATTTAGTCAGAAATATGACTTGTTGCCATTCATCGGAAAGCTCTCACTGAGAAAAGTTACCCATAATTCTGCTGTGGTTAAGGAGTCGATTACTTAGGGCTTTACTGTATGTGGGAGTTCTTAATGATACAAGGACCATAGGAGGTTTGGGTGTGTCTGTCATTTTAATATAGACAGAAAATTGCAATTCTGGCAAGTTAACCTTTCCATGACTGGAGCTTCCTGAAATTTTGCGAAAACCCTGTGCCAATGCATTCTCTTATATATGCGAGTCTCCCATAGGGAGCCTGCCATATATAAGAGAATACATTGGCCTAACAATATTTACCTTATTTGTGTAAGCCAGTGCATTCTCTTATACATGTGAGGCTCCCTATGGAAGTCAATATTCACCTCAGTCTCTGGCCTTGTTAAATATTGACTTCCTTGGGTTGACAATTCCTCATGTCAACCTCGAAACAATGCGATAATTGTATAATATCAGGATTCATTTGCAGAAAAACAAAGAAGGATAACTCTAGAACCGAAAAAATATTATAGAATCCCATTTTAAAGAAATTCTCTCATCTCAAAGTAAACAAATTACAAAAACAAAAATGGCATGCTCATACTGCAAGAGCCAACCAATGATATAATTATTAGTTATCTTCAGCTACATCAGGGGAGCCATTGGTGCGGGTGGTGGGGTCTGTTCAGGGCAAACATTTATGCCCCCTTATAAAAATAAAGGGGGGGGGGGGTAAATTGGTGTGCATGTGTGTGTCCACACGTCCATCCGTATGTCTGTTCAGGTCATAACTTGAGCAGTTGTGCTAAGATCTCATTGGAATTTGGTATCGATGTTCACTAATATGAGGACATTCGGTGGAGTGTTCAATTGTTTAGTTTGTGTTTTCCCTTCTAGAGTTATTCGTCTTTGTTTATCTGGAAATGTTGCTCCTGTTGATGTCTGTTCAGGTCATAACTTTAACCATATTGCTCGGATCTCAATCAAATTTGGTATGGCTGTTCACTACTATGAGGACATTCAATGGAGTGTTCAATCGTTTTTCTCGGATTTTCTGTTCTAGAATTAATCATCTTTGTTTATCTGAAAATGCTGATTTTTTTGGTCCGTCTACATGAGTATCTGTCATAGGTTATATGGTAGAAAAGTTGCTTCATCAACTGACTACAATATGTTCTATTCTGGTTGTCCCAGTACTGTATGCGGCACGACAATTTCATTTAAAATCATGTAGCATGTAAATTTGCCGAAAACTTCTTATGGGATTCTGGCCAAGATTTTGAACGGAAATGAGCAGAACTCTAAACTGAACTGAGAGTGGCATAAGTATGTGCCTACTCTGACCCAAGAACATGTGGAACCATTATAGGTAAGTGGGTGTCAGACCAGGTAACACCTTTATCGCAGAAGGTGTCCCCACACCTAGCACACTAGAATGACAGATAAATAGCCAGCGTAATGCACTGGCAGGTGGACCAGAAGGCCTTTTAGAAAGTCGAACAAGGAGATTTGTGAACAACTGCTTAAATTATAACATCAAATTCTAGGCCATTGGCAACAAGGTTGAAAAACTAATGTCAGGACCACCGTTTCCTCCATTGTGCATATAAAAGGCCACCAAGATGAAGAACTCTCTGACATTACCTCCCAATCGATTAACATATACTTGAGTTATTATGGAAAATGATAGCCACCAAATGTGCAACAGTACAACTCACCCATGACCATACAATCATGTTACATATACATAAACACCACACAAATTACCATGTAGCCACTCACTTTATACACATACAACTCACCCATGACCATACAATCATGTTACATATACATAAACACCACACAAATTACCATGTAGCCACTCGCTTTATACACATACAACTCACCCATGACCATACAATCATGTTACATATACATAAACACCACACAAATTACCATGTAGCCACTCGCTTTATACACATACAACTCACCCATGACCATACAATCATGTTACATATACATAAACACCACACAAATTACCATGTAGCCACTCGCTTTATACACATACAACTCACCCATGACCATACAATCATGTTACATATACATAAACACCACACAAATTACCATGTAGCCACTCGCTTTATACACATACAACTCACCCATGACCATACAATCATGTTACATAAACACCACACAAATGACCATGTAGCCACTCGCTTTATACACATACAACTCACCCATGACCATACAATCATGTTACATATACATAAACACCACACAAATGACCATGCAGCCACTCGCTTTATACACATACAACTCACCCATGACCATACAATCATGTTACATATACATAAACACCACACAAATGACCATGTAGCCACTCGCTTTATACACATACAACTCACCCATGACCATACAATCATGTTACATATACATAAACACCACACAAATTACCATGTAGCCACTCGCTTTATACACATACAACTCACCCATGACCATACAATCATGTTACATATACATAAACACCACACAAATTACCATGTAGCCACTCGCTTTATACACATACAACTCATCCATGACCATACAATCATGTTACATATACATAAACACCACACAAATTACCATGTAGCCACTCGCTTTATACACATACAACTCACCCATGACCATACAATCATGTTACATATACATAAACACCACACAAATTACCATGTAGCCACTCGCTTTATACACATACAACTCACCCATGACCATACAATCATGTTACATATACATAAACACCACACAAATTACCATGTAGCCACTCGCTTTATACACATACACCTCACCCATAACCATACAACCATACTTGGGTTTACCCGTAAACCACACACATGACTATACAGCCATGAGTCACCATTCAGGTACACCAGGTATACTCCTGCACTTCACCCATGACCATAGTCACTTCCTGTATACATATTCACCAAATTCGTGATCATACAGTCACTGTTTGTATACCTATTCGCCTCACCATTGGTCATACAATCACTTCCTGTATATCTATTTGCCACATTTATGGCCATATATCCACTCAAGATATACATATACACTGCAGCCATAACCATAGTGTAACATATTCTGCTTATGATCAATCTGGACTACCGTAGTTAATATATTGGACCTTGAACTAGTTTACCATTGATATGTATTCTACGCCACACGCTTGTCTATGTACACAGATCCGCAATATAATCGAACTTATATGATACAAACTCTTCTCATCCTTATACCATGACACATCTTTATATGGTGGCCGATATCGGGGAAACCTTAACCCTGTTTCGTCAGACGATCGAAATATACTGCGAGGACGAGGGGATCACAGAAGACGGAAAAATAGCGCTGAAAATAATACGAGGTCTTGGTATAGAGGGACTCAAAAGACTCAATGCTTCGGGATTGTCTGCCGCAGACAAACGGAAACCCATCAAGATATGGGACTACTTCTCGTCTCAGTTCAAGACGGATGTGAACTTTCGTGTCCATCGCTTGAATCTAATGTCGTTCAGACAGAGGTCCGAAGAGACGATCGCCGATTTTGTAACCCGTGCAAGGACACAAGCGACCAAATGTGACTTTGACAATACCGAACTTGAAGAGCGGTTGATTGAACTTATAATTGCGTCGACCCCAATAGAACCATATCAGCGCGACCTCCTGGGAAAGGACAAAGGATACCCATTGAAGGATGCCTTGGCTGAGGGGCGCAAATATGAAGCCATATTGGCGGGCAGGTCGCAAATTAAGCAGATTTCAACCGATCGAATGTCCGTAGACGCGGTCCGACAGAAGATTGAGAAACCCATCACATCGAAGCCATGTGGAAACTGCGGTCTCCGGCATAGGACGGGTCAAATTTGCGCTGCAGCACAGGACAAATGTCATGCGTGTGGCCGTACTGGACACTGGCAACGATTCTGCCGCAGCAGCAGAAGGGTTAAACCACCCGAATACCAGGCAACTGATAATAAACCGTCCAATTATCACAGACGTCCCGGAAATTACCAGCAACAACGTCGCCACATCAACGAGGTATCAACCGACGAGCTGCATACATCGACACCGCCAGACAGAGCCGCCGACGACTTTAACCCTCTGTCATTCGATGTCGTTCAAGTATCATCGCTGTGTTTTGATCAAAGTCGCGACGAAGCATATGCAACAGTGAATATACAGTTGGACAACCGTCCAGGCGTACACAACTTGAAGTTGAAGGTCGACACAGGTGCACAGGGAAATACCCTTCCACTCCGTACCTTCCGAAATATGTACCCTGAAAAGGTCAACGGCAACACGCTTCCGACAGCAATCGCCAATAGAGCCAACTCCGCTAGACTGACAGCATACAATGGAACTCCAATCCCATGCAGTGGCATAGTGGACATTCCATGCAAATACAATGACTCAGAATGGTATAAAACATCGTTCTACATTGTAGACGTAACAGGCCCGGCTGTTGTAGGATTACAGTCATGCGAGAAGCTGAAGCTTGTTACTATGCACTGTGCTGTATCATCTACAGTAGACACCGACAGCTCATCGAAACAAGAGGAACAACTCAAAAATAACACGTACACCACAAACACGTCAATACAAGAGCAGAAACTCCAAAACATCGACGACTTGAAACGACTATACCCTGAGCGTTTTGATCGCATCGGATGCTTCCCGGGAGTGGCCAAGCTTGTGGTCAACGATAGTGTAACTTCACATATCGACGCGCCGCGAAAAACGCCGATAGCATTAAAAGACAAGATCAGGGACGGTATAGATGCGATGGAGAGAGACAACATAATCAGAAAAGTTACGGAGCCAACCGACTGGGTATCAAGCCTAGCCTATGCGACGAAGCGTGACGGCTCTCTCCGCATATGCCTCGACCCTAGACACCTGAACACTGCACTAAAACGACCACATCACAGGATTCCGACCTTGGAAGAATTGACACATCGATTCGCGGGAGCGACGATCTTTTCAAAACTCGATGCTAAATCCGGATACTGGTCCGTCAAGCTAGACCCCAGCAGCCAGTTGCTGACTACGTTTCAATCACCTTTTGGAAGATACTGTTTCCTGAGACTTCCGTTTGGACTAAACGTATCACAGGATATCTTTCAACTGAAGATGGATCAGATATTGGACCGGGTTGACGGAGCAATCGGAATAGCAGACGACGTAGCCGTTTTTGGTCGAACGGAAGCCGAACATGATAAGAATCTTCGGACGCTGATGACAGTTGCTGCCGAAAATGGACTAGTGTTCAACTCATCGAAGTGTCAAATTAAACAGAAGAGCATATCGTTCTTCGGGATGACCTACACCGACAAGGGAGTCCGTCCAGACAGTGCCAAAGTTGATGACCTACAGAAGATGCCACACCCAACTAATAAGAAGGAACTACAAGAATTCCTCGGATTCGTGACATATCTTTCGTCGTTTATCAGCAATCTCTCTCAGAAATCGGCACCACTCAGAGACCTACTGAAAAAAGACGTACCATTCATGTGGGAGGCTCATCACCAGCAGTGTTTTGATCAACTTAAGCACACAGTAACTGACAAAACAACGCTGCAATATTTTGACACCAGCTTAACGCCGACGATCCAGACCGACGCTAGTCTCAGAGGCCTTGGTTCTGTTCTACTACAAGACGAGAAACCCATCGCATTTGCATCCAAGTCGCTATCCGATGCCGAGAGAAGATATGCATGTATAGAACGCGAATTGCTAGCAGTTGTTTTCGCGGTTCATCGGTTCCATACATATGTTTATGTACGTCACTTCAACGTTTACACCGACCACAAACCGCTAGTGATGATTATGCAAAAACCACTCACCAGCGCACCACCGCGACTGCAGCGCATGCTGTTGAAACTACAGGGCTACGATTTCGCATTACATCATATCAAGGGGAGTGACATGACTGTGGCTGATACACTATCGAGACTACCAACCAACAACGGGAAAACAATCGATCTGGACATCCGTGTTGACCATGTACAGTTCAGCACAGACAGACTAACCAAAATACGCGACGCAACTCAAAGAGACATAACTCTAACTGCACTCAAAGAGATTATCGTGAGTGGATGGCCGGATTCGATCAAGGAGGTACCGCAACAGATACGCGAATACTTTGCCTTTCGCGATGAACTCTCCGTTGAGAATGGCATTATTCTTAAAGGGGCAAGAATAATCATACCAGGCGAGGTTCAGAAAAACATTCTTGAACAACTACACTACAGTCACATGGGCATCGAGAAAACCAAATTACGTGCGCGTGACTGCGTGTATTGGATGAATATCAACAAAGATATAGAAGAAGCTGTCAAGTCGTGTCCGATTTGTCAAACTCACCAACCATCACAACAAAATGAAACGTTACACCCACATGAAATACCAACGAAACCATGGGACGTTGTGGGGACTGATCTATTCCACTTTGGAACCAACGAGTACCTGATCGTTGCTGACTACTTCAGCAAATTCTTCGTGATCCGAAAGTTACCGCTACATTACACCAGCCACGCAGTAATATCAGCGATGAAACAGATATTCAGTGAGCAAGGGATACCCCGACGCGTATTCAGCGACAACGGGCCGCAGTATTCAGCATCTAGTTTCAACGAATTCGCAAACGAATGGTGCTTTGATCATTTTACGTCATCGCCGAGATACCCGAAATCGAACGGGTTTATAGAACGCCAGATCAGAACAGTTAAATCGGGTTTGAAGAAGTCGAAGGACGCGGGAAGTGATCCAGATCTGGCGATGTTAAGCATTCGCTGTACACCGATCAACCACAACCTGCCAAGTCCAGCAGAACTTCTATCCGGCCGAAAATTTCGATCTAACGTCTTATCGAAAATGAACAATGTGACCAACGACGACACCCGAGAGCAGCTTATCCAGAGACAGACATCACAGAAACTGTACCACGATCGGAATGCACGTGATTTACCACCACTGATCCCCGGACAAACTGTTACTGTTCAAAATCACGAAACTCTAGCGTGGGATCCAGCTACGATACAAGAGCAGTGTGACGAACCCCGATCCTACATCCTAACCAAACCCAACGGATCCGTTTTTCGAAGGAACCGAGTCCAGATAAGAGACATTCCAAAAACAGTATGTGACCCATATCAACCACAGCCAATGGGTGATACACCAGAGGCGGTGACCACACTAGAACATGATGATCATGTTCCCAACGCCGCTGATGGGCCTACATACAGAACACGATCTGGAAGACTCAGTAAACCACCAGTTAAATACACTCAATAAACTCCCAGTGAAATATACATTCTGTAAAAAGGGAGATGTAACATATTCTGCTTATGATCAATCTGGACTACCGTAGTTAATATATTGGACCTTGAACTAGTTTACCATTGATATGTATTCTACGCCACACGCTTGTCTATGTACACAGATCCGCAATATAATCGAACTTATATGATACAAACTCTTCTCATCCTTATACCATGACACATCTTTATACATAGAGTAACTCTGGGTATACATATACACCTCACCAACGGCAATACAGCCCTTTTATATATACCAATGCCACGCAAACATGGCCATTCACACACTACAGGCTTGAAAAAACTCCTCACTCAAGACAATTCAGCCACCCACTGTATACCCATACACAACATTCGTGGTCATAAAGTCACTCCTTGTTTACCAATTATCTCGGAGCTTATTATGATAACTAAGGGGTTAAAAATGAGAAAATAATTAAAAAGCATAATAATTTATTTAAATTAGCCAAACGAACTAATCCAGACAAGGCAATTCTAATTAAATTAGACATGTTGTTGAATACAAATGGACATGCTTAACAAACATACACTAAACATGCTATACAAACATACACCATATATGCTATACAAACACATACAAGAAGCATGCTACACAAACATACTATACTATAGGGACATGCTACACAAACAAGAACATCTTTAGTTTAATTTGTTATAATTGTATACAAGGCCATATAAAGTTCCATATTCGATGTATGGATTTGAATTTGCAATTTAATACCACAGGGTTGGGAGGGTGGGATAGCAAATTTTTTATCGTCTTTGCCTCGTCAAGATTAATTCAAAAGTGATTCATAAAGAAAGATCAAAATTCGCGCGAAATTGTTGAAAAAGAGTTCAGCCAATGAGATTCGAGGAATATATGTCACTCACGTGTGAACGTGCATCGGTGAACATGAAAAGCTGTCATGCGCGTACCGTGCTAATTAAGTAATTTGTATTAAAATTTAACCAATTCACCTCACCATTGGCCATACGACCACTCCCTGTAAATATATTGGCCACACCCATGGTCATATAGCCAATAAATATATACAATGTACATACACACCCCACCAATGCCTATTATAGTCACTCCTGGTATACTTTGACACCTCATAATTGACCATACAGACCTTCTAGATATAGCAATACAACGCACAGCACCTCACCATTGGCATACAGTCTCTCCCTGTACACATTTTGTTCACACCAATGACCATATATCCACTCAAGATATACATATACATCCCACTCATGACCATAGAGTCAATTCAGGTATACATATGGATATACCAATAACCTGCATGACCATTCGTACACTCCATATTTGCCCATGACAATTCAGCCACTCAACGTATTCTCACACACCCCATCCATCATCATACAGCTACTCTCTGTACACCTATACATACACCAAAGACAATACAGCCACGGCAGAGATGCATATACATCACATATACAACCAAGACCACAAGGGCACTTCATATATACCCACATGCCACCAATGACCATCCAGCTACTCCAGGTATGCATATACACTTCAACAATAATGACCGTAGTCATTCCATGTACACATTATGTACATTACACATAAGCAAACAACCACTCCCTATTTATTCATACATCCACAGTCCCACACATGATCATACAGCCAACATATGTATACATGTACATATACATCCATCCATGCCAATAGTTACCCAAGGTACGCAAGTATATCTCAAACACTACCACACAGTCACTCTATAGATACATAAACAACACACAGATGAATATACAGCTACTATCATACCCAAACACCACTTCAATAACCATACAAACAATCCGTGTATAGCTATTCACCTCACACATGACCATACAGTCACCCCTTGTAACCCTATACATCTCACCGTGGACACACTACCCCATCACCATATAGCCACTCCTTCGCACCATTCGTGAACATACAATAACTCCCTGTAGAACTATTCACCTCACCTATGATCACACATTCACTCCCTGGCTGCCATTTTGACATACACCATATATTCAGTTAATTGTCATGCTAATGGTCGAGAATAACCACATATGGTTTCACTCAGTTCCGTTTAGACGTTCTGCCCATTTCCATTCAAAAATATGGCCAGAGTCCCAAAAGACATTTTTGGCAAAATTCCATACTGCAGTACGGTACATCATTTTAAATGAATTTGTCAAGCCTCAGAAGGTACAGGGACAACGAGAATGAAACATGTAGTAGTTGGTGGATTAAGAAACATGATTAATAACCAAGTGAGTTACAATTTGCTAACTCTTGGGAACAGAATAATCATGTTCAGGATATATGTAAACAGAAATATTTTTTTTTTAACAGATTTGGTTGCCATTTTGGAAGCCATCTTGAGTAATTTTGTCTAAAAACACATTAGCGTGACACAAACCTGAAAAGTGAATGTTTGCTGATTTTTATGTCAAGTTTGTGATAGAAAAATCCAATAATTCTAGTAATGTCAGTGGTTACGTTAGTAACACTCAACCATTGTGCATCCGAAATGTTAGAATTTAATGTACGGTATATAAGACAGAATAGACAATTGTATTAAGCGAATACATGGCATGTTGGGCCAATATTTACTTTTACCAGGTTTTGATCGCCATTTTCAGACCAAGTGACAATTTTGGTTCCATTGAGTTGAAATATTCATAAGCCATGGTATGCCTCACTTAGTTTGCACAATTATGTCCATTTCTTGTTAAAATATGACTAAAATCCTAACGATGATTTTTTGGTGAAATTTCCTAACAAGTTCTGTAAAATATAATTTTTTAGGGATTGGAAGGGGCTATATATGACATCATGAATGGCATATTTCATTGCTCCAATGATCAATTAATATATGAACCAGTTCCATACAGCAGAAACTGATCTAGAAGATATTAGTGAAAAAACTTCAAATTGTCCACTTATGGCTACCATTTTGACAGCCATCTTGGACGGGAGTTCCAATTTTACCCTAAAAATGTGGCATTATTTCTCGCAGAATCATACTTAAAAGAGGGGTTAAAGTGAAATTTCAGCGTGGCTCCATATCTAATATCAATTAGTATGTGAAGATGTGCATATGTGCAAATTTTCAAGCTTTAGTCACAATTTGAACAATTGCTTTGAAAATTGGACTTAAAGGTACTCAATCCGATAAAACTCCTCTCAATTACTATTTCAATGGCTTCGGGGGTCAAAAATATTTGATTCGAGTCGAGGAAGTCACCCATCAAAGCTCAGATTTGTTAGATATCGATTTTAGAAATCTATTATTTTTCATTATCGGGAATTCTTTCTGGCCCAGAAGACAGTCAAAATTTCGTTATTATTACCACTTGATTATAGAGTTATCCATCCTTGTCTGTTTGAATAGAGTTTTGGCGTAAAATCTCGAGCAGGTTACCAAATTGACGGCAGTTATTAGTACTCATCTCGAGCAATTAACAATTTTCAAAAATCAATATCTAATAACTCTGAGCTTTGTTTGATTGGTTCCTCGACTCGAATCAAATATTTGTTACCCCCAAAGCCAAAGAAATAGTAATATAGGACCCTCTGATCGGATTGTTGTTGTTGGAATCTGTTGAGATGGGGACCCTCTTTACGGATTGAGTACCTTTAATCTACTCCACTATACCAGAGACTTGAGCTTTAGAGAAAAACTGTTATAAACGGACCCTGGTACATCAGTATTATAAGACCTCCTTATAATTTTAAATAATTAAAAATATATACCTCCCATATAATTATAACAGACAGCACTGTATTGTTTGCCACAGCTCATATTGTTCCCGAGTGATGTAATATCTAATGACTGTTGGTATTGCATGTCACAGCTCATATTGTTCCTGAGTGATGTAATATCTAATGACTGTTGGTATTGCTTGTCACAGCTCATATTGTTCCTGAGTGATGTAATATCTAATGACTGTTGGTATTGTTTGTCACAGCTCATATTGTTCCTGAGTGATGTAATATCTAATGACTGTTGGTATTGTTTGTCACAGCTCATATTGTTCCTGAGTGATGTAATATCTAATGACTGTTGGTAGTCCACATTATCACTGAATATTTATTCGAATATTGAGTATCGGTACGGAATTACTATAGTACGGTAATTTGAACTATTCTCGGGTGCTTGCTTGTCAACAACTTTTTTTAAAGTTAGATTTTCTCCAGAAATGTTAACGGATTCCGAAGAAGAAGACGTAGTAGTGAAGAAGAAACATAAGAAGACAATAAATTCTTCTTCAGATGAGGACCCTACCATGGTATGCATCGGAAACAAACGTAGATTTACACCTAGTTTATTGAACTAATTCACCAGGTCAGGGAGAACCCAAAATCGATGTACTAAACCTCGATTTGTGTAAAAAACCTCGATCGAGGTTCTTCAAGCCCAAGTGACCACTGGTGATATAGTGTGGAGTATGTCATCTTACACCTATGGGAGGCCAAATTCACATTTAATAATTAATTGTGCTTGATTGCGCTTAAGCACAATTAATTATTAAATGTGAATTTGGCCTCCCATACGGCCATAGGCATAGGTTAGATCATCATCATGCCATGAATTTCTACTCAAAGCTGACGCCCGCCCGCCCTAGAGTCATGGCATGATCTACCCATAGGTGTAAGATGAAATACTCCACACTATATCACTTACACTATATTACTTCCATTAGTATCATATTTAATTTAGAGTGTACTGTTTCCCCTTATTATAGGCTTATATCATCATCATTCATGGGTGTATGTTTTGACCAGTGGTCACATGGTCTCGAAGAACCTCAATCGAGGTTTTTTACACAAATCAAGGTTTAGTACATCGATTTTGGGTTCTCCCTGACCTGTTCACACCTGGCCCGCGATCGAATCGCCTACTAGTAATCTCTACCACTGTACGGTGTACCAGTGTCTACCACTACTAGTACTAGTACTAGACTAATAGTCCAACACATTAGGAATGTAGCATTGTAGAATTCACACCAGTCTCGCGTAGTGACACGGGTCATTGTCATAGTGTTTTCTACATAAATGAGGCCCCCACCCCCTTTTCGTACCGGTACGCCGTATTCCATGCCCTGTTATGAGGTACCGGTACACCGTATTCCGGCCCCTCTGTTAGGGGGTATTTTTGGAATACCGGTATTCGTACGCCGACCTTCGACACCTTCCAAAAAAATGATCATAATAATAAAATAAATGCGATATTTGTCACAATAAATTCACGGTTTGACATACAGGTCGTCGATCAGTCATCGTCATTTTAGATCATTTTAGACGTGGACACTGCGGGATGACCGGCGTTCGTACGGCAATAGAAAATTTATCCCGAAAATTCCATATGGCTGTTAACTGGTATTCCGTATTCCACCCTCTGTGTTAAGTGGTATTCCGTATTCCATGGGGGGTGGGGGTGGGGGCCTCATAAATGCACACGTGTTGATATTTTTTTGTAAGTTCATTTTCTTCCGTTCATCGATCAGACAACCATCATGTTACGGTGCAGTTCTTTTGGTCCCTGTTTAGGTAAGATCAATATGCGACCGAAGAAAAATAGTTAGGAATTGAAGCAGAGGTGCAATTATTTACGGCAAAATTTCAATCCCGCGCCAACTGAGACAGGTACAGGACATTTCGTACCGTGGTCGTTTTGTCCCTGGACGTTTCGTACCATAATTTTTGGTCGTTTCGTACCATAATTTTTGGTCGTTTCGTACCGCATTGTTTGGTCGTTTCGTACCATGTAGGAAATCAATTGGTCGTTTCTACCATGTGTTGAAAATGTGGAAAACAGCAACATTTTAACAGTATTTTATATATACAGTTAGAATGGACTGCTATTTTCTCGAAAATAAGAACAAGTTTGAAGTATAATTATTCATGTTTTGGAATGCGGCGAAAGATCTTACTGATTACCACCTGCCTTCTTGATCACACCTCTTCGTGAGTTGTTTTTGTTGGAATCCTATAAGTAACATGAGATCCCCCATTATTTCATCATTCATCTCACAATCATGTCTGATTTTCTCTCCGACGTTTATTGTATAGACTGTTCTAGAGAGGTTCGTCCGCGTCAACACAGTCTTCAATGTGAAGGTTAGTACTCGTATATATTATACAATTTTATTATGAAAATCGACTTAACTTAATAATTAAAAAATTGAATATCGATACAAATCTGTACAAATTTATACATAGGATATAGATATGAATATTAATGTAAATGATTATTTATGCTTTAACCAATATTGAAAATATTTGTTCTCATAAAATAAAATAAAATAATAGACTGAATTATTATGACAATAAAACAAAAACAATCAAAAAAGAAAGATCGGCAATGGCTAAATTATATGATTAAATTAATTATTTCAATTATATATATTATATAAGCAGAATAATTATTTCAATTAGCAGAATAGCAGAATAATGGTATTATTAGCAGAATATATATAACAAACTTGGCCTTTAATGGCATATATCTTATTTATGTTTATATATTCTTTTCCTTTTTGCAGGCTACTGCGAAAGCTTTATGCTTTGCCGCTCCTGCCAGCCGAGCACAACCGACCAGCATTTATGAGGATGCGAGACCACCCGACAGCCAAAATCGGCAACATGCCGTTGATCTATGAATATGTGGAGAGACAGTGGCTGGACTCCCGATGCCTACCGATGGAATCGTGTTGTGTTTACGGGCGTTCCATCAGAACCAACAATGACACCGAGGGATGGCATAGACGCATCCAATACAAGAACAAAGCAACAAACATCCCGTACAACATCCTGGTCCCAATGCTCAAGAAGAAATCGGCAACAACCGACATGACACTGAAGTTAGTGAGTGACATGAAAAATTATCAAAGAGTCCAGTATCGGGAAAACCAAGCGCAGCTCTTCTGTTTGTGGAACAACTTTGAAAACGGCGGTATCTCCACTAGTGGACTTTTGAAGGCATGTGCAAAATTGTTTGCGCCATCAGTTGCTGAATGTTAATCATTTTGTTGTATAAAATAATGTTGTTAATGTTAATATGTTATTGTTATTTTAAAATAAAGAATAAAGTATGAAATTAACACTGTTTTCCCCCCATTCCCAACATGGTACAACACACGGTACGAAACGACCAAACGATTTCCTACATGGTACGAAACGACCAATTGATTTCCTACATGATATGAAACGACCAAACAATGCGGTACGAAACGACCAATAATTATGGTACGAAACGACCAGACGGTACGAAACGTCCAGGTACGAAATGACCACGGTACGAAACGTCTAGAATCCACTGAGACTGGTGTGCATTTATGTATACGGTGTGCATAAATTTATGTATAAAACGTTACGACAACGGCCCCATTAGCCATACTGTGGTACTACCATAGTATGGAAAGCCAAATTCACATTTAATAATGAATTATGCTTAAGCGCAATTGATTGCGCTTAAGCAAGCACAATTATTTGCGCTTTAAAAATGCAAATACCACATACTGTGCTTAAGAACAAATAGGGCATTTATGCTTAAATGTAATGAATTGCGCTTAAGTGCAATTAATTGCGCTTAAGCGTAATTGTAATTGTAACTACTATCGCTGAAGGGGTCACTCTCACCAAAAAAAGTGCTGAAGGGTACACAAGATTTCAAAATGTGCTGAAGGGTACACATGGTTTGAAATGTCGTTCTAAATGACATTTAGTTTTCGTATCTGCCATGATTTCTGTTAGAGAATAATTGTTTACGTTCCAATGAACATTAAAATTAACTGAAAACAAACTGCTAATGGGCGCCAGACTTTCAGAAACACAGTTTAAGTAACGATGTTAGTGGCGATCACAAATCCTGTGTACCCTTCAGCACATTTTAAACCCTGTGTACCCTTCAGCACTTGTTTTGGTGAGAGTGACCCTTTCAGCACTACTATCTAACCTACCCCTAAACTATTGGCATGACCTGGTGTATCACCTGGCAACACAAGAGGAGCATTGGGCTAATTATAACCTGTTTTAATTAGCCTGAGTACTCAACAGTCAGCTGTGAGAATATGTACAACAATGATAATCCTAATTACATATAACTAACACAGAGGGAAATGCTACTGCGAGTAGCCCCAACTAATACAGAAGATAATATAATGCTATCACAAGTCGCCCCGACTAAAACAGAAGGTAATACTATTGCGAGTCAGTCCTGAAATGCGAGTCAGGAAATGAATTTTATCTTTGTTATGAAAGTTGTACATTGAGTCATATCCGGAAGAACGCAAAGGGACACATTATGACCTCCCGCCATTGGTTACCATTTGATTAACAGATTCGCTGGAACTCGGTTAGAAAAGCCAAATTCCACAGCCGGCTGGTACGAATACAGTTACAATACAATACTGTCAGTGCTAAATGCTCTTAATCTTTCAGTTGAGTGTAAATCTATATTATTATTTATAAAACAATGTTTAAAAGATCAAAATGTGCGCGAAGCGAGTAAATGGGCCTCAATGCCCCTACGTTGCTGAAAAAAGGTTCCGGAAGGGAGCATGTTTGAGATCAAAATGTGTGCAAAGCGCTGGCCCCTATATAGGCAGTGCACAAAGGGGCTGTGCAGGCCATGTACAAAGGGTCCACATACCCCTCTGCCACATTCAAGCTATCTGATTTGAGACCTGTAAAAGTTGTCAACAATCTGATCAAAGAGTAAGGCTATTTAGGATCAAAATGTGCACACATGCCCCTACATGTATATATAGGTAGTGCACAAAGGGACCGCAGAGCATGTTCCATATGTGCAAGTTTTCATGTATATGTTGGGTTGGGGTTACAAATACAGTTCTTAGTGAAGTCTATTGTTCCCACGCGTTCAGTGACAAAAAAAGAGAGGTATGCTATTCCATTTGTAATAAAAATGAGAATTTGTTCATTACCGCGAACAGCAGAAGTTGAACAAAGAACATTTAAATACCCGTCATTTTTGGCGATGCATTCCCCAAGTGTGTTAATAACTGAGCTACAGTCAGTGACGAAGATATTGCTTTCATGCTACATACATCAATTCACAGACTTCAAAATTAGCCATAGATCGATTCAAATGATGTGAGCTTATTGGTTAGAAGCACGGTTGAAGTTTGAATATGGGTGAGGTTTGCCCATTTTTACTGGAGTTGTGGTTCTTGTCGATAGACTTAAAATATACCAATTTTGGTTTCCGGATGACAACTTCAGTTTCAGTTATTTGGTTATTTTCAAATGAGGTATATGGATTACTCACATGACAATACAGGTCGAGTTTGATCATGGGTGCTATGACCCCTTGTTGACTTAGAATTTCCTGTTTATTTTCGTTCTGGATGATATCTTCATAGACTTATAATTTACTGATTATTCTGGTGTCCAATCAAATAAAACCTGTGTGTTAACAACATAGGTGATTGTTCCTAGAATAAAAAAGCAGCCTTTTATTCTTAAGTATTGTATATATTCTTAATGAATCCATATATTTATTGTAGACTCCTACATGTACCACGCAGATGGAGCTCAGCAGCAGAAGCTCTGAAAGAATCAAGAAAAAAAGAGACCGAGTGTTCCACCTCCCATCAAGAGAAAAGATTTGGGAGAATATTCCATCAACAAAATCACCCACAGTCAAGCTATCTGATTTGAGACCTGTGAAAGTTGTCAACAATCTGATCAAAGAGTAAGGCTATATGTGAATAGTTACATCGTCCATCAGATTTTTACTGAGTAAATGTTGATGCAGGGCTCCCGTGGCCTTGGAAAATATGAGATAGCCTTGAATTTGATAAATAACTATTCAAGGTAGCTTGGATCATGCTTGAATTGCTGTGGGAGGTCTTGAATAGCATTGGATTATCAGTGATGTTTTCTCCACTTACTGGACTTTTAATTGATATCATTGCATTTAACTGTATTTATATTAGATATCAATTGTGGATCTTGAAAAAAAGTTAAAGATTTTTTTGAGAAATTGCCTTAAATGTTTGGTCTTGCAAAAACTTGAAAATAGTGGAGAAATTTATTGAATTAGTCCTGACCTGCAGGAACCCTGAGCAAGCCTTGAAATAGGGTGTCTGTCATTTGCAGAATGAGGTCCCCAGAGGGTGAATTTAGTGATTCTACCCCGCATAGCGGGCTAGCATCACCAAATTCACCCTCTGGGGACCTCATTCTGCTTACACCTCAGTAGAATGAGGTTCCCAGAGGGTGAATTTGGTGATGCTAGCCCGCTATGCGGGGTAGCATCACTAAATTCACCCTCTGGGAACCTCATTCTGCAAATGACAGACACACTATTTCAAGGCTGACCTGCAGGAACCCTGAGATAATACTTATCATGCAGACAACTAGAGGAATCAGGGAGCTAAATGTGTTCTGTCGGGGAGCGAGTACACCGTGGAATGCTAAAGGTGAAGGTAACTGAAGAATGACCTTCACCTGATACATGCAACACGTTATTAAAGGATGACATCGCGTTTATTTGATTTGTACATAATATCTAAATAATTTAAACTGGTGAATGAATGGGGGGATGGATTTTTGTGAGCGGGAAATTTATTTAACTAGCTGCTGTAGTTCTGGGTTTTTCCAGATCAAATTTGGCTGCGAGATAGCCCTGTCGTAGACTTGGGGATTTATTTTAAAAAGTAAACACATGACCTATGATTTTTCTTGCATTTTCGTGATCAACTTGTGTCAATCTAGCTGGATAAACATCACTGGTATGGCCTGCAGGCTTCAATTCAGTGAATTTGGCCGAAACGTTAACACTGTCGCCTATGGGAAACCATTTAGTTCAGTGATTCCTAGATGATGCCATTAATCTCTACACTGGCCCGCAGAGATCATACTCCACCATTTCAAAATCTGGGAACTTTCTGATGTTCTGACAGGGAAGTTTATAACATCGAAAACAACAGTGCATCTAAAATATTTCTAGTTAACACTTTCAGTGCCAAGTCCGATTTTTGTATCTACCCATATTTGCTCTTTCCATCAATATATCACATTATGATAATCAATAAATTTGAAAAATGATCAAGGAAATATGGGTAGATACAAAAATCGGACTTGGCAATGAAGGGGTTAAATATATTCCTTAACCCTTCCATGACTGGAGCTTCCTGAAATTTTCGAAAACCCTATGCCAATGCATTCTCATATATTTGCGAGTCTCCCATAGGGAGCCTCACATAAATATTACTCTTGTAAGCCAGTGCATTCGCTTATATATGTGAGGCTCCCTCTGGAAGTCAATATTCACCTCGGCCTATGGTCTTGGTGAATATAATTATTGACTTCCTCGGGTTGACAATTCCTATATTGTTCTTATACCAATCATACATATCGCGTAAATAGCATGTTATTGTCAAGTTCATATGCCGTGTAAGCAAACAAAAGCAATATTATGTTACAGTACTCTACAAAAAGAGTGTGCTACAAAAATTACGGGTGACAAACATGACCTGCAGGACAATCTTGTGAAGAATTAGTAAATTATTAGTGCCTCTTCAAGTAATTTAAAATAATTATTAGGTAAACAGCACCTATTGCATGACATTCTCCAGAGAAAGTTACCATCTATCTTTTGAGCTGATTATAAATACTCTTTATTGCTAATTATTAGTGCCCCTTTAAGTCATTTGAGGTCAACGGTACCTATCCCGTGTCATGTTACCTATATATGTGCACAAAGTCTCCCCGCAAATCTTGTGAGCTGATGACAAACGCTCTTTATTGATCATGCAATTTATTAGTCCCTCATTAAGATGTCATCTGAGGTCAAAGGCCCCTACGATATTTCCCTGGTCATGTGAACATATGTCTACCAATTTTCATACGTATATCTTCTAAGCATATAATGAATGCTATGTATTGCTCATCTGAGGTCAAACATGACGGGTGACAAACATGATTGCAGGAAAATATCATCACCTCTGATAACGATATAAAGAAAGCCGGCAAATGGTGCGCAAGAATTTGTCCGGAAGTTAGCTTTGGCATGGATGCCACTGAAACCACATTCGTCTTTTATCATTTTGTACGCATTATATCAGTGAAACTATCGCCTTGATAACCTTTTAGTGTGGTCGTGGGAGAGTTGAACCTGGAATAAATTGGAGCTGATTTTTGTGTCATTTGATACAGAAAAACACCAGGGACAACATATCCATAATCCGCAAAAATCTGCTCATGGGAAATTCAGGACCCAAGATGGCGTCCACAATGGCTATTGGTATCGGAAAAATGCTGAATTTCTGTGGTAAATGCTCCAAATAATGCCAAATTTGTAATAAAATGAAATATACACAAACACAAACCATATCTCTATAATATCTGTCATAAAATAGCCACCAAAATGGACAAACCGAATGAAATTTAAATTTTGTGCAAAACTGAAAACCTAGTCCAATAAGAATGAACAATCACTCAAATTATTCGAGGAAGAATGATTGCAGAGTATAATGGAAACTTTGGATCAAAGATTTACGAATTATCTCTACTGTATCTTACGAGCAAGCAAAAGCATGATATCATGCAATGGTTAAATCTGGACTTTTGATGGGTTGGTTCCTCGACTCGAATCAATTATTTTTTACCCCCGAAGCCATGGAAATAGTAATTTGCGAGAGATAATTCGGATAATGCATCTTTAACTACTGCTTTGTGATTGACTTACAAGATCAGCATATGATTAAATTATTTCAGTATAGACACCTACACTTACCAGATAAACTTGGTCTAACACATTGACTATATTTATAGCCATATGTCAACTACATGCACTTGTACTTATATTGTGTATATAGAGTGACATATAGGCCCTATTGGCCGGGTGTCATTGAATTGCACTTTATTATTATACCCCCTTTAAAAAAAAAAGGGGGGGTATACTGTTTTGCACCTGTCCATCCGTCCGTGTGTCCGTCCGATGTCTGTTCATGTCATAACTTGAACAGAAGTGCTCGGATCTCAATGAAATTAGGTATGGATGTTCACTACTATGAGGACATTAAATAGAGGGTTCCATCCTTTTGTTCGGATTTTCCATTCTAGAGTTATTCATCTTTGTTTATATGGAAATAGTGGCTTTTTGGTCCGTCTGTTGTCTGTTCATGTCGTAACTTCAACAGTTGTGCTGGGATCTTAACCAAATTTGGTGTGGATGTTCACAACTATGAGGACATTAAATAGAGGTTTCCATCGTTTTGTTCGGATTTTCCATTCTAGAGTTATTCATCTTTGTTTATCTTGAAATGTTGGATTTTTGGTACGTCTGGTATCTGTTCATGTCGTAACTTCAACAGTTGTGCTGATCTCAACCAAATTTTGTACTGATGTTTACTACTATGAGGACATTAAAAAAAGGGTTCCATCGTTTTGTTCGGATTTTCCATTCTAGAGTAATACATCTTTGTTCATCTGGAAAAGTTGGCTTTTTGGTCTGCCTGGTGTCTGTTCATGTCGTAACTTCAACAGTTGTGCTGGGATCTCAATGGAATTTGGTATGGATGTTCACTACTATGAGGACATTAAAAGGAGGGTCCCATCGTTTTGTTCCGCTTTTCCATTTTAGAGTTATTCATCTTTGTTCATCTGGAAATGTTGACTTTTTGGTCCGTCTGGTGTCTGTTCATGTCATAACTTCAACAGTTGTGCTGGGATCTCAATGGAATTTGTTATGGATGTTCACTGCTATGAGGACATCCAATAGGGGGTTCCATTGTTCTGTTCCGCTTTTCCATTCTAGAGTTATTCATCTTTGTTTATCTGGAAATGTTGGCTGTTTGGTCCATCCGATGTCTGTTCAGCTCATAACTTGAACAGTAATGCTCGGATCTCAATGAAATTTTGTATGGAAGTTCACCACTATGAGGACATTTAATGGCACATTCAAATGTTTGTTTTGGTTTTTTGTTCTATAGTTATTCATCTTTGTTTATATGAGAATGCTGATTTATGGGTCCATATGTCTGAGTATAGCCATCATAAGTTATAGATGTGCCCACACTAGGCGGTATGCCACAAGGGGGTATGCACCGGACGACAATTATATAGGCCCTATTGGCCGGGTGTCATTGAATTGCTCTTTATTATTGCAATTATGTATAAGCTCATGCATGTCACTATAATAAATAAACCATTCATTCATTCAAGCCTTGAAATAGGGTGTCTGTCAGTTGCAGAATGAGGTCCCCACAGGGTTAATTTAGTGATGCTACCTCGCATAGCGGGCTAGCATCACCAAATTCACCCTCTGGGGACCTCATTCTACTAAGGCCTAAGCAGAATGAGGTCCCCAGAGGGTGAATTTGGTGATGCTAGCCCGCTGTGCATTCTGCAAATGACAGGCTCACTATTTCAAGGCTTGCATTCATTCCTGGACAGCTCATTTGGGACATCTGCTCCTTTCACAATGTTTTAAAGGCCCACTTAATTTTCGAGTCACCGATTGTTTTTATTATAGTGCCTCAATTTTTTTGACGGTTTTTATAACAATCTATGCCATAAAATATGATTAAAATACTATAATTCATCACCAATTGAAACGTCTGTGTCTCAGAAGATGCCCATAGAGAAATAGAAAACAGCTGAAATCATAAAAAAGATTACCCCTTTTTGGGTCCCAGAATGCAACAGAATTCAAACTAAAAGTGTATTTTCAATGGAAGGGGAATAACCCTATCTTTAAAATATAGAGTTATTCCCCCCTCCATTGAAAATAATACACTTTGCACAACAAAACCAGATGAAACACAAAAACACATCGGTAACTCAACAAAAAGAGTTTATTACACCGGATAAGTTGATAATACAATGTTTTGGAGCTTCCTCTTTCAAATGGTATGTAAAATAGCATATATCTTATATATGTGATCTGGGGGTTCGAAAATTAAGGGGGCCTTTAATTGTTATCTTTTTCACCTTTTGTTTACAGATATAACAGATATAATTATGATGCAGTTTCTTCCATCAGTGACAATTCGGACGTAGACTTCATAAATGACGCCTCATCAGATTCAGACCAATCCACAGAAAACTCTGAGGTAAATGCACATACTGGACAATTCTGAGTCTCTTTTAATACTTTGATGATGGGACCTGTGCTGGTGCAGCATTAAAGATCCTGTGCCAGTTCATTCTCTTATATATGTGAGTCTCCCATAGGGAGCCTCACATATATAAGAGAATGCACAGGCTTACAAGATCAAGGTAAACACTGTTAAGCCAGATTTGTTCAATGAGAGATAAATTTTTTCCAAAACCAATTACACATACTAAAATGAATATAAAATAATAGACCATTGATTACGAGAAGGGGGCTCCTTATTTTAATATTTACCCAATATTTATTATTTTATAACAAGATATCATGGGGTGGGTCTGGCATCTGATGAGCAAAAAATTTGCACTGAACAAAAAAACTTTTTTGATAAGTTTCATTAAGCTTACATGATTGGGGTGGTTAAAAAGCCTTTTGTTCCCTTTGTCTGTTTCATCCTACTGTCTTGACATTTAATTTGAGTATGAACTACCTGTAGAATCAGTTCCTGATAAAATACACTTTTCAATTTAAAATTACTGCTGATGTATGTTATTGTAATACCATTTTTTGTCTTCCAACACATATACACATATAGTGCACATAATGTCAAAATATGAATCTCGTACTTGTGTAACAGGATATCTCCCCCTGGATACCCTCCCCCTTTGAAAAAAAAGGCATGCACTCAATATTTGGAAAATTTGGAAATGATTTATTAGCCTTGTCGTTCTAGAAATCAGATATGAGTTGGAGTTCCAGAGATGTAAATCTGATAAGGTTATCATTGGCTTTTAAAAGACTCTGGACAATTATCTGCCATTTATTAGGGAGAATATTTTGAATTTAGAGATGTATTCGGGGCTCAAGGTGAATTTCTATGATGCCTATAATGCTTTTAATTTACACTCTATCATGAAGTGAACCAACAATGAACACTATTATTTTGTTTGAAGTTCTATTTTATTAAAAGAGCACAAAGCAATGTTATTTGAGTGTACATTTGTATTACATGTATATACATGTTTACATGCACTTGAATCGGTTTTAATTTATATCATTGATATATGGAACTCATTTAAACATCTAATTCTCAAACCACATATGAGAGGGGTGTGTAGTTGGAAATATCAAGGTGTACAGCCCCACTGAGACCCTCTAAATACGATCTGTTTAGAACTACATGTTTTAAAGTTATATTGACAAGTACTGACTGTTTTGGTCTTCAGAGTCCCAGTCTTCTCACTCTTTACAGTCGGGTGAATTCTCAACAGTCATTGACTATCTTGTTCTCGATCATTATCGATGCCCACTAATCCACTTAGCACATTGCCGAAAAGATTTTTGTGATAGGCCGTCCGTAACTAAAGTTATGCCGATTCATGTGAATGAATATTCCATTATGGATTAAGCAGTTTGAATAATTAATATTCCCTCTTGTGACATCACAAGGGGGACTAGCAATTGACTTTTATCTACCAGCGGTAATCAATAACTGATTGTTTATACAGAAACGGCCGGGTATGGGTAATTTATCCCGGGGAATCTTATTAGATGGGTCACGTCCCGTTGACATTAGGTGTCTTCAGAGTCCAAGTCTTCGCAGTCACATGAGCGACTCCACAGTTATTGACTGTCTTGTTATTATGACAATGTCCTAGGATACTTGGAAGCTTCAAATGGTTAGGCATTAATGATTTGGAACTCTCAGTTAATTTTTTTTTTCAGGGAGATCGTCGAGGCAAAAAACAAAGAAATCCACCTAAATGTGTGAGAAGACTAATAGCCGACTCCGATGAAGATCTCAATGAAGAACGGTCCAACCAACAAAATAACGGAAGCTTGGATTCTCAGTTATATGGTGCTGATGAAAACTCACTAAATGGTGTTGACGAGATGTCTAACTCCCAACCGTGTACTGTAGCGGAGATATCACAGAGCATTGAGAGTGATCTCGGCTCTCAGCAAAAGTCTTGCTTAAAACACAAGTCTAAAAGAACAATCGACTCAGACAGTGATGACACATCTGATAGTATATCAATCCTTCAACCTCCCAATGGTAAATTAAAAAACAATTCTGACAACGACCAGGTTAGAAGAACAATCGACTCAGATAATGATGACACATCTAACCAGGTTAGGAGAACAATCGACTCAGACAGTGATGACACATCTAACCAGGTTAGGAGAACAATCGACTCAGACAGTGATGACACATCTAACCAGGTTAGAAGAACAATCGACTCAGATAATGATGACAGTTCTGATAGTATCTCAATCCTTCAAGTAGGTTCCAATCATAAGACGAAGAATTATTCTGACAATGCCCAGGATAGAACACTAATTATTGACTCGGATAGTGATGACTCAGATGATAGTGTGCCACTCCTTCAATTACCGTCAGCTGCCAAATTTAAAATGAAAAATGGTTCTGCCAATAACCATTCAGAGTATTCTAAAAATGCGTTCCGAAGATCGTGTAACAAAACTAATGAAACATTTGAATTTGATACAAAGGATTCAGGTTCTTCTAAAAGTGACGTATTCCAGAAATCATGTACTACGAAAAGGAGAATGGTTGAATCTGACAGTGACGATACAGGTCCTGGCAACAATAATCTAGTCCAATCATCCAGCAAGTCTAAAAGGATGGTTCAATCGGATAATTCTGATTCTTCAAATAGTGATCCAGTTACGCAGTCGTGTAGCAAAGCAAGACATCATTCCAAAGGAACTATCCAATCAAATAGTGACGATTCTAGCAGTGATCAGGCTTCTGATGCCACTGTTGATTATACTAGCAATCGAAAAAGAGATGATTCAGGGCTAGTTAGTTCTGACGAGTCAGGGGACGAAGGTGTAGGGAGGGTGTCAGAGAGGGCGAAGGAACAATCTGATTTGAAGAGAAGAAAGAAGGAGGATTTGTTTAAAAAATTCAACGAAGCTCGTGCTCAGAGAAAAAAGTCTCACTAATTTGAGAATGCGTCTCAGCTATAGGAGTGTTCAGACCATGAAATCCTTTGAAAACATCTCTGCAATATATTTAATCCCAAATTTCTTGAAACATCCTCTGTCAGTATACATACAATACATGAATGCACCATAGCACCGTAGCTTTCAGTCTATACTGACAAGGCCCAAGGGTCGATACGTCTGTGGCGCGAGGCTGTTTTATACGACTTGATAGACACTGGTCATGCTAGGACGATCTAGGGATGATGCAATCTCCTTAAAACCTTCAAAATGAGCATGCTCTCTGCCAAAGGGGGAGTTATATTTTCCCTGAATCCTCTTAGTGTGAGCCTTGTCTAGCATGCCGTATAAAACAGCTTCAAAACATAAACGTGTAGCAATTCGCTAGAAGACATGTAGCACGTCGTGTCGTATCAGAGAAATTCTAAAGAGCCAATTGGTTTTATGCATCATACTTCAGTCGAGCTTTTCATGAACTTAGTCATTTTTATACCAATTGACCTGGTGTGACCCGTGTTGGGAGAGTTGTATAAAACAGGCCTTTCAAACAAAATATAATCCACGACCAGTCTCCCAATTCAACTGGGAAGTTACAGCATTTAATATTTCTCTACCTCTGTAGTGAAAATATCTTTTACTTATGAGGGTTTGTTTTGATATTTAGATACATAGGGTTTGGTTTTCATTACCGGTATATAGTCCATTGTACTTTAACCCTTTCTATACTAAACACTCATTGACGAGTAGCACTTTATACTAAACACTCATTGACGAGTAGTGCCCCGAAATGTTCAGATAATAAGTTCAACAAGCTTATAAACATGGTTCGTGCTGCCACTTGCCAAATTTGCCAATGGCAAAAATAATTCACATTTGGCAAAAAATATTCTCATTTGGCAAAAGTTTTGGCAAGTCACTTTTTAATTCCTCAAGTAAGTTGAAAAATATTGGTCAATCAATATCATTCTTTTCACGAAACTGTCACAATATAAATATATTAGTGGTGTTTTATAATGTCTAGGAAAAGTTAACACCTTTGTTAAGATGCAGTTAATCTGATAGCATTAGTATTGATGGTGAGAGATTACCCGCATTTAGTGTGGTGGCGGTGTTTACATAGATAATCCTCTTGTAATGTTCCCTTCTGATGAAGCAACCCTTCTATAATTTTATTGTTCGGTGATTGGTATGATAAACCACAAAATTAAGACTCAATGTTGCAGAAATTTAAATTAGTGTCTATCAGGGATATCATTTGGCAAAAAATATTTTCAATTGGCAAATTATTTGGCAAATGTAAATATTGGTCCAGCGCGGACCCTGCTTATAAACATTTCCCACCATTGAATATATAGAGGATCTACAACAAATCCCTAGTTTACAGTGAATTTTACAGAACGAGTCCAGTAAATCTGGTCTGGACTGAGCCTAGTAAATTTCACTATAAACTGGGGATGAGTTTTAGATTCTATGTATTACTTAATCCAAGCCCTCCATAAAACATACTCAAATCAATAAATGGGACGTGAAACTAACAGCGACTTCTTTAAGGCATGTGATGACGTTTCATGTAAATTTGCGTTGTTTGTCTGCATACAGAAATAGTCCATATATATAAGACTAGCAGGTTAGCCCGCCACTGGCGGCAATCGTCAGAAACATGACAATTTTTAATTTTTTTTAATTAATTTTTTTAATTAATTTTATTTTTTGTTTTTCAATGAGTTAATTTTTTAATTTTATTTTTTGCTTTTTCAATTTGACCCGATTTGACCTTGAATTGATCATTTTCAAGGTCAAGGTCAGGTCAGGGTCACAATTTAACCCGTACATGACACTTCCCGTAGGTAGCAAGTTTGAGCTCAATCGGTTCGAGTCTATAAAGGACACACGCATATATATCATTTGTGGGTACCTGTTTCAAGGTGAAGATCACCTTGGGCGGAAAAACTGACCCGATGAAAATCTACCCCGTTTCTAGGAAGCTCTAAGTACGAAATTAAGTACGAAATTTCGCCTCGAGACGGTCAATGGAGCCGTATTTATACTTGTCGTGTATATAGACGCTCTTTATCAACGACGCTGCGGATACAAACGCTCTTTAACTATCAACGCGATTAACTCCGCAGTGCCGTTTTTTGTGACTGAGAGTGGAGAATGGGTGCTCTGAGCTTCTCCAAAACGCCGCGACGACCATTTCCCGTGGGTTTTTACCCTTAGATGGGAAGTTTGAGCCCAATCGGTGCAGCCGTTTTCGATTCTATAAAATATATATATACACACATATATATACGGAAGTCTCAAAATATATAGTAGACTAACTATACCAATATCAGTCGTAGATTCTTCTTCATTCCGAATCACATTTGCACAACAATAATACATTTGGGTACACCGTGCACTACTTCCTGTTATGCAATGACCATTGCATTATTGTAGAATGGATTTAATGACTGCAATAAGGGTTGGATCATGTAATAAGAATCATTCTGATCTTGTATTATCTTTTTGTATGTCTGTTGTCAGGTTTTATTACCTGAACACCCCTCCAAATGAATAATAGAATGTTCCAATGTATACTTTTATTGTTGAATGGGAGAATCCATTTGCATGTAGTATAGAAAGGTTTAAATATGTGAATGTTAACCCTTCCATGACTGGAGCTTCCAGAAATATTGCAAAAACCCTGTGCCAATGTATTCTCTTATATATGCGGGTCTCCCATCAGAAGCCTCACATATAAGATAATGAATTGGCCTAACAATATTACCATGACCTTGTAAGCCAGTACATTCTCTTATATATGTGAGGCTCTCTATTGGAGACCAGCATATGAAGAGAATGTACTGGCACATGGTCTTTAATGCTGCACCAGCGCAGCTCCCATCATGGAAGGGTTAACAAATGATATCAATGATCCCAACATATGCTAGATTACATACAAATTTGACCTGATGGTGTTGATGCCAGGAAGTTCTATACAGAAATGTGCACATTAGTTATAAGTCCAGCCTTATCCGCTCTTCGGTGAAAACAACCAGGATTTTTTCTACCATCTTTTAATTTTTATATTAATGAATGAAAAACTGCATTTTGACTACACACTGGGGGTGATAATCCCAATCAAATTTATAATTATAGTCCAGGTTGTTTATACCATGCGAGTCATTAGCCAAGGTATCTTCACCATTGATTTTGTTAAGAAGGGCTAATCTATCCATTCAAAGCAATTTGATACTAGGTTAGCTAGCGGAAATTATGCGTGTCATTTATATAGATGACAGTGAGGTCCGTCAATACCACGGCCATTATACCACTATCAAATAGTGTGTCTGTCATTTGCAGAATGAGGTCCCTAGAGGGTAATTTAGTGACGCTACCCCGCACAGTGGGTTAGCATCACTATATTCACCCTCCGGGGACCTCAATCTGCTTATTCCCCATCTTCTTGGAAGTGTCTGGTCTCAAATTAACATTGTTTTCAATTACTTTTCCATTCTGTTCAGTTTCTATATCCCTTAATTTGCATAACCCAGGTGACTAATGGGTGAAAAATTGATTTTTTTTTCACATTTGTGAAACATATGCATAGCAATAGTCTCCACCGATGTTGCAGTAAAAAGGAGATTTCTGTGTCGGTTGTTTATTTTGCATTGTTTGTTTTGATTCATGTACATCTTAACACCAAGTCTGTTTTGTTTAGTCCTTATACATATGTTTTCTACTGTTATATATTGTTATCTAACATTATTAATAAACTTCTCTTTGGAAGTTCCCACCATTTTCTTCTTGTTTCAATGTTTGTGCCCATTTCCCCCCAATTTTTACTTCCTTTATTCAGAATATAGACATATAACTTGGGTAATTTATTTTGAATTTGCAAGGAGGGATAGAATATAATGATCCCCATGCTTTATGTTCTGAGAAAAAACTTACCAATATTAAACATTTACAGCAATACAGAAGCATTTACAGAAGTAAGCAATATTTAACACTCATGTTTAGCATATTAGGAATAGATTATTAAAGGTACACAATCCGATTCGATCTCAATGAAACTAGGTATGGATGTTCACTATGAGGACATTAAATAGAGGGTTCCATTCTAGAGTTATTGTTCTTTGTTTATCTGGAAATGTTGGCTTTTGATCCGTCTGTTCATGTCGTAACTTCAACAGTTGTGATGGGATCTCAATGAAATTTGGTATGGATGTTCACTACTATGACGACATTCAATAGAGGGTTCCATTGTTTTGTTTGGCTTTTCCATTCTAGAGTTATTCATCTTTGTTTATCTGGAAATGTTGGCTTTTTGGTCCATCCGATGTCTGTTCAGGTCATAACTTGAACAGTATTCCTGGGATCTCAATGAAATTGTGTATGGATGTTCACTATTATGGTGACATTCAATAGAGGTAGCGCTGTTGGTTTCCCGATTAATCGACAATACCCGGTTAAAATTTCAATATCGTCAGTAATATCGTCTAAACTAAAATAATCGTAATATCGTCGTCAATCAGTGGGTGCCAGCCCATCATAAACGTGTACAAAGAAATACTTGTAATTTAACTCAAGTCTAAATCGAGTTAAGTTTTTAAATCCCAGCGTAACATCCACGTGTGCAATCAAAACACACAGGGAGCATTGGGCTTGAATCAAGTACGTACAGTCCACATTTTGTGTGTTGATTGAGAATTGAGAACACAGTTCATTCAGTACAGAATCATCGTTCAATACTTATTCCTGTGTCCTGATTTTTTCAATATATTCAATCATATTAAACAACGTCCAGAACGACTGACGAAATTACATGTAGGGAAGGGAACCCATAATACGCCCCCCTTTCGCTTACAATATTACACAAACCATCCAACTTCCCTGCGTAATATTAATTACAAGAGAATGCACCAAAATGAATCGATGACTGATCAGGTGATACTGTAGATCGATTGTCTGTTATGCCACGTCTCTTCCTTCAGCACAATGATCCACATGCACCGTCAATCATAATAATAAATGTGCCAAGTTACTGCCCTCTTATCGTCGAGAAGAAATCATTCACTGCGATTCCGGGTTAAAACAAATTAATTGAATTCGAGCTTCAAACCCACCCAAAAATACATGGTGCCCATGCTTGACCGAATTCCAAAGATTATGTGCTACGTGTTTGAACTTTGCTGAAAGCTGACCCACATTGTCAAATTTGTCTCGTCAGTAAACCACATTTCCAATTATCAAGCGACTCGAGTGTCATCGGGAATAACATATACATGTATATTTACTCAACATACCATAGTAGAACATACCGAGTTAGAAAAGGATACTATATACCGGTAGTATGTAACGGTTTTAGTTTTGCAATAGACGAGATAATGGTTTTACTACCTTACCGATATAACCCAAATTTGTCAATTATTCCCGACGTTAACTTGTTAAAATTAATGCCAATGATGTGTTTCTATCGAATAGAGACAAATTGTTTTCAGTTTCCAGTATCTGTTTTAAAAAAAAACACGCGATTATATCGTTAACCGCGGTTTAAATTTCCAAAAATCGCGGTTTTTTATTTTCGTTAATATCGTCAAGCCCTAAATAGAGGATTAATTTGTTTTGTTCGAGTTTCCGTTCTAGAGTTATTCATTTTTATGTTTACCCATACCATAGTATGGTAAACATAGTGTCGTTGCCCGGATTGACCACTCGTCGTTCGTCCGTCTGTCTGTCAGTAGACACTTTACGAGTAATGCGATAACTCAAACATTTTCTATCCAATCGAAACCAAATTTTGTATATCGGTTTCTCAGCCCAAAATACAGATCGAGTTCGAATTTGGGTTTGATCCGAGATTTTGTTACAGAGTTATGGCCCTTTTTCAACTTAGAATTCACGCATTCTGCCATAACTCAAACATTTTTTATCTGATTGGAACCAAATTTGGTATGTGAGTTTCACAGCCCAAAATACAGATCGAGTTCGAATATGGGTTTGATCCGATTAATTTTAAAGGAGTTATGACCCTTTTTCGAAGAAAAAAATTGAAGAAAAAAAAATCAATTTAAAAAAAAAATTACTTTTAACTTTTATAATAATAATAAAAAAAATGTCATTGACATTGTCATTTGTTTTCATTTAGATATTGATGTTTATGATAAAAGTTGATAAAAAGATTTCCAATGTGTCTGTTTAATTTTTAAAAATAATTAAAAAGTTTTTAAGTTAAAAAAATTTGAAAAACTAACACCATTATAACTCTGCCAAGGGTACCCCGAATCACCACACCAAATTTGTTTAAATCGGTCCAAAATCTTGTGTTATGTACTGGTAAATCTGTTTGGAGCAACATTAAATCCAATTCACCAATTGCCTTTGGACTACTTAGCTATTGATAAGGCTATATTATTTTCTGATGTCTCTTATGCCAATGTGCAAATAATCTGATAAAGAAGGCTATGGTATCTAATTTAAAATAAAGATTCAACAATAAACATCACATGATATTAACAGTAGACATCTCTGCTGCAGAGTTATATCTTCAGATGGTCTGATATCATTATAATTGACATCAGACATCAGAGGTCAGTGTTCAACATAAACAATTCCTGTGATATTTTGACAGCTCTGCTATATAATTGATATTAATGGGTCAGTGGTGAGGTTGCTTATCTGTATACTAGGACACATTATTATTGTAAACTTAAATTGGACTCTCTTAACCCAAGTATTCCATGTCCAGGTCACACCTACACATTTAACCCATGGGCTTGCTGGCTGTGGCGGTTTAGCATTACAGATCCTGTACCAGTGCATTCTCTTATATAAATGCCAGTGACCCATAAATTCCAATAATTTGTGTTATGTACATTTGTCTATAATAGTACATAACAGTATACTCTATAATTCAACACCAAAATTCTCATTTATCCGATCATATTAAATTTTTATCGCCAAGGGATGGGTTAACATCTGCCGATCGTGATCGGCCTCTCGTTTGTTTATATGGAAATGTTGGCTTTTTGGTCCATCCGATTTCTTTTCAGGTGAAAACTTGAACAGTGATGCTCGGATCTCAATGAAATTTGGTATGGATGTTCACCACTATGAGGATATGTAATGGCACATTCAACTGTTTTGTTTTGGTTTTTCGTTCTATAGTTATTCATCTTTGTTTATATGAAAATGCTGATTTTTGGGTCCATCTGTCCGAGTATAGCAGTCATAAGTTATAGATATGCCCACACTAGGCGGTATGCCACAAAGGCGTATGCACCGGACGACAGTCCATCTCTTGTTTTAGTAGACATAGCCATCAATAGTTTATCGCCACTATCTTATGATTTTCATAAATTGGAAGTATAGTTACACTGATGTAGAATTCAAGGAAAATTTTGATTAGGATTATGATATCGAAAATTCACTGAATACTTTGATTATTTTCAGAACAAGCTACAAGCTAGTTAAACAATCTTTGATGTTCGTCAAAACATTGTATGAGCTGAGTTGATATCAGTTGAGTTGGCTTCACTGACCTGTCCAAACATTCCTTGATGTTCGCATTGAAGTGTGATGGGTTCTCACATATTGCTTATGAGAGGAAGGGGCAGGGGAAATGTGCATTGTGTAAATGTCTGCTCGTGAATATGGGAAAATGTGTGGATACCATTAAAACCTGGCACAACTTGGAAGGATCTTGCCCACCCACAAACGAAAACATTTGCCAAAATCTTATACTTGAAATTATTTATTGTTGGTGATTGTGGCATGCATGAGGAGACTGGGATTCCTGACAACTACAAAATCAAAATTACGTAGTTCTAAACTGGGACATAGCTATAAACACAGCTATAGGTTCTCCATTGAGCAGGGGTCTTGAAATCTCATACATGTAGCTCTGCCCCTATTCAGCATCCAAGGACCTCTCAATGAGATCAAATGGTTTAGTGATTTTGGAGGATATGTTCAGGAGTTGGGAAGCAAAAGTGTTAGATCTGTATCTCTTCCACATTTGACTGGCCAGCTATTCAAACAAATATATTATATGGTTACAGATATACTGCCAAGAACAACATATGGGATTCCATCTCCTATTTAAATTGAAGTTCAATGTTATTTGTTAATCAAACATGTCAGATAAGATCTGTGTAATTACCATCCACACATGACTGACATGCTTACTGTTGTCGGTGCAAGAGGTAAGAAAACTTAAAATATGACCCCATTCAGTCATGCCATATAAGCTAAATAGGCCTGATGGTTCTTGAAAGGTAGTATTATGAATTACTATGGAGGTCAAGTTAGGCCCCTGGCTTCGCATCTATTTGACCTGGTGACCCTTCATACTAAATATAAGCTAAATAGGCCTGATGGTTCTTGAGAAAGTTTTAAGAATGAATATGGAGGGAAAGAGTTATGGCCCTGGCTTCGGACCTATTGACATCATTTGAACATATCTGAATGCGAGTCACCTGGGTAACATCCAAACCAAATATGAACCCATTTGGTCTTATGGTTCTGGAGAAGACAACTGTTGACGGACGAGGAGTGATGAATATAACTCCACCAGAGACTGTCTCAGATGGGCTAAAAACATATCTATATAAAAATGGCTGCGCTGGTGTAGCCATCAATATTTGAATTCCCGATCACTCATTATCTGACAGCAGTCACAACAGTTTCTAGTACCCAGACCCGTGACTGAGATAACCAGTACATCCCCATCCCTTAATTTTATTTTTAAAAAGTGGGGGTATAAAATCTATTTTAACGGAGTTGCCGGTACAGAAAAGGCGTTGTGATCACATGGTGTGCCATATTTATTGAGATTCAGATGAGTTGATGGTTCCATAAGAAGCTACAAGTATAACTATAGAAATTTTTCACATTTTCTCAATTTGCATACATGTTCAGTTCTGGACGGCTCCCTTTATTACTGTGGTCGGCAGTATAGCTTAAGGTTTGGGCTAAACTTTGACCGATTATGATCGGCCTACTGATGAACCTACAGTAATGCCTTAAATAAATGACTCCTTAACCCCAGTAGAATTACGGTAACTTCAGAATTTAGTCGGAAATATGGCTTGTTGCCATTCATCGGAAAGCTCTCACTGGCAAGGTCAATTCGTGAGCGGGCGACAACAGATAGCTTTAACCCTTTCATGACGGAAGCTGTGCTGGTGCAGCATTAAAAATCCTGTGCCAGAGCTTTCTCTTATATATGCGAGTCTCCCATAGGGAGCATCACATATATGAGAATGCACTGGATTACAAGGTCAAGGTAAATATTGTTAGGCCAATGTATTCTCTTATATATGGGAGACTCGCATATAAAAGAGAATGCATTGGCAGTGTTTTCACAAAATTTCAGCACACTCCCGTTATGAAAGGGTTAACTTATTTTGTTGATATTCTGCATATGTTTTTCAACAATGACTTGATAAGAGTTCGAAACAAGGCCAGGTCTGCCTACTTTGGTCAGAGTTATTGACCTTAATTAGTTAATTTTCATGATTTTCACGATAGCGCGATAACTTGAACAAATATCAACTGATTTTGAATAGACTTCCTCAACAGTGTTGTGTATGATAGTCAGTTAAAATTAAAGCATTTTCAATCGAAGCCCATGATTAGCTTAATTACAGTAACTCTGAACCCACATCTCTGATGCAATTCTTGTTATAATGTATACTGTCTGTTTTTATTGTGTCCAACTGAATGAATCTCCATCACAAACCTAATGTACCCCCACAAATGCTAACATAACATAACGCAAGCATATTTGTTCCATTTTATTTGTCTTACGACAAAGTATTCCATTAAAACATGTACATGATGTAATGTAAAATCTATATAATAATTTACAGACGATATGAGACACAATGACGAGTGATGATACATAAAAAATGAGTCACATGATTTAAAATACATGCAAGTAACAGCATTCATAACGGGGAATGAATAAACCAGATCACAACCTCACTGCGAACATGCAACGTTTTAGTCACAAGCCTGCCAACAGTGCGTCTGTCATTCGCCGAATGATGTCCCCAGAGGGTGAATTTAGTGGTGGTATCACACACAGTGGGCTAGCATCACCAAACTAACCCTGAGGTGACCTCATTCTGCTTAGGCATCATCTTCTGGGAAGTATCTGGTCTCAATTTAACGTTGTTTTTAGTTACTTTTTCCGTTTGTATATACCCTAATTTGTAGAAGATAAAATGCATACTCGAGGTGACCAATGGGAGAACATCAACTTCAACTAAGGAACTTCAATCTGATCCTAGGTCTCCCATAGCAGTTGAGGCCTAAGCAGAATGAGGCTACCAAAGGGTGATTTTGGTGACACTAGCCCACTGTGGGTAATAGCATCACTAAATTCACCCTCTGGGGACCTCATTCTGCAAATGACACACTATTTGCAGGCTTGACAGCAACATGTATACAGACCTGTTAACCCTCCAGAACGCAATGTGAAATTAACTCGAGGTTTATTGGATTGCTATATTCCAAATGATGCACATTGGCATTTAAAATGTTATAACCCGTTCCAAAGTTACACTTTACCATGTGACATATAAACCCTTTCATGATGGGAGCTGCGCTGGTGTAGCATTAAAAATGTTGTAGTGCATTCTCATAGGGTGAGTCGCATATATAAGAGAATGCACTGGCTTGCCAGGTCATGGTAAATATTGTTAGGCAAAGTATTCTCTTCTATATGCAAGGCTCCTTGTGGGAGACTCGCATATATAAGAGAATTCATTGGCAAAGGGTTTTCGGAAGCTCCAGTCATGGAAGGGTTAAATTGTTATAACCCGTTCCAAAATTACACTTTTCAATGTGACATTTAATGTGAGATCTAAAGTGACCCGAAAGTAGTTTCACTGTTATTAAACAAACGATTGTTTGTGATATAAATTTTGCAATAAAACAGTTAATGTTTCGCTATTAGCAAATGGGCACTTTATAGATACTTTTATCAATAAATAAACTTGAAAACTGTTTTTTCTTTAAATTTATTATTATATTTTGTTGAAACCAATCTGCCGGAAATAATATTTTGAGGTTAACAGGTTTGAATGTATATTCCCTTGGAAAGGTGGCTTTTCGTCAAGGTTTATTAATGTTCAGAGTTGCCTAATCCAAAAGTTGTCTTAAAACAGCCTGTGATGACTACGATACAGAGATTAGAAGTTGATATATCAATACATGTGAAGGTGAATGCAGTTAAAACACACTATGTGCCAGAATTCTAGAAAACATAACTGGATAAAACATGTTACATGTCGATATCCTTCGTCCCATTGTGGTTTATGAATATACCAAAGATCGATCTGATTTAAGATGATGACGATTCAGGGACAATGATGATACAGGGACAATCTATTTTTGAATCTGAGGGCCATAACTTCAGAAGAAATGAATTGACTAAACCTGTACGATATGGATATTGCTCCACCCATGCAGCCTCAAATATACTAAATATCACTGAAACATGACTACCTATGTTAACTGAGAAGCTAATTCGGCGTGAACTCATTTTTAACCCTAAGGACATAACTCTGCAAAAAATGGATGGACAAAACCAGTTCCATGTTGATATCCTTTCCTCCATGGTGGTTCATCTCGAAAACTTCGTTGGAGGAGAATTATTCAAATTTTACTGGATAGGATAACATATTTTTCACCTGTGATTAGTGAAATCAATTTAAGGCGATTGTTGGTCAACTTTCTATATGTTAATACCTTGGTTTTGTTCCCTCGAAACACTTAAATTGTCTTGAAAATGTAACAAGAATGAGGGTAAAATTTGTTCAATATCCAATTATTTCCATCCTTTAATATCAATTTCTTTGACAAGTGGTCTGAGGATTGTTTTTTTTAACCCTTTCTATACTAAATGGATTCTTCCTAAAATTTTATATGGGAATAGTCTATTATTCATCTGTAGGGGTTTCTGGAAAACAAGCTAACGATAGATAATAAAAGTGCAGAAGAAGTCGTATTTATCGAAGGGAAATGTTCATATAATAAGTTCAACAAATGGTCATTTGTTGAACTTATCATCTGAACATTTCCCATAGGATCTACTCATCAATGAGTATTTAGTAAAGAAAGGGTTAAATATGACATCCTATCCCCAGTAATATTTGGTGATGTAACACATTGCATGAGTCAAATGAGCTTTCAAAAATTAAATTAAATTTTGTGATGTGAGAAGCAAATGAACTGTTGAAAATAGCACAAGCCTGAGTTTAATGTGCCTGTCATTTGCAGAATGAGGTCCCCAGAGGGTGAATTTAGTGACGCTATCCTGCATAGCGAGTTAGCATTGAAAATCTCTGTGTACCTCATTCTGCATGGCCTCAAATTGTCTGCCAATTTGGGGACATAGAGAAACTAAACTAACAAAGAAATAGAATTTAAGTTTCTGTCGAAATTTGATAATAATAAACTTTCCACAGAAGATGAGGCCAAAGCAGAATGAAGTCCCCAGAGGGTGAATTTAGTGATGCTATCCTGCATAGCGCGTTAGCATTGAAAAACTCAGTGTACCTAATTCTGCATGGCCTCAAATTGTCTGCCAATTTGGGGACATAGAGAAACTAAACTAAAAAAGAAATAGAATCTAAGTTTCTGTAGAAATTTGATAATAAAGAAACTTTCCACAGAAGATGAGGCCAAAGCAGAATGAAGTCCCCATAGGGTGAATTTAGTGATGCTATCCTGCATAGCGAGTTAGCATTGAAAAACTCTGTGGACCTCATTCTGCATGGCCTCAAATTGTCTGCCAATTTGGGGACATAGAGAAACTAAACTAACAAAGAAATAGAATTTAAGTTTCTGTCGAAATTTGATAATAATAAACTTTCCACAGAAGATGAGGCCAAAGCAGAATGAAGTCCCCAGAGGGTGAATTTAGTGATGCTATCCTGCATAGCGCGTTAGCATTGAAAAACTCTGTGTACCTAATTCTGCATGGCCTCAAATTGTCTGCCAATTTGGGGACATAGAGAAACTAAACTAAAAAAGAAATAGAATTTAAGTTTCTGTAGAAATTTGATAATAAAGAAACTTTCCACAGAAGATGAGGCCAAAGCAGAATGAAGTCCCCAGAGGGTGAATTTAGTGATGCTATCCTGCATAGCGAGTTAGCATTGAAAAACTCTGTGGACCTCATTCTGCATGGCCTCAAATTGTCTGCCAATTTGGGGACATAGAGAAACTAAACTAACAAAGAAATAGAATTTAAGTTTCTGTAGAAATTTGATAATAAAGAAACTTTCCACAGAAGATGAGGCCAAAGCAGAATGAAGTCCCCAGAGGGTGAATTTAGTGATGCTAGCCCACTAATTCTCCCTCTGAGGCCTCATTCTGAGAACGACAGACACGCTATAATCAGGCTTGATTTGGCAACCAGAAAGCAATTTCTTGAAATAAGATGTTAAAAGTATTTTAACCATTTCCTACAGTAATTATCATTGAAATGAGTAGCAGCAAGGAAACATATCTTGGAAGTTACAGTAATGCCCTAAGTAATCGACTCCTTAACCACAGCAGAATTATGGGTAACTTTACTGAGAGCTTTCCGATGATTGGCAACAAGCCATATTTCCGACTAAATCCTGAAAAGTTACCCATAATTCTGCTGTGGTTAAGGAGTCGATTCCTTAGGGCATTACTGTAACATTTTTCTACTAAATTGAGCAAGCCTGCAAATATTATGTATGTCATTTGCAAAATGGGTCCCCAGAAAGTGAATTTAGAATTGGCAAGCATAACCAAATTCTCCCTCTGGGGACCTCATTCTGCTTAGGCCTCATCATCTGGGAAGTATCTATAGTCTCAAATTAACATTTTTAGTTACTTTTTCCCTTCAGGGAAGTTTCTAAATCACATAATTTGCATAAGACAAAATGCATAATCGAGGTGACTAATGGGTGAACATCACCAACTTCAACTGGGAACTTCAATCTGATCATAGGTCTCCCATAGCAGTTGAGGCCTAAGCAGTGAGCTTCCCAGAGGGTGAATTTGGTGATGCTAGCCAGCAGTGTGGGTTATCGTCACTAAATTCACCCTCTGGGAACCTCATTCTATAAATTACAGACACTTTTTGCAGGCTTGAAATTAACATCTACTAAATTGTAGTTTTAGGGATAGTCGAAAAAGTAATTCTGATATATTTGTAGACGGACAGGCTAAGCAAATTTCAAGTTGTGACTTCTCACAATGCCACAATATTTGAACCTCCATATCAGTGCATGTATCATTATTGGTCGCATCGCAGTATAATGGTTTACCGGGATATTGTACCCACCCTAGCCTTAAATAAGAATAGATAAAATAATTATTTTGCAGCATGTCACAAGCACTAAAAAAATTATTAACATTTCACAATAGTGGCATACACTATATTGCACACAGGTATCATTCAATTTTCTTATAGTAGACCTGTATTATCAATACTGATTTGATAACTTATGATTTAATAGTGTCATCATTATCTTTATATTGCATCTAGAGAGTGAAAAGCAGTCTATTGGTGAAGTGATGTTAACAGCCAGTTAGGCAGAGTGGCTGTTCCATTTCTTCAAATTTGATTTGGTAGGTACAGCGTGATAATGTTGAGAATGTTGCATTCTTTCCCATTCCTTTCAGATGTGAACACGATATGATTCTTCAATGATTCAGGACAACATGTCATGAAATTAACTGAAAAAGAAATAGATTATTTATATATTATTCCATTGTGTGATGATACCATAAATCAAACTGGGTGTTCAAAGTGAAGTTTTCAGTTTAAACACAGCACTCAAGACAAATCTCTTAACTCTTTCATGATGGGAGTTGCACTGGTGCAGCATTAAAAATCATGTGCCAGTGCAGAGAATGCACTGGCATACAAGATCAAGGTAAATATTGTTAGGCCAATGTATTCTCTTATATATCCGATTCTATGGGAGACTCCGAATATATAAAAGAATGTATTGGCACATGGTTTTCACAAAAGTCCAGGAAGCTCCAGTCATGGAATGGTTAAGCCTTGAAAAATTGTGAGGATCATGACATCCAATCACATTTGTAGGTATATGGTCACACCACATGGAGTGGTATCAAAGATGCATTATTTGTGTAAGATCATGTGAGAACTCTGAGCAAAAGAAAGTTTGTCTCATCAACAACAATAATACGACCATTGAAACTTGGCATTTCAGTGGAAGACAACTTGAGAAGCTATTATAAACCAGATTTACTGATAAAAAAAGCCAGGAACCATGCATCTTTAAGAGACATATTTACTGAATGAGGTCCCGGAGTGTTAAATTAGTGATGCTATCCACCACAGTGGACTAACATCAATAAAAGCACCCTGTGTACCTCATTCTGCTAAGGCCTTACATCTCCTCTGGAAAGTATCTTTATTATCAAATAACATGTTTTTTTAATTTCTTTTCTGTTTTAATTTAGTTTCTCATTATCCCCAAATTGGCATATTATGAAGTGCCCAATGGGTGTGCATCACCATCTTTCAACATCTGGGAACTTAAATCTGATTCTAGTTCTCCCATAGCAGATGAGGCCATGCAAATTGAGGTCCCCAGAGGGAAAATTTAGTGATGATAGCCTGCTGTTCGGGGTAGCGTCACTAAATTCACCCTCTGGGTACCTCATTCTGCAAATGATCAGCACCATATTATGAGGCCTGACCATCATATAATTGAGAAATGAATGTGAGTGATTAGGATGACTGGACACCTAGAAAACAAAACGATTTGTCAACTGATTATCATACTGAAATAAACATGTGCATCACCAAGCATGACATGTGCCCATGACTTTCAGTTTAGAGAGCTGGCAATGCTAATTGTTTGCATGGAGGACAAAATTGTGCTGTTTTCTAAGTTCAAGAAGGTCAATAACTCTGTTGAAAATAAACTCTGACAGATATCTATGGATAAAGCCCTCCATCCATGCTGGTCTATAAGTAATCTTACAAGCATTTAAGTCTGATCATGCAAATTGTCTGTGCTGAGTGAAATATTTGAAGTCAGTTTAGTCCAGTGAGAGCAGCTGGTGAGGGCCGTAATTATGTTAGAATGAAAGGATGAACCTCATAGAAAGTGGGTATCCTTTACCCCAACCAGGGTTATAACCATACCAAAGCACAACCAAATCTGATGATTCAGACACGAATTAGGCCAAATAAATAAAAGTTTTGTGTTCTCAGGCACCTCCCTCGCCACTGAAATTGTCTTTTAATGTGTTGTCCAACAATTGTTTTCTTGTTTATTGAGTATGTTTTCCAGCTTTTGAGAAAAAAATTAAAATAAATAGCCTCCTTCCCTGTTTTTTGGAATAAAACCTGGAGGGCTAAATTTTGCTCTCATCAAGAGGTTATTCAGCTCTCTCAGGGGCAATACCCGTATTTGGTCTTTGGAATAATCCAGTTGTATAAGCAAAACATTTTAAGTTCCAACTGCCAAGTTTAAGTTCAATTTCCATGGACTATACTAATTAAACTACATCATAGTAAAAGACCAAAATTTAAAGAGTAAAAGTCAAAATTAATTCGTGTTAAAAACTACTTTAGTCTAGAAGTGACAGTATCTGTGTTTAGGTTGCAAAAATGGGAACGCGAACTAAAATGGAATTTTTACCACGTGGGGAAATGTCCGGAAACATTTTTGTACTGGAGTCTGCGGATCCGTCAGTGGCTACACAGTCAACATGAAATATATTCAGTATGTGATTGACTTTTGTCACCATTATTGCCAATTGTTTTAGAATAATTGTGCAGTTTATTTATATTGATGTGAGTTAAAAGTGAAAATGCAAGACGGAAGGAAATAACCAGGTCGGTACTTTGAACTGCAACTTCATTCTCCCAACTAATTCTCTCCTAACTCTTTTCTTTATCTTTCAAAGAAATATTACAATTTTGAGCGGGTCAATCACATTGTTTAGCTATTAACACTGAGTACTAACATGCCAATAACATGCAATTTACGCGATATTTATGACTGGTATAAATAAGAACAAAATTTGTCAAAAACATAATATTCTTTCTGTTTATGCTGGTTTTAAAGATGCATAATCCAAATTAACGCTTGCAAATTACTATTTCTTTGGCTTTGGGGGTAAAAAATATTTTATTCGAGTCGAGGAACCCAACACCCATCAGAGCTCAAGAGTGATCAGATATCGATGTTTGAAATCTATTATTTTTCACCAGGGTAATATTAGGTGGCCCAGTAAACAATCGACGAGAACACTGTCTCGGACCAAAGTGTGGATGAAGATGGATGAAGATGGATAACTCTAAAATCAAGTGGCTTTTTTGTGTCAGATATTTGACAAACCGGCAAAATTTCATTGAACAAAATGATGGTAAATAACAGGTTTTGGGAAATTTTATACTATAGTTGACTGTGGTTAACATTATTGTTGGGCAATTACTTGATTCTGATAACTGAAGCGGCATTTCAAAAATTGTTGTTGTTGTTGGAATCTGATATGGGGACCATCAAATTTGATTGAGTACCTTTAACCAATGTTGACTATTTTAACAGCAATACCCACTGCCAATGCTTCAAAAGCTTTTTGTAATAGACTTGAACATACTTAGGTTCATAAAATATTTGTGGGAGAAAAAAATCACTTTCGTCAGGTAAAAGTTGAAAACCAGTATGCGAGTATCCTTTCCCCCAAGTGGGCTATCATGGCACAACCAAATCTGATGATCCACACCCATGTTACAAGGAGAAATGTTCAAACAGGCACAAATTTCCAAGTCTAAGGAGACCACAACTGTGGTAAAAAAATGAAAGGACGAAACCCATAGTATGTGGGTATCACCCCCCCCCCCCCCCCCCCCCAAGCTGGCTGTAACCACCCCAAAAACAACAAAATATGATAAATTACTAGGTGATAAGTTAGTACTGACAGACAGAGCTTTCCGATGAATGGCAACAAGCCATATTTCCAACCAAATCCTGAAAAATTACCCATAATTCTGCTGTGATTAAGGAGTCGATTATTTAGGGCATTACTGTATATGCCACAAACCTCCTTTGGGGGTGTAACAAACATTAGATAAACTCAGACATCTAGTTACTAAATACTATAGCTAACATGTTTAACTGTGCCCTTTATTAGACAAACTCGGACATCTAGTTACTAAATGCTATAGCTAACCTGTTTAACTGTGCCCTTTATGAAGTCTTTCCTATCAGATAGATCAAATTTTGGATATTTATCGTAAACCTGTAAAAGAAAACTTAATGATTAGTCAAAGGTCAAGTCAGTGTGTTCTCAGGCACCACCTGTATACTAAACTTATTTCTGTTTACTGTTCGCATGTTCCTGATTTAACTTTAACATCTCGTTAGATGGCCTGCCTCCATACTGGGCCCGTGGGTTCTACAGGATGATAAAAAGGCCCCGCATTTGCCAGGTCAAAATGCAAACACTGATATTAAATTATCTATCATTTATCTGCAGGGCGGCACCGACTGAGAAATGGATAAATTTGTGTGGTATAAAGTCACATCAACCAAATCAGAGAATGTTCGTTCAGGTTATCATGCCAAAAAGTCAAAAATAAATTAAGTCATAAAATAAATCTGATCTGGAACAATTTTTTAAATATTGACGATGATAACTGTGGCCTGTAGAAATCACAAATTTGTTCAAAATAGCATCATGTTTTGTTCATATATTACACTTAAATGCAAGATAAATCTACTAACTGAGCCTCAATGAGAACAAATCTAAATAATCAATCGAACTCACCTGCTTGACAACTATTTTCATTGTAACTTCTTCCAAGTCTGCGTTGTCTAAAATTTTCTTAATAACTTCTTTTATCTCATCGTTCTACAAAAGAATAAGATAATACTTAGTTTCCTTCAACATAGCGGTTCATTAGAGCCAAGCATGAAGTTAGTGTGTCTGTCATTTGCAGAATGAGGTTTCAAGAGGGTGAAATTAGTGATGCCACCATGCACAGCGGGTTAGCATCACCAAATTCACCCCTCTGGGGACCTCATTCTGCTTTGGCCAGATCATAGGAAATAGGAAATATCTAGTTTCAAATTAACATTGTTTTTAGTTACTTTACTTATTCCCTTCTGGGAAGTTTCTATATCCCCTAAGTTGCTGAAGATAAATTGCATAATTGAGGTGACCGATCAGCACAAACTTCAACTGAGGAACTTCCATACGATCCTAGCAGTTGAGGCATAAGCAGAATGAGGTCGCCAGAGGGTGACTTTGGTGAGGCTAACCCGCTATGTGGGACAGCATCACTAAATTCACCCTCTGGAGGACCTGCAAATGACATACACTAAACTCAGGCTTGATTAGAACACACTGAAAATTATTTGGAACATTCTGCAGAATCAAAGCTGAATATCTGCTCTTGGACTCAAATTAAAATTTGACCTGTATCTCCTGCTATGTAGAGCACATACAAAATTTAATAAATTCAGAATGAATATTATTCAAGTTATCATCTTCTTTCAGACAAAGAAACAGATACCCTTCATTTCTATGCCCCCACCCCCACTCCCTATATATTTGGCTAAGCAATTTATTCTACCAAAAGAAGGAAGTTCACTTCACAGAAGTGTGTTAATGCCACTGACTGTAAAAACTTGTCATCAAAAACTTCAGTTTTTGTGGGAATTTCCAAGGAAATGCCAAATTAGCTTGAAATAATGCAGTAAACTGTATTATATATTAGGCCGAAGAAAAAATATTTGTGGTTTGGGTTTCCCTACCGACCCTATTTTAAACCCCCTACCCTAAAGTTTTTTTCATGGTTTTCAGGAAAATCTATTGAATTTTTTCTCCAAAACACAAAAAAGACATTTATTAAGCATCAGAATAGATTGATTTCTAAGTAAAATTAATGTGTAATATTAAAATTTATACAAAGTAATGTGTAATATTAAAATTTATACAAAACTAATCAAATGTAGTTTTATGTCAATCTTGCAGAGTAAAATACGCACATGAAAAGTCAACAACAAAAAAAAAAAACTAAAAAATATATATATATATATAAATTTCAAGCCTACCTACCGACCCTATTTTTTTTCAGCTTGTAACCCAAACCAGACATTTAATTTGTTTTTGCCTCAGGATTGATCTCACACACTTTAAGCGGTGAAATCTAGACATTAAGGACTTAGCTGATGTTAGTATTTCTGAATTTTACAGTATTTTTCAGCCAAATTTTCTGCATTTAACCCAAATACCATGGATTAACTCTTTACTAATAACTCATTGATGAGTAGTTCAGGTCATTTGTTGAACTCATTAATGATTATCTGAACATTTCCCACAAATCCATAGAAATCTTTCTGCATTTGTATTACCAGTACTTCTGTCAGTCGTCTGCTCATATTTCCTAAACACAGGCCCCAAGCTACAGTAATGCCCTAAAAAATCAACTCCATAACCACAGCAGAATTTCGGGTAATTTTTCAGGATTTAGTCGGAAATATGGCTTGTTGCCATTCACTGAGAGCTTTCCAATGAATGGCAACAAGCCATATTTCTGACTAAATCCTGAAAAATTACCCATAATTCTGCTGTGGTTAAGGAGTCGATTATTTAGGGCATTACTGTAGAAGGCGACTGGAGTGAAATTCTCGCCTTCAAGAGCAAAATATTTCCTTAAAAATGTCACTTTCTGATCAAAGAAATTGTTTGTTTTTTGTTCTACTTGATCTATGAAAGATATGTATCTATTAAAATAGACCATTCCAATATATACTTTTATAACTGGGAGGGAGAATCCATTTAGTAAAGAAAGGGCTAAGTGTTATGACATAATATCTTACAGATGGAGGCCCTGATTTTTTCACTAAAGGTTCATCTTCATCCGAGCTTGAAGGTTCTGATTCTGATTCAATCGCTGAAATGAAGATGATATAGTAAGAATGACAGACACTTAGGCAAACCATGCAAGTGAAAATAGTGAATGCATTGCATGAAGGCAATAATTAAAGACACCATTTCATGATACTTCATACATCTAAATAAATTGTCAAATTGTTAATATGAATAAAATTATATTTTCATGTTCACAGGACCCTAATACACATGTGTTGCAGACATTAATCATGGATCGGGTAGGAGAATATTGGAGGGGAAATTTGGGTGAGGAGAAGGGGCCTTAAAAGGAACCCGCTGCCCTATAGCGGAAAGCCTGGTATACATTATTATGTATAAACCTTAACCCTTTGGGGGAGTATCTATAACGTCATATACATGACGTCATGCGTGAGTTTAACTTCAACGTCATAGGAATAATTATTAACAAATTTGGGTCAAATGTCCAATAATTTGCTTTAATTTATGTGTATTTTCTGTTTACTTGTGCTATCATAATCTATTGCACTTATACATTGGGACATTATATTGATCAAAATATCTCCTATACAAATCATTTATAAATCAGATGATCAATGAAGTTATGTATACATAAAAATGACACTTCCTGAAACAACATATATGTCCTTCCACTCGCGAACCGTACGGCGACATATGTGTCATTATACTCGCCAAAGGGTTAACCCAGCCCAAATTACATCACACACACCACAAACTCAATTCTTGACATGCTGCCATATAAATTAATATATTACACATGAATGTGCTGCCGATTCAGTGCTTTTAAGATTGCCACCCATGATTACATAATATTGGTGATATAATATAGGTAGACACAATAACCTCTTGACACCGATTCCGCATTTTCAGTTTGTCAACTCATATGATGACATGATATCATAGGTTAAGCCACAGAGGTAGCCAGACAACCAGTGGAGGTATTATTTATTTTTCGGCTTATTTATTACACGATAGTTGTGACTTGGTCATTGTGTTCATAATTGGGAGGGCTTTCCGGTAGTACTTAGTTGTATTCCTCAGGATCACAATCCTTTAACCCTTTACCCAACAAACCGGCCAAATAAAGCTTCAACAGCCTAAAATATCTTCGGTCTGTCTCAATAGAACCATACAAATATGGATATCATTGGAACCGGCTCCTTGACCACATTGTGATAGTTACAGTTATGCCCTGTGCCAATGCATTCTCTTATATATGCGAGTCGACCATAGGTCGCCTCGCATATATAAGAGAATGCATTGGCCTAAAAAAAATCTTTTTTTTAACACTTTTTACCATTTTTTCTTACATTCTTTAACAATTTTATAATTTTTAATGTACTAAGCCAATGCATTCTCTTATATATGCGAGGCGACCTATGGTCGACTCGCATATATAAGAGAATGCATTGGCACAGGGCCCTTCTGTTGGTTAAAGGGTTAATCCTTCCATGATTGGAGCTTCCTAAAATTTGGCGAAAAAACCCTGTGCCAATGCATTCTCTTATATACGCGAGTCTTGCATATATAAGAAAATACATTGGCCTAACAATATTGACCTTTACATTGTAAGCCAGTGCACACTCTTATATATGCGAGGCTCCCGATGGGAGACTCGCATATATAAGAGAATGCACGGCACACAATCCTTAAAGTTGCACCAGCGCAGCTCCCTTCATGAAAGAAACAAACCTTTTTTCTTTTTCTTTTTTGGTTCTGGTTTCTTTTTTGGAGTTTTTTTGTTGTTGGGTGTAGCTGCTTTCTTAACTGTCTCCTTTTTGGGCTTCTTTTTAGGAGGAGGTGACTGAAATTAAGAAACAATTAAGCCTAAACGTAATAGCGGGGGAATTCCATTACATCCAAGAAGCATTACATGTTTCAGCCATTTTCAACATTTAACTATAAAGCCAATCAGACGATTGTCCAAAACAGTGACAATTCAATTCACCACAAACCTAAAAATATAATATAATTCAATAGTATATAATTTTTTTTCGGTCACATTCATAATTTCACACAGTGTTTCCAAATTTAGAGAGCACAAAAACTAATTAAACACTAAAAAGCATCTATGAAGAGTACAGAATTGACCAATAATGACTGTAATGCGTAGTTTGTTCCAAGGGGTTTAATTCAAATTAGAACTGGAAAATATTGTGCATCTTAAAGTGAGATAATATGAATGGTATAGGAACATAATATATTACAGTTGCAGACAAGCCTTGAAACAGGGTGTCTGTCATTTGCAGAATGAGGTCCCCAGAGGGTGAATTTAGTGATGCTAGCATTACCAAATTCACCCTCTGGGAACCTCAGAGGTCCCCAGAGGGTGAATTTGGTGATGCTAGCCCGCTATGCGAGGTAGCATCACTAAATTCACCCTCTGGGGACCTCATTCTGCAAATGACAGGCACACTATTTTAAGGCTTGGTTGCAGAAATAACTAAAATCTTGCCAAAGCACGTGGCCATCAATTCTGATTCAGAAAACAATATCGAGGACATTAATATCAGTTCAAACATACCCCAGATATGATGATGATGAAATTAAAAATAATATCGGTAAAATACAATGTTTGCAAATGGTTCGATGTCCTTGGCTTTTGTGCTCCAGTTCCAATACTGAATGGATATTACGCAAGTTGATTACATCAGTGGGTGCATTAATTCTGTTCGTGGTACCCAGAGCATTAATCATGAAATTACGTACATGAGACTGCAGGCTGATTGAAGACTAAATAAATGAACAAGCTACGAGTTACAGTGTTACAAATATATAAGATTCCAACAGGTATTATTAAACACTAAAAACCGTCTATGCATTGACCTAAGAATTTCAACAGGTAGCTTCCGTAAAAATGAAACCAAAAGAATATCAATGCATTTGCCTTCTAAGAATTTCAACAGGTAGCTTCTGCAAAAATGAAACCGAAAGGATATATGCAGAAGATATCTAAAGCAGCATAATATGATAGGGAGCGAAACTCAAAATGCACAGCTTGTACAATAGTCTGCATTAGTCCAACAACTATAGTTAGGACCACTGCTACGGATCAGAGTTTTAGCCCATGTGTTATGAAATATAATTGAGTTTTGGTGGGAAATGTGAACATGTGCGTTGTTGTTTGCGCGTTTGTGCCGGGGGCTCCAGGTGGGATAACGAACCTGTTATTGACCATACTTTGACTTTATCTCCATATTGGGGGATATATTTTGCGTTTATCCTCGATGCATGTTCGGCATTATTTTATCAAATTATGTAATACGATAGCATGCATTCTCCAAACATCCCATGCTCAAAAATCTCCCTACTCAGCACTTCTGCATTCTTTTATGTTATACGATAGGATCTCTGAGCATGAGTAGTTTCATTCAAGAAAATCTCATGCACAAATTATCCGTACTCAGCAGTCCGGCATTCCTTGATGTTTCTGTGACATTTTCATATGTGTATTATGCTATATATAACATCACTATTTGACTGCACACCATACATTACATTTTTGAGTGCTTTTATTTCAAAGAGTTATGCCGTACCATTAACATACTGTGCTTAAATGACCTGCCTTTTCACCAGTATTCTGTTTAACCCCCGACTTTCGTTGCAACCGGAATTTTGTTTACGACAGATTGGTATTGACTTTAGGTTCATGTATGTCTCAAACAGATCATCAGTGACAGGAATGAGGCTGTTCCACGGATGCTGAGCCATAGTAACGGAAACCCTGCTATTAGACAACTTGAACTACACACAGCGTCTGTTGACTAAACTCGTTTTAGATCATATATATCATTACCCCTACATATAGAAACTTTCATTAGCTTGACACACTTTGTGTTATTCTGATTTAAACTTGCATATTTTCCTGGTACTGCGGTTTTGTGATGTTGTTGTTTTGCATTATGGGGCATTTGTTTCTTGTTCCAAAGAGCTTTGTGGGTGTACTTTCATCAGTTGACACTTGATTAAACTGGAGGAATGTGACTGGGAATATTTAGGCTAAAATCAGCCAAAATTGGGAAAAAATCATGTCGTGCTACTATGATAACCCCTTAAATTCCTTGTAATTTTCCGGATTTTGTATTACCTCTTCTTCACTTTCAGACTTTGCTTCCGATTCTTCTTCCTCCTCCTCTGCCACAACCTCCTCTTCGGATTCCACAACCTCCTCCTCCTCCTCTTCTTCTTCAGCTTCCCCCTCCTCCTCCTCTTCCTCATCAGCTGACCCAGATTCAGACCCTGCTTTAGGTTTCTTTTTCTTGTTCTCTGTTTTTGTTTTAGCTGCCTTCTTTGTACCCTTAGCTTTGCTTTCTCTTGTTTTTCCTGATTAAAAATAAAATGTCATCACCAAATTCACCCTCTGGGGACCTCATTTTGCTTTATAGGCCTCATCTTCTGACAAAGTATCTATAGTCTCAAATTAAAATTGTTTTCAGTTACTTTTTCCCCTTCTGTTCAGTTTCTATATTAGGGGTGCCACGAATAATCGTATAATCGATGAACCGTTGATAAAGCCAATAATCAATTACCATTTCCATCCTCGATTAATATGCGTTATTTATTTCGGACGTCATAAAGTGCCGGGTATTATTGAATACAGTGTTTGTTTTACACAGTTTAATCTACAACCGAAGGATTAACAACCTTTGATCGTGCATCAAAGAGATTCCGACAACATGAGTACTACTAATATATGTTGCGAACAGTGGGCAGTTCATTTGATGATACATGGTTACTCTTTGGGTCGTACATTCTACAAATTAGTGGCACTGCGGTTTGAACTTGTGGCAACGTCGTATATTTCTACAAGAAAGATGTCACAATCAAGGTCTTTGAAATGTGCCGACTGTCACCGTGTTCAATGAAATGAATGCACTCGCCCTTGTATCTGATTGGACCAATGTGGAAATGATTGACATTCTCTCGAAACCAGGGAATCAACGGCATTTTAATCAGCGATGTTCTCTGTGATGTCATTTGCAAGTATACTTTGTTTGCATACTAGTACAGGCTATCACTTATCGTGTGGTGACTGCTGAATGAAACTCGCTATTATCAATTACTTAACTTGTTCCGAGTCCTGATATTTCCGGGTGGGGGCACACCTTTGTGATTGTTATCGACACTCTGGAAGTTTGCTGAACCTTATAGTTTCCATAACATTAGATTCCTTTTTTAAGAACCGCCGGCGGTCCATCGTGCATTCCTACTTTTATATTGTTTGTATGTTTGACTATTCATAACACTGAAATTAATGGCTACATTCGTTCTAATGAACTCACAATTATTATAACCATGAAATCACTGAGAAATGTGCTGGTATTGAATACATTGTGCTCATTAGTCATTACCCGTAGTTTATGGTGCACATTATTAACATCAAAATTACATCAGCCGAGATTTTTTAACCAACACCCAGCCAATAGGCCATATTACGGAATACTTCCACTGTTATTAATATTGGGTACGGTACGATTATATTATCATCTATTATTCACGAAACAGATTATCGGTTATCAAAATCGATAATCATGACACCTCTATTCTATATCCCCTAATTTGCAGATGATAAAATGCATTATCGTGGTCACTAATGGGTCAATATCACCAAATTCAACTGAGGAACTTCAATCTGATCCTAGGTCTCCCACAGCAGTTGAGGCCTCAGCAGAATGAGGTTCCCAGAAGGTGAATTTGGTGATGCTAGCCCATCTTGTGGGATAGCTTCACTAAATTCACCACTCTGGGGACCTCATTCTGCAAATGACGGACACAATATTTCAAGGCTTAGGAACAGTTCCATGCCATTGGGAAAAATTACCACAATATGGATTCAATTAACATTCTATTTATTACTTGATCCAAAAACTCCATAAAACATACTTAAATCAATAAATGTAACGTGAAACGAACAGTGGTTTCTATAAGGCCTGCGATGATGTTTCACGTAACTTTATGCTTTATTTTCCCATGTAAAGAAATAGTTCCAGATAAATATGACTCTTGGCATATTTAATGAAATCAACAACAGTCACAAACATCCAAGTTAGCAAATGCAATGTCAACAAGTTTTGCTAATTATTTTAATGTTCAGCCTATAAATATTTGTAGTATGCTCACGTTTCTTGGTCTTTGGCAGCTTTCTACCACTGTCTTTCGGACACATAGAGAAATTTAGCAATCTCTCAATGAGTGCATCTTTTGTACCACTTCGTTCCAAATCTACCAGAATACAAAGTGACTTGAGTTGTGGTATGGTTTGTCTGCAAGAGAATAAGTATATTGTTGTCAATGATGTTCCGACTGATTTTCCCTGGCCTGCCAAATTGATCAGATTCACTGTCTAATTCAAGTTTTATTTTGCCCAAAAGACCAAGAATCACTAATAATGGACAAATTAAGGAACTATAACTCATGTACAAAAAACGAGAGGCCGATCACGCAGATGTTTAATCCATGCCTTGGTGATACCGATTAGATATAACTGATCATTTTTCAAAGATATGATCACAGGAATCCATACATCAGTACCCAACTTGAAATCAAAAGCTCAAATAATTTGTCTTAAGAAAGTGTTAAAAGTATTTGGGGTGGGGAAGGAATAGCTTTAAATCTCATAACTCTGTCCCTATTCACCCAAAGACCTCTCACTGTGAGATCCAACGGTTTCGTGATTTCGGGGGATATGTTTAGGAGTTAAGTTAACACATTGGAAACAAAAGTGATAAATCCCTATCTCTGCCACTTTTGGCATGCCAGATATTCAAAATTCGTTCACTTCTAAAGACAAATTATAATTTGTTGACAAGCCAGACTGCTTAGAACAACATACATATGGGATTCCATCTCATATTTAAATTGTACTTACTACCCCCCCCCCCCATTCATTTATAAAACATGGACAGATAAGATCATATCTGACCTGTGTAATAAGGAATGCTTATATTGTTAGGTACATGTACATGCCAGATTAAGTGTTTCATAACAGGGGTTATGGTTTTCAAAAATATATGTAGTTTATCAGGCTTTCCGCCAGGTTTTGGGGAATGGGTCCTGTATCCGCCGAGGGGAAAATGCAGTCAATGTTTTCAATGTCATGGAAACACTAGTGGACCTACTTTTGTTGTATCGTCCAATAGAAGAATCAGGGAGTAGATTTGCTGATCGTTTTGCATCCATTTTCTACCCAAGTTACTATGCTATCAACCGCAATAACTTTAAAACCTAGAAAACTTATTAGATAAAAATTAATTGCCAGGTTATAGATCACCGGTGGTGAAGGCCTTGCGTTGTTCCCAGTATATGGAAACGCGCCCTTTGAAGTTAAACGACTCACTATTCAAGACTCAGCAGATAGTTCGGATGAATAACATGCCGGAATATAACACTCAGCAGATAGACGATTAGCAGGTTGGAAGCAGTGAAGGAATAGAATAAAGGCGCAATGTTTTAGTTCTAAATATCAACCTAAATAATAATAAACATAGATAAGATGCTTTGAAAAACGACATGTAGAATCAGTGGGTATGATTAAATTATCGGTGGTCATTTTTAGTAACCTAACCGCAGCAACGTATCCAGCGGACTCCAAAGCATGTGTTCTAGCGATGTCAGGTATGATCACTTCTTCAGTTCATCTAACTGTGTCAGCAGGTTGGAGCTAGCATGCAACGTGCAGAGCCGGGTGTGCTCGTTCAGAATCCGGAGCATTTCAGTAAAAACTAAATAAAGTGTACTCATTATTCTAAATGGAACACATTGCACTTTGAATGTTAGCTTCGGCCAACAGACATACAACTTTTAGTGTTAGATCGGTCCGAGTGTGTATTCTCGCTAGAAATCAAACAAAGTTGTCAACTATTTAAATTTCATAGTACTGTCCCAAAAAAATTGAGAAGTAAACATCTTTATACATATGGAAGAAGGGGAAAAATTGGCTGGGGTAATGGGACCCTTAAAGGGATCCCCTGCCCTACTAGCGGAAAGCCTGAGTTTATACAATACAAAAGTGTTATCTGTCTGTTATACAGACATAATATGAGGATGCTGGCCCCTATGACCCCTGAATTGAAACAGATTACCATAGTTCATATAAAGAAAGTAGGTAGCCCTCAATCAAATGGTTTCACATATTACAATGTTTTATAAGTAGCTTGGAGTCCAAAATTCAATCAACCATGACAATATGAACAAATGGGAAAATAAGGTTCCTGGAAATATTAACATCTACCATCTTGATTTTCAAAACAAGGCATCACCTACAATAGTCATGTAAATTTATCTGCCCGTTACCTATTGCATAGATAAATCATATTGGCTATAAGCCATTATTTTAATTTCAAATTGAAAGCATGTGTCTGACGGGTTAATATATTTTTTTAAAATCAATTAATCAGTCAATACCAAAATCATTAGAAGTGAATAGTGTGCAAAGATAACCATAGATAAGAGATATGAGGAAGAGTCCATGTACATTATAGCAAGAGTTTCATACTGCCATTAATCATTTTGACAGATAGGATTAAATAATTTGCCAGCCAGTGAGCAGTTGTTTATCCTTACCTTCATCTAACCACCCTAGAGCTCTGAACCATATGTCATCACTCAATTAATAACACATTTCACTTGGATTGACATCTATTAAAATGTACTCACATATATACGATGGATATTTGATGTTGGTAATTTATTGACATCATTATATTACATGCAACTATTGCAATAAAATCTTCTTATTTTCAAAACAGGACATCACACCTATTATAAATTAATGGTATAAAATTCAAACAAATGAAAATGTCAATGACAATTTTTTAATAATTAATTTTTGTATTATTATAAAAGTTAAAATTGAGCAAGGAGTTCAATCTATAAAAAATCAATTTTACCCATTTTTTTTTCTTTCCAAAAAGGGTCATAACTCCTTTAAAATAAATCGGAACAAACCCATATTCAAACTAAATCTGTATTTTGAGCTGAGAAACTCATAGCAAATTTGGTTCCAATCAGATAAAAAAAAAATTGAGTTATGGCAGCATGCATGAATTCTAAGTCGAAAAAGGCCATAACTCTGAATATTTGAACTCGATCTGTATTTTGGCCTGAGAAACCGAATTACAGAATTTGGTTCCGATCGGATAGAAAATGTTTGAGTTACATACAGACGGGGACAGACAGACTAACGACGAGTGGTCAAATTGGACGTCGAGACTATGTGTACCATACTATGGTATGGGTACACAAAAAACAAAATCAGACAAGTCTGGTATTCTGAGTTATTGTTGTGAAAGATACATATACCTAATATGAATGGAATCGATTGACATTTGTCAAGTTTTCATGCTAACGGTCATAAAATAGCTAAATATGGGCAAACTAATGGCCATAAGTAAGGCAAGAAATATCGTACAACCCTCACTTTCGAACTCTATCAAGATATTGTTGTTAAAGATAGCTATAGCCATATAGGCAAAAAAAGCACATCGGGAAGCCACAAAAATCCTGAATATTCGAAGTTTTAAACAAAATCCTGAAAAATAAAATCCCTGATCACTTAGGCCAAAACAAATTGAATGCGTGTTTCCCGTAACCTGACCGACTGTCTTAAAACCCCCCTACCCAAGTTCATTTTATTGGTTTTAAATAAAAAAAAAAATCAATCTTATAAACCGACCGACCGCATGGTTAACCAAACTGTGTACGCGTGGTTCCATTTTATCTGATTCACCTCGCGAGATAAATGATATCTTTGATATATTTATATATTTTTCGCAAAGCCACATCGTCACTCTTCAAACGGAAAGTCAAATTACGACCGGACACTATACCGGAAGATCACGAGTTATCGTTCTTCTTCGCTGACCGGAGGCACGTGTTTGTGTTGATATGGAGTATTTATAACATGGATGTTCTCCGAGGTTGATTCGAACCGAAATTCGAACGCGGGAACAAGTTCTTTTCAACAAGGTGGTCGCACATGGGTCGATTCCCACTTGCATAATTCACGACTGTTGTGGGAAAAAAACCTGCATTTTAAAGATAATAGAAATCAAAGATGGTGGTGTGGCGGGATATTGTTTGTCGGTCATCAATATAATTGGGATATTATGGGGCAGCCCTTGGGGCCATTGATACCTGTGCCCATTGTGCAGGTCCCAATGGGGACGTAAAAACATCTCTGAAAAAACATTACAGGACAGTTTTCCCTATTTGTATTAATTGTTTCAATGCCGGGCCGATGCCTATTGTGGCCAAGCCACATGGCAAGGCAGTGCCTGTTTCAGGTTTATAAAGTAATTTTAGTAAACTGTCTACTGTTATCTGTTTTATATGTTTCCCCTCAATATATCAGTTTTATCACCAATTTGTTGGTTGCTCTGGGTCATTGTATGGTGTTTGATGGTGGTTAGGCATGGCCCACACGAGACCATAAAAAAAAAAAAAGGAAAAAATAAAATAAAATGAAAAGCCTACTGCCCGCCCCTATTTTTTTTGGGCTCGTTATGGGAAACATGCATTCAATTTGTTTTGGCCTTATTTAATTTTGTCTTGCAATGAGCTTGTGCATCACTCATTTTAAGATTCTCCATGTCAGAGTCCACCAAACTTTTACAAATACTCACTTGGACAATTTTGTAAGCCGCTTTTTATAGTCTGCATCATCCTTCTTACAATCGGCTCCACAGAACTGCCGGAGGTGCTTCTTTATTTCTGATTGCTGAAAAAAAAAAGTTTCATAGCATAATATTTTCTGTGTCATGTTGAATTATTGTTCTCTTTCTCAATCTAAATATAATTGAGAGAGCCTCATTTTTTGGAGGGGGATGGGGTTCTATTTCTTATTAGACTGCTTCTATTTGTAAGTAAAGGACTATAAAACAATTATTACATATCTATCAACGTAATTCGCATGATCGCACGACGTTCCAGGCATGTGATAATTCTCAGAATCGCACTAGTGCAATCTGTCGACGGAACTATTTCATTCAGTGTTGTTAGACTGGCTCTCGCCGTTACTATTTTTACTTTTCAACTTTTCAACGCAAGGGCGACAACTCACTTGCCGAAATCGCAGCGCGCTGATCGGGTTATATTTTTGGAAAATCTGGGAAAACCCAATTAACATCTTTGAGCGGGTCAAGACAGGTCAAGTTAACTCGCGGATAGATGGGCTCCCTGTCTGATTGTTGCGTTAACCCTAAAATGCCGTTAAAACTCAATTAAATTCACATTTTCTGTACCGGAGATGTACGATTATGAGTCAACTTACTGTAATACGGAGATATGTAATAAAAACTCGATTTGTTGGCGGAACGCGATACCTTTCGTGCGGGACGCAAAAAAAAGAGTGTCACTCCGCCAACATATCTCGTGCGATAATTTCGTCAAAATCCAGACACTCATGCGGTTCTATCTATATATTAAGTAGATACATTAGAATATAGTTGGATCCAGTAAATTAGGTCTGGACCAAGCCTTTGGCATCAAATCACATTGATCCGACAATGTCCACTGGGTGTGTTGCAAGTATGGATGTGGTGCCACCATCAACACAAAGAACGACAGTTTAGTTCTGTAATGAGTTAATTCAATCATCTAGCTGATTCCGACCAGGTACAACACATGCATTTTCTGATTACATACCTGTTACTGTACTTGCAGGTAATAATGAAAATTGTTATAAAGAGCATCCATTCTTCTGTAAACAAAACCACCAGACAATAAAGAGCGTTTTAATTGATAATATTGATTATTCAGTCTTTGATATAGTTCAGGAATATTTTACAAAGAAATTTAGCTGATATATCTATACACAAAAATAGACCTTGAATCTAATTCCATTTCCTTTCTTGTGTATGGGTTCTTACACTAAGGGCTGCATCCCAGTCAGGTATGTGTGGTGCAAAATTCAAAGAAATTTGCACTGTATATTTGAGTGCAATTCCATAGTTTTCTGAAAATTAACAGCAACAGCCAATCCATTGATGAAATCTCATGCCATCACGATGGATGTCTAATTGTTCCTGTGGGCTGCAAAGTTTATTTTTGCCCAGACACTACAGTATGCTTTAATATCACACTATACGTATAAAAGAGATGAAAAATTGCATTCCGGGATGCACCCCACAATTCGAAATCACCCCACAATGTACTTTATTCTTGACTGCATACCCCACAATGTAGCTCTGGTGAGAGCAGACTGACGGATGGACAGGCGATCGAGGAGTGATTACTATAGCTTCTCCAGAGACTTTGTCTCAGGTGATCTAAAAACTTATATTGACTGATATAATACTTACGGTTCCTCTCCCTCTCATGAAAAACATCTGGTACAATGGCCTCAAATCGTCTGCTTTTGTTTTCTCAATTTGATGACTAACTGTAAAATAGTAAATAGAATTTTGCAATCCACCATTATGTGAGTGACATCTTTTTATTGTGCAGTAATATAATTGAATGTACTGCATGCAAACTACTGACTATAAAACGTTTTATAAGTTGGCTAATGGCATGACCTTTTCATCGAAGGATGATTTTACAGCGAAGAAAAGCTCATTATAATTGTTTTATAAATGGACTCTTGTATCATATAATACTTATTATTATCCATCCCTTAACTAACACCATTTCCGATTGGGCAAAAGCCGCCACGTGATAGTCTTGGAAAAAGTCATATTGGACTCCCGAAAGTCATATTGGACTCCCGACTGTACAATATGACTTCTCATATTGGACTCCGTGACGTCACGAATTAACTCTATTGCGAAATGAATCGGTGAAATTGTGATGCGCGCGCAACATTGATGGATTTTAGCAGACGTTTCACTTCCGCATTGAGTTTTGTTCTCACTTCCGTGTTTACTTTTCCAAATCATGCTTTCTGATGATCAATAAACGGTACAGGCTTTTATAGAGAACTAAGTGCCGACAAATACCAAAAATTACCACAAAAGTTTTATTTCCAAATTTGGATAAACATACAGATGGATAATAAAAATGTCATTATACAATGTTGTGTACAGTATGAGTTTTTTCTTGTACTCGTCAGGTTGTGGTGAAAAGTCATATTGGACTCGACACTGGCGTAAAGTCCAATATGACTTTTCACCACAACCTGGACTCGTACAAGAAAAACACATACTGTACACAACATTGTATAATAACTTTATATTGGATCCCATAAAGGTGATGTTAGAGAGTAAAACTTCAGCCTTTATGATTCTCTCCCTGATAGGTCCAATTTGAATACCGTAGACTGCAGTGTTTCTGCCAGGGGAAAATAAATGAGTCCGTATTCAGCCGTTTTGGGGAAACAAATAACGTGATGGGGCGACCATGGTTTGTCCCATTGGGAGAAAAATTTGGTAAATGTCACTGAAAAGTAGTCATTTCCTTGCACTTGAGATACTCACAAGGCAATCCAAATCTATGAATATTACACAAGTTGATCATTTCCATGGATGCAGTAATTCTGTTGATGGTACCCAGAGCATTAATCATGTAATTACGCCTGTGAGACCGCCGTCTGATTGAAGACTAAATAAATGAACAAGCTACGAGTTACAGTGTTTACAAATTTATGATTCCGACATGTATAATTAAACCCTAAAAACGTCCTTGTATTGACTATAATACCCAGCAAGGAGAATTGAATTAAGTATTTCCTTGAAAAAGAAACCGAAATGATATATTCTGTCAATCGTAAAACTGTTTTTTTTACTGCAGAAGATATTTATAGCGGCGTAATATGAATGGTAGCCAAATCGTATAAACTCAGTACAGTAGCTTGTTCAATAGTCTGCATTAATCCAACAACTATAGTTAGGACCACTGCTATGAACTGTTTTAGCCACCGTGTTGAAATATAATTGAGCTGTGGTGGGAAATGTGAACGTTGTTGTTTATGCGTTTGTGCTTGGGGCCCCAGACGGGATAACAAAACTATTATTGACAGTACTTTGTCTGATCTCCGAGCGCGAGTAGTTTCATCCACTGAAATCCCATGCACAAAATATTTACGGTAATTTTACCGGTGAAAATTTTACTTGTTTTGAAAAAAACTATATAGTCTTAAGTTCTTAACTGTTCTAATGAGGCATTTTTAATTATAAATTGTATATTGTGTATTGTATACAGATATTCTATTAAATCATATTGAGTGCTTTTGGAAATGGCAAATTGCGCTTTGCAATGAAGTTTATGATGAGCTACTAGCTGCACGTTAGTCGATCGTTACTTTGATCCGTCGGGTGCAATTTTATAGCCATGCATGGTCACCATTGCGCATGCAGTAGCCAAAGTAAACAAAGCTTTTTTAATGTCTATGCATTTAAACTCTAAAAATAATTAATATACAAGAATTTTTAATTTTAAGAAAAGTAGTTTGTGTCGGACACCATTTCTCAATCCAACTTTTGCACTTTTTGGAGTTGCAGATTTATTATGTAAACAATTGCACATGCTTGCTTACTATTAAAATAGAGCTTTAAATGTGCAATTGAAAGTACTTAAGTTATTAAATGTTCTTAGTTAAAACAAAGATCTGCATGAGAATCTATAATATCCAAACTCATTTAACCATTTGAGTGCCAGGGGCCGATCTCATCGGCCCTAAACCTACAAAATAAGTCTGTTAAAGAAGATAAGAATAAATTAATAAAATTGTAAAAAAAAAAAAATTAAATTTTTTATTTTTTAGGCCAATGCATCTTCGCATATATATTTAGAGAATGCATTGGCACAGGGTATATGGATTGATACAAAAATCGACCTGGCACTCAAAGGGTTAAAAGAATTTCTGTCAAAAGTGTGTGTTAACAAATTACAATAATACAACCGATATATTGTTGTCAGTCTACCGGCTTCCTATGTGCTCTCACGTCTGTCAACAGTTGTAAATTAATTGCATGTACTTGGTTACAATGCAGGTATTTAAATAACCTGTTCGTGTATATTATAAGCTCCACTGGTTAAGAACACATTAATCACTATTGTAACACTGCTATCCAACTTGTCAAGTTTATTGCTTTAATCCGATTATCATCAGACATCACTGATCATACATACCATCGATGTTGGTATTCAATAATAAACCTTTGGAAACAAAATTAAAAGCTTTTACAACTCCTTGATTAGTCCTTTCTGTTTATTTTAACCCTTTCAGTGCCAAGTCCGATTTTTGTATCAACCCATATTCCTTGATCATTTTTCATAATCAATAAATTTGAAAAATGATCAAGGAAATATGGGTTGATACAAAAATCGAACTTGGCACTGAAAGGGTTAATGGACACCCACATTACAGCAGTGACCATTTCCAAAAATTTCAAATTTACTGTAACAATTAATTTCTTCAGATATTAAGTCATTATAAAGTCAATATTTTTTATTTATAAATAAACCGATATTTGAAAATAAATAAGTGTTTCTTAATAAATCATGATTTTCTTAAGTCTATCCACTTCTGAACGATATTAAAAAGAGGTTTGTTTGTCCACTCCCGACCGACTCATTTTTACACCCCCGACCGAAATATTTTTATTGCACTTCCCTAAAATTGTTTTTGTTTTTGTTTGTTTGTCAAAATCGGCTAATCCCAATCGGAACCCTCGGTACTTTCCGTCGATTCCTCGGAATGTAAATCGGAATCTTCGGTGCAACCCGTTTCCTCTTAGCGGCAATCCTTTGCGGTCCGGAACATATTACTCCGTACTTTTTCTACATCAGGTACCGGCTCGTCGGAACTACTCCGTGTGCATAATCGAGTCGTTTACGTTACGGAATCGACCGAAATGAGCCGAATGATTCCGGCTGTCAAGGTCGTTTGCGACCGCAGAAAAGGTTTCCAAAATAGACAATGCGTCTGAAATCGGAGACAACATAGCCGCGCTCGAATAAGAGAAAGTTTCTCAGAAACTTCAGTGTGACACTTTGTGTCGGTAATAAAAAGAACATTATGTTCTAAGACTAAACAGCCATAGTCCAACGAATTAGACTCTTCGTGTTAAGATATATTTTAATATTTGGACATTTACGATTATCTTAACCCTGAAGGATTAAGAGGTCTATAAACGTCCAAATATTAAAATTCCTCTTAATCCAAAAGTTTAATTTGTTGGACTAAAACAGCCCGTGCAAACTAGCGTTTTAGTTCAAAATATAATCATTATCATGGGACATTTATTGAACGAAGTGTCCAGCGATGTGGAATGTGAGCCTTCCAGTGTGGAATTGAGTTGAAGTTTCAGGGACCTAGATATCTTTACTTCTGAGTGTAAAGAACCCATTCAGATTGCTTAATTTGGACTTAGAAAAAACACTCAAATTTGTGAAATTTACATTGACTGAGAGAGTGCCTGAAAGTGAAACAGCACAAACACTGAGGAAGGATCAGCGCACTAATGCTTTCGATATACTTTTGGGAACATCAAAAGAAAAGGTTCTGTCCAAGTTTCTTCCAAAGGAAAACATGAATCTTTAAATGATAAATATATTATTATTAAAATTAATAAATTAAAAATAATTAAAACAATTATTGAGTTAAATTGTGCTATTATTACTCACAACCTTTCTTTGAGAATATGTCACAAATATGCCATGGGGTGTCCACTTTATATTCCTCCCCCACCCTGTCCCAACCAATCCCACCGCGACGGCTACCCAGTCCTTGTTCAATTCCGGCTTGTATATAGCTTGGATTGAGAATATTTTGAAGGTTTCATGGCTGCAGCAGGCATGCTCCAACACTGGTGACTGGAGACGACTCAGATGACACCACTCTGGATATAAGTTGTAAGACCATGTGTTCAATGAATAAAATCTGAGAGACACTGTCAGGCCACCCCACACGCCTAAATGTAACTGCCCCTATCTTCTGACTAAAAATCCGGGATACATGCATCGATCCTGCCATGTGTGCCCCGACCCTTGATATACATCAATTGAACTACAATCTTGTGAAGTTCATGTTGAATTTGCGTTTTATTCTTCGCAAGATAGTCTGGACACTGTTGTGGGCCTAACTGCACAAGGGACCCTGACATATTAAAGAGATACAAGGTGGTGCTGCCAGTGTTCAAGAAATGTGCAGAAATTCACAAGGAGGAGTCCAAGATAAAGTCCTAATGACAAGTTTCAGCAACATAACTAGTCAAATAAAGCATGCCGAATCATGATATTTGTGATATGTTTTATTATATGGGAAAATTATAACATGGTATAAATATCAGGTCTAATGAAAAAAAATAAAAATATTTACCTACCTACCTACCCACTTCCAAAATCTAGGGCCGGGAGTGGACAAACACAAATATTTTTAATAGTGGCCTCTCCCTATTTTGGACTGAAGTCTGCCTAAAATCTCCAGAGGGAGCAGTCACTTCTCCCTATTTTCCAACCCTGGCTTGGGGCCTGACCCTGAGGCTGGTTCCTGATTCACTGTAACTCACCAAATGGCATATCACAAAGTTTTGTTCCCTTGCCAACCGGCATTTCAAACTTCTTTTCTGCTGGTGAGGAGGCGCTCATCTCAAACCGTTCAACCTTTTTCTTTTCTCTTTTTCTGCCACGTTCCAACACCAGGGGCCTTTCTAACAGTCCCACTGAAATATAAAGAGACTTGTTATAATAAAAGGTCGGCCGACCACAGTGTCCCCCGACAACGTGGCAAGTCAATGGCCGCTTTGTTAAAGAATTTTTTTTAAATGTCGATGGCCGCTTTGTCAAAGAAATTAAAAAAAATGTTGAAATGTTCTAAGTCGAAAGGGTTAATAATTCCGTAAAAAAATTATTTTTCCGTCATCTATATACATGTTGCACATCTGCAATATGTGGGTAACAATACGCTGAAGTTTCAAATATCTACGATCAAAACTGTAGGAGGAGTTGATTACACCATGAAGGTACCCTCATACAGAAAATTATAAAAAAAAAAATTCAAAGTCGAAAGGCCCATAACTCTGGGAAAATCATTGGATCAAACTCAAATTCGAACTTGACCTGTATTTTGATATGAACGACCCACAAAAAAAACAGAATTTCCAATTAATCAATCCATATAATCAAGAGGAGACTGAGCACACAGATAGAGTAGTGCCCTAAATAATCGACTCCTTAATAACCACAGAAGAATTATGGGTAACTTATCAGGATTTGGTAGGAAATATGGCTTGTTGCCATTCATCGGAAACTCTCACTGAAAAGTTAATATTAATCAATACCAAAATCTATACAAGTGAAGAGTGTGTAAAGATAAACCTAGATAAGAAATAGGAGGATGAGCCCATGTATACCATGCATCTATGGAATCCTTGGGAAGGGTTAATTTTTTTCTAAGCAGATCAATGTAAATATTCAAGACATTTATACAGGTGAGGGGTCTGTCATCAGAAGCCCTGCAATGAAATTTCAAGAGATTTTGAGGAACAAGAGTGCCATCCATTAATAATCACATTTTAAGATATATGATAAACAGTGAACCACCATCACAGTTTATCTTTGCCTCTAGCCACTGGCCAGAATAGCAACTGCATGTCATTACTCTTTAATGGACTTCATGGGGAATGACATTAAGCTAAGAGAATGCCATTCATTTCAAGTACAAATGTGCACCTTATAGCTTTCTAAAGTGGCTTTAGATCAGGGTTTCCGCTAGGGGTTGGGGGAATGTGGCCGTATTTGAGACGCACATACCAGGTGCCCTGTCAGGAGAAAATTTCCTTGCACTTGAGACAACAAGCAGGAACATTCAAGCTTTGTATAGAAACCAAATTAAAACAGATTGTCTTTCTTAGATCTCAAAGTTAATGAACCAAAAGCATGTAAGCACAACAGTACAGAATGGATACAACTTTTATTTAAACAGTAGCAATATTAAAAGCTGACTTCAAAGACTACTGCGGTTGGCAAAAGACACATTGTCACAATGTCTAGCAGTAACAGATGTTACGTCATGAGATGAGCATGTGCTATACACATGTTCTGCATGCCTGGTTTCTTTGTATTTGGTTCAGAGTACGATCAAAACAAATTGTTGTTGAATCAAAAGCCATTCCTCAGACGGAGATGACATTATGCTGGATTCGTATAATGGATAATTTCATATTCATTGGATAGGGAATCAATGCATGATTTTGAGGGGAAATAATGGGTCAAAAAGTTGGGACTTATTGACAGTAATCTACGGTAAATTAAAATGCGAGAGGCTGACTACTACTAAATATTCGCCCGAAAAAGTGTTACACAGGATGGTGTAGACAACTGTACATGTGGTCCATGCTGCTAATCACGTCATACTCAGGCACCAAGTGTAGGATTCCTTGCAATCTGTTAATCATCTGACTCGGTGATCGCTCGTCTTGTGTAAAAAGGGGACTCTCAGCTAGGTCTGTGGCTATTTTGTGAACTATATTAAGCAAAGGTTGGTGAGGGGAATGAGGCCGCTGGACGGCCGGCCTGCCGTAGTAGCGGAAACCCTGCTTTAGATATACAGAATATATAGAAGATATAGAATGGGACGTGTATGTGTATAATATGCGTAAGAGGGGAAATTTGGGCTGGTGGAAAGGGGCCATAAAAGGGACACACCGCCCCTCTGGTGGACCCTGCTATTTACGTACATTTAAGTTCTTGATCTGCTTCTTCGACCTCTTCTTTGTCTTCATCTTCTTTATTTGCTTTCTTGTCAACTTCATCCGCATCAACTTCCTCAGGAGGTTCATCCTTTTTAGGTTTGTCACTTTTATCGCCAGTCTCATCAATTTCAATACTTCCATTTTCCTCGGGCTTGTGTTCCTCTAATTTTGCATCTCCATTCTCTTCTGGGGCATCTCCGTCATCTTTTATATCTTCAGTTGTTTTTTCCTTTGCCTTTGCCTCAACAGTCTCTTTTATGGAATCAACTTTTGAATCATCAGGAGCAACCTCAGTTTCCATTGGTTCCTGCAGAAAAAAATAATATTAAGTTATTTTATTCTCATATTTTACAACTTTAAACTTACATTTTACTATTCAGCCACTATACTCGCTTAACAGGTGCAAGATTTAACTATTAAAACCTCCATTCAGAACGATGGAAATATGTAAATAATTCAGGGCCTATAATTTGTACATGAATCAGAATCGATTCTCGCAAATGATTCTTGCAAAGTGAGACATGAGAATCAACTACGGTATGGTTCTCATATAAAGTACATATCCCTGCTTTGTTAGTCATATTATAGGTACTACAGGATGTTCTTATATTTAGCTAACAGCACATACAATAAATATAGCAATTATGCATTCCTGTCACATTCACATCAATTCACTTGACTGAAGATACAGGGAAAGGGTCACTTTTTAAAAGATCTTAAAGATATTATTTGAAAAATTGGCTAAATTCATCTCTTGAGAAAAGTTAAAATTAAAGCACAAGCAGTCACAAGACTTTCTCTCATTGCATTGAATTTTCAAAATGCCCTTCCAACCACCTTTATTATGGAACAATTAAGTGATACTCCACACACCACTCCCACCCAACTTGTGGCATATCATGATTTGAATTTGATTCTCGTACCATCAAACTTGTGAATCAACTTTGATTCTCACAAAAATTGATGGATTTTAAGGCATGAAATATGCAGTCTTTAACATGGTTCTTGCAGCTATTTTGATACGGAATTCAAGGGTTTTCAAGGAGTATTCAGGGTCAAAATTCAAGGGTTATCAAGGAGGTATATACTCAAAAGGATTTTCTTCAAGAACCTGTGGAACACCACAACCTGGAAAAAGTAGGGTGCTGTGCTAACAGTATTTATTCCACACCTGTTGGAATGAGACACATGTACATGTATTCAATGAATACCAACCATTGAATACAAATTGTTGTATACCACAAGAGGAATACAAGCCGGAACTACTTCAAGTTGACATTATTTCCAAAGAGCGATGATATACCCCTCTGGACAAAACAAGTGTCCACTTAACCGCGGTGCGGTTTGCGTTGCCACCGCGGCCGAACTGCAACTACACTGCAGCTCCACCAGCTGACTGCAGTTGGGCCACGGTGTACTTGCCGTTCGGCCGCGGTGTAGTTGCTGTACGGCCGCGGTGTACTTGCCGTTCGACCGCGGTGTACTTGCCGTTCGGCTGCGGTGTACTTGCCGTTCGGCTGCGGTGTACTTGCCGTTCGGCCGCGGTGTACTTGTCGTTCTTAGAATGATGTTGAAAAGCACAAAGAGGGCACCATAAATGTGGTTTGATTGAGCCCATTATTTAAATACCGTCAGCCAGACGATCTATTATGTTTGAGGTCTAATCCGTCTGGTGACAAGGTGTGATAATCTTGTAAGTAGTCAACGTCCTACCGGTAAACTATCATAAAATCAAGGTGTCATAATCCATCCTGATTAGAAGAGGCCCCCGCTGTTAATTATTAGGTGACACGAAAGTGTGATGTTGCCGACAACAAACTCCATCTAGATTTGGTAGCACGTGTCTTTTTGAGATTCATCAGTGTTATCATTTATTGAAAATGCAGCCCAAAATTATATTGCAATTAATGCTCGGATGCTCGCATCATTTGCGCTATGTTTAGGTCTAATCTACTGATCACGTGGGGTAGGACAGCTCATTATTTACCAGGGTTTTATCCAGTGGGAATGATTGATCACGTTCATAAACAGGCCTGCACATTTCAAAATTATGTGTAACTTATTTTTCGTTCGCCTGGTTTGTGCTTAGGCAGGGTTTCCGCCAGCCGGCTGTGGGTCCGTCCCACGGACCCATTCCCCCGTCGGTCATTGCATGAAATCCCGCTCATACACAAATAAATGACATAATTAAAAACTTATTCAGTCTTGTCTGTGTCGACAGGCTATATATCTACACTTATTTTCATTAATATTGACAAAATGAAATTGACACAGATCATCTCCCGAAAAAAAAACAATAAGAATAGCACGCAAATACATTGGAGCAAAACATCAAAGGCGGCGAACATCAGTACAATCAGAATGGCTCGAGCTTCACGTGCGTCAGCTGCAGACTTATTTCGTCAGCAAATCGGTGTCATAAAGGGTGTTTTTTGATGTCTCATTCAGTTCCAGGAAACCACAGAATTATTGCTGAGCATGTTGCAATAATATGGCCATAGACAATGGTTCCGATTGTTGTTGACCTCAACAAGTTTTGTAAATAACTGTTCGAAAATTTTACGAATGGTCCTCGGAAAGTGAATTTAGTGGCGCTAGTCTGCTAGCGTCACCAAATTCGCCTTCTGTGGAGTTAATTCTTGAATATTAAAATACATTTTCCAAGCCCTTGAATTCCTTAGGTTTCCGACCCCATCCGGAAAACCCTTGATTCCCTTCAAACCGTGGGGAAAAAGTCACGAATAGTTGCCCAATAGAGCGATTGTTAGATCATTATAAATTAGTTCTAATTATTATAAATTAGAATTTCCAATTACGCAAGGAAAGACTCAAGCTGAAAGTCTTGAGTTTACTCTCGTGTCTGGAATAAACGTGCATGCACGTTTATTAAATTTCGGAAGATTTTCAACCCTGCACGAAGCTTATTCCAGTCTGCACGTTTATTTAATTTTGTGTATTGTGTCTATTGTGATTTTGAAGACAGGTCTTGACAGGCAATTTTGTTTTCCCCCACAACAAATCTTGATCGAGTGTTGTTTATAAAATCTCTGCACGGGACTAGTAAGTGTCAACAGAATAGTAATATTGTTGACAGTATTGCTAATGAACATATGATTGTTGTTCGCAGTACCGGGATTTTGTATCGCATATTGCGATGTGAAACCGGCCAATTTGCTAATTAAATTATATTAACACAATTTAGAAACACAATTTTTATATCCTGTATTTCCATAAAAATTTCCACCCTGCACTTATATTCAAGTCTGCACTTATATTAATTCTGGTCGGTTTTTCCACCCTGCACTTATATTCCAGACTGCACTTTTATTCCAGACACGAGAGTAGTCCCCTGCTATAGCTTAATTAGCAAGGGACTGAATTGTTTTACGGAAGAGTGGTAACGTCGGAAGAGCTATACTCGTCCTTTACCTCGGTTAACAGTATACTTGTATGGCGCACATCAATAGACTACTCGCAAATCGACTCCACCCACCCCGCATGTACAATTTTACTTATATATCAGGATGTTCCACCCACTTTGGTGTTCTAAAAACCACCGGAAAGAGATCCGTTAATTAGTTTAATATAACGTGACTGCCATTCTGGGGTGAAGGTCAGAGTATAGCTCTTGCGATGTTACCCCGCCACCCTGTTTTGCAGCTTGGGGAGACTAGCGATGTAGCACTCTGATCCCAGTTTGACCTTTGCACTGGCCTCCACATTGCACCAAAGATTTCATGTCTGTCCACATTCCTAAGATTTCAGTAAATCACCTTTAAAAAAAATGCTGGGTGCTTAGTCCGAAAATGCACATTTTTGCGAGCACCGTTTACAGGACACTGTTTGACATTCTCATTCGTTTCTGAAGGCAACGTCCGCCGTCATGATTGTGCCGGTAGGAAAACTTTGCTACCGTCCATCGTTAGCCGATTAGATGTGACATGCTGATGACGCATGCATGTGTATTTCTCCGTGTCTCAGATGCATGGAACTGGCATTTCCGCCGCTGTTGTAAAACGGAACATTTTCTTATGCATGCGCGAACCATGGTCGCTCCCGCCGAACTGTGCCCCTCCCCACCCAGGACCGGACCCATTTATTTTTCCCTAGCGGAAACCCTGGCTTAGGTAACCCATTCCATAGGTTAGCAGAAAAGTTACACAAACTGGTATAATCACTACAACTGGTATTATTAACTATAGATGGGCATCCGGCCACTATTTGAAATACTGTAATAATTTTGAATGTCTCAAATTAAGGTGAGAATCAGTTATTGCGAGACCTACATAAAACATTGGCGAGACCTGTTTTTCTTTTACAGCATTTTCATTTTTAGATAACCTCCAGGTGAACTGAACAGTTGTTCACCTCAAATTTGCAGGCCTGCATAAACATGGATTTAAATGTATGATTTATAATAATTGAACCGGAAAGTGAATAATAGTTCTATAAGTTAAATACTTTGAAAGCAAAAAAGATTTTTAACTTTAAAGAAAAATTTTGATTAATAATATGGATATGGTATCGCAAGAAGCTGCTTGTACAGAAAAAAAGACAGACGGACCCAAAACAGTGGTAAAAATCATTGTTCCGAACTCATATTCAAAGAAACTTCCGGAAAATATCCTAACTTGATAGCATCCACACAATAAAAATCCAAAAATTTTCTAAGTCAAAAATGAAGTGTAATGTTAGGAAAAACAGTCCGAGCCAACCCTGAGCCGCATCATGTAGAGAGGGTGTTGTGAGAAACATGTATACCAAATTTTTTTGAAATCGGTTCATATTTGTTAAAGTTATTAAGTCGGATAGAATTTTCTAAGTAAAAAAGTAAGGCGTAACTTAAAAAAAGAAAGTCGGACCGCAGCGCAATTAGCATCATGCGGAGAGGCGGTCCTAAGGAGATTGCATACAAAAAATTATTGAAATCAGTTCATAGTTGTTCGAGTTATGAGGTCGGACGGACGGACACACAGAGAGAGAAAGTGTGACGGCCGGACCGACGCAGTCAATCCAGTATACCCCCCATTTTATATGGGGGTATAATAAATATCAGCCCTAGACTAAATACTAGTGGAGAAAGTAGGGAAACAACATGGTCGAGGTACCCTAGCTACCACCTCCCTTTTTGCACTCAAAATCTCATAAAAACTATAAAACACCTACGTATTTCACCTTTTTGACGAACCGGCTTTTGAAAGAGTTATCAATCCTAACATTTCTGTGCTAACGAAGTCGTGTCGTGCCAAATTTTATTGTGTTTTTTATTATATTCAGCTGATAAAAGTTGTTATTTAGGATAAACCTGTCAACGAGTGTATTGTAAGCAGCCTTCATAATTGGCTACGGCAATCAGCATTGCCGAAGAATTTGCTGAAGCAAACTGGGTCACGGCATAGTGTTGCCGTAGCAGATTGCCGAAGCCAAACAAACTGAAGTAAGAGGGCTGTGTAAGTGTGCTTTTCGATAGTCTTGCATGTGTTTAAGGTGTTTATGTCCAAAGCAGATTTGTTTTGATATTTTGAGTGCTGAGGTGGGAGGGTACTTCGAACATGTTGTTTCCCTACTTCTACTAATATTTAGTCCAGGGCTAATATTTATAATGGCCAACAACAGTGCACTAACTTGACTAAGTCTAGAACTAGATGTTTTGCGGACTATTGTGGTCCATAAATCTGAAGTGATATGTCTAGCGTCTATCAATTTTATAGGCTGAGGAGTCAGGTACGTATATAATATATGCCGATTGGCAATAATAATTAATATATTACTGTATATACTATAGTATATAACCTTTATACTTATAAGTTATAGCCATATAGGCCTAGTCATTATGATTATACTTTTATAGAGCAATTGGAAGAGTGCTGCACGTGTTATTTTCGTTTCAGGCAAAATAATTTGACACCAGCATAAATATTCGTACTTCAGCTCAAATCAGGAATGAATATGAATAAGACCTCCCATTACCGGCGGATTCATCGCCCATGGCTGATGATCATGGCATTCGAAACTCGAAATCATGGAAATGGGCGAAAAAAGGAAAGACATTTTTCTATGTTCAGTTACAAATGCGTCTGAAAGCGAGTTACATTGGACTATTTGTGCTCAATGTTAGAAAATATTGGTTGTATTAGATACAATTTAAAAGGTGTTACGAATGTCAAGAAGAACTAACATCTTGCGTGTTAGAATTGTCGGGTTTTTCGTCCGACATCCTTTCTGATTCCAGATGTTTTTTTCTAAATGGCGGCAAAATGGCTGCCAATCACAAAGCACCAATGAAATTGTACGTCACAAAAATCGTGTAGAAAACGGCATCTGATTGGATATTACTTTCAAGAAATGCGGAAGTGAAAATTGTCGAAACAATATCGGTGAACCTTCGAAAATGGAGTAACAAAATACTGATATCAGCTGAAAAAGGTCCGTTTACTCAAATTACTGTCGGTTGTTATTAGCGATAAAGTTTGCAGAATTGTCCCCCGATCTAGATATATTTCTAAAGCCTCAAAACAGTTATTGAATACCAGCGGAGGCGATAAGATTCCCCCAGAGGCCAGACGCAGGGGCTACGATACCACGACAGAGCGGTACTGCCGATAGCCGATGCTGGGGGATGGGGCTGGGGAGGGAGGGTTGCTATACTGTGATGATCATTCCATATTAGTGATGAGCGATATGACGATTTATAATATGACTATCATCACATCAGGTCGGCACAGGTCAATTCATTGTAGCGATAACAGGTTTATTATAATTTATATGACATGAATTTTATTTAAAAAGCACCATTAATTATGAAATGAAACCACCAGTAACAAGAATAAAGAAGGAACAATTTTTGTATAATAAATCGTCCAGCTTTTTTACGAACATGCGCAGTATGCGAGATAGAGAAGGGTGGTATGACATCGATCGGATCAAACTGCAGCTGATCCGATGGTCAGGAAATGATCGCTATACAATAGCGGTACCGGTATTGGGTAAAGAAAAATGATAGTCATATAATAAGACGATTTATTATATGACTATCATCAGGTCGGCACAGGTGCCAAATGAGCTACATAGCTCATTTGACTCTGAGCTCACGTAGCTAAATTGAGGTAAATTTTTAATGTGATTTCATTTTCAGTCTGTTCCTTCAAGTCTTCAGTTCAACACCTAATGCAAAATATCGCGCTCCGAATTTAATTTTACTGGATCAACATAACAATGATCTTCACAAAAATAACTTGCGCTCATCTACTCAAAACAGTCTTGATATATTTTAAGTGACATTTGCTTAAAGGCACGCGAGGCCTTAATTGTCGAAAATATTCATATTTGTTCCAAACACTGTAAACAGAAAAACATTAAAACGCATACAGTTTCGTTCATATATACCATGACCATTGCGTAAACAGCATGTTATCATAAAGACATACCGGTACTATATTTTACCTAAGCAAGAGCCTGATTGTGTTACTGGCTAATCACACACAAATGGCAGAAATGCTCTTTATTAGTTCCATATCAAGAATTCAGCAACAAAGAACGCTCTTTATGTTTACCATCATAATATAAACAAACACCAGAAAAGTTACTTTTTATACTCTTGTTTACATATGACAATAACATATTGTTTATGCGGTATTTCTTATTTGTATACGGACAAAGTCTGTCTACATTTTGATGTTCTTTTTGTTTGTGGCGGTTTTTGACGGGTGGAACTATTTTCACAGCATACCCACCACCAAGGCCAACCGTACCTTTAAGGATTTACACTTATGTTTTCATTAAAATTCGGAAGGGAAAATAGTTTTTAGTTGACTTTTCATTCGGGAAATCTTGCCTTGTCAGTTTCGCCACGCCATCTTTGATCTTATCCCAAGATTAAATGAAACAAACATTTTGATTGGCACCTCAAAACAGTCTCTCGCTATGTGTTTATTAGTAGGATTTCAATTGAATTTCACTGGTTAGAACATATGGAAAGCCACGTGCTTAACCATATCGACAAATAGAAAATACAGTAAGCGATGCGTAAAATTATACAGTAGAATACGAATGTATTGACCGCTCGTGCTTCCGTATTTCTCCTAATGCAGGGTTTCCGCTGGGGGGTAGGGGAATGGGGCTGGTAGTCATCAAGGGGAAAAATCCAGGTAAAAGTAGCCTGTTTTAGCACTGGTTGAACTACTTTCGTTATATTGGCCAATAGAATCGTGTGAGAGTAGAAATGGCAGATTGTTTTGTTCTATTTCTGCCCAAGTGCCAAGCTATCAAACCTTATACATGTACCTGTAACTAACGTAACTAACCAGCCTCAAAGGCATAGCTTCTAGCGATGTCAGTTCCGATCAATACCTGTTTCATTTTTCTGTATAACAACGCGTTTAGAGTGTGTACACTCACAAGATATAAAATAAATTCACCTTTTAAAATTCCTTAGTACTATTCCAACAAAATTCAGAAGTTTTAAACATCTTTATACCTTTATAGACATGCAGTATGTCCTGGGGTATGGCAGGAGGGGAAAACTTGGCATGGGGAACGGGGCCGTCAAGGAAATACATTCCAGGTAAATTCATATGCAGAAGCGGCAGTTTTATGTACACAATTCGTAAGTTCGATAAAAAGGTTAACCTATCTCATAAAAGTGTTAATCAAATCGCCTTTGCATGGCTGTTTTAATTAGTTGTACTGAAGGTGTTTCTGTGAAGCTTCACATGCAGTCTAACTAATGAAATTAAAATTGCGTCGCGATATTTCGCGTTAGGTGTTCAACTGAAGGAACAGACTGAAATCACATTAAAAATTTAGCTCGATTTAGCTATGTGAGCTCAAATGAGCTATTTAGCTCATTTGGCACCTGTGCCCGACCTGATCATTTTTCTTTCCCCAATACCACTATAGTAAAGTGATCATTTCCCGACTGGTGATCGGATCAGCTGCAGTTTGATCTGATGTCATACCACTAGTGACGAGCCGATGATCGGAAACGACAATTGGAATCGGCCGATTGTGGCCCATCGGATGACAATCGGTACTCGGGTATCAACATCGGCATTTCCGATTGTCTAAATAGTAAATAGGTGCTTGTTTTTCTTCAATAAACTGTGTTAAATATAACGATGTTTTGTTGAATAAATGACCAGTAAACATGGGGAAACTGTAACCAAACACAAATTTGATGATATACAGCCAGGACCTGACTAACACAGGTATAAACCCACGAAAGTACATGTCACCTGACACATAATTACGCAGTTTACTGCATTCACCGCTCTTCAGTTATTATATATCGAATGAATTAAAATAATTATGTAAAATAGCCCGACGAGACCCATTATATTGTGTAGTGTGTTTACAACATCCCATTGTTCACCAATGTACTATTCAACGTAGTGACCGCTAATCACCAGTATTCAAACTGATTCAAACTGATAATCAGGTCAGCCAGTGACCTCAACGACCTCTTGTCAAAAGCCGACATAAAAAATCTGTAGACAGTAAACAAGTGTTGCGTCATGCCCTGTTTTCTTGGTATGGTCTCTACCGTTGAGTTCAGGATAATGTGGTATAACATCAAAATCCCTTCCTCAGACAGAAGTCTCACGTAGAATTCTTGTATTTTATTAATTGGATAGGGATATTTACACTGGTAACATTATTATTAATATTTTAATTATTTTTATTTAATTAAACAGTTTGTTCTTGTTTTGATGTGAACGGTCATGCACTCTTCCGAGTTGTCATCGCGGTGAATGCCAAAACTCACCTGTATCTGTAATTGTAGCCAGAATTCAGACCCCCTTATTGACTTACAGTTGTATATGGCGCATGCACATTTTGAGGGGAAATACTGGGTCAACAAGTAGCGACTTATAGACAGAAATCTACGGTAAATTGAGCATAATATAACATGTGTATTGGTTGTCAGGACGCAGAAATTCTTCACATGTCCACCCATACCTACCTTTATATTTACCCAAACGTAAATTTATGTATACTGGTATATTACAGATGTTGTTGCTTCCAAATCGACATAGTATATAACACATATAACATATTTTGGTATAATTATTACAATAATCGGAATCGGCACCTGAATCGGCCGATTGTGATCTCAAATAATCGGTAATCGGCGCAAGGCTCTATTTAACAATCGGCTCATCACTACATACCACCCTTCTCTATCTCGCATACTATGATACTGCGCATGTCCATAAAAATCCGGACGATTTATTGCACAAAAATATTTCCTTCTTTATTCTTGTTACATGTGGTTTCATTTCATAATTAATTGTGCTTTTTAAATAAAAATCATGTCATATAATAAACCTGCTATCACTGCAATGAATTGATCTGGTCTTCGCATCAAGTCTCGTTGAATAGGTCAGATCGCTGGATCAAACTCGACGCCTTGTTTGATCTAGCGATCTGACCTCTTCAACATTGACGTGATACTTCGCCCAGATCAATTCACTGCAGTAATAACATGTATATATCGGGTATATCGATCGATCCGGTTTTAAATTTGACATCGTCAATAATATCGTCTGAAAAATATTGTAATACTGTCCAAGTTGTAATATTTTCCATGTAGTATGATGTACCGGTATGCTGAAACCCATCATATGGTCCCAACAAACAGGGAAGTTAGATTAAGTATAATAGTCCCAAACTACCCGGAAACATGTGGTCGAAAAAGTTTTAAAACATCGGAGCACGTGCTTGTCAAGTTGGATATGCTTTGTTGGAAACATCAAAGCGCTAGCATTAGTTGCCTACATTGTGAGATGATTGGTACCGGTATGCCGTGAACATGCAACTGGCACAATGACAAGTTGGTGCAGCTTGCCTTGTCAACCGTAACTGGTTCACTAATTTGTCATCGAAACTGTGCTTTGAACACTACTTACAGTTTATATTATACCTGACCAAATTAGGAGTTGAAAGTTGTTGCTTCGCCATCGGCAAACTATCAGATGTTGCAGATGAGTGGTCATTATACTGTGATGTACTATAATCAATGTGCAATACACATTTACTAAACCTCGCATGGCCCACAAATTGTAAATAAAACATAGGGATGTATTGTGTAAAGATGGAAATTTATTCATGAAATATTGTATATATTAGATACATTGTACTTACCAATTGTTATATACCAAAATAATATTACGATAATATCATTTATCGTAATGTTGTCACCATAATATCGCGATATTTTTTTTGGTCAATATTGCCCAGCCCTATTGCATATCTCCGTGACAAGGGGCTAACCCTCCCCAACAGTGGGTGTTGTTACCCTCCCCCAACCCTCTCATTGGTTCCAAGATTCAATAGAGTTTATTTGGTACCAATTTCATCTGTATCTCAAATCTCAACTGTCATTCTGTGTTTTTACAGTAACCTCTCGATTGTAGTACGCAATGGAGGATAAAGATGATATTGATGTTTCTGCGCATCCGTCCCCTGAACTATTTTGAACAGTAATGATTGTTCTAAAAAAATAATGTTTATGTTGACTGGTGTTTGCGAATATCAGTTGGTATGGCCTTAAGTTTATAGGGTTCACCTAAATTTAGCAAGTCCCTAGAAATAGGGTCCCCCCCCAAAAGAAGACCGACGAAGGCCGGCAAAGTCCTGCGCATTATATATTATAATACAATGAATAAAATAGGATAGTATGGCATATCTACATGCGCTACATCTCATGTATCAATTTTGTTCAAATTAAATTAATATTTTTGGGTCAAAATATCATTTTTAAATATGCGATACCAGTCAGATCGCCGGTCTTCTGTCAAGTAGCGATTGTTGTCGCAGTTAATTAACAAGAAGAGCAGAGCTACAGTAATGCTCTAATTAATCGACCTCTTAACCAAAGCAGAATTATGGGTAACTTTTCAGGATTTAGTCGGAAATATGGCTTGTTGCCATTCATCGGATAGCTCTCCCCGAGAGCTTTCCGATGAATGGCAACAAGCCATATTTCCGACTAAATCCTGAAAAGTTATCCATAATTCTGCTTTGGTTAAGAGGTCGATTAATTAGAGCATTACTGTATATGATAATTGGGCTTTCAACGCCAGTGGCTTCATTAAGGAGAAGGTCAAGTGACCTTGACTTCTGAGTGTGACTTGATGTGGTATTGGAAACAACAGGTGTTTATATGGCGGGTCATCTTGGAACTGTTCCATTATAATGTTGGTGTATTTATTTTTGGATTTTATATTGATTTTTCAAATGTAGGTCAAGTGATCACTGGTGCAACTCTAATTTTTGCTCCACAGATTTGTATAGAAATCCCCATTCAAAATTGTTCACTTGACCTCCCCCTTAAGTGGATTTACTAATGGTAAGATAAGATATGTTTTAATGATCTTTTAACACACATTATTGTAGGTCAGTCTACATATAAAGATAAATTAGACAAAGGAATACATGGTATATAAGTGATATAACACGTACCAGATTAACAGAAATTAGTTAGATGTAGAATATCAAATTATTAAATTATTACTGGACATAGGTCACCTGCGGAAGGATGCGATGTACCAGTTTTTCAAAGTTTTATTAAGTTGTTTTGTTTTATTCTACTCACTTTTTAATATAATTTAATTAATATGATTTATATATTTTTGAATGTGAATATATGTCAGTTACCGTTTATATATCCTGAGAATAATTGTGTTTGTGATAATGCTGTTTTCACTGTGTAAACACATGTTTGTAATTAATTTTCACTGGACTGGTGTTTGTTTTTGTAGGACAAATTGAGGATATTTTTTGGAGTTTCTCCCTTGAAGATTCGTTTATCAAGCCTTGAAATAGTGTGCCTGTCATTTGCAGAATGAGGTCCCCAGAGGGTGAATTTAGTGATGCCACCCTGCATAGCGGGCTAGCATCACCAAATTCACCCTCTGGGAACCTCATTCTGCTGAGTTGTAAGCAGAATGAGGTCCCCAGAGGGTGAATTTGGTGATGCTAGCCCACTATGCGGGGTAGCATCACTAAATTCACCCTCTGGGGACCTCATTCTGCAAATGACACACACTATTTCAAGGTTTGTCATTTATATGATATTACTATTTCATACTGCCCCAAAGCGCTATGGTCTTAACTGCATCAGGTTTGATACACCACCTACAATGTACTTGTAACTGAGTTTTCATATATTTCTGCTGCTGGAACCCATACATTTTTTGTAATCGACTAGATCAGATGTCAGGTCATCTGTGACTTCTGGCATTAATTTTGCTACTAAATATTGACATATTGACATCGGAATATGTCACATGCTGAGCTGAAATTTACAAAGCCACTGCTTAATGAGGCTGAATATTGGTATTTTTGGCATAATTGTGATTAGTACTAAATTTGAGCACTTATTTATTAGAAAGTTTTGGCATATAGACTAAAACTCGTCCGGATGTCTGCCATTTTTCAATCTATTTTAAATTCTTTGCACATGAGTTAGATAAACGCTCTTTATCCATACCATATCACGAATAAACAAGCACGATTTATGTGTCGTGCTTAAGGGGAGTCAGGATCCAGAAACAAAATGAGAACCAGTATGTTACCAGATTTATTTTCCAGTTTATATTAATCTTTCCTAAGCCCGACATGTCAGAGAATTTAATGCTAGAAATTACAGATATGCAGACTACAGATCTACCACTACCAGATTTGCGAAAAATTGTATGGGTAATTTGAGGACAACTTAAAATCGGCCGATATTCACAAGCCTGCTTTTTTCATTTAATCATGGCATTTTGCAGCAGAATAAGAACACAAACAACACCATTCCTTAGACCTGCCATATGTTAGGTTTGCACCCCAAAATGCTCCTAATGATATTCGAGTTAGAATTTTTTCCTGCATCTATCACTAGGTCGATAAATACCAGAGCTACCTTAATACGAGCATTATATGTTCTAGAAAGATGCACTGAAGTCATAAAATATACACAATTCGAACACAATGTAAGGGTCCCCCATACAAGAACAGTATCTTTTGTATTTATCATAATACTGGAATCGGAAACAGAATGTTAGGAAAAAGGTAATTGCGTTATCTTAACATGAAATTATTAAAAAAATATATATATTTTCATATTTTGCGCACAAATATCGCAGAGGATTTTTAATATGTGTTGTGAAAAAGGTGCCTGCACACTATGGACTTAATTTCAATTTTGTCTAGGTTGGGCCGTATTTCTCGTATTTTGACTGGAGGAGGACTGGTATGCTGAATACATCTTTAACCCTTTCAGTGCCAAGTCCGATTTTTGTATCAACAACCCATATACCCTGTGCCAATGCACCATAGGTCGCCTCGCATATATAAGAGAATGCATTGGCCTAACAATTTTTCATCATTTGTTATTATTTTTTTAGAATTTTAATATTTTTTTCTTATATTCTTTATTAACAGACTTATTTTGTAGGTTTAGTGCCAGGGAATCTTACGTTTTTCATGGGCATCAAACTTATTACTATGAATACTTGGTGATAGTTTTGAGTTATAACATGCCCCTAAGGTTTTATCCAGTTTGTTTTTAAATTCGCCATAGCATGCTTAAGCATACCCAAAAAAATTCAGCCAAAAAAAAAAAAAAAAATTTTTTTTATTTGTTTAGGGCCGATTTTACAGACCATAATTTAAGGCCGATAAGATCGGCCCCTGGCACTGAGAGGGTTAATATCCATTCTTTACTAAATGCATTCTCCTTCAGTTATACACTGGAATGGTCTATTTTTCACTTGGAGCAATGTTCAGGAAATATAAGCAGATGGAAGACAGACGAACAAATACATATACATGTAGTTCAGTCTTTGTAAACATACACACAGATTTTTATGGATACTGAGTCTATCATCCTATGTGAATAGTTTTTAGCTCACCTGAGACGAAGTCTCCGGTGGAGCTATAGTCATCACTCCTCGTCCGTCGTCCGTCCGTCCGTCCGTCTGACCGTCCGTCCGTCCGTCCGTCCGTCCGTCCGTCAACAATCATCTTCTCGTCCCGAACCGTAAGACTTAACGTGTTCATATTTGGTGTGGATGTTCCCTAGGTGAATCACATTCAGATTTGTTCAAATGAGGTCACTGGGTCAAATAGTTGCGAAACAAGGGCCATAACTCTATTCCTCCATAGTAATTCTTACAACAACTTCTTGTCCATAACCATTGGGCCAATTTAGCTAATATTTGGTATGGAGAGTCCTTGGGTGACTGGTGTTCAGATTTGTTCAAATGAGGTCACCCGGTCAATTAGTTGAGAAACCAGGGCCATAACTCATAGTGATTCTTACAATGACTTCTTCTAAAAAAATATTTGGCCGATTTAGCTTATATTTGGTACAGATATACCTTGGGTGACTGGGGTTCAGATTTGTTCAAATGAGGTCACTGGGTCAAATAGGGGCAGAGCCAGGGACATAACTTTAAAAACAAAAAATTTAATTTTTGCATTTTGACCTTTAATTTTTGTTTAGGACACATCACAGCCTCATATTTCTTACCTAGATTTTTCTTAGCATGTTCTTCATCTGTATGGATTTTGGTATTGTTTATTTAACCCCTTCCACTCTTGTTTTGATATAGAATTCATCCAAGACAGGATTACTCAAACATTTTTCATCTGATCAACACCAAATTTGGTATATGAATTTTTGACGCTTATATACAGATCAAGTTAAAATATGGGTTTGATCCGATATATTTTAACAGAGTTATGGCCCTTTATAATTCACACCCCTTTGCTATGCACTATTAATTTTTAAGAGGACACTCTAGCCTGTATTATTGAAAAAGCCAATTTATCATAGTGTGGTCACCCGATCCTCTTGCTGAATACTGCTTGCTTCAGACCAGTTTATCATCTGTCATTACAAGACATGACATTAGCTAAACAACTACCAGAGTCTACAAGGAATAGTCCATTGTTCATTTCTCCAAGCCTGGACATAGTGTGTCTGACATTTGCAGAATGAAGTCCCCAGATGGTGAATTTAGTGTTGCTACCCCATACAACAGGCTAGCATCACCAAATACACCTCAATTACCTTATTCTGCTTAGGCCTCATCTTCTGGGACAATTTGTTTTAAAACTTTTTTTAAAATTTGAAAAAAAGTGACACCATTATATATAACATCTGCAGAGTTATGAAACTTTACTCTTTAATGAAATTATGGAAACATTCCACCCTCCCCCACCCACCCCCTCCCATATGGCCCAGGGCCAACCCTGCCATCAACCAACATCCCTTCCAAGCCATATCACCTCTCAATTTAATACAAAATTTGCCATATATGTTAATTATATAAACTGGCCAGATGACATGTATTATTCTAATCTAAACATATCTGTAGCAATTTAATGACTGACATTCAATGATACTGTGAATGGCTTTGATTTCTTCAAGTCTGGAAATAGTGTGTCTGACATTTACATAGTGAGGTCCCCAGATTGTGAATTTAGTGTTGCTATTCCATACAGCATGCTAGCATCACCAAATACACCTGCCAGGGACCTAATTCTGCTTAGTCCTCATCTTCTTGGAAGTATCCTAAGTATCAAATTGACAGTTTGATTTAGTCACTTTTTCCACCTGTTCAGTTTCAATGTCCCCCTAATTTGCAGAAGATAAAATGCATAATTGAGGTGCTCAATGGGTGTGTATCACCAACTTCAACTGTAGGACTTCAATCTGTTCCTTGGTTTTATTGGCCATTGAGGCCTAATCAGATTGAGGATGAATTTGGTGATGCTAGCCTGCCTTACAGAATATTGTCATTAAATCCACATTTTTGGGGACCTAATTCTGCAAATGTCAGACATACTAAATTCAGGTTTGGCCATTTCATATTATTGTTTTAATCACCACTTATCCAGATGAAATCATACGACTAATATTCAAAGAAAAATGGGGGGGGGGGGGGGGGTATATATTGGATTAAATTTGTCTTCTATCTGGCATTTGCAGAATGAGGTCCCCAGAGGGTGAATTTAGTTATGCTACCCTGCACAGCAGTCTAGCATCACCAAATACACCAGCCAGGGTCCTCATTCTGCTTAGGCCTCATCTTCTGGGAAGTATATAGGCACTTAAATTGACATTTTTACTTACTTTAGCCCTTCTGTTTAGTTTCTATATCCCCTAATTTGTGAATATAAAATGCATAATTGAGGTGCCCAATGGGTGCACATCACCAACTTTAACTGGAGAACTTCAATCTAATGCTATGTCTCCCATAGCAGTTGAGGCATACACAGAATGAGGTCCCCAGAGGGTGAATTTGGTGATGCTAGCCCGCATTGCAGGATTGTGTCATTAAATTCACCCTTTGGGGACCTCATTCTGCAAATGTCAGACACTATGTTCACGCTTGTCTGTTAGAATATTATGTTCTTAACCACCAGTATCCAGTTGAACTCATTATACCCTGATTTTGCAAAGAAAACTTGGGGGGGTATATTGGATTGAATTTGTCAGTCTCTATGTCTGACTGTTCTCCCATCCATCCATCTGTCATTATGTCTCTATCCGTCCATCAATTGTTTTCTTCTCCAGATACATATTAAAGACCAAATGGGTTTATATATTTAGGTGTGGATGTTCCCCAGGTGACTCACATTCAGATTTGTTCAAATGAGTTCATCAGGTCAAATATGTGAGAAGTCAGGGCCATAACTCTTTCCTTCCATAGTAATTCTTAAAACAATTTCTTCTCAAGAACCATCTGGACTATTTAGATTATGTTTGGTATGGATGGTCCTTCGGTGACTGGGTTTAGATTTTTTCAGATTTGGGGTCATTTTAGGAAAATCAGTTCAGTTCAACTCTTAAAATCTAATGTCTGAAATTACCAAATGAATGGATCTCATAGATGGGGATTCACGTTTGTTCAAATAGGGGCGGAGATAAGAGATTTAATTATCAAACAGCCACCCTACCTGTGCTCCGGCGGAGCTATAGTCATCACTCCTCGTCCGTCTATCGTCTGTCCGTCCATCCGTCCGACAACAATTATTTGAACATCTTCTCCTCTGGAACCATAATACCAAATGGGTTCATATTTGGTGTGGATGTTCCCTAGGTGATTCTCATTCAGATTTGTTCAAATGCGGTCACTGGGTCAAATAGTTGCGAAGCCAGGGCCATAACTCTTTCCCACCATAGTAATTCTTTTAAACATCTTCAGAACAATAAGACCGAATGGTTTCATATTTGGTGTGAATGTTCCCTAGGTGACTCACATTCAGATTTGTTCAAATGAGTTTACTTGAAATAGTTGCGAAGCCAGGGCCATAACTCTTTCCCTCCATAGTATTCTTAAAGTGACTTCTTCTCAAATACCATCAGGCTATATGGGTTCATATTTGGTATGAAGGATCCTTGGGTGACTGGGGTTCAGATTTGTTCAAATCAGGTCACTGGGTCAAATGTGGGCGGGGCCAGGGACATAACTCCAAATTTGTTGTTTTAGATTTAACTCTTTAGATATCTACTTCTTTTAAAGTGATTATGAAAAGTTCTGACTGTTGTGGTCTCCAGAGTCCCAGTCTTATCAGTCTTTGCAGTCTGGTGAGCGACCCCACAGTCATTGACTGTCTTGTTTTATTGGACTCCTTTATCTTGGTGCTATGAATAGTGAGTTCTGATTGGTGCAACTGACGTGGAATCCCGGGGTTGGGAAATGAAAACTCTACTCAAGGTCATCATACCGACTACTAATATTTTTTATGTAGTTTACTCCAGACTGCAGTAGTTCAAGTGCAGAAAGATTCATAATCATTCGCGGGAAATGTTAAGATGATAAGTACATGTACCTGAACATTTCCTAAGAAACTACTTTTCAGTAAATATTTAGTAAAACTATTAATAATTAGTACATTCTCTTCATTTTTAGGCATGGCTACATACTTGTCCAGCAAGAATTCTGTTGACTTGGCCATTGACCCTCTCATATCATGTAAACTATGTCTATCTGAGTATCCGATCTGTGACATGTATGAGCTACACGATTGCAAATGTCTCTATTGTAAAGAAGTGAGTATTATTATATTGATGTTTGAAGAATAGTGTCATTTGTGTCAACACGCCTATAAATACATGTAGTGTGTATCACGTATTTAGAATGAGATCCCCAGAAGGTGAATTTAGTGATGCTACACCTCACATTGGGCTAGCATCACCAAATTTACCCTCTGGGGATCTCATTCTGCTTATGCCTCATCTTCTGGGAAGTATCTATAGTCTCAAATTAACATTGTTTTTTGTTACTTTTTCCCTTCTGATCAGTTTTTATATCCCATAATTTGCAGAAGATAAAATGTATAATTGAGGTGACTGATGGGTGAACTTCACAAACTTCAATTGGGAAACTTCTACTTTTGATGTTATGTCTCCCATAGCAGTTGAGGCCTAAGAAGAATGAGGTTTCCAGAGGGTGAATTTGGTGATGCCAGCCCACCGTGTGGGACAGCATCACTAAATTCACCATCTGGGGACCTCATTCTGCAAATGTCAGACACACTATTTCCAGACTTGTTTATGTTAACCTGCTGATTTTGGACTTGTGGGTTACATGTAGCAGTATAGGTTTCCTCCAGAAATGTAGGCAAAATGTACGCCCTCCTTTGGGGCGAAATGATGCTGTTAAGAAAATTTGTAATTATTTTGATCAAATTGCCATTTTCAAGGTCTTTGGAAAGTCTAATTGATTCAAGACGCTGCCATTTTCCTGTATTCTGTCATTTTCTGGTCAATTATTACTTTGCACATACATGTATATCAAAATGATCAACTAGCATGGGAACCTGCGAAGTTCGCGCCTTCAATTTTTTTCGGTTGGACTCATTTTGGTTGAGTTATTGCCCTTTTTCGACTTAGAATCGTACATCCTGGGACGTATCTTTTGTCCAAGCCTGTATTTCATCACTTTCCAGTCAATTTTTTTTAAACTTGGCACATATGTCAACCAGCATGGGAACCTGCACACCTGCGGTATTTAGTTAAGTCTAATTCATTTTGGCGGAGTTATTGTCATTTTATTTTAGATTTTTTTTACCCTTTTTTTGACACATTGAAGTTTTGTAACATATACCTGTATAGTGAATATGCACTTTGTGTTATATTGGTGTAATCAATTTAGCCTACAGTTTGTACTATTGGGATCTGAAACCCATAAATCCTTCAAAACTGCCACCTTCGTTGGGTACATTTCGGTCGGCGACCTTTTATTAAGTTATGTTTGGGGTACTTGGAGCTTTCATTTAAAGATACGGATGGCCCTCACATTCAGTATTGTTTTTAAAATAGTCACATTCATTAAAACCAATATATAAAACAAAGAATATTAAAATATAGACAGATTTTGTTCGAATTCCAATCATAAATATCGCATACATGTAGATAGCATGTTATTGTCAAGAATGCACACATTGTTAGTAAACAAAAGCCATATCATGATACAGCACAGTGAGTAAAGAGTGTGTGATAATCAAAACACTCAACACCGGGGAGACACCGCTACCAGGTATATATGAACTTTGGTTAAAATATTGAATCATTCTCATATGATTTTCATTGTGTGATAGAATACTTGAAACTATTAATTTGAACCGTTCTCATATGATTTTCATTGTGTGATAGAATACTTGAAGGTATTAAATTGAACCATTCTCATATGATTTTCATTGTGTGATAGAATACTTGAAACTATTAAATTGAACCATTCTCATATGATTTTCATTGTGTGATAGAATACTTGATGGTATTAAATTGAACCATTCTCATATGATTTTCATTGTGTGATAGAATACTTGAAGGCATTCAATTGAACCATTCTCATATGATTTTCATTGTGTGATAGAATACTTGAAGGCATTCAATTGAACCATTCTCATATGATTTTCAGTGTGTGATAGAATATCTGAAGGTTTTGGTCGCGGAGGGAATGGTGTCACCAATAACATGTCCAGATGCACAATGTAGAAAGCAAGGAAAGCTAGACGCAAAAGAGGTTAGTGAATTTATGTTCTTATATTCTTATGGCTTGTTGCCATTCATCGGAAAGCTCTCAGTGCATGCTTTTGACTGCCTGTAGCATTAGGACATCAGACATTCAGGTGTCAAATACATTCCTAGGCTAAGGCCACACAGAGTAAATTTTCCGTTCTCAGGCCTATGAGCGGGGTCTCGAAACTCTGTGCATGCAATCTTGTTATTCGTGTTTGATATGTCAAGAATTGTTTTTTATCAGTATCAGTACAAAATAATTGCAGTGAATTTTTATACAAACTAGCGTGGAACTGAGATAAACACGGTTGGGAATCACGTGGTTTCTAGGTTGGTGAGTACCACGCATTCAAAATGTGCAAACTCACAAAAACATAATATAAGAGGAATTGTCACAAAACATTTTGACTGTTACGAACATATGCTAGTTTATTTTTAAAACAAGTTGATACCTTATTTGTTTGGAAATACTCAGTAGTTTTCTATAACATTCTGACCAAAGTTGCCAGTCGGAGGGTCGTGGAATACACAAGTCCATACATCTAGGAGAATCCTTCGACTGACAACTTTAGTCAGAATGTTAGAGCAAACAAGTATGAGTTTGGGCTCAAATAAGGTGTCAGCTTGTTTGAAAAATAGTACAGTGTATGCTCGTAGCTGCCAAAATACTATGTAATATATCATTATCCTAGGTTATAATAATAATAATAATACAGTTTATAGCCACGGATCCACGATATGTGCTCTCGGGCTTTACACAAAAATAATATATATCATACAAATAGCATGTTAACGTGCAAACATAATACATAGAGCTGTACCGGTAGTGACGAATTGGCATCTGAGGTTGAATTATTGACACTGTGTGTGACCGAATGCCCTTTTGAACAAGTGACACTTTAACCCTTTCAGTGCCAGGGGCCGATCTCATCGGCCCTAATTTACGGTCTGTAAAATCGGCCCTAAAAAAAAAAAAAAAAAAAAAAAAGAGAGTAGAATATAAGAAAAAATTATTAAAATTGTAAAAAATAATAACAAATGATGAAAAATTGTCAGGCCAATGCATTCTCTTATATATGCGAGACGACCTATGGTCGACTCACATATATAAGAGAATGCATTGGCACAGGGTATATGGGTTGATAGTTGATACAAAAATCGGACCTGGCACTGAAAGGGTTAACCCTTTAACCGTCCATTTAATTTAGATATATTACATAAATTAATGTAAATTATGGCTGATATTGTAGTGCATGTGTTTGTTGTCAAATGTATGGATGGTGACACAATTATGAAATCTATGTTACATATAAGTCAATAGTCATTTTCAGATGGTGGGTCGGTTATGTGGGGGTGTCTTTCCTTAGCAACCATGAGCCCGTTGCTAGGCACATATCTGGCATTGAAAATACTAAATTTCGGCCTATTTTTGGACTGAATATGACTTGGACGTGCCTAATATAACACAATTGAAGACCAAATCATAATTTGATGACCCCCTATAGTATTGGATACATACATTATTATTATTATTACTATATATTAGTATTGTTATTGGTATATGCATGTGGCAATGTACATGTAGGTATCATTACTTCGTAACCGTTGCTATGCACCAAAATGTCATTGGAAAATACTAGAATTTTCATATTTTTTGTGAAAATACATTAATGTAGTATATATTTGATCACTACTGATGCTATGGAAATATGGGCATATGGTTTGTGTCGAAGATCCATGCAGTAAGATGATAATATCAGTCTTGCCATTTATACATGTACTAACTAGTACATTTTGTTATCTCAATGGAGGATTTGCTTTGTGATTACTGATATAAATCCCAATACATATACCTAGTACCTGTAACATACATGCATGATACATTGTAGATTGCACTAGTAACATACTAAAATATCCTACAATAAGCCTAGACATATGTAGATGTATGCTGTCAGGCAGCATGTATCTACATGTATCTAGGTTTATTGTAGGATACATGTTTTACAGTATGTTACAAGGCAGCAGCATGCATATATATTCTCTTACATGCCTAATAATTGTGATGACCCAATAATAGAGATGGTGGAATTATAGGCTGAAATTAATATTTGTGATGTCACTATTATTAGGCATGTAGGAGTATATATAGACATATTACATGGTATGCATCATACTGGTACCAGTATAATAGAAACATTTGTATCATATGTAAGTACAGTACTACAAAGTCTACAATTTGAACCAAGAAGTTCCCCTCCAGTAATTGAGAGTGTTGTTGTTTTATATTTTTATTCAGATCATAATAGATTATACATTCAAATGGCATAGTTTGTAGTCCTTAATAGCGTGGTAACGTTCAAAACACACCACAGGGCAGAGAGCAACATTACACTTCATACACGTGAATGACGTTTGTTTTCGGCTACCTGACACTGACCTATCAGAACAAACCACACAATCTGGTCTTCGACCTGTTGATGCATATCCAGGGAAATGACGTTCCGTCAGCCTCGATGGAATATCCGGATATGACAACAAACCGGAAGTTTACATAATTTCCATTTCACAGACGTCATTTAGATTCCGTTACAGACCAGTACAAGTCATTCTGATTCTGTTACAGACCACTTGCTAGTGTGATAGAGTCAATAGAATACCGCAATAGACATGCGACGTGGACGGTTAAAGGGTTAAAACTGATTTAAATTGATCAATGGGTTGCAGAGCTTTAAGGTGGTCTGGCAATAAATTCCAGAGCCTGGGACCGGCCATGGAAAATGCGCGGTCGCCGCATGTTTTTAGATTACCAGGAGTATGTATCAACAAGTTCGACTTTGCAGACCTAAGTGGTCTAGGTGGTTGATAATGTGCAACGATATCGGATAGGTAAGATGGTGCCAAGCCATTTAGACACTTGTATACGATTAATATTGTTTTGAAATGAACTCTTTCCTCGATCGGAAGCCAATGCAGTTTATACAGTATAGGAGTTATATGGTCAAATGTTTTGGTTTTTGTGACAAGCCTAGCCGCACAATTTTGAATGACCTGGAGCTTGTGCAACAAAGACTTGTTGCAACCAAGGAGCAGGGCATTACAATAATCGATGTGGCTTGTTACAAATGCATTGACAAGTTGTTTTGTCGTCTCCATGTCAATCACGTTTCGCACCCTGCTTATATTTCTCAGATGGTGATATTACCTTTTTCCTCGTTTCTAGTCACATTTGCTATCACCTCGGCCATTTTGAATGTGTGAAACTCAACTCGAAGCCACAGGATTCCCCACCACGATAAAACAACCCTGATTCCAAGTTAAGATTTCCGACTGATTATTTCAATTTCTATTAATTAGTAATTTAGTAATTACTATTATCAAGCATGTGTTAGAAACATGAGGAATACAGTATTGCCCTAAATAATCAACTCCTTAACCACAGCAGAATTATGGGTAATTTTTCAGGATTTCTCACAGAGCTTTCCGATGAATGGCAACAAGCCATATTTCCGACTAAATCCTGAAAAATTACCCATAATTCTGCTGTGGTTAAGGAGTCGATTATTTAGAGCATTACTGTAGGACTTCATTCTCAGTAAAAAATGTGTCAGTGATACTTGATTGTGTGATTTTGGATGAAATAAATCACACAAATCTATCAATAAACTTTATACGGACATCTGTTAGAGAAAATATTGGCCACGGACAAGTCTGCAAATAGTGTGTCTGTCATTTGCAGAATGAGGTCCCCAGACACTGCCCCAGAGGGTGAATTTTGTGATGCTATCCTACATAGCTGGCTAGCATCATGTGAATGATGGGTGAATGTCACCAACTTAAACTGGGAAACTTCAATCTGATCCTAGGTCTCTCATAGAAGTTGAGGCCTAAGCAGAATGAGGTTCTCCGAGTGTAAATTTGGTGACGCTATTTGCAGGCTTGGCCAAGGGCAACGGAATTTAGACCCGAAGCTATCCGATGCAGAGGTTGAATGCTTCGTTGACGTGTGCCCTAGAAATAAAAATAAAAATACAAAAGTGCACACACCAAGCCTGAATATACATGTAGTGTGTCTGACATTTGCAGAATTAGGTCACCAGAGTGTGAATTTAGTGACGCTATCCCTCATGGCAAGCTAGTCAAATTTACCCTCTGGGAACCTGAAGCTGTTTAGGCCTCAACTGCTATATGAGAGAACGAGGATCAGATTGAAGTTCCCCAGTTGAAGTTGGTGACATTCACCCATTATTCACCTTGATTATACATTTTCTCTTCTGCAAATTAGGAGATACAATAATGCCCTAAATAATCAACTCCTTAACTACAGTTACCCATAATTCTGATGTGGTTAAGGAGTCGATTATTTAGGGCATTACTGTATAGAAACTGAAAAGAAGAGAAAAAGTAGCTAAAAACAAGGTTAATATGAGACTATAGATGCTTCCCAGCAAGCCTTGAAATAGTGTGTCTGTCATTTGCAGAATGAGGTCCCCAGAGGGTGAATTTAGTGATGCTACCCCGCATAGCGGGCTAGCATCACCAAATTCACCCTCTGGGGACCTCATTCTGCTTATAACTCGGCAGAATGAGGTTCCCAGAGGGTGAATTTGGTGATGCTAGCCCGCTATGTGGGGTAGGATCACTAAATTCACCCTCTGGGGACCTCATTCTGCAAATGACAGACACACTATTTCAAGGCTTGCTTCCCAGATGCTGAAGGTCTATACAGAATGAGGTCCTCATACACCATAACCAGGCATGGCACACAATCATGTTTTAAAAATATTTTGGCCTCAGAAAAAACTGTTAGAAACAGGAAATTGACCATGCATGGCCTAACAAAGTTTTTTTCATATTCTCAATTTACACTCTATCAGTAAATAAATGTACACTTAGGTACCAGCGGTCAACCTATACAATTCTGCATTGTTGGTCTAAAGAGAATAACTTGCATGGGGCTTCAACAATTCCAATCCCCATAAGTGTTTATTGGTTGAAACTCCACTCAACTGTCCCCTTCTGTCAGATATATCCCTTGTATCAGTTGTCTGGATGACTTACACTAAATTTCAAAGGTACTAATCTATATATAATTATACAAAAGAGTAGGATATGTCTGTCTGTCTGTTTGCGATTTTTCTCCCAGACCCCTCGACCGATTTCAACCAAATTTGGTGTGGTGAGTGGCGGATGTTATAACGGCGATAGTCAATATTTTGATTTTTTTTTTTTAAAGTAATTTAATTTTTATAATTGTTAAATGGAGCAAAGAGTTCAATCTAAAAAAAAAAAATTCACTTCAGGATGTGTGTAAGGACAGCACTTTTGCCTTCTGCTCATAATTTAAGATGCTTCAAACTGTCTGTTTCAGATTTTTCTCAACCAAATTTGGTATGGTGACTTGGGGAACCCTGGTAGATGTGAAAACGGCGTTAGATTTTTAAAATTTTGATTTAAAAACAAATTTATGAAATTGTTTTTGTTTAAATTAAAATTAATATTTGTTTTATAAATGACGAAGTGTTTAAATGATAAAAATTTGCACGAGGCACACAAAGGGGCCATCACTGAATAAAGAATTTGTTTAGGATCAAACTGTGTGGATAGCACAAAGGTGCCACAGGCCCCTCTGACATTGAATAAAGGCTCCCAAAGGTAGCCTGTTTCAGCTAGTAGTTTATAATTTTACAGACACAATTTCTCAGATAGTTTTAATTTTTTTAGGCAACACAGGCCCAAGACAAGAGTCAATTACGGTGAAGCTGATGCCTAATACTGTTTTCACTGGCGTCTTTTCTCCCATAATTCCTGGGTTACCCACAATTCTTAGAAAAAGTTCATGGGACCTCTCACATGAGGTCATTTTATCCTATTTAAATTCTATTTTAAAAACTAAAATAGCTAATAGGGAGGTTTCCATATATTCAAAAATATATATTTTATATAGAGATAAATGTTAATAACATAAAGTGTGAAATAGCTGAACATGCCTTGCTGAACGTTAGACCGTGAAGTTAAGAGGTCGTAAAAACCTGGGAAACATGTATGAGTTTGTGCATATAAACACATCACGATGGTCCCTTGATATTAACTCTAGACTCTTTGGAAATAAAATAAAAATCATCCATGACATGATCCAGCATTTATATCAAGACCGATAAGATTCAAAACAGGTGTACGGTATGAACTACAGTAATGGCCTAAATAATCAACTCCTTAACCACAGCAGAATTATGGGCAATTTTTCAGGATTTAATCGGAAAAATGGCTCGTTTACCCATAATTTTGCTCTGGTTAAGGAGTCGATTATTTAGAGCATTACTGTAGCCATAATTCAAGATGCTTCAATGTTGGTGGTTTCTGCTGATTTTTTCTCTATTTTTGGCTGAAAAAAATGAATGCTATTTACAGACCATTTGAAAGGTTTATAACTGATCTGATTTCTCCAGAAACCATTCACTAATATAGACTTTAACCCTTTCATGACTGCAGCTTACTGAAATTTTGCGAAAAACCCTGTGCCAATGCATTTTGTTTTATATGCGAGTCTCCCATAGGGAGTCTCGCATATATAAGAGAATACATTGGCCTAACAATATATACCTTGACATTGTAAGCCAGTGCATTCTCTTATATATGCGAGGCTCCCTATGGGAGACTTGCATATATAAGAGAATGCACTGGCACAGGATCTTTAATGCGGCACCAGCGCAGCTCCCATCATGAAAAGGATATTTCAGTTTGCCAGTTGCTATCCTCTATGAGTTTTCCCTACATATTTTCGGGGGAATGGGACTTAAGAAGCCAGTTAAACTCTACATGCCCATTACTTATATCAAGGGAAGAAAAGCTAGTCAAGACAACCACAATTCATCTATTTAACCCTTTGAGTGCCAGGGGCCGATCTCATCGGCCCTAAACCTACAAAAAAAGTCTAAAAGAATATAAGAATAAATTATTAAAATTATAAAATTGTTAAAGAATGTAAGAAAAAATGGTAAAAAGTGTTAAAAAAAGATTTTTTTTAGGCCAATGCATTCTCTTATATATGCGAGGCGACCTATGGTCGACTCGCATATATAAGAGAATGCATTGGCGCAGGGTATATGGGTTGATAAAAAAATCGGACCTGGCACTCAAAGGGTTAAACACAGCAGAAGTTAAGGTTTCCTGCATATGAAAGTCTGGGCCTTATGGAACTGCAATGAGTCTCTTATTTCAGTCTGTGAATACAGGTGTCATTTGATTTGAGTAGTCAAATTTGAGTACCACATGCAGGTATTGGCATGTAAAGTAAAGATTAACTTTATCTCAATGTCTATGTGACGAGGCTTAAAATGCATTGAACTACTGTACTGCCCAAAGTAAACCCTGGTTATATTTTTTAACTGTGGTATACTTTGCCGCGACTTTGGTGCGAACATGATGCCATGCTGGCGTATTGTGAAACTCTGCATGTGCGCTGATACTATTAATTAATGGAAGTGTCTAGGGCTATCATCTTATAACTGCATTTAAGGTCTAAATGAAATGCGGTTTAACTGGGGTGGCACCCTAGTTAGATGGGTCAATTACTGAGAGCAGTTGAACCTAGATATTGTTTGAATTGCCACTTTCATGAAAGCATGCATGTTGTTTCAAGAGCAATTACAGTGAAAGCCGAAAGATAATGTAAACCAGTCCTTCCCAGGAGACTGGCTCAATTGCTCTCGCACCCATACACACGCAATTTTCAATTCACAGGTGCTAAAATTTGCACTTGCCCCTCTTGCTTATGGTGGCTGCAAATGCCAATTCAATGTTGGAACTATTTGAAAGTTACTTAGATCCTGTCCCGTCTCCATTCAATTATGGTCATGTGATAGTTTAACTGGACATACATGTACTAGTATGTCTATCCCACAGATTGGGCACAATGACATTTTGTTTGAGACAACCCCCATCTTATGATTATATTACGGGTACAACTGCATCCTTCTTCGGGAGCAAATAAGTGCTATCGCTGTGTTTTCCTCATGGGAAAGACTGTAAACCAGTCAAGTATTTTATATAGAAGTGTCAAAATTTCATGTGCAGATTTCAGCTACATTTCTTGTTACAGATCGAGAAGTTAATAGACAAAGTAACATATGACAGATACAGACGGTTACGATTTCTACGAGGTAATTATACAATTAACAAGTACAGTAATGCCCTAAATAATCGACTCGTTAACCACAGCAGAATTATGGGTAATTTTTCAGGATTTAGTCGGAAATATGGCTTGTTGCCATTGCAAATTATGCCTTGCGGAGCTTTAACCTACTCAACCATAGCATGTCTGACATTTACTACTTAAAAATGTTAAGCTAAACAGAAAACCAGTATGAAGTAAAGTATGCTCAAGTCTGATATTTGCGGGCTAGCATAACAAAAATTCACCCTATGTGAACCTCATTCTGCTTAGGCCTCAACTGCAATGGCAGACCTAAGATCAGATTGAAGTTTGCCAGTTGAAGTTGGTTATGTTCACCCATTATTCACCTTGATTATGCATTTTATCTTTCTGAAAATTAGGGCATATAGAAACTGAACAGAAGGGAAAAATTAACTAAAAACAATGTTAATGTGAGACTATAGACACTTCCCAAGAGATGAGGCCTAATCAAAATGAGGTCCCCAGAACTTGAGAAGGTGAATTTGGTAATGCTAGCCCGCAGTGCGGGGTAGTATCACTAAACTTACCCTCTTGGGACCTCATTCTGCAAATATCAGACACACTATTTCAAGGCTTGCCTATGTTACAGTTTTTGCGACTCTCTGCATGTACTTCCAGTATAAATTTTATCAAATAAGTTCATCTAAAAAATTGTATTTTGTGAGTATGTTTTCTTTGCTTTTGCATTACTTTTATTGTTATATTTGTGGTTCTTATTATGTCTACATGTATTTGGCCAAAGTTTCTGATAAATTGCCCCAAAAATTCTTAAATGGCAAAAAAATATACCAAACTAATTTTCTGGCCAGAGCGAACCCTGCTTCCACGTTGGCCGCATGCCATATTCCATTATTAGCTCAACTTACTTTTGTAAGTTTGAGCTATTGCCATGGCTTGGCATCCGTCGTCCGTGTGCGCGTGTGTGCGTGTGTCCGTCAACAATTTCCTTTGGCGCGGGCTACAGGTCGTACCTTTGGTCTGATCTTTATGAAATTTTGCATGAATGTTGACATTGACATGTAGATGGGAACGAGTCATTTTGGGGTCATTCGGCCAAAAAACATGGCCGCTGGTGGCCATCTTGGATTTCAAAATTCAATCCATTGGCACGGGCTACAGGTCGTACTGTTCGTTTGATCATCATGAAATTTGTCATGGATGTTAATATTGACATGTAGATGGGAACGAGTCATTTTGGGGTTGTTCGGCCAAAAAACATGGCCGTCAGCAGCCATCTTGGATTTTACTCTTTGCATGACTAAATCATTTGGCGCAGGCTACAGGTCGTAGTTTTGATCGGAACGTCATGAAATTTGTCATGGATGTTAACAATGACATGTAGATGGGAACGAGTGATTTTGGGGTTGTTCAGTCAAAAAACATGGCCGCCAGCAGCCATCTTGGATTTTACTCTTTGCATGACTAAATCCTTTGGCGCGGGCTACAGGTCGTACCTTTGGTCTGATCTTTATGAAATTTGTCATGAATGTTGACATTGACATGTAGATGGGAACGAGTCATTTTGGGGTCATTCGGCCGAAAAACATGGCCGCTGGTGGCCATTTTGGATTTCAAAATTCAATACATTGGCGCGGGCTACAGGTCGTACTGTTCGTCTGATCATTATGAAATTTGTCATGGATGTATATATTGACATGTAGATGGGAACGAGTCATTTTGGGGTTGTTCGGCCAAAAAACATGGCCGCCAGCAGCCATCTTGGATTTTACTCTTTGCATGACTAAATTCTTTGGCGCGGGCTACAGGTTGTAGCTTTGGTCAGAACTTCGTGAAATTTGTCATGGATGTTAACCATGACATGTAGATGGGAACGAGTAATTTTGGGGTCGTTCGGCCAAAAAACATGGCCGCCAGCAGCCATCATGGATTTTACTCTTTGCATGACTAAATCCTTTGGCGCGGGCTACAGGTCGTACCTATGGTCTGATCTTTATGAATTTTGTCATGGATGTTAACCATGACATGTAGATGGGAACGAGTGATTTTGGGGTCATTCGGCCAAAAAACATGGCCGCTGGTGGCCATTTTGGATTTCAAAATTCAATCCATTGGCGCGGGCTACATGTTGTGCTGTTCGTCTGATCATCATGAAATTTGTCATGGATGTTAATATTGACATGTAGATGGGAACGAGTGATTTTGGGGTCGTTCAGCCAAAAAACATGGCCGCCAGCAGCCATCTTGGATTTTACTCTTTGCATGACTAAATTCTTTGGCGCGGGCTACAGGTTGTAGCTTTGGTCAGAACTTCATGAAATTTGTCATGGATGTTAACCATGACATGTAGATGGGAACGAGTGATTTTGGGGTCGTTCGGCCAAAAAACATGGCCGCCAGCATCCATCTTGGATTTTACTCTTTGCACGACTAAATCCTTTGGCGCGGGTTACAGGTCGTACCTTTGGTCTGACCTTTATGAAATTTGTCATGAATATTGATATTGACATGTATATGGGAACGAGTCATTTTGGGGTCATACGGCCAAAAAACATGGCCGCTGGCAGCCATCTTGGATTTTACTCTTTGCATGACTAAATCCTTTGGCGCAGGCTACAGGTCGTAGTTTTGATCAGAACTTCATGAAAATTGTCATGGATGTTAACAATGACATGTAGATGGGAACGAGTGATTTTGGGGTTGTTCGGCCAAAAAACATGGCCGCCAGCAGCCATCATGGATTTTACTCTTTGCATGACTAAATCCTTTGGCGCGGGCTACAGGTCGTACCTATGGTCTGACCTTTATGAAATTTGTCATGAATATTGATATTGACATGTATATGGGAACGAGTCATTTTGGGGTCATACGGCCAAAAAACATGGCCACTGGCAGCCATCTTGGATTTCAAAATTCAATCCATTGGCACGGGCTACAGGTCGTACTGTTTGTCTGAACATCATGATATTTATCATGTGCCATATTGGATTTTACTCTTTGCATGAATAAATCCTTTGGTGCGGGCTACAGGTCGTAGCTTTGGTCGGAACTTCAAGAAATTTGTCATGTACACTGTATGTTAACAATGACATGTAGATGGGAAACGAGTCATTTTGGGGTCTTTCGGCCGAAAAACATGGACGACAGCAGCCATCTTGGATTTTACTCTTTGCATGACTAAATCCATTGGCACAGGCTACAGGTCATACCTTTGATCAGATCATTATGAGATTTGTAAAGGCTGTAGATGGGAACAAGTCATTTTGGGGTAATTCTGAAAAAATCATGGCTGCCGGTGGCCATTTTAGAATTTACTCTTTGCATCAATAAATCCTTTGTCACACCATAATCACCACATCCCTGATCCGATCATTATGAAACCTTTTATGAATGTTGATATTGACATGAACATCTAGTCTTACTTAGACATTTCATATAGGAAATGTACTCCAATATACATGAGAATATGGTAGTAACAAGAATACTGATTAAATCCATAGCTGGTCATATAGTTTGGAGGTCATGACTAATGTCCAAAAAGTATTGGCCTCTGACTCTCTACCCATTATCAAATCAATTAACAGCAGTGCAGTCCTTGTGTATAACAAAAGAGTGGCACAAAATAGATGATATTGATACTGTAATATATGCCAGTGCTTGTGGACTGTCCAATGACCTGAAGTATTGATTTGTTGGTATGATTGTAGTGCAACTCATCAACACCCAGATATAAGCCAAGTTATGCACCAAAATTGACGAAAATAGCTCCAAATATACAGTAATGCCCTAAATAATCGACTCCTTAACCACAGCAGAATTATGGGTTATTTTTAAGGATTTAGTTGGAAATATGGCTTGTTGCCATTCATCGGAAAGCTCTCACTGAGAGCTTTCCAATGAATGGCAACAAGCCATATTTCCGACTAAATCCTGAAAAGTTACCCATAATTCTGCTGTGGTTAAGGAGTCGATTATTTAGGGCATTACAGTACTGTAATATATGACAGTGCTTGTGGACTGTCCAATGCCCTGAATTATTGATTTGTTGGTATGATTGTACTGCAACTCATCAACACCCAGATAGAAGCCAAGTTATGCACCAAAATTGTCGAGAATATCTCCAAATATATTCTATTTTGAGAAGATGGGCCTTTGACAAACTGGGATTCAGATAGTGGTGATTGTGTACTGTCCAATGTATTGATTTGTTGGTGTTATTTTAGTGCAAGTCATAAACTCCCAGATATAACAGGATATAAGCCAAGTTATGTACAAAAATTGATGAAAATAGCTCCAACCATCTTCTATTTTGAGAAGATGGGCATTTGGTATTCAAACTAGGATTCAGATTTATTCATCTCAGATTGACTAGGGGCAATCTGAGTTTAAATTTAAAGTGAAAGCTTAACAATTTTGAAGTAAGTTTGAACCTTGTACAATCTGTGTTAGGCTATAAGGCAGCTGTAATTTCAAGGGTTGTAAGAGGGCTGAAAATAAGTGTTTGGGGGAACATTACTGCCAGTGTAGCCTGTGTTATAAATGTGGCATTACTGATATGATGGTTTATATATTCTAAACAAAATGTGAAAGTTCACAAAAAAGTAAGAAATTTGGATCCGTATGTTTATCTGTTGTACAATAGCCCAATTTTTGTTTCTCCCCTGAATTTTGCCATTTGCACTTGCAAGATTATATCTTTAAATTGCTTTAACTTTTTTTCTATTTAAAATATTTGTCAGTTTTATTATTAAAGCCCTGTCAGGTTAGAGGATACATGTACAGTAATGCCCTAAATAATCGACTCCTTAACCACAGCAGAATTATGGGTATTTTTTCAGGATTTAGTCGGAAATATGGCTTGTTGCCATTAATCGGAAAGCTCTCAGTGAGTTGGTGTATTTTTGATGCCTCGTTTTAGCTTATTAATATGGATGGAACTGAACTCGTAAACAACTATCCACTTAAACACCCTTTCGTTTGTCTAGCCGTCCATCCGTCTGGGCATAATATCTCTGTCATGAGTTATTGGATCCTGAAGAAATCTGGAGGTTCACCATCATGACTGCTTCCATCAGAGTGGAAAATTATATTGTTCAAGTTTTCCATTCTAGAGTTACCCTTCTTTGTTTATCGAGTAATCTTATTTTTGTTTGTCCATCTGCGCAGATATATATCAGCAATGGGTTATCGCATGTGATTGAAATTTAGTATGGTGTTTTGCCATCAAGACTGCTTTCAAATGAGGGGCGATTGACGTTTTCATTATCAATTCTAGAGTTATCCGATTTTATTTTAAATTTGAGTTCTGTCACGCCCATGTTTCAATTTGGCACCACGAGGGTATGCCAGCACCTGGGGTGCAAATTCTTGTTGTGTACTGCTACCTAAGTAACTAGTTGCTCTGTCTCCTCAGTATGGTAAATATTTCAGCAGTCATATACTGACTTATGTTGTTCATCAAGAAATAACTTTTAATAACATTAATTTCTTTTTGACATGCTTCCTAAATGACTTTTAAATGTGTGTTTCTAATAATTTTAGAAGACAAGAGTTATAGCCCAAGATCTATGTGTTAACCCTTTCCTGATGGGGTTCATGACGGGAGCTGCGCTGGTTCAACATTAACTATCCTGTGTCAGTGCATTCTCTTATACAGTAATGCCCTAAATAATCGACTCCTTAACCACAGCAGAATTATGGGTAATTTTTCAGGATTTAGTCGGAAATATGGCTTGTTGCCATTAATCAGAAAGCGAAAAATTACCCTAAATTCTGCTATGGTTAAGGAGTCGATTAATTAGGGCATTACTGTATATGCAAGGCTCCCTATGTTATCTCAAAATTCAGTCATGGAAGGGTTAACAACTCACTCTTGGTTAAATTTGAAACAATTATTGTAAGCTTTACCTAATATTTATCTCTTCTAAATTAACTATTGCGACTGACTTGATAGATGACTCCTTTGGTTTCTATAAGAAGGCGATGATTTCTCATTGCAGAAGTAGATTCTGATCCAAATAGGACGTTCTGTCCAGAGGTGGGCTGTGAGACAGTTTGTCACGTGTGCAGTGTCAGCGAGGAGCAACTCATCAAACCTATTCCTGTCTTCTGTCCCACAGTAAGTACTCAATTAGTGTTCTAACTCATCAAACCTATTCCTGTCTTCTGTCCCACAGTAAGTACTCAATTAGTGTTCTAACTCATCAATCCTATTCCTGTCTTCTGTCCCACAGTAAGTACTCAATTAGTGTTCTAACTCATCAAACCTATTCCTGTCTTCTGTCCCACAGTAAGTACTCAATTAGTGTTCTAACTCATCAAACCTATTCCTGTCTTCTGTCCCACAGTAAGTACTCAATTAGTGTTCTAACTCATCAATCCTATTCCTGTCTTCTGTCCCACAGTAAGTACTCAATTAGTGTTCTAACTCATCAAACCTATTCCTGTCTTCTGTCCCACAGTAAGTACTCAATTAGTGTTCTAACTCATCAAATCTATTCCTGTCTTCTGTCCCACAGTAAGTACTCAATTAGTGTTCTAACTCATCAAACCTATTCCTGTCTTCTGTCCCACAGTAAGTACTCAATTAGTGTTCTAACTCATCAAACCTATTCCTGTCTTCTGTCCCACAGTAAGTACTCAATTAGTGTTCTAACTCATCAAATCTATTCCTGTCTTCTGTCCCACAGTAAGTACTCAATTAGTGTTCTAACTCATCAAACCTATTCCTGTCTTCTGTCCCACAGTAAGTACTCAATTAGTGTTCTAACTCATCAAACCTATTCCTGTCTTCTGTCCCACAGTAAGTACTCAATTAGTGTTCTAACTCATCAAATCTATTCCTGTCTTCTGTCCCACAGTAAGTACTCAATTAGTGTTCTAACTCATCAAACCTATTCCTGTCTTCTGTCCCACAGTAAGTACTCAATTAGTGTTCTAACTCATCAAACCTATTCCTGTCTTCTGTCCCACAGTAAGTACTCAATTAGTGTTCTAACTCATCAAATCTATTCCTGTCTTCTGTCCCACAGTAAGTACTCAATTAGTGTTCTAACTCATCAAACCTATTCCTGTCTTCTGTCCCACAGTAAGTACTCAATTAGTGTTTAACTCATCAAACCTATTCCTGTCTTCTGTCCCACAGTAAGTACTCAATTAGTGTTCTAACTCATCAAACCTATTCCTGTCTTCTGTCCCACAGTAAGTACTCAATTAGTGTTCTAACTCATCAAACCTATTCCTGTCTTCTGTCCCACAGTAAGTACTCAATTAGTGTTCTAACTCATCAAACCTATTCCTGTCTTCTGTCCCACAGTAAGTACTCAATTAGTGTTCTAACTCATCAAACCTATTCCTGTCTTCTGTCCCACAGTAAGTACTCAATTAGTGTGCAAATGAGTCGGTTGCATTGAAATTGGATTACAGACAATAATACCAAGGCATTCAGACAGTTCTGATGTGTCATTTAAATTGTATTAACACACACAATGGATAGATTCTATTTTCAGTGTATTAACGTAAAGAGTAACGCATACCTTATATGGTGTGCGTCATGACATTTCTTGTTTTCAATAGCAATAATCAACTTGTATTTATGTCAATAAAGTGTTGTTTCTTTGGATTTGACATTATCGTACTAATAATTTATTACAGATAGATTACATTATTACATTTATTCCAATATTGAATTTATTAGCTGCATTTATTAATCAGAAGTTCTGCATTATTAAACGCAATGTACACACCTGTGTGAACTGCTTAACACAGACAATGGATCATGTCAATGCTACATACGGACCAATCCAACAGACTCGTGTGAACACTTCTTTATTCCAGAGACCACTTCTCCCTATTTTTGTTCTAGGGAGAAGTGATCTCTCTCATATACCAATAAACATACATTAATGCCCTAAATAATTGACTCCTTAACCACAGCAGAATTATGGGTAATTTTTCAGGATTTAGTCGGAAATATGGCTTGTTGCCATTCATCGGAAAGCTCTCACTGGAGCTTTCCGATGAATGCCAACAATTTATATTTCCGACTAAATCCTGAAAAGGTACCCATAATTCTGCTGTGGTTAAGGAGTCGATTATTTAGGTCATTACTGTATGTTACTGATTATATTGATGGTGTTGTTTCTCATTGTAATGGAATTATAAATGGGCTCTTGTGATGCATAATTCTTATTGGATCATAGAAGGGTGATGTTGAGGTGTAAAGTGAACTTCAGCCATTGTTACATCTCCCTCATTACAGTCCACTTCTCCCAAGTAACCAAACAGGGAGAAATGACTTCTCCCAATTTGAAACCTCTGGAATATATGTTGCATTGTGCCCTAATCCATATTGTCTTATATTGGTGATAAAAATATGTTTTAACTAACTAAATTAACCTTCTGGGAATCTCATTCTGCTGAGGCCTCAACTGCTATGGGAGATCAAGGATGAGATTGTGTTCCCCAGTTGAAGTTGGTGATGCTCATGCTCACCCATCAGTCACCTCGATTATGCATTTTATTATCTGCATATTAGGGGATATAGAAACTGAAAAGAAGCGAAAAAGTAAATAGTTTGAGACTATAGATACTTCCCAGAAGATGAGGCCTAAGCAGAATGAGGTTCCCAAAGGGTGAATTTAGTGATGCTAGCTTTCTGTGTGGGGTAGCGTCACTAAATTCACCCTCTGGGGACCTCATTCTGCAAACGACAGACACACTATTTCAATGCTTGTACAGTAATGCTCTAAGTAATCGACTTCTTAACCACAGCAGAATTATGGGTAACTTTTCAAGATTTAGTCGGAAATATGGCATGTTGCAACAAGCCATATTTCCAATTAAATCCTGAAAAGTTACCCATAATTCTGCTGTGGTTAAGAAGTTGATTACTTAGAGCATTATTGTATGCTCTACTCTATCTTCAGTTTACATACAATATATTACAATTCAATGATCATGGTAGACTTTGGTTGGTCTGGCTTAAAGTTGACGATTATCAAGATTTTCCTTGTTATCTCCTGTAGTATTTGATATTGGCAGGTTCTGAAATTTGTCAAGGCTAAAAAATAGCTGATGAAATTTGTTTTACCTGTGCAATTACATTGGCTCAGCTGATAGCCAATGCTAATTAACAGGACTATGTATATGGTATTGTGTTTACCGCAATTGAACTCTGACTCTAGATCTCGTAGCAACCAATTAGCTGTCCTGTTTCATCAGAATTGAAGAACATCTTATGAATTTGATATTTTCAGTGCAATCTCCAATTCTGTAGTATATGTAAGGCTTCTTGGCATGCAACAAAAGGCTGTGATGAGGCAATGCGTTCAGAGAGAAGAGAAGATATGGGGTGAGTTAACAAGGTAACCCTTTCTTGATGGGAGCTGTGCTGGTGCAGCATTAAAGATCCTGTGCCAATGCATTCTCTTATATATGCGAGTCTCCCATAGGGAGCCTAGGGAGCCTCGCATATATAAGAGAATGCACTGGCTAACAAGGTCAAGGTAAATATTGTTACCCCAATGCATCCTCTTATATGTGCAAGGTTCCCCAATGAGAGACTCACATATGGCATATATAAGATAATGCATTGGCACAGGGTTTTTGCTAAATTTCTGGAAGCTCCAGTTATGAAAGGTTTGAGAATGTGAGTTAACAATGGTATGAGGTGAGTTAACAAAGATATGGTTTTAGTTATTAACAAACCTGAAGTTAACCAAAATATGATTCAGTCACTCCATTGCCTTGCATTGTCTACTGTAAAGTTAATTTAGGGCCCTGCAAATATATTCGATATTTGTTATATTGTTAGACTAGCTGAAACAGCAGCATAGATGCCTGCACACATTTTAATCTTTTAAACATTTTGATAAAAAAAAAAAATAATATTCTTGCACACTATTAAAGGTACGGTTGGCCTTGGCGGTGGGTATCCTGTGAAAATATCTCCACCCGTCAAAAACCGCCACAAACAGAAAGAACATAAAAATGTAGATAGACTTTGTCCGTATACAAATAAGAAATATCGCATAAACAGTATGTTATGGTCATATGTTTGACCATTGTTATGTAAACAAAAGCATAAAAAGTTACTTTTCTGGTGTTTGTTTATATTATGATGGTAAAAATAAAGAGTGTTCTTTGTTGGTGAATACCTGATATGGAACTAATAAAGAGCGTTTATGCCATTTGTGTGTGATTAGCCAGTAGCATTGTGCTGTCTTCTGTAACACAATCAGGCTCTTGCTTAGGTAAATTATAGTAGATCTTTATGATAACATGCTGTTTACGCGATGGTCATGGTATATATGAACCGAACTGTATGCGTTTTAATGTTTTTCTGTTTACGGTGTTTGGAAGAAATATGAATATTTTCGACAATTAAGGCCGCACGTGCCTTTAAAGCCATGATTTATTGGTGAATTAAAAGTGATAATGTCACATCTGTGAATTACGTCCCTGGTGAGCTGATCGGGGACTATTTTTTCACATAATATCTTTAGAATTAGTTCCTTTTAGTGGGGGAAAGTATGTAATAAACAATCGGAATCGATGATTACATAACATAATTCACTCGGGGACCTGGTCCTATGGGTATAACCCTCATTCACTCAGGTTTCACTAGGATCGGCCCCCCTCGTGAACTATTTCACATAATCATCGAAAGCAATTTATTACTCTCTATTTTTTTTTTTTTTAGATTTAACTCCTTGCTCCATTTAACAAAAATAAAATCTTTTTTTTAAAGACATAATGAAAATTTGGAAAAACTCACGCCGTAATAACATCAGCTGTGTTACCCCAGCTCACCACCATATTTGATTGAAATTGGTCCAGGAGACTGGACAATTTAAGATAAATATCAATATTCAGTTTTAGACCTTGAAAATCTAATTTGAATGTTATTTATTAGTTTAAAACATGGCCAAGTCACCCCATTATATGTATTCAATTTCTTAATTTGTTTTTCACCAGCATTCCATTTAACAGTACAGAAGATTCCAAAATAAAGCGCTGTCCTGTATGTCATGTTCCAATTGAAAGAAATGATGGTTGTGCTCAAATGATGTGCAAACGCTGCAAGCATGTTTTTTGTTGGTACTGTCTCGCGTCACTAGATGTAAGTACTTTTCTTCCAATACTGTTATATTAATTAGAACCTTTGTCTAAGAGTTATAAATATCTTGTCCCAACATTTTCGATTTGGGGGATGAAATATCATCAGATCAATTAATGAAGATTTTCAACAAATTTTATTGAATTTTTAATGGAAATATTCTTTGTGAACTATAATCAGTCTAAATAAAATGAGACCGTGTTTTATTTCAATCAACTTATGATCTAAGAACTCTCATGGTTAAAATTATTTCAAACAGGAGAAATCTAGCCAATATGCAGCGAGCGATGCCTTGATTGACCAATTAATAGCTTCCTGCAATTTCAATTAATTTTCACTTATTCATACAAGCCACACCTGAGGTATTTGACTGCAATCTCATGAAGTTATTGTATAAACTACATGTTACGTATCTTAACTGACCAAACGTATGTTCAAAATCAAAACTAGCATACGTTTATTCATAATTGAGGAATGATCAGACAGAACAAGTATACATACATTTATAACAATTGTATTTGCAAAGATATTAAAAAAATAGTATTTTCTCCTAACCTATGGATATTACGTCATGTGCCAAATAAGGATCATTACAACTTCGAGTAATCATATAGTAAATGCCAAGCACTTATTCTAAATAATGTGATGATGTAATATGACCGCACTACAGCTCAATAAGATTTATTATAGCGTGCTTATAGCTATATTTTCATTACATTGTTCTTTATTATATATCATCTGAATGGCGAAACTTGTATTCTGTATGTATAGTGAAGCAATTAACCTTGAGACGAGCATTTTAATGCATGGAAATTGGTTAGAGGAAGAGTGACTGCTCTTAAATGTTTACATGACCTCAGGCGCACATGTGTTGATCTATGTGTTTATCTACCATTTCCTATGAAATTCCCTGATACAATGGGCGATAACGAATGGGCGATAAAAGCATCCGTATCGTTACTGCAGTTGCGATACAAGGCGCTCGTGACGTCGTTGACTGATCAAAATCATGAATGAACTGACGTCACATCAATCGCGTGAAAAATCAAAACGACATTCCAACGTATATTCTTGCGTACTATAAACAAATAGTTCCAATGTTTTAACATTATTTGATTGCCTACCGGGTAACCATCACGGGTATTATGGTATAACACATCACAAGGGAACTAATATGTATGTGTTCAGTATGTATTATAAGTGTAAGAAATTCTGTCCATTGAATACATTTCCGTTAGGCATATTCGCGTGAACAGGCAGGTTGTGAGAATTTAGCAAAACGAGCTAATCGCGTGACACAGATACCTTTGCAGGTTGGGAGAATTTACTCAAGAAAGCGAATCATCGGACACAAATTCAACAGTTTTGGCATTTAAGAAACTCCTGAAATGTAATTTGTGCGGTGGATTCTGTCACACCAATGGTAGATAAATGTGTTATATACACAATGTGTTTGTAACGATTCATGTATCGCGACTCGGGCTAGTTTTCGTGTCCATATCGCGACTCGGCGACCAAGGTCGCCTCATCACTATATGGCCACGAAAACTTGCCTCGTCGCGATACATGAATCGTTACAAACACATTGTGTATATAACACATATGTATCACAATGATAAACATTGCCTTATGAATAATAATTAGTTTTCACAAAAAAGGGAATTCCCCCTTTATCTCTGAAATCAGATAGAATCCCTGTGTCGCCAGACGTATATGAAAGTAATGAGACGGAGTCTGGATATTTATCAGACTGAACTATAATTTACTTTTTATGTGTACCCATACCATGTATGGTACACATAATGCTGACGTCCGGATCAACCATCCGTCGTTCGTCTGTCCGTCTGTCTGTCGAGCCGTCTGTCCGTCCGTCTGTCTGTAGACACTTGCTATCCGATTCAATTACTCGAATATTTTCTATCGGATCGTGTTCAAATTTTATGTGCATGTTTATGATAACACACTCCTCACCTGTATAGTTTTTGGTATCGATCGGTTGATCGGTTTAGAAATTATTAACACTTTGCATCCGCATATAGGCATGAGCTATCCGATGCTGTAACCAAAGTAATTTTTGTCTGATTGTTTTCATATCTGATATGTAGGTTTATGATGACACACCCCTCACCTGTATAGTTTTTGGTATCAATTAGTTGATAAGTTTAGAAAATAATTAACCCTTCACACATATGCTATCCAATCCAATAACTTGAACATATTTCTTCTGATCTGCCTCATATTTCTTACCTAAGTCTTTCTTAGCACGTTCTTCATCTGTATGGATTTTGGTATTGTTTAGTTAACCCTTTCCACTCTTGTTTTTAAATAGAATTCATCCAAGCCAGGATGACTCAAACATTTTTCATCTGATTGACACCAATTTTGGTATATGAATTTGTGACCCCTAAATACAGATCAAGTATGAATATGGGTTTGATCCAGTATATTTTAACAGAGTTATTGCCCTTTATAATTCATACCTCTTTTCCATGCACTATTAAATATGAATAGAACAAGACACAACACACACCTGTGTTATTGGAAGGAGATAATTTATTGCTTTGGACATAGTGACCTGATAGCACCACTGGTGGCTGCAGATTTATAAACAACTGTCAAACTGTGATTGATTACAGACTCTTTATTCCAATTCTGTTGAATCCATGCAGTTCATGGCATTATTGTTTACAGAGATACTGTTGTCATAACTTAGAAAATAATTAATACACCAATTCCTTAGTTCCATCATATGATGTCATTGAAAATGATTAACCCTCTGCACACATGATATGGTCTTCTGATGTCTTTTATTTGATCATTCTCCTATTCTATGTCCATGTTGATGGTGATCCACTTTTAACTTGCATGGATTTGGGATTAAAATTAACCCATTCGATAGACTCATATTATCTGATAGACATATATTAAGTTATCACTTTAACTTTGAGCCAGGTTCATCATTAGAGGATATGTCTTATTTTGAAATTCCCTCAATTGCATTTGGGCTACAGGATAATATTAACAGTGCTGGGATTCTTGAGACTGACTTATTGTATGGGTTTCTAAATTCCATTCTTTTTGTTGACTACTCTGTGTTTATAAATCAGTTCATTAGTTTGGGTAAGATTAATTCCTTACTATCCGATTTGATAACTCAAATATTTCCATTAATTATGTTTATAGTTCTGGCACAGTTTATGATAACACACCTCTTACCTGCATAGTGAGGGTCATTTGGTTTATTTGCTTAAATAAATTAACATCCTTCACCAATTCTGTTGACACAATGTGATAGCTAAATATTTTTTGCATGATCACTCTATAAATAATCACATCTGTGATAATCATGACACATTCTTCACATGTATATATTTTGGTATCGATCGAATCGATTTGAAAATATTAACCTTAACTTCAATTATATTTAAACTGTTTACAAACATATCTTTCCAATGATCAAATTAGAAGAAAATTAACATTTATATCCAATCATTAGCAATCATATTTTATATCCTGGTCTATACACCCCTTCTATAGTTGATCAGTTATTGATTGTTTTTTTAGTGGTGAAATATTAATAGGTTGCTATGAATTTTTAATATGCAGCTGACACAAAATATAATGGAAAAAAAATAGCAATGATGCTAAAAAGAAACACACAATGTTATGTCTCATGTTCCAATGTAATAAGTAGATTAATTGAGTTGCTATGATGTTTGTCTACCTAATTTCGTAACTATTTGATATTTAACAGCTATGGTGCTTCTCTCCGACTATGGAGCTTCTCTCCGACTATGGATTGAGCTTAATTAGCTTTATAAATCTATAAGACATATATGTATCTGTGTTGGAGTCACTAATAGGTTGAAATCAAAGCCGCGTCTGTGTTAACATTGTGTTAATGTGAGCAAGGTGCCCGATAAGTGTGATTTCACTTGTGAATTAATAGTAAGGTGTGAATTGTTTAAAGATTTGCACTCATGAAAAGGATGGGGTAAGGATATATGAAAATAGCTCAGCGCTGTTGCCAAGGTATGGGTTAAACATCTGCCGATCACGATCGGCTCTCGTTAAATGATTCTTGTTCATCGCTGTATTCCAAGGAGTCAGCAAAATTGGAAATTGGGTGTCCAAAACCTGGGGACGTCATTCTGCGTTGGCCTCATCCTCTGGGAAGTGTCTATAGTCTCAAATTAACATTGTTTTTAGTTACCTTTTCCCTTCTGTTCAGTTTCTATATCCCCTAATTTGCAGAATATAAATTGCATAATCGAGGTGACTAAAGTGAACATCACTAACTTCAACTGGAGAACTTCAATCTGATCCTAGGTCTTCCATTGCAGTTGAGGCCTAAGCAGAATGAGGTTCCCAGAGGTTGAATTTGGTTAAACTTTTCGCAACATGTATAGTTTTGTCCGAACTGTTATTCCTACATTTTTAGGTCAATTTTTTTAAAACTTGGCACAGATATTTAGTACCATGGGTACCTGTGAACCTGCGATTATGACATCTGTCCGACATTTTTTGGTGGAGTTATCCCTCTTTTTCGACTTAGAACATTTTTGCGACATGCATAATTTTGTCCGAGCGTTTATTCCTACATTTTTCGGTCAATAGGTTTAGGATTAGGGTTAGGGGTTAGGGTTGTGCACCAGCAATGGGAATCTGTTATTTTATTATTTTAACTAAATATTTACTGACATGTGAAACATCTTAGTGTTTTAAAAACACGGGGGGTATCCTTAGTCCCATTGGGACAGTCATGCCTCTATTTTTTCATGTACTTGTTGATGATAGTTGTTTTGTAGACCTCTATGTTATTTTGCATGAAACCACTTTGAAGCCTCTGAGTTCCCTTAACCATTTTCATCAAGACCTTTTCATTGATAATCCTTCTGCTTACGATTTCTTTATAGGATGACTTTCTCTTACGGCATTATGATAAAGGGCCATGCAAAAACAAACTGGGTCACTCCAGAGCATCAGTCATCTGGCACAGAACACAGGTAAGGACATAGATTTCATAATAAGGCCAAAGAAAATTAAATGTCTGGTTTGGGTTACAAGCCGAAAAAAATAGGGTCGGTAGGTAGGCTTGAAATTTTATTTTTTTAATTATTATTTTTTATTTTGACATATTCTTATTGACTTTTCAAGTGTGTATTTTCCTCTGCAAGATTGACATAAAACTACTTTTTATTATTTTTGTATAAATTTTAATATTACATAATACTTTTACTTAGAAATCAACCTATTCTGAGATGCTTTAATGTGTTTTTTGTGTTTTATGAAATTTTCGGAGAAAAAATTAAATAGATTTTCTTGAAAACCATGAAAAAACTTTAGGGTAGGGTGTAGTGATGAGCCGATAATCAGGAACGACAATCGGAATCGGCCGATTGTGGCCCATCGGATGACAATCGGTACTCGGGTTTCAACATCGGCATTTCCGATTGTCTAAATAAAAATCAGGTGCTTGTTTTTCTTCAATAAACTGTTTTAAATATGACGATGTTTTGTTGAATAAATGATCAGTAAACATGGGGAAAGTGATTTACCAAACACAAACTTGATATAGAGCCATGTCCTCTTCAATACCCCGGTCGTACCTGGGTCTATGTTTGAACAATTTATTACAGTGTGGATCGCCGGGAAGCACGTGACACTTTGGGTTAGAGCCAGGCTGCGATGATGACGCCGTGATTGCGCGTAATAATAAATTATATGATGATGTACACAAATTACATCTCATGGGACTCATGTATGCCGATACGTAACTTTATTGTTCGTCAACATGTAGACATTTTGATTTATGTATGTCAGATTATCAAAAATCAAAATGTATGCATACACAGCACAACAAATCTATCTATATAGTACACACAGCGTAAAACAGGTATAAACTGTAGAAACCTAAAGTGCATGTCACGTGACATTTAATTGCGCAGCTGACTTCACTGTTTGTTCAATTAAATTGAGCATATTATAACATGTGTATTGATCAGTTGTCAGGACGCAGGAATAAAAACTGTACAAGCATTAATAGTCAGATATTAAAAAGAATTTAAAAAATTGATTTATTAATTTTACTATCTGTAATTAATCTTTACAAAGTCTTTCACCCAACACAACTTTCCATTAATGATTAACTTTAAATAGTCGAAGACAATGTCATTCCAGCCAGTCAGCCTCGTGTGACGTCACGTATAGGTCACCACCAATGATTATTTTGATGACCATGCCGAAATCGACAATCAAATCGTGTCTGCAAAATTGACATGAACATGGTGTAACTTGCACTAGTTCAGTCGGCTCATTTCCTTTGATGTGATGTCTTTGAATTGGGATCAAAGAAAAATGCCGTTTGATGAATTGTTATCAAAAACGGGCAGTGGATATGTCATCATGCACGTGGCTACATCAAACTTTCAAACAATTTGTTGTAGAATAGCTTAGAATACATGGGTAAGTTAATGCATTGCATCGTCGATACAATACATTACAACAAATACACCGAGGCCCCGTACCACAGCCTCTGCAGGACATGTGCCTGTATTCGATCACAAGTCCGCCCATACCTACCTATATACTTACCCAAACGTATACTTATGTATACTGTGTACTGGCATATTACTACTGTTGTTGTTTGCTTCTAATTCTATGTATTATATAACACATATAACATATTCTGGTATAATTATTACAATAATCGGAATCGGCACCTGAATCGGCCGATTGTGATCTCAAATATTCGGCGCAAGGCTCTATTTGACAATCGGCTCATCACTAGTAGGGTGTTTAAAATAGGGTCGGTAGGGAATACCAAACCGCAAATAATTTTGGCCGAAGCTGAAACTTTTTATTATATGATCATAAACTTTCTTCTAAAAGTCCCATACTAAATCATTATACTATAATAAATATATAATATGACATGCTTTTATATGGCACAAAGTCAGCAATCTGTAGCTGAAGATGATCCTTTCAAAAAAACTTGGCATCATTATCAACTAGCCAAACAATTTCAAAAGTGGTCGAATTTTAGTTTTGGCAATAAATTCATTTATTCGGATGGTATGATTTGAACATATTTATTATAACCCACAATATACAATATATTTTACACAGATGATATATAACAATGATGATATGTGTGTGGGCACAGAGGATCGGAGCACAAGTTGCCAAACTTATCGGAGCTCCTCTCCCCTGGCATTTAATTGCTAATAAATTTAAGTATCGGAGATGGTTTTTAATTCAGGTGTATTGTAAAAGTTATTGTTTAAGTGTGTCCATTGGAGTGGCTATGGGTAGGATGATCCGTAAACTAACAAAAGAAAGAGACAGATGTTGGTTTTGTATATCCTCATTTATACCATGATCGCCTATCTTACTATATAAATAAAGCCATCTGTTTATACCATGATCGCCTATCTTACTATATAAATAAAGCCATCTGTTTATACCATGATCGCCTATCTTACTATATAAATAAAGCCATCTGTTTATACCATGATCGCCTATCTTACTATATAAATAAAGCCATCTGTTTATACCATGATCGCCTATCTTACTATATAAATAAAGCCATCTGTTTATACCATGATCGCCTATCTTACTATATAAATAAAGCCATCTGTTTATACCATGATCGCCTATCTTACTATATAAATAAAGCCATCTGTTTATACCATGATCGCCTATCTTACTATATAAATAAAGCCATCTGTTTATACCATGATCACCTATCTTACTATATAAATAAAGCCATCTGTTTATACCATGATCGCCTATCTTACTATATAAATAAAGCCATCTGTTTATACCATGATCGCCTATCTTACTATATAAATAAAGCCATATGTTTATACCATGATCGCCTATCTTACTATATAATTAAAGCCATCTGTTTAAACTTTACATTTAGTGGATTAAACTTTCTCCATACAATTTGGTATGGAAAAGTGTTTATCCATCGCATTGTAAAGATCATGGCATAAACTTCGCAGAGTGGATAAACTTTCTCCATACAATTTGAACGGAAAAGTGTTTATCCATCGCATTGTAAAGATCGTGGCATAAACAAAATATACGCATAGTGTTTCTGAATAACAAATGTAATCCACCCGTGGGATTGGCGATTTACACCACTCGCTGAAGCTCGTGGTGTAAATCGCCAATCCCACTCATGGATTAAATTTGTTATTCAGAAACACTATGCGTATATTCTATAATTATCATGTAAATGCCTTGACTAGAGCTCCTCATTTTGAATTTTTAGAGCTTAAACTATCAACCTAGTGCCATGTAGGGTTTATATTTTAATCAAACCTCGAATCGAATTAGTAGAGGTAATTGTGAATAGGACCAAATCAGAATTAGATGGGAGTAATAATCCGACTCCAGAGAAATGGGTTTCAAAACCGAGTTATTGGAGCAGCAGCTGACACATAATATGGAACTGTTAACCCTTTCAGTGCCAAGTGCGATTTTTGTATCAACCCATATTACCTTGATCATTTTTCAAATTTATTGATTATAATAATGTGATACATTGATGGAAAGAGCTCTTTACTATAATAAATAAATTTAAAAAATGATCAAGGAAATATGGGGTGATACAAAAATCGCACTTGGTACTGAAAGGGTTAATAACCAACTGGCCAGTTGAAAACTCTCGTGGATAACATGTATAATTTCATGGACCTGTTAAAATGTTCAGTTGTCTTGGACACTCTGAAGAATATCATTTGTTCCGAACATTAACATGACACTGACAGTAATAGTGTTCATGTGCCTACCTCACCCGGGGAAGACCTGGGCTATTCAAACAAGATACTAACCCACCCAACCTCCCCGCTTATGATAACTTCATAAATGGGATAGGTGTGGTTAACACCATTGTTTGGTGCGTCGACGCCGAACATAGATTAAACTGTAAGCATGGTATCTTATGGGATAAGGAGACCGGAAGTTTACGTTGAAAATAGGAAGTTCGCTTGCAGGCAAGAGTTACTTCCCTTGTTAGTCAGGCGATTAAAGTGACATACTGGATTAGAATCCTAATTGTATCTGGTTTGAATAAGCCTTAGTTACTCATAAAACTATAATTTGATACATTTCATTCTCAAATTAAAAAAATTTTCCATCTATTTGACAGGTTGTGGGTATATTTGCTGGATTTGGTGTCTTACTACTCGTAGCATCTCCATTCTTACTCCTGGCAGCACCGTGCATTCTATGCTGTAAATGTAAAGTCTGCAAGTGCTGTGATGATGACGATTCTGGTGAAATACCTTCCTGAATAAGAGACTGTTGCAATAACAGTTAAAATTAGTATATTTAAGAACTCGACACATTCCCAGATAGTTGATTGTTCTAACAATTTATTGGCATTTATTATTATAATTCTCAATTATCTCCAACTGAAAGCCCCACAAATTTACAAACCTAAGACAAATTTCTATATCATGGTAATTGATTTCAATGAATTTAGAGCCTTTTGCAGTATGCATGTATGGATGACCCAGATAAGCTTTTGAACCTAAGTAAGCGCAGGCCTGCACCTTTGTGGCAAACGACCGTTCAGTTCGCCTGGAGTTTACCTAAAATGAACATGAAGCGAACAAAAACAGGTAATGCAAAAGATTCTCACCTTAACTCTTTCGCTGTCAATCTCGCATAAATGCGAGTTACCCAGTCGCTGCCAATAGTACATTTATATGAATTCGGTATAAGGGATGTAATTCTATTGCTATTTTGCATTACACAGGTTCGGTTATTTATTATAGAGTGCTGGTGCGCGCTGGCAATTTTGAAAAAAGGTTAGTCAAATTGCTACTCCTGAAGTGGTACAGTCTGTAACCTATGAGTACAGTCCAATCCAGAATATACTGTTGACGAATTCATTTTTGGTGGGATGCGATCGATATATGGTATATATATTAACTACTAGTATTGTATATTTTCATAATGGTTCGCGTTATTAAATTTGGAACCAAAAGGCGATGCCATTTAATTCAGTTATTTTAGTATCACGATGGGGAATCATGTAGTTTCGATTTGATGAGTATCAAGCATTCAAAATGGCCGAGGCGATCGAAAAAGCGACCAGAAACAAGGAAAAAGGTAATAAACTAGGATAGGGCATAAAACATAAATTAAAACAAACCCAAGATGGCCACCAAATTCATGTGACCCCTATGATGACCCATGTGACCTTGAATGGGTTTCCACGGCGGCAGGTGATAGGTCATTCCAATATATACCCACATTTCATGTGAAGTTTCAACTAAATACATCAATAATTACCCGATAGTCATTCCATTACCCATATATACATAAAATACTTGTATTTGCATCCAAAATGCTTGGCACAGGTGTGGCAGCAAAAGAGTTAATTATTGCTCAATCAAGTCCCAAAATGAACATTTCAAATTATTACTTCAATCAGATACTCATTGCTCAGGCTAATATACCAATAGTAATGATATAGCAATTTGTGTAACCCTTCTGGTAACCTATAGGTTACCAAGGCACAAACTAGGCGAACCAAAAATAGGTTACTTACTATTATGAAATTTGCAGGCTTGGATGCGTTGGATTTCAACGGCTTGAGATAATCTAAATTTGGAAGCAGAAACTTGGTGCAGCATCAACGATAAAAGCTAATTAGTGCAGCATCAACGATAATGTAATTAGTTTAGTTGGAATGAAAAGAAATTTGATGAGACGATTACTTTTCAGCTTTTTATAATAACTTGACAATAACATACTATTTATGTAATATTTATGATCGTTACAAGAACAAAGTATGTCTTTTTTCTGACAATTGCACCTAAATAGAAGAATAAGTTATCAAAATGTGGATGTATCAAAGTTAGATATCATGTATCAGACAAGCCTTGAAATAGTGTGTCTGTCATTTGCAGAATGAGGTCCCCAGAGGGTGAATAATTTTGTGAAGTTATCCTGCACAGCAGGCTAGCATCACCAAATTCACCCTCTGGGAACCTCAAACTGATGTTTACTCACTAATTTCAATAGAAATCATTAATATCTACTAATTCTACTTGGCCATAACATGCATGGTCATACACAAAGATACAACTCATCAATATCTTAATTAAGATGTAAATTTAGTGATTTTTGTTACATTCTACCTGCTGTCCATTAACCCTTTCAGTGCCAAGTCCGATTTTTGTATCAACCCATATTTCCTTGATCATTTTTCAAATTTATTGATTATAATAATGTGATACATTGATGGAAAGAGCTTAGAGCTTAGAGCTCTTTCCATCAATGTATCACATTATTATAATCAATAAATTTGAAAAATGATCAAGGAATATAGGTTGATACAAAAATCGGACTTGGCACTGAAAGGGTTAAATTGTACACCGATGAACTAACAAGAAAATGGATAGTAGTAGTATTACCATATAGTTAATCTTATTAATAATGAGGTTAATACTTGGTTAGTTGGATATTGGCTAAGATGAATCGGCCTTTCAGTAACTTCATATCAGCCTTCAACCTTCAGTGTCAGACTGATGGAACTAACCAAGTAATAGCCTCTAATTCTACAGGTACAAATTTTTAGTCATTTTCATATGACTAAAATAGTTGTATTTAACTATATGACACTGTGGCTGATGATATTGAAACTTAGGGTATTAATTTGAGTTAAATTCCCCCACCGTTACAATTAGTACCTACTCAATGAGCAACTGTTCATCTATAAAATTTATTAGAGTTCTTGTTTATACATAATTTACATGTTTTTCAATGTTACAAAACTTATATATTTATACCATGAACATGATTCCATTTAAGTAATCAAAACAATCAATTCAAATAATGTATTATAGTAAGGCCAAATAAATACAAATTCTGTGTTCTCAGGCACCTCTCTCATTACGAATTTTGTTTAAAAGCCTTTTTAAACCTTGTTTTCAACATTTTTTATTAGAAATATCGTATTTGAAAATGAAAATGATTTTCTGAGTAAAAAAAACATTTCAAAATTGAGATCTAATTGTCTGAGAATGCAGTTATATATTTTTATGGCCTAAACATCCAAGATCTGATTTTGTGACCCCCCCCACCCCCCTATTATATTACAAAACATTCATTCAGAAGTCATCATAAATGATTCTATTAAGAAATCAAAACAATCAATTCAAATAATGTATTCAGATCCAAGATCTGATTTCGCCACTTCATAAAAAGCGATGAAACATGGATGCCTCTTCAATCCAAACACGCGGTTGTCCCGTGTTGTTCAATTGGGTGCACTTTCATCTCCAGTTGTTGAGATTTTCCAGTCAGCTGTTATGATGCCGGTTTGTTTATGTTTGTGGGTGAACACGTATTCACGTTTGCGGGCTCATTTGCCTTGCGATATGAATAAACTCTGACAAAAATCATAGATATATTTCAGGAAATGTCCAGTTTTATTTTCAATGATGCTAGTGAATATACTAGCATATGATTATAAGAATTGACTTGCTGCCAAATCTTATTCCTCCATATAAATTTCCAAATTGAAGTTATTTTCATTTATATCATCATCCTGTAAGGACATCTGGCAATGGATGACTATTTCACTGTTTATATGTGTAAAGCTGTTCATTTCAACAACAAATTATATATCGTATTTTGTGCATTTTATTCATCGTAATAAACCTGCACCTTATTTCGTTGTTGGGACCTTTTATTAAAATGGCCTGGACTATGCAGGAGTGTGGCTCCGTATGGATTTATCATATATACTCTGCAATTCAACATTGCATAACTATGCTGGTAGTCAAGACTTGAAATAGTGTGTCTTTCATTTGCAGAATGAGGTCCACAGAGGGTGAATATAGTGACTCTATCCTGCACGGTGGGCTAGCATTGCCAAACTCACCCTCTGGGAACCCCATTCTGTTTAGGCCTCAACTGCTATTGGAGACCTAGGATCAGATGGAAGTTCCCCAGTTGAAGTTTGTGATGTTTACCCATTAGTCACCATGTTTATGCATTTTATCTGCAAATTAGGGAATATAGAAACTGAACAGAAGGGAAAAAGTAACTGAAAAAATGTTGATTTGAGACAAGATACATGTACTTCCCAGAAGATGAGGCCTAAGCAGAATGAGATCCCCGGAGGGTGATTTTATTGTTGCTAGCCCGCCATGCGGGATAGTGTCATTAAATTCACTCTCTCGGGATCTCATTCTGCAAATGTAAGACAAACAATTTAAAGGATTGAACTTGACAAGTCCTGAGTACTGAAAGTGGCACAAAGAACTATATTTCAATACTACGACCGATAACTCTGCAATTCACAAATGAATAATTGAAGGGGTGGTCTTTCTGTTTCCTCTTCACATGTTCTACATCATGAATGTTCGAGGTAAACATTTGTTTCAGGGGGTAAACTCTTTCTGTTCCTCTGATATCAGTTGTATACCATTCTTCTGTTCATATCAGTGTATATTGAATCCCATTTTCATGATTTGCAAGCAGTTTATTTGAAATTATTTAGGTCTTGTTGTTGGTATATAACAATGTACATTGTATGCACCTTGAACTCCACATTTAAAATTGATACATAAACATCAAGATTCATTCAAGGGTAAATTCTTCAGGAGAATTGAGATTAAAAAATGTTGCTGGTGCTATGTGGGAAGTTTTTTGGCCCTTAATGTGATATTGGTAACCCTTTCTATACTAACTACTCATTGACGAGTAGTCCCCTTAGGAAATATTCACTTACAGTAATGCCCTAAGTAATCTACCACCTTAACCACAGCAGAATTATGGGTAACTTTTCAGGATTTAGTCGGAAATATGGCTTGTTGCCCAAGAGCTTTCCGATGAATGGCAACGAGCCATATTTCCGACTAAATCCTGAAAAGTTACCCATAATTCTGCTGTGGTTAAGGGGTCGATTACATAGGGCACTACTGTAATAAGTTCAACAAATGTTGTTGAACTTATTATCTGAACATTTCCCACCAATGAATCTTCCGTACTTGTATTATCTGTCGTTTGCTTATTTTTCTGATGAATAATAGACCATTCCTATGTATACTTTTATAACGGAATGGGAGTATCCATTAAGTATAGAGAGGGTTCAATGATTCAGTCCTGACATCTTGATTTAGTTTGTATCAATATGACCATCTTCCATACTGTGTTTGTGTACTGAAACAACTTCTGAATAATTGATTGGTTCATTTCTGTAAGCTGATCAGGCATTCTTATATATTTATATGTTATCAAGATTTATTCTGAAAGTGTCAACTATATGTATTTTGTATGTGCTCAGTCTGAGCGAACCCAGACTGCCAAACAGCTATGCTTTTGATAATCTGAATAGCAGGGCATCCCATTACATTAACCATTTCATGATGGGAGCTGTGCTGGTGCAGCATTAAATTTCATGTGCCAGTGCATTCTATTATATATGCGAATCTCCCATAGGGAGCCTCGCATATATAAGAGAATGCACTGGCTTACAAGATCACGGTAAATATTGTTAGGCCAATGTATTCTCTTATATATGTGAGGCTTCCAATGGGATACTCGCATATTTTTAGAGAATGCATTGGTACAGGGTTTTAGCAAAATTTCAGGAAGCTCCAGTCATGGAAAAAGTATTATGTCATAGTCAGCCAACCACAAATCGCAGCAGGACGCCAATGGCCAAAGCCAGTCACAATATAACTGTAGTCGGGTCAAAATTTTAATGCAAAGTGTGGGCAATGATGTCATAATCCAGAGAGATCACCATATAAGGGAAACACTTGCTAAAATACTGTTATAGTTTTGACCAAGATCTGCTTGCACTGTCGACTGTTTACAAACAGATGCTACTCCCGAACGTTGACCTTTGCAGATAGGTTTGGTATAATTTATGAATTGGACCGAATATTACTGAGATTCCCCGGAATTAGCCAGCTTGTAGTTGCTACCAAGTGATTTTGCTTATAGCGAATGTTTCAGACTATCGAACAAAGTAGCTGTTTAACCCTTCCATGACTGGAGCTTCCTGAAATTTTGCGAAAAACCCTGTGCCAATGTATATAAGAGAATACATTGGCCTAACAATGTTCAGCTTGACCTTGTAAGCCAGTGCATTCTCTTATATATGTGAGGCTCCGTATGGGAGACTCACATATATAAGAAAATGCACTGGCACAGGATATTTATTGCTGCACCAGCGCCGCTCCCATCATGAAAGGGTTTATAGTCTGATTTTACTCAGATTAGCAAGTGCTATTTGTTTTAAAAGATAAGTTATTTACGAAGCCTCTGAGAGATTTTTGTGCATTAGGCCACACCAACTAAATTTGTTGGTTTACGAACCCACGATTTCCCACCGACAACTTTTTTTTGCCGAAATTGCAGATTATTTTTTTTCGCCCATTGTGTTCAGTTTGTGTTAAAGGGGGACTGTACACTAAATCCGGCCATTTATGGGACCATCTCCTTTTATACTCAACAGAATAGATGCACCAATCGAGTAATAAACTCATTTTCATTATAATTACCATGTTGTTTGCATCGTTCGTAGAGTACATGAGTGTATTTTTCACTAATCCATGGCTCATATTCATTCATTTGTTGCATATATTTTGTTGAGTATCATTGGAGATGGTCCCATGAATGTCCGTATTTACTGTACAGTACCCCTTTAAAGACATATTATAGACTTGTTTGGTAGTGTTGAAGTGATAAGTTAATATTCAGCCGCTGTGAGAACTGAAGGGACGTAACATTCTACTAATATCACTGAAAATCTGAAGACCATACCACTCCATAGAAAACATCATCTGAACTATGCTCAATTGTAAATATTTACTAATTGATTCGGGACGCATCTATTGTAATAAACTAACGAAAACGATTTCCACATCAAGAGTCACTGCATTTAATTAATATATAAGAATGACGTGTGGTCAATTTGGATATAAATATAAAATGAACTACTTTAAACAAGATTATTCTCCATTTCTATTTGATCACCATGCCAGATTGTTTCACATCACTTTAAACTTCTCATCAAACTGTTCTATCTGTCATAATAGCATGGGAAAATGAGAATAATTGAAATATTAATGTGTTGGATTTATTTATTTTTATTTGTCAAAAAAAAAAATTCAAGTGAAATTATGAGAATTGTATACACCAGGATCGCGTGGAATAATTGCCAATCAGTATATCAAGACCTGCCTATGTTTTTCATTCAATTTGTTTTCCCTTCCTCCATCCAGAGTTATCCCTGTCAAAGATATCTTGGGACACTGAACTATTGGTTATCCTTCATGCTTAGCATGTCACAGAAGAGTTTTTTTTTTTAATCAGGTCGAGATTTGTTTGTGAAACCTGTTACTTATTCGAAGGTAATTAAATTGCACGAAATACATACAGTACATTTTTCTATCACGCACCTGCCATAAGGAAGTACATTAATGCTCTAAATAGTCGACTCCTTAACCACAGCAGAATTATGGGTAACTTATCAGGATTTAGTCCGAAATATGGCTTGTTGTTGCCATTCATCGGAAAGATCTCACTCATAATTCTGCTGTGGTTAAGGAGTCGATTATTTAGGGCATTACTGTAGCTAATCAATGACCATGTGAATAACTTCTATAAAGAATTGTAAGGTAAGCAACCATCTATTTCTTAGGAGATACATATTTTGTTGAGAAAATAAAAAAAATTCTGTGATGTTCGTAAACCAACTAATAAAATTTCCGTGACCTTATTGCAATCAAGCCTGAGTTTAGTGTGCCTGTCATTTGCAGAATGAGGTCCCCAGAGGGTGAATTTAGTGAAGCTATCCTGCATAGTGGGCTAGCATAACTAAATTCACCATCTGGGAACCTCATTCTGCATGGTCTCATCTGCTGAGGGAGACATAGACTCAGAATGAGGTTCCAAAATGGTGAATATTATGATGTACACCCATTGGTAACCTAGAATATGCAATGTGTCGTCTGCCAATTTGGGGATATAGAGAAACTAAACTAAAAAGAAATATAATCTATGTGAAGAAGTTTCTATAGATATTTGATAATAAAGAAACTTTCCAGAGAAGTTGAGGCCTAAGCAGAATGAGGTCCCATAGAGGGCGAATTTAGTGATGCTAGCCCGCTATGTGGGATAGAATCACTAAATTCACCCTCTGGGGACCTCATTCTGCAAATGACAGGCACATTAAACTCAGACTTGATTGCAATCAATTGATCTGATGATGCATTTGACACATCTTGTCTTGGAAGGGAAGATCCTTTGTACACATTATACTCCCATGATAGGAGATCATTAATATACACTACACACGCTCACTATTTATTGCCGAGCAAGTTTCCTCCGATAGCCTATCTCCGGATCTTGTAAATGGCTTCTCTCAACTACAGTAATGCCCTAATTAATCGACTCCATAACCACAGCAGAATTATGGGTAACTTTTCAGGATTTAGTCGGAAATATGGCTTGTTGCCATTCATTGGAAAGCTCTCCCCGAGAGCTTTCCGATGAATGGCAACAAGCCATATTTCTCCCCGAGAGCTTTCCGATGAATGGCAACAAGCCATATTTCCGACTAAATCCTGAAAAGTTACCCATAATTCTGCTGTCGTTAAGGAGTCGATTACTTAGAGCATTACTGTATATGCAAGTCTCCCTGTATATAAGAGAATACATTGGCCTAACAATAATTACCTTGACCTTGTAACCAGTGCATTCTCTTATATATATGTGAGGCTCCCTATGGGAGACTCGCATATATAGGAGAATGCCCTGGCACAGGATCTTTAATGCTGCACCAGCGCAGCTCTCATCATGAAAGGGTTAACAGTTAAGTAGTTTTCAGTAAAGGTCCATCTAAACTTTCCACATACGTAGATAGACTATGCATGGAAACCCATTAACCCTTTATTTATTAAATTGATTCTCCCATCAGTTATAAAAGTATACATTGGAATGGTCCATTATTCATCTGGAGGGATGCTCATGAAATATCAGCAGATGACGAATAGACGAACAGCTGTTCATGGCAAGCCATATTGAGGTAAAAATTCCAGAATAAAGCCTTTTATGATACCACCCATACTTTGTGTGGGTATGTTGGTCAGTTCATTGGTGGGGTAATGAAACAAAAAGGTTAGGACGTGATATAATTGGAAAATTGGTCACAAATCTACTATCCTGCAATAGATACAGTAATGCCCCAAATAATCGACTCCTTAACCACAGCAGAATTATGGGTAACTTTTCAGGATTTAGTCGGAAATATGGCTTGTTGCCATTCATCAGAAAGATCTCTGAATTATGGGTAACTTTTCAGGATTTAGTCGGAAATATGACTTGTTGCCATTCATCAGAAAGCTCTCAGTGAGAGCTTTCCGATGAATGGCAACAAGCCATATTTCCGACTAAATCCTGAAAAATTACCCATAATTCTGCTGTTAAGGAGTCGACTATTTTGGGATTTACTGTAGCTGGTTTCTTTCCTTGGAGGAACTTCAGTTTCTTGCTTTCTTACTGTACATTTTAAACCACTGGAACTGAGTAATCTGTTGAATTTCTGAGTCTAATTTGGCTATTTTAACCCGTTCTATGCTGAATACTCATTGATGAGTAGTTCCCTTAGGAAATGAAGTTGTTGGACATATTACCTGAACATTTCCCACCAATAAATAAGATTCATTCTGCTCTTTTATTATTTTTTCGCATGTCTGTCGTCTGCATTTATTATCTGATCACCCCTCCAAATGAACAATAGAATTTTCCAATATATACTTTTATAACTTAATGGGAGAATCCTTTAAGTAAAGCAAGGGTTAAACACCTCATCAAATTGAAGGGATTGTGGTCTTAGTGGAAACTTGGTCGATGTTTATTGATACACCTATGTTATATATATAAAAAAAATTGAAGTGAAATGGCAGTATTTATCAGATTATTTTTCTGTAGGGTGCTTGTATATTATGCTTACATATCACTCAAAAGGCTTTGCAAAATTAAAACGATTCTTATGAAGAGAAGAGATTCACTCAATCTGGTGTATTCTCAGTGTCACTGAATTCACCCTCTGGGGACCTCATTCTGCAAATGTCAGACTCACTATATCCAGGCTTTTTTCTTTTATAAACTGGGTAGTTTATTTTGTAGCGGCTGAATGCATAATTTACAGTAATGCCCTAAATAATCGACTTCTTAACCACAGCAGAATTATGGGTACTTTTTTAGGATTTAGTCAGAAATATGGCTTGTTGCCATTCATCGGAAAGCTCTCAGTGAGGGCATTAGTGTAGATTGGAAGAATTTCTAACATAAGAGAAGGAAATCAGTGGAGTCACGATCTTGGGGGGGGGGGGGGGGTGCGTTTCTCATACATGCAAGCCTTGAAATAGGGTGTCTGTCATTTGCAGAATGAGGTCCCCAGAGGGTGAATTTAGTGATGCTACCTCGCATAGTGTAAGCTGAGGTGTAAGCAGAATGAGGTCCCCAGAGGGTGAATTTGGTGATGCTAGCCAACTATGCGAGGTAGCATCACTAAATTCACCCTCTGGGGACCTCATTCTGCAAATGACAGGCACTCTATTTCAAGGCTTGCATACATGTACTAGTAATTGGGCTTAATCTCAACTTTAAGGTGATTACTTGATCAAAGTACAAATGCCGTTTACACTTTTTAGTGTGTTTCAGAAAAGAACCATTCAATAAAATCAACAAACAAAAAATAATACTTATTAACCCTTTCAATCAGGTTGCATAAACGTAAATGTCACATAATGCAAAAATGTAACAATTCATATTTCCGACTAAATCCTGAAAAATTACCCATAATTCTGCTGTGGTTAAGGAGTCAATTATTTAGGGCATTACTGTACCTTTGCAATCTATGAGTACCGTCAAATCTGCTTGATTGGATAATCCTATGCCACAGCATATATATTGACCAAGACTGGAAAGTGTGTCTGACATTTGTAGAATGAGGTCCGCAGAGTGAATTTAGTGACACTATCCTGCACGGTGTGCTAGCATCACCAAATTCACCTCTGGGATCCTCATTCTACTTAGGCCTCAACTGCTATGGAGACCTAGGATCAGTTGAAGTTCCCTGTTGAAGTTGATGATGTTCACCCATTAGTCACCTCGATTATGCATTTTACCTTGTGCAAATTAGGGAATATACAAACTGAACAGAAGGGAAGAAGTAACAAACAATGTTAACCCTTCTATGACTGGAGCTTCCTAAAATTCTGCAAAAACCCTGTGCCAATGGATTCTCTTAAATACAGTAATGCCCTAATTAATCGACTCCATAACCACAGCAGAATTATGGGTAAGTTAAGGGTTAATTTGAGACATAGATACTTCCCAGAAGATGAGGCCTAAGCAGAATGAGGTCCCCAGAGGGTGAATTTCTGGTGGATTGGAAACTCATACTATCAGTTTTTTTGTCTGAAATTTACAACTGCTTTTACCAAAGTTGCCTGAAGAGAAATTAATTCTATTCTCCATAAGAATTGTCAGTGTTTTGTGAAACTTCTCTTATACATGTTGTGTTGCTAGTTTGTTGTCAGATTGTTGCTTAATTGTCTTGTTTTGAAAACATTTGGATGTAATGTAGGAGATACTCATTCAGTATTGCATGGAGTTATATGATGGGATTGTATGAGATAATCTCAGATTATATATAACTCTTGTTTTCTCATTTATATCAATGAAATTGACGAAGAATTGCCTGATAATTCATTAAAGATGATGTATCTATTTCAGGCACAATTACAACATCATTTTGATAAAACATGATTGCAAGATTACAGATATCTTTGTCTGTGAATAACAGACAAAACTGAAGATTTGGGTATAGAATACAGTAATGCCCTAATTAATCGACTCTTTAATATTAACCACAGCAGAATTATGGGTAACTTTTCAGGATTTAGTCGGAAATATGGCTTGTTGCCATTCATCGGAAAGCTCTCTTGCTACGTGTGAGTGGCATTTGGTACCAAAATCAGTTTTACAAAAAACACTGCTGCAGATGCACTGAATGGCAAGGGGGTACTGTGTGCCAAAGGATTTAGCCATGCAAAGAGTAAAATCAAAGATTGCCACTGGCAGCCATGTTTTTCTCCCATGGCTCCTATCTAGAAGTCACCCTGAAGATCCATATAGTTCGGCAATGATCGGATGAGGGATGTGGTCTGTAGGGTGTGCCAAAGGCTTTAGTCATGCCCCGCGACATCACTCATCCAATAGTCACCAGACTTCATATGGATCTTCAGGGTGACATCTAGACAGGAGCCATCAATTATTTCCAAAATACCCAGGAAAAACATGCCAGCAGCCATCTTGGATTTTACTCTTTTCATGACTATATCATTTGGCTTCATTACTATATCATTTGGCGCACTCTACAGGAACATCCCTCATACTTAACATGGATCTTTTGGATGATCTCTAGATGGGAGCCATAGATTATTTCCGCAATTGTTGAAAAACATGGCAGCCATCACGGGATTTCAAATGTGAATCACATCAGCACACACTGCAGCCCGCATTTATCTGATAAATGTTTTGAAAATTTACAGTCATGTTTAGGATCACCTCAAGAAGGGAGCTATCAAATTTGAATGATTTCCTATGAAGGATTTCAAATTTGAATCCCATCAGCACAGCTATGGCCCGCATTTATCTGAGAAATATTTTGAGAATTTACAGCCATGTTCAAGATCAAATCTTGATGGGAGCTATCAAATTTGGACTAATATTTATAAAAAAAACATGGCCACCAGTAGCCATCTTTGATTTTACTCATGACTGAATCATTTGGCACGCCCTGCAGACCACATCCCTTGACCAATCATCACCAAACTTCATATGGATCTTCAGGGTGAAATCTAGATGGGAGCCGTCGATTTTGCCAGAAATTCGTTGAAAAAGATGGCCACCAGCAGCCATCTTGGATTTCAAATTTGAAACCCTGCAGCCTGCATTTATTGAATTTTTTTTTTAAACTTTAGAGGCCTGTTTAGGATCATCTCCAGTTGTCATAGTACAAGAGGAATGGAATTTTGCGATCCAGACACCATAGATCTCGATAACTCTACAGGTCAAGATAGGAGAACAGTATGGAAGCTTATAGACTTTCTACCTACAGAACCTGTTAGAATAAACTTAGGATATATTAATTATTAATTCTATTATTTTGTACCCCGGAATCTATATAAAACTTTCTGGGAAGAGATCGACCATCTCTAATGAAGCATGATTGCACTATAAAAATTGCTTATGGAAAAGCCTACAAATAGTGTGTCTGTCATTTGCAGAATGAGGTCCCCAGAGGGTGAATTTAGTGATGCTATCCTGCACGGTGGACCTAGGATCAGATTGAAGTTCCCCATTCACCTCGGTTATGCATTTTATCTTCTGCAAATTAGGGGATATAGAAACTTTCCAGAAGGGAAATAGTAACTAAAAACAATGTTAATTTGAGGCTATATATACTTCCCAGAAGATGAAGTCCACCAGAGGTGAAATTGGTTATACTAGTCCTAAATTCACCCTTATTCTGCAAATGACGGACACACTATTTGAAGGTTTACGCACAGGCATCCATTTGAATGCAAATACAAACTTCATAAATCATTATAAATGAAATTAAACTTCCTATATGTTTCAGCTGAATTGGCTGTAAATTTGAACAACTAATACAATGGGGAAGCATTTTGTTAAGAATGTGTCTGAATTCTACCATCTGGAAAAAAATTGCTGTTTTATTTAAAAATATGTTTTGTGTTTACTTTTTTTGTTATCTGTGATATAGATTTATTTATATATACAAACTTTGATTTTCTTTCTTCATGAATAAAACACTTCACTTATCAGACACCTTTACCGTCACATTATTCTTTGAAAAGTCCATAGCCCCAGTGTGTCCAGATACGCTTGGCACATCAAGCAAAAATGAACATTGTCCATGTTAACCCTTTCTATACTAAATAGATTCTCCCATTCAGCTATAATTGTATACATTGGAATGGTCTATTATTCATTTGGAGGGGTGTTAAGGTAATAAAAGCAGACGACAGATGGAAAAAAAAAGATAATGCAACAGCAGAATGATTCACATTCATTGGTGGGAAATGTGCAGTTAATAAGTTCAACAAATTACCAGCCATGAATTGCCATCTCTTCAGCCATGAATTACCATCGCCTCAGCCGTGAATTACCACCTCTTCAGCCGTCAATTACCACCTCTTCAGCCATCAATTACCATCTCTTTTTAACCGTGAATCACCATTTCTTCAGCTGTGAATTACCACCTCTTCAGCCACGAATTACCATCTCTTCAGTTGTGAATTACCATCTCTTCAGCCATGAATTACTATCTCTTCTGAATTACCACCTCTTCAGCCGTGAATTACCATCTCTTCAGTTTTGAAATACCATCTCCTCAGCCGTGAATTACCACCTCTTCTGAATTACCACCTCTTTAACCATGAATTACCATCTCTTCAGCAGTGAATTACCACCTCTTCTGAATTACCATCTCTTTAACCATGAAGTATCAACTCTTCAGCAGTGAATTACCACCTCTTCAGCCATGAATTACTATCTCTTCTGAATTACCATCTCTTCAGCAGTGAATTACCACCTCTTCAGCCATGAATTACTATCTATTCTGAATTACCATCTCTTTAACCATGAATTACCATCTCTTCAGCAGTGAATTACCATCTCTTCTGCAGTGAATTACCATCTCTCAGCAGTGAATTACCACCTCTTCAGCCATGAATTACTATCTATTCTGAATTACCATCTCTTTAACCATGAATTACCATCTCTTCAGCAGTGAATTACCACCTCTTCAGCCATGAATTACTATCTCTTCTGAATTACCATATCTTCAGCCATGAATTACCATTTCTTCTGAATTACCATTTCTTCAGATGTGAATTACCATCTCTTTAATGGTGAATTACCACCTCTTCAGCCATGAATTACTATCTATTCTGAATTACCATCTCTTTAACCATGAATTACCATCTCTTCAGCAGTGAATTACCACTCTTCAGCAGTGAATTACTATCTCTTCTGAATTTCCATCTCTTTAACCATGAATTACCATCTCTTCAGCAGTGAATTACCACCTCTTCAGCCATGAATTACTATCTCTTCTGAATTACCATATCTTCAGCCATGAATTACCATTTCTTCTGAATTACCATTTCTTCAGATGTGAATTACCATCTCTTTAATGGTGAATTACCATCTCTTCAGCCATGAATTACCATCTATTCAGCCATGAATTACTATCTATTCAGCCATGAATTACTATCTATTCAGCCATGAATTACTATCTATTCAGCCATGAATTACCCTCTCTTCAGCCATGAATTACCATCTCTTTAATGGTGAATTACCATCTCTTCAGCCATGAATTACCATCTCTAACCGTGAATTACCATCTCTTCGGCCATGAATTACCATCTCTTCAGCCATGAATTACCATCTCTCTAACCGTGAATTACCCTCTCTTCGGCCATGAATTACCATCTCTTCAGCCATGAATTACCATCTCTCTAACCGTGAATTACCATCTCTTCTGCAGTGAATTACCATCTCTTCGGCCGTGAATTACCATCTCTTCGGCCATGAATTACCATCTCTTTAATGGTGAATTACCATCTCTTTAATGGTGAATTACCATCTCTCTAACCGTGAATTACCATCTCTTCGGCCATGAATTACCATCCCTTTAATGGTGAATTACCATCTCTTTAATGGTGAATTACCATCTCTTCAGCCATGAATTACCATCTCTAACCGTGAATTACCCTCTCTTCGGCCATGAATTACCATCTCTTCAGCCATGAATTACCATCTCTCTAACCGTGAATTACCCTCTCTTCGGCCATGAATTACCATCTCTTCAGCCATGAATTACCATCTCTCTAACCGTGAATTACCATCTCTTCTGCAGTGAATTACCATCTCTTCGGCCGTGAATTACCATCTCTTCAGCCATGAATTACCATCTCTTTAATGGTGAATTACCATCTCTTCGGCCATGAATTACCATCTCTTTAATGGTGAATTACCATCTCTTCAGCCATGAATTACCATCTCTTTAATGGTGAATTACCATCTCTTCAGCCATGAATTACCATCTCTTTAATGGTGAATTACCATCTCTTCAGCCATGAATTACCATCTCTAACCGTGAATTACCCTCTCTTCGGCCATGAATTACCATCTCTTCAGCCATGAATTACCATCTCTCTAACCGTGAATTACCATCTCTTCTGCAGTGAATTACCATCTCTTCGGCCGTGAATTACCATCTCTTCAGCCATGAATTACCATCTCTTTAATGGTGAATTACCATCTCTTCGGCCATGAATTACCATCTCTTTAATGGTGAATTACCCTCTCTTCGGCCATGAATTACCATCTCTTTAATGGTGAATTACCATCTCTTCAGCCATGAATTACCATCTCTCTAACCGTGAATTACCCTCTCTTCGGCCATGAATTACCATCTCTTCAGCCATGAATTACCATCTCTCTAACCGTGAATTACCATCTCTTCTGCAGTGAATTACCATCTCTTCGGCCATGAATTACCATCTCTTTAATGGTGAATTACCCTCTCTTCGGCCATGAATTACCATCTCTTTAATGGTGAATTACCATCTCTTCGGCCATGAATTACCATCTCTTTAATGGTGAATTACCCTCTCTTCGGCCATGAATTACCATCTCTTTAATGGTGAATTACCATCTCTTCAGCCATGAATTACCATCTCTCTAACCGTGAATTACCCTCTCTTCGGCCATGAATTACCATCTCTTCAGCCATGAATTACCATCTCTCTAACCGTGAATTACCCTCTCTTCGGCCATGAATTACCATCTCTTCAGCCATGAATTACCATCTCTCTAACCGTGAATTACCATCTCTTCTGCAGTGAATTACCATCTCTTCGGCCGTGAATTACCATCTCTTCGGCCATGAATTACCATCTCTTTAATGGTGAATTACCATCTCTTTAATGGTGAATTACCATCTCTTTAATGGTGAATTACCATCTCTTTAATGGTGAATTACCATCTCTCTAACCGTGAATTACCATCTCTTCGGCCATGAATTACCATCTCTTCAGCCATGAATTACCATCTCTCTAACCGTGAATTACCATCTCTTCTGCAGTGAATTACCATCTCTTCGGCCGTGAATTACCATCTCTTCGGCCATGAATTACCATCCCTTTAATGGTGAATTACCATCTCTTTAATGGTGAATTACCATCTCTTCAGCCATGAATTACCATCTCTAACCGTGAATTACCCTCTCTTCGGCCATGAATTACCATCTCTTCAGCCATGAATTACCATCTCTCTAACCGTGAATTACCCTCTCTTCGGCCATGAATTACCATCTCTTCAGCCATGAATTACCATCTCTCTAACCGTGAATTACCATCTCTTCTGCAGTGAATTACCATCTCTTCGGCCGTGAATTACCATCTCTTCGGCCATGAATTACCATCCCTTTAATGGTGAATTACCATCTCTTTAATGGTGAATTACCATCTCTTCAGCCATGAATTACCATCTCTAACCGTGAATTACCCTCTCTTCGGCCATGAATTACCATCTCTTCAGCCATGAATTACCATCTCTCTAACCGTGAATTACCCTCTCTTCGGCCATGAATTACCATCTCTTCAGCCATGAATTACCATCTCTCTAACCGTGAATTACCATCTCTTCTGCAGTGAATTACCATCTCTTCGGCCGTGAATTACCATCTCTTCGGCCATGAATTACCATCCCTTTAATGGTGAATTACCATCTCTTTAATGGTGAATTACCATCTCTTCAGCCATGAATTACCATCTCTTCAGCCATGAATTACCATCTCTAACCGTGAATTACCCTCTCTTCGGCCATGAATTACCATCTCTTCAGCCATGAATTACCATCTCTCTAACCGTGAATTACCCTCTCTTCGGCCATGAATTACCATCTCTTCAGCCATGAATTACCATCTCTCTAACAGTGAATTACCATCTCTTCTGCAGTGAATTACCATCTCTTCGGCCGTGAATTACCATCTCTTCGGCCATGAATTACCATCTCTAACCGTGAATTACCCTCTCTTCAGCCATGAATTACCATCTCTTCAGCCATGAATTACCATCTCTAACCGTGAATTACCCTCTCTTCGGCCATGAATTACCATCTCTTCAGCCATGAATTACCATCTCTCTAACCGTGAATTACCCTCTCTTCGGCCATGAATTACCATCTCTTCAGCCATGAATTACCATCTCTCTAACCGTGAATTACCATCTCTTCTGCAGTGAATTACCATCTCTTCGGCCGTGAATTACCATCTCTTCGGCCATGAATTACCATCCCTTTAATGGTGAATTACCATCTCTTTAATGGTGAATTACCATCTCTTCAGCCATGAATTACCATCTCTAACCGTGAATTACCCTCTCTTCGGCCATGAATTACCATCTCTTCAGCCATGAATTACCATCTCTCTAACCGTGAATTACCCTCTCTTCGGCCATGAATTACCATCTCTTCAGCCATGAATTACCATCTCTCTAACCGTGAATTACCATCTCTTCTGCAGTGAATTACCATCTCTTCGGCCGTGAATTACCATCTCTTCAGCCATGAATTACCATCTCTAACCGTGAATTACCCTCTCTTCGGCCGTGAATTACCATCTCTTCAGCCATGAATTACCATCTCTAACTGTGAATTACCCTCTCTTCGGCCGTGAATTACCATCTCTAACCGTGAATTACCCTCTCTTCGGCCGTGAATTACCATCTCTAACCGTGAATTACCATCTCTTCAGCCATGAATTACCATCACTAACCATGAATTACCATCTCTAACCGTGAATTACCATCTCTAACCGTGAATTACCATCTCTTCAGCCATGATTACCATCTCTTTAACCGTGAATTACCATCTCTTTAACCATGAATTATCATCTCTTTAACCGTGAATTATCATCTCTTTAACCATGAATTATCATCACTTTAACCGTGAATTATCATCTCTTTAACCGTGAATTACCATCACTTTAACCGTGAATTATCATCTCTTTAACCGTGAATTACCATCACTTTAACCGTGAATTATCATCACTTTAACCATGAATCACCATCTCTTAAACCATGAATTACCATCTCTAACCGTGAATTATCATCACTTTAACCGTGAATTACCATCTCTTTAACCATGAATTACCATCTCTTCAGCCATGATTACCATCTCTTTAACCATGAATTATCATCACTTTAACCGTGAATTACCATCTCTTTAACTGTGAATTACCATCACTTTAACCGTGAATTACCATCTCATTATCCGTGAATTACCATCTCTTTAACCGTGAATTACCATCACTTAAACCATGAATTACCATCTCTAACCGTGAATTACCATCTCTTTAACCGTGAATTATCATCACTTTAACCGTGAATTATCATCTCTTTAACCGTGAATTACCATCACTTTAACCGTGAATTACCATCTCTTTAACTGTGAATTACCATCTCTTTAACCGTGAATTATCATCTCTTTAACCGTGAATTATCATCACTTTAACCGTGAATTACCATCACTTAAACCGTGAATTACCATCTCTTTAACTGTGAATTATCATCTCTTTAACCGTGAATTATCATCACTTTAACCGTGAATTACCATCTCTTTAACCGTGAATTACCATCTCTTTAACCGTGAATTACCATCTCTTTAACCGTGAATTATCATCTCTTTAATCGTGAATTACCATCTCTTCAGCTGTGAATTATCATCTCTTTAACTGTGAATTATCATCACTTTAACCATGAATTACCATCACTTTAACCGTGAATTATCATCACTTTAACCGTGAATTATCATCTCTTTAACTGTGAATTACCATCACTTTAACCGTGAATTACCATCTCTTTAACCGTGAATTACCATCTCTTTAACTGTGAATTACCATCACTTAAACCATGAATTACCATCTCTAACCGTGAATTACCATCTCTTTAAATGTGAATTATCATCACTTTAACCGTGAATTATCATCTCTTTAACCGTGAATTACCATCACTTTAACCGTGAATTACCATCTCTTTAACTGTGAATTACCATCTCTTTAACCGTGAATTATCATCTCTTTAACCGTGAATTACCATCACTTTAACCGTGAATTACCATCTCTTTAACTGTGAATTACCATCTCTCTAACCGTGAATTATCATCTCTTTAACCGTGAATTACCATCACTTTAACCGTGAATTACCATCTCTTCAGCTGTGAATTACCATCTCTTTAACCGTGAATTATCATCTCTTCAGCCGTGAATTACCATCACTTTAACCATGAATTACCATCTCTTCAGCCGTGAATTACCATCTCTTTAACCGTGAATTATCATCTCTTCAGCCGTGAATTACCATCTCTTTAACCGTGAATTATCATCTCTTCAGCCGTGAACTACCATCACTTTAACCATGAATTACCATCACTTTAACCGTGAATTACCATCTCTTTAACCGTGAATTATCATCTCTTCAGCCGTGAATTACCATCTCTTTAACCGTGAATTACCATCTCTTTAACCGTGAATTATCATCTCTTCAGCTGTGAATTACCATCTCTTTAACCGTGAATTATAATCTCTTCAGCCGTGAATTACCATCTCTCTAACCGTGAATTATCATCTCTTCAGCCGTGAATTACCATCACTTTAACCATGAATTACCATCTCTTCATGTGTGTATTATCTCTTTAACTGTGAACTACAATCTCTTCAGCTGTCAATTACCATCTCTTCTGAATTACAATCTATTCAGCTACTCGTCAATGGTGAAGGTGGCAATTTCAACATTTGATCTTCCAGAATTGAAGCTAAATCCTCAAACCTATGGATTTATCAAAAAGCTAAAACAATTTGGTAGTACAAGTATGGTTCTTTTGTGAGAACAGATACTTTTACAGTAAATTTTAAAATCACTATTTCAACTTTACGCTCAACAGCAATGAGTGTTGGTGGGTTAACTGGGTAATAAGTGTTGGTTTTGGTAAGTGTCACGGACCTTTTTAGCTCAACTTACTTTGTAAGTTTGAGCTATTGCCATGGTTTGGCGTCCGTGTGTCAGTCAACAATTTCCTTTGGCGCGGGCTACAGGTCATACCTTTGATCTGATCTTTATGAGATTTGTCATGAATGTTGACATTGACATGTAGATGGGAACGAGTCATTTTGGTGTCATTCGGGCAAAAAAACATGGCCGCTGGCAGCCATCTTGGATTTCAAAATTCAATCCATTGGCACGGGCTACAGGTCGTACTGTTTGTCTTCAGCAGTGAATTACCACTCTTCAGCAGTGAATTACTATCTCTTCTGAATTTCCATCTCTTTAACCATGAATTACCATCTCTTCAGCAGTGAATTACCACCTCTTCAGCCATGAATTACTATCTCTTCTGAATTACCATATCTTCAGCCATGAATTACCATTTCTTCTGAATTACCATTTCTTCAGATGTGAATTACCATCTCTTCTGCAGTGAATTACCATCTCTTCAGCCATGAATTACCATCTCTAACCGTGAATTACCCTCTCTTCGGCCGTGAATTACCATCTCTTCAGCCATGAATTACCATCTCTAAGCGTGAATTACTCTCTCTTCGGCCGTGAATTACCATCTCTAACCGTGAATTACCCTCTCTTCGGCCGTGAATTACCATCTCTAACCGTGAATTACCATCTCTTCAGCCATGAATTACCATCACTAACCATGAATTACCATCTCTAACCGTGAATTACCATCTCTAACCGTGAATTACCATCTCTTCAGCCGTGATTACCATCTCTTTAACCGTGAATTACCATCTCTTTAACCATGAATTACCATCTCTAACCGTGAATTACCATCTCTTCAGCCGTGATTACCATCTCTTAACCGTGAATTACCATCTCTAACCGTGAATTACCATCTCTAACCGTGAATTACCATCTCTTCAGCCGTGATTACCATCTCTTTAACCGTGAATTATCATCTCTTTAACCATGAATTATCATCACTTTAACCGTGAATTATCATCTCTTTAACCGTGAATTACCATCACTTTAACCGTGAATTATCATCTCTTTAACCGTGAATTACCATCACTTTAACCGTGAATTATCATCACTTTAACCATGAATCACCATCTCTTAAACCATGAATTACCATCACTTTAACCATGAATTACCATCTCTTTAACCGTGAATTACCATCTCTTTAACCATGAATTACCATCTCTTTAACCATGAATTACCATCTCTTAAACCGTGAATTATCATCTCTTTAACCGTGAATTACCATCTCTTTAACCATGAATTACCATCTCTTTAACCATGAATTATCATCACTTTAACCGTGAATTACCATCTCTTTAACTGTGAATTACCATCACTTTAACCGTGAATTACCATCTCTTTATCCGTGAATTACCATCTTTTTAACCGTGAATTACCATCACTTAAACCATGAATTACCATCTCTAACCGTGAATTATCATCACTTTAACCGTGAATTACCATCTCTTTAACCATGAATTACCATCTCTAACCGTGAATTACCATCACTTTAACTGTGAATTACCATCTCTTTAACTGTGAATTACCATCTCTTTAACTGTGAATTACCATCACTTTAACCGTGAATTACCATCTCTTTATCCGTGAATTATCATCTCTTTAATCGTGAATTACCATCTCTTCAGCTGTGAATTACCATCACTTTAACCATGAATTACCATCTCTTTAACTGTGAATTACCATCTCTTTAACTGTGAATTACCATCTCTTTAATCGTGAATTACCATCTCTTTATCCGTGAATTATCATCTCTTTAATCGTGAATTACCATCTCTTCAGCTGTGAATTACCATCACTTTAACCATGAATTACCATCTCTTTAACTGTGAATTACCATCACTTTAACCGTGAATTATCATCACTTTAACCGTGAATTATCATCTCTTTAACTGTGAATTACCATCACTTTAACCGTGAATTACCATCTCTTTAACCGTGAATTACCATCTCTTTAACCGTGAATTACCATCTCTTTAACCGTGAATTACCATCACTTAAACCATGAATTACCATCTCTAACCGTGAATTACCATCTCTTTAAATGTGAATTATCATCACTTTAACCGTGAATTATCATCTCTTTAACCGTGAATTATCATCTCTTTAACTGTGAATTACCATCACTTTAACCGTGAATTACCATCTCTTTAACTGTGAATTACCATCTCTTTAACCGTGAATTATCATCACTTAAACCATGAATTACCATCTCTTTAACTGTGAATTACCATCACTTTAACCGTGAATTACCATCACTTAAACCATGAATTACCATCTCTAACCGTGAATTACCATCTCTTTAAATGTGAATTATCATCACTTTAACCGTGAATTATCATCTCTTTAACTGTGAATTACCATCACTTTAACTGTGAATTACCATCACTTTAACCGTGAATTACCATCTCTTTAACCGTGAATTACCATCTCTTTAAATGTGAATTATCATCTCTTTAAGCGTGAATTACCATCTCTTCAGCCGTGAATTACCATCACTTTAACCATGAATTACCATCACTTTAACCGTGAATTATCATCACTTTAACCGTGAATTATCATCTCTTTAACCGTGAATTATCATCTCTTTAACCGTGAATTATCATCCCTTCAGCCGTGAATTACCATCTCTAACCGTGAATTACCATCTCTTTAAATGTGAATTATCATCACTTTAACCGTGAATTATCATCTCTTTAACTGTGAATTACCATCACTTTAACTGTGAATTACCATCACTTTAACCGTGAATTACCATCTCTTTAACCGTGAATTATCATCTCTTTAACTGTGAATTACCATCACTTTAACTGTGAATTACCATCACTTTAACCGTGAATTACCATCTCTTTAACCGTGAATTATCATCTCTTTAACTGTGAATTACCATCACTTTAACTGTGAATTACCATCACTTTAACCGTGAATTACCATCTCTTTAACTGTGAATTACCATCTCTTTAACCGTGAATTATCATCTCTTTAAGCGTGAATTACCATCTCTTCAGCCGTGAATTACCATCACTTTAACCATGAATTACCATCACTTTAACCGTGAATTATCATCACTTTAACCGTGAATTATCATCTCTTTAACCGTGAATTATCATCTCTTTAACCGTGAATTATCATCCCTTCAGCCGTGAATTACCATCACTTTAACCGTGAATTACCATCTCTTTAACCGTGAATTATCATCTCTTCAGCCGTGAATTACCATCTCTTTAACCGTGAATTATCATCTCTTCAGCTGTGAATTACCATCTCTTTAACCGTGAATTATCATCTCTTCAGCCGTGAATTACCATCACTTTAACCATGAATTACCATCTCTTCATGTGTGTATTATCTCTTTTAACTGTGAACTACAATCTCTTCAGCTGTCAATTACCATCTCTTCTGAATTACAATCTATTCAGCTACTCGTCAATGGTGAAGGTGGCAATTTCAACATTTGATCTTCCAGAATTGAAGCTAAATCCTCAAACCTATGGATTTATCAAAAAGCTAAAACAATTTGGTAGTACAAGTATGGTTCTTTTGTGAGAACAGATACTTTTACAGTAAATTTTAAAATCACTATTTCAACTTTACGCTCAACAGCAATGAGTGTTGGTGGGTTAACTGGGTAATAAGTGTTGGTTTTGGTAAGTGTCACGGACCTTTTTAGCTCAACTTACTTTGTAAGTTTGAGCTATTGCCATGGTTTGGCGTCCGTGTGTCAGTCAACAATTTCCTTTGGCGCGGGCTACAGGTCATACCTTTGATCTGATCTTTATGAGATTTGTCATGAATGTTGACATTGACATGTAGATGGGAACGAGTCATTTTGGTGTCATTCGGGCAAAAAAACATGGCCGCTGGCAGCCATCTTGGATTTCAAAATTCAATCCATTGGCACGGGCTACAGGTCGTACTGTTTGTCTGATCATCACGAAATTTGTCATGGATGTTAATATTGACATGTAGATGGGAACGAGTGATTTTGGGGTCGTTCAGCCAAAAAACATGGCCACCAGCAGCCATCTTGGATTTTACTCTTTGCATGACTAAATCCTTTGGCGCGGGCTACAGGTCGTACCTTTGGTCCGATGTTTATGAAGTTTGTCAAGAATGTTGCCATTGACATGTAAATGGGAACGAGTCATTTTGGGGTCATTTGGCAAAAAACATGGCTGCTGGCAGCCATCTTGGATTTCAAAATTCAATCCATTGGCACGGGCTACAGGTCGTACTGTTCGTCTGATTATCATGAAATTTGTCATTGATGTTAGTATTGACATGTAGATGGGAACGAGTGATTTTGGGGTCGTTCGGCCAAAAAACATGGCTGCCAGCAGCCATCTTGGATTTTACTCTTTGCATGACTAAATCCTTTGGCGCAGGCTACAGGTCGTAGCTTTGGTCGGAACTTCATGAAATTTGTCATGGATGTTAACAATGACATGTAGATCGGAACGAGTCATTTTGGGGTCGTTCGGCTGAAAAACATGGCCGCCAGGAGCCATCTTGGATTTTACTCTTTGCATGACTAAATCCTTTGGCGCGGGCTACAGGTCATAGCTTTGGTCAGATCTTCATGAAATTTGTCATGGATGTTAACAATGACACGTAGATGGGAACAAGTCCTTTTGGGGTCAATTGGCCAAAAAACATGGCCACCAGCAGCCATCTTGGATGTTACTCTTTGCATGACTAAATCCTTTGGCACATGTTAGACATTTCAATTAGCACCTTTCCTATTCCTCCATTTACTGTCAACCATTAAATTATTCCCCTACCTAAGTTGACCTACAGTGTCATTGACACTTTCATTATGTTTACCCATACCATAGTATGGCAAACATAGTGTCGTTCGGATTGACCACTCGTCGTTAGTCCGTCCGTTCGTCTGTCTGTAGACACTTTACGTATGGTGTGATAACTCAAATATTTTCTATCTGATTGGAACCAAATTTCTCAGCACAAAAGACAGATCAAGTTCGAATATGGGTTTGATCCGACTATTTTTAACTGAGTTATGGCCCTTTTTCGAAAAAATATTCACACAATTTATTTTTTAAAGTTAACAAAATCTGAAAAACTAACACCATTATAACTCTGCCAATGGTACCCCCGAGTCACCACACCAAATTTGTTTAAATCGGTCCAAAATCTTGTGTTATATACTGGTAAATTTGTTTGGAGCGACATTAAATCCAATTCACCAATTCCATCCCATGCCTTTGGACTACTTAGCTATTGATAAGGCTATATTATTTTCTGATGTCTCTTATGTCAATGTGCAGATAATCTGATAAAGAAAGCTATCGTATCTAATTTAAAATACAGATTCAACAATACGCATCACATGATATTAACAGTAGACTTGGACATCAGTGCTGCCTTGCACAGCTGAAGATATCACTACATAATTATGGTCTGAGGTCATTATAAATGTTATTGGTTTAATAGAGATGTCAGCTTTCAACATAAACAATTCCTGTGATTTGTTGACAGCTCTGATATATATTTGATATTAATGGGTCAGCAGTGAGGTGGCTTATTAGCTCAACTTTACTTCGTAAAGTTTGAGCTATTGCCATGGCTTGGTATCCGTCGTCCGTGTATGCGTGTGTGATTCATCAACAATTTCCTTTAGCACGGGCTACAGGTCATACATGGCTGTTGATGGAAGCGAGTCATTTTGGGGTCATTCGGCAAAAAAACATGGCTGCCAGTGGCCATCTTGGATTTCAAAATTCAATCCATTAGCACAGGCTACAGGTCGTACTGTTCTTCTGATCATCATGAAATTTGTCATGGGTGTTAACAATAACATTTAGATGGGAATGAGTCATTTTGGGGTCGTTTGGCTAAAAAACATGGCCACCAGCAGCCATCTTGGATTTTACTCTTTGCATGACTAAATCCTTTGGCATGGGCTACAGGTCGTATTTTCATGAAATTTGTCATGGATGTTAACAATGGCATAAACATGGCCGCCAGCAGCCATCTTGGATTTCAAAATTCAATCCATTAGCATGGGCTACATGTCGTACTGTTCTTCTGATCATCATGAAATTTGAAATGGATGTTAATATTGACATGTAGATGGGAACGAGTCATTTTGGGGTCATCCACTGGGTCATTCAGCTAAAAAACATGGCCATCTTGGATTTCAAAATTCAATCCATTAGCACAGGATACAGGCCATACTGTATGTCTGATCATGAAATTTGTCATGGATGTTAATATTGAGATGTAGATGCGAACGAGTCATTTTGCCATCTTGGATTTTACTCTTTACATGACTAAATCTTTTGTCACGAGCTTTGTTCAGATCTTCATGAAATTTGTCATGGATGTTAACAATGACATGCAGATGGGAACGAGTCATTTTGGGGTCATTTGGCAAAAAAACATGGCTGCCAGTGGCCATCTTTGATTTCAAAATTCAATCCATTAGCATGGCTACAGACTGGAGTTTTGGTCTGATCATCACGAAATTTGTCATGGATGTTAATATTGACATGCAGATGGGAACATTTCATTTTGAGGACATTTGGCCATAAAACATGGCTGTCAGCAGCCTTCTTGGATTTTACTGTTTGCATGACTAAATCCTTTGGCATGGCTACAGGTCGTAGCTTTGGTCGGATCATCATGAAATTTGTCATGGATGTTAACAATGACATGTAGATGGGAACGAGTCATTTTGGGGTCATTCGGCCAAAAAAACATGGCCACCAGCAGCCATCTTGGATTTTACTCTTTACATGACTAAATCCTTTGACACAGGCTACAGGTCGTATCTTTTGTTGGATCATCATTAAATTTGTAATGGATATGGGAACGAGTATTTTTCGGGTCATTCGGCAAAAAAACATGGCTGCCAGTGGCCATCTTGGATTTTACTCTTTGCATAACTAGGCTTTTTAACTTTCCTAATCACTCCATTGACTGTAATACATGAAATTATTCCCTTTCCAAGTTGAGCTACAGTGTCATTGACACTTTTATCTTAATCTATATTGTTGGTAGAATTTGATACATTATCATTGTAAACTTAAATTGGACTCTCTTAACCCAAGTATTCCATGTCCAGGTCACCTTTCACATTTAACCCTGTGCAGCATTACAGATCCTGCACCAGTGCATTCTCTTATATAAATGCGAGTGACCCATCAATTCCAATAATTTGTGTTATGTACATTTGTCTATAATAGTACATAACAGTATACTCTATAATTCAACACCAAAACTCTCATCGAGAGAACGACTTCGTTCTGCGACCTTGGCATTTGTTTGTGATACAATGTCTCCTCATTAGGAATAACTATAGCAAATTTCAACAATCCAATAAAGCAATGCAATGCTATGAAAGGGACACTAAAAATCTTATGGACAGACTGACAGAAAAGACACTATGCTCCCGATGTTTTTTTGGGGACATAAAAAAAATAAAAAGAGTAAATATATAAATTTAAAAGGAGCGAGCCACTTTAACATACATCGCTAGTGATATATTATATTGATAGTGATGCATTAAAGTGTCATGCTCGTTATGTTTAACTTTTTTTTTATGACACCCATTTTAATTCATTTGCTTTTATGGTCAACAAAATGTCATTTTGAAAATGCATGTGAAACTCTTGCATTCAGTATGCCTATACATGCAGAAATGAAAGTGTCAATGACACTAGCTCAACTGGAGAGGGCATAATTTCATGGGCAAGAGTCAATGCAGCGATTCGGAACTTGGAAAGTTAAATGTTTAAATTAAATTAAATACATTAAGTAATACAGATAAGGGTTGTATTTTAAACCTTTCATGATGGAGCAGCGCATTAACAAGGGAAAATTGACTGCCGGGGTGGGTGGGTGGTCAAAGCCACCAGCAAGCAATTTTTTCCGCAACTAAAAAAAACATTTCCTGCTTGTTTTTTAGTGTTTTGGCAATGAGTTGGGCTTCAAACCCACTTTGAATGAGAGAAATAATGTAATTCTAACTGTAAACTGACTGCAGGCAGTTGTCGTGTTGTATTTTGTTGCAAATTTTGAAATCCAAGATGGCCACTGGCAGCCATGTTTTTTTGGCCGAATGACCTCAAAATGCTCATTCCTATTTACATGTCCATGTTAACATCCATGATAAATAGTATGCACAGAAATTCATATACAGCTGTTTACAGTGAATCTCTGTTTTAGTGTTAAAAGGGGGGGGGGTGGGTGTCAAAAAATGGTCGAAAAAAACTGCCGAAAACGGAAAAAAATTTGGCGGTGTGGGTGGGTACAAAAAATGATCTAAAGGGAAAAAATGCCATACGTGCCTGAATTTTTTTTTCCACCCCCCCCCCCCCCCTCCCCTCCCCCCCCCCCCCCCCCTGTAACTCGAGAGAAAAATCATCGGATCAAACTCAAATTCGAACTTGACCTGTATTTTGATATCAATGACTCACAAAAAAAACGGAATTTTCAATTGAACAGTCCAAACTTGAGTTATCTGGAAACCAAAGTAAAAAGAAGCAAAATTGAATTTATTTCTTAAGTCGAAAAAAGTCCATAACTCTAGGAAAAATCATCGGATCAAACTCAACCTGTATCTTGATATGACTGATCCACATAAAAACGGTATTTGCAATTAAAGGATCCAAACTTGAGATATCATCCATAAACCGAAAAAGTGATATATTTTCAAAGTTAAAAAAAAAATTGAAAAAAGGGAAATAACTCCATAAAAGAACATCGGATCAAACCTGTGTTCTTGGTTGAGACACCTACATACCAAGTTTCAATCAAATCGGATGATCATTACTGGAGTTATAACTCCGGACGCAACCGATTACAATAGTACCACCAAAATAAATTTTTCGGGGGACAATAAGGACCACAACTCTAGAAAATGAAATGTCGAAGTAATACTAGATTATCAACATGAAGAGATATATATATATATAAAATAAAATCCAAGATGGCCAAATGACTCATTCGCATCAACATGTCAATATAAACACCCATGACAAATTTTATGATGATCAGACCAAGAATAGGAACTGTAGCCAGTGCTAATGGATCGAATTATTTTGAAATCCAAGATGGCCACTGGTAGCTATGTTTTTTTGCCGAATAAGCCCAAAATGAATTGTTCCAATCTACATGTCAAAAGTCAAAAGTCAAAAGTCAACAGCCAGGACAAATTTCATGATCCGACTAAAGGTACGATTTGTAGCCCATGCCAAAGGATTTAGTCATGCAAAGAGTAAAATCCAAGATGGCTGCCACGGCCATGTTTTTTTGCCAAATGACTCCTTCCCATCTGCATGTCAATATTAACATCCATGACGAAAATTTCATGATTAGAACAGTACGACCTGTGCCCGTGCCTACGGATTAAATTTTGAAATCCAAGATGGCCACTGGCGGCCTTGTTTTTTTGCCGAATGACCCCAAAATGACTTGTTCCTATCTACATGTCAACAGCCATGACAAATTTCATAATGATCCGACTAAAGGTACGACTTGTGCCAAAGTATTTAGTCATGCAAAGAGTAAAATCCAAGCGATGCTCCCTATGGGACACTCATACATTGCAGTGTTTTCGCAAAATTTCACCAAGCTCCAGTCATGGAAGGGTTAATAATAGTCCAATGAATTATACCCAGGTACAGTAATGCCCTAAATAATCAACTCCTTAACAGCAGAATTATGGGTAATTTTTCAGGCATTAGTCAGAAATATGGCTTTTTGCCATTCATCGGAAAGCTCTCCGTGAGAGCTTTCCGATGAATGGCAACAATCCATATTTCCGACTAAATCCTGAAAAGTTACCCATAATCCTGTTTACCGAAAAGGTCTCCATGCAATTAGTCTATTTAGATATTGTCAATGCCAACCCAAAACAGCTCAAAACTTGACTGCCAAGTTGATCTAAAAACGGGTAGACCTCACCCATAACCAAACTTGACTAAGCTCACATACCAAATATTGTTTTAATTTCATCAATTATTACTGAAGATATCTTTAACCCTTTGGCGAGTAGCACGACACATATGTCGTCTATCGGTTGAGGAGTAGCACGACACATATGTCGTCTATCGGTTGAGGAGTAGCACGACACATATGTCGTCTATCGGTTGAGGAGTAGGACGACATATATGTCGTCTATCGGTTGAGGAGTAGCACGACACATATGTCGTCTATCGGTTGAGGAGTAGCACGACACATATGTCGTCTATCGGTTGAGGAGTAGCACGACACATATGTCGTCTATCGGTTGAGGAGTAGCACGACACATATGTCGTCTATCGGTTGAGGAGTAGCACGACACATATGTCGTCTATCGGTTGAGGAGTAGCACGACACATATGTCGTCTATCGGTTGAGGAGTAGCACGACACATATGTCGTCTATCGGTTGAGGAGTAGCACGACACATATGTCGTCTATCGGTTGAGGAGTAGCACGACACATATGTCGTCTATCGGTTGAGGAATAGCACGACATATATGTCGTCTATCGGTTGAGGAGTAGCACGACATATATGTCGTCTATCGGTTGAGGAGTAGGACGACATATATGTCGTTTCAGGAAGTGTTATTTTATGGAGATATAACTTCAATAAATCATCCGATTTATAAATGATTTGTATAGGAGCCATTTTGATTAATATAATGTCCCAAATGTATAAGTGCAATCGATTATGAAAACACGCGTTAAAAAAAAATGCACATAAATTAAAACTAATTATTGGACCCTTTTGACTCTAACTTGTATATAATTATTGCTATGACGTTAAATTTACTCGTGACGTCATGTATATGACGTTACATATACTCTCCAAAGGGTTAAAGATATGGTAAGCATTGGCAGTGGGTATTGCTTTTAAAATAATCGCACCAGATAAAACTGCCATAAACAGAAAGAACATTGTATTATAGACAAACTTTCTTCTTATACCAATCACAAATATTGCGTAATTGCAATATTATATTGTCATGTTATTATTCTGTTATGTAAACAAACAGTATGTTCAGGCTCATCAGGGTAATAATTGTAAAACTTTGAGCGCTTTGGGCCTCTTGGGAAAGGCGCTTTACAAATGCTATACATTATTATTATTATGTAAATGATATGCGATAAGCAAAACACTCAACACTGGGAAGAACCCACCAGTGAACGGTATAGTGATCAGTAATCCTCGCCTCAAGATTTCGGTGTTGAACGGGTCACTGTGAATCAGTTTCCTAAAACAATTGCCAGTGTTGAGTGTTTTGCTAATAGCTCTCACTATTTATGTGCTGTATATAAACAAACACTCTACTCACACAAAGTGTGTTCTGTGGATAATATCGCATTTATAATATCATCATACTATTACTATGTTCTTGAGGAATTTTTTTTTATGTTTCTAAATTTATATAACCTATAATGAAAATCATATATTTTGCATGCGATTGAATAGGCGTCGGCAGTGAACTTGTTAAACAATCTAGGATATGGATAGATTAGCACATTTACCCACTGCGAGTGCCTTGTGTTCCTTTAAAGTGATGTGAAACACTCCGCTAGGGTGATCAAATAGAAATGGAGAATAATCTTGTTCAAAGTAGTTATTTTTACAAATATTATATCTAAATTGACAACACACACCGTCATACTTATATATTAATTAAATGCATTGACTGCCGATGGCGAAATCGTTTTCATTAAGTTTATCGCCGATAGAAGCATCCCAATTCGAGTAGTAAATATTTACAATTTAGCGTAATTCAGACATTGTTTTCCATGGAGTGGTATGGTAGATTTTCGCTGATGTTAGTAGAATGCTACATTCCTCCAGTTGGCATAGCACCTGAATACTAACATCAGTTTCACGCACCCGAACAAGTAACATATGTCTTCCAACACATTCTATACTAAATAGAACCTTCCGATCAGTTGACAGTACACATTAGAAAATTGTCATTAATTCGAAAGGGGGTTCAGGAAAAATGAGGTGACAAACACATCAAAAGATAATACAAGTAAGGATCATATTCATTGTTGGGAAACGTTTAGATAATAAGTGAACAAACTACCTATGGTCAATTGTTGAACTTATTATCTGAACATTTCCTAAGGGACTACCCATGACTATTTAGAATAGGGTTAAAGCAGAAATAGTGTGCTCCAACTCTGGGGTGGGTTAATTTTCTCAACCTACATTTTTTTTTGCACCACTCCTGGCCTTTAAACATAGATTTAAATATTTTTAAATTTGAATTCAAAAACGAAATTATCACAACTTTGGCCAAGTCCCATTGCCCCCAGATGAAACAAGACAAATTTTTTAACCAGAGAGCTCAAATTCACAGTATCTTATTGAGAATTGCAACATTCTCAATATTTAGGTTTTTTTTTTGTTTTCCTTCAAAATATTAGGTTGAATGTCAATGATATTCCGCCTTCAAAATTAAGCTTGAAATTTTAGGCAACTAAAAGATTGTTCTCCAATTGCCGAGAAAAGGGGGAGATATACATGTAAGCAACCTGCAAATAAATATATAGCCCAATATTTTAGTTTTACATATTTAATGTATATAAAAATAAAAAATAAGCATAATGGCACATAAAAATACAATCAACATTTTAAGATTTACATATGTTACATGAGTGATTTGATTTCTTTTGCATAGTACCTGAATACTGATAATGATAAAATTGATGATAAACAAATTAATAAAAAAAACTGCTTCAGTGATCACATATAAAATGAAGAATAAGACAATGGAGTTTATATGAGCGAGTTAAAATCTTAAACTGAAGGTATGTCCGACCAGTTCAACTCCAACTACAAACCTGTAACTATCATGGTAACCTGGCAACCTGCTACATTTAAATGCGAGGTATTTGATATAGACATTTTCACATAAGTTAAAAAGCTGCCAGTTTATTTTTATCAAGTTATTAAAACCAATAATGTTTTCCTTTACTTGCTTTACCCTCTTGAAAGCCTTACACTGTCAGCTGGCATTCTGACTTTCTGAATATTAACATATCATAGCTGCTTCAAATTTGTTACCAACAAGCTAACAGTCACATTGCCATCAGAAAATATTTGGATTGTGGAGCTTTTTCAAATTGTTTTTTTATCAAGCTAAATTGGTTAGTAAATACTCCAGGTTCAGAAGATTTCCAAAGTCAGGAGTATGAAGGACAGGCCTGTAGATTTGATGCGAACGACAGTTCAGTTCGCCTGGAGTTGAATGAAGAGTTTGCCAGTATTTAAAGTCATGAGTAAAATTATTTTGAATGATCAGTGAACTCAATTCAATGAAATATTTAAGACTATGATAGGGGAAAATATGTAGTTAAATACCAGATGACAAATCTGAGGTAAAATATCAATGTTTGATAAATATCCGATGGACATAGATAATAAATAAGGCACTACGAGTGGAATGATATCCGAACAACTAGAAATCAGCATCCAGCGTAAACTCATGGTTAGCACCACCTGTCATAACTCCCATCTTCTGATATTCTGCTACACGTTTTTCAAAAAAGTTCGTTTTTCCTTCCAATGAAATCTGTTCCATGAAGTCAAATGGGTTCTCTACATTGTAAACCTGCAAAAGAAGGTTAAAGACATATTATGGACTTGTTCAGTGCGTGAAACTAATAAAGTTAGTATTCAGGTGCTATCAGGAATGTATTCTACTAACATCGCCAAAAATCTCAAGCATCCACTCCATAGAAAACACCATCTGAACTACGCTCAATTGTAAATATTTATTTCCATTTGGAATGCAAATATCACAGATAAACTAACAAAAACAAGTTCGCCATCGAGAGTCTCTGTAATCTATTATATATTAAAGCAAGAGATGGACCATCATCCAGTGCATAAGGCCAAAAAAAAACCGTCTCTGTTTCCGGTACCCGGCCTGGCTGAGATTTTCTTGCCGGCCTCAATTTTTTTTTTCAGATGGCTAGCTGCACATTAACCTGTCGGTGTTTAATATTTCCCAATCCCAAAAGCATCAATAACATCATCAATAAACAACCACCGCATACATCAACTGACGCATGGGTGAGTAACACTGAGTATATACGATCGCGCATTCCAGATATAAATAAGAAACCCGCGGTCGGCCATGCTACGAATCTAATAGCGTATTTCAAACTATAAACAGGTGAGTTACTTCGGAAATCCCACGTCGTTTATGGGCTGTGTTTGTAAAAAATTACAATGTATTATAGCGCCTCAAACTTCAATCCTTCGCGGAATTGGGCGGTGACAATGCTGTTCCCAGAAACGAAAACCTGGATGACGCGAATTCCTGGAATCGGGCTAAATATAGAATGTATGACATCGCATTGAAATTTACTATTAACACCGCCCGTCTATACAGTTTATTTCCGAAACTGACACGATTGATTGTCAGGGTTCATACACCTAGCTGAGAGTACAATTCCATAACTTTTCCATACTTTTTCCAAGACTTTCGGACAAATTTTCCAAGACTTTTTAGTGAAAAAATTCCATAACTTTTCCTAGTCCAAGTCTTCTCGTACTAAAACTAGCTAAGATTTTGGGATGGAGATGCTAGTGTTTAGTCCGAGTTCCAGGCCCATGCATTTCTATGACACGAGTTACGCCCAGGATCTGTGGCGGGAATCTGTGGTGTATTTTACTCGATTTACCTAACAAAGCAATACATGATGCTATATACATAGGAAAGAGTGACATCTTATGGTCATAATGGTGTATAATACTCTAACTTTAATGTTAAATTACACATAGAATATTCCGGTTGATTGCCACAAACATCGTTGTTTTTTCTGTTTGTTTACTTAACTGAAAGCCGAACTCAGGTTCCGAAGAACTTCGGCATTGTCCGGTGTTTGTTTTGGCAGAGACGAATTTCGATACAAACAAAATGGCGGCCCCCATGATATTCTAATGGTCATTGTGTTTACACTGTTTTAAACTGTGAGATGGTTATAATTCCCGTAATTTATTTAATGTATTACATTTATATCTTCAATATGTATTTAATCTATGTATTTATTTATTTATTGTCACGTGTAATTACGATTACAATGGAGAATTCATCGTGCGTGGTTGATTGAAAATCTACGGAATATTTTCACCGGAAAATGCCGAACGCAGTTCGCAAGGTCAACTGAGTTCGCATACTTTAAAAAATATGTAAACACTGTGGCAAAAGTTTCTTTTCACATTAAATTACCGCTTTCAATTCACAACCGATGTGGGTTTCAGATCAAATAGCATGTCTTCTGCGGAAACTATCCGTTTATTGTAGCAATTGTGATATTTTATTTCATATAATTATGGTTTTATTTGAGCGGGTCACTAACGCTTAAGTCGTGTCATAGAAATGCATGGGCCTGGAACTCTCACTAAACACTAGCATCTCCATCCCAAAATCTTAGCTAGTTTTAGTACGAGAAGACTTGGACTAAACTTTTCCATACTTCGTACCTAGCTAAACAATGAGAAAGACCAATATATAAATTTCCAGGTTGTTTAAACAGAGCTCACATATTTGTGCCGTTACTTTTCATGTTTGTTATGCCATCCATGTGAATTTTTTATTTAGCGTGGCTGATGAGTATCGCTTCGCCCATGTAACATGTTGGCAATATCTATTAACTTTCCGGATTTAACAGACAGTCGGCATTTCGCCTTCATCCGGTTCTCTGGTACCCGATCTATCCATGGTTCAAACCGCGTATCCGTGACCCATTTGTCACGGAAGACATAGTTTCCAGGCATATTTGTTTACTATTACTATTTAGGTCAAATTCTGATATATTTAGCGGTCAAACAAGAGTTCCGATAAGGGAGACAATTCGTGTTTCGGCATACCGTAAAACGTGTAGTTCAACTATGATAAGATCGGAAAGTAACAGCGTTTATTTACCTAAGAACTCGGCCTTCGGATATTCCATGACTTTTCAAGACCTTGAATCTCGGGGTAGCTTATTTTCAAGACTTTTCCCATAGTAGGGTGAAAAAAGGTCCCATTTTCCAGACTTTTCAAGGGTATTGAATCAAAATTTTTGAATTCCATAACTTTTCCAGGATTCCATACCCGCGTACGAACCCCGATTGTGTATTCGGGGACTCGCGAGTAAAATTGTATATATGGTCGAACGATTGGCAATTGAGGTTTAATTCTGAAAAGATTCATATTATTCACTTCGGGCATAACAATCCGATAAACGCGTACTACATGACTGATACTGCGATTTTGAGATCAACATTTGAGAAAGACCGGGATATATAGACGAAAACCTCAATTTCGATCAACAAATAAACGAGTCGGTCAAGAAAGCCAACCGCATTTCATACATAATCAAGCGAACTTTTGATTATAAAGAGAAAGACATAATGACGATGCTGATAAAAACATTAATACGGCCCATTTTGGAATACGGAAACGTCGTTAGCAGTATACATCTATTTAAACATTCGCAAGCAATAGAATTTGCCGAAAGGCGAGCTACCAAAATGATAGCTAAATTCTGGAATCTGTCATATCATCGCCTTGTGAAATGTGGCCTCATGTCTCTCAGATACAGGCGAAATCGGGGAGATATGATAGAAGTGTACAAGCCAACACACAGATTCTATAAAATAGACAGATGTGCGTTTTTTGAAGACACACTCCACAAAGGAACACGTGGACACAAGCATAAGATGCAAAAGAACACAATTGTCAAAGATGTGCGAAAATATATCTTTTCCCAGAGAGTGATTACAAGCTGGAATAGTTTATCGGATAATATTGTTTCGACCGAATCAGTTCAACAGTTCAAGGAGCTATTCGATAACAACTGTTATAACGAGTGGTATCTGTATGACTAAACGTCAAGGATAACTTTAAAACTGAATTCATTCATGTTATTCTATACATGTATGTTATGTGAAAGGGGTAAAAGTCATGGCGACTTACTCCCCAAACATTGATGATAAGTATCAAAGGCAGGATTTTAGGGTTTTTTCAAGAATGCCACCCACTAGAAATTCAAGAGTATTCCAGGAGCAGGGTATGTTACGTACTAGTATTACAAAAATTACACGAGACTGATGAGTATCAAGTACTTCACACAGCTGGTGCGTGATACACAGTAATGCCCTTAGTAATCGACCCCTCAACCACAGCAGAATTATGGGTAACTTTTCAGGATTTAGTCGGAAATATGGCTTGTTGCCCGAGTGCTTTCCGATGAATGGCAACAAGCCATATTTCCGACTAAATCCTGAAAAGTTACCCATAATTCTGCTGTGGTTAAGGGTAGATTACTTAGGGCATTACTGTAGTACAAAGTATTTGGGGAGATTAAAGTGTTGTAACTAAATATATTGAGAACAATATTTTTTTAGAATGGGAAACTAAGGCATATTACGCCATATTGGCAATATCATGTATTGGTTTTGTGCTTAGTTGATATTGGGCCTGGAACACTCAAATTCAAGGACTCATTCGACTGGAATTTTGATCCCACAAATTTTGGAAACCGCATTTTCCACCCAGCGTACTTTCATTTTAATACTAGGCCAACTAAATCAATTTAATTTTTGTATTTGCAAACAGACCGTAATGAAACTTAAAACCATAGTTTATATTTAGGAAGACTGAAAAAGCTCCATACAAGTAACAAAAGAAACTACTGTTGTCAATAAAAAAAAAAGTGAGGGGGGGGAGGGAGGTCATCTGATGGGGTAACATCCATTGTGCTAATAAACATTACAGAACAGATTAACTGATAAAGTTGGGAGTAGACGAGAGGCCGATCACGATCGGCAGATGTTTAACCCATACCTTGGCGATAGCGATTAGCTATTTTTATAAATTTTATAAATCCTTACATCAACCTTTTCATGAGTGCTAAAGTTTCAACAATTCACACTTAATATAGTGATCATGTGAAAAATATTTAGTTATCACATTGTGTCAACAGGATTGGCGGAGGATATTAATATTTTTAAGCAAATAAACCAAATGACCCTCACTATGCAGGTTAGGGGTGTGTTCTTGTCAACTATGCCAAGAACTACATGTATAAACATAGTCAATGGAAATATTTGAGTTATCAAATCGGATAGAATAGGGTTAATCTTACCCAAACTAATGAACTGATAAACACAAAATAGTCTATACAAAGCATGTCATTGGATTTAGAAACCCAAACAATAAGTCAGTCTCAAGAATACCAGCACCATTAATATTACCCTGGAGCCCAAATGCAACTGAGGGAATTTCAAAATAAGACATTTCCTCTAATGATGAATATATAATTGGTGATTTATTGAAACCCTTACTGAACCTGGATCAAAGTGAAATGGATAATATTATATCTGTCTATCGCATAATATGTGTCTATGGAATGGTTTAATTTTAATCCCAAATCCATGCAAATCAAAAGTGGATCACCATCAACCTGGACATAATATAGGAGAATGATCAAACGAAAAGCTTCAAAACCATATGATGTGTGGAGAGGGTTAATCATTTGCAATGACATCACTTCATGGAACTGAGGAATGTGTGGATTAATTTTTGTCTAAGATAAGACAACAGTGTATGTAGACAACAATGTCTGTAAAACATCCCTACAAATTAAGTAACAATGGACTATTCCAATTTAATATTTTAGAATAGGTGTCCTATAGTGTTTACATAAACTTTAGTAATGAACCTGTTTCAGCAAAGGGGTTAACTTAATATTGCACAGAAAACAGCACTCCACCAGATAGCCATCAATCAATTTGACATTAATATGATAACAAATTCTGCCAGCCAGGAGTACCACTATCAGGCTTTATAGCATGTCCATAGACATAGTGATAATTAACTCATTTCAATAACACATGGTCTGCCAGATATGTTCTCTTAAAATTCCCAGCAGTAATTATTTGAATTATAAAGGGTCATAACTCTGTTAAAATATATCGGATCAAACCCATATTCGAACTCGATCTGTATTTAGGGGTGATAAATTCATATACCAAATTTGGTGCTGATCAGATGAAAAATGTTTTGAGTCATAGCAGCTTGGGTGAATTCTAAGTAAACATAAGAGTGAAAAGGGTTAATTAAACAATACCAAAAACCATACAGACTAAGAACGTGCTAAGAAAAACCTAGGTAAGAAATATGAGGCAGATCAGAAGAAATATGTTCAACTTATTGCATTGGATAGCATGTGTGTAAAGGGTTAATTATTTTCTAAACCGATCAACCAATCAATACCAAAAACTATACAGATGAGGGGCATGTCATCATAAACCTACATATCAAATATGAACACAATCGGACAAAATATACTTTGGTTATAGCATCGGATTTTTGTTTTTTTAATTTTATTTTCGAAAAAGGGTCATAACTCCTTTAAAATAAATCGGATCAAACCCATATTCGAACTCGATCTGTATTTTGGGCTCTGAAACTCACATACCAAATTTGGTTCCAATCAGAAACAAAATGTTTGAGTTATGGCAGAATGCGTTAATTCTAAGTTGAAAAAGGGCCATAACTCTGTAACAAAATCTCGGATCAAACCCAAATTCGAACTCGATCTGTATTTTAGGCTGAGAAACCCATATACAAAATTTGGTTTCGATCGGATAGAAAATGTTTGAGTTATCGCATTACTCGTAAAGTGTCTACGGACAGACAGACGGACAGACAGACGGACAGACGGACCAACGACGAGTGGTCAATCCGGGCAACGACACTATGTTTACCATACTATGGTATGGGTAAACATAAAAAAGCAAATAACAACATTAGGACATTTTTAAAAGTGTTCCCAATGGCGAACCTCCATACCATTTAATATGCCACTTCATGTAGCTCATGGGGATTTTGTTGAGTTTTTTATTGGGTACTCACATATTGTACATTATATGGCAGGAATTACCGACAATGTATTAGTTGCCATGGCTACCTAACAGACTGGTATAATTTTGCATTGTTGTATCACAACATCATTTATCATCGGTGAGGTCATCGAAATAAATCTCTCCCACTATCTTTTCATGTAGCTCATGGAGTAGTGGGGGTCAGCTGAGGTAATCATATTAGGGCATATCGATGGGGGGATTTTATTTCAGCAATGTTTGTTAGCCACATCATATCTCCTTCTTGTCAACTTCTACTTCATGCAGGTCTTGCTTTTGTGGCTGTAATGCTGGTCCATCTTAAGCTACCAGCATTGTGGCGCTTTACACCCACAAACAGTATTTCACTCAAAATTTTATCATGGTCTGATTCACCTAATGGACATTTAGATTTCTTCAAAAAATATTACCATGATTAATTCGTAGCCAGCAACAAGGACTTTTAATCAGTTGACACCTTTGAGTGATTTTGGCGAATAAAATTATTTCGTCAGACCGCATACTCTAATCTATTAGTTTCTTCACTCCTTGGGGTATATTAACCTTCTTCAAATGAAGAACCTTCATTTAGTAGGCAAGGGAGTGGCATAAATTTACTTATTACAATGATGGGCTTTTGTGTTGCATAATACTTATTTAATCATACAAGGGTGATTGTGGGAGTGTATATTGCATTGTACGGTATATCCATGCGTATTGAAAATAAGCCAAGCATGTTGAAAGCATTGGATAAAAACATGTCCCTTGTTCATTCAATCTACAGTAAGATCTCTACCAATCTTAGCTTAGGCCACACAAAAAAAATAATATGTTTCTCAAGTATCGCCGCGTCCGCAAAATACCCCCCGCTGGCTACTTTTTATAGCTTACAACAAATAAAAATATAAAAACATGCCGCCGCACAAAATCTTGGCGATGTCGATACCCGCAAACAACACAATAAGCTCAAATCATCTCCGCCAGCAATGCAAGGGCAGTAATTCTAAAATGAAAGCATTCCTTGCGTGCTCCGAAAGCCAATCGAGTTCACCCGTAACGCACCAGCGAACACGTGGTAAACAAATAACCAGCATGGCGCTGATAAGAATGTGTCAGAAGGGGACTTAAATTTGTTTGTCCCTGGACAATTACGGAAGTTAATTCGTCTGACAACATTTCCCGACGTGGCAATGGGTTCATAGAGAACCACTGTGAAACTATTGCTAATTGTGATGCGTATATTAGTGGGATTTCTGTTGGAAAGTCGCAGGATTCACAGGACTTTCATTAGTTTCACTGACAGAATCTAAATTCGGTCCAGGTTGCAGATATATTCGGCCGCTATTTGCGGATTACATTGGAAGATGCCACACCAGTGTCTGCTGAAAACGGTGGGAAAAACGCATTTTCTGTTCTCATGGACTCCAACAATAAAACTGTTTTACCCAATTTCAAAACAATACAACAACAGCAAGGACGAAATGATACAAAAATTCATCAATTTCCTTGAAGATAAACACCTTGATTTTCCCCACATACCGTTGACAATATAGGCCAGGGCTCAAAATACATTTCATTTTGCAAGAATCAAATGCCGAACCAAGTTAGTCATAAAGCACTGAAAATGGAAAAGTTTCACGAGAATCATTACGAGAATCGATTAGGTGATTCTCATCGAATGTTATTAAGGCCTGTAGGCAGGAATTTTGTGCAGCTTGTGTGCAACATGCTTTAGTATCTGGACCCTCATGTTAATAAACTAACTGAGAGATGTTGTCACATTCCGGATGGACTTCAAATTTTTCTTGGATACAATGATCCCAGAAAAAGTAAACACAAACTGCCGGTGCTTGAACTCTCAAAAATGTTAGAATATTCTGGACAACTTGTTGCTGTAATGGAACAACCATTCATACAAAAACCAAATTGGCGAGGCGTAAAGGATCTCCTTGTGAATAAGGTAGACTGGATTTGTTTTAAACCAAAATATTCTTGTTATTGTTAAACATCTTATTTCTGCAATAAATTTTAATGCTATAAATGAGAGATCTTATTTTAATACAGCATCCATAGGGTACAGAACTTTGCATAAATATAAAATAAACAGCTTCATTTTCCAACAACATATGAAAACAGATCATGATCATGAACAAACAATGTAAATATACATTACACACCATGTTACGAACAGCCAAACCTTGTCTTAAGTCAATCTTTAATCAAAAAAGCATGCCTGCCCATCATTTTTATACATAAAAATTCGGCATAATAAACCTGCCTGCCGGTAAAATTCAGCCCAAAAAAATAAAAATAAAAATCTGCCTGCCTGCTGGGTTTTTTTGAAAAAAAACTTGAGAAACACAATATTTTTTTTGTGTGGCCTTAATAACCCTCTTATTTTTGCTTTTGGGATTGGGGAAACGATCAATATTCACATTAACACTCTTAACAGGAGCTAGTACCTATACAGACTACAGTAATGCTCTAATTAATCGACTCCTTAAACACAGCAGAATTATGGGTAACTTTTAGGATTTAATCGAGCTTTCCGATGAATGGCAACAAGCCATATTTCCGACTAAATCCTGAAAAGTTACCCATAATTCTGCTGTGTTTAAGGAGTCGATTAATTAGAGCATTACTGTAGCTTTCTGGAGAAAAATAAAAAGACAAAAAAAAAAAAATTGAGGCAGGCAAGAAAATCTCAAGCCAGGCAGGGTATCGGAAACAGGTTTTTTTTATTTGGCCCAACACCTCGCCCCCCAAGGCAAACCACATACCTTTGAACAGCCAAGCTCCACAAGCAGTCTATCTGCTACAAATTCAATGTACTGTCTCATCAGAACACAGTTCATTCCAATGAGGTTAACAGGCAGAGCATCTGTGAGAAATTCCTGTTCAATCGTAACAGCATCGGTGATTATATGTCTCACTCGTTCCTCAGATGGCTTATTCACCAAATGACTGAACATCAGGCAGGCAAAATCACAGTGAAGACCCTGTAAATAAAATGAAATTGTCAAAGACATTGAAAACAATTTGCTTCAGAAAAGGAGCTGCAATATCAGCCAAACAAAACAGGCAGAAGTCTCTGCAATAAGGAGGTCAAGTTAATGTCGTCTTTAGTCAGCTTAATCAGGGTTTCCGCCAGGCTGGCTGGGGGTCCGTCGCCCGGACCCATTCCCCCTGCCATGAAATCCCGCTCATACACAAATAAATGACGTTATTAAAAACTTAGTCTTGTCCGTCTCGGTAGGCTATATATGATATTTAACCTTACCGGTATTTTCATTAATAATGGCCAAATGGAATCGACAGTCCATCTTCAGAAGAAAAAAAATAACAGCATGAACAAACCATAAATAGTGACACCCCACAAAATAGTTCCACAGGATAGAGATAATAAAAGCTATTATACTGCAGTCATTGAACATCATGCACATGTCCACAATTATTAGTCAGGTCAAGGACGCCCAATGTTTTGCTGCTCTTTTGCAGTTGAATTATCAGATACTAATACATATAATTTGATATAAACGGTGAGACAGGGAATAAAATAAAGACGGTGAGAATGGGTTTGTTTATTTCTTTTTTTTAATATCGGATTTATCATCTTTTTAGATTTAGTTTGCGCCGGAATTTTGTCTTGTTGCTTACCTGTGATCGCCGTCTTGTTTCTCAAAATCCTGATGAAAAATGCCCCTCATGACTATGATGACATACCGATCCATAAGTCGCAGGAAGTTTTTAATAAGGGAAATTGGGTTAGAAAGTTGCGACTTATATATACTGTACACCGGCCGGTACGGTAAATGGCAAAATTACAGATAAATGGGTCTTCATATATTTAATTATTTACTGGTTTCCCCCATAGCAGCTACCGGACCCATTCCCTCGACCCCTAGCGGAAACCCTGGCTTAATATAAACAAGAGAATCGCCAGGGCATGACAAAATAAGCCCACGGTAATTTCAATAAAGGGCCGTAACTGGTGAAAATTGGCAGACGGAACACAAATTCAAACTTTTGTCACTATGTCTTAATATTCTGAGTCCAATTAAAACCAAATTAAAAAGGGGCTGCTTGGATTTAAAATGAAGCAAGTTACATACCTCATCCCTACTGATGAGTTCGTTGCTGAATGTGAGACCAGGCATAACTCCTCGCTTCTTCAACCAGAATATAGAGGCAAATGACCCAGAGAAGAAGATTCCTTCAACAGATGCGAAAGCGACCAACCTCTCGCCATATTCTGTGTCAGTGTCATTGATCCATTTCATTGCCCAGTCTGCTTTCCTCTTAACAGCAGGCATGGTCTCTATGGCATTGAATAGATAATCCCTGAAATCAAAGTACAATAAAGTCAAACTTGTATTCTATTCTGTCCATGAAATTGGTCACAGCAATAAACAATGCTGGAGGGGGGGGGGGGGGGGGGGGGGGGAGATTGGCAACATGTGGAATCTAACATGCCAAAGCATTAAATTGCAGTGGGAAATTTTTCCTAATTTCGAGGGCCACTATATCATAAAATAGATTACTGATTTGTCACCTACACATTGTTATGAAAACTTCACATGATTAAATACCAATGACTACACTAAACATGATTTGGTTCTACAAAATAATTCCTCTGATCTTTGGAAAAAAAAATTTCAGGCACGTATGGCATTTTTTCCCTTTCGATCATTTTTTTTACCCACACACCCCCCACCGCCAAATTTTTTTCCGTTTTCGGCAGTTTTTTCCGACCATTTTTTGACACCCACCCCCCCTTTTAACACTAAAACAGAGATTTGCGGGGGGAATTCACTGTAAACAGCTGTATATGAATTTCTGTGCATACTATTTATCATGGATGTTAACATGGACATGTAAATAGGAATGAGTCATTTTGAGGTCATTCGGCCAAAAAAACATGGCTGCCAGCGGCCATCTTGGATTTCAAAATTTGCAACAAAATACAACACGATAACTGCCTGCAGTCAGTTTACCAGTTAGAATTACATTATTTCTCTCATTCAAAGTGGTTTTGAAGCCCAACTCATTGCCAAAACACTAAAAAACAAGCAGGAATTTTTTTTTTTAGTTGCGGAAAAAATTGCTTGGTGTCTTTGACCACCCACCCCGGCATACGTGCCGGAATTTTTTTTTTCACAATTTTTTTTTAAATTTTACCATACTAGTACGTAATTATTGTTCTGCCAATCGCTGGGTAATTGTGCCTTATTCCGCGATCATAACGGACTGCAAATTCAAGGCTTTGCCAACTTTTCAAGGGTGTTTACATGTCTATTATTCAAGGGTTTTCAAGGAGTTTGGTTAAATACAAGGGTTTTCAAGGGCCTTGAATATGGATTTTCATATTCAAGGGTGTTCAAGGACCCGCGGGAACCCCGATATATATAGTAGAGGGGTAAATTAGGAATTTTTCTAATTGAAATAATGACACTATCGGATGAATTTCAAATATGAAATGTTTAAATCCTAATGAATTAATAAATAATAGTCATTCCTTCAACACTTCTGCTTCAATATAGATTTACAGTACAATTTTCCTCTATTTCTTAAGTCATGGCCCAAAAGTGTAAAATCTGCTCCGATTGTATGGAAATGATCGCTATTTTGTGCATACGAAACTAACTAATATTGACGTTCTCTCTTCCATTGCGATCTTCAATTTCACCGCTTAACTTTCCATTATGAGTGCAGTTTCGCATGTGGTTTTTTTTTTTGGACTCAATATTTTCATTATAAAATGTTTCGTTTTCTTGTTACAGGAAAGAATGTTTATCAAGACTAAGAAGCCATTCAACCGATGATTTGGAAATTGATATTTGGAATTTTCAGACTGTAAATTTGGGAAAAATCATGCCTTGGGAAATGTGGCCAAATATCGGCACCTGATGCTACCAAGGATTATCCCTGTACGATAAATATATAAAGTTAACATTGGGGAAAGTGCCGAAACAGAAATAGTTTTAATTGTGGCCCAATGTAAACTCTTACAATATACCATGACAAATATGGACTAACCTCTCTTCAGGATCTTTGATGTAAGTATCGATCAACAAACTATACATTTCCGAATGTATATTCTCCATGGCTACCTGGAATCCGTAGAAACATCTGGCTTCTGTAACCTGGACTTCATTCATAAATCGCTCCACCTAAAATTTAATTCAATAGATGTAACATGATCTTTGACATGACTTGTTAGGACGTCGCTTTTTTATTTGCGTTAATTGGGAGGAGGGACATCAAAATGTGGAATATTTCAGTAGAAAATTTAACCCTTTCTATACTAAACGGATTCTCCCAATCAGGCCTAAAAAAAAAATACCTTTGTTTCCCCTAACGGAGCTGAAAAATATAGGTGCGGGCGAGCGGGATTTTGTTTGTTTTTTTTTTGGTGGAAATCTCCCAAAAGTTCTCACTTTCCCATGTATATATATACATGTCAGGTGTGATTTGAATGCTGGAAGCTTCATTATGATATTGGAAGGAGATCAGCAAGACACAAGGCATAAAATAGAATAGCATAGTATTTATTTGTATTTAAAATCACAAAGTACAATAAAAAGAAAATATTCAATACCAATTCAATCAAAAATATCCTATACCAACATATGCTACCATTTTCACTTTAAAAGTGTTTAAAATATCGCCAACAAAACACTCCTTTTCAACGTTAAACGTTTCCTTTGAATCCAAGTCCAAACTATATTTAACGACAACGTTGTCCGTAAAACCCGTATGGTTGTTCTTGAAACACGTGTAAAAACTTCTTAGCATGTGAAACTACGGTAAATTTGTTTACCGCGTCCATGAGAGAACATTTTAGAAACGTTAGCCCTAGCACACTGCTGCTAACCATGGTTTGTGACGCCATGACATAGGTGAATATTCCTGTTTTGATGGAAGATTTTAGTGATGAGCCGATTGTCAAATAGAGCCTTGCTCCAATTGCCGATTATTTGAGATCACAATCGGCCGATTCCCATTATTGTAATAATTATACCAGAATATGTTATATGTGTTATATAATACTTAGAATTAGAAGCAAGCAACAACCGTAGTAATATGCCAGTACACAGTATATATACATAAGTATACGTTTGGGTAAGTATATAGGTAGGTATGGGCGGGCTTGTGATCGAATACAGGCACATGTCCTGCAGAGGCTGTGGTACGGGGCCTCGGTGTATTTATTGTAATGTATTGTATCGACGAATCAATGCATTAACTTACCCATGTATTCTATGCTATTGCACAACAAATAGTTTGAAAGTTTGATGTAGCCACGTGCATGACGACATATCCACGGCCCATTTTTGATAACAATTCATCAAACGGCATTTTTCTTTGATCCCAATTCAAAGACATCACATCAAAGGAAATAAGCCGACTGAACTAGTTGCAAGTTACACCATGTTCATGTAAATTTCGCAGACACGATTTGATTGTCGATTTCGGCATGGTCATCAAAATAATCATTGGTGGTGACCTATACGTGACGTCACACGAGGCTGACTGGATGGAATGACATTGTCTTGGGTGAATTTGAAAAGATTAATTACAGATAGTAAAATTAATAACTAAATTTCTTTAATTCTTTTTAATATCTGACTATTAATGCTTGTACAGTTTTTCGTCCTGACAACTGATACACATGTTATAATATGCTCAATTTAATTGAACAAACAGTGAAGTCAGCTGCGCAATTAAATGTCACATGACATGCACTTTCGGTTTCTACAGTTTATACCTGTTTTACGCTGTGTGTACTGTATAGATAGATTTGTTGTGATGCGTATGCATACATTTTGATTTTTGATAGTCTGACATACATAAATCAAAATGTCTACATGTTGACACACAATAAAGTTACGTATCGGCGTACATGAGTCCCATGAGATGTAATTCGTGTACATCATCATATAATTCATGATTACGCGCAATCACAGCGTCATCATCGCAGCCTGGCTCTAACCCAAAGTGTCACATGCTTCCCAGCGATCCCTACTGTAATATATGTCATATTGTTCAAACATAGACCCAGGTATGGCCGGTGTATTGAAGAGGAGGTGGCTGTATACAGCTTTCATAATTGGCTACGGCAATCAGCATTGCCGAAGCAAACTGGGCCACAGCATACTGTTGCCGTAGCAGATTGCCGAAGCCAAACAATCTGAATTAAGAGGGCTGCTGTATATCAAGTTTGTGTTTGGTAAATCACTTTCCCCATGTTTACTGGTCATTTATTCAACAAAACATCGTCATATTTAACAGTTTATTGAAGAAAAACAAGCACCTGATTTCTGTTTAGACAATCGGAAATGCAGATGTTGAAACCCGAGTACCGATTGTCATCCGATGGGCCACAATCGGCCGAATCGGATTGTCGTTCCCGATTATAGGCTCATCACTAGAAGATTTAAACGAAAACGATGTATTTTTTATTTTCCGTGGGCGCCGACATTTTACGAAATGCATCCAGTCATTAGAAACGGGGCCTATTATAAAGCGACGAACTGAGACAAATAGCGTCGGCAGCTATTTTCTTTTATTTTCGAAAAAATAAAAAATATTTTTCGGTGCGGGAGGTTTTAATAGGTGCAGGCGGGTTAGGGGAAACAAAGGTATTTTTTTTTTTAGGCCTCAGTTAAAAAGTGTAGACCCGAGTACAGAATGAGTCATATTTATTGAGGATTTTTTTCAGATAATGTTGTACATATTTCCTATGGATAACTACTAATGATGCAGTATCGAAAGGGTTCAAATATTTCTTGAAGAACAGACTTTCTTACGATTTGTCTTTATGCAAAAATTACTAGAGAAAAAGGGTAACTTTTTTAGTAGTCATTGAAAATTACTAGTACAGGTATAACTTGAGGCTGCAAATGGAATTCAGTTAATCTTTTCATTATAATATAGTCAAAATAAGCAGCTTGAAGGACTAATGCTCAGTGTTCACGCTGTCGGTAGCCAAATTAGCCAATGGCTAATCTTTTTCGAATTTGGCTAATAAAAATTTCATTTGGCTAAACTTTTGGCTAAACTTTTTTTTACCCCAAATGGAGACTGAAAGCATGGAGTCAGAAAACTAATTCATAAAAGCGCTCAATAGATCGACATTCAAGACGAAGTTAGGTGACGAAAGTATTTCATTAATTTCGTACTTATGAAATATCGTTCCGTAACAGCAAAAGGTAAGCTCTAACATTTAGTGTACAGTAAACATATTTTTATTTCCAAATCTAACATAAATTTTGGCAAGTGGGTTTTCAATTCTGTGATGTGAACGATCTAGTCCGAAAATATCGAAAGTGGTTTATGAGCACCAAGTGTAAGACAATAGCTTAATCAGCCAAATGTGAATCACGACAGATATTTTGTGGCTATTTGTCGTCAATACCGATACGGACAAAATAATATGCATGCTTTTATGACAGATTGTAATTTGATATTGGCGTAACAATTTTAAGTTATTAGTTTCCAGATGTCACTTAGATATTTTCGCAAGGATAAATATTTAATGATTTAAAAACAGATATTGATATAAAACAAAAAAATAATGACATTAAGAAGGACAATCCCGGGTTCCCCCCAACCCCCCCCCCCCCCCCCCCAAATCACTCTTTCACATAAAGATTAATAAATTTTTAATAAATGATATATATAAAAATACTTCTAGTTCATAAAAATTATTTAAATTATTGTGTATTTTACCTGTGTCTGTTAGATTTTACGTTTTAGTCATTAATTGTGAACCGACCAGAAAACGATGATTTAATTTGGCCAAAATTTTTTTTAATTTGGCCAAAAAACATTTGGCTAAAGTTTTTTTCATTTGGCTAATAAAATTTTCATTTGGCTAAACTTTTGGCTAAAGTTTTTTTCGGTCCAGCGTGAACACTGCAGTAATGCTTAACAAAGACAATTTAAATAAATAAAATGATAAGAAAATAAATCACCGTTATCTGAGTTCTTACTCTATACTAGTACTGGGAATCGAATTAAGCAAATTTTGAGGACCAGAGGAGACATTTTCAATGAATATTTCATAAATAATCTCCAATAAATAGTTAATACACATGTATATCATAAGTTCGAAAACCCAATTCATTATTTATAGTAACCTTATCAATAACAACTTTCTTGTCTTTCTGAACAACATTTTATTATATTTGGTTTCAAATAAATTGACCCATAAACTTTTTTCTGTGGAGATTTACTAGTACATGTAATGACTTCAAAGATAAGAGGTTGATTTGCAAGTACTTTTCAAAGTCCGATTGGAATTTAAGCACTTATAAGAAGTGGATCGAAATTTAAGCACTTATAAAGAAGTGGATCGAAATTTAAGCACTTACCATTTAATAGCATATGATAGTTTATTATATTAGTTAGTGTGGGCATTTCAAATTTCAATATCCCCCCCCCCCCCCCCCCCCCCCCCGTCTTAAAAATAAAAGAAACTCACCAAATTTTCATTGACAATCCCATCACTGGCAGCAAAGAAAGCAAGAACATGAGAGATGAAGTGCTTTTCCTCATCCTTCAGATTGTCCCAATGAGTCAAATCCTTGGAAAGATCAACCTCCTCGGCTGTCCAGAATGATGCCTCCGCTTTCTTGTACATCTGCCAGATATCATGATACTGGATAGGAAATACGACAAACCGCCTCGGGTTATCTCTCAACATTGGCTCCTGATCAATACGTGTTCGTTGACGCATGACTGGTTTCTGGATCTAAAATGTAATCATCATTGGAATGAATAATTAAAGTGTCAATGACACTAAAGCTCAACTTGGAAATGGGATCATGCCATCAATTAATCCAGAGCAATAGGGAACTCCTAAAGTTTATATGCTTTTGTAACTAGAGGTTACCCTGAAGATGCATAAACAGTTTGGTTTTGACAGGATGAAAATGTTTGGCTGTAGGGAGTGCCAAAGGATGCAGCAATACTGCGTGATTCTCAGCGTCAGGTATGTTACACTGAACTCATTTTTGAAAATAAAAGAAGTTACTGTTTGAAAACTGAACACCGATATCAACAATTGTCTAAGTGTCGAGATAGTCAACAGTATATATAATCGTAATAAAATAGCAGATCAGCAGATTGGTGGTGTTTAAAAATGTTATGCCAAAACTGAAGTCTTGTCACATACGTTACATGCAAAAACAAGCTTTTTCGCAAACTATTGTTTTCATTCATAGTTTCTGTGATTTCTGACAACTATATGCAATGTCCAATCAACTACCAGTGACTCATGCTCACTTTCTTTTGTTTTCAACAATTAATTTATCTGCAGAGCCTGAAATTGTTCAGCGGTAATTCTCAATTTGTTGTTACGTACATTACATGGAATTGTCACGTACATTAAATCTTCACTTCATGGACAATGTTTTCATGAAAATAGCTTTAAAATGCAGACATTTATTTGTAAAATTATTTTATTACCACATTTATGTTAAATTGTAATAAAAAAATTCTTATCCAGAGAATGACAAATCCATATAAAATAGGGTCCTGCGAATTGGATATTTTGATCGAATAGAATTCGAATATCGAATCGAATCATATCTGTGTGTTGCATTCTCAATTAGGTATGTTTTGTCAACGATTAGATTATTTGTGAAACGTTCTATGAACTACATGCATGAAGTTCCATCAGAACTTATGTGGCGATAAACCGTCGTTTGATATACTATTAACATCAATTTATAATTGTCAAGAAAACAAAGCAGATTAAAACGTCCATGCGGCCATCACAACGATTAATATATTACCACTAAACGGATTATCAAACTAATATCACACGAAATTTCTAGTTTGCATGTACATGCAAAATTGCAAATCGGCATTCGGAAACACCCGTTGTTATAAACTTGAAGACGCAACAACAGTCGCAGTGTAGCCTCTTCATGTATTGGTTGATGCTTCTTGAACAAATGATTCCATAGACGGGTCATTGTCCCAGATGCTTGCGATTTATACACCATGCATGTTGCATTCATCACACGTGCCTGCAGCTTTATCATGTTTAAAATAAACATGAATGATGGACGACATTTTGTCCATTGTAAAAGAAAACTCCGAAACTGAAAGTCAACTTCAAAAGAGAACAGTGCCAAAATGCACTTTTCGACACCAGGAACATGTGTTGTTTACATTCTCACCCATATTACATAACGAATAGATGATGGATAACGCTATCGGTATCCCCAGTCTCATAGCTATGATAATTTACCGCGCCGTCGGTCCATTGGCTATCGGCTAGCTTTTGCTACCATTTTAAAGCTACATGTATATAATTCAGACGTATTTAGTCGTCCTATCGTGGCTAATTGTTGGCTATGTACAATAAGAATTATAATGTGCATATATACTTAATTTTCTGGAATTAAATGCCACAAACAGCCAAGATCGACGTGTGTTGTTGTCCTGAAACAGCCTACTTTTCCGTCATAGTATATTCGAAATTTTGAGTTGGCAATTTCGACTCGAATTCGAATTTCGAATCGAATCTCGAATATTCGCAGGAGCCTAATATAAAAGTAAATAGACACTCTATTTAAGAGTGTCAATTTGCTTTTATACAATATGTAAAATAATGTAAGTGTAATAAAATGAATAATGTCCAAGGTAAAAGAAGTTGAGCATGTGTAGATACAGTGAACAAAAACACAAAATTTTGCCATAGTTTTCGGCCCCACTGCCTTCATAAATGGCAATATAGCTATATATGTACATATTAAGTGTCTCTATGCATTGCATGTAAGTATAGTTTGGATATCATAAGAAATCCAAGATAAAAATATTCAACTGATGTTTGTGAATATCTTGCTGAAAACATAAATTTTCTAAATCCTAAGCCAATGGTATTGCATATATCTTTTCATATGTTCATCTAAAAATAATATCAATAAATCTACCATGGGCCGCTTTACAGATAAGGCCAAAAAAAAAAAAGTTTTGGTTCTCAGGCCCCGCCGCATTGAATAAAAAGGGCCGCATTAGGCCTTTTTATTGCAATGCCTGATGTTATGACAAAAAAATTCCGATTTTTTTTATTTTTTATTTTTATTTGATCATTTATATAGATATGGGTTGAATATTTTAATAGTGTGCATTGATAGGCTCAAACATGTAATGTGTTAAAAAGTGACTTGCAGGCTTACAACTTGAAGTAGATGACTACAATTAAGAAAATGATTAGCTGATCCTCATGCTCTTCTTACAATTAGTCATTGTGAACAACCAGGGATTTTTCTGTCTATTTTGGGAATGGGTCCGGGTCCCTTCGAATTGGGAAAATGTGTCTTTACAGACCAAAATTGAGAAAAAATCCCTGACAACATGCACTAATTGTAACTTTATACAATTGAAAGGCACAGGACTAAATTCAGGATCACATATTAGAATGGGGAGGTATCAGTTTTTAGACAACAATAACAGTAGTTAACGTCAGGGGCAATATATGTTAGGTAATCCCAGTCATACACTGGTAGTACAATGTCATTTTTATATAAGACTAAATGAGTTTATATGCATAACAGTTCCCTCTACATTTCTGGTTATTACTTGACAGAGGAAGGGATCTTTGTCCATGCTTACTATGCGCAGAAAAAAATAAAAAATAACAAGAGGTGGCATCAGAGATGCTGTGTCTCGTTTTCGGTGGCTTACCGCCGGTGGCTACTGCCAATTGGTGTGCATCAGTATCGGTAGACTAATTAATAGGTAAAATCGGTTAATATTTGTTCAAGTTATCGCGCTAACGGCCTCAAAATCGCGAAAAATTCACAAATGACTAATTAAGGGCCATAACTCAAATTTTATCGGGCCAGGCTGGTTTTCGAACTCGTCCAGGATATTATTGGAGGACACTTATATACCAAATTTTAGTTGAATAGGATGACGTTTGTTGAAGTTATCGCGCTAACGAGCTCAAAATTCGTACAAAATGACTACTTAAAGACCATAACGCTATCAAATTTTATCGGACCAGGCCGGTTTTCGAACTCGTCAGATATTCTTGGGAGACACCTATATCCCAAATTTCAATTGAATCAGATAACGTTTGTTGTAGTTGTTGCGCTAACGAGCCTAAAATCAGTGAAAAATGGGCCATAACTCTGTAATAAATGTGCGGACGAACCCGTTTTTTGTCTGCAGCTTGCGTGCATGGATATGTACTCACACACCAAAAAAAAAATTAATCCGTCAATAAACGGTTGAGTTATAAGCAAAACACGCCGCCCGCCCGCCGTCCCTCATCAAACTATAAGTCGAGTTTTGGAAAAAAACTCGACAAAAAATAAAACCCTCCCTCCCTCATTGAAAAAAAAATTGTCCGAGAACCAAAACACTTTTTTTTGGCCTAATATGATAAATTATAACAGTATGTAATCTTAGAAATTACACCAATAAAATAATTCCCATATTCACTCAAATTGTGTCGATACATGTATCCTATATTTATTCATTCCTTAACCCTTTCATGACAGGAGCTGGTGCTAAAATTCAACAACATACAACAATGTTTATTGAGTTCACCACATTGTGCCTTTAAACATATAAATAATAGACGACTAATGTCAGAATAGCACTCGGATATATAATGCTTATCTATTATTTAGGCCACTGTCCTAATAAATAGCATTGCAAATAACAAAGTCACAGAATTGAAGGGTTAATTTGACATGCATGATCTGTATAAAATTGCTACACTTTCTGCTGAAATATTAGTAGATTGTGTATGTGTTATGCTGTAGTACAGCTGTACTTTATGGAATTTGAATTGGGAGAAATGCTAACCAACTATTATGCAGTTTCTGCAACTCTGGATGACTGAACAAAAGTAACTGGTCTCTTCCTTTCAATATATCATAAAACATGTTTGTTTCACCATGTCTGGAACAATTGATTTCAAGAGATTGCACACATCTACCTATATACACTAGAGCTATTAAATGTATATAGCCAATCTACTGGTAAAACAATGGAGAGGCACATGTTAATTCATGTAGCTGAAGTGCTTCTGTTAGTAGAAACATAGTATAGAACAGAAGGGACAATTGATGCGCAGTAGCAATAAATGCAAATGTAACTACAAGTTACTTGACGTCACGTATGAGTATTTAACCATCTTTACATACCGCAGCAACACTTGATTAACCGTCATAATTTTTCAATCCATTTACTGCATACAATAATGCAACTGTTATATTCCTTTACATGGTTTTCATGTAATGAGAATACTAAACAGTTCATTTTTGTCACGTACATGTACGTTACGGTTAAACTCATAAGGTGTATTGGGTCATATTAAGAAATTGATGCACTATTCTTGGACGTAGTATGTTTATTTATAGTTTTGACTACTCAAACAATATAAAATGAGATAAAACTATGGCCTAGAGTATATTATCAACTATTTTTTCACAACACTAATTTAGAATTACGATTTTCACAAATATTTGAGACTTTTTGCCCCCTGCGTCCCACATGCATAAAAAGAAATATATTGGCATACTGGAATAAAATTTAATTTTCCAAATTTTCTTCACAAATTTAAAAAAATCACAATCTTAGGAAAAATTCAAATTTTTACCCTTCTGGTTGACATTTTTTGAGAATCACCCTACTACAAGAAAGAGTAAAATCTGAGATGGCTCCCATCTACAGGTCACCCTGAAGATCTATATGAAGTTTTGTGATGATCGGAGGATGGAGGTGGACTTTGGGTGCGCAGAAGGATTTAGTCATACAAAGAGTAAAATCTAAGATGGCTGTTGGCAGCAATGTTTTTCGTCGAAAAATTTTCAAATTCGATTAGGCCAAAACAAAATGAATGCGTGTTTTCCCGTAACCCGACCGACCGTCCTCAAAACCTCCCGACCAAAGTAATTTTATTGGTTTTAAATAAAAAAAATCAATCTATAAACCGACCGACCGCGCTGATAACCAACTATGTACACGTGGTTCCATTTTATCTGATTCACCTCGCGAGATAAATTATCTTTGATATATTTATATATTTTTCGCAAAGCCACATTCGTCACTCTTCAAACAGAAAGTCAAATTACGACCGGACGCAATACCGGAAGATTACAGGTTATCGTTCCCGTTCGCTGACCGGAAGCACGCGTTTGCATTTTAGCTGGCAACAGCTTTTTTGCTCAAATACACTCAACAATACTCCATATAATATATGGAGTATTGACTCCATATAATATATGGAGTATTGTTGAGTGTATTTGAGCAAAAAAGCTGTAGCCAGCTGTGACTTATAAGACATGCACAGCAGGAAGCGACAGTGGCCAGGGAAATGAATGGCAACTACATGTACAATGTTATCACTAAAGTAAACATTGTACCCCGACTCTGATAGGAGAATTTCTTATCGGGCAGATATTTTTTTTAATACTGCTCCCTGGGGACACATAATTGTCATTCCCATTTTGTTGGCATCAAACTAGATATTTTATATCTACGATATATTTACTGTTTTGTTAATAATTAAACTTATTTCGTAAAAATATATATATTTTATATCTTGTTAGCATATATCAGTTTTATCAACAATTTGTTGGTTGCTCGGGTCATTGTATGGTGTTTGATGGTGGTTAGGCATGGCCCACACCAGACCATAAAAAAACAAAATGAAGAAATAAAATGAAAAGCCTACCGCCCGCCGCTATTTGTTTTGGGCTCGTTACGGGAAACACGCATTCATTTTGTTTTGGCCTTGGGTGCCACATTATTGATTTTTATAAATCGATAATCAGTCCTCAATAATCTACTAATCGAACCTAATGTTAATAACGTCTGGAAGTATTCTGTAATATGGCCTATTGTATGGGTGCGGGTCAACTGCTGTCGCTGGTTGTTTCAGGCATCAGCTGATGTAATTGTGTAACGGATGAAAAGTGTGTCATAAACCACTGGTACTAGTAGTGACTAATGAGCATAATGTATTCAATACCAACACAGTTCTCAGTGAGGTCATGGAAATAATATTTGTGAGTTCACAAGAACGAACGTAGCGATTAATTTCAGTGTTATGAATAGCCAGACTGCATATGCAAACAATATGAAAGTAGCAATGCACGACTGACCACCGATGGTTCCCCAAAAAAGGAATCTAATGTCAAGGAAACTAAGTTTCAGCATACTTCAAGAGCGTGGATAACAATCACAAAGGTGGGTCCCAGAACAAGTTTAATATTTGATAATAGTGAATTTCATTTACCATCACCACACCAATTTCAGGACGAATGCATTCAGCAACGAGGTCACCATACATGCAAGCACAAAGCTGCAATGCCGCCAATTTGTAGAATATACAACGAAGAGTAACCAAGTTGAATTAATATCAAATGAGCTGCCGACTGTTTGCAACTGTTTGTCAGAATCTCTTTGATACACGTTCAAAGGTTGTTAACCCCTCGGTTGTAGATTAAACTTAGTAAAACAATTTTAACAAACATGATATTCAATTATACCCAGCATTTCCAACATCCGAAATAACAAGATTAATCAATGACGGAAATGGTAATCGATTATCAGCTATATCAATGGTTCATCGATTATTCGATTAATTATGGCACCCATAAAAATTTGATAGCTCCCATCTAACATGCCTGTAAATTTTCAAAATGGATTCAAATTTGAAATCAAAGATGGCTGCTGGAGGCCATTTTTTTTTTTAATTTAAGAAATGAAAGTGTCGATTACATCAGCCTCAGGGCTTATATTTCGGCGAGAATCCAAATCTAGATTCTCGTAAATATTCTAGCAAATTACCCTGGATTCTCGTGAAAAAGTATGTATGGATTCTCGCAAAATCGGACGAGATATATGCCCTGGACAAGGTAGCTCAACTTGGGAAGGAGTTTAATTTTTGCTGAACAATGAATAGAATGATAAAAAAGAAGGAAAGCCAAATTAAAGTTAGTTAAAGGTCATGTATAAAAGTTGTATTATGTATTCAAACTTTTCACCCATATTTTATAACTAATTTCGGAAATACTGGTAATTGATGGCTCCAATTTAGAGGAACCCCCGAAGATCCACATTAAGTTTGGCAATGATCGGATGAGGAGTGTGGCCTGTTGTGCGTGCCAAAGGATTTAGTCATGCCAAGAGTAAAATCCAAAATGGCCAGTGGCAGCCATGTTTTTCCTAAGAATTTTGGGAAAAAAATTGATGGCTCCCCATCTGGAAGTCAAAATGAAGATCCATACAAAGTTTGGTGATGACCGGAGGAGGGTGGTCTGGACATTTCAAAAATATACATGAACCAGCCCTTGAAATTTTTCTTCTACGGCATTGCCTTTTGCCACAGCTAATTTTGAGGGATGGAATACAAACCTCCTTATTCTTTGTGTCTTTATTACTGATGATGTTCTGGAAAAAAAATTTGAAAAAAATGCTTCACTATAACACAAAGTTAAAAACACATACATCTATTCTGAGAAATAGTTCACTTCTAACTCTCTCCCACATCATACAATTCCTTGTCAGACAAGGCAGCAGGATAATTTGCAATACAGTTGTTTCCATCACATCCAACATAACACGTCATAATAGAGTTACTGTAATATCGTTTGGCGGATATCACTTTGTCTACTTGGAGTGCCAAGGACTATTTTTCCCCCCAAAAAAAGGTGCGTGAACCAGTGAAGGAACCAGCGATTTTTTGGGGACACCTGTTTTCGGGCAATGATATGCCTCAGGCATATCCTGAAGACCTGAGGCAGGGGGGGGATTTCGGAAGGAGCTGTCCCCCTGCTGATGGTAGGGGCTCCAGGGGCTCTTCCCCTGGAAAAATTTTGACAATCAATTGCATTGAGAGCTAATCTAGGGCTCTCCGAGTCAGTATTTTGAATTTTACTGAGGTCAATCCGATAAAGTTTCTAAATAACCAGGTTGATTTGATCAAATCGTCACTGTTCCTGTACTGTATTGTGTAATTTCACTTGAACTGATTTAAATACTGAAGTCTGAATGATAAGGCCTAAAAAAATAATACCTTTGTTTCCGCTAACGAGCTAAAAAAAATTAGGGTAGGTAGGTAGGCTTAACTTTTTTTTTCTTCAGGCCAACATTAAAAAGAGGTTTGTTTGTCCACTCCCGACCGACTCATTTTTACACCCCCCGACCGAAATATTTTTATTGCACTTCCCTAAAATTGTTTTTGTTTTTTTGTTTGTCAAAATCGGCTGACCCCAATCGGAACCCTCGGTACTTTCCGTCGATTCCTCGGAATGTAAATCGGAATCCTCGGTACAACCCGTTTCCTCTTAGCGGCAATCCTTTGCCGTCCGGAACATATTACTCCGTACTTTTTCTACATCCGGTACCGGCTCGTCGGAACTACTCCGTGTGCATAATCGAGTCGTTTACGTTACGGAATCGGCCCAAAATGAGCCAAATGATTCCGGCTGTCAAGGTCGTCTGCGACCGCAGAAAAGGTTCCCAAAATAGACAATGCGTCTGAAATCGGAGACAACATAGCCGCTCTTGAATAAGAGAAAGTTTCTCAGAAACTTGTGACACTTTGTGTGTCGGTAATAAAAAGAACATTATGTTCTAAGACTAAACAGCCATAGTCCAACAAATTAGACTCTTCGTGTTAAGATATATTTTAATATTTGGACATTTACAATTATCTTAACCCTGAAGGATTAAGACGTCCATAAACGTCCAAATATTAAAATTCCTCTCAGTCCAAAAGTCTAATTTGTTGGACTAAAACAGCCCGTGCAAACTTGCGTTTTAGTTCAAAATATAATCATTATCATGGGACATTTATTGAACGAAGTGTCCAGCGATGCGGAATGTGAGCCTTCCAGTCACGGTGTGGAATTGAGTTGAAGTTTCAGGGACCTAGATATCTTTACTTCTGAGTGTAAAGAACCCATTCAGATTGCTTTGGACTTAGAAAAAACACTCAAATTTGTGAAATTTACATTGACTGAGAGAGTGCCTGAAAGTGAAACAGCACAAAACAGGAAGGATCAGCGCACTAATGCTTTCGATATGCTTTTGGGAACATCAAAAGAAAAGGTTCTGCCCAAGTTTCTTCCAAAGGAAAACATGAATCTTAATGATAAATATATTATTATTAAAATTAATAAATTAAAAATGATTAAAACAATTATTGAGTTAAATTGTACTATTATTACTCACAACCTTTCTTTGAGAATATGTCACAAATATGCCATGGGGTGTCCACTTTATATTCCTCCCCCACCCTGTCCCAACCAATCCCACCGCGACGCCTACCCAGTTCTTGTTCAATTCTGGCTTGTATATAGCTTGAATTGAGAATATTTTGAAGGTTTCACGGCTGCAGCAGGCATGCTCCAACGCTGGTGACTGGAGACGACCATGTGTTCAATGAATAAAATCTGAGAGACACTATCAGGCCACCCCACACGCCTAAATGTAACTGCCCCTATCTTCTGACTAAAAATCCGGGATACATGCATCGATCATGCCATGTGTGCCCCGACCCTTGATATACATGTCAATTGAACAACAATCTTGGGGAGCTCATGTTGAATTTGCGTTTTATTCTTCGCAAGATAGTCTGGACATCTGCTGCCACTGTTGTGGGCATAACTGCACAAGGGACCCTGACATATTCAAGAGATATATACAAGGTGGTGCTGCCAGTGTGCAAGAAATGTGCAGAAATTCACAAGGAGATCCCAAGGAGGAGTCCAAGATAAAGTCCTAATGACAAGTTTCAGCAACATAACTAGTCAAATAAAGCATGCCGAATCATGATATTTGTGATATGTTTTATTATATGGGAAAATTATAACATGGTGTAAATATCAGGTCTAATGAAAAAAATAATAAAAATATTTACCTACCTACCGCTATTCTCAAAGTAATTGACCAGAAAAACGGGGTGATACCCCGGTCATGACCGCGGTGATACCGGTAATAAATGGTAGCGGCATCGAGACGGTCATGGCGGTGGAGTTACGGTATTGGGCGATAATGATACCGCGGTCTTTTAGCGGGCACCGCATTAATTTTGTTGAATACCGCAGTGATTTTCATGGAACTCTTGGAGGGGAGGTATTTACTCACACATACTTGTTCGCGTTAACAAGCGGTATCAGTACCGCGGTATTGGAGGATACCGCGGTATAGTACCGCCATATTAACGGGGTGACACCACGTTATTGGTGGTCAATTACTTTAAGTATAGCGGTACCTACCCACTTCCAAAATCTAGGGTCGGGAGTGGACAAACACAAATATTTTTAATAGTGGCCTCAGTATCTTTAAAAATAACTGTATAATACTTGAGTATAACCCAAACTATGCACTTCTTAGCCCCAATCAGGTGAACCCAGATGACAGAGGAACTAGAAACTCCAATTCAATCATACATATGCTTTAATATTTACATACCCCGCTGGACAAAACAAGTGTCCATTGGCATCGGCCGCGGTGTCAGAGTTTGTAACTGCAGTTGAGCACCGCGGCCGAACGGCAAGTACACCGTGGCCCAACAGCAACTACACTGCGGCCGAAAGGCAACTACACCGCAGCCGAACGGCATGTACACCGTGGTTAGATTTCTGGTTTGTATCATCTTTTTTCAGTTTAATGAACGTACACTGTGGCAACTACACCATGGCCGAACGGCAAGTACACCGCGGCCCAACTGTAGTTAGCCGGTGGAGCCGCGGTGTAGTTGCATTTCAGCCGCGGTGGCAACGCTAACTGCACCGCGGTTAGGTGGACACTTGTTTTGTCAAGCAGGGTATATACTAGTCTACATACTAAGATAGTCTTTGATAATCCTAATATTTCCTATATGGTCTGGCGACAACTGGAGTCAGTCCAGCACCACTACACTGTTCACATATTGGAGTGACCGTCTTGTACCGATCTCTTAAGGATGGCTTCACAACACCACCTTCTCCGCATTCAGTGAAGGATCTAGGTATTTTTTGGGGACACCTGTTTTTGGGCAATGATATGCCGAAGGCATAACCTGAAGGCCTGATCGGAGGAATGTTTGGGAAGGGTGACCCCCTTATGATGGTGGGGGTTCTTCCCCTGGAAAAATTTTGAAAATCCATTGCATTTAGAGCTAATCTAAGGCTCTTTGAGTTAGTATTTTGAATTTTACAGAGAGGTCAATTTTATCAAGTTTCTCAAGCATAACTTTGGAACTTTTTATATATGTATGGATTGGAAATGCTTATAAGTTATTGTCAGATATCTTTTGGTTCTATGGATTATGCTTATCGGAAGCCTTATCCTGCTTGAAATTAGACTTGCCATCATCACTCTAATTCATAAATAGGCTATTTTATAAAATTCAAGTGAGACACATACCGAACATAATATACTACATGTACATGTAATAGTAATACAGAAATCCTACATGTACATGTATAGTCCAGTGCATTTATGGTTTTACCCAGAACTAATTGCAACAGAATTTTTTTTTGCTGGAATTGGTACATATACCCTCCATAAACAACATACTAAAAATCGGCAAAAATCGGAAAAAGGGAAATTAGTGAATTTCGTGAAAAAAAATTGAGAAAATTTGGTCAAATCATCAATTTATGGGTTTTCATGAATGTATATAAAAAATTCAAATTTACAAGTCCTACAAATATCATGCCTATTTTGTCGACCACATTTTCCTGAATCCAGAACTGGAAACCATTCCCAGATTCCTTAAGTATTTTTCGAGTTGTGTGCCTTCAAAAACGCGAGTTTACCTGATTTCGGAGCCTTAATTTCGCAGAATGAGCCAAATGCCGTATTATATGGTTAATTATAACTAGAGCAAAATTAATTACTTTTACACTGTTTTAGTAATTTCCTCACTAGATAAAACACAAAATATGATTAATATATGCATCTATGAATAAGGAAAATAAAATATTCTCAAACAAAATGTGTGTTCCATTGTATTGACTTAGCCAAATTTGCCTTGACACAGAACTCGTGTGATGAAATGCCATATTTGAGGTCATGTAACTCAATAAATTAATATCCATATGCTCTGCTTTTCTCATAACATTTTGAGAATACTAGATTGAACAAATTGTGAAGGAATTTCCAAATACATTGGTGAAGAAAATAAAATTATGGTCCTATGAACTCTTAGTCTAGCCTCTTTTTCCGAAAATGCTATTGTGGGACGTTTTTGTCAATTTTAAAAGGATTTTAGGCATATTCAGAAAAATTAATGAAAGTTTATTGTGTAAGATTATGTGATCTGTCCTCTTAAATCATTTTTTTGTTGAGAAAATAGCATTTCAATGGTTATACCAATGAATGTCACTGGATTTCACTCATCATTGTGGAAACATACTCCAAATTTGAACGGCAGAAAAATGGGGTAGGGGAAAGCATATCAACAAAATCTTAAAAATTATGCATCTTGAAGCAGAAAACTTTATATTAACAGTTTCTGCTTACATTGTTCTTTCATACATAATTTCATATTTCCTTTGTTTATGTTTATTGACAGAGCTATAATATTTTTTGTCATAATTTGGAAGTGAAATGTCAAATTGGCTATTTTGAGATTGTTTTATACAACATAACCATACAATTCTAAATCAACGTCCGATCATGTATTAAGCAGTTTTATAATGCAACAGGAATGTACACAAACTGGAAGAAAACAACATTGTGTCTGAAATGGCTGTAATTTGGCGATAAGATTGCATTTTGTGATTTTTCCTACCCCTATACCAACGTTAAAATATGGAGTCAGTTTCCTGAAAAATGAAAGAAATCAAGTGAAATACTATGGCATAACCAATGTTAGGCTAATTTTTTATCACTAAATTGTTGTGGGAGGAAAGTTCAAATAATTTTACACATTAAAACACCCATTGTTTTTTGTTTTTATGGCCCAAAACCTTTTAGATTGGACAAAAATGCCTCAAACTGGCATCTTTGGAAACAAGCTAAAACTAAGTATTCAAAGGGCCATAAGTTGATTTTCTTAAATAATGTCCTGTTAATACCTTTACATTTTGTTCAATCCAACATACTTAAAAGGTTATAAGAAAAGCATGGCATATGGGTATTAAATTATTGAGTTACATGACCTCAAATATTGCATTTCATCACACACGTTCAGTGTCAGAGGCAAAATTGGCCAAGTCCATACAATGGAACACACATTTTGTTTGAGAATATAATCTTCTTCTTAATTATAGATACACATATTAATCATATTTTTGTGTTTAATCTAGTGAGGAAATTACTATAACACTGAAAAATCCCTTCAGTTCGCTCTAGTTTTTTAAATAATTAATCATAAATAAGGCATTTTGGCTCATTCTTCGAAATTGAGGCCCCGAAAATGGGCCGAAATCAGGTAAACTCGCGTTTTTGAAGGCACACAACTCGAAAAATACGTAATGAATCTGGGACTGGTTTTCAGTACTGGGTTCAGGAAATTGAGGTCGATACAATATACATACCATTTGTAGGATTTGTGAATTTGATTGTTTTTATATGCATCCATGAAAATCCATAAATTGATGATTTGACCAAATTTCCCAAAATTTATTTCACGAAATTCACCAATTTCCCTTTTTCCGATTTTTGCCGATTTTTAGTATGTTGTTTATGGAGGGTTTATGTACTTATTCCAGCAAAAAAAAATTCTGTTGCAATTAGTTCCGGGTGTGGCATTTTTTTCTCATAAATGCACTGGACTAGTAGTACAGAAACAATGTACATGTAGTACAGAAACAATGTACATGTATTAAGGTAGTAATGACTATATATGGTACTAATCTCTATGTTAATTTTTCATTTGGTATTATGAGATCCCACTTGATAACCAGGTTGATTTGATCAAATTGTTAATGTTCCTGTGCTGTAATTGATTGAAATACTGAAGTCTGAACGCTGAATGATAACATACCGTACCTGAACTCAAATTATTTGAAGTTTTCACAGATGAAAGCTAGATAAAGCCAAACATACTTTACAGTATGATTCCAACTGTTAAACTTAAATCTTTTTGTAAACTTAAATTTCTTATGTCAATATATATAAATATATAAATGTTTCGCATCTTGTTATGATATGAATTGGGACCTAAATTAAAAAAAATATATATTTATTAAATCAAATTTTTTTTTTTTTGCAATGGCAATAAAAAGTTTAGGGTCGGCGGTTTAAAATAGGGTCGGTCAGGTTAGCGGAAACAAACGTATTTTTTGTTTAGGCCTAACAAACTATTTGAAGTTTTCCCAGATCAAGCCAAACATACTTTACAGTATGATTCCAACTGTTCAACTTACATATTTTGGACAATTAAATGTCTTACATATGTCAATATATATAAATATATAAATGTTTTGTATCTTGTTATGAAATGAATATTATAAATAAAAAACTGCAGACTGGTGACCATGGGGATAGCCACAATAACTAAAGAAATAACATGTATACCTGTTTCTGGCTCTCTCCTAAGATTCTGGAGTTGACATTCTCCTTATTCTGATTCACCTGCTAAGGGAATAAAAACAATGCAAGAAATAAGTTTATTTTCTTCAAAAATTTACTTCATGATTGGGATATTATCAGACAGAAAACATTATAACATATACATACTAGTAATACATGTAAAATTGTTCTTGCAAAGAGATGAATATTTTTCAATCCAGTTACTAGTACTATTTTCTCCAAACCTACATACAATGTACATGTATGGTAATACATACCAAATAAGGAATTTACTATAGGATAGTATTGCGAGTTGCAAGTTGTAGACGCACCAAATTAGGGTATTACAACTGACGTATAATATGCGCGAATCTAAATCAGGAAAATGACGCAATATCATGACAGCTTAATGCTTATAAACAATTCACTGTGCTTTTTGCCCAAAACTAAACACTCGACCTTAATTTTCAAAGCGCGTTTGGTGAATATCGCATTCATATCATTATGTTACAGCCCTGGGAATTAAGGAAAATTTGCCTAGGCAATATTTTTGCCTAGGTGAAAGAAATCGGCCTAGGCAAAAACAGATTTTACCTAGGCAATTTTGCAACAATATTGCCATCTCAAATCAATATGATTCAATAATAACCTGAAATGCTTAGTTATTTTGGAGAACATTTCCAGGCCACTACTCATCATATATATATATATATATTATATACATTCCACAAATCATCTCCAAAACTAGTGCCCTTATGGGTAGCTAGTTAATGGCCCAGTGCCATGGAAACATTTTTAGGACAATATATGTAAAGAGTGATTTAAGGAAGTCAGTTTGGCTAAAGAGGTGCTATTTCTGATAGACACAAATCAATTTTAGTAACCCAATGAACTTGTTTTACCTAGGCAATATAATTTCCTAGGCAAACTGATTTTGCCTCTGCTTTTACCTAGGCATTGCCTATTGCCTAGGCTAATTCCCAGGGCTGTGTTATACTATTAGTATATTCTTGAGGAATTATTATAATTTGATACATGTAACTGTTATTTCTATATTAAAACCTACAACGAAGGCCGCCTATCCCTTTGAAATCATGAACGTTTAAATTTTTGTGTATAATCTGGTGAAGAACTTTATACTACATTGTAAATTATGTAAATAAAAATAAAAACCCTTATTTTTGCTCGCTATTTTTAATTATTGACCATAAAATATGGAATTTGGCCTATTCTGAGAAATTGAGGCTCAGAAATAGGATACTAAAAATCCCTTTTTTGACAATGAGGTAAAAAAAACTCGAAAAAATGCACAACAAATTTGGGAATTGTTTTCTGTTCTAGAACAAGGAAGTGAGGTCGAGAAAATAGACAAGACAATTGAAGGACTTTTGATTGATGAAATGACCAAATTTTTATTTCACGAAATTCATCAATTTCCCTTGTTTATGAAGTGTTTGTGTACTTATTCCAGCAAAAAAAAAGCATTTGTAAACAAGTGGTTCTTGTTGGATTCAGGGACGAAAAAAAAAAGATTCGGGGACGAAAAAAAAAACAAACAATTTTAACCCTTTACCCAACAAACCGGCCAAATAAAGCTTCAACAGCCTAAAATATCTTGGGTCTGTCTCAATAGAACCATACAAATATGGATATCATTGGAACCGGCTCCTTGACCACATTGTGATAGTTACAGTTATGCCCTGTGCCAATGCATTCTCTTATATGCGAGTCGACCATAGGTCGCCTCGCATATATAAGAGAATGCATTGGCCTAAAAAAAATCTTTTTTTAACACTTTTTACCATTTTTTCTTACATTCTTTAACAATTTTATAATTTTTAATGTGTTAAGCCAATGCATTCTCTTATATATGTGAGGCGACCTATGGTCGACTCGCATATATAAGAGAATGCATTGGCACAGGGCCGTTCTGTTGGGTAAAGGGTTAAAGCCTCTATATAAAAGTTTGTTTTTTTTTCTAAGTTAATCCATGGCTTGGTTACTGTGATTACTAATATATAAGTGAACGGAATCCTTTATTTTATACTCTATAAAATTTTGAGGAAAATGGGTTGACAAAGTTCTTAAATCATTAGATTTCGAGTGGGTAACTCCACCTACAGTTAATGACATTATTAAGGAACAGATAATAACTAAGACATACATTGTATATTCCCCGCATTATTTTTTTACCAGAGTAGAGATTCATTGCATGATCTACCATTAGGGGATTTCCATGCAAATCTCTGAGGAAAAAAGTGATATACGAAGCAGTTGTCTGGGAACTAAAGCAGCCATATTATTATTAAAAAGACACAGCATTTTATTTTAACTGGTGGCTGGGCTTGGAAAATTGTAAATTTTTTGCTGTAAAATTATCTTTGACAACTTTTTTCCGGAATGCACCAACCTTCTACTAGTAATGGAACAAATTGCAAGCCGACTCGCCAGATAAATATGTACTGTTTTCAATGACGTACGAAGCAGCAACCTCACTTCCAGTTTAATTTCCAGTGCCTATCTGGACACATGTTTATTCTAAACTCACTTAAAACCAGGATCAATAATACCTTTTTCACATTGTACATGTATATGACAACTAACACTTAAATGGTCACCGTCACCCCCTTTCGTTCAGTTGGGTACCCAGCTTTTTTTTATTTTCAGTTGGGTACCCAGCTTTATGAAATCTCACACAGAGCTTGATTTAATTAGTGATTGCCCTCAGTTGATTGCGAAATGAACCTGGTAAATTTGTGAATTCTTTTTTACATATGAATTATGATGTCTATTCGTCACGATGCTTGAAAATAATAGCAGAGAAGAATTGTATGCATATGACATAGGTACCGCAGATTGACTGCTCATAAAGCTGGGTACCCAACTGTAAATTTTATAAAAGCTGGGTACCCAACTGAAAGTTTTAAAAAGCTGGGCACCCAACTGAACGAAAGGGGGTGACAATGACCATTTCAGCACAACTAACTGTTATTCTATTTACTTTTGTAAGTATTCTTATAGTTATACTCCATATGTTCATATTTATTTGCATCCTCCTGAAATAACGGTTTGTTTTATGTCACTTAATTTTGCTGGTCAAAAAGAGGAAGAAAACATAGGTCACATAAACTGGTTACTATCTTTTTTTTAGAATGTATGGGCACTGATTTAACTTTAAAGTAATGGCTAAGTATGTAAGTCTAAGATTAAGAAATTTGGCCCATTTTGGGCCCTTCTTGCTCCAACAAGTTGAACAACTAATCCCAAACCTTACACTAAGTTACACTTAGTCTTAGACATCTTGTTTCAAAACCCAAACTTTAAAAATTTACAGACAAAATTTGGAATTTTTTTTGCTTTCATATATGCATGTACATCATACAATACATGTATCATGATGTAGGTATCTCGGCTCTGAAAAAAAATATATATATCTCAACAATCACATTAACTTTTCCAAAAATCTTGGAGGTTGAAAATTCAAAATTGGCCACTTGACCTCCTCCTTAAATGAAGACATTATCAGAGCATAATGTTATAACTATTTGTTTTTCTTTGTTTATGAATATGATATTATGATTAAAAGTTTGAAAGAAATTATTGCGGGAAAATTAAATACAAATAAATACAATGACAATGTAATGAATGTTGCAGAAAAAAATTAGCCTACTAAAATTAATTATTTTACCTCAACTTTTACCGACACGTTTTCCATTCTGTTTTCAATGTCTCTCATCAATTTATTCTGTGTGGACGGCATTTTAAAACAATTTTTGGTTAATAAAAAAACAAGAAAATGAGACAATAAAAGACACAACAGCAGTAAAAGGATTCAGCAAAGAAATGACCAAGAATTTGACAGGACGTTCATAAATTGGCGCGGTTTTCGGCCAGGGCCAATCAGAAGAAAGGACACCACGACAGGCCGTGTCCACTTTGCAATATGGTAGTTAGCTTGGAATACACTGCAGTTACCTGCGACTTGTGCCTTTAATCAACGTTTAGAAGCTTCAGTTATTGTATATATAGTAAAATTTTAAGAATTTAATGAGCATTAAGGAGAGACATTCAATCATTTAATTTTCGAATATCAACATCAAAGAGAAAAATCTCTTCATAAAAATTATTAGACTCGCCTGGTCGGTTTCCAGGAAGTGTTTATGGCGCAGTAATTTATAAGATTAAAACTTGTTATATTTGAAAAATTCTACCTTATTCAGCGATTACTTTTCTTCAATAATTCAGAAAATAATTGATGCTCCATTTTAAAGACATTAATCAATCCATATTGATTGAAGTAAAATAGCATAAATGCAATTCTTTGGAACTATTTTATATATTTCATCAACATCCGTTTCTGCGTGGCAGGGCTCAAATTGTTTAAACATGGCTGCCACTGATTGTATTAGAGTTATAGATAATGATAATGTCAGGCGTATTCATGCTAACAAGCCGTCTGGCAAGATACATAAAGGTATACTGTAGAGATGTGGATTTCACATATCTTTTAAGAATTTGCTGGTTAAATATATAAACAAAATAATGCCTATTTCCTATCAGTTTTCTGATAACTTTGTTTAAAGTTACACAAAACGTACCACCGATATAGCGTACTCACTTTAGCATTCTCTCTCCTTCTTCTTCTTCTTCTTCTTCCGATTAGAGTCCACCATCAACAGGCTGATGATTATGACTAATTTTATTTTGGCAATGACTGGCGATAATTTCTCTTCATAATAATGGTTTGTAATAATATAATTTAATTGATTTGAATTTGGAAGTCTGTGTCAGTGTGTGACTGAGTTATTCACTTATTAAGTTATTGTGACTACCCGGTATGTCATGTTACCGTTATTGTTAGTTCAATCATGAACGTAGTGCATACCCTTCTGCTGGAAGCAGCAATCTGCGAAAGCGGTCATGTTGACCTAATGTCATGTGTACTTCCAAGATCCAAATAATGGTATTATCCATCAGCAATATGCCTGTGGAATGACTTACATAACTATTACTGTACCAAAATAGTTAGTGAAATGCAACTCGCTAGAAGACCTGGAGGGGGGGCAGGGAAATTTCCAGGGCTGTTTTGATATGGGCGCCCAAACTCGAGAATCCCAAATGTCCCCAAATTCCTTGTGGACTGTATTGAGTCAACCTGAATTTTCCAAGGCAATTCAACAATATGCTATATGTAAATAAAAATTATCTCTGGATTTTTCCCTGGGGGAGGGGGGCGGGGGTAGCTGCACAGCCGAGCTTGAGGAAACAATCTTACATTTTACAATGAATCAATTGAATGCAGCAAATTGAGCAATGATTTTAAGTTTAACAATAACAAGACAACTTTTAATTGTAAATATCAATATCACAATAATTTTAATTAACATTTGGCTTTTAACAACTTCCTTACGCGCCGCATCATAATAGTGGCTAGTGCGATATTGTCCCAACAGAAATACAAAGTTCTCTGCTAGGACCTGCATTTTATCGTGAAGAAGAATAGTATTGGATGACTGGGCACTGCAGGTGTTATTTGCATGGAAAATGTAACTAAAAACAATGTTAATTTGAGACTATAGATACTTCACAGAATATGAGGGCTAAGCAGAATGAGGTACTCAGAGGACGAATTTGGTGATGCTAGCCTACTACTAGTATGCAAGATAGCATTAGTAAATTAATCCCCTGGCCAGTTTGGTGACCTCATTCTGCAAATGACAGACACACTATTTGCAGGCTTGTACCGGGTATATTATTTTTTTTTTTCTGCCTAAGCAGTAAGCACATTAGAATAGATTGTATTTAGGTCTAGGACTGTACATGTATTCCCATTTCGTTCATGGACCAGTCAAATTCGAGTTACTAGTATTTCCTTTGACTACTCTGTATATTAGACTGGGAATATCAAAAGACATAGATTTTAAAATTGTTGAAGATTAGCTTTACAAAATTTACGTACATGTATAGTGGAATCAACATCGGAAATCGTCTGATTGAGTGTGACTCCAAATAATCGGTAATCGGCTCGAGAAGCTCTTTCATTATCAGGTCATCGCTCTTATAATCACTGTATGAATTACTCTCAATTAATTGAGAAAATACAACTGATTATACAGTCATTGGCAAAACCAACGTGTTGGAACCAATTGTGTCTAATGTTATTAGTTACAATACAATAATATCTTATTTTATGACTTTAGTCATAGTAGGACATTGGCCGATTCTGCCTCCAAATATTCGGTATTTTAAATAAATAAAACTATATTTGTTATTGGCTCATTAGTAGAGGCTCTTATGTACTCCCGTGTGCACTTTGTGAAGAAATATAACGACTATGCCAATGACGTTGCTTGATATCTCAGGCACCAGAAAACAAATGTTAGACACCTTGGGGTCGCGACTGGGTGGATTTATGACGTCATCAAGATGGCCACCATACACAATTTCACAGTATGCACTTAGTCAGTTTGATTAATATCTACTAGGGGTGCCACGATTAATCGTATAATCGATGAACCGTTGATAAAGCCGATAATCGATTACCATTTCCGTCGTCGATTAATCTGCGTTATTTATTTCGGATGTTGGAAAATGTCGGTTATTGTTGAATACCCTGATTGTTTTTCACAGTTTAATATACAACTGAGGGGTTAACAACATTTGATCATGTATCAAAGAGATTCCGACAACTTGAGTACTACTAGTATATGTTGCAAACAGCCGGCAGTTCATTTGATGACATGGTTACTCTTCGAGTCATTGTATATTCTTCAAATTGCATGGCGCCATGATGGCGGCACTGCAGCTTTGAACTTACATGTATGCCGACATCGTTGTATATTTCTACAAGAAAGGCGGCACTACGTCTTTGAAATGGACTGACTGTCAGTGAACTGAATGCCCTCGCCCTTGAATCTCATTGGACCAAAGGGGAGTTGATTGACATTCTCTCGATATCAGGGAACCTACGGCATTTTAATCAGCGATATTCTCGGCGGTGTCATTTGCAGCAAGTATACTTTGTTTGTATAAGTATACTTAGATGTTACTAGTACAGGCTATCGCTTATAGTGTGGTGACTGCTAAATGAAATTAACTATTACCAAATACTTATTATTTTTAGTCCTGAAATTTGCGGGCAGGGGCCCACCTTTGTAATTGTTATACATGCTCTGGAAGTTCGCTGAAACTTATAGTTTCCGTAACATTAGATTCCTTTTTTTTAGGAACCACCGTCGGTCCGTCGTGCATTGCTACTTTTATATTGCTTGTATGTTTGGCTGTTAAATTAATCGCTACGTTTGTTCCAATGAACTCACAAATATTATAACCATGACATCGCCGAGAACTGTGCTTGTATTGAACACATTGTGCTCATTAGTCATTACCGGTGGTTTATGATGCACTTTATTAACACAAAAATTACATCAGCCGAAGCCTCAAACAAGCAGCGAAAGCAGTTAACCAGCATCCAGCTAATATGGCAATAGGCCATATTACGGAATACTTCTACTGATGTTATTATTATGTACGATTAATCGATTATAGTCGATTATTGACGACCGATTATCGATTATCAAAATAAATAATCGTGGCACCTCTAATATCTACTTGTAAATTTATTATAGAAATTTGATTATCTCACCACTGATGTGAAACTAGTACCCCATACTTCCATTTGACAGAAAAAGTGGCCACCAAAAACCAAGATGGCCGCCAAAATGGCGACCGAAATTCGGAAAATTTATGATTTTTCACACTTTCCTCTTGAATCATTAACCGATGTTTGAAATTTGTTCCGAATAAAGACCTAAATTTGAATAAATTCTAGTATCCAACCCTTTCTACAACATAATATGTCATATTTCGGATCTCATTCCTGCCAGCTATCTTTAAAATGTGAATTCAAAAATGTGCTATGAAAGTTAACCAAAATTCAATTATATGATTCTAGCCAAGAGTTGAACAGAAAATAACTGAATTTGAAGAAGATAATGTAAAAATGTTTTAAATATGTAAATTGCCATATAGTTACACTGAAAATAATGCATTTTCGTTTAAGATGGCGGCCAAGATGGCTGCCAAAATGGAGAAATCACCAAAATATGTCCAATTTTTTATTAATATCACTCATGTGTTGGGGAAAAGTAAATATATGTGAATACGTGCTACTTTTTCGCGGACATCCATGGACTTATGGAATGATTTGTAAATTTGGTGAACCATACAGCTGCTTATACCCGAGAGTTCAACAGAATTATGCCACGTAAATTAAGTCAAATCATCTTCATGGCAGCCACACAAATTTGCAGAATGGGCACTGAGTGAGGAAGAAAATTTAACACAGAAAATGAAAAATATTTCTACGGCAATGATAAAATTGCACCAAGCTTCCTTTTGAAAGAACAAGATTGATAAAAAAAACACAAGATGGCTGTCAAAATGGCGACCGAAATATAGAAATGTGTTGAATTGTTACACATGCCACTTACATCATTTTTGGTTATTTGTAAACTGTGGCGAGTAGGAATTGTCTTTGTTTTTATCAGTCATGACACCAAGTACTTTGGAAAACATATTATGCTGTAATTTGTGTCTAATTGTTGTCCATACTCCGAAAAATGCAAATTAAATAATTCGCTATGTAATTTCACAAATAAACTTGCTTCTCGAGGTTCTAGATTAACATTGGACATAAATAGGCATAATAAAACAAACAAAAGTGTACACAGTTTTAAATATCGTTAGTGTCATTCAATTACACTCGACATTGATCTATTTGACCCAAGATGGTCGCCAGAATGGCCGCCAAAACTCACAGTTATAAAATGTGACAAATGTTTATATTCTCAAACGGCATTTAGCAAAGGAGTTGGATATATTCGCCCAATCTAAATTAGATACTATCATGTTAAGGTATATTGTGACTATGTTTGACCAAACATAGTTTGTTTATAATCGAGAATATATCAGAATGGACTCTTAGAAACCTAACATGAAATTGCCCAATATAATTTAAACGATCCTGCCCGTTTCCTGGGAAGGAAGTCAAACCAGATATGTGCTGACTATCATTATAAGGGCATAACGAGTACTCGAACGCAAACGAATCCCTGCAGTCATAATACAGACAGAAATCCAACTTTATGGCTATATTATTTCGTTTGGGGCAGATCTGCTTTATTCGTTCCCTATTCTTGATGAATTGTTGACCACGTTGATTTCGCCCGGCCACAAACATTTAGAAGATTCAGGAAATATATCACACCTTGACTTCATCGAAGTCGAAGTTGCATTGCTAGCATACTGCCACCGGGAAATATAATTGCTCAACTTAGAAATACGCAGGCATTACATGTTAGTGCAAACATTATTTCGTATCTAATTATGAAACAGTTGTGTCTAATAAGATACAATAAGGGGATATTGCATTGTTCAGTTTCTTGTTTTTGGCATATCTGTGTTTCATCACCCGAAATTCGTTTGAATGGTTGAGACATTGTCACACTTCTCAAGACGTGAGTCAGCACATGTACCACTCTTGTTACTTCGTCCAATAGATGGTCACATTGATGGTAGCCTAACTACAACCAACTCACCCCAGCAACTACAGTTGAATTACAAACTCATCTCGCAAGCTAACAGAGCTCACCACAAAACTCTCCGACTGCATATCAGAGACTCCATATAGAATGTTTCTTTCGGTTGTGGAATGGAGACTCCATAATAGAGATTTAATAAATAAATGTCAATACGGCCGCTGACCTCATAGCAGATACATTGCATATTCACTTCGATGTAGTCTAACAGAACTGTGCACGTAACCGAGTTAATGCTTGTCAGTTTATTTTAGAATATGTCAAAACATCAGTATCGGGCAAAAATAGTCTAAGGTTTGTCATTCTCCATGTCGAGTCCAGCAAGTGAAAATAACGGCTCCTCAACTTCTTCCTGGTTGTCAACGAAACAATATCGTGAAATCAAAATGCCTATGCCTAGTGCCTGGATATTGAGTGATGAAATACCTCATCGAAACACCAGAAGCTCATCTTTGGTCCATGCCATATGATGGTGAATCGAACTAATGAATACAGTGACGGGTCATCAAGATCATTTAATGGAACTTTTATTAAGATTTCTTGCAAAACGTACACATGGGGACATTCATTAGCATTATACATCAACTGTTAGTTCACAGAAAGTAAAGATCTTCGAATCACAGAAACCCCGCAATCTCGAACGAAATCCTTTAATTGACCATCGAACAAATGTAGTTTATAGAATTTGCTGGCAAACCGTACAACCATAATAGTCGGATCCACAAGTAGGTCAATAACAAGCTTGGAATATAGATACTGCGCAAAAGTTGGAAGTAATAGATAACAATGTTATTCTTGAATTGAGAGAATATTGTGGATTGTTAGCTATTTGAAGAGTCCATAACTGAAATATACTTCAACTATTGCTCAGGAAGGTATAATATTACAACGTTTAACGACCTGAGTTTTCTGCAGACCTGATTTCATTGTAGTGGGATATCAAATGTTCCTGTATAAAACATCTGGAAAGAATACTACAAACTTGCCACCCAATAATAATACATGTACCTCAACATGTCGGTGAGTTGAATTGCCTCTACAGCCAAGTCGAACTGTGCATTGGTGCGAAAATTATTATCAATTTTATCTGGAACATTGCCGATAGCCGATACAATTACAGAAATGCAGGCATTTAAAGAAAATTTGGTGTGAATATGTTTCTTGTATGACATTTTGACGAGACCGCATAATGCAAGCATGAAAGAACTTCGATAACACATGTGACAAATATGACATAAGTGCATAAGTTCTGCACAGGAAGATGGGAATCATACACTGAACGAACTTGTAGTATATGCGATATCCAGAAAACTATCTCTGTGGAACTCAAATACACATGTATACCAATTGAACTCATTATATGAGGCTATCTTCCTATCCTAGCTCGATCAAAATCAGCCACGCTTTCGCAAATCTTGGGTCTGGAGTCAGTGAGTTGACCTATGAGCTGTCCAGAGCTCCACAACAGTTTCTGTTTTGGTACGAACCTGGACATAATTTATCTCTAGTCGCTATATATCGCATGTAATAAGCAGAGGTCTGGTAGAAATCCGCCGATGCAATTATTCGCGGAAGACAGATAGAGCTCACATCTGAACGCTCTCGTTTGGTAGTCTGCGACAAAGCAATTACTGTCATATAATCCCCTGATGCACACACAATATGAACTAGATGTTATACAAGGACGAGCAATTGTAAAAAAAATTCAGTTTCACAAAAGTATACCCTGTGTTTTCGTACATGTATATTAATAAGAACGAATCACACAAATATTAGCTCCTATTCTTATATTTGGACTTAGTATACACTAATTATTAAGCTTGTTAACATGGAAGATGTCTGTAATGTCAACGCATTATATGCCGCTACTGTTTTTGGGTACTGCATTGTGTGATGTCCATTCAATTAATTTCCGTGAGCAGCTGAATTTCGGTAGAATTGACTTAGTATGATGGCATTACATGAGCAATACAGGAGTCAAGTGAAAAATTCTTAGCCAAACCCCATAAGGGGGGCGATATCAAGGGGAAGTAATTAAAGTATTGCTCAATACCGACAGCCTTATTCTTGAGGTAGGGATTTTTCTCCAGTCGAGTCACCCAAATCAGGACATTTCCGCTGTACATGTAATGATGGATGTAATCAGCATATATTCAGATTTGGATATTTTCAAATAGGTCAACATCAGATGAATTTATCTACTTTTCATGGTTTCTGTTTCCATTCTCATGAAATCTCGGATATAAGCGGCTACTGTTCGCAAAATATTCATATTGTATCAGATTGTATCAGCATTCCTGGCACTTTTGTCAACAGGGGAACAAATGTGTTTACCAGTAGTCACTGAAACCCACATTAGGAGCGTTATCAATGAAAACTAGCAAATTTGGATGATTTCTCCATTTTGGTAACCATCTGAGTCACCATCCTGAATTTAGATTCATGCGGATAATAATATCTTAATCTAACATATCATGGTTGTCGAATGATTAGATAGTATAATTCATTCAAAATAAGGTTGCTAGTAGCCACCGATTTTAAACCGCTAGGAATAATTTAAGAGGCGAGTGTGAAAAATCATCAATTATTAGAATTTCGGTCGCCGTTTTGGGAGCCATCTTGGATTTTGAGGTCCAAATTGCACCGTCAAGAGGAAGTGTGATCCAATGGTATTATTGGTCGCGAAACATAATCATTTCACTATCTAAATTTTCCTCCCAGTCTCAATGCCAACTCTGAAATTGTTCATGGTTGCCATTTTGATGATTTCATCTCATTTTCGTCGTTTCATTCTCTCGAATTCTTGAGTATAAACAGCCATTGTTCACAAACTATTCATATTGTTTCATATCTCCATGTTATTACGCCAACACGGAGCAAATATATTCACCTATATTAACTAAATCGCACATTAGGAGTGATATCAAAGAAAATTTGACAAATTTTAGTGATTTATCAATTTTGGCAACCATTTTGGTCGCCATCTTGAATACAGATGCACTTTTTTGGTTGTAATTATATGGCAATCTATATGTTTAAACCTGTTGCAAATGTTTGTCATCAAAATCAGCCATTTTCTGGGTAACACTTGGCTTGAATTACAAAATCGATATTTGGTAAAATTTCATAGCATATTTATGAATTCACATTTTGACGACATTTTGTAGGAATAAGACCCAAACTATGACATATTATCATGTCCAAATGGTTAGGTGTTCAAATATATTTAAAATTAAGTTGCCATTAGCCACAGATTTCAAACAACCGTGAATGTTTTAAGAGAATGTGTGAAAATTCACCATTTTCCCGAACTTCGGTCGCTATTATCGCGGCCATCTTGGTTAAATGTGGTAAATTTTTCTGTCAAAGTGAAGCCTGTTATCATAGTATCACAACAGTAGAGAAATATTATATTTCCTACCATAAATTCACTACTATCTATTAATCAAACTGATTCAGTGCCTACTCTGAAATGTTGGATGGCGGCCATCTTGATGACGTCATAAAACCACCCAGTCGCGACCCCCAGGTGTCTAACATTTGTTTTCTGGTGCCCCAGATATCAAGCAACATCATGAGCATAGTGGCTATATTTCTTCACAAAATGCACACGGGAGCCAAAAAATGGACATAAGAGCCTCTACTACATCATGAAACAGTACTCTCAATTGCTTGTGATAATGGAACTAATTCCTTCAGTTACAATTATAAATTGCAATGATCCCATATCTAGTTAGATAACAACTGCTACATGTACATGTAACTACTGGTAATTTTGTCAAATCTTCGTTTCAAGACCATAATAACTTTGTTGTTCCCTTATTTGATTATTTCACTTATAAATTATAGGACATGGGACTGTTGCAGCCACATCATCTATACCATGCAGATATCAAACTGTTGTCACTGACAATTCAGATAGGAGGGGATTCGGATCTCAATCAAGGCGATTCAATCAATTTGAAAATATGGTAAGTTCAGATATAAAATGTGTCAAACATTTGCATATTAATATTCTGCAATTGTTCTGCAATAATACCGTATTAATTATACCCCCACTTTCGAAGAAAATAGGGGGTATACTGGATTGACTGCGTCTGTCCGTCACACTTTCTCCCTCCGTGTGTCCGACCTCATCACTCGAACAACTATGAACCGATTTCAATAATTTTTTGTATGCAATCTCCTTAGGACCGCCTCTCCCCATGATGCTAATTGCGGTGCGGTCCGACTTTCTTTTTTTAAGTTACGCCTTACTTTTCGACTTATTTTGACTTAGAAAATTCTGTCCGACTTAATAACTTTAACAAATATGAACTGATTTCAATAATTCTTGGTATACATGCTTCTCACAACACACTCTCTACATGATGCGGCTCAGGGTTGGCTCGGACTGTTTTTCCTAACATTACACTTCATTTTCGACTTATTTTGACTTCTTTTTTTTTTTTGTGGATTTGGGATTTTTTTTGTGTGGATGCTATCAAGTTAGGAAACACTCGACAAAAGCCATCTTAGATGTTAAGGTTGCGTTTCATTTTCTACCCTTTTTTTGGGTTTCTGCAATCATTCGAACAAATATGAACCAATTTGAATATTTTTTTCTGTACAAGCTTCTTGTGACACCATATCGATATTATTAATCCAAATTTTCTTTAAAGTTAAAAATCTTTTTCGTTGGGTTTACGGATAATGCGGGTTGAATTTGCCACGGTGGGGGTATGCTAGCACGCGAGTGCACACCTCTTGTTTAATCAGTGAAGCACTGGTTGTTAAATATTTCTGTTTTGACTTCACTGCCACATTAGTTCCAATGATTTCTGCCTGAGCTATACTGGGAGCCCTTTCTATTTATAAAATTGATTCTAAAGATTATTTCCTTGAATTTTCTTGCCGATTTTGGAGCAACAAATTTGTAAATACTTCAATATTTAACACATTTACGTTGAACGTAAATGAAACAAAAGCAATAGATTATACTGAAAAATAGACTAACGTAATTCAGTGTTGATATACATATTTGACACAGTGATCAGAAATTTCAATGGTACTGCGTTGATTCCCAAGGCAGCCTATTTAATTTGAACATGGTCCTCAGTCATTTACTCTTTGCATGAATATTCCTTCATCACACCCTGTAACCACCATTTACTTTTAACTACATTTGTATGAGACTACTCGTCCAGGGGACAACTATAACCTTTAGCTACATTTGTATGTATGTTTACCACATGGTCACATTGCTCCCTCAATGTGTTCTGTATTTCATTGACGTTGTAAACAGCTGATGACCTTGTTAAAAGGGACAATTATTTTGAGAATATGTGTACTCAGTATGTACAGACTACCTTTGTTTCCCTTTGAGATTCTGTGTTCTACCGGTATCCTTTTTGTTAATATAGACTGAGAATCCTGGGCCTGGTGGTTACTTAGGCTTCAGCACAGTGGACAATCAAAGCACATCTTTCTCCAAAAAGGGAACTGGAGGATTTGCATCCAAGGTTTGTGCAACCTGAATAAATTTATATCTACATGCAGGGTCCACAATGGGCAGAAAATTATTTTTGTCATTTCTGAATTTCTTTTGTCATTTTTCAGAAAATTTTGCCAAATTAATAAAACCTAAACATAGGACCATTCACCTGGACCATTGAAAAAAAAGAACCCAAAACAATAAAAACTAATAAATTAAAAAAACTGATAATTTAGAGATGAGAAAGTTGCACCAATGAGGACCAAAAGACTGTAACAATAGGCCAAGTCGGTATGGTACATACCGGTACCAACACATGAGAAACTTATTTGACTTTTGTGTCATAGTGAAAACACAAAGCAGTAAAGTATTGTCAATTGTTTAACCCTTTGAGTGCCAGGTCCGATTTTTTTATCAACCCATATACCATGTGCCAATGCATTCTCTTATATATGCGAGTCGACCATAGGTCGCCTCGCATATATAAGAGAATGCATTGGCCTAACAATTTTTTTTTTTTTTTTTTTTTTTTTTACAATTTTAATATATTTTATTATATTCTTTAACAGACTTATTGTGTAGGTTTAGGGCCGATAATATCGGCCCCTGGCACTCAAAGGGTTAAGAGAGGACGACTTAATGGTGGCAAATCATCATTGTTTACATAAGTTATTAAGCATATGTCACTTCTGGTAAACAGCTATCCAAACACAGCAACTACATGTACTGATTAACTATTAATGAACATAAGTGTTTTATTGAGATCTGTAGATACTCTGAGAGGTGATTGCTGACAATAGACTTCAAAGTTTTTGGACAAATGAAATTTTCTTTTGTCATTTTCAAAATAATTGGGAGCACTTGGCTGTACTTAGTACATGGGTTCCAAGAGAGAGTCATGTGAATTAGACCTACTGGCAGTGGGTTCGATAAAGGATTGGTAATGAATGCATGTCAGGCATGGTCCTTATGAATGGTCACTATCTTTACCATGAGTTATAATATTAATAGCAAAAGATGATTAAAGGGGGGCATAACTTAATTACATCATCGCTCTTAGCATGGGCATCACCCTACATGTGTACATATGAATTTCTTGTGACTAGTTTTGAATACCATTACCAGACAATAATAACTTCTGTTTAAACTAATTATTCAGCCAGAATATACATTAGATGATTAATTTTGTTGTTGCAATTCAATTTATTTAATTGATGTATTTGGACTACTCAGAGTTGCAGTCTGAGCCTCTGAAGCTGGCGTAGTTTGTCCTGGTCTCACTCCATGTATATGTATTGTGCTAGTTTCAACCACACAGATATTATTTTAAATACTTCAAAATCACTTCGAGCATTTGTAGAATGAGTTTTTTCAAAGATATACCATTGAAAGTCTTCATTTCTAAGTAATGTATACATGTAAGAAAAATTGCCAGGGTATAAATCTGAAGAATTGCCCGATATTGAGTTGAATGATGATAGGCACCAAAGATGAGCAGGTTTGTCATTGGAAAAATTCAAATTGTTCCTTATTTGAAATATTAGTATGCAGTTGTCCGGCCTCAAATGTCAAAAAAAGTGGTTATGGATGTAATGGGGCAATTGGCCTGTATCTATTCTGTGTGCACATGTATGGCATTCGTCGACGACCAAAAATAAATTTGCATACATGTAATATATTATAACTACCATTTTCTAGAACTGGAGAGAATAGAAAAATGTTGATATACAACTAGAGTGTGTCATTTGCAGAATGGGGTCACCAGAGCACAGCACAGCAGGCTAGCATCACTAAATTCACCCTCTGTGGACCTCATTCTGCTTAGGCCTCATCAATGCATATCGATGTTTAACTACATGTGTTATATCATTTTGCCTTCGAAACGAACATGGCCATTCTGAAGTAATGGAAAAATCATATATTTTGATTGAATTGTAACATGGCTTAAAGGTGTTGTACATACATGTATATCTTAGAACAGCTCCCGTCATGAAAGGGTTAAACTAGAGTACAATTTACTTTATTCATTTCAGAGTAATCGTCAAGTAAGATATGATGGATCTAGTGCTCCAGGTCCTGGGATCTACGCTCTTCCAAGTTTGCTGACAACTAAGAAAGATTTTAACAGAAGTGGAACAACAAGCACATTTGCCACACCTATAGCGCAGAGAGTTGATAAACCATCAGATCAGCCCGCTCCAAATCAGTATGAGGTATTTATATGATACCAGTTTGATGTTATACTGTGTATTAAATTTCAGCTATATCTTACATGTATTATATTATACATAAAAAATATATATATAAGGAATATGTGCAACATGACCTTTCACTCACGACATTGCTGTCTTGGCGATATATCAACAAAAACTCTTGCCTCGAAATTGGGTCTCTTCTACTTTAGCATTTTGAATAGTTTAAACGAATAAATTAATACATACAAGTGGAATAAAATAGAGCCTTGCGAAAAATCATACTTCTAACTCATTTAGATAACACACATCTCAAAACACACTATGCTATTTATCGTATATATATATATATAATGCTTAAGACCTTGCAAAGTCAATATCACATTTCCACGGTGGGGAATCACGTGGTTTTGAGGTTGGTGAGTTCCACGCGTTCAAAATGGCTGACCAGTGCTCATGCTCAAAAACATGACACAAAACATAGCATTTTGACTGTTAGGAGCATAGGCTAGTTTATTTTTAAAACAAGTTGATACCGTATTTGTTCGAAAATACTCAGTAGTTTTATATAACTTTCTGACCAAAGTTGCCAGTTCGAGGTTCGAGCCCATACATCTGGGAGAATCCTTCGACTGACAACTTTGGTCAGAATGTTAGAGCAAACAAATGTTAATTCGGAGACAAATGATGTATCTAATTGTTCGAAAAATAGTATAGCATATGCTCGTACATGTAGCTGCCCAAATGCTATCTAATATATCATTATCCTAGTTTGTTACATTTTTCCTCATTTCTGATCATGTTTGCAATCACTCGGCCATTTTGAATAGGTGATACTTATCAACTCGAAACCACGTGATATTCGACATCGTGATATATCAGGCCAAAATTTTTCAGAAACGTGCACGCATGGTATTTAATTATTTTTTATATTTATGTGGCACATGCCAACGAAGCATACCACTTCTGCATCAGCAATGTCTGGGTTTAACCCTTTTATGGTGGGAGCTGCATATATAAGAGAATGCACTGGCTTACAAGATCAAGGTAAATATTGTTAGGCCAATGCATTCTGTTACATATGTGAGATGCTCTATTGGCGACTCACATATATAAGAGAATGCATTGGCACAGGGTTTTCGCAAAAAATCAGGAATCTAAATCTTGAAAGGGTTAATAACAAAATTAGTTTCATCTGCCAGCGTCCATTATTACCACAACAGATGGAAGCCTTGAAATAGCGTGTCTGTCATTTGCAGAATGAGGTCCCCAGAGGGTGAATTTAGTGATGCTACCCCACATAGCGGGCTAGCATTACCAAATTCACCCTCTGGGTGTAAGCAGAATGAGGTCCCCAGAGGGTGAATTTGGTGATGCTAGCCCGCTATGCGGGGTAGCATCACTAAATTAACCCTCTGGGGACCTCATTCTGCAAATGACAGGCACACTATTTCAAGGCTTGAACAGATGGCCATAAAAGTTAGTTGCAAGGCTCAAAATAATTATTTTTTGACTGACTGTCAAAATGACAGGCACCAAATGGATGGTGTTGGTCATTTCAAAATGGTGCCTGCCAAATTTTCAGATGTACTGTACGAGACAGTATTCAAATTTCCAATCGACTCATTATTTGTCAATGATGCGCACATTTTAGTGAGCGTCCAATTGCCATCTAGGAAAAACCCATGTCATTTTTGTTTTCAAAAGTTCAAAAACTTACATTGATTAATAAATACACATGCAATTCAACATAATTATATTCACTATGAATTGATCTGAAATTAAAAAAGAACTATTTGGCCAGAAGTGGCTCCTTGGACAGATACAGATTGTTTAAAGAATTGCATTGAACAAAATGACTGACAGATACAGAAGTGCACTGGACATAAGCTATTTTTCGTCGGACAATGACCTTGACTGGCCACTTATTTTGAGCCTTGGTTAGTTGATAGATTCCATGTGTTAATTTCTACAAAAATTACCCAATCAAGTATCATTTTCACATTGTACTGAGTTCTCAGGCACAATACAACACATGTTTAGTTACCAATTACAGTACTATAATGTATCGGAAATTTAAATATGGGGAAACGGCTCTGCGATCTCGATTGCATAAAAAAGGTACCAAATTATTTCGTAAAATTTTTCCCGACAATTGCAAATAAAAGGGAGCATTGGGTTTCAGGATCATGCATACATGCCTGATTAATTGGAAGTTGACTTTGCATGGCCTAGAAAAGGGAGGTGACTTTAAGAAGTCCTTCCTATTCAAACCAATAGGAATTAATTTTGTAGGTTCAAATATAAGCCAGTGCATTCTCTTATATAATCGAGGTTCCATGTGGGATACTCGCATTCATATATAAAAGAATGCAGTGGCATGGGATCTATAATGCTGCACTAGCACAACTCCCGTCATGAAAGCTTTAAAATTTTATTTTTTGTTCAGGTTATGAAATATCAATATGGTAAAACAAACAATGTGTCCGCTGATGCTGCTTTCAAATCTCAGACAAGAAGAGAGGTTATTGATGTGAAGCACTCAACAAGCATGCCAGCACCTTGTAAGTTATCATAACTAGCATGTTAGCCCCTTGTAAGTTATCATAACTAGCGTGCCAGCACCTTGTAAGTTATCATAACTAGCATGCCAGCACCTTGTAAGTTATCATAACTAGCGTGCCAGCACCTTGTAAGTTATCATAACTAGCATGCCAGCACCTTGTAAGTTATCATAACTAGCATGCCAGCACCTTGTAAGTTATCATAACTAGCGTGCCAGCACCTTGTAAGTTATCATAACTAGCATGCCAGCCCCTTGTAAGTTATCATAACTAGCGTGCCAGCACCTTGTAAGTTATCATAACTAGCGTGCCAGCACCTTGTAAGTTATCGTAACAAGCATGCCAGCACCTTGTAAGTTATCATAACTAGCATGTTAGCCCCTTGTAAGTTATCATAACTAGCGTGCCAGCACCTTGTAAGTTATCGTAACAAGCATGCCAGCACCTTGTAAGTTATCATAACTAGCATGCCAGCACCTTGTAAGTTATCATAACTAGTATGCCAGCACCTTGTAAGTTATCATAACTAGCGTGGCAGCACCTTGTAAGTTATCATAACTAGCATGCCAGCACCTTGTAAGTTATCATAACTAGCGTGCCAGCACCTTGTAAGTTATCATAACTAGCATGCCAGCACCTTGTAAGTTATCATAACTAGCGTGCCAGCACCTTGTAAGTTATCATAACTAGCATGCCAGCACCTTGTAAGTTATCATAACTAGCATGCCAGCACCTTGTAAGTTATCGTAACGAGCATACCAGCACCTTGTAAGTTATCATAACTAGCATGCCAGCACCTTGTAAGTTATCGTAACGAGCATACCAGCACCTTGTAAGTTATCATAACTAGCATGCCAGCACCTTGTAAGTTATCATAACTAGCATGCCAGCACCTTGTAAGTTATCATAACTAGCATGCCAGCACCTTGTAAGTTATCGTAACGAGCATACCAGCACCGTATCATAATGAGCATACCAGCACCTTGTAAGTTATCATAACTAGCATGCCAGCACCTTGTAAGTTATCATAACTAGCATGCCAGCACCTTGTAAGTTATCATAACTAGCATGCCAGCACCTTGTAAGTTATTATAACTAGCATGCCAGCACCTTGTAAGTTATCATAACTAGCATGCCAGCACCTTGTAAGTTATCATAACTAGCATACCAGCACCTTGTAAGTTATCATAACTAGCATGCCAGCACCTTGTAAGTTATCATAACTAGCATACCAGCACCTTGTAAGTTATCATAACTAGCATGCCAGCACCTTGTAAGTTATCGTAACGAGCATACCAGCACCGTATCATAATGAGCATACCAGCACCTTGTAAGTTATCATAACTAGCATGCCAGCACCTTGTAAGTTATCATAACTAGCATGCCAGCACCTTGTAAGTTATCATAACTAGCATGCCAGCACCTTGTAAGTTATCATAACTAGCATGCCAGCACCTTGTAAGTTATCATAACTAGCATGCCAGCACCTTGTAAGTTATCATAACTAGCATGCCAGCACCTTGTAAGTTATCATAACTAGCATGCCAGCACCTTGTAAGTTATCATAACTAGCATTCCAGCACCTTGTAAGTTATCGTAACGAGCATACCAGCATCGTATCATAATGAGCATACCAGCACCTTGTAAGTTATCATAACTAGCATGCCAGCACCTTGTAAGTTATCGTAACGAGCATACCAGCACCGTATCATAATGAGCATACCAGCACCTTGTAAGTTATCGTAACGAGCATGCCAGCACCTTGTAAGTTATCATAACTAGCATACCAGCACCTTGTAAGTTATTATAACTAGCGTACCAGCACCTTGTAAGTTATCATAACTAGCATACCAGCACCTTGTAAGTTATCATAACTAGCGTGCCAGCACCTTGTAAGTTATCATAACTAGCGTGGCAGCACCTTGTAAGTTATCAAAACTAGCATGCCAGCACCTTGTAAGTTATCATAACTAGCATGCCAGCACCTTGTAAGTTATCATAACTAGCGTGCCAGCACCTTGTAAGCTATCATAACTAGCATGCCAGCACCTTGTAAGTTATCATAACTAGCATGTTAGCCCCTTGTAAGTTATCATAACTAGCATGCCAGCACCTTGTAAGTTATCATAACTAGCATGCCAGCACCGTATCATAATGAGCATACCAGCACCTTGTAAGTTATCGTAACGAGCATGCCAGCACCTTGTAAGTTATCATGACTAGCATGCCAGCACCTTGTAAGTTATCGTAACGAGCATACCAGCACCGTATCATAATGAGCATACCAGCACCTTGTAAGTTATCGTAACGAGCATGCCAGCACCTTGTAAGTTATCATAACTAGCATGCCAGCACCTTGTAAGTTATCGTAACGAGCATACCAGCACCGTATCATAATGAGCATACCAGCACCTTGTAAGTTATCGTAACGAGCATGCCAGCACCTTGTAAGTTATCATAACTAGCATACCAGCACCTTGTAAGTTATCATAACTAGCATGCCAGCACCTTGTAAGTTATCATAACTAGCATGCCAGCACCTTGTAAGTTATCATAACTAGCATGCCAGCACCTTGTAAGTTATCATAACTAGCGTGCCAGCACCTTGTAAGTTATCATAACTAGCATGCCAGCACCTTGTAAGTTATCATAACTAGCATGCCAGCACCTTGTAAGTTATCATAACTAGCATGCCAGCACCTTGTAAGTTATCATAACTAGTATGCCAGCACCTTGTAAGTTATCGTAACGAGCATACCAGCACCGTATCATAATGAGCATACCAGCACCTTGTAAGTTATCGTAACGAGCATACCAGCACCTTGTAAGTTATCATAACTAGCATGCCAGCACCTTGTAAGTTATCATAACTAGCATGCCAGCACCTTGTAAGTTATCATAACTAGAATGCCAGCACCTTGTAAGTTATCATAACTAGCATGCCAGCACCTTGTAAGTTATCATAACTAGCATGCCAGCACCTTGTAAGTTATCGTAACGAGCATACCAGCACCGTATCATAATGAGCATACCAGCACCTTGTAAGTTATCGTAACGAGCATGCCAGCACCTTGTAAGTTATCATAACTAGCATGCCAGCACCTTGTAAGTTATCATAACTAGCATGCCAGCACCTTGTAAGTTATCATAACTAGCATGCCAGCACCTTGTAAGTTATCGTAACGAGCATACCAGCACCGTATCATAATGAGCATACCAGCACCTTGTAAGTTATCGTAACGAGCATGCCAGCACCTTGTAAGTTATCATAACTAGCATGCCAGCACCTTGTAAGTTATCATAACTAGCATGCCAGCACCTTGTAAGTTATCGTAACGAGCATACCAGCACCTTGTAAGTTATCATAACTAGCATGCCAGCACCTTGTAAGTTATCATAACTAGCATGCCAGTACCTTGTAAGTTATCATAACTAGAATGCCAGCACCTTGTAAGTTATCATAACTAGCATGCCAGCACCTTGTAAGTTATCATAACTAGCATGCCAGCACCTTGTAAGTTATCGTAACGAGCATACCAGCACCGTATCATAATGAGCATACCAGCACCTTGTAAGTTATCGTAACGAGCATGCCAGCACCGTGTAAGTTATCATAACTAGCATGCCAGGACCTTGTAAGTTATCATAACTAGCATGCCAGCACCTTGTAAGTTATCATAACTAGCATGCCAGCACCTTGTAAGTTATCGTAACGAGCATACCAGCACCGTATCATAATGAGCATACCAGCACCTTGTAAGTTATCGTAACGAGCATGCCAGCACCTTGTAAGTTATCGTAACGAGCATGCCAGCACCTTGTAAGTTATCATAATGAGCATACCAGCACCTTGTAAGTTATCGTAACGAGCATGCCAGCACCTTGTAAGTTATCATAACTAGCATACCAGCACCTTGTAAGTTATCATAACTAGCATGCCAGCACCTTGTAAGTTATCATAACTAGAATGCCAGCACCTTGTAAGTTATCATAACTAGCGTGCCAGCACCTTGTAAGTTATCATAACTAGCGTGGCAGCACCTTGTAAGTTATCATAACTAGCATGCCAGCACCTTGTAAGTTATCATAACTAGCATACCAGCACCTTGTATGTTATCATAACTAGCATGCCAGCACCTTGTAAGTTATCATAACTAGAATGCCAGCACCTTGTAAGTTATCATAACTAGCGTGCCAGCACCTTGTAAGTTATCATAACTAGCGTGGCAGCACCTTGTAAGTTATCATAACTAGCATGCCAGCACCTTGTAAGTTATCATAACTAGCATGCCAGCGCCGTGTAAGTTATCATAACTAGAATGCCAGCACCTTGTAAGTTATTATAACTAGCGTGCCAGCACCTTGTAAGTTATCATAACTAGCATGCCAGCACCTTGTAAGTTATCATAACTAGCGTGCCAGCACCTTGTAAGTTATCATAACTAGCATGCCAGCACCTTGTAAGTTATCATAACTAGCGTGGCAGCACCTTGTAAGTTATCATAACTAGCATGCCATCACCTTGTAAGTTATCATAACTAGAATGCCAGCACCTTGTAAGTTATCATAAATAGCATGTTAGCCCCTTGTAAGTTATCATAACTAGCATGTTAGCCCCTTGTAAGTTATCATAACTAGCATGCCAGCACCTTGTACGTTATCATAACTAGCATGTTAGCCCCTTGTAAGTTATCATAACTAGCATGTTAGCCCCTTGTAAGTTATCATAACTAGCATGCCAGCACCTTGTAAGTTATGATAACTAGCATGTTAGCCCCTTGTGAGTTATCATAACTAGCATGCCATCACCTTGTAAGTTATCATAAATAGAATGCCAGCCCCTTGTAAGTTATCATAAATAGCATGCCAGCACCTTGTAAGTTATCATAACTAGCATGCCAGCACCTTGTAAGTTATCATAACTAGCATGTTAGCCCCTTGTAAGTTATCATAAATAGCATGTTAGCCCCTTGTAAGTTATCATAAATAGAATGCCAGCACCTTGTAAGTTATCATAAATAGCATGCCAGCACCTTGTAAGTTATCATAACTAGAATGCCAGCACCTTGTAAGTTATCATAACTAGAATGCCAGCACCTTGTAAGTTATCATAAATAGCATGTTAGCCCCTTGTAAGTTATCATAACTAGCATGCCAGCACCTTGTAAGTTATCATAACTAGAATGCCAGCACCTTGTAAGTTATCATAAATAGCATGCCAGCACCTTGTAAGTTATCATAAATAGCATGTTAGCCCCTTGTAAGTTATCATAACTAGAATGCCAGCACCTTGTAAGTTATCATAACTAGAATGCCAGCACCTTGTAAGTTATCATAAATAGCATGTTAGCCCCTTGTAAGTTATCATAACTAGCACGCCAGCACCTTGTAAGTTATCATAAATAGCATGCCAGCACCTTGTAAGTTATCATAACTAGAATGCCAGCACCTTGTAAGTTATCATAAATAGCATGTTAGCCCCTTGTAAGTTATCATAACTAGCATGTTAGCCCCTTGTAAGTTATCGTAACTAGCATGCCATCACCTTGTAAGTTATCATAAATAGCATGCCAGCACCTTGTAAGTTATCATAACTAGAATGCCAGCACCTTGTAAGTTATCATAAATAGAATGCCAGCACCTTGTAAGTTATCATAACTAGAATGCCAGCACCTTGTAAGTTATCATAACTAGCATGCCAGCACCTTGTAAGTTATGATAACTAGCATGCCATCACCTTGTAAGTTATCATAACTAGAATGCCAGCACCTTGTAAGTTATCATAAATAGCATGTTAGCCCCTTGTAAGTTATCATAACTAGAATGCCAGCACCTTGTAAGTTATCATAACTAGAATGCCAGCACCTTGTAAGTTATCATAAATAGCATGTTAGCCCCTTGTAAGTTATCATAACTAGCATGCCAGCACCTTGTAAGTTATCATAAATAGCATGCCAGCACCTTGTAAGTTATCATAACTAGCATGCCAGCACCTTGTAAGTTTTCATAAATAGCATGCCAGCACCTTGTAAGTTATCATAACTAGCATGCCAGCACCTTGTAAGTTATCATAAATAGCATGTTAGCCCCTTGTAAGTTATCATAACTAGCATACCAGCACCTTGTAAGTTATCATAAATAGCATGCCAGCCCCTTGTAAGTTATCATAACTAGCATGCCAGCACCTTGTAAGTTATCATAAATAGCATGCCAGCACCTTGTAAGTTATCATAACTAGCATACCAGCACCTTGTAAGTTATCATAAATAGCATGCCAGCACCTTGTAAGTTATCATAAATAGCATACCAGCACCTTGTAAGTTATCATAACTAGCGTGCCAGCACCTTGTAAGTTATCATAAATAGCATGCCAGCACCTTGTAAGTTATCATAACTAGAATGCCAGCACCTTGTAAGTTATCATAAATAGCATGTTAGCCCCTTGTAAGTTATCATAACTAGCATGCCAGCACCTTGTAAGTTATCATAAATAGCATGCCATGAGGTACCTAGAGGGTGAATTTGGTTATACTAGACAGCTGTGCATGATAGCATCACTAAATTCACCATCTGGGGACCTCATTCTGTAAATGACAGACACACTAATTGGAGGCTTGCTCCTCCTGAGTTTGGAAACCTTTATTGTGCAAAACTTGTTTATGTATATGTACAGATATTTAAGTCACTTTTCTGCATCTTGTGTTCGGGCATATGCGACTCTGCCCTTTGAGTGACCGCGATGACCTTGGCATATTGATGGACCTAATACTGATTGCATTCACTTTATTAATACTCACCGCTAATAGAGCAATCATCTTTATAACTAGTTGCACGCATCATTTCTACTGGGTGCTGAGGGGTATTTCGCTTCATATTCTGTTTCTCTAATGGAAACTACACACACCTTGATTATAAATCTTGATTCTGACTGAGGCAATATCGTATACACCGTTTATCACATATCGTTTCTACCTACTTCATTATCTTCTCCCTTCTATCACACTTCCCTCTTTCTCATCACTGCACTTGCCCAACTATCTTCCCAACATCTATGAGAGAACGGATCTGTAGTTAAATTCCCATGTCTTTACCATTTAAAGAGCTGTCAACATTGACACTTGGGGTAACATTTCCTGAGGAAAGGATTTTTATAAAAACCATAGGCTTATGGCTTCTTATCCCATCCTCATTTGAACACTTCAATCTGAGTCAATGTCTCCCATAGCAGATGAGGCCATGCAGAATGAGGTCCCCAGTAGGCTTGCCGCGATTTTGGGAATAATCGAACAATCGTCAGTGGTGCCGATTAATCGATTTTCATTTTGAAAATCGACTTTTTTAGTTCAAATAACAATGCATATTATACAACAACACAAGAACGCTGGCATACAGCGTATTTGCAAAGAACTTATCTCAACTTAAGAGGCAATATTTTGCATCGTATTTACAGCTCTAATCTAACCCAGAAACCCACCCACTCAAACATTTGTGACAATGTAACTTTCAGTTGCGGCGTCTTTTGAGGTCAGGCCGACAGAGTAATCTAGTTCCGTCTTGGTTTCACGTCATGGCGGATTTTCTTTTAATGTGCCGACGCATATGTATACTCCGCGGCATGCGTGATAGCAGATGTTCAGCGGTCACGTGCTATTCCGCTTTTGAGAGATTCCCGACTTTGAATTAAGGCACGATCCCGAACTTCAAATTTAATTAATGCACGATCCCAAATTCGCGAACAGTCTCATGAAGCACGTGGCCCGACGAGAGTTGGTAGTATTTTTCCGATTTTTTTCGTTCAATTTGTTTAATCAAAATGATTTCTGAATCTGCTTAGTGCTTACATAAAGTTCATAAACTACGAGTAATTATTTTGTTTTTATTGTTTAATAGAGGCATTTGAATTTATATGGGAGCAAATTCTCAGAACTAATGCCCTTCATTTCCGACGTGCGGGAGTTATACTTACCATCTTACACTTACCAGATGCACCTCTTAATAGTCTCTTTTTTGGCATCTATTTACTACAAATTAAATCTCTATTTGAGATTTAATTTCATGGGTAGAAAAATCGATTAATCGTCGATTATAGCCACCGATTAATCGATTTTGAAAATCCAAAATCGCGGCAAGCCTAGTCCCCAGAGGGTAAATTTAGTGATGCTAGCCTGCTATGCTGGATAGGGTCACTAAATTCACCCTCTGGGGACCTCATTCTGCAAATGACTGACACACTAAACTCAGGCTTGTGTCAGATTATCATATCTTATATCAGATCAGATCTGAATGAAATTTGGTACAGACGTTAAGTTATCATGACTTTTCAAAAGAGGGGCAAATAATATAATTGATTTCCATTCTCTAGTTATCATTCTTTTGTTTATATGGTTATCCTATCTGAATGAAAATTGGTATTGAGCTTCGCCAATATGACTGCTTTCAAAAGAGTATGCAAATAACATTTCAGTTTCCATTCTAGAGGTATCCGTCTTTGTATAATTTAACTTTTGGTTTTGTCCTCCCAATGTTTGGAGAAGCTAAACTAAAAAAGAAAAAGAAACTGTGAAGAAATTTCTGATGCAAAGTTTAAAAAAAGAGTTTAGTAGTGCTAGCCTGCTTTGTGGGGTAGCGTCACTAAATTCACCCCCCGGGGACCTCATTCTGCAAATGTCCAGCACCATATTCATATAGGCTTACACATGTGTGCCTGGAGTCCTGTAAGTGTACATGTGTTTATAAGGGTGGTCACATTTTCCTCGATCCAAATTCCATGTAATAAATTAAGCATTTTATTCTCTATATTGGATATGTCAGTTGAATGCTATATAATAAATTAAGAAGGAAATGAATATCTTGCAATAAAATTTTATTTGGCGTATTAAGATACCATACACTACTATGTTGATGTTGCAACAGTTCCATTGTCTCCTTATTTAGAATACCAATCGCCATTTTACTACAGGCATAGCAAACAATTCTTATTGCTTGTGACATAATTATCCCTATTAGGAGAACATACTACTAGTTAAATAAAATGTAGAATCTCTTTGAAAGAACAATTCCATTCTTTATATTCGTCATGTCTTATCATTCCACAATTTGTACATTAATTGTATTTTTAACAGACATTGGGTAGCTCGATGAGATAACTTTATTGATGTTTGATTGGTTATAAACATATACAGTGTGCATGCGCTGGTATAGAATCCTGGAAAGTTAATTTAATTTAAAAAACTCTCCAGGTCTGGAAAAGTTATGGGAAAAAAGGTACCTTTTTAGCTCAACTTGACAAAATCAAGTTTGAGATATTGCAATGGGTTGGCATCCGTCGACCATCCATCTGTCAACAATTTTTTTTGGAATACCCTGCTGGCCACATTCCTCATTTCAGCTCCTCACTAAACTTCAGATGGATCTCCGGGGTGACCTAGATGGGAGCCATCAATTTTTACCAAAATTCATTGAAAAACATGGCCGCCAGCAGCCATCTTTGATTTAAATTTGAATCCATCGGTACACCCTACAGCCCGTATTTATCAGACTTTCAATGAAAAGCATGGCGACCATCTTGGATTTACTCTTTGCATGACTAAATCCTTTGGCGCACACTACAGGCCACATCGCTTATTTGATCATCACCAAACCTTTTTTATGAAAAACATGGCCGATGACAGCCATGTTGTATTTTACTCTTTGCATGACTAAATCCTTTGGCACGCCCTACAGATCACATCCCTTGTGGCTTGATCGATCATCACCAAACTTCTTATGAATCTTCAGGGTGGCCTCAGATGGGAGCCATTGATTTTCCCCGAAATTCATTGGAAAACATAGCCGCCAGCAGCCAACTTGGATTTTAAATTTGAATCCATTGGCACACCCTGCAGTATGCATTTATCTGAAAAATATTTTTAAACTTTACGTGTTTAGGATCATCTCTAGATGGGAGCTATCAAATTTTTTCGAATATATTGAAAAACATGGCTGCTGGCAACCATTTTGGATTTTAATTTTTGCATGACTAAATCCTTTGGCACACCCGACAGACCACATCCTTCATACGATCATCACCAAACTTCATATGGATCTTCTGCCTGACCACCAGATGGGAGCCATCAAAATTTTCCAAAATCATGGCCACCAGCAGCCATCTTGGATTTTACTCTTTTCATGACTAAATCCTTTGGCCCACCCTACATACAACATCCCTGATGCGATTGTCACCAACATTCATATGATTCTTCGGCGTGACAGCTAGATAGGAGCTATCCCATTTTTCCAAAATTCATTAAAAAAAATGGCCGCCAGCAGCCATCTTGGATTTCACATAAGAATCCATCGGCACACCTTGCAGCCCACATTTATGGGTGAATTGTTGAAATGAAAATGGATTTATTTTCACAATACAAGCCCTTTACTGAAAATATTTGACTTTCCTTCTCCTTTATCATTCTATTGACTGCTCAGAATAAAATTAACGCCTATCCAATTTGAGCTACAGTGTCATTGACACTTTCATTTAACCTCACTGGAAAGGTTCTGGAAAATTCCACACCTCAGATGCTTGTCTGAAAAGTGATGGAATTTCAAAATAATCCTTGAATTACTCTTGAAGTTGAAGCTTATGGGTAAAATTCATGTTTTGACAATATCACTGGACTCTTCTGTGAGATAAGACTAATTTAACTAATACTGAAGTCAATTTGTGAAGAGTGATTAACTCTTTAACCCTTTCAGTGCCAAGTCCGATTTTTGTATCAACCCATATTTCCTTGATCATTTTTATGGGTTGATACAAAAATCGGACTTGGCACTGAAAGGGTTAAGTTCTGTAGTGCATTTAACCCTTCCATGACTGGAGCTTCCAGAAATTTGCGACAAGCCTGTGCCAATACATTCTCTTACATATGCGAGTCTCCCATAGGGAGCCTCGCATATATAAGAGAATGCATTGGCCCAACAATATTAACCTTGACCTTGTAAGCCAGTGCATTCTCTTATATATTCAAGGCTCCCTATGGGAGACTCATATATCTAAGAGTATGCATTGGCACAGGATCTTTAATGCTGCACCAGCGCAGCTCCCATCATGAAAGGGTTAACTAAAATTCACCCTTGTAATGACTGGAAATGTTATTGAATTCATTTGTAGGAGGTCTTGGAAAATTTTCAAAATAACTCATACATGTAACTGAATATCTTGGAAAATGATTGAAAAGATCATGGAATTTTATCATTGGATATGCGTATGAACCCTGAATTATAGCGTATTATCATGATGCATGGTTTTAAATTATCTGTTGATACTCCAGTCAGACAATGCGGGCAGGGCCTGGGAGAAAATTGAGGAGGTGCAGCCTGGGAGCTGTGAATATTAATTAAACACATTGAGTACAATGATCTCTATTGAATATGTGTGTGTTTCTTCTTCCTCTTAGATGCCTAAACACAATTTCACATATCAAGTTTTATAATACAGATTCATATTTTTTTTGTTTTCCAGGGCAGTACAATGTCAAAGATGACATATTACATGAAAGTGTAAAAGTTCATACAAGCAGCTTCAAATCAAAATCAACGAGGAAAATGCAATCAAGTCCCATTGACGTATGTACCATTTAGTTATTCATGAATTTTAGCTACATTGGAACTCGGAAAAATAACTTCAATTAGATTTTTGTCAGTTGTAATTGTCTTTCCATTCAAACATCCTTGTATTTACATACAGTTGTTCAAAATAAGCATTTAATTTTGCATCTGTAGCTATAGAAGGTGCAGTCATGCTTCAAAATATGAAGAAAACTTGGCTAAACCTGCTGGACATTTGCAGAATGTGGTCCTCAGAAGGCAGCCCTGTCAATTCAGATTGTTTGGCTTCAGCAATCTGCTAAGGCAACCATTGCCATGGGGGCAGTTTGCTTCAACAAATGGCTTCGGCATTGCTGTTTGTCATAGCCAATCATGAGGGCTGCAGAGGGTTAATTTAGTGACACTACCCCACGCACAGCAGGCTAGCATCACTAAACTGACTCACTAAGCATCCCGTCTGACACGCCCGAACAGCCTTATGTAGTTCGGAAAATTTAAGCGATCTGGGAGAGGACTTACAAAAAAGCCACAATAGGCTTGTTGTCTCATCCCTTTCCAATCACCCATACTCATCCATTTATAGCATTTTTGTAAAATATTCATCTTGTTTTGTATTGGGAATAAATATTGTTTAGACCAAACTGACTCACTGGAGACCTCATTCTGCTTAGGCCTCATATTCACTAGAGGTATCTTCATTATCAAATTAACAAGTTATTTAGTTTTTTTTTTTAGTTTAGTTTCTCCATATGCACAAATGAATAATCAAGGTGCCCAATGGGTGCACTTCACCATCTTCACAATCTGGGAACTTACATCTATATGTAGGTCTCCCATAACAGATGAGGCCGTGCTGAATGAGGTCCCAGAGGATGAATTTGGTGATGCTTAGCCCACTGTGCGGGATAGCGTATCTAAACTCACCCTCTAGGGAACTCATTCTGCAAATGTCCAGCACAATATTTTGAGACCTGAATCATTAGCTTTCTGTTTAGGCCTAAACAAAATTACCTTTGTTTCTGCTAATGGATTTGGAACAAATTAGGGTTGGTAGGCAGGAAACACTTTATTTTATCACATAATTAGCCCCTATATCTGGCCTCATTATTTTAGTACCGGTAAGATATATGTGTATTATCAGTATGCATAGTCGCCGCAGTGACTTAAGAGCTTAGCACAATGATATTGATGATAATGGCACTCAATGCCGGAAATTTATTATTATGTTAATTAGAATATACTTATGAAATTCGATTTGTGTTGGGTTATTTAGTGTTGACTAAGATAAACATGGGTGATAAGGGTATTTGAACAATTTTGTCTGTCTTAAAAAAAAACTATCCCTCTGTTAAATGATGAATCAGTGAATATATAGAGCAAATCACAAACATCTTCCAACCTTAAACCTTAAGCTTTCCGATGAATGGCAACAAGCCATATTTCCGACTAAATCCCAGAAAATTACCCATAATTATGGTGTGGTTAAGGCGTTGATTATTTAAAGCATTACTGTACTAAGCATATGTCACGTTTCTTTTTGGTGTGTTTTTTTTAAATAAAGATAAAGATATAAAGTAAGTTTGCTAATGATACTTTCTTGTCAATTTACAGAATCCTGGCCCAGGAACGTATAACCTTGACAGTCCAGCAGAATCAGAAACCAACCTTGTGAACAGATTAGTATTTCCGTAAGTTAATAGCATTCAGATGACTGCATTGTGTTGGTCCGTTAGTTTGATCCATTGCGCTGACACAATCTGTTTTCTGCATAAACCGTTCACATGGTTCTGTTATAATGTAGAGTTTCCAATTGCAGCAATGCAGCTAATAATTTTGATATTGGAATACATGTACATGCAATATTGCAAATCAATATATCTGTTTAAATGAATTCCACGATCATGTTAAACCTGTCAAATCGCAACAACTAAAACTTTATTGACAAAATACAAGTCGAATATTTCCTTTGCTTCACAGACAGTCTTCATCTTTTATCATTTGAAAACAAGAAATGACGCATGTGCTCAATTACCATATAAGGTATGCATTACAGCTTGCTCATCACTGTACAGTTTCATGGCAACATGCAGGTGTGTTATATTGGTGGTATAAAATATTATCGTTTAAGTCAAGTAACAATGGTTACGGCTTGCGTTATGTTGAAAATAGAATCTCTCCATTGTTTGCGTTAACATATACAATGTATGGGCTCATCACAGCCGTCTGAACCTTAAGTGTTGTCTGTATTCCAATTTCAACACAACACATGCATCGTGCTCAACAGATTCATCTCAAGACTCCTTCAGCATGACATTTTTAACATATTAACCCTTCCATGACTGGAAGTCACTGGCCTTTTGCAAAAACCCTGTGCCAATGTATTCTATGGGAGCCTCGCATATATAAGAGAATACATGGGCTTTACAAAATGTACCATGACCTTGTAAGCCAATGCATTCTCTTATAATCGAATAAGAGAATACACTGGCACATTATCTTTAATGCTGCACCAGCGCAGCTCCCATCATGAAATGGTTAATTCCTGAATGGATTTTCCCATTTAACCCTTTACCCAACAAACCGGCCAAAACCGGCCAAGTAAAGCTTCAACAGCCTAAAATATCTTGGGTCTGTCTCAATATGACCATACAAATATGGATATCATTGAAACCGGCTCCTTGACCACATTGTGATAGTTACAGTTAGCCCTGTGCCAATGCATTCTCTTATATATGCGAGTCGACCATAGGTCGCCTCGCATATATAAGAGAATGCATTGGCCTTAAAAAAATCTTTTTTTAACACTTTACCATTTTTTCTTACATTCTTTAACAATTTTATAATTTTTAATGTGTTAAGCCAATGCATTCTCTTATATATGCGAGGCGACCTATGGTCGACTCGCATATATAAGAGAATGCATTGGCACAGGGGCGTTCTGTTGGGTAAAGGGTTAACCCTTTCTATACTAAATACTCATTGATGAGTAGTTCCCTTAGGAAATGTTCAGATACTAAATTTAAAGTGATGTGAAATACTCCGGTAGGGAGATCAAATAGAAATTGAGAATAATCTTGCTCCAAGTAGTTAGTTGTTACGAATAGTAATCCATATTGACAATACACACCGTCATTCTTATATATTAATTAAATGCAATGACTCTCGATGGCGAAATCATTTGTGGTTAGATTGTCGCCGATAATTGCATCCTGAATCGAGATGTAAATATTTACAATTGGGCATAGTTCAGACAATGTTTTCTTTGAAATTTTTGGTGATATTAGGAGAATGCCTCATTCCCCATGTTGGCATAGCACCTGAGTACTAACTTATCAATTTCACGCACCCGAACAAGTCCATAATATGTCTTTAAAAAAAACAACCATTATTTTCTAAACATTTCCCACAAATGAATATGAATTCTTTTGCACTTGTGTTATCATTTTGTATGGCTGTTGTCTGCTCATACATCCCTAACATCCCTCCAAATGAATAATAGACCAATCCAATATGTACTTTTATAACTGAGTGGGAGAACCAATTTAGTATAGAAAGGGTTAATTATGTAGCATACATTGGAATGGTATTTTCTTCATTTGTACAGATGTTCAAATAAATTAACCATTTCATGGTGGGAGCTACTCTGGTGCACCATTAAAGATCCTGTGCCAGTGCATTGTATTATATATGCAAGTCTCCCATAGGGAGCCTCACATATATAAGACAATGCACTGGCTTTCAAGGACAAGGTAAATATTGTTAGACCAATGTATTCTCTTATATATGCGAGGCTCCCTATGGGAAACTTGCATATATAAGAGAATGCAGTGGCACAGAGTTAATGCAAAATTTCAGGAATTCCATTCATGGAAGGATTAGTTGTGTAGTATACATTCTTTTCCTCATTTGTACAGATGTTCAAATAAATTAAGTAAAATGTCAGGTGAAGAAACGTGCTATGGAAAATATGTTTACAGTCCATTGCATTACTAATTTTGGTGTCCAAAATAAACTGGTAAAAACCATTTATTTTCATGGCGAAGATCGGGAAACTTAGTCAAAGTGAACATGTCAACAGAGAATATTAAATTTTATATTATGTCAAAGAGAGGAACGCGTGGATCTTAGTCCTTGCTGGCAATATTCAAGCCTTGAAATAGTGTGTCTGTCATTTGCAGAATGAGGTCCCCAGAGGGTGAATTTAGTGATGCTACCCCGCATAGCGGGCTAGCATCACCAAATTCACCCTCTGGGGACCTCATTATGCTTACAACTCAGCAGAATGAGGTTCCCAGAGGGTGAATTTGGTGATGCTAGCCCGCTATGCGGGGTGGCATCACTAAATTACCCTCTGGGGACCTCATTCTGCAAATGACAGGCACACTATTTCAAGGCTTGGCAGTATCCCGACATTTCCCCACCTGAATTTTCCCCACCTTCACGAGTAGACATTTCCTCACCCGTACATTTACCAACCCAGATATGTACTCACCGCGGATCATAATAAGCAATATGTGAGAAGTTGTGTATGGAACCCACACACAATGCGAACATTAATGAATGTTTTGTCAGGTCAGTGAAGACAACTTAAGCAATGTCAACTCAAAGGATGTTTCAATTAGCGTATAGCGATATCAGTTGAAACAATGTTTTTGACAATCATGAAAGTATCATGGAAGTCATATGTAATAAAGCCTGCAAATAATTTGTCTGTCATTTGCAGAATGAGGTCCCCAGAGGGTGAATTTAGTGAATCTGCTAATTTGCAGAAGATAAAATGCATAATCAAGGTGACTAATGGGTGAACATCACCAACTTCAACTGGGGTACTTCAATCTGATCCTAGGTCTCTCATAGCAGTTAACGCCAAAGCAGATTGAGGTTCCCAGAGGGGAATTTGGTGATGCAAGCCAGTCATGTGGGATAGCGTAATTAAATTCACCCTCTGGGGACCTCATTCTGCAAATGACAAACACACTATTTGCAGGCTTGCAAGTAATAACTGTGGTGGTGATAAACTGCGTTGATGGCTATGCCTTATGAGAAAGTAAAAATGTTCGTTGTTAATCTATTCTTAATATGCTACAGATAAAGAGCATTTCGCTTGTAAACACATGTGCAAATCATTTTCCATTCAATGATGATTCCTGGAATTAAATTTTTTATTTCTAAAATACCACCAGTCATATAAAGCCACCTTATTTGGGGGACTTGTGGACAAGCGGCCTTTTATCAGCTTATAATTTTCTTATTATTTTTATGTCAACTTTAGTTATTGTTTTTTATTGCTTTCAGATATGGCTTGTGGAACAATCACTTTTGAATAGAGGTCATATTCGATTATGGGTTATCTGGTTCAATGACAAGCATCCCTTTTTGTTGACTCAGAATTGTTGTTTATTTTTGGTGTTTGGATGTTAACCCTTCCATGGCGGGAGCTGTGCTGGTGCAGCATTAAAGATCATGTGCCAGTAAATATTGTTAGGCCAATGCATTCTCTTATATATGTGAGGCTCACTATGGGAGACTCACATATATAACATAATGTATTGGCACAGGTTTTTCGCAAAATATCAGTCGTGGAAAGGTTAACTAAAGTTATAGTTACCTGATTGCTTTTGCTTTCATTTTTAGTATGTTGGTTAATCATCTGAAAATACATATTGAATTTTGGTCTGGTCCAATCATTTCTAACAGAAATATGCCCATTTTAGACTTTTCTGATTATTCTGGTGTCTAATCAATTAAAACTAGGCATATAGAATGACCCCAGTATGATGTTAAGGGGAAGAACCTTGTGAGGGAATTTTCCATTGCTGATTCCATGCTTTTTTGCAACCAGGAAGAAGTGGTCTCAGTAAAAATTTCAAAGACATTGGTGTATTTTAAATTATGTGTGATGTCACATTATGTGTGACGTCACACATACATATATGCCCCCCACCTACAAGTATACATGATCTCCTCAGTCTCCGTGCATTGTGCCAAACCGGGATGTTATTACATTTCCTATTTTCATTATGTAGCGACTACCGATCAACATCAATTTACTAACATGCACTTCGCTCTAGGGAAAGACAACTTCACCTTATGTTTGTGGCAGGGAGAAGTCACTTCGCCCTGAAAATCTGTTCTAGGATTGTCCCTATATTGAATCTATTTTCAAGTCTGCAAATAGTGTGTCTGTCATTTGCAGAATGAGGTCCCCAGATGGTGAATCTTGTGATGCTATCCCACAGAGCAGGCTAGCATCAACAAATTCACCCTCTGGGCACCTCATTCTGCTTAGGCCTCATCTTCTGGGAAGTAACTATGGTCTCAAATTAACATTGTTTTTATTTAGTTTTTCCCTTCTGTGAAGTTTCTTTTTCCGCTAATATGCAGAAGATAAAATTGAGGTTCACGTCACCAACTGTCTGGCAATATTTAACCATCAAACACTTACCTACCTTAACTGACATGAATATTTCATCTTCACCGTAAACTGTTGCAGACCCAGCCATCAGCATACAAAAATATTAAACCAAGCATCATCTGCCTTGTAGAATGTTCTGGGGACTTCTTATGATGCAATCCATTTCCGTATATATCCGCTAATTTGCAGATATCAAGATAAAATGCAGAGTTGAGGTTCCCAATGGGTGAACATCACCAACTTTAACTGGGGAAATTCAACCTGATCCTAGGTCTCTCATAGCAGTTGAGGCCTAAGCAGAATGAGGTTCCCAGAGGGTGAATTTGGTTATGCTAGCCTGCCATGTGGGATAGCGTCACTAATTCTGCCATGTGGGATAGCGTCATCTCATTCTGCAAATGACAGACACACTTTTTACAGGCTTGTCTATTTTTAACTTTCAGGAGGAAGCATTACCTATGTATATCAGCACCAGCCATGCCAATGCCACCGACTCCACCTCCACCAGGCCCTGGTAGCTACAATGTCATTGACTACGAGGGAGCACCAAAGCACTATATGAGTGGCTCTGCATTTGTCTCGACAACAAGCCGATGGACAGGGGGAGAGAACAAAAGAAACATTGACATCCCTGGCCCTGGTGAGTTTTAGTTGTCTTCAACTTAACTCTTTTTATGTCCGCTCATATTGATATATTTCTTGTGAAATTTTTTGTGAGGCTGACATGATTTGAGATACTCGTGCAGAAAATAAATAAATTTCAAAAATCGAAGTTTAATAAATCTGAGCTTTGAAGGGTTGGTTCCTCGTCTCAAATCAAATATTTTTCACCCCCGAATCAGAAGAAATAGTAATTAAGGGGTATTAAATCAGACAGGACATCTTTATTTCATTGCATCCTGTGACGTTCATTCATCATTGTGTTATCCATCCGGCTGTCTTTTTAAAGATACCCTGTCCAATTTAACCCTCCATGACTGAAGCTTCCTGAAATTTTGTGAAAACTCTGTGCCGATGCATTCTCTTATATATGTGTGTCTCCCATAGGGAGCTTTGCATATATAAGAGAATACATTGGCCTAACAATATTTACCTTTCAAGACCTTGTAAGCCAGTGCATTGTCTTGTATATGCGAGGCTTAAGAGAATACAGGATATTTAATGCTGCACCAGGCACCTCCCATCATGAAATGTTTAACACCCCCTAATTTACAAATTTTAAGGCTTCGGGGGTAAAAGTTTTTTTGCTTTGAGTTGAGGAACCGACCCTTGAATGCTCAGAGATATTAGATTTTTCAAAGCTATTTTTTTTCTCCATTCGAATATTTGTTATTTGTTTTCAATAATTTCTGCAGATTTCTGATAGCGGCATATACAGTGAAACCTGCTTTGGGCAACCACTGCCAAGAGCGACCACCTGGCTTTAATGACCGGATTGGCTTTGTACGGACTGGTTTTACTATATAAATGACCTGCCGTGAGCGACCACCTGTCAAACGCGACCAGCGGTCGGTGATTTGTGGCAAAAATGAAAAAATTTACCCGTTATGAACGACCACCAGACATGAAAAATAAGTCTTTAACCAGCGCTTTTCCAACGTGAGCCCCAGATGCTTCAGCAGGATGCATTTCTTTTATTAAAATTATTTCCAATCACAGACTATGATTTGGGGATTCCCCACCGGGACATGTGACTGAGCGGAATTCCCAGCAGGAGGGATATATCATTGGTTCATTTTAATCCAAAAGTAGTATTTGGGAACGTGGATTATAAAAACTTCATCACTCTTATTGTTTTTGACGTGAATGTTGACGATGTGTTTGACCTAACTAATGTATGATGAAATACAAACAAGATCCTATGTTCCATAGTAGCATAAAATTGAGACTCTGCTTGGCTGTACTGTTGTTTTAGCGATATGCCTATCATTATAATCCAGTCGCTGCCTCATTGTGGCGAAGCATGAAAACGTTTAGGGCAAAGTGTCAAACTTACTCAACGCAGGGATTTAATGTCTGCACCCGAAGCGTTCATCATAAAGAAACCTTTGTTTAATAAATACAGGAGTTCGCGTCCTCCCGCTATGTCTCATTGAAAGAACCATCAACACGCTGACAATTAATGCATGCTTTCCAAATTTTTATAATGCTCATTCCCGGGCTTCATATTAAATTAAAATCATTCCATGTGACATCAAGTACCAGTAGAAGTTTGCAGCCACTACGCAATGAACTATGTCGCAACAATAAAACATCAAAGAGATATTCCGTAGTCGCGAAATTTAGGTCAATCATGCACGTGTCCAGAATCATTACAGGTCAGGTCAAGGACACCCACTGTTTATGAATTTTCTGCTGTTTGCAGTTTTATTCGAAGATATTAATACATTCAAAATAATATAATAATATGTGAGACAGGAATGAAATAAAGACACGCAGTGAAGACTGATGTACGTTTATTCCCTTTTTATCAAGTTATCATGTTGGGAGTTGATTTGCGCTCCGGCAATCTGTCGTGTTCTTCCTTCTTTCACGACTCACGTGCCCGATGTGTTCTCTGATCGGCTGTTCTACTGCATTATTTAACATGCATTTACCTGTAGGCCTATCAATCTCTTTTTTATTTTTTATTAATAATAATTTAAAGTATACTTTATTAAAAAAAGATTAAACATATAATCACAATCATTTTCAACCAGTTTGTGTATAAAATAATTCACTTGCTCAGACCAGTCGAAATTGGAACAGACCTGTGTTGGCAAAATGGGTGGTCTCTCATAACAGGTTTCACTGTACATGTATGTTGGCTGTTTGTACTTAATCTACCTATACATTAATCGAACAAAGTATCGGAAAATAAAAAAAATTATGTGTCAAAGATACTTATTGGGTGATTACGAAATAAATCACATGGAATCTATAAACTAAATTTTTATGGACAACTATTCGAGAAATAATGGCCACAAGCAACTGAAATTAAACCCATAGCTGGCTGATGCAGGCAGAATGCCTCGTTTGCATGTGTCCCAGAAATAGAAACCTGTGCCCCAGAAATAGAAAACTAAATTAACCCTTTCATGACTGAAGCTTCCTAAAATTTTGCGACAACCCTGTGCCAATGCATTCTCTTACATATGCGGGTCTCCCATGGGATGCCTCACATATATAAGAGAATACATTGGCCTAACAATATGTACCTTGACCTTGTAAGCCAGTGCATTCTCTTATATATACGAGGCTCCCTATGGGAGACTCACATATATAAGAGAATGCACTGGCACAGGATTTTAATGCTGCACCAGCACAGCTCCCATCGTGAAAGGGTTAACAACTGCATTTGCGCACATGCTTTTCAGAATGTTTTGGCATGAGAAACAGGAAATTTACTTTTCATGGCCTAAACATGTTGTTTTTTTTTTATTTCAGCACACTACAGACCTACAGCAGTTGGTAGGCAATCATTCATATATAACGCAGCCGGGAGATGGATATGAGCACAATCATGATACATGAAGGTTCATGACTTATTTCAAGCTACTGAACAACCTGCCAATGAGAGCTTTCTTTGGCTGATGGTGCAGTAAACATACAGAACCCCATTCACAATTCATCATGGACACCAAATTAAGCATTATAATTTTTATACAACCTCAGCTGTTGACATCAAGCCTGATTATTGCGTGTCTGTCATTTGCAGAATGAGGTCACCAGAGGGAGAATTTAGTGACACTATCCCGCATATTGGGCTAGCATCACTAAATTCACCCTCTGGGGACCTCATTCTGCTTAGGCCTCATCTCTGGAAAGTTTCTTTGTTAACAAATTTCTATAGAAACTTCTTCACATAGATTCTATTTCTTTTTTAGTTTTTCTATATCCCCAAATTGGCAGATGACACATTCCTTCATCGAGGTTCCCAATGGGTGTACATCACAAATTCAACATTTGGGAACTTCAATCTGAGTCTATGTATATGAGGTCCACAGAGGGTGAATTTGGTGATACTAGACCGCTATGCGGGATAGCGTCACTAAATTCACCCTCTGAGGAGCTCATGTTGCAAATGACAGGCACACTAAACTCAGGCTTGGTTTACGTGTTAGCACCACCACCAGGACAAAATCATTCATGTTTCTTAAAAAAACTACAAGTCTTGGCTGGTCTTGGTAGTCTTTTATGCGGTCATCTGGATGATGGAGAATCTCATATATTACTATTGTCCCAGGCTTTGCATATTTGTAAATGGCACAGGGACTAGGGAGAGGAGGGTATTCTAAGTGATTAATGCACTTGTCCTCCAATCCCTTTTGTCATACTCATTATGAACAAATAAAATATGTTTAACCCTTTGAGTGCCAGGGGCCGATCTCATCGGCCCTAAACCTACAAAATAAGTCTGTTAAAGAATATAAGAATAAATTATTAAAATTGTAAAAATGGTCGACTCGCATATATAAGAGAATGCATTGGCACAGGGTATATGGGTTGATACAAAAATTGACCTGGCACTCAAAGGGTTAAACTAAAACTAAACTAAAAAAGGGTCTCGTGATACCAATGACTGGGCTGCATTTCATGTAAACAAAAAGATATTCTTGTGAAAAGAAAACATTTTCAATAGCCAGTAAGACTCGAGAGAAATTGCCTCCGTGAAACTTATATAAGTAGTCCTACAGGAACTATTTCTCTGTATGTACATCAATCAGACAATTGATCATTAACTTTCTTATCAAATTTTTGGTTCTTTTAAAACAGTTCAAAGTACTAGTGCTATTTGTACTAGATAATGAATCATGTATATCAAAACTAAAATACATTTTTGTTGAATGGAATTATTTCCGTTTACTCTTCGCATTTTAGTGATTGAACTTTCGTCACATTTTACTTGACTTTATGCTCCATACTGGTGTCGTGAGATTTATGGGCCTTATAAAAAGGCCATGCCAATGCCAAACATGGGGTTGTTAACAGGGCTTGTGCCTGAGGCCCCTGTCAAAATGGAAATCCTGATTGTCTGCTGGGCAATTCCACAAAAAAGTGGACATGAGGTGGGGGGGGGGTAACAAATTTTAACTCGCCTTCGCTTCGTATACCGTAATACATTTTTCCTGTTAGAGGACCACTTGAAGTTACCTGAATAGACATAATTGATCCATCATGATAATTTAGTGCATATATTTGCCTCATTAAGTAATTCCAATTTGTTCCTGTCAAAATATAATTTGTTGGGCTATTTAAACAGAATAATCCTCGATTTACATGAAAATTTATCTTCACATTTAGCTTCACATAGATGTGGAAGCAAAACCTAAGCATAGGAAAATTGCTTAGTAGCTAGAGGAGGTCATATTGGAGAAAAAAATATTTCCATCACCATTTTCCCTGTATAGGTCAGAAAGAAAAAGGGGGCCATGACTGTTGACATACTCTAGTAGCTGAGGGCGTTTTGTATGCACTTTTATGTCCAGAGCAAAACTCTTCACGAATCCACTAATTGAAGGTACACGAACAATATTTGGTTGGTGACACATTTCCCATTGAGGGCGAAATGGGTCAAATGGCCACGCCCCTTTTTGCGCGAAGTACCACCACCCGCCGTGACTATATCTCCAGAACCGTTGGCCAAAGGGGGTCGTGTGACCACTCAAAATGTGCGGAATGGCCACAATATGGGGGGTCAGTAATACATTTTCATATCCAAAAGTCAATGGTTTTTAAGATAATTGCCAAATAACAACAAAAAATCCATTTTAAGGGCCCAATTTTGGGGTTCAGCACTTTTATCTCAAAGCTGAGCCCCCAATTCGAATTTTATTGATCTATATCCATCGGTGCCACATATAGGTATAATTTCTGTACCATTATCGGATGGGATTGACCTCCAAGGAGCTCTTGACCCTGAAAATCCACATCATGGGGGGTCAGTAATACATTTTCATATCCAAAAGTCAATGGTTTTTAAGATAATTGCCAAAAACCGATTTCAGCATGTTACGCACCACAAGTATACAATACCACCAAGGCCACAACATATGTATGACACTTTTTAAAGAACTATCCGAATTCTCTGATCGACTTAAGAGCACAGTTGACCACACACAATGGGATTAGCTGGAAATTGCTGCTGAGGATGTGTTGATCCCGACACACAACATGAGCTCTTCATGACTGAACATGCCTTGGAAACTGGTGTGCTTTACCAAAAATCAGGTAACAATTGTGCTCTAATCAACACAAATGTACAGATTGAACAAAACAGGTTTTCAAAATTTGTTATCAACATTTAACAGCTGATCTGATTTAAGTGACCAAGATATGAAACATGCTAAACACTTTTACTAAATGGAATGACCAGCTGTTTGCTTCATGCAGCAGCCACATGTTGCGATCCTAAAATGGGTATTGCACCTGGGCATAGTAAAAACATGTTGTAATCAGATGGGAGATGACCATATATACCAGTATATATTTCAGAAGTAATCAATTCTTACAAAAGGACACCTCATCTCACAAAAAGTTTTAGGAAATGATGGAATGATCACTATTCAATCAAAATAGTAGAATGAGCCTTTTTCAGTCCCACATTAGTTTTGATTGGCCATGATAGTTGCATCACTTGCAGGTTGGAGAAGATGAGGGTCTATAATTTCACTAACATAATTCTTCATAATAGCTAATAGCCCTCATAACTTACCATTTTAAAGATATTTTCATTTTCAATACCACCTCAGGTTAAGTGGTCCTGCTAATTTTATATTATGCTGATGGGTACTGCTGGATTGATATGTTTGTAGGTCAAAGCAATTCTGTCAAGTACCATCATTTTACCTAAAGTTGGTTATTTTTGCATTGTTTGGCTAACCCGAGCAATATGTGCAAAAGTCAGTGTCTGTATGCAACATTCAAGAACATATATACTTCAAAATTTTATTGTGTATGCTGATGTTTGGTAAACAACAGGAATAGTCATCTCAATAATGGCCAGTTTGTAAAAATCAGCACCCATTATTAAAATATTTCACAATATACATGTTTTTTAATGTTTTCTACACATTGTGGCTTATCCTCAATTCGTTCAGATCGCTTTGCTCTACCTGAATATCATACCAAATGTATTAGCATCACCACTAAACTTGGGATGAATACTGCCAAATGAATATATTGTGATAAGGGCAGTGGAAAAATAATGGTTGAGTCTTTTCTAAATATAATTCTAGTAAAACCTACACAATACCGTCTTGGTCTGATAAGACTCAGAGTCATGTTTATTTAGGAGTATAGACATGAAGTCCACCAGTTTCATGAAATTTAAATGGGCTCTGCACTAATAACATCTGGACTCCTGGGACCCATTAATATTGACAAATGCAACACAAATGAAAAATACATAGTAACTTTCCTCAAACATAGATTATAACCTGACAATCATTGTGTTTGAATCAGTGTACATATGTATATGTAGGCATGGCCATAGCATGTTTTTGAAATACTGCAGAGTGCAGACCATACATTTCACTAAAATATACATGTAGTTACTGCATGTACATCACACACATAAGGCGACTGACACACATAAACGTACCTGCAGGGTTCACAATATTTGACATGTAAAGTATATATATATCTCCTGTGCCTATAACATCAAACCAAACGGTTTACAGTACTTTTACATACATTTTTGGAGTGGCACATATACATACATTTTGGAGTGGCACATATACATACATGTTACGCACCACCTTTAAAGTCAATTTAAAGGGACGAAATGAAAAATAAATTTGTGCAAGTATAATGGAGATCTATATTGCATTACAACATCCACAAATCTACAAAATCTACAACATCCACAAATCTACAAAATCTACAAAAACATCTGACTATCATAGACATTGGTAATGTGATCATTTTTCCTTGATAAGTTGAAACATGAGGGAGGATTGCATAGCATGGCTACATGCAGAATGTAGATTTGTATGTATTTATATCTGCATATCAGCTGATGCTTGTATTTTTCTTCTAACTCACTCCAGGCTAGCCATTATTTGTTCTAGAATAATGTACATGTTAGGGAAATTGTAGAACCTTTATACAAAATGGTGATGCAGCCAATCAAAATTGATGTGGGACTGATAAAGACACAACCTGCTCGACTACTGAATCATACTGATTGATCAAATTATAGTAACTCAACATTTACTAAACCTACTTGTGGGCTGAGTATAATTCAATTCAACATTAGAATACCATAAAAACACCCTGTTCTCCCATAAGTTTAAAGAAAATAACACATTGAACTCATTTACAAGTATATTGCTAATGTGATATATGTCATTCCATTTATAACCATTTTGGCAGACATCTCTCATCAAAGGCCATGAAATCTAGATAACAAAAGATGAACTACATTCAAATTATATCACCAGGTAACCTTTTTGTATGAGTTTTAGGTTACTGATCAAATACCGTATAATTGATGATTTCCTCAACATCTTTGTTATTGGGAAAATGTCTGTTTTTCATTCTACGACCAATATATTCCATCCAAAAACCTTATTTTCAGGGTCAAGAGCTCCTTGGAGGTCAATCTCATCCAATAATGGTACAGAAATTATACCTATATGTGGCACCGATGGATATAGATCAATAAAATTTGAATTGGGGGCTCAGCTTTGAGATAAAAGTGCTGAACCCCAAAATTGGGCCCTTAAAAATGGATTTTTTTTGGTTTTTGGCAATTATCTTAAAAACCATTGACTTTTGGATATGAAAATGTATTACTGACCTCCCATAATGTGGCCATTCTGCACATTTTGAGTGGTCACACGACCCCCTATGTCCAACGGTTCTGGAGATATAGTCACGGCGGGTGGTAGTACTTCGCGCAAAAAGGGGCGTGGCCATTTGACCCATTTCGCCCTCAATGGGAAATGTGTCACCAACCAAATATTGTTCGTGTACCTTCAATTAGTGGATTCGTGAAGAGTTTTGCTCTGGACATAAAAGTGCATACAAAACGCCCTCAGCTACTAGAGTAACAACACAATCAAGTTTATTTATTCCCAGTGTACTGTATACATATAACTATCTAGTTTTATTGATCATAGATATACCCTTAACACTTAAAGATAATATGCAAATTCACTGGTTGAATCTAAAGAATAGATATAGTCTATATCCTAATTTTAAACTTTCAAATACAAAATGCAATAAAATTTCAATTTCAGGCCATCAATTATGTGCTCAAAAGGCCCATCAACATTATATATATCTAATAAAATTCCATGCCAATTCTCAAAACTTTTCAAAGATATAGCCTTTTTAACAAAAAGACCTAACTGATTGAATGACTAATGTGCCAGAGGATTCTTGTATTTACATTGTTAAAATACAGGTTACCAGTATCTGAATATGCACCTTAAAAGTGTTTTCAGTTTTCATGCATACTGGCTTTCACCTTCAATTTCCACATAGTGATGCAGCACTCACATAAATAATTTCCTGTTGACTACGACTCCCAAAAACATGACTGGTTCCTAGTACATGTATTACAGTATTAGTATTATATTTTGAATGTGTTTCACTTTTAGAATATTTAAAAACTGCTAGAATGATATTAGACTGTTTACTTTGTTATGTTTCAATAACTTCTCAATTGATTTTGGCCACAAATGATCGACCCAATGATCTTAGTTTCACAAGGCTACGTCCTTTACCAAAAATAGGTACATCTGTTTCCATCATTCGGTAAATTGTAATGACAAAGTTTATAAAGCAGATACCTTGAGAGAATATATAATTCATAACAACATAAATTTTCTGCAATGTGGGCAACATTACATTTTTCTTCCTCAAAAACATTCACAGAGTTGCGTGCTTGACTAAAGCAACCCCAGGAGGCTTGTCCAAATCAGTCCAATGAAATATACCCAGTCCATGAAATATACACAGTTGTGTGGTTCACTCTGCTTTGGTTAGGTGATGGACCCATGGTATTCTGTTTTGAAAATTATTTAACTTCAGCGGCATGAAATATTTTGCATGTAATTAGACAGGGCACTTTGCCTTAAAAAGAACCAGTAGCATATATAGATAGGAAAAGTTATTTCTTGTAAAAAGCATCATTTGCTCTCATATTCTAAACAAGAAATTCTTACATCACTTACAATAATTTTTTACAAGATTTACCATTTCAATATTCAGCATTAATCCAACGATTAAAGCATGAAAACATGAGTCATATGAATACCACTTGTTCTTTTTGCTTTGTTTTAGATCAATTGCACCTAGAAAATAGTTGCTTCTAGCAACATTCTTTTATATTATGTACCTTTTTGAACTGTTAGAAAGTCTATACAATCTAAGGATTACTCTTCATTCCATGAGCAAGTCTGGAAAAACTCAAATTTTGTTGCTGGATAAAATGACAAGCAATAATTGGTTTGTGCTGGTCATTATTAATTTTGTGCCTGTCAAATAAATGCTTACGACGTAGTTGCTATGAGTTATGGACAATTCAGGTATCTAATAAAATAAAATTATTTAATATGACTTTTAACTAAAATGAGCCGCTGTTAATGGTAAACGGCAACGAAAATCAAATGCTGAAAAACAATATAAAAAAAAAAAAAATCACGAACAATGGTGCATACTGTTCCAAAGTCATACCATTTTTTGCTATTTGTTTATTATGAAGAAAGAACTCAATTGAGCATGTAGTTTCAGAAACATGCTCTTGCAAGAAACAAATTAATTATCTTACACCAATTATATCAACAAAAGATATCAGAATATTTTACATGTGCATTGTATATAATCGGCACCGGTCATAATGACAGGCACAAACAAACATGCATTGGTCATTTGGGTATTTACAGCCAGTCATTGACCGTGACTGGACACTTTATTTCCAGGATTTTCTATGAGTTTTAGTTTTAGTGATCTACTTCAAATTGCTACCGTCAATTTAATTATATATACTGGTCTATACGCTTGGTGAAAATTAATATATGTCAAGATAATTTCACACCCATTTACTTTTGAATGGTGTGGTCTGATTGTGGACAGGTAAACAAGCCTTGAAATAGGATGTCTGTCATTTGCAGAATGAGGTCCCCAGAGGGTGAATTTAGTGATGCTACCCCGCATAGCAGGCTAGCATCACCAAATTCACCCTCTGGGAACCTCATTCTGCTGAGGTGTAAGCAGAATGAGGTCCCCAGAGGGTGAATTTGGTGAGGCTAGCCCGCTATGCGGGGTAGCATCACTAAATTCACCCTCTGGGGACCTCATTCTGCAAATGACAGACACCCTATTTCAAGGCTTGCAGGTAAATAGAACAGGTGTGATGCATTTGGTATCTTGTTTTTGTTTACTTATTGATGGAGCTCTTCCTTGCAAAGGAACATTTGTTGCATGACATCTGTGATATTTTGTTAATGTTTTTTTTAATTGTTTTGACTCATAATGTATATAAATTATCCGTAGATGGTGCAATTTTCTAACAAAAAAAAACAAATAAATATTTTGAAGTGGATGGTAAAGTCTGATTGACTTGCCTGGCGTGTCTATACGTTTTTAGTGTAAGAAACAAACAGTTTCTTGCAACTACTAGTTTGTTCTATGTACATTGACTTTGGGAGAGCTCCTCTCTATATCACTTAGAGCAAAATATTCTGGAGCCACCAGGGGTTATCCTAGGTAGCACCGCAGTCCAACATCATCCACTAGCTATCCCAATAAAAAATAGACTGAATGGATAAATCTAATCTAAATTAGTATGGGTTCATATGACAAGTGATTGTTCCATGGATATATATTTTCAACAATTTTACTGGCAATGGGTATAGTTCAATTTGTGTAATAGGAATGCCAAAGAATGTATGATATTAGTATGAATATACTCAACTCAATATTCAGGAAGCTCTAGCCATGGAAGGGTTAAGGATTTCTCTAGTATGACCTGCAGGAATCAGCAGGTGGCCTTAAAATTCCCAATTCAATCCTTCACCGCACAATTTTTCCCCATTTGTAGGGTGCCCGGATGCATTTGGAAAATACCTAGTGTAACCCCTGACCACAGTCAACATTTTATCTGCTCAAAGGTTAATATGGTTTCCTTCATCTGCACCAGTTCAGTGACAAAAATCATGACTGGTGCTGACAAAGAAAAATCCACACACACCCAGATTAGTCGAGTTGTGAAATATTTCATTTACTATTATAAATAACTCATAGAAGGTTAGAAATTATTAATGACTCCAGACAATCTACTGCTGTTATATGTTGATACGTTGTTAAAATGAAGTATTACATTTTTATTAACTTGGCAGTATTTAAACATACATTGTATTTGTATACAGTTTTGTTCTTATCTAAATTATTCTGTTAAGATTTATACATTGATTTCAATAAAAATATTAAAACTGTTATGTGTTTGTAAATTGCTTTCATTTACAAAGTTCAGGTTAGATCACGCCATGAATCTTTGCTCTGACAACGCAGGTAGAGATCATATTCAACCCATTAAAACATGGGGAAAAAAAATTCTTTATCACATTGAACAAACAATGCAAGGAATATATTTCTAAGTTAATATTTGTTCCCTTAGCCTTTCTATACTGAATAGAATCTCCCATTAGCTATAAAAGCATACAATGCAATGGTTTATTATTCATCTGGAGCGATGTTTGGGAAAAATTAGCATACGGCAGACAGAAGAACTGATAATACAAGTGCAGAAGATAATAAGTTCAACAAATGACCTTTGGTCGTTTGTTTAACTTATTTTTTGAACATTTCCTAAGGTAACTATCCTTCATAAGCATTTAGTAAAGAAAGTGATAATCTATTTCACAGTAGGTGTGGTGCCAATGATTTTTGTGAGTCGATATCACAATAAACATTGAACTGATTACCTGGGAGAAATTCCATGATTGTAAGTGATGCAAAAAAAAGTCTAGAGGTGGGACCTTCACTTACTGTGGAATAGTTATCAAGTAACAGGTATAAGTTAAGAAAACATATTAGATGCACTGTTTTTTCAATGTTACTTCATAGCCAGAGTAGGTATGATCTAAGTTCATGGGAGATCTTTTGGGCTGTCAAATACAGTAATGCCCTAAGTAATCAACTCCATAACCACAGCAGAATTATGGGTAACTTTTCAGGATTTAGTCGGAAATATGGCTTGTTGCCATTCATCGGAAAGCTCTCGGGGAGAGCTTTCCGATGAATGGCAACAAGCCATATTTCCGACTAAATCCTGAAAAGTTACCCATAATTCTGCTTGGTTATGAAGTCGATTAGGGCATTACTGTACTTTCTTTACTAAATGATCATTGATGAGCAGTTCCCTGTGTAAATGTTCAGATAATAAGTTCAACAAATGACCCAAGGTTGATCATTTGTTTATCGTATTATCTGGACATTTCCCTCCAATAATTATAACTCCTATTGTCCTATTTGTCGTCAACTTATTTATCCTGAAAGCCCCTCCAGATGAATAACAGACCATTCCAATGTATACTTTTATGACTGAATGGGAGAATTCATTTAGTATATTATACTATATAAAGGGTTAGATTCCTATGGGAAGTATTGAATAGTCTTCATCAATATATCTACTGCTCACTGAACGTGTAAGTGAAGATCTTGAAAATTTAATTTCAGAATTGTGTGCCCATGAAATGATCTGGAATCTTGTCTGTTTGTCCTGAATCATCTCAAAGTAAAATAAGGCATGTAGGTTCATGAAATTGTTTTATTGTGACTGATGACTTTTTCATTTAATATTTAACTATTAGATTATGTATAACACAACAGCAATTTTCTTCACCAATTCTTTGTTTGCATTTTCTCTCTATTCTTTTGTCTTGCTGCCGTCTGAACTCGTCTTTTTACTATGTAGTTTGACGTCATCGTGCAGTATTGTCATCTTCATTGCCAAATAAGAATGGCAATTCACAATTTCTTCAAAACTCAGTTTTCCGTCGTCTGCAAAGAAGCATGCCACAGTAAATATATAATGTGTGCTTGTTTCGGTGTTTCAAACTGGAAAAGTGGTGAAGCATTCAAGAAATTGTGCCAAAAATTCCAGGAGTGTCACTGTGTATATAAAACCTAGAAAAACTGTCAGAAATGGTAATGCCCTCAAGATCATATTATTAGGCATATATTTAATATATTGGAGCTTTAACGTAGGGTGCGCTTGGTGAGAAAGCAGGTGAAAATAATTTTTAAATCGGACGTCCTAAACTAAAGTTATGATAATTATGAAATATTTACACACCATAAATTTGTGGTCTATAAGTTACATTTCACATATATTAATTTACATTTTACGTCTATTATTTACATTTCATGGCTATTAATTTACATTTTACGTCCATTAATTTACATTTGATGTCTATTATTTACATTTCACATCTATTGATTTACATTTCACGTCCATTCTGTACATTTCACGTCTATTAATGTCCATTTGACTTCTATTACGTTGGATATGACTTATTGAATATAGTTAACACCTATTGATTTTAATTTTTAGACCAAATGGCCGCCAAAAATACAGTGGCAGGCAATATATTTTATGTGACTTTACTAGCCCAATATACAGGTCAAGTTCGAATTTTGGTTCCGCACTCCAATTTCTCCAGAGTTATTGCCCTTTGTTGTAATTACCAAGGGCGTATTTTGCCTATAGTGATGCTTTTGTTAACCTAATATAAAACAACTGAAAGTAATGGTAATGACGTCTCATTTAGAAAGTACAGTAATGTCCTAAATAATCGACTCCCTAACCACAGCAGAATTATGGGTAATTTTTCAGGATTTAGTCGGAAATATGGCTGGTTGCCATTCATCGGAAAGCTCTCAGTGAGAGCTTTCCAATGAATGCCAACCCATAATTCTGCTGTGGTTAAGGAGTCAATTATTGAGGGCATTAAAGTATTGGTAATTGAAATTCATAAAATGGCAAGTGATGGTAATGTTGATGCAATACTTCATAGAGTAACATGGAAACATCCCTGCCCCTGACAAAACGTTTCTAGAGATAATATATAATACACTGCACTAACCATTCGAATCTGCCAAAGAGAAGGGCTCCTCGACACTCTCTAGAGATTCACCGACTGCTTTAGAGAATTCTGTCTTGGATATGAATTTGTCATTATCAATGTCATATTCAAGCAAGTTTTGTGGTATTAGTGAAAATCCAACTTCCTCTTCCTGCAAGCATATTTATAGGAAATATGTTGATTATTTCAGTTTCATAATGCACACAAATTTACAGTAGCAAGCGAAACTAAAGCTTGACAATCATCCAAGATAATATAGGGAAAACTGCAGCTTAAATATCCATATCGTATGTAAAGATCATGAGAGGAAACTTGTTATTCTTATTATTATTATTATTTTATTTTATTTATTCAAGAAATTTCAGTCAATTTCATTTAGATCAATCAATCAATCAATCAACTTTTATTGGACCTTTCACCAGTGTATGGTCAAGTGTACAGTAACATAAAAGGACAAATAAGGGAGAGGGCTTCAAATAAGCCTATGGCTTGTTGCCTAATCCCATTTTACTTCTAAATTTGTATCTATTGTAATTATTTATCTGAATGTCCATAGAGGGAAAAATAAATACTGTTTAAACTAAAGGACAAATAACATGAAATTAGTACATAGATGATATACAACAATCCCCAGTTTATAAAAGGCGAGGTCCAGACCTAATTTACTGGACACGTTTTGTAAATTTCGCAATAAACTGCATGTGGACACGTTGTATATTATTATGGAATGGGTTTAATGAATGGAGTAAGGGTTGGATCATGTAATAAAACATATAAATTAAAAAAAAAAATAGCTTGCAATATAAACTGATATAAAGGTAAAATAACGACTATGTAATTATGACAATTGATATTACATACTCGGCCAGCATCAACCAAAATTGAGAAGATAGATTTCATAATAAAAAAAATCTTGTAATATTCTAAAATATCCACATTTTCTATCCCACTACATAGAAGATAATAGGAGAAACACAATTATTTCCTGGTGTCGGAAGCTCCTATTGGCAGTTCCTTCTGACTCAAAATTAATAATTTATACAGGGGGGGGGGCCGTAAAAAAGTTGCGAGATGTGGGGGTCTTTTTTTTACATTTCCATTCTTTTACACCCACCCACCCTTTCTTGCATTTTTTTTTCATAAAATTTTAGACACCCACCCCAAAACATCAAAGCTTTATGTTGGTCCCCTCTGTAAAAACGACCAACCGCTCTATATTGGTCCCTTCTTTGAAAGACCAAATTAAATGTTACTTCCTGTTAACAAACCTGTGCAAAATTGAACTCTAAGCAATCAACAAAGGTAGAATATTATGTGATTATATTGGTAAATTTATAACCCAGCCTATTCATCTGTGTGAGTACAGCTGGTGAGTAGATGAAAAATATGTTGAATCCCCTGGAATGACAACAAAAAATAACTAGGGCCAGTGTTAGGGCCTACAGTAGAATAAAAAATTACACAAACTTAAATTTATCTTTTTTCAGACATCAACCAGCATCAACTAGTAGGCCTAGAGCCTATAGTTATACCAAAAAGGAAAATGTGCATATGAACCAGTGTACGAATTAACTTTTATGTATGCCTGCATGACCACCGACCCGACCTCGCATTACGACTTAGAACTAGGCCTAAAATAATGCTTAACCCTTTGAGTTTGAACGTTGATGGTCAATTTAGTGCCAAATCCATATACACGGATGTATATTACTGAGATTCATTTGGACAATCAGAGCTGAACTTCGGTCATGTACTGGATGGAGTTCATGTGCAATAAGAAATTCATACACATTCTGTACATGACCTTTATGTGTGCCTTCAAACTAGACCACCTTGCATGCACATCATCTTATAAATATACAATAATTAAGTAAATTAATTTTCCTTCTTTGATAATTTTCAAATTAGCCTGAATTAGACATTATCGAGTTTGCGATACCCGTCCGACGGGTACGGGTACCGGTAGATTCTGGTAGATTGGTGAAATTCGTCACGGTCATTTGCGTACTTTGAATGCAGCACATAAAGCGATACGGATTTGGAACGGGTAGATGTATCTCATTGACTGGTAGTCTTTCACTAAAGTTTTCTCACTCAAAAGTACATTAGTTCTATGTAATAACAGTCAGCTATGCATTAATATATTTATTGCGCGATTTCATTGCCAAATCTCATTGATACATTTGTCATTACGCCACCTGTGGTGTTTCTAGCTTTTGATATTTTGATATCGCGTGGTGGACAGGGCGAATGTATTCTTGGAGATTGTTTGTACCTTACTCAATCGTACCGATAGAATCACGTAGATGCCGAAATTGTAAAGTTAACGCCAGCGGTGTATAATACGTTTATGAAAATATGATAAATCGTATCGATAGAGTCAGGACAGGCTGAAATTGTAAACTTAAAGTCACCGGTGTAATAATATGTTGTTGAAAATATAAATAATTTGATAGACTGAAAATAATATATAACCCATTGGGAGCCCCTGATGTATTCTTGTTTGTACCTTACTCAATCGTACCGATAGAATCACGTAGATGCTTAAATTGTAAAGTTAACGCCACCGGTGTATAATACGTTTTTGAAAATGTGTTAAATCGTATCGATAGAGTCAGGACAGGCTGAAATTGTAAACTTAACGTCACTTGTTGTTGAAAATATAAATAATCTGATAGACTGAAAATAATGTGTAACCCATTGAGAACCCCTGGTTTAGTGAAGTGCATTGTTGGAAGTTTAATTGTGATTCACCTCCATCTTTATTTTCTGGAATTATCACCAAGATTTCTCCACTCTATTCTATTAAAATGTACCCTGATCGGTCATATTCTTTTGATAATTCTATCTAAATACATCTTAGCTACTATTCGGATCTGCTGTCCCGGTCGAAGAAGGTTTAGTTTGACCAAAACGGCTATTGACAAAAGTTTGTTTACAAAAATTGAGCATACTCAATGACCCGTAGGCCGTACACGCTGTAAATTTTTTATCGAAAACAAATTCAATTTCTTCCATCTAAAACATAATTACGCGCTGAACTCTGTCATTTTAAGAATATAGTAGTATTATACACATACACACCAAGTTTCAGCTCAAAATTTTGAAAAATGACAGTTTTATAGACATAAATAGATTTTAATGGCAAATCCCGTGTTAAATTTTATCATCGAAAAAAAAAATTCATTTCTTCGATCTAGGAAATAATTACGTGCTGTACCCTGTCATATTTGACCGGTTCTACCTGATAATTGTGTGACAGTACAGTCGCGTTACTTTATACGTCAACATTGGTCATTATCACTCGACAAATTTATTTCGGTCTATCGTATCAACCCCTATTTCCCCACGTAGCCTGACTAAGTGTCTTTATCGCTCCACTAATTTGTATCGTTTCATCGGTATGAATTCCATATCCAATTATCCACATATAACCAACCCAACCTCTAATCCCGGTCCAATTTATTTATTTCTTTCATCGGTATATAGTCATGTTACGTAATATTTTATCTCGTGATACTTGTACTTATATGTCTATGGTATTACTATAGTATACCGTATATGTATATCAATTGCTATTCCTTTCTATATAATCCTGGTGCCAACTATAGAGATAATTTCAGACCCCCCCCCCCCCCAATTTTATATAATTGCTGCTTTAGTACAGTCACGATGCATTACATGGCAACATCGATCCACTAATTTATGTCAGTTCATCAACTTCATCGGTACAAACCCCTTTTTTCTCCGAGTCCATATAACCAACCCAACATCTTATAGAACTCCATAAATGACTATTCTGGCACTATATAGAGATGACTAAGATTCTGACACCCCCCTATTTTATAGCCTTGTTGCAACAGTAGAGTTGATATGCATAATATGTCAACATTGGTCGTTATTGCTCTACAAATTTATATCGGTTCAACCCTTAGTTCCCTGTATCGCCCACCCCTCCCTCAATTTATTTTTTCATTTGTATTATAGTCTCGTCACATACACATTTTATCTTTTGTAACTTTTGCTTCAAAGCGTCGAGATCCGCTGCAGACAATACAAAACTGACAACATTTTGAAATGTAAGCAGGCTTCAAACTCATCTTATCCAAGAAAAACTCTGGTTACATAAAAAATTTGTGTATACGGTGTACGCGCATTTGTTGCGTTAAAAACCAAAGGTCCCAAGTCAAGGTCCAAATCCCCAACACACTGATGTGAGGTTTAACTCCATCTACATACAGTAATGTCCAAAGTAATTCATCACTTAACCACAGCAAAATTGTGTGTATTTTTTCATGATTCTGAATCCTGAAAAAATACCCATAATTATGCTGTGGTTAAAGGGTCAATTACTTTGGGCATTACTGTAACCAATATAAGGATTTGAGGTTTAATGATAACTCAATCATCATACAGTAATGTTCAAAGCAATTGACCACTTAACCACAGCAGAATAATGGGTAATTTGAGGATTGTAAATGCTGAAAAAATACATAATTCTGCTGTGGTTAAGTGGTCAATTACTTTGGGCATTACTGTAACCAATATAAGGATTTGAGGTTTAATGATAACTCAATCCTCATACAGTAATGTCCAAAGTAATTGACCACAGCAAAATTATTGGTAAATTTTCAGGATTTCAAATCCTGAAAAATTACCAATAATTCTGATGTGGTTAAGTGGTCAATTACTTTGGGTATTACTGTAACCAATACAAGGATGTGAGGTTTAATGAGAACTCCATCCATATAACTAATAATTATGTGTGAAAATCAAAACAAAATAAATTCCATGATGGCGTCCAATTTCGACTGCCTAATTCTGCTCCAAAACATGTATATTCAATATATGGATGTTTATTGGGGGAAACCGATTATTTCAATGATATTTTCATTAACTGTGATCCAAAACCCGACTTACGGGAGCGCGCGACTGTATCTTAAGCATAATGTGCCTATTTAATGAGCCAACAATTGGAATCCCAACAGAGAAGATTGGCGTGGGTCCCTTGCGCGATCTGTCCATCGAAAACTATTTAGACATCTCAAGACACGTAAGACCCAATAAGTTAATATACAGAATAGATACATCTATTGCCTGAGTGACTAATATTTATATTTGTTACAATGAGGTCCAATAGTTGCGAAGCCAGCACCACAATTCTTTCCCTCCATAGTAAATCTTAAAACAACTTCTAAAGAATTAATAATTCACCTTATATTTGGTATGAAGCGTCCTTGGTTAACTGGAGTTCAGATTTGTTAACATCACGCCACCAAGGTAATTACTTGCGAAGCCACAGCCACAACTATTTCCCTCCATAGTAATTATCAAAACAACTTCTTAAGAACAATTGACCAGGTCAGTCGCGCAATTATTGGAAGAGCCACGGTCAATCATTTTTTTTAAACCAAATGTTACATTTAAATTATTGCTTTATTTAACCAAAACAAAAATGAGAAAATTTAACTTTTACTACTTGCTAAATTTTATCTTTTAATTATTTCATTTAAATTTTAGTATTTACAGTATACTATGTCCAAGTCTTTATAATCTGTTGAGTGACCCCACAGTCGTTTACTTTGTTAGTAATAATTTGAAGGATTACTTGTTTAAACGCAATTGTTATCAAAATATTTTATGTATTTTTTATAATTTCTATTTATATGTAATACCATAATCTTGGTGGCGTTACCATTTCTGACTATGGTTTTCTTGTTTAAGCTATGTTTTATGTTCAAAGTATCGAGGCGGCTTCTAGCACTAAGATAACTATGGAACGCCGATTTGTTTACTGACAAATGTCTTCACTCAAGTAATGACATGTGATGATAAGAGCGTGAGTTGATGGTGCTATACGCAGTCTCGGCACAGGGACGTGATTATAGAGGGGTCTCCGCGTTGAGGAGGGGTGTCCACCTTCAAATTCCCAACTATACACCCCCTTGAACCACACCAATCAGAGGTTTGTGCCTAATTCAAATTGTGCACCCCGTTGGGCTCTGATTTCCCCCAACTGATCCTTCACTGTCCTGAATATTAGAGCAGTCTGTTCTAAATGGATCAGTAGTCTTGTTACAGAAGTCCTGTGATGGGAGGTCCACCTTGCCGACCAGTACGAGAACAATTTTGTAAATATGAACATGGAAATTGCAAAATCATAACATCTATATATATAGTGGTCTAACACCATGCAGGCAAATTCACGCCCTGGATTGTTTTTCACAAATTAATTATCAGTTTTGACGAGCCACTGAATGTGGATAGACCAGGGCACACCGGGTCGACCATGGTTCGGTCTGGTGTGAGAACGTTTTGAAATCTGAACATGAAAATCTATAAATTATAGACTTTCCTCAAGCTTTACATTTGTTGGATATTTTCAACTTAACTGTTGGCCATATAGCCCGATTTTGTTTCTACCAAAAGTAGGAATATTTGCAAATGTTGGTCTAAAACAATAAAAAAAATCCCCACTGATACATTTTTGGAAAATCAAACTGAATGACAGAATAATTTCAACGTATGTTTGGTGCGTTAGGTATATGCAATTTCCAACTGTTGGGTGAGACACCCCACCCCTCTCGCCACGTTCCCTATCGACCCTTTGTGCATGGGCATAATTACACCGTGAATGTGTTACACGATTGAATACAACCGTTCAGTTATTGTATCTTATGTGGTGGTGACTGATTTCTCATTTTAATATAGATATTTGACATTTGAACGGACATGACGCATTTGAACCCCAAGACTGTTGGATATTGTAGTGGCCGATATTGACACAAAATACTGATATACACACACCTCACACTCGGCACAATCTTATATACCGTCGTCAGAGCGACTTTTAGCTGTTTTCATTTTTTCGCATAGAAGTGAAACAAACGCTCTTTATTCAAACCATATAATGAATAGTGTACCATTAAACACCCTTTATATTTAACAAGTTTAATTTTTCTACCTACATCCGGGTTTAGGACATTCTTGGTTCTAAAACAACATATTTTACACCGAATAATGGTTGGATTATTAAATTCGCGTAATTGTATATTTGTGCTATCATAACATATTTTCTCAGTCAGAAAATTCCATCTATTCTAGACGAAACTCGAACGGTCTGGGAAATTATTTATGAAAGCCAGTTATTGAAAATGTTACCAAAATGGGTCAAAGAAAGACGCCACCCCTTCCACTTTCGCCTCGTCCCTGGTGAATGCAAATCATTATCCACACAGATGTCCATCATATAACCATAACAGCTAGTATGACGTCGGCCAAGAAAGCAAATGCGTATAACAATTTCTCTATATCATATATCAATTGTGCTGCAATTGGCTCACCATACATTACCCGTCGATATGCTTAATTCTACCCGTAAAACAGTTTGCGATTTCAAAACGTGTACCGGTACGGGTAGCTACCAGTACCCGTACCGGTACCCGTACCCGTTTGAAATCGCAAACTCGCTAATAAGTGTCATTTACATACTATATATAGTATATGCAGGTAATTATGGGATATAATAATTACAATGTGAACAAAACTGTAATGTGTCCTGGCCCCTCTTCACATAAGAAATGAACGGCGGTTTCAATGTGATCATGGGATTTTGACCGCGAGAAAAAATCAGCAAATTGCATGAACCCCGAAGGGGTTCATGCGGAGTTTGCTGATTTTTTAACGCGGTCAAAACCCATGACCACGTTGAATCCGCCATTTATTATTTATATTTATATACTTAAATTCATTATGAATTAGGATTGTATGTCTTTCCCACTATTTATGAACGCATGGAGTTCAGTTCAGACAGTTCGAATCCTTGTTTTTTGGAAAACCAAACATTTTGAGAATCCATTCATGGAGAACGGAAAAAACGCAATTTAACAGTAAAGTATACACATATGACAAGATATCTTGTTTAGATAGTACCGGTAACTAATTGATTTCAAGAATGATTAATATATGAAACTAACACTTAAGTTTCGGCTGCGGTTAAGAAATCGACAACACGCCGTTCTACCATAATGATATATTTGTGAGGTTCGGGGGAATATTTGTAGCGGCAAGGAAAATGATAAAACCCTATTGAGTAGCGCGTTTTTTTTAACATCAACGCTCAGTAACACAGAGCAACAAGACTGATTATAGACCGAAACAAATTTCTTGCCAAATCCGGACGTACTATATACTCAAGCAGTCGGTAATGTCCGACAATCCCCGGTGATTTCCGGGACCAATGTGTTCATAAACCTATGAACGACATTGGAAGTGACGTCACGTTACGTTCATAGGTTTATGAACGCATTGAATAAGGGGGCGTGTCTACCGTAACGCTATGGGGAAATCGGAAGAGATATCACGTGTATGTAAATATATCTATTTAAATAATATTTTTATACTTTTCAGAAGACTATCCAAGGAAGGTTATATTTTTGTTTCTTTCAATAAATGTTATTAAAACTTTATTTCATGTCTACTTATTTACTTATTGATGGTTGTCAACAACACTGAAACAAATAATTTCACAATTCAAATAATTATTTGACAAAAGTATATTTAAAAATCAATTTAGTATACAAACACTGATACAAATATTTAGTTCATACATTACACTCATGCATCAGCTAACTGTATGAGTAAAGAGACTGTCGTGAAGTATAAGAATTATTGTAACATTCTGTCATGAGTTGTTAGCTGATATTGTCAGACTGCATTAAGTTCACCCTACCCTAGAGCTATCTGAAGTATTGTTTTTATTGATCTACACCGTGAACTAGACAATTTTCAATATAAAAACTGCCAAGCAAGCTGAAACAGACACAATAAAAAAAAATTGCGCGCAAAAAAAAATCAATGAAAATTTTGGGACCCACCCCCACAATATTCACTATTTTTCCATTTTATATCAACTTATGGGGGTAATTATAACAATATTGAATGTATTAGTGCTTCTCATATTGCAACAAGCCACAACATATAAACAAATATGTTTAAAACAGTTGAAAATATGTCAATGAAAAAAAAGGTGGTCAAAAACTGTTTCCGGCCTCGGGTACCCACCTCATGTCTCGTAAAAAAAATTCGGCCCCCCCCCCCTGATTTATACCCTCAAATCTATACTGTCAATTCATGCTAGAACCTCTCATATGTATTCAAATCCATCTACATCTCTATATAAATTCAATGAATTGAACTGAATTTATTGAACTACTTAACAACAAATACAATTTCTTCCCCAAACCATTTGAGTTAATAATAAAATAATTTATACATTTATATAGCGAATTCCACATTAAATTAGTTTCAATATGCTTTACATGATTATTACCCCAGTCATAGGGATTTGTTTACGAAACCTCGCTGAGGAGGAAGCAATCCGAACAGCCAATGAGCACATCAGGATGAGCATACTGACAATATACATCAACTTCCGACCTCAAAGTCTCGCCCTGACACCACCACTACCACCACAAACAACAACATTTCTAGCGTTTGTGAAGTTAGCACTACATTCAACATTCGATCAACATTCAATTTTCCGTGTACATAATTTGTATTAACATGAAGAATAAGTGGGTCGCATATATAGCGCCCCTATCAAAATCAGAGTATTCGATACTCATTTTTGAGGATTTTGAATTCAGGTAGAGAAAGAGAGAGGGTACATCATATATCCATGATCGGATTGTGAAAAATTGAAAGTTGAACGAATGTTGAATGTTGTGCTAAATTCACACGAATGTTGAATGTGGAATGTTGTGGTAACTTCACACGAATGTTGAATGTTGTGGTAACTTCACACAAATGTTGAACGAATGTTGAATGGTGTGCTAACTTCACACGAATGTTGAATGAATGTTGTGTTAGTTTCACACGAATATTGAGTTAACTTAACACGATAGTTGAACAAATATTGAATGTTGTGCTAACTTCACACGAATGTTGAACGAATGTTGAATGGTGTGCTAACTTCACACGAATGTTGAATGTTGTGTTAACTTCACACGAATGTTGAACGAATGTTGAATGTTGTGCTAACTTCACACGATAGTTGAACAAATGTTGAATGTTGTACTAACTTCACACGAATGTTGAATGAATTTTGAATGTTCTAACTTCACACGAATGTTGAATGTTGTGCTAACTTCACACGAATGTTGAACGAATGCTGATTGTTATGCTAACTTCATACGAATGTTGAATGTTGTGCCAACTCCACACGAACATTGAATGTTGTGCTAACTTCACACGAATGTTGAACGAATATTGAATGTTGTTCTAACTTCACACGAATGTTGAATGAATGTTGTGCTAATTTCACACGAATATTGAACGAATGTTGAATGTTGAGCTAACTTCACACGATAGTTGAACAAATGATGAATGTTGTGCTAACTTCACACGAATGTTGAATGTTGTACTAACTTCACGAACCCACATTGTTATGACACTCGTTTTGATGGCCCGTATTCATTGTTGATCCCAAAATAACACACGTGGGAAACACATGGTGTTACAAATATTTCACCTGATCCAGGGGGGGGGGGGTGAAAAAAAAAATCCGGCACGTATGCCGGGGTGGGTGGGTGGTCAAAGCCACCAACAAGCAATTTTTTCCGCAACTAAAAAAAACAATTCCTGCTTGTTTTTTAGTGTTTTGGCAATGAGTTGGGCTTCAAAACCACTTTGAATGAGAGAAATAATGTAATTCTAACTGTAAATTGACTGCAGGCAGTTATCGTGTTGTATTTTGTTGCAAATTTTGAAATCCAAGATGGCCGCTGGCAGCCATGTTTTTTTGGCCGAATGACCTCAAAATGACTCATTCCTATTTACATGTCCATGTTAACATCCATGATAAATAATATGCACAGAAATTCATATACAGCTGTTTACAGTGAATTTCCCCCCGAAAATCTCTGTTTTAGTGTTAAAAGGGGGGGTGGGTGTCAAAAAATGGTCGGAAAAAACTGCCGAAAACGGAAAAAAAATTGGCGGTGGGGGTGGGTGGGTACAAAAAATTATCGTAAGGGAAAAAATGCCATACGTGCCTGAAATTTTTTTCCGACCCCCCCCCCCCCCCCCCCCCTGCCTGATCGTGTTTTAAAATAACAATTTTAAAAAAAACAAACAAAAGATAGCCAGATTTTCTATCCCAGTTCGTGGAAAAATATATGTCCTGTAGTAATATGAGTACTTGTTCACTGGTCTCTCAGACTCAACAGTGTTATGTTATACTCATTAATGTATTGACATATTTCAGGGAAATGATACACCATCTTTAAGACCGACAAGATAAACACTAGTTCATATACACACTCGTGGTCAAGCGTGCCATGATGCTCTTGGTCCTGGTGAATTGTTATTATGTTGTTAAGACAAACTGATGCTGTTAGGAAAAGTCTCTATCTTGGAAAAGCCATTATGTGTATCAAACATTAAACAACATAGTTATTGCGAAATATTTAAATTTAGTTGTTGCAAATCAACTATTATCAAGATGGCTATTAATGTCGTTTTGCAAATACCAACGCAGCCATAAGTGATTACATTTTTCAAAAATATTTATGTTCTTGAGTGTATCATACAGACACTGACTTTTTCTCAAATCGCTAGGATTAGCCAAACACCGTGTACATGACAACTTTAGAAAAATAACTGTTCTTTTTCGCAACGCCATCAATTTGGCATACCAGCATCATAGCAATTCAGCAGGACACCGGCCACCAACATCATAGCATACTAGCAGGACCACTTGACCAGGGGTACGTGTTACCTGAAAAACTTCTCTTCGTCCTCTCGGCGGCCGCGGAGTAACACTCCTTGCCCTCACCCATAGTGCATCACTGCTGTCTGTCAGAATTGTAACCACGACCAGCACACACACTGATAAGGATGACACGGTATGCATAGTGAGACCTACAATGTACACAAGAAAACCATAGTCATAAATGGTAATGCCACCAAGATCATATTATTAGCCATAAATATAAATTATAATATAAAATATATTGGTTATATACATGAATGCACCGCCTCAGAATTCCGTTAAAACAACTAATCCTTCAAATTATAAAAAAAACTACGGCTTATTACTGCAGGTTTTTCATTCACCAAACCAGAAAGCTTCTAAATGCGGATAAAAAATTGGGTTTCCACCATAAAATCTTCATGTGTGCATGGCCCAGCCATTGTTCATACCTAAACATCGAACGCAATTAACGCGGTCATAATAGTTACATACTGCAACTTTAAGACATACACACCCCACGAAAACCCGAAATGTGTTGTCCTGCGAGATATCCCATCGCTATAGCTCAATTTGACACGGCCAGATTAGCCTTTCTACAATATCCTTAAACAATAAAGCTTCTCAAATCATCGCCATAGTCAATAGAACTTTCACGAACTTGGACATTCCAACTACAGCTTTTACCGGACTCGGGGTCGCAGTACAACTTTAACGCGTCCAAAAATAACCGGGGAAAAAAACAATTATCTATTTATAAAGTCCCCACAGGTCCACAGATTTATAATATTTACCCAACAGTATACACCGGTGGCGTTAATAAGAAGGAAAATTGCAGATCATGTCATGAATCTCTACTCTGGCTAACGCGCGTAGATGTAGAGATCATATTCCACCAGTACAAAACCTGTGAACTTTTTGAAGTTTTGACAGGGAACCTTATAAAATAAAGTTCTCCCACTTGGTTGTCAGATTTCTGTTCTAAAAATAGCCCACAAAACTGTCGCGAGAATGTGCACATGCCAATTAAAGATATGACCCCTTCTGTATATTATCTGTCGCCTGCTTATTTTTTCCTGAAAATCCCTCAAGATAAATAATGTACTATATTCCAATGTATATATGGGCTACTTTTATAACTGAGCGAGAGAATAAATTTAGTATAGAAAGGGTTCATTAGTATTATCACATGTGTTATTATATTTGTATAAGAAGGACTCACCTTAACTGGCGAATATACGTCTTTGCTTTAGATGATGGTTCCAACAGTTAGAGTTGTTCCGTTTGCATTTGTGCTAGGTTTGGATAAATCTCTCATTTATTTACGAGTTGCTATAACTGACGCAAAGGCGGACACATGGAGATAGAAGACCCCATAAATCTTACAAACGAACCAATTGACAAAGAGAAAAATAAGCATTAAAAAACCTATAGAATTATATTATCAGGACGCTGTTGCAGAACCCGGATCTCTATGTAACAGCTGGGATTCTATCCTGGCAATCAGACCAGGATATACATAAATATATTTAATTTTCAAGAGGAAGAACGTGGAGACAAAAAAATATATCCGATTCGAAAACATGCAGTGATACCTAACTTGGCAATCACGTATAGTATGGGCGAAGACATACATGATGTGCTGTTGATAGCGAGCGAAAGGTTTGATATGCTTCCGATCTGGTGTGTTACCGTTCAATCATCAAAGAAAATCCATTTCTTATGTTTAGGGCAAGGGGCGCTCCAAATCCACCCCAATCACTTTCAATTACACTTTCGCGTACATCACTCATTTTTATTTTAAATATCGACTAATGTTCACTGACCACAAAAACATAACTTAAGAAACGATATTTCCTGGCGTTTACAGATAAGAATGGGCCCCTTCAAACCGGTGTTCAAATTGTGTGTAGAATGACGTATCTTGAGTCTGTTCACTTTTGATTACACTTTCGTGGACATCTGTCATTTTTGGTCTATATTTTCACTAGTATTCATTGATCATAAAAACATCACTTAAGAAACGATATTTCCTGGCGTTTAATTACATATAAGAAGAGCCTTTACATAACCGCCCCCTCCCAATCCGATTTTATATTGGATTCGAAATAAATTGATTGAGCCCACATACCAACATGTAATAATCAAATTGTCAGAGCGGGCGAGGGATTCTGACAAACCGCAATCCGTTAACTGAATTCTCGCTTGATGAGTAGTTACTGGATTCCCATTGTTTCATTTCTAGGAATGTTTAGCTAATATAAGTTAAACAAACAGCCACATGCTTAATTGTTGAACGTGTATTAATTAACCCTACATTTGTGTGTATCCGACGTCAATTTCATCTGAGCCACATAGCCAATTAAGAATGCAGCATTCCAATTAATGTTCCAATGGGCCTAGATTCTGCTTCTTTGTGGATGAGATTGGAACTCCACGTCCATGATGGCCACCAAAATGGCAACCGGAAGTGGAAAAATTGATATTTTTTTTACTAATATCTCTTATATCAGTTTCTGCTCAATGGAACTGGTTCAGAACTGTTACTTTTTGGTATACTGTTCATGTTGACTGACCATTGGAGCAATAAAATATGTCATTCTTGGGCTCCCAGGCATTTCGATCCCTCAAAAATTCGATGTTATAGAACACGGTCACCATTGGGCTGCTAGTCATATTTCAACAAGAGCTGATAGGAACAGTGTAATTATGTAAGTGAGGCTGGTGTGGTCATTGTCACAAGGCATCGATCACTGTCATGGCCAGCTTTTTAAATCGATCACAAATGTAGCCAGCTTTTCTGTGGTGATCACTTTTCATATTCATGCGAGCCTCAATGAACAAAATTAGGTTAATCTCATTGTTCTGAGTTGATGGATGAGAAACAACTTGAATATTAATTTGATATTAGTTCATCTAATAATCTAACGTTTCTGATCAATGCCGTTAGAATGCTCGAATTATGTTCCAATATAAGTTGATTAATTGGAGAATGACGTCGACAGTTTAGACACGACCGCGATGACATTTGGTGAGGTGTATATATGTGTACCTGGAGTGAATATGGTTATGCTTGCAGTGGTTATATGGCCTCATGATTCTATAATTCTAGCATCACCGACTGAACCAGAGAGTCATGAATGGACACTTGCCAAATTATATTAATCTCCTCCTGACACTGTTGTACCAGGAAGCCAGGGAGATACCAACATTAATCGAGATGGTGAGCAATGGGAAGCTGTCACGTCGACAGAGGAAACATACAAATGTGATGACGGGCAAGATATTCGATCTATTTTTATTGTTTGCTTTTTTTATGTTATTGTTTTAAAATATAAAATTTCATCTTAAAACGTTTTAACTTTCATGACTTAATAAAATTTGATTTAAAAAAAATTATCTGAAGGCCCCAGTTTGCCAGACTTGAGGTCCCAGTTAGCCAAGGTCACAGTTAGCTGGCTCCGTATATATTAATCAAAAGCAGTGACTGCATGCCGATGGCGAAATCGTTTTCACTAGTTTATCGCCGATAGAAGCGTCCCGATTCGCAAAGTAAATATTCACCATTTAGAGTAGTTCAGACAATGTTTTCTATGGAGTGGTACGGTCGATTTGCTTGAGATTCCCGGTGATGTTAGTAGAATGCTACATTCCCCCAGTTGGCACAGCACCTGAATACTAACTTATCAGTTTCACGCACCCAACAAATACATAATATGTGGTTAAGATTAGTTATAACAGTATTGTTGACCTCGGGTAATATTATATACAATAGTTTATTTCAAGCAATGTTGCTCATATGGATGTATACAATATAATATATAACAACAAAGAATCACAAAATTTAGAAATTGCGTATTTTGATTTGCATTATGTCTATAATATAGAATTCGAAGTTTAAAATAGTCCTGATCTGTACTGACAGTTTTTCATAATAATAAGAGGCTCCCAGAGATTGAGGGAGCCTGTCAAATATCAAAATGTGCACGAAACTAACACAAGGGCCCTGTTTCAGCTTGTAGATTTATGTGGCACACCCCCCTGTAGGTACGCACTTTGAATGGTATGATTATTTAAATCGAAACGGGTGTAAGTACTTCCGGTTTCGATTTCTTCAGAACATTTTGCCATATTTTCCTCACTCACAATATGACAATTTTCTCAGCTTAGAGTCTGTACACTTGCTGTATACCGATACTATATGTGCACAAGAATATGGACCATTCACACGCCGATAGAGCGTAGGGAGATAGGGATAAGTAAAATGTACTTATAATGATCTTATCAATATTTTTTCTTCTTCAAAATATTAAGTTATTTTAGTTAACACTAAAACTTGAGTAAAAGTAAAACAGGTCTGGAATTTGGAAAATAGCTGTATTCAGTTAGCCTAGCTGAATTCAGCTATATCATATATGTTCTAGGCATAGAGGAAAACCAGAGACAAAAACACTCTAGACCTGGTCTTAACATCAGATCCTGCACACATACAAACAATCAACATAAATTCAGGAGTATCCGACCACGATATTGTATGCATAACAGCAAATCTAAAACCATCAATCACCAAAGCATCACCTAGAACAGTATATCTATACTCCAAAGCAGACTGGGAGAGCTTCAGGGAATACATCCGCACTAACTTTGCCACCATCTTTTGCTCCAAGATATCAGTACTTAGAGGAAATATGGACCCAGTTCAAACACCACATTGGAATAGGTACCTCAAAATTTGTCCCTAAGAAAAACATTAAAACCAAAACACCTCTAGCCTGGATCAACAAACGTATCAAGCGCATTATCAAAAGGAGGGACCACTTATACCAACAGTCTGGCAACAGATGAAAAGATTGATTGATCAGTCAGCCCAGTAATTAAACAAAAGCACAGGGCCATGAAACGTCTAGCTAAGAAAGAAATTAAGCTGGCATATGATAAACACCTCAGCACCATCCTTGAAGTTGCCAATGAAAACTCACGTGACGACTCTCAAAACAACAACTACCGACCAATTACTAAGAGTCTGTTCTCATTTATTAAGAATACCCGACAGTCTCAGAGCAGCGTTGGACCCATAAAAGACCCAGCAGGTAAAATACAAACAAACAATATAGACAAAGCAAATACCCTAAATAATCAATTTCAGTCAGTCTTCTCACCCAGGAACCCTCTCACTCTGTCACAATTCTCTCTAGCCTCCATCAGGGGCCATTTCAGTGAAACCTTTGTGACCACCAACAACTTTGGATATCCCAACATGGAAAACATAGAGGTATCAGAGGAAGGAATCCTTAAACTCCTATCAAATCTTAAAATAAACAAAGCAGCTGGGCCAGACAATATTAAACCAATTATTCTGAAACAACTCCGATACGAAATTGCCCCCCTTCTTACCAATCTTATTCAAAAGACCTTGAAGGAAGGTGTCCTCCCACAGGACTGGACAAAGTGTAATGTGGTTCCTGTATACAAGAAGGGTGATAAAACAAACCCGGCAAATTATAGACCGATCACCCTTACCTGTATCATCTGCAAACTAACTGAGCACATCATCGCATCCAACATCACGAAGCATCTGAAAAAGAATAAGATCCTCTCTGATCTGCAGCATGGCTTCAGGGAAAGAAAATCATGTGAAACACAACTCGTGCAACTAGCTGATGATCTTTTCAGACACCTTGCTGCAGGACAGCAGACTGATCTTATCTTGCTTAATTTCAGTAAAGCCTTTGACAAGGTAAACCATGGCAAATTGCTCTATAAACTTGAACATTACGGCATTGGTGGAACCACATTAAACTGGATCAGAGCCTTTCTCAACAACAGAACCCAAGTTGTTGTACTGGAGGGGGATGCCTCCTCTGAAGTCTCAGTGACATCTGGGGTACCCCAGGGCTCTGTCCTGGGGCCCCTGATGTTCCTGGTGTACATCAATGATTTACCAAACCACATAACTGCTCAAACACGCTTATTTGCTGATGACACCGCACTATACATGACAATAACTAACTCGAAAGACTGCGAACAATTACAAAATTACCTAAACAAACTACAGACATGGGAGCAAAATTGGGATATGGCCTTCAACCCCTCAAAATGTCAAGTCCTCACAGTCAGCCGCAAAGCAAAACCCATAATTTGGGACTACATCCTACACTCCCAAGTACTTGATCATGTCAATAACGCGCGATATTTGGGAATCGACCTCACAAACAATCTCTCATTTAATGCCCACATACAACGAACAACTCTAAGTGCAAATCAGTCCCTGGGATTCTTAAAAAGGAATATCAAAACACAAAATAAAGCACTCAAGAAAGCAGCTTATCAGGCCATGGTTAGACAAAAGTTTGAGTATGCCGCTGCAATTTGGTCCCCTCATACCTCAGAAAACATAACTAAAATTGAACGAGTACAAAATCGGGCCATCCGTTGGATTTTTAATGACTATTCAAGATTCTCAAGTTTGTCAAAAATGAGGACAGAATTAGAACTGAAACCCCTTGAGGACAGAAGAACCATCTCAAAATTATCCCTCTTCAGTAAAATAGTCCATAATCAAGTAGATATTACAATCTCAGATTACCTTCAGAAACCACTCAGACACAGCAGATATAGCAACGCTGACACTTATCGTCGAATTCATACTGGGCCAAACTATTTCAGACATTCATTCTTCCCATCAACTGCTATACTCTGGAACCAACTCCCGCCTGATCTGATCAAGCTCTCTGACCCTGACCAGTTCAGGAGGAGAGCTTATCAGCTACAACCATGAACCTGACAGCAACCTTTGTTTTTAAAATGCTTTTATCTGTACATATTCTTTTAACTGACAAACTTGTCACCCTATCACTCTATTCTCCACTAACTTGAACTGACTGCGCCTGGTGATAACACCCATATATGGGGGTCGACCAGTACCAATAGATAGATAGATAGACATAGTATGGGATTAGATACGACAGCGCCCAATGTTTATGTTTTGAAGTGAGAGATAACTCTTAAGATGTCCGTTATTTCGTTAAATATTACTTTTACGAAATAACGGGCATTTAAAGATTTACACCACAAAGGCTCAAACTTCGCAAAACGTATAAGAAATGATAAACTCAGGGTGGGTGGGCTTGGGGGAGGCGGATGGCACTGTACAGAAGTCAGCCCAAAAAACACCTGTCGTATTTAATCCCAGATATTGCCAATGTTCTATTCTCGAACCGGCTGTTTTTCAATAATAAAACTAGAAGTACTAATTTGCACATCAAATTTAGGTCACCCTATTATCCGATCACTTTCAACTAAATCAGAAACGTCACAAGTTTGTTTTGTCATAAAGTGTTGCAATTTATCGACACAGCAATTTTGATTTTTTTTTTTAAGTTGCTACGACGAGAGGTGAATGTAAATATCCTGGGGACTATTTCCTGTGAAAACGTAAAAAAAAAATATACCCCATCAAAGACACTCGTGACTCGTGTACTTCTTCCCGGTGCTAAAAGTTAGTAAAACGGAAAGGAGCATTAGAATGATGTACCGGTACATAACTTGAAGCATTTGAACTCACACACCAGTAACAGGTTGTGAGCGATACCGATATCGATTCGTAATGGTATTATACAGATACTAGTAGTGTGCTGTAAGCTGAAGTGGTGAGTTGTGCTTGCTCACTTAATCTCGGGCTAGAGATCATGTCCCCCTGTTCAACTATTTAATAATTTTAGAGCACCAATCAAATTGCATTTGTGCAGCTCCGGATTACTATTTCCGAAACTGATAAAGACATTGCATTTCGGCATTGAATATTGTATTAAATATAGTTTTCAAGGTATTCCACAATGATAAGAGAGTTTATGAAACTGTTATGACCAACATCAATCGCCGTAGTGATTTTTAATGTTCACATAATCAACATCACCATGTCAACAAAACGCAGCACTTTGTCACGAAACTGGTGAGGGTATTGATTTGCTTGAAAGTGATTGGGGAATGGTGTAAACTAGTTTTGATGTGCAAATTAGCGTTTCTACATGTAGTTAATTATCGAAAAACAGCCAGTTTTGAGAGTAGAATATATACATGTAGCTGAATTCAGCTAGGTTAGCTGAATACAGCTATTGTGTCTGTATTCTCACATTTGCCAGACCTCATAAAATTTATTTTACAGTTCTCCATCTTCATCCGCAATTTTGTCCGAGACCATCCATTTGAAGTACGCTTATCTGGGCCACAAATAATTGCACATCTCGAGAAATAACAAACTTCAAAAATCGATATCTGATCACTCCAAGCTTTGATGGTTTGATCAAAGGCGATTTGATTAACCCTTTCAGTGCCAAGTCCGATTTTTGTATCAACCCATATTTCCTTCCTTTCCATCAATGTATCAAATTATTATAATCAATAAATTTGAAAAATGATCAAGGAAATATGGGTTGATACAAAAATCGGACTTGGCACTGAAAGGGTTAACAATGACTAATCTTCTTATTGAACTTACAAATTGGGTACATAAAAATGCCACTTCTGCATATGTACAGTAATGCCCTAAGTAATCAACTCTTTAACCACAGCAGAATTATGGGTAACTTTTCATGATTTAGTCGGAAATATGGCTTGTTGCCATTCATCGGAAAGCTCTCGGCGAGAGCTTTCCGATGAATGGCAACAAGCCATATTTCCGACTAAATCATGAAAAGTTACCCATAATTCTGCTGTGGTTAAAGAGTCGATTACTTAGGGCATTACTGTATTTACCTGGAATATATTTCTGAAGGTAAAGGACACAAGGTTACCACGTCTTGTCTGATTGGATACACCCCTGGCATCCATTTATGAGAAACATTTTTTCCAAAGTGACTGAACTATATAAAGCATGTATATCGAAAGTTCGTGAACATGTATTTACATGTATCGATGTAATTAGTAAATATTCATGATGACAACTATTCTAAGTCGTTGCCCCACTTTCCTTCACCATTACTCAATAAAGAATGTTCCTGTTAAGGTATTCCTGATATGGTGCGATATAAAGGGCATTTGTATATGTGATTACTTTTTAAACCGGAAATTGCTATCACTTTGACGGGTATATAAAGCATGTATATCGAAAGTTTGTCTACATGTATGTATTTGTATATGTTATCCCTCCTTCGAAAAGTGTTATATATAACTGGATGTTCAAATGAACCACGGCCAATGTTTCTATCGATGTAAGCGCATGCTATTATAATGCTATATTGTTATGCGTAATTGACACAAAGAGGTTGATAATATATGCCCAAAGCCATATATAAATAGATAAGCTGGCAAACAGCATATGGCAGTGACAAATTGGTTAGTTATCCAATATGGATGTCGCTTTGTTTTTGATAGTAACAGGAATTCCCCTATCGCAACGTCATTGTCACGTGTTAAATCATGTGCCTGCACCGACCACTGATCATGCAACTTCAATCACGTGACTTCGTCTACAACATAAGATCTTCGGTATTCTCCGGAATTTGTTTTCCCTTATAAAAACAAAATTAGCAATCAAACACAATTTTATTTGGGCAAATTGGACATTTTGATTATATAATATTGATACATTAATAGAAAGAAAGTACTAAACTTTTATCAGAATAATATTCCTTTAAAGGGGTACTGTACGCCATTTTCAATAAATTTCCGGTGATAACAACGATCTATTATCGATACTATATAGAAATATAAGTAATTTGAGTCGAAGATGTATTCTGTAAACGCTCAGGTTAATAGGCTATCTTAAAATTTAATAATTTAAAAGTTAATAATTTAATATAAATTGATTTTATGGCTCCAGCCATAAAATGGCGTCTCTTAAAATTCGAATTTCCGTGTACAAAACGTAATCAAATTATAATTGAGGGATATTGGATTAGGAAAACAATTGCACACACGATCGTTTGAAACATTATGCTTATACGGGGAGAAAACCCAAGCCACTCATTGACTAGTGACGGTACACTAACTTAAATGAGTATATGGGACTACTAACCATATAATATAATGTTTATTTGATTCATTTGGTTGAAAACTTTACAAAAATTACTCGACAACGACAATTTGTATTTTTGCATTCCGGTAAATTTGCCATCCGTAACAATACTTCGTACTCAACAAACTTTCAAAAAATGGAAAAGTTGTTACATTATTCTCCGACTCGGGGATTATAGAAACCAACAACAACATCTTGGGTACAGTACCCCTTTAAGTAGAACAATAAATATACTTTTAAAGCTTTCTTCTTTGTTGATCTGTTTTTGCTAGCACACTATATGAATGCCCTGATTCCTGTCCCCATATAAATATGACAGTTGAGAAGATATAATTGTTAAAGTGACTTAATTCGGTCACCATTTGTCGAGGTTGTGAAATTTGAACACCAAAAAAATCCTTAGAATAAAATATGGAGAATTAGAGGTGCCACGATTATTGATTTTGATCATCAATAATTGGTCGTCAATAATCGACTATAATCAATTAATTGTACCTAATATTAATAACATCAGTGGAAGTATTCCGTAATAATGTTATAATGTTACGGAAACTATAAGTTTCAGCAAACTTCCAGAGAGTTGATAACAATCACAAAGATGGGCCCCGCCCGCAAATTTCAGGACTCAGAACAAGCTAAGTATTTGATAATAGTCAATTTCATTCAGCAGTCACCACACGATAAACGATAGCCTGTACTGGTAACATCTAAGTATAAAGTATACACTTGCTGCAAATGACACCATGGAGAACATCACTGATTGAAATGCCGTAGGTTCCCTTGTTTCGAGAGAATGTCAATCAACTCCCCTTTGGTCCAATGAGATTCAAGGGCGAGTGCATTCAGTTCATTGACAGTCAGCCCATTTCAAAGACATAGTGCCGCCTTTCTTGTAGAAATATACAACGACGTTGCCATAAGTTCAAAGCTGCAGTGCCGCCAATATGAAGAATATACAAAGACCCGAAGAGTAACCATGTCGCATCACCAAATGAACTGCCGACTTTTTGCTACATATATTAGTAGTACATGTACTCATATTGTCGGAATCTCTTTGATACATGATCAAAGATTGTTAACCCCTCGGTTGTAGATTAAACTGTGTAAAACAAACACGGTATTGAACAATACCCGGCATTTTCCAACGTCCGAAATAAATAACGCAGATTAATCAACGACGGAAATAGTAACTGATTATCATCTTTATCAACGGTTCCTCCCCTTTTCTGCCCCTGACAACAACAGCGTCACTTTAGAAAATTATAACCCACACTATTATCTTCCTCGTAAAAAGATACCACTGTTAGACCCCTTTGGAGCTACATGTATCTAGATGGTCCCCTGTGAAATTAAATAGAACACAGACAGACACACATTAGCAAATATACAGTAATGCTCTAATTAATCGACTTCTTAACCACAGCAGAATTATGGGTAACTTTTCAGGATTTAGTCGGAAATATGGCTTGTTGCCATTCATCGGAAAGCTCTCATCGAGAGTGAGAGTTTTCCGATGAATGGCAACAAGCCATATTTCCGACTAAATCCTGAAAAGTTACCCATAATTCTGCTGTGGTTAAGAAGTCGATTAATTAGAGCATTACTGTAGGCACCAACTGTGGCATCTTTATAACCCCCATGATTTGATTCCTCGTATCATTGGAGAAGAACGTGTATGAATTTGGTGTTAATTTGCGCTTTATAACATTTTATCATGTGACCCCCCCCTCCTAACCCTGACTCAAGCGGCGCCACTTTTGTCATCTTTAAACCAAACAATTAGACTCATTATGAAGATGACTATATATAAAATTGGTGGAAATCTAAACTAAACTAAACAAATTAAAGAACAAATTTATTGCCCCCAATTTGGCATAAAAAACCACATGATTAGATTCCTCGTATCATGAGAAGAATGTGCATCAATTTGGTGCAAATTGGCCTAAAATATATTTTTATAAATTTTGGTGCCCCTCTCCCCTTCAGAGCACCCCTGGCTCGAATGATGCTACCTCTTGACAACGTTAATATGTATCAATTTGGTAGAAATCGGCGTTAAAAATATTTGTTATCAATTTTGGTGCTATTCTCCCCATCCATGTAAGCCTGACTCGAATGGCATAACACTTTTGACAGATTATACCACACAATTTGACTTCCGATATCATGGAGATAATTATGTATGTTTTGTGGTAATCGGCGACTTGACAAATTCTTATCAAATTTAGTCCCCCCCCCCCCATCTCTCACCCAAATGGCACCAATTTGGCATCTTTAAATCACAGGATGAGATTTGTCATATCATGGAGAAGAATGTTCATCAATTTGGTGCAAATCGGCACTAAAATTAATTTTTATCAATTTTGGTGCCGTTCTCCCCCTCCATGCACCCCTGACTCAAACAGCCCCACTTTTGACATCTTTAAACCAGACAATTTAGACTCCTAATATAATGGTAATGATTATGTATAAGTTTGGTGGTAATCGGCAACTAAACAAATTCTTATGGAATTTAGTGTCCCCCCCCCCATCCTCACCCAAACAGCACCAATTTGGCATCTTTAAACCACACGATTAGATACCTCGTATCATGGAGAAGAATGTGCATCAATTTGGTGCAAATTGGCCCAAATAATATTTTATCAATTTTGGTGCCCCTCTCCCCTTCAGGGCACACCTGGCTCAAATGACACTAACTCTGACAGCTTTAAGCCACACCATTAAATTCCTCAACATGGAGATGATTATGTATATATTTGGTGGAAATCGTCAAACAATTTTTTTGCTGTCCCTCCTCCACCTTTTCTGCCCTTGACAACAACAGCGTCCCTTTAGAAGATTCTGACCTGCACCATTATCTTTCTCGTAAAAAGTTCCCTCTATAGAACACAGACAGACATTCACAAATATAGATATAGACAGTTAGAAGATAGAAGATGCATTGGCACAGGGTTTTCACAAAATTTCAGGAAGTTCTATTCATGTAAGGGTTAATGTTTGTTCTTTTCCAGGTAAGGTGAATGGCCCCATGGTTATTTCGATATCCAATTAATCATAATCTCTGGTTAAGTTAAATATGTTTATTTCAGGTCAAGTGAAATGGACTCTTCAACTAAGACACCACTCAATGATGAATCTATCTAGGCATCATCCATAAACAAGCCCTCCAAAATGTCAAGAATGCTATATGACAAAGTCTCCAACAACGTTGGCACGACAATCAGCCTCTCTGTAAATGAACCAATCAATGCATTAGCTCTAAATCGAGATTCTTCACATGCATGTGTTGCTGGACGGAATGTCTTCCAAATTGTTTCGATATTTGAGGACGAGTTTAAAGAAAAATTAAATCTCAGAGTTGGTAAGAGGAACTTGAATTTGTGTACTCTCGACGTAGCATGGAATCGTGTTCATGATAATATCCTTGCATCTGCTGCTACCAATGGACATGTGGTAATATGGGACCTGAATCGGTCGTCAAAAAATAAATTGGAATGGGTCTTTGATGAAAGCCATACAAGGACAGTGAACAGGGTAACATTTCACGATAACGAGGATTATATGTTGTTAAGTGGCAGCCATGATGGTTTAATAAAACTTTTTGATGTGCGAAAAAAAAGTGAAGCAAACACGTTTGAAGGTAGAAGTGAGTGTTGCTGTAGAGATGTTCAATTCTGCCCTTCAAATTTGAATTCCAACAGTTTCGCAGCTGCTTTTGATAATGGAAATGTTCAGATATGGGATTTGAGAAGAACTGATCGATTTGAGAAACAGTTTACAGCGCACAATGGGCCTGTTTTCACCATTGACTGGCATCCGGAAGATAAGACATGGTTTGGTACAGGCGGGAGGGACAAGTCTGTTAAAGTATGGGATCTGAATCGCCTCAAATCGCCTTTACACACTGTTCATACCATAGCTTCAGTATCACGGATAAAATGGCGTCCTGATCGTCGTTATCATATCGCAAGCTGTTCACTATTACTAGATTTTAGTATAAATGTATGGGACATCAGAAGACCATATGTGCCATTTGCGTCTTTCAATGAGCATACAGACTGTCCAATACGAATTGTATGGAAAGGTGACAAACATGTATTTTTGAGTGCCGGTAAAGACGGCATGCTTTTTCAGCATTTATTCAAGGATGCCAAACGGCCAGCAGATAATATTATACCCTCAGCCTTAAGTATGAACTCGAGTGGTGTCATATCATTTGCTTTTATGGATAAAAAGAATGAGAACTATCTGACTCCACCAGGATCAGCAACTAAACTGCCAACACTTTTCAAAAAACAGCCAGATAAACGTGAATCCTTCACAAAATGTAAAAGTTGTCTATTTCTTGCTGAAAATATTGAGGACTCGGATCTATCGATGCAGTGGTTGACAATTTCAGCTAAAAATTACAAACTAAGGGGACGTCCCGTTGAGGAGCTTTTGGAACATAATGCTCTTGTTTCAGACCGTCAAGGTCGTTTTCTGGTGGCTGAAGCTTGGCGGCTGCTAAAAATGTTATACTGCTGTCATAGTGGTGGGCAGTTGTTACATGTGGGACCGAGCCATCACACACGGAATCTATCCAGCGGGAAATTCACTGTGGAGAAGATAGATGATACGGCATCAACGAAACAGAAAGAGGCAGATAAAGAGGTGAAGGTCAAGGAGAATGAAACAAAGGAGAAGTTTGGTGGTTATGCGTCGGGAACCGGACCTAGTGAAGATGAATCGGACATTGAAGAGGAAAATTTAGCAGATATCGCTGGTGGTCTTGCCAGTAATGCGGGCGACTACTTCTTTGGCGACGGTGATACAACAACATCTGGATTTGATTTGGAGAACACAGGTATTTAAAATCTCAGAACATATTTGATGTAACACATAATTTCAAAATATCAAATTAGATCTATTAACTGCTCACTTTCAGGCCTCAGTTTTCAAAATTATGCATAACCTATTTTTCGTTCACCTGGTTTGTGCTTAAGTAACCCATACATAACCCATTACAAGAGTCACACAGACAGTTATAATCACTACAACCAGCTCTTGAAATTTATATTTTTCTTCTGCGGCATTGCTTTAGATTTGCATAAAATTCTATATTGGCTTCTATTGCTTTTTATATGGCATCGCCTTTTTTCCGTAGCTAATTTCGAGAGCTGCTACAACCTATTATTAACTATTAATGGGCAACTCATTGAACTATTAATAATTTTGAATGTCTCATTTTGGAACTTTATTATACAATAATTAAGGGGAGAATCAAACTTTGACGCAACCTGGTTTTCGTTCGCAGCATTTCCATTTAAGATAACCTCCAGGCGAACTGAATGGTTGTTCGCCTCAAATTTGCGGGCCTGAATTTTGTACGATTCAAGGATAAAAATTTCCCTAAAATAATACATGGTAGTCTTGAAATATATGCTATGCTCAGTCAGCAAGGATTTTGGCAGCTGAAAACCGTGAATCTTTGGTCTCACCTGTCGATTAACCCTTTACCCAACAAACCGGCCAAAACCGGCCAAATAAAGCTTCAACAGCCTAAAATATCTTCGGTCTGTCTCAATAGAACCATACAAATATGGATATCATTGGAACCGGCTCCTTGACCACATTGTGATGGTTACAGTTATGCCCTGTGCCAATGCATTCTCTTATATATGCGAGTCGACCATAGGTCGCCTCGCATATATAAGAGAATGCATTGGCCTAAAAAACAATTTTATAATTTTTAATGTGTTAAGCCAATGCATTCTCTTATATATGCGAGGCGACCTATGGTCGACTCGCATATATAAGAGAATGCATTGGCACAGGGCCATTCTGTTGGGTAAAGGGTTAATATTGAAGGGGTGTAATTGGGCTCATATTAGTAACAGTAAAGCTGGTGTTCTTTATCACCTACAAGAATGCCAAGAAGTGTGATTCGAAAATATTCAAGTCCTATGATCGAATTGAGATGTGGGTCCATGGAGATGTGGGTCCGTGGCGATGTGGGTCCATGGTGATGTGGGTCCATGGAGATGTGGGTCCATGATGATGTGGGTCCATGGAGATGTGGGTCCATGATGATGTGGGTCCATGACAATGTGGGTGCATGGAGATGTGGGTCCATGATGATGTGGGTCCATGATGATGTGGGTGCATGGAGATGTGGGTGCATGGAGATGTGGGTCCATGGAGATGTGGGTCCATGTAGATGTGGGTCCATGATGATGTGGGTCCATGGAGATGTGGGTCCATGTATATGTGGGTCCATTGAGATGTGGGTCCATGACGATGTGGATCCATGAAGAGATAAAAAAGAATACCAGTAATCTGAACTGAGTCTTGTGATGTTTTATATGAAATCATATGATTTAGACATCAGCAAATGTATATCTGCGATTTAATAAGTAAGGCATAGCCATCTCATGTGTGAAGTGCAGAAATAAAGTTGTTACATCAATATATTCATGGTGAACATTCTTACTCATTATTAAAAATATACAAATACCACACTGTTGTAAATGGTGACATTGATGGTTAAACTCAACAGAAGTCATCTCATTGCCTTAACCCTTTCAGTGCCAAGAACGATTTTTGTATCAAACCATATTTCCTTGATTTTTCAAATTTATTGATTATAATAATGTGATACATTGATGGAAAGAGCTCTTAGAGCTCTTTCCATCAATGTATCACATTATTATAATCAATAAATTTGAAAAATGATCAAGGAAATATAGGTTGATACAAAAATCGGACTTGGCACTGAAAGAGTTAAGTCTGATTTATGATATGTTGGAAGGTACAGTTTAGAGATAAACAGTGCCAGATGCCGAATTTTATTGTGAAGTTAAACCTAATAAAGAGTCGGGGGGGGGGGGGGGGGGGGGGGGGGGAATGAGTAATTCTGTATAATTCATTTACAGATTTTTATCTGATATACATTGGGTTTGCTAACAGGATGTGAAGAAACTTGATGTGAAGAAAGTTAATGTTTTAATTGTCAATTATTCTCCCTGTAACAAGACTCCCATCAAACCGGATGTTCGTTTATCTTGAACATTGCTCTGTCGGTCGGTTGCAGTCGGTGATTTAAGAAACCAAAACCGGGTAGATTTCTTGGTGAACCACAATGCTCTAGTCCAAGCCCACCCATACAACTTTCTATATTGGGGTTTAATAATGTGTTTAATAATGTGTTAATAAGCCATAATTTAATGAGAAAATTTTATATTTGATCACAATGTTTACAAAATTGCAAAAGAATACAAACAAATTTGAACTCGTGAAGTGACCGTTATACAGTAAGCATAAACATATAAACACATGGTCGTCAAATGACAGAAATTTTATCATGTACCTGGTAATTTGTAAATTGGAGGTTACAGTTTCAACACAAGACATCCAACTGGTGTAAGAAATGTTTCACCAACAAGTAATATGGGACCACTTATAATTAAAAAAACCATAACTGTAATGTGATGTTGAAATTAAATGATTGCCGATTATATCTCGGAAAAACTTTGTATCCTGTTGAAATATTAACGAACAGATGTTACTCTTAATTACACAGCATATTCTATGCATTATTTAACATGAAAGTTAGATTATAATACATCATTATGACCATTGGTTGTCACTCTTTCTGATATATATAGCATCATGTATTGCTTTGTTGGGTAAAATCGATTAAAATTTACGAAAAATCCTGCCTCTGGATCTGAGCTTAAAGTCTGTTATAGAAAAGTATATAAACAGGGCTTGGACGTAGACAAGTATATACATGTAGCCCTACCGATATCACTGTCAGCTGGTTTCCAAGGAAACTGAGTTGAAGACACCTGTCTGTAAGCGATTCTATCAATTAATTTTATATTGACACTTTCTTATATTTTCGATGGGACATTTTATCGTAACTATTTTTAGAATTTAAATAGAGTTATCCCGCATGGTATGCTCAGGACGAACACGAGCCGTAAATTGTCCCAAATTGATTGCATGTACATGTATATTATACCAGAAAATTGTAAATAAAATCAATATTAATTGATAGAGGAGTTTCCAGACTGGGGTATTTGATTCATATTTATTATTTTATAACCAGGAAACTATATAAAACTGGATATAGGAAAAGATAGATCTTTAAGTAACTAAGACTGTGGGGAAAAAATCTAACTATTTTAGAACACAAAAGTTCTGTTGTTAGAAGTATATCCTAGAAAGTGACCCGCCATTTTAATACCTTTTATTTACTAAATGGTTCTGCCAGTATTCATTGGAATCGCCTATTATATATGGAGTGATTAAATAAAAGCAGATGACAGACAGACGAAAAGCTATAACAAGTGCAGAAGTATTCATTTTCTTTGGTGGGAAATGTTCAGATAATAATTTCAACAAACGTGAAACGACCTGTGGCCATTTGTTGGAACTAAACCCTTTCATGACAGGAGCAGTGCTGGTGCAGCATTAACCCTTTGGCGAGTAGAACGACATATATGTCGTCTATCGGTTGAGGAGTAGAACGACATATATGTCGTCTATCGGTTGAGGAGTAGAACGACATATATGTCGTCTATCGGTTGAGGAGTAGAACGACATATATGTGGTTTCAGGAAGTGTTATTTTACTTAGACATAACTTCAATAAATCATCTGATTTATAAATGATTTGTATAGGAGTTATTTTGATTAATATAATGTCCCAAATGTATAAGTGCAATCGATTATGATAACACACGTTAACAAAAAATGCACATAAATTAAAACGAATTATTGGACCCTTTTGACCCGAACTTGCTAATAATTATTGCTATGACGTTGACGTTAAATCTACTCATGACATCATGTATATGACGTTGCATATACTCTCCAAAGGGTTAACACATTGAGTGCCAACTACAAGTTATCTCGTACTTTTTGCATGTAATTGAATGGGACCTGGCACTCAATGTTTTAAAGACCCTGTCCTGTAGGGAGCCTCGCATATATGGTATAAGAGGAAGCACTGACTTACAAGGTCAAGGTAAATAATGCTAGGCCAATGCATTCTCTTATGTATGTACAGTAATGCCCTAAATAATCGACTCCTTAACCACAGCAGAATTATGTGTAATTTTTCAGGATTTAGTCGGAAATATGGCTTGTTGCCATTCATTGGAAAGCTCTCAGGGAGAGCTTTCCGATGAATAACAACAGAGAGCTTTCTGATGAATGGCAACAAGCCATATTTCCGACTAAATCTTAAAAAATTACCCATAATTCTGCTGTGGTTAAGAAGTTGATTATTCAGGGCATTACTGTATATGCGAGGCTCCCTATGGGAGACTCTCATATATAAGAGAATGCACTGGCACATGGTTTTTGCAAAATTTCTGGAAGCTCCAGTTATGGAAGGGTTAATATCTGAACATTTCCTAAGGGAACTACAGTAATGCCCTAAGTAATTGACTCCTTAAACACAGCAGAATTATGGGTAACTTTTCAGGATTTAGTTGGAATTATGGCTTGTTGCCATTCATTGGAAAGCTCTCAGGGAGAGCTTTCCGATGAATGGCAACAAGCCATATTTCCGATTAAATCCTGAAAAGTTACCCATAATTCTGCTGTGTTTAAGGAGTCGATTACTTTGGGCATTACTGTACTCATCATTGAGTATTTAGTAAAGAAGGAGTTAAAACAATTGACTTTTCAATTTTGCAGGTAATTCTGGGAAGGACGGACAGGAATGGTCATTACCAGTAGAAGCGTTTCAACCTCGTCATGAGATCGTTGATCATCCAGTGCCGCCAGAACAGCTGGTTAATGGACACGAGTCACCTCTGAGTGCGAATGAGAGTGATTTAAACTCTAGTCTTCCACAGTCAGCATTCAGAGATCCCCTGCTGTCGGTTGATAACTCTCTTACTGCGTTCCCGTCCTGGGACATGACCAACGTTGTAATCAACATGATGAAATCCTTCGTTGAGCGAGGTGATGTACAAACTCCTGTCAGTATGCTTATAGTTCTTGGTGATCGATTGAAAACTGCCATCGACGAACAAATCAAAGAAATCTGGTTTTTCGCCTATATTGAGCTGCTAAGTCGTTTCAAATTATGGACCATCGCCAGTGAAATTATTAACCTCAGTCAATGTTCGCAGGTTAGTATGTTGAACCAGAGGTCAACGTCGATTCATACAAACTGTGGGAAATGTAATAGACCGTTACCAAGGTCAGGATGGCTGTGCCCGAAGTGTAAAGTTGTGACTGGAATCTGCAGCCTATGCCATCTTCCTGTCAAGGGACTGTATCTGTGGTGTCAGGGATGTTCTCACGGCGGTCATCTGCATCATATAATGAGTTGGTTCGAGCAGAATAATAGCTGCCCTGCTGGCTGTGGGCATGTTTGTGAATATACGTAATATTTGCTCGATAATTTCATTCAAAATTCCATGTAACCAAGGCCTTAACCCTTTCTATACTAAATGGTTTCTCCCTTCAGTTATAATGGTTTACATGGGAATGGTCTATTATTCATTTTAAGGGATGTTCAGGATAAATTAGCAGATGACAGTCCGAAAAAAGTGCTGAATGATTCATGTTCATTGCTGGAAAATGTTCAAGCCTTAAAATAATGTCTGTCATTTGCAGAATGAGGTCCCCAGTGGGTGAATTTAGTGACACTATACCCCGCACAGCATGCTATCATCACTAAATTCACCCTCTGTGGACCTCATTCTGGTTAGTCATCAACTGCTATGGGAGACCTAGGATCAGATTGAAGTTGGTGATGTTCACCCATTAGTCACCTCAATTACTCATTTTATCTTCTGCAAATTAGGGGATATAAAATCTGAACAGAAGGGAAAAAGTAACTAAAATCAATGTTAATTAGAGACTACAGATACTTCACAGAAGATTAAGGCTAAGCCGAGTGAGGTCCCAGAGGCGAATATAGTGATGCTAGCCTGCTGTGTGGGGTAACATCAATAAATTCACCCTCTGGGGACCTCATTCTACAAATAACAGACTATTTCAAGGCTTGGAAATGTTCTGATAATAAGTTCAACAAAACGACCTATGGTTGAACTTATTGTCTGAACATTTCCTAAGGGAAATACTCGTCAATGAGTATTTAGTATAGAAAGAGTTAAAAATTAAATTAAACTCTTAGGCCACAATGAGTATTTAGTATAGAAAGGGTTCATTTATTAATATATGTTTGTCCACTCCCCAAGAACAAGTTTCATACTGGAAAATCTTTTATCAATCTCAAATTTATTTTATTGTTCAGCACTGACCAGTGTGTTCAGGCAAGAAAATGGTACTTTGTTTTCACAAAATTAATGGTACTTTTCTGAAGTCATCAACTGTTACTATGAAGAACTCACTTCATTAAAGAGACACAAGGTGCTCGCAGTGGGTAAATGTGGACATAATTATAATAATGTAAGAAATCTCGCCCACCAAGAACAGATCAACTTATATTAATTATTGATAGCTCTCCAATAACGAAATTAGTTGTTGATATCGTTGTTATGTAAACAAAACTGTTACAATGATTTGTCAACAAACATCGCTTATCATGCAGTAAGTTGAAATATTTTAGTCTAAATGTTAGTCTAAATGTGATTTTCTAGATATTTTTTAATGCTTTGTCCTTTTCGAATGTTTACTGTCAAGTTTTGATTAAATTTTGGTATCTCATTGGAATTTGATCGGTAATGCCACTGTAACAGTAAATGTTTACAAAACAATGGTTTGACATGTAAGATCTCGTTATTGGAGAGTTTTAATATGAAAATAAGAACATAATTGATCTATTTTTACATGTATTTTTAGCTCAACATGACAAAGTCAAGTTTAAGCTATTGCCATGGGTTGGTGTCTGTCATCCATCTGTCAACAATTTCCTTTAGCACACCCTACAGGTCACATCTCTCATCCTAGTATCACCAAACTTCATATGGAACTTGGGGGTGACCTCTAGATGGGAGCCCCCTAATTTAGGCTCTTCATTGTGAACTTTATATGGGAGCCATCGATTTTGTGGAAAAACAGTGTCATCAGCAGCCATTTTGGATTTTACATGACTAAGTCCTTTGACACACCCTACAGACCACATCCTTCATACAATTGTCACCAAATTTCATATGGAAGTTCTGGGTGACCACAAAATGAGAGCCATAAAATTTTTCTGAATTTCGTTAAAAACTTGACCGCCAGCAGCCATCTTGGATTTCACATGAAAATAATTTCATCTACACAATACAAGTCTTTACTGAAACTTTCCTTCTTTATCGTTCTATTGCATGACTAAATCCTTAGGCACACCCTACAGACGACATCCCTCATCTGATTGTCACCAGACTTCATATGGATCTTTGGGGTGACCACCAGATTGGAGCCATCAATATATTTCCGAATTTTGTTGAAAATATGGCTGCTGGTGGCCATCTTGGATTCTAATCTTTTCATGACTAAATCTTTCAACACACTCTATAGGCCACATCCTTCCTCTGATCATCACCAATCTTCATACGGATATTCAGAGTAACCTGTAGATGGCCTCCCATATTTACCAAAATTCACTAAAAAACATGGCTGCCAGCAGCCATCTTGGATTTCAAATTTGAATCCATCAGCACAAACTGCAGCCGCATTTACATACTTCGTCATTCCATATATACTTGCTGATTCCCAAACTTTATATATCTCTCCATTAGGGATCTGCGAATCGGGGATTTTGCATCGAATCTCGATATCGAATTTCCTTCCTGATATCGACATCGAATCGAATCTCGAATCGAATCAGCTAGTGATTGACATTGTTTACCAGTGTGTATTTCGTTGTCTCATGACAAAAAACTGCAAAATTCACTAGATACCATATAACCATGTTAATCTCCTTAAACATCCGTTGGAACCTATGTTTTTTTTTTATAGGAAATTTGTGACACAGGCAAGTCACTCTCATGGAGGGTTTGATATATGTTGCATTGAATTTCTATCTAGCTGTGTCATGGCGAACATGACGCAAGAAGCGACAGTAAGACACTTAAAGACAGTTCAATCAATGTATCACAAACAACATGGAATGGAAGTCACTTGTCTACATTATTTAATAAAGATAATGAAGATTTGACACAAGTGGACATGGGCACACCGTTCAGCTATATAATTGTTGTAGTCCGATACCACTGCTTAAGACCAAATACGTACATCACATATTCACAGTAGTTGTCTTCACAGAGGGGTCCCAGAAAAACAGACACAAATTACAAGTGTTAAATGTTATCAATAAGATTCAACGGAACGAAACTTGGTGCACCGCTCTCGATTTCCTGGGAAACTGAATGTAGGAAATTTATAGGAATTCTGCCGACAGTGTCACATATATTAAACTGGTCTCACATGATGACTTCTATTTAAGAAAGTAATAGACCGATTGTTGTAAGGTTTCTCACTGTTTCTGTTCATTCCAATCTATGTTTTGTCGCTCATAACGACGGCTGACATTGAATTTTATTCATATAATCTGAATTGGATATCTGAAGTTCTAAACATAAAATAAAATAATCAATTGAGTTCCGCATCTAGCGATCACGCACGTGTAGACAATTTACAGAGTGTCGATATAGATTACAAATATGCGGCGATTGATCACCGTCACGGGTTGCGATCGAAGCACACAATTTGCATAATACACGTCTATTCTAAACGGCATACATTCAAAATTACCTACATTGGCTAACTTGGCAACCTTGTTCTTCAATTTTTGTGAGTTAAGGTCATTTGACATGTGTTATCTAGACACAAAAAATGAGACTACACCAAAGTAACACCGATTCAAAAATATCCGAATCAGCGGACCGATTCGGTGTCGATCTCGAATCGGGTGCCCAATATCAACATCGAATCGAATCTCGAATATTCGCAGGTCCCTACTCTCCATGTTGACATCTAGTATTACTTAGACATTTCAACTTTCCACATTCCAAATCGCTCCATAGTCTGTAACACATGAAATTATCCCCTCTCCATGTTGAGCTACATTGTCATTCATACTTTCATTGTTTTACTATCTATTATAAAATTTATGTTTTTTCGCATGAACCCACTTCGAAGGCCTTGAGTCCCTTATTATAGTGCAACTAGTAAGTAAATGATAAATGTATACTGTACTATACAATCCTCTGAGGTTTTAATATCATGGATTATCTAAGATGAAAAGAGCAAAAACAAAACACTACCAAAGGCCACACCAATATAATAGCCTGATTTATGAACATTTTAATGAAAAAAAAGTTGATGCACGAGGGAATATTCAAAAGAAATATTCAAAATCACCCCATTATTGGCCATTAACAAACATTGAAACTGTACATGATTTTTAAAAATGTTATGTTTTATTCAAGTTTCAAAAATAAACAGATCCATGCATTTATTCCTTATAATTTATAATAGTTTAACCCTTTCTATACTAAATACTCATTGATGAGTAGTTCCCTTAGGAAATGTTCAGATAATAAGTTCAACAAACGACCATCTAAATATTTCCCTCCAATGAATATGAATCATTTATCTGTGACCCAAATAACAACTAAGCCATCAAAAATCAGCGTGCGATTGACTGGAAAACATGAAATTAAATTTTGCCTTGAAAAGTCAAACTGTACCATAATCCTTTCATGACAGGAGCTGCGCTGGTGCAGCATTGAATATCTTGTGCCAGTGCATTCTCTTATATATTCGAGTCTCCCAAATTGAGCCTCGCATTTATAAGAAAATGACTGGTTTACAAGGTCAAGGTAAATATTGTTAGGCCAATGTATTCTTTTATTTTTGTGAGGCTCCCTATAAGAGAATGCATTGGCAGAGGGTTTTTCGCAAAATTTCAGGAAGCTCCAGTTATGGAAGGGTTTTAAAGCTATTTTTCAAGTCCTTATGTTCCATTTGTATAAGGTATATGCGGAAGAGCAAACAATCTAATATAGGCCATTAAAATCCACGGGTATAATTGGATTATCATAAAATATTTTCTGTTTATGACCCAAAGGTCTCATTTCTGCTTCAAAATTGATCTAATAATGCCTAGTAATAGAAATAACACATAGAGATACCAAATGGCTGAATGAGGTCCCCAGAGGGTGAATTTAGTGACACTATCACGCATTCTGCTTAGGCCTTATCTGCTGTGGGAGACATAGACTCAGATTGAAGTTCCCAAATGGTGAATATTGTGATGTACATGTACACCCATTGGGAACCTTGATTATGAAATGTGTCATCTGCCAATTTGGGGATATAGAGAAATTAAACTAAAAAAGAAATAGAATCTATGTGAAGAAGTTTCTTTAGAAAATTGATAATAAAGAAACTTTCCAGAGTAGATGAGGCCTAAGCAGAATGAGTATCCGGAGGGTGAATTTAGTGATGCTAGCCTGCTCACTAAATTCACCCTCTGGGGACCTCATTCTGCAAATAACAGGCACACTAAACTCAGGCTTGGATGCGGGAGGTATCCACCAGCCCAATTGTATCTTCAACACTCATTCCACAGAAAGTTTTAGGCCAAGTCTCTATACTGTATAGTGAGTGAAATTTAGATGTGAGGAAGTGTCTATTGAAAAATGACAAATCTGATAGATTGGGTCAGTCAGATTGACGACTGTGTCATACACGCTATCAAAGGTACATTTTGCATTCAGCCGCTACTAAACAATCGACCCGGTTTATAAAATAAACTCAATTTGTCAATACAAACCCAGTTGTCTCATTTTATGTTTCGTTTTCCAGCACCTGGGACACATTTCTGTACCTACTTAACTGTAATTCTTGTAAAATCTGATACAATATTCACAATTACCATGTTTGATTTCAGTATTTACTGAAAACAAAAATCAAAGTGAGCACAGATTAACCCTTTACCCAACAGAAGGGCCCTGTGCCAATGCATTCTCTTATATATGCGAGTCGACCATAGGTCGCCTCGCATATATAAGAGAATGCATTGGCTTAACACATATTAAAAATGATAAAATTGTCAAAGAATGTAGAAAAATATTATAAAAATTGTTAAAAAATGTAAGAAAAAATTATAAAATTGTTAAAGAATGTAAGAAAAAATGGTAAAAAGTGTAAAAAAAGAGACTTTTTTTAGGCCAATGCATTCTCTTATATATGCGAGGCGACCTATTTTATAATTTTTTCTTACATTTTTTAACACAGGGCATAACTGTAACCATCACAATGTGGTCAATGAGCCGGTTCCAATGATATCCATATTTGTATGGTTTTATTGAGACAGACCCAAGATAATTTAGGCTGTTGAAGCTTTATTTGGCCGGTTTTGGCCGGTTTGTTGGGTAAAGGGTTAACTAAAGATACATAATCCGAATTAATGCTCCTAAATTACTATTTTTTTGGCTTTGGGGTAAAATATATTAGATTTGAGTCGAGGAACCCACCCATCAAAGCTCAGAGCGTTGTTGATAGTGGTTAGCATTATTTTTTGGTAATTACTGTATACACCCGTCAGTAAGCCCATCCTCGAAGATAAGCCCAGTCTGGGTTTTTTACCCTAAACGAAACATGGGGTGGTCCTCGTAGATAAGGCCACCCCCATTTTTGAGCATTTGGAAGGTGAATACAATCATGTGTTTCTATCCTGTAGAATAGAAGATACTCAAGCAAATCTGTGCTTTTATAATTTGTCCAGTTTCTTAAATAATAGAGATGTATAATAGTATACACTGTGTTAATATTGTTCTGAATTATACACATCTTATTCTATTCTATTCTATTCTTAGTTGTTGGGTCGGTCAAAGCGGTTTCATATCAATAACATCAAAGGATGTGGCATTTATTATTCACACCTCTTTCAGATTAAAGCCAATGGGATGAGGAGTAATGACTTGGTGTTTTTGTAGGATCCTTTAATAATGCAGAAGTGTGATGTGTGTTCACCACTTCTCACTGTTGTGTTTTTATAAGAATTAGCTTGATTAATAAGCATTAGTGAAAAACATGATGGTAGCCTTTGGTAGGTGACCGTAGGTCAGTACCTGAAGGCTAACTTAATTTTTGCACAGGGAGGTCCTCATGAGTAAGCCCAGTACCCACTTTTTGACCAAAAATGTGCACGAGCCCCCCGGGCTTACTGACGGGTGTGTACAGTAATCGATTCTGATAACTAACGCATCTTTTGAAGAAATGTTGTTGTTGTTGGAATCTGATAATACGAATCTGATTGTGTACCGTTAATGAGTTTGAATTGCATTGGTAATGAAATTGACGTGTGACAAGTCAAACTACATCACAGTATTGCAGCTATGGCATTCCAAGAATGGGGTGGTAGGAAAACAGTCATTTATGACTATATCACCCCTGACTATATATACATTATATATATTCTATTATATCTATTTGTATTTGTACTTTTCAAGTTTATATTGTAAATAAAATTACCCTATCCTTTCCTTCCAAGAAAAAATGCATTGATAGGAAGTCTTGATAACTGGAATAACTTGAATATGCTTGCATATAGGCGATGATATAGCTAACTCACATTGACAGTGTCAAAATGAGTATCAGACATGCTCTGTAATCACTTGAATGCAGTTTGGTCCCAAATCCCGTTCACAGTAGTTATAGTCATACAACCATTCTTGGCGTGCATTTTTCTACACTGCCAAATTTCAAAACAAAATGGAGCTAATTCAAAGATATTTTATTAGTTCTTCATTCCACCAAGTGGACCAGATATTTAATCTTGTCAATAGTAATTTGGTAAAATTTTTGGTTTCTGACTGAAAACTCGTTTGATTTTATCTTAAACAGAGTTGGTATGTGTGTTTCTCAGCCAAGCATGAATATGGGTTCCGTCCAATTTATGAGGTACAGCCCTTTTATGACTTAGAATTCACCTGACTTAACCCTTTGAGTGCCAGGTCCGATTTTTGTATCAACCCATATACCCTGTGCCAATGCATTCTCTTATATATGCGAGTCGACCATAGGTCGCCTCGCATATATAAGAGAATGCATTGGCCTAACAATTTTAATAAGTTTTTTTTTTTTAGGGCCGATTTTACAGACCGTAAATTAGGGCTGATGAGATCGGCCCCTGGCACTGAAAGGGTTAATAACCATTTTATAAGTAAACTAACAGGTGTATTTAGCCATGCCCCAGTGATACTCTTGTTATATATACTGTGTAGGCCACTGTGTGCAGCTTTTTTACTGCCTAATATAAAGTTGAAATTGACACGTACACTCAAATTGATCTAGTGCATGTGGCGTCATAAATTTTTCATTTTTCATTGGCTAGCAGAAAGTGTGCACGCGATGAACATGCACACTCCTTGGCAGCTCATGGTAGTTGGTTTCATGTTACAGTGAAATTACAATAGCTACCATGAAATAACAAAATAATTTTTCTCTGTAGCTTCGAAGAAATACATATGACGATCTACATTCGGTAATTTGCATGCATATATAATAAATTGATTTATTACACCCATATATGCGATTTCCATTGAAAACTCGTGATGTTAAACTAAATTGATGCAGAAGTTTAATAAATAGAGCAAACTCGAGGCAAGAGACGTTTAGGTAAGAAACTCGTGCTTGTTTCTTAGCAACGTCTCTCACCTCTCGTGAAGTATTTAACATAATTCTCGGAACCAATTGATTACTCTCTATATCTCAACTTGTCAACCCTTCACTATATAGCTACAGTAATGCCCTAAATAATCGACTCCTTAACCACAGCATAATTCTGGGTAATAATTCTGCTCTGGTTAAGGAGTTGATTATTTTGGGCATTACTGTAAATCTCCTCAGATCGGGGGAAAACACACTTTAGTAGTGATGTCCTAACCAATCGAGTAGGTCACTTCAGATTTTGTTTGGGGACATGTCCTTGACCTGTCACTTATAATCAGGCTTCTGCAGCAATCCTAATGGTTCTTTTCTGCAAAATTTATTCTCAACTTTATCAATATATTATTTTGTTAAGACATCTATCCCATTCATGTCAAGCATATTTGTTCATGATTTTGTTACCGGTATATGTTTTTCATTTTTCATCAAAACTATTCAACTTTGGTCTAAATTACTGTATATTTAAAATCCGAATGTAATTACATGTCATACTTACATATGGACAATATTTGTCTGAAACAAATAAATCATCATCATTGTGATTGCTGTGATTAATTTATAAAAATAATGCAATAAATTTGGCCGATATATTCATTAATTTATTATTAATTCTTCACTCCCATATGTAACAAATTTGACTCAATCTATGAAAGTTATTACTTGGTGAATATGTACATGATTTATTCAAAAAGTTGGCTTTAAATATCCTGTACATATCACGAGACCCATGTGAGTCTATATTACCATATTACCATTGGGTCCAGTGTTGGTTCAGGAAAATATTTGCACACACAGGGCTGATTTTATTTTTTGCAGCAATCTGGGTACCCACCACCCCCCTCATTTCAATTGACTTTACCAAGCTTTTCCAGACTGTTCCCTCACTCATATCCACTCTGATCCTACCTAGTTATACCCCCCGCAACGAAGTTAGGGGTGGTATACTGGAGTCAGCGTGTCCGTCCATCCCTGGACACAAATTTGTCCGGAGTTTTTCTCAGTCCTTGAAACTTTGCACAGACATCAACCATCATGGGAACCTGTGCGCCTGCGATTATGACGTCTGTCCGACCTTTTTTGGTGGAGTTATCCCCCTTTTTCGACTTAGAATTTTTTTGCAACATGTATACTTTTGTCCGAGCTTTTGTTCCTACATTTTTAGGTCAATTATTTTTAAACGTGGCACAGATGTTTAGTATCATGGGAACTTGTGCACCTGCGATTATGACGTCTGTCCGACATGTTTTGGTGGAGTCATGCCCCATTTTCGAGACTTAGAAATTGTTTCGCAACATGCATAATTTTGTTCAAGCTTTTATTCCTACATTTTTCAGTCAGTAGGTTTAAGATTAGGGTTATGGTTGTACACCTGCAATGGGAATTGTTATTTTATTATTTTAACTAAATGTTTACTGACATGTGAAACATCTTAGTATTTTAAAAACAGGGGGGTATCCGTAGTCCCATTGGGACAGTCACACCTCTAGTTATATTTAGAAATCATCAGTAAGAAGTTCAAAGTTCAACTTGACTGAAAAAATCACAGCACATGTGGGATTTGGATAATTGTGATCATATTAGGGGTTGCTTTCCGATAGTGTTTTGTTGTATTCATCATGATAGTAATCCTTTAAAGATAGTGTATATCTTCCGGGCGACAATAAAAACATATTTTTATGCCCACAAAAAACATATTTGGGAGCATATAGTGTTTGTCTTTTCTGTCCGTCCGTACATCTGTAAGATTTTAGGTGTCCGGTCCACAACATTGCAATGCTTTACTGGATTCTGATGAAACTTGCCACAGTTCAAGGTCATTCTCTCGATTAACTCACCAGACACTACCCTTCATGTTTGCTCCATAACTTTTGTTTACATCACATGATTTCAACGAAACAAGGCGTGATGGTTAACCTGAGGTTGACTCTGTGTAGCTTTATGTGTGCATTGTAATTTGTCAAAGGTCAAATGTGATCCAATGCATTAAAAGACTCAACGAATTGCAACTATTTTAGTGAATGTGTCAATAACACTGTAGCTCAACTTGGAAATGGGATCATGCCATATATTTCAGTCCATAGAGCGATAGGAACTCGGACAGTTTATATGCTTAAGTAACTAGAGGTTACCCTGCGAAGGATTTAGTCACGCAAAGAGTAAAATCCAAGATGGCCGTTTGCGGCCATGTTTTTTCAATGAAATACAGAAAATGTTTATGTTCTCTCATCTAGTGGTCACCCAAAAGATCATTATGAGGCTTGGTGATGATCCGATGAGGGATGTGGTTTGTAGGGTGTGCCAAAGAATTAAGTCATGCTAAGAGTAAACTCCAAGATGGCTGCCAGCGTCCATGTTTTTCATCGAAAATTTTTCAAATTTTATTTTTATTATTAATAAAGTTTTATTGACCCAACATGAATACAATGCATGGAATACCAATTGGTGGTATTAAAAAAATGATAAGTTACATAGTTATAGTGAGTCGCATAACAACATAAACAAGACAGTCAAAGACTGTGGGGTCGCTCACCAGACTGATAAGACTGGGACTCTGGAGACCACAACAGTCAGAACTTTTCATAATCACTTTAAAAGAATCTAAACAGGATATGTGGCTAGAGAGGCTTCATGTATGTAGATCAGTGAATATCTACCTTTAAATTACCAACTGTACACTACTGATCACCCCCTCCTCCTCCAGCTCAATTGTTGGAAATTTCCAATCTCACAAGCGCCTTTTTATAAAACCATTTAGATATGTTTAAAGCCCAATTATTCATGGACCCAAAAACACTATATGTATGTCAGATTAATCAGTCAGGTAGTTCCAAGGTAGATGTTTTAATGAATTTTGTATTTTAATGATTTTATTAGACACAAAAGTCTTGTATTACTATAGAGGCATACAGTTATTTAACCTGGTGACCCCATCTGAATAAATTTGAATCCCAGACACCAAAGAACCCTTCATACTAAATATCAGTAAAATAAACCTGATGGTCCGTGTGAAGGAAGCATATTAAGAGGAAAATTGTCCTTTGCTTGGCCCCTATTTGACCAGGTGACCCCATTTGAACAAATCTGAACTACAGTCACCAAAGGACCGACCCTTCATACCAAATATGAACCCATTCAACCTGATGGTACATGAGAAGTCGTTTTTAAGAATGACTATGGAGGGCAAGAGTTATGGCCCTGGCTTCACAACCATTTGACGGAGTGACCTCATGTGAACAAATCTGAATGTGAGTCACATAGGGAACATCCACACCAAATATGAACCCATTCAGTCTTATGATCTAGAGAAGATGTTCAAAGAATTGTTGACAGATGGATGGACGGACAGACAGATGAACAGGTGACAGATGAGAAGTGATGACTATAGCCTCGTCTCAGGTGAGCTTCAAAATTACATTTCATTGAACAAATCTGTCAATCAAAGGTCAAAATGCAAAAATGTAATTTTTTTTAGAGTTATGTCCCTGGCTCTGCCCCTATTTGAACCAGTGACCCAATTTGAACAAATCTTAACCACAGTCACCCAAGGTCCCTCCGTACCAAATTATATTATAAGCTAAATCGGCCCAATTTATTTTGAGAAGAAGTCATTCTAAGAATTACTATGAGTTATGGCCCTGGTTTCTCAACTAGTTGACCGGGTGACCTCATTTGAACAAATCTGAACACCAGTCACCCAATGACCCTCCATACCAAATATTAGCTAAATCGGCCCAATGGTTCTGGACAAGAAGTCGTAAGAATTACTGTGGAGGAAGAGTTATGGCCCTGGTTTCGCAACTATTTGACCCAGTGACCTCATTTGAACAAATCTGAATGAGAGTCACCTGGGGAACATCCACACCAAATATGAACCAATTCGGTCTTACAGTTCCAGAGGAGAAGATGTTCAAAGAATTGTTGACGGATGGACGGATGACGGATGAGGAGTGATGACTATAGCTCAACCGGAGACTTCGTCTCAGGTGAGCTAAAAAGTGTGTAGAATAGAGGTTAGAACTCCGTGAGCAGTTAAGTATAAAGTGTGATAGTGGAATACGTTCCTATTGTTATTGTATAAATACTTTTTCTATTATTCATTCATATTGATTGTTATTTTGATTGACTGCATAAATCGTAAATGGTTCACCATTTTACTGCCTCTTCCATCATAATTCTGTTGCATATATTTATTCGGTCATGCTTGGTGTTCCAGATAAAACAAGCAGTCGCAGACAGCGGTATCCCACGCCGAATTGTGCAGTTGGGGAAGTGCATTCTCAATAATGTTTGCGTTCTCAGTATGTGCTAAACAAGAGGTGGGATTTTGTCAAAAAGCCTGGCTTGCGAACTCATTTTAGGTACTGGTCATGGGAACGAATATACCAAAAATCTTTTAAATCCGTTGACATTTGTGGAAATGAGCCGTGACGTCGTCAATTTGCACACACAAAAATAAACAAAGTCCAATAACTCTGCTGAAAATATCCGGCCGGACCTGGTTTGCGAACTCGTTCTAGATACTGGTCATGTGAACTCATATACCAAAAATCTTTGAAATCCGTTGATATTTGTGGAAATGAGCCCTGTGACGTCGTCTATTTGCTATTTGGAATATTCAACAAAAATAATAAACAAAGTCCAATAACTCCGGTAAAAATATCCGGCTGGACCTGGCTTGCGAACTCATTCTAGGTAATGGTCAGGTGAACTCATATACCAAATATCTTTGAAATCCGTTGAGATTTGTGGAAATGAGCCCTGTGAAGTCGTCGAATTGCTATTTGGTAAATTCGACAAAAATAATAAACAAAGTCCAATAACTCCGGTAAATATATCCGGCCGGAGCTGGCTTGCGAACTCATTCTAGGTAATCGTCAGGTGAACTCATATACCACAAATCGTTGAAATCCGTTGACATTTTTTCAAGTTATGACATTTTTTCAAGTTATGACTCTTACAAATTCGGGACAGACGGATGGACGGACCATTACTATATCCCCCGCAAATTTTAAATTTGGCGGGGGATAATAATGTAGATCCTTTGTAAACTCATCTATTAGACTCATCGGAGGATCTGGTATATCTAATATTATAGAATGTAATTTTTGACATCATCCCGAGATTTCACTAATGTAATTCTATTGTTCAAATTTGATAGCTCCTATCAAGAGATGATCAAAAACATGCCTGTAAATTTTCAACACAATACTCCAATAAATGTGGGCGAAATTGATGATGCCAATCTAGAGGTAACCCCGATGATCCATATGAAGTTTGGTGACGATCAGATAAGGGAATGTGGTCTGTAGGGTGTGGCAAAGGATTCAGTCTGCAAAGAGTAAAATCCAAGATGGCTGCTGGTCACACACGCACGCATGACAGATATCAAGCCATGGCAATAGCTCAAACTAATAATATTGTGTATATTATTTGTCTATAAACCAAGCGTAATTCGCAGTGAAATCTGTTTGTTGAAATGAAATTTGACTTTATTGAGGGTGCCAACAAGATACAGTTTCCCCTCTGAAAGTTACTTCGAGATCGCCTGAAGTTTCTGTTATAAACTAGAGGTGTGACTGTCCCACTGGGATTAAGGATACCCCAGACAAAGGTATACCCCTGTATTAAACATTTTCAATAAGTCAAAAAATGGGAAAGGCTTGACAAAAAAAGTTGAACAGACCTCATAATTGCAGGTGCGCAGTTTCCCATGGTACTTAATACCTGTGCCAAGTTTTAAAACAATTGATAAACAAAATTTAGGAATAAAAGTTCGGATAAAGGTATAACCCTGTATTGAAAATGTTCTAAGTCGAAAAAGGGGGATAACTCCACAAAAAGTCGGACAGACCTCATAATCACGGGTACACATTGTGGGGTGTTGATGTCTGTGCCAAGTTTCATGGAAAATTATTAAAAAAAACAACTGAGAAAAATCCAGACAAATTTGTGCCCACGGACGGATGAACGGACAAGCTGATTCCAGTACCCCCCCCCAACAACTTTGTTGCGGGGGGGTATAAAAATAGCCTGTAAGACTGTCCAGAAAGTTTGTGTGCATCATACCAGAAAAATCTAAATAAAATCATATTAATTGACAGAAGAGTATTCAGACAGGTGTCTTAGATTCATATTTATTATTTTATACCACCGAATCTATTATAAAACTTTCTAGGAAGAGAAACACTATCTTTAAATGGCGCATTTCATCCATTCACAGTCGAACTGCCCCTTTGGCCCTTTCTACACTAAATACTCATTGACGAGTAGTTCCCATAGGATATGTTCAGGTAATAAATTCAATGTTGTTTGTTGAACTTATTATATGAACATTTCCCTCCAATAAATTGGATTCTGCACACCAATGTATACTTTTATAACTGAGTGGGAGAATCCATTAACACTTTCATGACGTGAGCTCCGCTGGTGCAGTATTTAAGATCCTGTGCCAGTGCATTCTCTTATATATGAAAGTTTCACGAAGGGAGCCTCGCATATATATATATACAAGATAATGCACTGGTTTACAAGTTCAAGGTAATTATTGTTAGGTCAATGCATTCTCTTATATATTTGAGGCTCGCATATATAAAAGAATGAACTGGCACAGGGTTTTTGCTAAATTTCAGGAAGCTTCAGTCGTGGAAGGGTTAAGTATAGAAAGGGTTAGTAGGGATAAATTTCAAGTAGAAACAAATTTACATTCTGAAAACTCAAGCTTTTTATTTAGATGATTCATTCAATGATGATTATCAATATGTAATTCAGTAAAAAACTCGAGGTTTCATGTAAATTCAGTAATAAACTGGAGATTTCAAGTAAAATTATTGCCTGAAATTGAACCTAAAATATATACTGCATATATACTGGCCCATGCATGGAAATTCAATACAGTGAAACCTCTCCAAACCGGACCCTCTATAAACCGAATCCCTCTCCATTCCGAACAAATTGTCCGTTCCTGAATTCACACAAGTGCATTCTCACTAAAAATGATCTATAAACCGGACCCTCTATAAACCGAATCCCTCTCCATTCCGAACAAATTGTCCGTTCCTGAATTCACACAAGTGCATTCTCACTAAAAATTATCTATAAACCGAAACCTCTCTATTCCGAAAATCAGAGAGATTTTTTATTCCATAAGTGAACAAATGCATTAATTTTTACCTCCGAAAGCGGAAATCAATACCGACCGAACGCGCGTGCGGTAGATTTGACATACTTGATGCTGAACTCTGAATTTTTTTGCTTTGGTGTAGACTGGATCTTTTATAAGTTTAAATTTCTGTTCTACAATAGGCTACATTCGTGACGGCTCATTCGTTGTGGTAGGTTGATTAAAACTGTATTGGTGACAATCACTATCATAATTATGTCACAAAAGATCCCCATTAATCCCAAAAGTTGTATCAGTCCAACTCACGGCAAAGGTGTGATAAAATTTAATCACACCACATTGTTTTGACCGGTACTGTAAACACAAAGCAGGAAGCATCGAGCATGACACGTTTTCATGACGTAACACTGATTACTGTTGGATAAAGATTACACTGAGCCGGAATTCCTTTGATGCATTGTACCATTGCTGAACTGGTCAATAGCGGTTAATGTCACTTTGAATAGTGGTTGCTAATTATCAAATTAAATCACTTGAGTATGATTTCAGCTGTCAATTAGGGACAACTGGGGATGTTGTAAACACATTGTATTAGATAAACAATGGGTCTAGGCCAGATATTTTACATATTAAATCGGCAGGTAGTTTACATAATTTGTAAATGCAGTTTTCTCATTTATTGTTATATTAGGCTTTGCGTCATTAGATGATACAATAAACACTTTGACAGCAATTTTATACCAACTAGAGTAAGTGATGCTCTAACTACTATGCACGCTGGATTTCCGTGGTGTTTTTCTAATTCATTGTTGATTTTTTCCATTCGATTTAAGCATATATATTAGCGGATATATGATCACCGAACCATATAGAGCTAATTACGTTTTAGTTCTTATTAAACCTGGTTATACCATGTTTTATCTATTGTTATTTATATTATATTTGCTACTTAATTGAATGAACTTTAATTATTCAAAATAAGTTGGTTGTGCTTCGACAATGCTTAGTAACAACGGCAATACATTCCGATCGTAGTACGATTTTCTATAAACCAAACACCTCTTTAAACCGAACAAAAGGGTCGGTCCTAAGCGTGTTCGGTTTGGAGAGGTTTTACTTTACCATTTTTTCGGATATCATTGCAAGAGCCCTTCAGATTCGCCTCAGAACAGTAATATAACAGGGCTAAGAGTGTCACAAGAGTAGATCTTGCCATGAATCTCTGCTCTGACTATACCCGTAGAGATTATATTCCACCAGTTCAAAGCCAGGAACTTTTTGAAGTTCTGACAGGGAACCTTATAACATCAAATAGTCAATGCAGGCAAAATATTTATTAGTTAATACCTGTTCCTTAATAATTTATTTCACAATAGGTGAAAGACCAAGCCCAAGATTAAATGATTTATGTGAATTTGAGAGCTGATTTGGCGATAAACATGAATTCACTATAACCTTGGAAAATTTGTAAGCAAAGCAAGCGAAATAGGCTCACAACAGTTGCCTGAATCAAGTAATCCTGAGATGCAATTCTGCGGAATGTAGTGCAGTCTACAAATAACGAAATTGCATGACCGTACGAATGTAACGCAATATATATTAGTGGACATTAATTTTTCAAGCTGACGAATCAGAGCGTCAATTCATCGGAACAGTTTTTTTAAAACCACGCTGAGCGACGACACAGCATTTTAATATCAATTTTCCAACCAACAGACATAAACTCAATTTCGGTAGCATTATATCGTGACTTCCGATACTTACATTTTTGTATCGATGATTGTATTGTGAAAGGGCATATCGCGATTCATCAGTGAATCAATGAACATAGCAAAAGCTGTTAAATTGTTGAATATAAAATCAGAAAACTGTCGGATTGAAATGGAATTTAATGGAATACATACTGTGATTATCTAGCAATACATTGGTATTAACCCTTTCAATACTAAATGGAATCTCCCATTCAGTTACAAAGGTATACATTGGAATGGTCTATTATTCATTTTGAGGGGTGTTCAAGATAAATTATCAGATGACAGACAGATGAAAAGATAATTTAAGTGCTAAAGGATTCATATTCATTAGTGGGAAATGTTCAGATAATGAGTTCAACAAATGACCTATGGTTGTTTGTTTAAATTATTATCTAAACATTTCATAAGGTAACTACTCGTCAGTGAATATTAGTACAGAAAGGGTTAAAGTAACAGAGTTAGAGAATGGATTGAACATGATAAAAGCCCACACGGTAACAATAAAATATTTTATCCACCGCTCACTAACTCCAGTGCCTACATAAAGCCTGACAAATAAACGTTACGTTTATTACATCAAGGTAGCTTTATTAGGTCAACGTAGCTTTATTAGGTTAGTACTACTTTTATGACGTAATTTTATATGCAAATTGCGCAGGTACATGTAACTAGGGACGTCAATCAGCCTAAATGACATCATTGTGATTTTAGAATGTTTTATAATCCATAATTTACTGTTATCGATACAAAACAAGTAAAAGGATATACGTTTTTGCTCTAAAACATTTACAAATCATTAGAACAAGGTCAACTTAGAATAACTGTAAAAAGACAACAAACTCATTCGCTCTAAGCTACACTTCAGTTTGCCCACGTCATTAATACTGATTAGTCGGCTTGACCTCATAAATGTAATGGCGTCATCGAAGTAACGAATGAAAAACTTAGGAAAATGACAGAATTCCCACACAAAAGGCAAGTTTTGCGTGATGGATAAATAAAATATGTAGCTATAAATGCTGTCACTTAAATGGTCTATGTCCGCTCGGGGGATTTGGCATCTATTGGACACGGCAGAGCCTTGCCCAATATATGTTCAAATCCCTCTCACATACATAAACCATTTAAGTGATGGCACTAGCTACAGTAATGCTCTAAATAATCGACTCCTTAACCACAGCAGAATTATGGGTAACTTTTCAGGATTTAGTCGGAAATATGGCTTGTTGCCATTCATGAATGGCAACAAGCCATATATCCGACTAAATCCTGACAAAGTTACCCATAATTCTGCTGTGGTTAAGGAGTCGATTATTTAGAGCATTACTGTACATATTCTATATATCTTCAGAATGGGTATCAAACCAAGGATGTGCTGCAGAAGGCTTATGCTCTATGTTATGTATATGATTTATGTAAAATGCCATCCGTGTTATACACAAGATTGGCATGAAATAATAGTACCAGTTATAAATCCAAATCCATACTTGGATTGAGATTACCCCTTTCTATACTGAATGGATTCTCCCACTCAGTTTATAAAAGTATATATTGGAATGGTCTTTTATTCAATTAGAGGGGTGTTCGAGTAATAAAAGCAGACAACAAACAGAAAAACAGATAATTCAAGAGCAGAATGATTCATATTCATTGGTGGGAAATGTTCGGATAATATGGTCATCTGTTGAACTTATTATCTGAACATTTCCTAAAGGAACTACTCGCCAGTGAGTATTTCATATAGAAAGAGATAAGTCATAACAGATAATATGAACCCATGTTATCCAACAACACAACAGAAAAAATAACCCAAAGCCATATGCTCATGATGGCTTAACAAAGCTTTATCTCTTCTTTGTCACAATTACAACATAATTTTAATAAATCCCAATTTAAAGATGCATAATCCAAATTAACGCTCGCAATTACTTGGCTTTGGGGGTAAAAATATTTGATTTGATTTTGAAATCTATTATTTTTCACCACCGATAATTTTAAGTGGCCCAGTAAACTTTCGACGACCAAATTGCAGATGAAGATGTATAACTCTAAAATCAAGTGGCTTTTTTGTGTCAGATATTTGACAAACCAGCAAAATTTAGTTAAACAAAATGTTGATAAATAACAGGTTTTGGGCAATTTTATATGATAGTTAACTGTCAGCAATATTTTTGGGCAATAACTTGATTCTGATAACTGAAGTGGCATTAAATTTTTGTTTTGTTTTGGAATTTGATGATATGGGGACCAACGGATCAGATTGAGTACCTTTAAAGACTACAAATAGCAATTTTGTGAATAAAATGCAGATAAAACTGAAGATTGGGTATCTATATATTATTTTACTATTTTTTTCTTCCATCGTAAGATCGTGGTTAAATCTATAGTTGAAATGCTATTTGCCATGATTGAGGCTGCTAAAACTGTCCCATGGATGTGATAAGAAATTCTAAATATAATTTATATTAATTGATAGAACATTTTCTGGACAGGTGTTCTTGATTCATATCTATTATTGTATACATAGAATCTATACAAAGCTCTGGGAAGAGATAGACAAGCCTGCAAAAAGAGTCTCTGTCATTTGCAGAATGAGGTCCCCAGAGGGTGAATTTAGTGATGCTATCCCATAGTGGGCTAGCATCACCAAATTCACCCTCTGAGAACCTCATTCTGCTTAGGCCTCATCTTCTGTTCAAACCTAGGTCTCCCATAGCAGTTTATGCCTATTTAGCTGAATGAGGTTCCCAAAGGGTGAATTTGGTGATGCTAGCCCACCGTGCGGATAGCATAAATAATTTCTGCAAATGAAAGACACACTATATCCAGGCTTGGAGATAGAGCATCTTTAAAGATGGTGTATATCTTCCTTGAATATTATACTTAGATTAACCCTTTCAGTGCCAGGGGCCGATCTCATCGTCCCTAATTTAAAATCGTTTTAAATATTTTTTTTGGGTATGCTTAAGCATGCTATAGCGAATTTAATAACAAACTGGTTAAAACCTTAGGGGCATGTTATAACTCAAAACTATCACCAAGTATTCATAGTAATAATTTTGATGCCCATGAAAAACATGGCACTAAACCTACAAAATAAGTCTGTTAAAGAATATAAGAAAAAATTATTATAATTGTAAAAAATAATAACAAATGATGAAAAATTGTTAGGCCAATGCATTCTCTTATATATGCGAGACGACCTATGGTCGACTCGCATATATAAGAGAATGCATTGGCACAGGGTATATGAGTTGATACAAAAATCGGACTTGGCACTGAAAGGGTTAAGGCTATAAAATAACAGTTGATAGTCACAAAGACCAATCAACAGGAAGTTATGTCATTAGGAAATCATTTGGTTTCTCCAATTTATTTGCATGAGCTGGGACAGAATATATGACTATTTTTAGAACATTACACTGCTCAGTTCAATCAGCCATGATTTATGTCTGTTTAAAACTGTTAAAACTTTTACACAAAGTTTAACCCTTTCATAACGGGAGCTGCGTGGCCACAGCATTAAAGATCATGTGCCAGTGCATTCTCTTATATATGCGAGTTACCCATAGGGAGCCTCGCATATATAAGAGAATCATTGGCTTACATGGTCAAGGTAAATATTGTTAGGCCTATGCATTCTCTTATATATGCGAGGCTCCCTATGGGAGACTTGCATATATAAGAGAATGCATTGGCATAGGGCTTTCGCAAAATTTCAGGGAGCTCCAGTCACGGAAGGGTTAACACAAAGCTCATACACAGAAGGGTTAACCGTTTCAGTGCCAGTCCGATTTTTGTATCAACCCATAATTCCTTGATCATTTTTCAAATTTATTGATTATAATAATGTGATACATAAAGCTCTTTGAGCTCTTTCCATCAATGTATCACATTATTATAATCAATAAATTTGAAAAATGATCAAGGAAATATGGGTTGATACAAAAATCGGACTCGGTACTGAAAGGGTTAATATCCTATTTGTGAGATATCTTCAGTCACAAGAGTTAACAAAATGAGAAAAACCCAGGAAAGAATAAATGGTAAAAATATGATTCCAGTAAAATAGGTTATTTGCAATTTTAAACAGATTCCTACCACCTCACCATGATACATGTATAAAAAATCTCAATGACATTGAAACTCCACTTGACAGTCAAAAGTACAAACTGATTAGACCAAAATAAATTTATATTTTGTTTCACGGGCCATTTTTTCTTGATATCAGTGCGGGAGGGCGGGTTTTATTTTATAACCCTTTCATGATGGGAGCTGCACTTGTGCAGCATTAAAGATCCTGTGCCAGTGCATTCTATTATATATGCAAGTCTCCCATAGGGAGCCTTCACATATATAAGAGATTGCACTGGCTTACAAGGTCAAGGTAAATGTTGTTAGGCCAATGTATTCTCTTATATATGTGAGGCTCCCAAAGGGAGACTAGCATTTATAAGAGAGTGCATTGCCACAGGGTTTTCGCAAAATTCCAGGAAGCTCCAGCCATGGAAGGATTAACCCACATCAATAGCTAATCATCTGGTAGGCTTCTACCGATAAATTTATAAATATCATACACAGTACATTAGTCCCTGTAACATTAAGTTGAATTACATGAACCATCAAGAAGCCTCTGGCTAAATGCAAAACACAGGATTTAAAGAGTTGAATTTGAGACGATAAACCATTAACATTAGATTCATTAGAATTGGACATGTTTAGATTTAAAAACTTCTCTGACTTTGCCTGTCAAGTAGTGATGTGCGGTTTTACAGCTTTTCGGTTTTCTTTTGCTTTTATTTAAAAACGAAACGTATTCCTCTGGTTTCGTTTTTAATTGACACTGCTGGTCGTTGAATGTTGCTTTTACATGACGTGTTGTTAGCTCACGCTTTTTGTCAGCTGCTATTTGCCACCATTACTAGTAGCAGTTTCAATTTGGAATATTTGGGTGTCATATGAGCAATAATGGTGGCACAAATTGCCACATAGAAATGGAAAATCGCTGGAAATATTATGTCAAATATTATATCATCTGCTCTATGCATATAGTCATTGGAGTATTGAATAATTTGAGTAAAACCATAACCTGGAACCAAAAACTGGTTTTTCTACAAGAACCATACCGAAACTAAAACCGAAAGGAAATTTCAATACCGCACATCACTACTGTCAAGCATCCATAGATTATATTGCTCCGTGCTCACAGTGGGAAAATATTATCCAGTAGTGAGACAGCAACATATGTTCTATATCCACAAGATGCGCAACATAAAGCAGTCTATTTAGTCGTCATTGAGACATGAAACGAGGCATGTCATTGTCAGTATTAAACAGCCCTCATAACTGGCTATGGCAATTAGCAATGCCGAAGCCATTTGATGAAGCAAACTGGGCCACGGCAAAGGGTTGCCGTTGCGGATTGCCGAAGTAAAAAAATTTGAATACAAAGGGCTGGTATTAAATGAGGTCGATACTCATGCGTAACAATGGAGATATTGCCAACATATTATATTGCAACTACCATTGGACACAATTTCCCGCCACCATGTCTTGAAATCGTGTGTCAGTCATTTGCAGAATGAGGTCCCCAGAGGGTGAATTTAGTGATGCTACCCAGCACAGCAGTCTAGCATCAATAAAGTCACCCTCTGGGGACCTCATTCTTCTTCGGCCTCATCTTCTGGGAAATATCTATAGTCACAAATTAACATTGTTTTTCGTTCCTTTTTCCCTTCTGTTTGGTTTCTATATCCGCTAATTTGGAGAAGATAAAATGCATAAATCGAGGTGACTAATGGGTGAACATCACCAACTTCAACTAGGGAACTTCAATCTGATCCTAGGTCTTCCATAGCAGTTGAGGCGGGGAATGAGGCCTCAGTAGAATGAAGTTCCCAGAGGGTAAATTTGGTGATGCTAGCCCGCCGTGTGCGATAGCGTCACTAAATTCACCCTCTGGGGACCTCATTCTGCAAATGAGAGACACACTATTTCAAGACTTGCCTGCCACACCTTGTGAAATACTACTCGTATTTTCTTTTTTCTGTTTGACATCCCAGTCATGCCAAGTTAGAAGTATTTCAATCAACCTATGCATTATTTCCTGGCATTCATCGTTTATTTCCGACTCAGGAATTGGAAATGGAATTGATTCCTTGGCTACAACATCAAGCCTCATTGTCATGAATGAATAACATTTCTGATTTTTTTAGTCCGTATTCCCCGAATGTTGGTGGTTCAGGATCAGAGTCAGTAGGTTTACACGGTATCACCTTCCTTGGAAAGTTCGTCACAATTTGGAAATCATCAGGACAGTCTGTGTGACAGAACACAAAATTGTACAGAACCTGTGGAAAACAAGAGTATGACTGTTAATACTGTACTAGTAAGTTTATTTCAATACATGAGTAGTGTGGTTTTAACCCTGTCTATAGTAAATACTCATTGACAAGTTGTTCCCTTAGGAAATGTTCAGATAATAAGTTCAACAAACAACCATAGGTCATATGTTGAACTTATTATCTGAGCATTTCCCACTGAAAAAATATGAATACTTCCAACACTTCTACTAGCTTTTCATCTGTCTGATGTATGCTCTTATTACCTGAACATCCCTCCAGATGTACTATAGACCCTTCCCAATGTGTACTTTTAAAACTTATGGGAGAATCCATTTGGTAAAGAAAGGGTTAATTTTAGTCACTACTGTTATTTTATACCTTGAATCTGTACACAAAGTTCAGGGAAGGAATACGTCATTCTTATCCCTTTCTATACTGAATGGAATATGCCATTCAGTTATAAAAGTATACATAGGAATGACCTATTAATAATTTGGAGGGATGTTAAGATGATAAAAAAAAGACTACAGATAAATAAAAGTGCAGAAGGAGCCCTATTTATTGAGAGAAATGTTTAGATAATAAGTTCAACAAACGACCTATGGTTGAACTTATTATCTGAACGATTCCTATGATCGATTCATACTATCGTAGTCGCTGTTAATACAGAGATTATGAGTTTGACCCTCTGCGGCGTACTGCTGAACTTCATAATAGTGGCTAAGTTTTGAGTTTTGCAGAGTGTTGATTATAGAGTTACACACTCAAACCTAGCACCTAGATGTGACCTTTGAGTAAGATTTATCTTGCTGTGACGGAGGTAAACAATTGATGAAAAGTGTATTGAAACTAATTCAATGTATATTGCACTATATAAATGGATTATTTACTATTAAATATGTGTTCAGGGTTCCAGTCCAATTTGTACGAAACCTATTTTGTTTTAATTTAAATTCTATTGTATAAATAACATGATTGCAACAAGAAGTGATACAGGAAAGACACTATTTTCTTTTATACAGTTTTGATGTTTTAGAGGGACACCAAAAATTTAGTTTGTTAACTTTTCAATAACAAAAATATTTTCTTTGGTAATTATTGGTCCAGTTTACACGTCATATTTTGTTTCAACATTTTTACACAGAACAAAGCAGAAACGATTTCAAATTATATTTTTTTTACATTGTTGTAACTGGAAGTATGGAACCCTGAATGAATCTTTAATTTCTAACTGTGTAACTTATCCAACATCTTTGTGAATCTGACCTTGAGAGAATCTGTTTTGAGGAATCTTCTCTCGAGCCTCATTCCGTTTGGTGATTTGAGTAAAATCCTGACTGCGTCAGAGTGATCAGACGCCGGCTCATCCGGCAGCTCATTCCTAATAGTATCCTTCTGTCGCTCCCGATCCTATAAATATCAAAATATTCAACATATATCATATCCTATCACTGGAGCTTCCTGGAATTTTGCAAAAACTCTATGCATTGGCCTAACAATATTTAGCTTGTAAGCCAGTGCATTCTCTTATAAATGCGAGGCTCCCTATGGGAGACTCGCATATATAAAAGAATGCACTGGCACAGGATCTTTAATGCTGAAGCACCACAGCTCCCATCATGAAAAGATTAAAAGAGCATTTAGCGCCCATTTCCAACATTATTCTCGTAGCTCGTTACAAGTTACGTCTACACAAAAATGGAAGCAAGTAGGGGTCTGTGTGTGATGTCATGCGACTTAATTTTGATCAATAGCGTCCTGCATTCATGTTCCACAGAATGATTGCATGTGTGATTGTGAATATATAGTTATGACATATGCTTTCCTGTTGGTTCAAAATTGCGCTGAGCTATACTCGAAAAGAATGTGTCGAAACAGGATTAAGACCAATGGTGGGCATGAATCATTCGCCCCTTGTGTGACAATCAGCATAAAATGCCTGATTTAACCCAAATATGGTCGACAGTAAACAGTGCAGTAACCCTTTCATGACCGGAGCTTTTTGCGAAAACCCTGTGCCAACGCATTCTCTTATATATGTGTCTCTCATAGGGATCCTCGCATATATGAGAGAATGCATTGACCTAACAAGATCTACATTGACCTTGTAAGCCAGTGCATTCTCTTATATATGTGAGGCTCCCTATGGTAGACTCGCATATATAAGAGAATGGACTGGTACAGGGTCTTTAATGCTGCATCAGAGCAGCTCGAGTCATGAAAGGATTAAGCTGTTTGACAAAATTAATAATAATAAGTGACTAAAGATGTTTCTCCTATGATTTTGGACTACCAATGCAAACATGTTTTCAAAAAGAGTTTCATATAAATTTTTGTTGTTGTTGTAATTAGAAATATTGATGGGAAGAAGTAGAAAGAATCTTTATCCCTTTTTTATTAAATACTCATAGGCCACAATCCCAACATTTGTTGAACTTATTATCTGGACATTACCCTCCAATGTATAAGAATCCAAGCCTTGAAATAGTGTGTCTGTCATTTGCAAAATGAGGTCCCCAGAGGGTGAATTTAGTGATGCTACCCCGCATAGCGGGCTAGCATCACCAAATTCACCCTCTGGGGACCTCATTCTGCTTACAACTCAGCAGAATGAGGTTCCCAGAGGGTGAATTTGGTGATGCTAGCCCGCCATGCAGGGTAGCATCACTAAATTCACCCTCTGGGGACCTCATTCTGCAAATGACAGGCACACTATTTCAAGGCTTGTAAGAATCTATCTGCACATGCATCATATATTAGTCTGCTTGTTGTCTCCTTGTATTTCCTGAACACCCCCACAAATGAGTAACATACCATTACAAAGTACACTTTTATAACTGATGGGAGAATCCATTCAGTAAAGAAAGGGTTAAACTTTGGATTACCACCTCAAGCATTCGTTCTTTTTCCAGTATCACATTTCTTTGTCTCTCCTCTTCCTTCTCTTGGAGTTCTCTTTCTTCTCTCTTCATTCTCTCCTGTTTGGAAAAACGATTAAAATAATAATAATAAATCACAAATTAATCAAAGAATCTTTTTCTGATTCAGTGCTTTTTAATTTTTTTACATTTTACTTCTAAATCTCAGTGAAATATAATAAGTGAGTCAGACTGGTGTGAGGAAACAACAATAACATTAGACATATATAATACTTGACATGTTCATTATTATTGGATTTAGAAACATTGTGATTGAACACATTGTAATTTGAGGTGCCACGATTATTGATTTTGATAATCGATTATCGGTCGCCAATAATCGACTATAATTGATTAATCATACTTAATAACATCAGTGGAAGTATTCCATAATATGGCCTATTGGCTGGGTGCTGGTTAACTGCACTGTCGCTGATGTAATTTTTAATAAAGTTCATGATAAACCAATGTTAATGACCAATGAACACAATGAATCCTATACCAACACAGTTCTCGGCGATGTTATAATATTTGTGAGTTCATTAGAACGAACGTAGCCATTAATTTCAGTGTTATGAATAGCCAAACATACAAACAATATAGAAGTAGGAATGCACAATGGATGGCCAGCTGTTCCTAAAACAAGGAATCTAATGTTACGGAAACTATAAGTTTCATAAAACATCCAGAGCGTGGATAACAATCACAAATGTGTGCCCCCCCCCCCCCCCCCCCCCACCCACAAATTGCAGGACTCAGAATAAGTCAAGTATTTGATAATATTGACTTTCATTCAGTATTCACCGCATGATATGCGATAGCCTGTACAAGTAACATCTAAGTATACTTATGCAAACAATGTATACTCGCAAATGACACCGCAGAGAAAATCGCTGATTAAAATGCCGTAGGTTCCCTAATTTCCAGAGAATGTCAATCAACTCCCCATTGGTCCAATCAGATTCAAGGGCAAGTGCATTCAGTTCATTGAACGCAGTGACAGTCGGCACATTTCAAAGACATAGTGCCACCTTTCAAATATACAATGATGTCGCCATAAGTTCAAAGCTGCAGTGCCACCTATTTGTAGAATATATAACGACCCGACGAGTAACCATGTCGCATCATCAAATGAACTGCCGACTGTTTGCAACATAAGTTAGTAGTACTATGTTGTCGGAATCTCATTGATACGCGATCAGTCCTAATATGGAGTTTGATGAATGTATCAAATGAACTGCCGACTGTTTGCAACATAAGTTAGTAGTACTATGTTGTCGGAATCTCATTGATACGCGATCAGTCCTAATATGGAGTTTGATGAATGTATCAATTCAAATTGTCAACATGCATTTATATTAGAAATCAATATGGACCATTTGCAGATTGTGCCTCCAGATAATTGGAAATCAGCCAGAGAGGCTCATCAATAAATTGAACAAAGCTGTTCCATTTTAGGCTTAAAAAACATAGTGATGTTTCCCATAACCCGTTCGCCACCAGTCCAGCCCTCCACCCCTACTAATATTATGGACCCCTCTAAAAAAAAATTAAAAAGTTGGAAAAAAACTTTCACGAATTAGATCTCCAATTGCAGTAAAACTGTGCTTATCAGTCGCCGATTGATACCCTTGTGAATATGGGCCGGTTCAACAGGCAGATGATGTCGGTAACGGCATCAAGACTTATATCCCTCACAATACCTATAGTAATGTGCTCATTGTGTCCTATTATATCTCTCATAATACATACAGTAATATGCTCATTGGTCCTGTGATATCATTGTGCTGCCAGGGCCATATATTCATAATGAATAAAATGAATATGGTATCGTTACACTATTATCAAGGCTAACTTAACCCCAGATTTTGTCATGTATTTGACGTGGTTTCGAGTTGATGAGTATCACACATTCAAAATGGCCGAGGCAAAAGGAAACGGGACAAGAAACGAGGAAAAAGGTAATAAACTAAGATATGACATACTACGTAGTAATTTGGCAGCCCGAGTATATGCTATCCTATTTTTCAAACAAATTGATACCTCATTTGTGCCCAAACTCAGTTGTTTGCTCCAATATTCTGACCAAAGTTGTCAGTCGAAGGATTCTCCAAAATGTATGGACTGGCGTATTCCACGCACCTCCGACTGGCAATTTTGGTCAGAATGTTATATAAAACTACTGAGTATTTCCGAATAAATGAGGTATCAACTTGGTTTAGAAATAAACTAGCACATTCTCATAACAGTCAAAATGCAATGTTTTGTGTCAGTTCCTCATATATTATGTTTTTTGTGCGTTTGCATTTGCCTCGGCCATTTTGTATGCATGGTACTCACCAACCTCGAAACCACGTGATTCCCCACCGTGCTGTTGATAACGTACCTTTTCTTGATCAGCTTTGAGAGACTCTAGATATGCTTCATCTTGTTCTTGTCTTAGAGATTGATTAAAACTCCTTTCTTCTCTGTGTAAATATGAGAAGAGACAATGAATGTACAAATGTACATGTTTTGTAGATTTAACTACATCAAGTTTCATACTAAAATATATGTATCACAAAATTCACAAGTTATCACATGTTGATCTCTCATTGAAACAATATAGCCACATAGAGCCAGCATCTCAGGGATTTTTCTAACCTTTTGGGAAAGAGTCCAGGACCCGTTGCATTTGAAAAGGGAAAAGTTTTCCAGATTTTGAGAAAAAAATAAAATAAATAGCCTCCCTCCCTCATATCAACAGTGATCACTTCGACTGGAGCTTGCTGAAATTTTGCGAAACCCTGTGCCAATGCATTCTTATATATGCGATTAACTCATAGGGAGCCTCGCATATATAATAGAATACATTGGCCTAACAATATTTACCTTGACCTTATAAGCCAGTGCATTCTCTTATACATATAAGAGAATGCATTGTCACAGGATCCTTAATGCTGCACCAGCGCAGCTCCCATCATGAAAGGGTTAATAGCATCAATGGAAAGGTTAGTGTCACCAAATTCACCCTCTGGGAACCTCATTCTGCTTAGGCCTTAACTGATATGGGAGACCTAGGATAATATTAAAGTACCCCAGTTGAAGTTGGCATTGTTCACCCATTAGTCACCTCGATTGTGCATTTTATCTTCTGCAAATTAGGGGATATCGAAACCGAATAGAAGGGAAAAAGGAACTAAAAATTTCCCAGAACATGAGGCCTAAGCAGAATGAGGCCCCCAGAGGGTGAATTTGGTGATGCTATCTGGCTGTGCCAGATAGCATCACTAAATTCACCCTTTGGGGACCTCATTCTGCAAATGACAGACACACTATTTGCAGGCTTGCCCCTGGCATTGCCCAACTAAATCCCTGCATCTCGTGTAAACTCTACTTTATTTCATCCCTAAATAAAACATGAAAGTACTTGATGTGAAGTAACATATAGATGAGAGAAATATAAGAGAAATATAAGAGGGAAGAAGAGGTTTTGGCATGGAGTGTTGGGGATTATATGGAGCCATCTCCCGAGCCAGTGGTGTCTAACTAGTTAAGTTATACTCTTTGAGCAATATTTAATCACAGCCAACCCAATGATCCTTCAAACAAAATTTGGGGCCGACCCGTGGTATTGGAAAAATAATCTGAAGACAATGTTAACCCTTTCATGACAGAAATCATGCTGGTGCAGCATTAAAGATCATGTGCCAATTCATTCTCTTATCTATGTGAGTTTTCCATAGGGAGCCTCACATATACAAGAGAATGTAGTGGCTTACAAGGTCAAGGTAAATATTGTTAGACATGAGGCTCCCTAAGGGAGACTCACATATAAAGGAGAATGCATTGGCACAGGGTTTTCACAAAATTTCAAGTAGCTCTTGTAATGGAAGGTTTATTGGACACAAGCAGTCTCTTGTGCATACACCATTTGACTGTGTATGGAAATGAGAGATAAAATATAAGAAGGTTGATTCTATTTTGCAGTATACCTGTCAGCTCTGGCTGATAACAAGGAAACTTCATTGTCATCCATAACTCTATTCAACTGCTGCAATAAAGCTGTGCCCTCTGAAATCATAAAAATAAATGTTAAAGGGAAAGGTAGCCTCAATTAACAAAACAATGTATATGCTTAAAGAATGTGGTGAGTTTAAACCTATACTTATACCTAGTATTAACCCTTTCATGATGAGAGCTGAGCTGGTGCAGCATTAAAGATCCTGTGCCAGTGCATTCTCTTATATATGCAAGTCTCCTATTGGGAGCCTCCCATATATATAAGAGAATGCACTGGCTTACAAGGTCAAGGTAAATAGTGTTAGGCCAATGTATTCTCTTATATATGCAAGGCTCACTATGGGAGACTTGCATATAAAAGAGAATGCATTGGCACAGGGTTTTCACAAAATTTCAGGAAGCTTCAGTCATGGAAGGGTTAATACTTCTTTTTTCCTGTACATACCTGGTATGAAACTTGGGATGTAACATATTTTAATCAGTTTGATCGGAAATAATTCCTCAGTAATTTTTTCACTATTATCAACGACGATAGCTCTAATCTTCAGAATAGCAAACTTGAATGTCCACCAATATACAGCAAATTAAAATAAACAAATAAAAAACAAGTTTTAAAGATAGTGTATTAATTTCGTAGCGAGTTTTATATAGATTACGGGGCATCTACCTATATAAAGGCCAAGTGTTTGTGTCTGTGTGTGTCAGTCTGTAACTCTGTCACAATTTTCACATGTCACCCTCATGTCCGATTGCACCCAAATTTTTAGCACATTAGAATACGAAATGCAAACTTTCAGGCCAATCGGTGCAAGACGACCTGAGATACCGGTATAACATGTTTCCCAAAGATTATCAAGGTGATATTTTCACGGATATAGTGCGTTTCTCCGAAGACGAATGTGTTTTCAGTGGCGTCCGTCATTACAAAACATAAAAGCTAAATTCCGAACAAACTCCATGCACCGTTTGCCTGCTTTTTGTGACAGGCAATCCCTAAGTAAATAATAGACATGAATCAAAGACATCTATCCAAAAAGCTTCTATCAAATAATATATTTTTTTTCTCATAAAATCCCAGATCAGTTTTTAATAGGGGCTATTTTTATAACAGGAATCTTGCAAACATTGGAGGCTCACAGAGTGTAAGAAGAGGGAGAACTCTATCTTGTTAGCACTCAATCAATGCAAATAAGAGATTTCATTAACAATTACGCTTGGCTGCATTAGAATCACACCACTTTATTATGCCTTTTAGACTATACCAAATCCTCAGTTTTATCTCCATTTTATTCACAAAATCAGCAGTTTTTTTTATAAATATTATGTTGTTTTTGGAATGTGGCCTAAGAGATACACTATCACTGAACGCTATATGATATTGTGCAAAGAACTCATGATTCAAACAATGATTGAATCCACAATATTTTACCTATTGGTCCCTCAATCCTGGCAACGACAGTCATCTTATTCTCTCGTAAAACAACCAATGCGAGGAATGGATATGAGTTCTCTCGCAGTGCTTGAGAAACTGAAATATAAAATTATGGTCATTAACCCTTCCATGACTGGAGCTTCCTGAAATTTTGCAAAACCCCTGAGCCAATACATTCGCCTAACAATATTTACCTACCAGTGCATTCACTTATATATGCGAGGCTCCCTATGTCATATATAAGAGAATGCAATGGCACTGGATATTTAATGCTGCACCAGCGCAGTCTGAAGGTGCCATTTCTTCATGGTGAACAAATATAGATAACATTTATTAAATAAATGGATGTTAATTTTATGGATGTTAATTTTGTTGTTTTCAGAGTATGGATGAGAACTTGTCTGACATTTATAGTGAAATATTAAATCTTCCAACAGGTGTTATGTATTGAATGCAACAAAATTGTCATTAATTTCTCTTATTTATTTATTTGGCAAGTTTTTTCGTGGATCATAACAACATAAATATTGCTTCAATAACAGCATGAAAACAAATTGGGATGTCATGGTTGTCATGTGATCACAATTCGTACCCATTTCTCAAAGTGAAATCCCAGTACTGTTATGGTCCAAATATCTAGTTCATTATCGGTCATATTACTGCTTCATATTATATAGATCTGTAGAGCGTTTATATCTATATTAAAAAAACAAACAAACAAACAAAAAAGAACAGGAAAACACTAAAATTGGATTTAGGAACAGATTGTCAATAATACCAAGAATGAACTTTATGTTGACAGCAATCTTCAATGAGAAAAGGAATTGAAATTGAAGTAGTCCATATCAACTGTAAATTGCTTTAGAATGCAGTTTTACAGACATGAAATTGAAATCAAAGGGAAGTTGAATCTGACAGAACAGTTCTACCAGGTACTTATAGCCAGTGCTTTTCCACTATCTGGATAATGTCAATTTTTCCAGCAGTCAAACACCACCATACTGATCCAGGACCCAGCGTACTTATATCTGGAAGGATCCTACGCTGACAAATACAGATACAAGAACCTGGAATTCCTATGTTCATTTTCCAGTTTTCAGTATAAGTGTACGAACCATGAGTGATGTTATTTCAACCAATGAAAGCAACACATTCAAGTTCCACGGAGTGAATACATGCACAAATGACCACTGACCTCTAAAGCCTTCAGGACTATTAGTATTGCAGGCCCAGAATATTAACCGTGTATTGAGAAAATCTGTAACATCGTTATTGCATAAGGTATTTCTGTAAATAAAAAAATAAAAATATGCACAGAAATCATGTACCTAACATATTGCTTAAAGATACGGGTGGCCTTGGCAGTGGGTATAGCTGTTAAAATAGTCACATCTGCTAAATCCAATATTATATAATAGACAGATGTTGTTCTTATACCAATCATACATATAGAGTACATTGCATGTTATTGTCATGTTTGTATGCTTTGTTATGTAAACAAATACCTAAAATATTACAAAACCGTTAGTTTAAAACTGATTAAAAAAATTATTTGTGCACATAATTTGGAGATTAAAAATATTGAACAAACACCCTAGTAATTAAAAGTCCTTATATTTGAGTACCTTTGATGGAAACATCTGCTGTCCCTGTCAAATATTCTTAATTTATATGACCGAGTCACTCTGCTGTCCCTGCCAAATATTCTAAATCTATATGATTGACTCCCCCAAAATGTATCTGTTGTATTGCCACACAAGGTGTGGAAACGGACCCCTTTCAGGTTACTTCAGACCAGACTTACCTACAAAAATCTTCTGTATCCTGGTGGTCATCACCATGCAGATACACCAATAAAAACCGTAGTTCAGATTTTGCATCATTTAGGGCCTGAAATTTAATAATAGAGTAAATATTTAAATTTATCAAGACAAGCCTGCAAACAGTTTGTCTGTCATTTGTAGAATGAGATCGCCAGAGGGTGAATTTATTGATGCTATCCCATAGAGTAGGCTAGCATCACCAAATTCACCCTCTGGGGACCTCATTCTGCTTAGGCTTCATCTTCTGGGAAGTATCTATAATCTCAAATTAACATTTATAGTTACCTTTTCCTTTCTGGGATGTTTCTTTTTCCACTAATTTGCAGAAGATTAAAAGCATAATCGAGATGACTAATGGGTAAACATCACAAACTTCAACTGGGGAACTTCAATCTGATCCTTAGGTCTCCCATAGCAATTGAGGCCTAAGCAGAATGAAGTTCCCAGATGATGAATTTGGTGATGTTAGCCCGCCATGAGGGATAGCGTCACTAAATTCACCCATTTTGACCTTAAACAGGCTTCCAAATTCAACACCATAGATGCCTGGCCCCTTTGATCCTTTAGTAAATAAACATTTTTTTTTAAATCAAAATTTAATAAAACAGTGTTATAACATCTGCAGGGGTACCCAGAGTCACTGCACCAAATGTGGTTGAAATCAGTACAGGGGTCTGGGAGAAAAATCATGAACAGACAGATTCTACTCTTATATATTATATAGATGAATGTCGAGGATTGGTTTTATCAGAATGACACTGTTGGGAAATAATTTTCATTACAGCATTTATTTTATCAATATACAGTTGTTTTATTTTGTATTTTGATCACAGATTCAACAAGAGATGGACTGTTGTCCGGTGCATACCCCCTTGTGGTATACCGTCTAGTGTGGGCATATCTATAACTTATGACTGCTATACTCAGACAGATGGACCCAAAAATCAGCATTTTCATATAAACAAAGATGAATAACTATAGAACAAAAAAACAAAACAAAACAGTTGAATGTGCCATTAAATGTCCTCATAGTGGTGAACATCCATACAAAATGTCATCGAGATCCGAGCATTACTGTTCAAGTTATGACATCGCATGGACCAAAGAGCAAACATTTCCAGATAAACAAAGATGAATAACTCTAGAATGGAAAATCCAAACAAAACAATGGAACCCTCTATTGAATGTCCTGATGGTAGTGACAATCCATACCAAATTTCATTGAGATCCCACCACAACTTTTGAAGTTACGACACGAACAGACACCAGATGGACCAAAAAGCCAACATTTCTAGATAAACAAAGATGTATGACTCTAGAATGGATACTAACATGACTGTATACAGGATGGGTTATTATTATATGGCGAGGATAATAACCTGACTGTATGTTCTCTGGTAAAATACAGGATGGGTTATTATTATTTGGCGTGCATACTAACCTGACTGTATGTTCCCTGGTAGAATACAGGATGAGTTACACCAAAGTCTTCATCAAATTTACGGATAAAATTCATTACATCGCCTAAAGGATTCGTTACATCTGAAAATTAATAAACACAATTAAATTTTTTTAAATCCTGTTTAACCCTTTCATGATGGGAGCTGCACTTGGGCTGCAAAAAAAAGACTCTGTGTCAGTGCATTCTCTTATATATGCTACTCTCCCATAGGGAGCCTCGCATATATAAGAGAATGCACTGGCTTACAAGTTCAAGGTAAACATTGTTAGGCCAATATATTCTCTTATATATGTGTGGCTCCTTATGAGAGACTCTCATATATAAGAGAATGCACTGGCACAGGGTTTTTGCAAATTTTCAGGAGGCTCCAGTCATGTAAGGGTAAGAAAGACTCCCAGTTTTCTGGATGGGATATTTGCAATCATTTCAAGATTTGATGACTTTGCATCTACGTCTGTAAATGTTTTCATTATGGGTTTGCAATTTAGTTTAAATTTAATATTTTACGACCATACTATTCAACATGTCTGATTTAATGTTTTATTGTAGACATTTGGGAATGAGATGGTTTATGGGTATTTCAGCATTGATAACAAATTTTACAAAAACTAAATTGTTTAGAAAATAAACTACAAAATAGCAGACTCACTGAAAAGCTAAGTCACCTACCGGTAACTAGTTCAAGCTTTAGCTTACTTTATGAAAGAGATGCTGTTTGCATAATTTAGGAAACATTTCCCATATATCCTGATTCTGAGGACAAAAACAATGTTTCGCACCAAAAAGAATCTACTTAATTCAATAAAATAAGTTTATTAACCATTTCAGTGCCAAGTCCAATTTTTGTATCAACCCATATTTCCTTGATCATTTTTCAAATTTATTAATTATAATAATGTGATACATTGATGGAAAGAGCTCTTAGAGCTCTTTCCATCAATGTATCACATTATTATAATCAATAAATTTGAAAAATTATCAAGGAAATATGGGTTGATACAAAAATCGGACTTGACACTGAAAGGGTTAAAGTGCCAAGGGTATGAATGTTGCTTTACTCACATTGCCTGGGATCAGGTCGCATGAATCTGTCTGAAAATGGAATAAAACAGAAGGATCAGAATAATGCTTAATACAGACAATTGATTTACAGATAAGAGCATTGCTAGGGCATGGCAAAATACGCCTGTGGTAATTCCAACAAAGGGCAGGCAGGCAGATCCCAAATTCGAACGTGACCTGTATTTTAGACCATGAAACTCACATACCAAATTTCATTCCATTCAGTTCAGACTGTGTAAAGTTGTCATCTGGAAATGAAAATTGAGTGCAAATTTCAACAAAAAGAGCCATAACTTTGGCGAAAATTGGTGGGCGGAACCCGAAATTGAACTTGACCTGTATTTTCTGCTAGTAAACCCACATACCAAATTTCATCACATTGAGACTATCTAAAGTTAATCCAGAAACCAAAAGCCAATGGACAGACGGACGGACCAATTAACATAATACGACCTGTTTTTTAAAAGCGGGCATATAATAAATATATATATATACACAAGGGAAACTTTTAACCCCATCATAACCCTTTCATGATGACAGGAGCTGTGCTGGTGCAGCATTAACTATCCTGTGCCAGTGCATTCTCTTTATATGCGAGTTTCCCTACGGGATAAGAGAATCCATTGGATTTGAATCCAGGATTTTCGCTTGTGGAAATTCATTTTTTTGTCATCACTCATGAGACAATTCCCATATCCAACCAAAAAATGTAGATATGCTCTATTATATCACAATTGTAGTACATACACATGTACAAATTTGAATTTAAAAATACTCACAGAAAAATTTAAATACATCGAGAACTGTAGTATATACAAATCGAAATGCAACCAGCACCAGGTAGTTGCTCCATTGGAAGAATCCTTGTGGTCGCCTTCTGGAAAACGTGAATACCCTGAAAACAAATACAAGATGGTGAAATACAAGAGACACATGCTCGGAAAACCATGGTTGGCAAATGTGAAAATGATATCAACAGTGACACTGATCATTTAGTCACTTGCTGACCAACTACAGTAATGCCCTAAGTAATCGACCCCTTAACCACAGCAGAATTATGGGTAACTTTTCAGGATTTATTCGGAAATATGGCTTGATGCCATTCATCGGAAAGCATATATAGATAATTATAAGGAATAAATTCTTACTGATTTCCAAGAAATCTATCCTCCATCATCAACAGAAACATATCTAAATTTCTAATTATGGACAATTGGTGACTGAGTTTAGAACTTTTAGAAAAATTTTGATAATTTGCAAATAATGTTTTTTTTTTACGAGGCTCTCTTTCCGGTGAAGAGTGGAGGTGACCGAGAACACAATAATATCTATATTTATCACATAATTAGCCCCTAAACCCGACTTCATATTATTTTAGTAAGATTGTAATATTGGCATGCGCAATGACGTAAGAACTTAGCACAATGGTATCGATGTCAATGCCGGAACTTTATTATTATGTTAATTAGAATATAATTATGATATTCAATTTGTGTTGGGTTTTTTAGTGTTGACTTTGAGATAAACATGGGTCATATGGGTGTTTGGACAATTTTGTCAAGAAAAGATACTTTTAAAATGGAACTCTATTTTTTCTTGAAGGTGTCTTTACTTCCTCTTTAGTTATGATAAGGAAATACATATAAATTTTTTTTAACCCCAACTGCTGAGATTGTTTTCCTTGCTAAAATGTGATTATGGGATAAAATGGATCTAAAATTTGTCGCAATTCTGTACAAAATTTATTGACCGTGTACACAAAAACAGATTAATAAATTTTGTATAGAATTGCAACACCTTAAAGATCCTCTATTTATTTATTTGGCCAAACGGTAAAATGATACTACACACCGTTGATCTGTTGGCCTTAAGTCCATGGGAGGTGGCCTTGGTTCTGGCGGTGGCTCTGTAAACACTGACGGGTTGCCTTCTCGTTCATTGAATGTGTCGTGAACAGCAAGCTGTGAAATAGACAAGAATAAGTTAACATATAATTTCATGATTAATCTTGATGAACTAACTGATGAGTGACATTGTTTTAAGAAGAATAATTTGTTGTTTTAACCATAAATGAATTCTCCCAATCAGTTATAAAAGTATACATTGGAATGGTGTATTATTCATTTGGAGGGGTGTACAGCATAAATTAGCAGACGACAGTCAGACAAAAAAATAATACAAGTCCTGAAGGTTTCATAATCATAGGGGGGGGGGGAAATGTTCAGATAATAAGTTCAACAAAAGACCTATGGCCCATCAAATCAGATTGTGTACCTTTAATAGTTAGCTACAGTAATGCCCTAAGTAATCGACTCCTTAAACACAGCAGAATTATGGGTAACTTTTCAGGATTTAGTCGGAAATATGGCTTGTTGTCATTCATCGGAAAGCCCTCCCTGAGCTACAGTAATGCCCTAAGTAATCGACTCCGTAAACACAGCAGAATTATGGGCAATTTTTCAGGATTTAGTCGGAAATATGGCTTGTTGCCATTCATCGGAAAGCTCTCCCCGATGGGCTGACAGGAGTTCAGAAGTCATAATTAACAAATCCAGTACTTCCCACGCAGAAAACACAGCATCTATTTTCTTTCGCAATTCAGAAGATGGGTGTAAAATTTTGCACCTGTAATATAATCGTAAATTGGGTTTTTCTCAAACAAAATGTCATTGTGAGATAGATTGGATGTCCAGTTTTCACTTCCACATGCCTATAATTTAACTAGATTGGAAAGGTTCTAAATAAGCCTTCAATATTGAATCAACGACCATAAACATTTGAACAAGAGAAACCGAGTGAAATTTTTTAGAACACGTGAATTAAAAATTCCGAGTGCATACATGTAAGAGAGCAATCGCTCCCATCTCCTGGGAAGAACTGCAAACTTTTGTTGCCTAGGCCAAAATAAAAAAGACCTGTATTTCTGGTGACAGGCCCGCCTCTATTACGGCCCTTTTCATTCAATTGATTTTGCAAAATTAGTATGCATCAGATTTGATTTTCCTTGTAAACTGATTCATTTCCGAAAAAATGGACACATCGAGTGTACTGTTAAACCAGAAATTATACCACACTTCAGCTGAATCAAATTAATTTTTTCATGTTTTATTCAATAAAACAATAAATTACACTACATGTACCGGTATATTCTAATATTATGTACTTAGTTTTATTAGTACATTACAAACAAGGAGAAGAAGTCCGGGATGGGGGGGGGGGGGGTATTCATATTTATTTTGAGCAAAGTTGAAAATAAAATGAAAAGCCACCCGCCCGCCCCTATATTTTACTTGCATGTCACCAGAAACAAAGGTATATATTTTTTTGGCCCTATCATTGACAAAGTAACATCATGGCAGCCCTTAAAATTGGCATTTTTTTTCTGCAGCATTTCTTTAGAACTGCATGAAATTCTATATTGGCTTCTACGGTATCATCACTAAAAGTAACGTGCATGATTCTGCCTGAATCGCAGGGGAGTGCATAGGAGCTCCCCTGTAAGGGACCCTAGGTGAGTGGCGAGTAGGTCGCCTGAATAAGTGTGAGGCGAGCAATACAGAAAATTTGATGTCCGATGATAATTAAATACTATAATCTCATACTAGCTATTTATTTGCCACCTTTACTTAGTTTACTACCATCTTATATTCTTATTCATGTCATGCATACATATGACTTCTATTATAATGATTGACTGGTGATTAATATCCTTGGGTATGTCCAATAAGGGGAGAGTTTGCATGGTGGTAAGTAAGGTGTTATGTAATAATTGTAATACATGTATAACATGTGATACTTTATTAAAGACAGGTGGATAAAATGAAGAACTCTACTCTGTGTAATATGCATCTTGGTCCACAGGGATAGAAAGATCCAGCCTGCAATTGACTGCAATTTTTTTTACCACCCAAATTGTATTCCTCCCTGTATTTAAAATGTTCAGTAATCATGGCATCCCATCGTAGATATGCAGCCCTTTTAATTCAGATTGTTTGGCTTCGGCAATCTGCTACGGCAACCCTTTATCGTGGCCCAGTTTGCTTCAGCAAATGGCTTCGGCATTGCCGATTGCCGTAGCCAATTATGAGGGCTGGATATGTCACCAAATTCTACCCTGTGACCCTTTGCTGCCATTGTGGTCGAAATTATAACATCAATCGCCTGGCCATGGGGTAAACAAATCGTAGTCTAATTTCGCTGTATTGCTATCCCATGTGTTTCAGTTTTGAGTGACTTGACAATTTAAAGTTATGCCTCTTGATTCATATCGCTGCGTCAAAATCAATGACAGTGTGATGATTAGATTTTCCCAGTGAAAGTTCAAAGAGGCATAAAAAATACCACCAGCACAGCCGCATTTGTGGGCAGTCATCAAGACTTTAAGATGGTTATACTATCACAATTCCCCAGATATCCGGTGTATTATTAAATATAAGTGTATGTTGAGTCAATGTCGATGCACGCAATGCCACGCATACCAAACTTGGTGGATCTTGATTGCCGATGAATATTCTCTGACCGAGGCGAGTGGGCTTGCAGTAAAATTTTGTTTAGGCGAAATCGAGGTTAGCGAGAGCAATTACTTGTCCCATACGAAGAGGCCTGGCCTGGTTACATCGCCAGTTGCTTTGATACTTCCCCTATTTCTACTGATTATGTAAACCTTTCAGTTTGTCCAAAAAAAAAATATAGTCGAGATTCTTTGTATTAATCTACTTATTTCACAATAGATTTTCAGAATTTGGGATGAAGTAATCAACTGACTTATTAATGTTAGATATTTGCAGTTTATTGCATGGGCTGATATTTCCCCAAGTGGATATAGATGTTCCATTCATCCAACCCCCAGTGGATAAACCTGTATACATAGAGAATTCCGCTATAAACTGGGGATGAGTTGTAGATTCTATTTATTACATGATCCAAAACCTTGACAAAACACACTTAAATCAACAAATTGGACGCGAAACTAACATCGGCTTCTATAAGGCATGCGATGACGTTTCACTTAACTATGCATTGTTAGTCTGCGTAAAGAAATAATCCCAGATAAATAAAGACTCTTTGGTGTATTTAAGGGCGAATATAATGACATAACTTTTCAAACTGTTCATTCATTATAGTCTGTTGGAAAAATATTGGAAGCCATAGTATTTTGAGACGTAGCATACGGAATGTAAAAGGACGACTAACTGGAAGTCAAAGGTCACCTGGAACTATTTACTGTTATTAAACGAACATTTAGTATCACAATTTATAGAATTGTGTTTATTGAATGGAATAAGGGTAGGATCATGTAATAAATATAAATATCATATGATCAAACACTTACCTCCATCTCCCAGTGTGTGGTTTCTAATATTTCTCGACATCTGTCCATGTCTTCAATGCCAGTTAAATCCTAAAAACAACCAAAAAGAAATTATTTTATTGTGGGACCTGACCACTCTGGAGTAAACTACATACCCGCATATAAAATAGTGGGTCTGATGACCTTTTGTAGAGTTCTCATTTACCAACCCCAGGATTCCATTGTTACTAGCACCAATCGAAACGATTAATGTAGCACGATGTGACGTAATTCGGGGGAATATCGCAAGCCTTCCGAGTAAGTAAGTAAGTAAGTAAGTATCCTTATGAATCTGAGCGTATGTTTACAAAGACTGGGACGTGACCAGTCTGTGTTAATACACACTCATATTCGTTCTGAGAACTATCGTATTCATGCTGACTTTTCGCGCTTGCGGTCACATCACGCAATGTTAATCGTTACGATCGCACGCATTTATCTTGGTGCCACTAATAGTGAGTTCTGATTGGAGCTATACTGACGTGGAATCCCGCAGCTTAGGAAATAGAAAGTCTACGACAAGTAATCAGACAATAATTTAGTTTGTAATTTGCATGACTAAAGTTTATATGCAGATGAGCAACACTAGTACCAGTCAGGTCATCATATGGGTATTGAAGTATGCGCCAAGGGTAAATGGAGGGAGGGTGGGTAATTAATCTACTGTCGAATGTCAAAAATGTTTGAATTGACCTGAAGGTGAAGGCTGTTCTGGTCTATGGGATATATCGTATGGTAGTAATTTCTGGATCAATTAAATGCTATAAGCCATTATTATGCTTATAATATCCCAAGTCACGCTCAGAAGTATGTCCAACTCTGTAACTTTTGCTCTGCAGATTTGCATGGAAATCTCCATTCAAAATTGGTCACTTGACCCAACCCTCTCAATTCAGATTTTTTTGGCTTTGACAATCCGCTACGGCAACCATTGGCATGGGTCCAGTTTGCTGCAGCAAATGGCTTCACATTGCTGATTGCCTTAACCAATTATGAGGGCTGCTTGACCTCCCCTTGAATAATCTAAAAAAAAGTTTATAAATCGAATTGCCTTTAATCGCACCGAAGATGTTGTAATTTATAAAAATAGTTACAACGAAGCTGACATGACCACATTGACTCCCAAAGCAGTGCGTTTAACTTTAACATGGTTCTTAAACTTCAACACAGTCCGCGTTAAACTTCAACATGGTCAGAGTGTATGGGAGGCCCTTTTCACATGTATTATTTATTTGCCCTTAAGCGCAAATATTTGTGCTTAAGCGTACATCATTTGCGCTTAAGTGTGAGTCATTTGAGCTTAAGCACAAATCATTTGCACTTAAGCACAAATCATTTGCACTTAAGCGCAAATATGTTTCTATCAATTTATTTGCGCTTAAGCGCAAATACCTAACACTCCCTTACTTCCCTCCGATTGTGAATGATTGAGTCAATCTCATAGTAAATTAGTATGGGGCCATAGTGGTAGCCCTATAGATACAGACTCGAAAATTGAAGAAACTAGAGGTGTGACTGTCCCAATGGGACTAAGGATACCCCCCGTGTTTTTAAAATACTAAAATGTTCTTAAGTCGAAAAAGGGGAATAACTCCACACAAAAAAGTCGGACAGACATCATAACCGCAGGTGCACAGGTTCTCATGGTACTTAATATCAGTGCCAAGTTTCAAAAACATTGACCTATAAATGTAGGAATAAAATCTTGGACAAAATTATGCATGTTGCAAATAAATTTCTAAGTCGAAAAAGGGGGATAACTCCACCAAAAAATGTCGGACAGACGTCATAATCGCAGGTGCACAGGTTCCCATGGTACTAAATATCTGTGCCAAGTTTTAAAAAAATTGACCTAAAAATGTAGGAATAAAAGCTCGGACAAAATTTTACATGTTGTGAACATTTTCTAAGTCGAAAAAGGGGGGATAACTCCGCCAAAAAAAGTCCGACAGACGTCATAATCGCAGGTGCACAGGTTCCCATGGTGGTTGATGTCTGTACCAAGTTTCACGAATATTTATCCAAAAAACGACTGAGAAAAACTCCGGACAAATTTGTGTCCACGGACGGACGGAGTTGCGGGGGGTATAAAAACATATTTCCGTATGCATATCAGCATCTCTGTCCCTGGTGTCCCAAGAATTGGTGCTTCACAACCGGAGCTCTAGTATATTTAATTAAAGGGACATCTCCTGCACAGATATATACCATTTCCATAAAAAGTGAATTAGGGGTTACCAGTACTTGGAGGGGGCTTGCTTTCCTCATCTGGTGTACTTATTGACTTGAAATAGCGGAAAAACCATATTTTCATATTATCAGCATCCCTGCCCCCAAGAATTTGTGTCTCCATCCCAGAGATCTAGAATATTTATAAAAGAGACATATCTTGCACAGATCTATCTATACCATTTCCATGGTCATAAAAAGGGAATTAGGAGTTACTGGGGGATTGTTTCCCTCATATGGTAGGCCTATATACAGTATATAGACTTGAGTGATGTGTTTAAGCCTGTGCCATTTAAAATGGGGGGATCAATGCATATTAGGGGTGTAACGATACATCAATGTATTGATGCGTCCCCAATACAGCACTGCCGATACGGTCATCGATACAGGTGTTCAAACGATACATATCTCGATACACAAATCGCATGTTGTTATTACCTACATGTATAGGCTATAGCAGGTAAGTAAGCAGCAGGCCAGCGATCGCATGAATGAGAAAGATGGATGTTGAATCAGTATCTAACATACAATTAAGGTAATGAATCACGGAATAACAGTGAGGCCACTCAGGCCAACAGACTGTATTGTATCAATTAGCATGTGCAGCAAATGAGATGGCATCTTCATGAAACACAGAGTCGCTAGTGAACCAACGAAATTAGCATGCATGTGACATGAGAGACCTGAACTCAATTACAATGACCTATTTTAATAGTACACACGCATGAAGAAATTGAGCGATGTCAATAACGTGTTGTTCACAGTCGGTGGCAAACCTTTTGATGTGTGTTTTAATTCGTGTTTCACTGTTAATCAGAGTGATGCAGCCGCTTTACTCTGGGACCATCTAGCACTTTAGTATTAACATATTCAATCGCATACATGTCATGTACATACCGTACAGTCGAGCCTACTGGCCTTCATTTTGTATCATGCTCAGACAGTAATCGTCGCATGAGAACCAGAAGGTTCTAGCTGTATTTTTAGCGGGAAAATGAGTTATTGGTACCGATAAAACTGGCAGCTCATAATCTGTCCGTTAAACGCATGATCACGTGACCTCGAGTCCCAGTATTACGACATTTTTTGGTAGAGCAAGATGGTTCTATCTACAGAGCCAATAGGATTGGCTGATCCGCGTCACGTGATGTAAGTTTGGCGAATGGCTGCCAACAAAATGTGAATTGTGTTGTCTCGACAATAATATGAGGTAAATATTATAACGTTTCAACATTATTACGGTATAGCCCAATATAAATGTTCCCTTGAATACTATTTACCTCTTCAACCTACAAAAGTATCAAGATCAAGTCAATAAGACACTTTTGTGAGCTATATTGTAGATAGAACGTTCTGACATTGTGTTTTTCAATATATAGTGTATAATAATTTTTCCTGTGCTCAAAATTTCAATATCGATTTTCTCTAAAATTGAGTAATGGTAGTTAGAACCTTCTAGTTCTCACACGACGCAGTGTCAACCTGTAGTCAAAGTAAATGCCAATCTCACATTTACTGAGAGACTTGAAGAGACAATGTTCCTCGTTGGTCAGCAGGTAGTGTTTGTATTATCTGTAATTAATTGTGTTCTGACAATGCAGTGTGACAATGCGCTCAATGTCGTCTTTATTATACTTCCTGATCAGGCGGAATATCACAGATAGTAGATATGTCGATGAGGTTTTTTATTAGTTATATTTCTTGGTATAAAATACACCACAAGTAAACAATTGTCATACAACAGGCCTTTAGATTAGACTAATTTGGGGACATTTAGGGAAACCGTGGGGGTGGGTTCGGGAGGGGGGGGGCACCCCTTACTGACTTTTTTTTTAAAGTAAGCCTAAAATGGGATCTATCTGGTTGGTTCTGAAGCATTCAGCAAGTTATATTACCCTTATATTTTCAAGTTTTGTAAGTTACAATCTGATATTTATTGACCACTTGGGAATATTGGATCATTTGACATCAACAAAGCCATTTTATAGATGTATGGTGCTTGAAATTTCTCCAAGCAGTCCACCAACATACTGATCATGGGTATTGCCAATTAAAATTTAATTTAATGTGAACCTGAAAAAAGTTAGAAAGTTGATATGTTGTGGTCAAATGAAGCAATATAGTAATAGTATATACACACACAAACAGGTCATAAAGAGGGTGAAAATATTTAATGAAAATTTAAATCCAAAAGTTCAAACAGGCTCATCAACAAACCAACAAACAGAAATATTATATTAAGTTACAGTTGCCAAAACTGACTGTATATCTTATCTAAAAGTCATTACACAATTACTTAGATCAAGTTGATCATAAACACTGCGTGTGTTGAGCAACAGAATCAGTATTTCCTTTATTTTGAACTAATAACAAGTAACTACTATAACTACTAAACTAGGCAAAACTGATGTTTTAAAGGGGTACTGGACACTAAATATTGCCATTTATTTTATGGGACCATCTCATATTATACCCAACAAGATTTATACAGCCAACAAATGAATAAATTGAGCAATGAATGAGTGCCATATACACTCATGTGCTTTAAGAATAACTCATTTTCATTAAAATTATCTTGTTGTTTCCAGTTTTTCAAAGAGCACCTGTATGAGTGTATTTTGCAATCATCCATGGCACAAATTTATCCATATGTTGCATACATTCTGTTGGATATAATATGAGATCGTCCCATAATGATAAATCATAAAAATTAAAATGCCCAAACTTAGTGTTCATAATGACTTCATTACCCTTTAATGTTTCACTGTAACTAATGTAACTTAATATGTCTGTTTTTGTTGAAGTCCTTGTCAAATATATTTATAATTTCATTGATGGATTTGTTGTCCAAAGGGAGTGGAAACATGCGTATTCTAATTAGTTTATCAAGAGTCTCATCTTTTGTCGATCCCTGATGTTTTCCCAGTAACAATTGCATTTGGCTGAAACCTCTCTCGGAAATGACATTAGAGCAGGCCTTTATATTGGTCTAATTTGGGGATATTGGACACGGCGTGCCGACCATGGTTCGTCACGTCGTGAGAATTTTTTTTAATCTAAACCCGTGAAATGCAATATCTTGGCTTCTAACAGAACAAATATCTCACAATAGAATGAGATATATTTCCATCCTGTATTAGTTTAATTGAAGTTTTATTACATTTCTGAAAAAAATTCATCACTTTAATAAATCCTGCCCTTTTAAATAGATATGACATATGATATATATCCAATTTTAGATTGTGTATTTGTATATAAAAAAAAAAAAATTTCTTCAAATATTTTCATTTTTTTTTTAATTTGGGGACATCTCTTTAATTTTGGGACATCGTTAAACGCCGTGAATTTGGGGTAATTTAAAGGCTAGCATACAAGTAGCAACATTTCTGCAGGCTATATATGATATCTAACCTTACTTTCATTAATAATGACCAAGTTGAATCGACAGAGTCCATCTTCAGAAACAAAATAACAGCATGAACGAACCATAAATAGTGACACCCCACAAATAGTTTCACGGGATTCCCCCACGTGATTGGTGGGGAATTCCATATCAGGGGAGATATCTTTGGTTCAATTTACTTCAGAGTATGGGAACATGGATCATAAAAACTGCCTCATTTATTATCTTGACGTAAATATTGACGAGGCGTTTGGACTAATTTGTAACTTTGTTCATCATTATTCCAACTTGTATAAAACATGTGGATAATTTGAGGCATAGGAAACACACAAATATCGTATCATTTATAGTAATATAAAATTGCGAATTGGCTTACTATTGTTTTAGGGCAATGGATCGTTAATTTAGTGGTTGCCTCATTGTCGCGAACTGAAGCATAAAAACGCTTGGTCTAATGGCGATCATCATAAAAGAAACTTTGTGCAACATACACAAGTTCGCATTAATGCATGCCCTCATTCAGAGTAAGAGTTTGTTTAATGCTCGTTCCCGGGCTGGCTTAGATAATCATTCCGATGTGACGTCATCCAGTAGAAGTTTGCAGACACGTGCAGTTTACTGTGTCACAATAATAGAGATAATCAAAGCTAGTATTCCGCAATCATTGAATATCATGCACATGTCCACAATTATTAATCAGGTCAAGGACGCCCAATGTTTTGCTGCTCTTTTGCAGTTGAATTATCAGATACTAAGACATATAATTTGATATAAATGTGTGAGACAGGGACAAACAATCACAGTGAGAATGGGTTCATTTACTTCTTTTTTTTTATATCGGATTTATCATCTTTTTAGATTTAGTTTGCGCCGGCATTTTGTCTTGTTGCTTACCTGTGATCGTCGTTTGTTTCTCAAAATCCTGATGAAAAATGCCCCTCATGACATACCGATCTATAAGTCGCAGGAAGTTTTTAATAAGGGAAACTGGGTTAGAAAGTTGCGACTTATACATCGGCCGGTACGGTAAATGGCGAAATTACAGATAAATCGGTCTTCATATATTTAATTATTTACTGGGTTTCCCCAATAGCAGCTACCGGACCCATTCCCCCGACCCCTAGCGGAAACCCTGCTTAAGCATAAATGATTTGTGCTGCGCTTAATCACAAATGATTTGCGCTTAAGCCTTAATATTAGCGCTTAAGCCTTAAGCGCAAATGACAGAAGTTATTTGCGCTTAAGCCCAAATATTTACGCTTAACCATTTACCCAACAGAACGCATTGGCTTAACACATTAAAAATTATAAAATTGTTAAAGAATGTAAGAAAAAATGGTAAAAAAAGATTTTTTTAGGCCAATGCATTCTCTTATATATGCGAGGCGACCTATGGTCAACTCGCATATATAAGAGAATGCATTGGCACAGGGCATAACTGTAACTATCACAATGTGGTCAAGGAGCTGGTTCCAATGATATCCATATTTGTATGGTTCTATTGAGACAGACCGAGGGTATATTAGGCTGTTGAAGCTTTATTTGGCCGGTTTTGGCCGGTTTGTTGGGTAAAGGGTTAAGCAAGTTATTTGCGCATAAGCCCAATTATTTATGCTTAACGCAAATAATGTTGGTAAATCTAGCTCGTAGAGGATCTTGCCATTCTTGGTCATATATCCATCTTCTTTGCTCTTATAGTCTCTTTTGATGAAACGGGTTGCTCTACGCTGGATTCTTTCCAGCTTGTCGATGTGATTTTGTTGGTAGGGGTCCCAGATGGTGTCTGCGTAGTCCATGATGGATCTGATCAGCGATATGTACCCCATTTTTCTGTAGTCCTCTGAGTCTGAGCAGTGTCGTATGTTTCTTCGCAGAAAGCCAAGAGTGGTTAGAGTGCATGCTGCTTTCCTGGAAACATTTCTAATGTGGGCGTCCCATGTCATGGTATTGCTTAAAGTTAGGCCAAGGTACGGGTGTTCTTGTACTTCCTTAAGTATATCTCCTTTCAGTCTGTAGTAAAAGTCATGGATTTTCCGGGATGACAAATGCAACGACCGCGTTGTATTGACGATCCAACAGCGTTTTAAACACCTGATTGGACTATTCTCGACGGAAGCATTATGTTGGGAAGTTGCATGGAACCACTGCGCCAGGAACGAGACTATAAGAGTAATCATAGACAATGAGACTGTCTATGAAAATTTAAAAGACAAATATGAAAATGACATCAGCTGAGCTGTCGATTGTGAAATGTCAGTTTTGTCACCCAATAAAATATGATTTTAAAACGGTAAACCGAAATATTATATCAATCGGCGGCAAAATAAATATTGTTACTGGTATTTGTGTCGCTGTATGTTTGTGTATATAAAGGAAATCAACCTGAAATTGCAGTAATTTCTCTGTTTTCTCGGGTGATAATTCATCGTCCGGCGGTTCACTGTTGTCGGCCATTGTTGCTAAAAACACTTAAAAGCACGGAATTCCGGAATATTGAGAGAACCGAAACGACATGCAGTTAATTAAAAAGTAATATGTGGACCTGTATTGCCATTGTAACTATGCCACGAGAATAATATTTTCCTGAATGGGATGTGTGAATCTCATCCTCGGGGCCTGATATTTTGGACGGACACGAGGCTTGACGCATGTGCGGTGCGATAATGTTTTTCAACGTAGCACTGTCCATAACTAAATCAAGATTAAGATCAAATATATCTGCCCGAGGCACGATGAGATTTTTCCATGCCCACATCCCAGGCCATGATGGATCAGTTTTCTCCCAATATGACAAGAGCCTCATTATGATTTTTTGGTTTTATATCAATCTTTGGCATATTCCACTTGGTTCATCTTAAAAATCTACAAAGTCTACCAGAAAGAACAGCCAATGTAGCGGGATATACACTACTTGGTGTCCTACCGGTAGGTCTACCAATGAAGGCTCAAGTCTATAATTGACCTAAAACAATAACATTTTAAATAAATATTGCTAAAACACAAAGCTCGACAGAAAGCACTGGCTAAAAGACAATTAACTTAGTTGACAATAGTCATAGCTGCATATAATGTGACGATCCAACACCTTAACCAGACATTAAAAAAACAGATATATTGCATGCGAATTGACCATAATCCAGATGACTATACCCACTTCATTTTGAACACCAGCGCATCTTGCAATTGTTATTTTTTCAATACATATATGTTCATGAATGTTTCAAACAGACATTGTTTTTCTGAAATCGGTCGGATTTCCAAACATCGAACCATCCAACGCTGCTAATTTTTACTGAGCTGACGTCAAATAACAGCCATGATACAACATCCTATGGCAAGCCGTTTTCACATTTTTGATTGATTTGAACTTAAGTCCAATTATTTGGACTTAAGTCCAATTATTTTTGACTTAAGTCCAAATAATTGGACTTAAGTCCAAATAATTGGACTTAGGTCAAAATAAATGGACTTAAGTCCAAATGAATTGGACTTAAGTCCAAATGAATGGGACTTAAGTCCAATTAGCGAATTGATTTGGACTTAAGTCCAAATGAATTGGACTTAAGTCAAATTATTTGGACTTAAGTCCAATTAGTGAATTGATTTGGACTTAAGTCCAATTCATTTGGACTTAAGTCCAATTCATCTGGTTTGAAACGATAGTCCCCTTCTTTGTAATGGTATATTCCTGAAAGTTTTGATTGACAGTCAAACTCCGTACTAACCAGGGCATTCCTGACTCCAAGACTAACTCCGTACGTCCCATTTGCCACGTGACTTGTTTTCGGCATGCCGAGATTGAAAATGTTTCGAATCCGAATTGGCATCTTAATAAATGCTAACTGCATGCATGAATGAAGTAAAATTAATTCACGACTTGATTCAATTGTTATTTGACAGCATGTAGTGTAGGCTACACGCAGTTTCGTTTATTGCATTTACTAAGTGTCTTATTTGTATAATTTGCTCGGTTTTCAAACTCAATGTAATAAGGGTGTACTCGAAAGTCGAATTATGCCAAAACAATAGATTAGAGTGACTCCCCTTCTATTGCTATTGTAATGACTGCGTGAAGCACAGCCTCAGTTAACTTTGTCAATCTATTCTACAGAGACTTCTTTGCATCAATTAGCTTGGTCAGAAGGAAATTGCAAAAAATAATTTACATTATATATTGCTCAGACTCAGTGTTAACATACGCTTTAGCCCACTATTTCTATAAATTTGGTCAAATATATAAACAAATTGGCAGCCATAATTCCATTAGTGCACGCAGCCTCGATCGAGTGTGGACCCTGTACACAAGTTGTAACTTTTTTATCAGGTTAAAATTATAAAGATCAAGGGGTGGTATTTTATCTACCTGGTCGGACTCTGGTAACATTATTATCGGTATACGGACATTTCCCCACCCGGACAATTACCCACCGGACATTTACCCACCATACTAATAAAATGCAGACATCAAAGAATGCTTTGACTGATCAGTGAAGCCTGGTCAGTGAGGCCACATCAAGCGATGTCAACTCAGTCGATGTAATGTTTTGACAGACAGACATCATCATATGTTAAAAATCGTTCCGAACTTCTTACAACATGGGCTATTGTTGATAGGATCTCGTCCACATCGAGCTGATTCATTATATATGTTGAAAAAGGTAACAATTAACAAGATCAACAAGAATTAGACCCACATGTAAATGGCCATTTTCCCACAACTCCGCCCTATGAGCAAAACCAGACCTGCTTAATATCTGATGGGGGTGTTTCTTATACAGATGAATTGGACTTAAGTCCAAATGAATTGTACTTAAGTCCAAATACCACATAATTGTGAATTCGGCGAGGAATTGGACTTAAGTCCAAATAGATGAAAATATCGGTATTTGGACTTAAGTGTAATTCATTTGGACTTAAGTACAATTCCTCGCCGAATTCACAATTATGTGGTATTTGGACTTAAGTCCAATTCGCTATTTGGACTTAAGTCCAAATCAATCGAAAATGTGAAAACGGCTTGCCATAACATCCACCCCCTTGTAGAGGGTAATCAACGCCTGAAACACCAACACAAGAGAGTAGATGGGCGCGAAGCGCCCATGATGGTCGAAAAGATCGAGTGATCTTCTCCTTCACCCCACGCTTTGTTGTTATTGGAGATATATTGTACATAGAAAATCGTCATGTCCGAACACGGCAAAGGTTGAGTTGAATTGAATTGAATGTTGTATGGGGAAGGGCCCATGCACGAGCTTTAATATGGGGTATGGTGGTGGGGTCCCGAGGCGTCCCTTTAATGATTTTGTAGTTGCAGAGCTAGTCATATGGTGCGCTGGAATGAAGAACGGGGCCCGAGTTGTAATGTTAAAATTTGTTAGTTTTGTTAGTTGTTTAAAAATATGTATATGCATAAACTCAAGCAAACGTAAGCAAGAAGACAGGGGACCAGGCGGATGCGGCACGTGCAGAGCGAGAGCGAGACATGGGGAGAATTGCATGCAGATTGGGCCCAGCAATTGCACTTAGAGAGTTTGCATAGCTATCACATGTTGTCGCATATTTCTGACCCACCCTTATGAAATAACAGCCATGCTACAACATCCACCCATTGTAGAGGGCAATCAACGTCTGAAACACCAACAGTCAGATGCTCGTAGCCCGTTTATATATAACCATGGGTATATGCGAAAAATACACAACGAAAACACACTCCACAGTTTGGATCGATAAGTCATGACCTGTGTATTTTGATGTTGAATTTTTTGACAATCGGTCTTCCGTATCAGTTCTACAACACAATTATCGTCTTACTTGCAGCACGACTTTATCGTGTGATCGTCACGGAAGCGTTTTATTTCAGAGTATGGTGAAGTGAATTATCGGATAAGAAACAAATAAGCCTATGCCGAGGGCAGAAACTAAAGTTGCGAGAGGCATCCCTGGTTGAGTGTGGGATATTTGGCACTCGAGACTTGGTTAGAGGGTTTTCGTTGGGGCGGTCCCCACCTTGGAATTTCCAACTGCACCCCCACCACATTGAACCACACCAAGCTCATAAGTTTGCGTAAATCAATTTGCACCCCCCCCCTTTGATTTTTCCCAAATGTTCCCTCACAGACTACCAGATGGTAGACTATTCCAAATGAACCAGTAATATTGTGGCCACTTGTCGTGCGGGGGGGGGGGGGGGTGGCGGGGGTGAAAAAGATGGTTCGGCCCAGTATGAGATTAAAACATCTTAACATCTAGTGGTATAACACCACACAAATTTACACCCCGATCTATTTTTTCTTAAATTAATTAGCGAGTAACTACTGGCAAGGACACATAACACACGGGTCGGCCGATGGTTAGGCCCGATGTGAGAACATTTTTGAAATATGAACATGAACATTTGACAATCCTATAGCATAGACCGGCCTCAAGTTTTCCAATTCTGGGAAATTATTAACCTGACACTCACCCATAGGTTTCAAAATTGACAACAGATGGCCATTTGATTTTTTTTGTCTAAAAACAACGAATTCGTCACTAAGAAATTAATTTTGCTCGGGGTATTAGGTATGACTACAATTGGGGGTAAGACCCCTGCATAGCCACCCCTGTCGACAAGTCCCTACTTGACACCCCATTCTAAATAATCGATACTAAGTTATGTTGGGTGGCATCGGGGGGAGTCAGGGGCTACATCCCAGCCCTGTCGGGGAGTCATAGCCATCCCCCGTCGGTGAGTTATGTAATTGTCAACCCGGCGGCTAAAGCCCGCCCCCTGTCGGGGATATCCTGGTGCCACCCCTGTTTGAAATCATATAAAACTTTTAAAGAAGAAGACCACATATTGAACAGAAATCAGGGGGAAATGAGCTCTCGTAACCACAAAAGTGCACTAAAGACATCCCAATAAATCCAAATTAGATGCAACCGCATATTGTATATATATGGTATCGTTCTGTTTGCCTCTCTATATCCAGGGACGTGGCTATATGGTTTCCGTTAGGGGTGTCCACCATGGGAAATTCCAACTGCACCCCTTTGAATCAGAATCACCCCAAACACAAATTCCATTTGCACCATCCCCCTTACATCAGTGCTCACGCCTAATATCCTATATATATTTTAAAAAAAACCTATATTCCAGGTTTGAAAATTCAGATAGTTTAAAGGTACTCAACCCGATAAAACTCCTCTCAATTACTATTTCAATGGCTTCGGGGGTCAAAAATATTTGATTCGAGTCGAGGAAGTCACCCATCAAAGCTCAGATTTGTTAGATATCGATTTTAGAAATCTATTATTTTTCATTATCGGGAATACTATCTGGCCCAGAACTCAGTCAAAATTGCGTAAAAATTACCACTTGATTTTAGAGTTATTCATCCTTGTCTGTTTGAATAGATTTGGAGTACACATCCAGAGCAGATTACGGCAGTTATTGGTACTCATCTCGAGAACATAACAAATTTGAAAAATCAATATCTAATAACTCTGAGCTTTGTTTGATGGGTTCCTCGACTCGAATCAAATATTTTTTACCCCCAAAGCCAAAGAAATAGTAATATAGGACCCTCTGATCGGATTGTTGTTGTTGGAATCTGTTGAGATGGGGACCCTCTTTACGGGTTGAGTACCTTTAACCTGAACAATTGCATAAATCATAACATCTAATGGTCTAACTCCAGACAAATTCCCACGGCTACGGGCAAGAGGCGGGGACACGCCGGGTTGACCATGGTTCTTCGGCCCGGTGTGAGAAATTTTTTAAAACTATAAAAGAAAATATTAAATCCTAGCATGCATCTAGACTGGCCTCAATTGAACCTTTCCTGGTGTTGGAAATTTCTAACCTCATACTCCCCCTCGGGTTGGAAAACTCTCCAACTGATGACTATTTCAGTCCACAAGTTTGACCAAATGAAGTAAAATATTGTTTTGCAGTTTTGTATTGGCCACGGGGGAATGGACAATGACAACGATAGTCGGCAATTTTTTTTTAATCTGAACAAGAAAATCTCAAAATCCTAGCATCTAGACTAGCCTCAAACCTTCCTAGAGTTGGACATTTCAAACCTGACACCCCACTTAGGTTGGAAAATTTCAACTGATGACAATTCCAATGACAATATTTACCAAATGCATGACAGTATTGTTTTCTTAAATTAACTAGCAGTGTTTTGACTGGCCACGGGGGAGGGACCAGGACACAAACTGTCCAAGTGTTGGAAATATCCAACCTGTCACCCTCCTAAGGTTGTAAATTTCCGACTGATGACCATTTCAGTCCAAAATATTTACCAAAAATAGGAAAATATGCAAATAAACTGTTTGAAAATCAAACTACAAGAACATTTTCAACTTAATGTTGGTGTGAAATTTCCAACTAATGTTTTGGCAGGTATGAAATTTCCAACTGTTGAACATTTTGACCAAAGTTTGGGGGGGGGGGTGAGACATCCCAACCCCCACCCCTGTCGCCACGTCTCTGTCTATATCATATAAATACTTTTTCTAAAAACCTTAAACCAACTCGACGTGCGATTTCCCTGCGCTCCTGTTGCGCAAATTCTAGTATAAAAAGTGCGTCTATTTCAGACAAAGTTCAAACAGTAAATGTGACCAGACAAGACATAGAAACCGCTAATTTCATATCACCAATCTGACAACACCAGTCGAACATGATTACCTTTCAAAGCAATAACACCGGGCACCATGTTACGGACAACCACAGGCACGCACACCATGGATAAATACACGGTGAAAAGAACGGCGTTTTTTTTGTACGGTTATATCTGACATATACCCATGGTTATATATAAACGGGCTACGAGCATCTGACTGCAAGGCAATACGATACACCTTTTATGTTTTTTCTTCTTTTAACAACACGAGGTCTCTGTCGTCATTGCATTTGCAAGGGCTTAGTCTTGATTGACAGTCGTCTTGTTCCAAGTATGCTTGGAGTCAGGTCCGTCCTGGTTAGCAAGGGCTAAGCATTTCAACATGTTCACGTGATCCAGCATAACGTCACATAAAGCAGAATGACGTATATAATTGAGACACCGTGCATGATCCAATCGAATCTGCATTTTAAGTATATCCCAGTGCTGGTTGTGTGCCAAGATACCACGGTCTCTTTTGGAGGCCATATCTTATGGTGTGATGGTGACTCTCAAGTTATTGACTGATTGTTCTATATAGTCGACTAAGATGTTCCTCGACTTGTACGTCGGTATTGTTCGAAGCATAACAGCGATGCCGCTTGTATATTGTGACCTGTAGGTTGTGGGTATTAAACTTTTCTTTACTGAATGGATTCTCCCATTCACGTATCAATTCATACATTGGATTGGTCTATCGATTTTGGAGGGATGGTCAGGTAAAAATTAAAGCAGACGACGGGCATACGAAACGACAATAGAAGTGCAGAATAATTCATATTCAATGGTGGGAAATATGTTCAGATAATAAGTTCCATAAACGACATATGGTCATTTGTTGGACTTATTACCTGAACATTTATAAGGGAACTAATCATGAGTATTTAGTACCGACCGTTCGGATTTATAACCAGTTATAACTCAATCGATTGTCACAAGTTCTCAGAGTAATCCCTTTTTAAACCACACTCAGTTTTATTCTGCCAAAGTGTTGTCCGAATTAGATTTTGTGAGATGTTCCACAACAGAAAGTGTTATTCGATCGCATCTCGTATTCATTGTTGGTACGATATATGCAGTAATTTACTCACAAGTTACTAGTGGAACCTCTAATAATGAAATGATGTCCATTCAGTCTTACGATGAGAATCTGTCATGTTTCCACCACGGATGTTTCACCAGGACATTTATTGTAAACACGTTACTTTTACAGCTGCGGTTTCCTCTACAACACGACCTATTCCATCAGTCCGAACATTTTTTAAAAAGTTTATTATACCCCGACCCCCGAATAAAGTTCGTGGCATACACTGTAAGAATTATTCCGTTCTTCGTGGGTTATTCAGCGCGAAGAACCGATTCATATAGCGAGTGGGTTCTTCAATTACCGAGGAACCAAATGTGGTGTTCAGAACCAAATGAATTATGAAGAACCAATTCTGATTCGCACACAAATCATTATAATGGATGTGTTAAAATTTAGTTATTGCAAACTGGCATTGAATAGTTATAATGGATGTGTTTAGTCATTGCAAACCGACCGTGGTCATGCTTGATATATCTATTGATGTCGTTTTGCTAAAACCAAAACCAGCTATTGTTTAAAAAATTTAAAGAGATATGTTCTTCATAAATATCATACCGGCTTTTTTTCTCAATCGTTCGGATTAGCGCGACCAAAGACCGCGAAAATTCCAATTTAGAAAAAGATAACGGTACTTTTTCTTAATAGCCTCAGTTTACCCTACCAGCATCACATCAATTCAACAGGACCAACAAACATCATAGCAAACTGACAGGACCACTTAACCAGGGGTGGTTCCCAGCGTGTACAATGTCAAATTCAAGTTATTTGATACCTATCAGTAAGATAGCCTATATATAAGATCAAACTTTATCTATTTCTCATGTTCTTATTGGTGGTGTTGTTTTTATATATTTAGATATTTTTTGCATATAACTTTACCCTCTAGGCCTATATACGAATTAGGCCTTGGGTCCCTTTAAAATAATTGATTCGTGTATAGACTTTAACAGATAAATGCGAACTGGGGCGAAAGTTTAAAGATGCACTATCCGATTTGACACAAAATAATATAGTATTTCCTAAGCAAATTTTCCGCTTTTTATGCAGGCAAAAGACAAGAAAAAATGCTTGCAATCATATGTGGCACAGGCATAGCGAAAATTCACAAAATCATCCATAACTAATATACGCCGATCACAAAAACTCCAAATTGAGAACGCTCTTTATTTCTGCCGATTTTACTCACAGGTATATTTGGCACAATTGACCCCACCAACTCAAAGATATATATATACACCCCATGCATCCGGATATGCCCGTAGCGGAAGACATGCCCGTAGCGGAATAACCACATGGCCCGCGATTTGCACACCATTCACGGTTAGACACATGTTGCACCGAAACCAACACATACCAGTGGTTGACGGTGGTGGTAATATTTGTGGCTATAATTTACCCAACTGTACATCAAACTTCTTTAAACATGGACGCAGTTTAATCCTATTTTATAGCGAAGTTAGGCCAAACATTGTGGCAAAATTTGCATTTCTTACATAAAATTACGATTTCTGTGGTAACAGCCCAGACAACATAGTCTTTGCATACATTGCTATTTCCGCGGATATTCCCTTAATATAATAGACAACATTTTAAGTCATGTTTCTACATTTTTCATAGTAAAAAATTACCATATATGCAGATCGTAGCAAGAAAATATGGCATGTCTATAGCAGTGGTTTTACGTTTGCTATAGACATTCCCCAAAATCAAGTGAGTGCCTCCATGGAAACTAATTTTTCGGGCACTAATATGATTGACATCGCAAACATGTCCAGTTCATTTTGAAGCTAATATATCATACATTGAGAGAATGTATGTTATATAATGTGTCAATGCAAAGATTCATTAAAATTTGATAAAACCTTATATCGAGTAAGTATTTCAGGTCATAATTTTCGTATAAAACCCTATTATCGAACAGTAATATGCAAATTGCGGAAACCACAACCGCTCATTTCCGTAGACCGATTATCGCTGTTAACTTTAAAAAAAAATCAAGGTAAAGTAAACCGTGTTTTTATGAAATAACTTACGACAACTAAGGACGATGTGCAAATCGCGGGCCATGTGGTTATTCCGCTACGAGCATGTTTTCCGCTACGAGCATGTCCGGATGCATGGGGTGATATATATATATATCTTATATATGTGTATTTAGGGTGGTGGGGTCTATTGTTCAAAATACCTGTGATTTTGCTGACGGAATCATGGACACTCTTAATTTATAAGAGGCGATCATTGGAATTATTTCCGTATTGGCTGAACGTTTTAAAACTTCCTATTTTGAAAGTCGATATTTGGCCATCTATAGACCTCAGGACTATATATGCTTAAACTTTCAACAATAGAATATGATAATATCTGAATATATGCATGCATACATGCATGCTACAAAAAAATCTCTGAATTGTAAATTACCCCTATCGCGGATCTGACTGACAGGGAAAAATAAAGTACTGAATTACAAGATATTTAGCACGCTGGGTATTCGGGTTGGTAAATAGTTGCCGTCGGTCAATAGTCAGTCGGCACAGGTCCCTGACACATAATTTGTCACAACAGTATTGTTCTAGTATGACATATTTATTATTACCAAACCAAAAAAAAACCTCGATAAAATGCAAATATGTAGATTTAAAATTATAATTCGTGCAACAATTACATATTAGCATACCGGTAATGTAATATATATGAGTACCCGAAGCCTGAAATAAATACATACTAAATAAAATATTATACCCATTAGTATATATCTTGCATGGTCTTCAATGGTGTGTTTTGCAATACATTCTTGTATCTTGTCAATTTGGCCATGCAATTTGTTATACAAAGTTCACAACCACCGATTGGATACACGATGCCGTAAAAGACAATTTAGTTGGCTGTGTTTCATGATACAACCTTAAAGGTACAAATCCGATTCGATGGTCTCCATATCATCAGATTCCAACAATTTTTTTATTTTTTTTAAATGCCGCTTCAGTTGCCCAAAAATAATGCTAACCACAGTCAACTATAGTATAAAATTGCCCAAAACCTGTTATTTATCAACATTTTGTTCAACGAAATTTTGCCGATTTGTCAAATATCTGACACTGTGACACAAAAAACTTGAAAAAAGCCACTTGATTTCTGAGTTATCCATCTTCATCCGCAATTTGGTCGGAAACAATCTTCTCGTCGACTTTTACTGGGCCATTAAATATTCCAGGATGTGAAAAATAATAGATTAAAAAAAATCGATGTCTGATCACTGCATGAGCTTTGATGGGTGGGTTCCTCGACTCGAATCAAATATCCCCCCCCCGAAGCCAAATAAATAGTAATTGAGTGGCGCTTAATCGGATTGAGTACCCTTAAGTGACAGCAACACTTCGTTGGTGCTACAAGTAACGATTATTGCCACATCATTTTGAAGTGACAGCAACCACAGCCCAGCCGATTTCCGACGTGGTTTCGATTTTTTTTGTCGCCCCCTCCGTAGTTGCTATCGACAACGTCCTGGTAACGTTGAACGTCACGGTGATTATCTCAGTTCAGAGAAGCGCTTCGGAACACATGTATATTGAGCTATCATTTGTTATATTTGTCAAAATCGTGCTATTTAATATATTGTGTTGCTGATATTATTCTAAAAAACAAGAACAGGATGAATTTCTTGCGGTAAGTAAAAATTATTACCGATTTTCAAAGTTCAAGTAAATTGTAACAGCAATGTTACTTATTTCGGCCAATTTGGCCGTTTACTTCATGTCTGTTTTTCATCTGACGTGTGTGTCGAATAAATGATGTGGAGGATTTATGTAAATGTTAGCCCAAACTACATTTCCAAGTAACGATGGTTTTGTTGTTTATTTTGAGGAATAATACCGCGTCAGATGAATTCAGCCCAAATATGTTAACAGTTGTCGTGTAAAACATTCGGCAGTAGGTTAGCGTTATTTAGTATTTGTGGATGTCCTCATGGGGAAAATAGACTACTGCGCTTGAACGAGCATGTGAATTTGTCGTTTTTAATGTATAGCAACTTGATAATCAATAACAGAGGCATTCTCTGTCAAATATGGTCGCTCTATTTACGGTATTAATTGCGGAACTTTCTAAAGTAAACTACGCGTAAACGGATACATACGGTAAATTATAGAAGGTGCCGGAATCGTCGTACTCGCCCCAGGGCCAACTCGCCCCACTCGACGTGTGTCAATTCGGTACCTACTATAACATGTACCCGAGGATGAGTCCGGCTCGGAATAAAATATGTATACGGGTGTTATATAGCGTTTTGTCCGTTGTTTCTCAATTAATATTATTGAAATTTGGTGTATATGTCCGGGCTGGGACATGGAATACAACAACGTTTGAATTGTTTTTAAATTTACAAATTTGTAGATTTTGTTCATTTTTGTTTTTCGTTCTGAAAACACACTATAAAGTGTATATAATATAATAACGAAGACGACACATACATAATTTATAAACTGTTAACAAAAGATATCAAATTCAATACATGACAAAGATGACTCAGTGGAGTTTATAAAGTGAACATAAAAACATTGAGGTAAGAATCTTTTTAAGGAATGCAACTTTATTTAATGATAATAAACACATAAATTAAAATAACAAACATGAGACATACATAATTTATAAACTGTTAACAAAAGATATCAAACTCAATACATGACAAAGATGACTCAGTGAAGTTTATAAAGTGAACATAAAAATATTAAGGTAAGAATCTTTTTAAGCATTACCAAACCGTTTAGCACAGACCACAGTCCACTTCACTCATCCGATCATCACCAAACTTCATATTTATCTTGATATTGATCTATCAGATGAGAGCTATCAAATATTTTGTTAATTTCATAGGAAAAAATGGTCGCCAGCGGCCATATTGCATTTACGTTATATGTTATCGCGTTATGTCGATATCTAGTATTACTTAGAAATTTCACCTTTCCAGATTCATAATTGCTCCATTGACTGTAACAGATGAAATTATTCCCCTCTTCGGATAGAGTGTCACTGAAACTTTATTTTGTCAAACTGTCTGTATAATCACTGATTATATATGGCAATAATCTGTAATAAGATGTAGCACTATTTTATTTTATATATGCTGTTTTTATACAACAATTCTAATCCCCCCTAGATCATCATGTGGTCGACCATACATCGCGCGAGGACCTGGTTGAATTAAGGGGGGTTTTATGGATCACTTCTGTCCTCAAGCTAGATTATACTTATGACATTTAATGGCATGTTTCTAACGTGGAGGGTTAGATATGCTTGAGAAACCACCACTCTTTAATTCACACCAAGTTCTCAGCTGTCATGAACCCATAGCCATGATATATGGTTTATTTTATGTATACTAGTAATATAGTTATTTTCAGTACCTTTATATACCAGTACTGTGTATAACAATGCATATAAATTAATCAATGTATACATGTATATTGATTCAACGGATTCAGTGGTTTTGTCCATCAGTCTATCAAATTTGCGGGGAAAACATGACCACAAGCAGTACACCCTGCTAAATTTCGAATTTGAATCAATTGGCGCACCCTGCAGCCAGCTTTTATTGGAGAACTTTTTCTCATGTGGATATTTTGGGTCACCGCTAGATGTGAGCCATATTTTGTTCTCAAACTGTCCTTGTGAAGACATCACTGGCATTGCCAGCGGTGATCTTCAATTTTACTATTTTTATGGCTAAATAATTTGGTTGATACTACAGACGACACCCCTTGTCCGATCGTCACCAGATTCCACAATGATCTTCTGGATAACCAGCGTGAGAGTAATCTAATTTTCCCGAATTTCGTTAAAAAACATTACCACAGGCAGCAATTTGGTATATTACTCTTTTATCCTCTTTTGCATGACTGAATTGTTTAGAAACTGTACAGACATATCCCTCATCTGACAGTCACCAAACTTCATATTGATCTTCGGGCTGACAACTAGATGGGAGCTATCGAATGCTTTGAATTTTTTTGGAAAACATTGTCGCCAGCAGTCATCTTCTATTTTGGTTTTTATATACATGTATATCTCTTCACGCGGATAGCCAGTATTACGTAGGTACTTCAACTTTCCGCATTCCTGTCATCATTTGAAATATAAAAATTTACCTGATACATGCACCCTTCAAAATTTGTTTCGTCGTATCTATTTTAATGACCCGTATGGTAATATTGATACAGATATATTTGTCAAACATTTCTTTGTACAATATACAGGTATTTAGTTTGTAACTAAATCTAGAAATATATAATAGTAGCTGGTGGACCCGACTTCGTCCGGGATGCTCCCCTCTGATTTTCGGAGAATTGCGCGATTTAACCTTGAATTGACTTTTTTAAAGGTGAAGGTCATGTCGGGGTCACGATTTGACCCGTCCAAAACACTCCCCGGACAAAAGTCACGACAAACGTACCCGTCGAAATCCGCCCGGCTTTACCCGATTTGATCTTGAATTGACAATTTTGAATGTCAAGATCAGGTCAGGGTCATGATTTGACCCACCGAAACACTCCTGGGACAAAAGTAACAGTATGTATCAAATTTCGTTGAAATACTTCCGTTTTACCAGATTTGACCTTGAATTTATCTTTTTGAATGTCAAAGTCAGGTCGGGATCAAGATTTGACCCGCCCAAAATACTCCCTGGAAATAATATCCCCTAGGTATCAAATTTCGTCAAATCTGTCAGGCAGTTTTCCCGGCCATAGCTAACAGACAGACAAATGTCCAAAATATATATTAGACTAGCTGATGTACTCGACTTCGTTCGGGCTAGTTAGGGATTTTTTGTGATCGCCTCCATCTGGACAGTACCCAGTATATACAGCGTCTGGCCAAATTATTGTTCAATTGGTCCAGAAACATGCCTATATCAGCACGTTCGAGAACATGGTCCCACGTGAAATTGGACCCGTCCATATTGCTCCCGGGATCGAAGTAGTCCTACACACAAATGTTTAGTCGGATCGGTCAAGGTCCAGAAACATGCCTATGAGCGAGGTCAAGTTGAAACGTTAAATATCAAATTCGAGCAGTGTTAGAGTCTATAACACATACACACATGCATTCATGCATACACACATACATACATACAGACAGGTGTTTCAAAATGTATAATCGATAGCTACAACAATTCTATGGTTGATAGTTCACGGCCGACCTGATGCATGCATCTTAGTTTTCTTGTAAGTTATATATAGGGGACTTATATATGTGACACTGCGGTATCAATTCTGCCGCGGTCGAATTTTCTTGACTCTTCGTCTTGTTTTGTGTAACTGAACATATAAATGATTACTTGGAACTCATTTAATATTAAGTTTTGCTTGTCCGGATAATATTCTTTAATTAAATTTAAAGGCCTTATATGGCTGAGCGACTCATCACGAAATTTCTCTTCGGACGATTGACGATAATTATTATAGTTCTACGCACAGGCCTATTATTTTCTGATAAGACATTATTTAAAGGTACGGTTGGCCTTGGCGGTGGGTATCCTGTAAAAATATTTCCACCCGTCAAAAACAGCCACAAACAGAAAGAACATCAAAATGTAGACCGACTTTGTCCGTATACAAATAAGAAATATCGCATAAACAATATGTTATTGTCATTTGTTTGACCATTGTTATGTAAACAAAAGCATAAAAAGTAACTTTTCTGGTGTTTGTTTATATTATGATGGTAAACATAAAGAGCGTTCTTTGTTGGTGAATTCCTGATATGGAACAAATAAAGAGCGTTTATGCCATTTGTGTGTGATTAGCCAGTAGCATTGTGCTGTCTTCTGTAACACAATCAGGCTCTTGCTTGGGTAAAATATAGTATGTCTTTATGATAACATGCTGTTTACGCGATAGTCATGGTATATATGAACGAAACTCTATGCATTTTAATGTTTTTCTGTTTTTGGTGATTGGAACAAATATGAATATTTTCCACAACTAAGGCCTCACGTGCCTTTAATGCTTATGTATACTATAGCATTAAAGAAACTGTGCGATACATACACTTCACTTTCTGTCGTAGATGAAACTGTCTAATGGGTTTCATATCTATATAATGAACACCATTTTTTGTTTGATTCTCAGGAACGAACGAAAGTATCCCGACCTAAAGGAAGAGATGGATAAGATGCTAGGGGAAAGATATGTTAAGGAAGTTATCTTACCGGGGTCAATACAGAAGTACGAAAGAGAAGGAATCGTGGATGTGATCGAATGTGTGCTGGAAAGAGTCGATACCGTAATTAGAGAACGAGAGGATCAGAAGGAAAGAGAAATTGAGAAGACTGTTCGCATGTTGGTTAGTGGCATCATTCCAGAAGCCATAGACGAGGTTGCAGAAGAAATAAGAACGAAACAAGATGCTATTATGCAACAAGCTGAAGAGTTAGCAAGTGATGCTATTCAGGCGGCCGTATTTGAGATGGAAGATGGGAGAGAACAAGAGAGAAGTCAGCAGGCTAAATGGCTAGTGCGAAAAGTTATGAAGATGGCTGTGTTGGAAATTGAAGACGAGGAAGAAGAGAGAAGAATGTTAGAGTATGCTAAGGATTTGATACAAAACATAGTGATCCCCAATGCAGTAAAGCAATACGAAAATGAGAAACAAATGGCGTTATTCGAAAAGGAGTTAGCTGCTGAAGCTAAATGGTTGTGTGTTGACCTTGTAATACCACGTGCTCTCCACGAGGTGGAATTGGAGCTCATTGAAGAGCAAGATCATATTATCCATGACCTTATACAGGATGTGGTTATTCCAAATGCATTCATGGAGATCGAACAGGCGGAATCGTTGCACGGCAATGGGCAGACTGAGGACAGACTCGTCACCAAAACTGAGGATGTCGACAAGGGAAATGGCGAAGATGAGCCCAGAAGCATCTTGTCCCATATGGTTCACGGCGCAGGGGATATAGCAGGTTAGCACATATATGGAAATCTCCAAATACATTTTAACCCTTTGATGACGTGAGCTGGCACATCATTAAAGATCATGTGGTGATTTCTCTTATATATCATATACTAGCCGATGAGCCCGACGTTGTCCGGGCTATTCAAAAACCAAATTTCAAGTCGATAGCTCTACAAAAACCAAATTTCAAGTCGATAGCTCCACCCGTTTCCGATATCTAGTCTGCGCATGCGCGAAGCTGGTGTCGCACGGGCTCGGCGACCCGATAACATTCGTATCCGGGGCAAGATACATTCACATACCAAATTTCAAGTCGATAGCTCCACCCGTTTCCGAGATCTCGTCTGCGCATGCGCGAAGCTGGCGTCGCACGGGCTCGGCGACCCGATAAAATTCGTATCCGGGGCAAGATACATTCACATAGCAAATTTCAAGTCGATAGCTCCACCCGTTCCCGAGATCTCGTCTGCGCATGCGCGAAGCGGGCGCCGCACGGGCTCGCCAATACGACAACGTTCACCGCCTGGTCAAACTACACACACGTACCAAGTTTCGTCCCGATCGGTCGAGAATCGTAGATTTGTATTAATGACAGACAGACAAACAAACAAACAAACAAACATACATACAGACAGAGGTCTTCAAAATATATATGAGACTAGCAGGTTAGCCCGCCACCGGCGGCTTGTCCGAAACATGACATTTTTATATATATTTTTGAAATTTTTAGCTCCACGCGTTTCAATATGAAAAATTTGTACCCGGTAGCTCCACCTGTTTCCGAGATCTGGTCTGCGCATGAAAATTTGTACTCGGCGCAAGATACATTCACATGCCAAATTTCAAGTCGATAGCTCCACCCGTTTCCGAGATCTCGTCTGCGCATGCGCTGCACGGGCGTCGCACGGGCTCGGCGACCCGATAAAATTTGTACCCGGCGCAAGATACATTCACATAGCAAATTTCAAGTCGATAGCTCCACCCGTTTCCGAGATCTCGTCTGCGCATGCGCTGCACGGGCGTCGCACGGGCTCGGCGACCCGATAACATTTGTACCCGGCGCAAGATACATTCACATAGCAAATTTCAAGTCGATAACTCCACCCGTTTCCGATATCTCGTCTGCGCATGCGCTGCACGGGCGTCGCACGGGCTCGCCGCCAATACGACAACGACCACCGCCTGGTCAAACTACACACACGTACCAAGTTTCGTCCCGATCGGTCGAGAATCGTAGATTTGTATGAAGTACAACACACACACAGACATAAATATATAAGAGAGATATGTAAATTAGATAGATTGTATCAAAATATATAGGAGAGATATGTAAATGATCTACACACCATTACTGGTGTTTGTCAAAGTTTAGTGGGGTATATCAATACTCATTCACGATCTTATCATTGAGGTCCGGAGGGTGTGGACTATTTCTCGAATACAAGGAGTTCTCAAAATATATAGAAGAGATAAAGAATGTACTGGCTCACATTAAGTTACAAGGTAAATGTAAATATTTTTAGGCCAATACATTCTCCATATGTGAGACTCCGCAGAATCGCATATACAAGAGAATGCATTAGCCTATGTGTTTTGCAAAATAACGGGAAGTTCCAGCCACGAAAAGATTACAGATACAAAATAATGTGACCATTGCCAAACTAAAATACTATCAGATGTACATATGCACGTTTTTTCTTCTTGAATAGATGAGAGCTACCATGCATGTAATAACCCCTAAAATGGAAAATAAAAAAAATATAACGATACTATATATGAACAGCATCCTTTTGCCCCACGAGCTAACAACAGGACCCGAAACATCATAGACGTTTAGCAGGACAATTTTACCAGATTTGTACGTACACTCAATCATACTATATTACGTTTTCAGCTGAGTGGGTGTTGGCCTACAAAGAATATGAAGGCGATGCAAGATCATATACCAAGGTAAATTAAGTTTTTTTTCCTGGTGGGTTCACTGTTAAAATCAACGCAGTCTTTATAATCGAATTCGATCACTCTACATGTACGCGTCTGATGGTGTGATCACTGTTTGGAATTGGTTTCAATGTGGTAAAGTTATATACTGTGTGTATATATGTACACATACCACTCACACCACTCTGGAAAGACTGCAAGTTGTATATATATATAGTATAGTTTAGGTGGACAGTTGTACTCGACGGTAGTCTCCACCCCCACGAAATAGTATATACATATTCTCAGAGATAGTCAATGCATTTCAGGTTGATCGCAGCATTCACAACATGATGCGGAACTACAACAACAAAGATGACTCAAGAACTGTCAAAGATGTATCATGGCAGGCTTGGCTGTTTAACTCTGCACACATACCACAAAAAGGTAACGACTGGTATCAATATGTTACACATTAATAAATTTAATTTGTATTTGCTGTGCACGTGGACCCAATAAAATATAGGCTGTACCTGAGTGTTGAGTCCAATTCATTTAAGTAATGAAAGTAATGGAAATATATTTAAACAAAACACTTAACTTATTTTATTTCTTTATAGAATAACATGATATTTATGATTGTCAGATTGTTAGTTGGGACAACTAAACAGAAACAAGCGGTTTTCCTGGATGTTAGTATGATTATTAACTAACAAACAAAATGCTAAACATCACAAAACAAAGCAAACACACATTATTTGCCATCTTTCCATTTCTACAGCTTCTGCTCTGTCGTTGTATATATATATGTAGGCATATCTTGGTGTGCTTGTGAATGAAACACGGACATGATGAGTTTGGGGCGAGCTATATATGACAATATAGTCATGTTGGAGGAGTCGTCAAAATTGTTTGTCAGGCTATATTTCTTAGCATAATTTTCATATCAGGTTTGAGTTACACAAATGTGACCAGCTTGGATACGAGAAGCATGACCAGGCGAACGTTGGGGAAGATGAACCGAGAACGTGAGGATACTGCAGATCAGATGTCCACTTTCCTAGCACCCGACTTCGTAGGAGGTAAGTGTCGGTCAACAGCATCATTAAAGTTTCAATCACTAACATGTAGTTTTCTGTTAGATTAACCTTGAAATAATCGTCCAAAGGTTTCGGAATGGAAAAATCGATAGAACAAATCCAGGTCTGCACGCTTTGTTATATGGGTATATCTTTGGCATTCCATGTCTACATGTCTTTATTTTTGGTACTAGTACACAAACATCAATGAGATGTATTGATAATAACCACATGAGGGTGTATTATATTCATGCAGAATCTGTAGATTGACTGTTATTTGTGCGATTACCCACACGCGTAAGACCGATTGAAAAAAGGCAGGACTGTGGCGAGACCAGGTTTTGGGTTCGTGGCTTAAAGTGAACTTAACAAACTGCAGTTAAACAATTCAGACTTGAACATTTAAGTTGAGATTATTCTGATAAGTTTATCTTTTCAATCAATATTATTGTAAGTTAAAAATCATATGTTTTTGGGTTAATCGAATATTTTACTTAATTTAAATCAAAATTTAGACGGAAATCTCACATGTTGGAATAATTTCGAAGTTACGGGAATTGGGATGCCTTGGGTTACCGTTGACAAAGCGAATCCAAATATGGTGTAAATCATATCATATACATGTATTGACAACAAGAGCATCTTTACTCATAATATAAATTCTCGTTTCAGACAATAATGATGTGAAATGCTTGCCGCTGTCGAAGTCTGAAACAGTGCGCGCAGGAGAGGTGGGTGACGGACAAGAACCTGTTTCCAAAAAGAAAAGCCGTGGGTTCCTTCGCCGTCTGTTTAAAAGAGCGACACCAAAGAGAAACACGGGATGCTAACCAACATTCTATTAAAGGGTTCCATCGCAAAGATGATGATGAGATAACACTCTTTCATTGAGGCATCCAATTGTATTGATTAAGAAAAGACGGAGGTGATAGAATTATGAACAACGGTGTCTGACATACTATATATCTACGGCGAATTTGACGTTTGTGTTGATATATATTAGCGACATTTAGATCTGAAAATATTATAACCATGAACGTTGTTGCTATTTTATACGAAAGCTGTTTGGACAATCTACGATTGGCATTTAAGATTCAAACTTAATTTATATAGCAATGGCGATAAGACAATATATAAAGATGTCTTTAACGTGCCATATTGCAGTATATGTATGCGTGTACAATGTTCATCTATAGTATACCATTACTGTAATGTTTGGTCGGTCCAGCTAAAAAACTTTTCTTTAATTGAATTAATAATAAGAAATGATCAGTCATAGTAGAATGCTATCTCGTCATATAAACATTATAATTTCGACGGACTTATATAACCTATTTGTAAGTTTCGGATCTGATCTTATTGTCGCGGGGGGGGGGGGGGGGGGGGGGGGGTATCCGCATAATTCGGCCTTACATAGTTCACATGCCAACAACATGTTCGTGATTTTCCGTTGGCATTTCTATTTTATAAGCGTTGTTTATCACTATTTTAGTTAATCGTGTAAAACAAAAATACCATATATAAGTTCCATTTATTTTTCTCGGACAAATGGTTTAACTCGAATAAATTTCGAGGCCAATAGACGGCATGGGGTATTAACCAACGATCACACTGGTTTATTTCATTAAATAGTGCGGTATACGCCTATTCTGGGGTTATTCATAGTCATGGGTACATTGTATGTGGATAAAGCGGCTAAACTCGATAGATAACGATAGATTTATCATGGTGGCCGCCTTATCCATCGAGCATGGCCGTTTTATCCACACCCAATGCACCCACGTGTGTGAATGACTCCATAAAAACGTATAACGCACTATAGTTTCATGAAATAAACTAGTATAGGGCCGAATCGTTTGTTAATACCCCATGCCGTCTATTGACATAGAAAATTTATTCGAGTTAAACCATTTCTCCGGGGAAAAAAATGGAATTGTTATGGTATTTTTACCATAAAAAAAATCGTGATAAACAACGCTTATTAGATATCAATGCTAGCGGAATATCACGAACATTTTGTAGATATGTAAACTATGTAACTATGTAAACGTACCTCGTCGTTCATCATGCATTTTCCGATATAATGTGGTTTTAACGTTATTTTTATCTGTTACATCCTAACATAATTATTGTTTGTAAGGCCGGATTATCATTCACATGGCCGGATTATGAAAATAAGGCCGAATTGAATGGATACCCCCCCCCCCCCCCCCCGTGATTATGCATATATATTAGATTATTAGATGTACATTGCAGACGCAATCAAAAGCTCTCGACTACAATGTACATATAATTGATTATCTAATTGAATGCTGATTGTGACCATGCACATTTCCTTGTAAATATTTATTGATGTTGTGCTTTTATATAAAAAATGTTGACAACCACAAACGTTTCTGTTAATTCCTATATTATATATATACTATATTACAGATATCTTATTGGTTGTTGTGTGTCATTTTGAAACATTACAATGACCAAATAGCTACGCCCAACACTTTTAGTCCGAAGTGCTTACATGGGGAAAAGCGGGCTATATCCTGGATAGCCCGATATCTTTAACCGAGCTGGTTCGGTTTACAGGGCTGGTTCGCCTAATATAAACGCAAACCATATTTAACATGTGTCAGTATAGGAGACTGGGGTAGCTCGCCCCCTTAGATTGCTGTCATGTGGCCGCAGTCCCCATATATATATAGGGTTCATTTAATGTTACGTTCAGATGAATCTGTCTAATCACTTTAGCGATAGCTCGTCGCTTAAAGGTTCTCAATTCGATCAGACGGTACCAGTTAGTTAATCAAGTTACAACAACAACATTTCTTCAAAATACATTTTTTTTATGAGAATCGATTAATTACAACAAAATAATGCAAAACGCTGTCAATTTCCCAAAACGTGTTATTTATCAACATGTTGTTCAACGAAATATGGCCGTAAATTACCACTTTCGTATCACGAAATTTGGTCGTATTACCACCCGATTTTAGAGTTATCCATCTTCATCCGCAATTTTGTCCGAGACAATTCAATTGACGACTCGTTTCTGGGCCACATATAATTAAACATTTCGAGAAATACAAAATTAAAAAAATCGATATCTGACCACTCTGAGCTTTGACGGGTGGGTTCATTGACTCGAATCAAATAGTTTTCACCACGAAGCCAAAGAAATAGTCATTTGGCAGCATTAAGTCGGATTATGCATCTTTAAATTAAACGAATGGCCCAATATTGTCTTATCATCGGATCTAATATTGTGTTGCCTTTTTATGTCACATAGGATTGCACTCTGTCGAGTTAGCTAGTATCGCTGAAGGGGTCACTCTCACCAAAAAAAGTGTTGAAGGGTACACAGGGTTTGAAAATGTTCTGAAGGGTACACATGGTTTGTGATCGGCACGAACACCATTACTTAAATTGTGTTTATGAAAGTCTGGCGCCCATTACTGTATATACTTGCGGGCTTTGTCCGATATCACCTTCTAACTCGAATTTGGTTGTGCCTCGGTATATGGGGAAAAGGATACTCGCATACAGTTGTTGGTTTCGTCCATTTATTTTTACCAGATATATGACCCTTGCTGAACTGGGAAATTTGTTAATCTGTTAATTTGTTAAAAACATTCCACCTTGTAACTCGGGTGTGGATCATCTGATTTGGTTGCGCTTTGGTAAGTTGATTGGGGGAGTATACGCAAATATATACCGCGGGTTTGTCAATTTAGTTTTACGCCAGTTTTTCAGCCCTTGTTGAACTTGTAATTTCGTGAATTTTGTGCCCGTAAGGACATTTCATCTTGTAACTCAGGTTTTGATTATCGGATTTGGTTATTCGTTGGTATGGGTCCCAGTTTGGGGAAAGATTACCAACTTACTTTACATTACTTAGTCCGGGAGCTAATAGGGGTACCCTTGCACCCCCCCCCCCCACATGGGACTTAACTTCACCCCACTCATTTTGTTCCTTATTATATCCTTCAACTTTTAAGCAATGTTAACAAGAAAAAAAAGTGGCCTTTTAGACTCCAGACAAGATGGCGTTCATCATGGCCGCCGTTTTTCAGACAAGACCCTAAGTCAGTTTTATGCAAATTATAGCGGGAAAATCTAGTAAAATGTATACAAATGTATTTGTAATACGACCCTGCCTAACTATGCTTAAAAGCCATGTTCTGATTGGCCAGTGGCCCGAGTTACCATGGCTATCTCGTTCCAGTTTTGTGGTACAATTCTACTTTTTCCAATTGTACCACGAAAAAAATCGGTTTATTCAGACGCCGCACGCGACTTTTCCCGTCTTTTCTAACTCCGCGCAAACGGGGCATCAACGGAGTACACCCGCACCCGTAACCCGTTGAATTTTGCTACATCTTGACAATCTTGCGAATTTTCTAGCGATTTGTCGCTTGAAACCAGTTTGGTTGCCAAAGAATATGGTCCAAATGATGTTATGGTATATTGATATATGTTACGACCAAAGAAAGTTACTTAATAAGTATATTAAATGACAAAATAAATCCATGGGGCCGGGCTGTGCATTCGTCGATTCGAATCTCGATCATATTCGATATTTCTGAATCAAGTTGAAAATGAAAGCGTTTGTTCACCAGTACAGAAGGGGGATAAGATTAGTTTAGTAAACTATATCATTTAGATCGCTTTGTGTAAGGAAAATGGTCCATAGTCGATCATATTCATGTTGTCCCAACAACGTTCAACACAGAAATGACAGCAATTCGTATTTCCTGTACAATTTAAATGAAAGGCACGGGCGCCGCTGAAAACACATCGTTTTTTTAGCCAATCACAACGATTATTTTCTAGAAGAGGTGCCTCGAAAAGTCAATGGGGGAATTTCATAACAAGACAAGATTACCGGAGTACTCTACGCAAAGAAATCGAGTACGCCCAATACGAATTACACCACGAAATGTTTTCTCACCTGAGACCGAAAAAGCGCAGTATTTCGTTGACTATTCAGTCGAATTGTGACCATAAACTTTCAGTCGTATTACAAAAGAAATAAATACACGGTGTATCGGTGTGTATGGTCAAGTTGTACCACAAAAAACTGATTGTAGGACTCCGCTACGCGTCGTCCTACAATCAGTTTTTTGTGGTACAACTTGACCATACACACCTCTACACCGTGTATTTATTTCTTAAATATTTTCTTGAAGCTAAGACATATTGACACTTTTTTGTGCCGAAATTGAAACTCACCATCCAAGATGGCCGCCAAAATGGACGCCGGAAGTTGAAAATATGACATTTTTTCACAGATATATTCTAGATCAATTCATGCTGTTTGGAACTAGTTGAGTAATGCAACTTTATTTTGTGTTTTGTATATTAACTGATCATTGGAGCAATTAAATAAGCAATTATTGGGGTCCTACCCCCTTCCGATCCCTCAAAAATTAGATTTGACAGAATGCGGTATAAAATTTCACAAAAAATCACAATTGGGATTCTATTCATATTTCAACAAGAAATCAACAGAACTTTGTAATGTAAGGCATATCATTACCTATGAATATTCCAAATCACTGGAACCAAAATTCTTACTTTGGCTCAAAATGGCTGCCAATATGGCCGCCATAATATGGAAAATGGTAAATATTACACCAGCATGTTCTGCAATCGCTTACACGTTGTGGTTGATGAATAAAATTGGTTATTCTGCATTCTATACATTGAATACTAACATGTTTGATGCACCATGGTTAATTGTTACTATTGTCACCACTGACATCGTCAAAAATATTGGACTTTTCTCTCAAAATATAACTTTTCAGGTAAAATATAACTATCTTTGGATTGAAAGGTGTTTATTGTTTTGGATATTTTAAATGTGTCACACTACGGTCTTTATAGACCAAACTGCTCAAGATGGCTTCCAAAATGGCAACAAATTTGTAAAATGTTAATTTTTTACATATATCCCGAACATTCGCTGCATTATCCGAAAAGGTAGCAAATTGTGACTCACTTGGTTATTATACGTGTTAGTTAATTAACTGACAGCTACATGTTCTATTCTGGTTGTCCCAGTTCCGTATGGGGCATGACAAATTCATTTTAAAGTATGTAATTTTGCCGAGAACCTCTTTTGTGATTTTGGCCATATTTATCGAAAGGAAATGGGCAGAACTTTTGAGACAGAACTGAGATGGACCATAATCTTTGGCTATTCTGATAAAATAAATTTCAACAGAATACAGTGTGGAAGACAAGATCTTAGCCAGGGAGTTACTCTATGATCATATGTGAGGTGAATATGCATACAGTGAGTTATTGTATGTCATGACTTATGTGAGTAGGTATACAATGAGTGACTATATGGGTATGAGTGGGTTGTCCATGGTAAGATGCATCTAGGTATACAGGGAAAGGTCATGGTCAGGTGTGAGGTGAATCGGTATGCACGGAGTGACTGTATGGTGTATGATTGTGTATATCCAGTATGGGTGCACCCGGTGTGTCTGTATGGTCATTGGTATGCTGGTGTATGGATATAGCTACATGGTCATCTATGCATTGGTTATGTATATATGGAGTGACTGTAAGGTCATGGTGGGATGTACATGTGTTGTCTGTATGATCATGGATGGGGTGTGTGGGTAAATAGGGAGTGATGTTATGGTTACGGGTAATGTGTATATGTATATGTGGAGTGACTGTACGATCATGATTGAATATGAATACATGCAGTAAACTGGGTGGACATTATCGAGCGTGTGGGTATATAGGGAGTGTCCTTGTGGTAACGGGTGGGATGTATATTTATATATCTCGTGGATGTATTATCACTGGTGGGTGTATAGGGCTTAGCTGTATTATCATGTATGGTGTGTATGATTATACAGTGAATTGCTGAATTGTCATGTGTGAGGTGTATATGCAAGTATGGATTGTTTGAGTGGTCGTGTGCGCGGGTTTTTTTTATATCTGGAAGGGCTGAATGGCCATTAGTGAGGTTTACATGTATACCTGGATTGAATCTATGGTCTAGGGTGGGCTGCATAATTATGTATATTGAATGGTTATATGACTATTTGTGTCGAATAGGTATACATGTAGTGACTGTATGGTTAATGGTGAGATGAGTACATGTAGGTATACAAGTAGTAACTGTATGATCATAAATGTAATGAACACCTATACAGGGGGTGACTAAATGGTCATGTGCCAGGCGTATGAGTATACCTGGTGTTCCTCTTTGGTGACTCGTGGCGATCTGGTCATGTGTAGGTAATACCAGTATACACATGTGTTGCTTTATTGTCTTGAGGGATATGTGTATATAGAGAGTGTCTATTTGGCCATGGATGAGGTGCATATGCATACATGGAGTGACTATACTGACATGGCTGGGTGTATTAGTATATATTGAGTGGCTATTCGGCTATGGTGTGACAAATAGAGATACAGGGAGTGACACGGCCAATGTTGAGGTGAATATGTATGGATTAACCATGATCATGTATGAATGTTTTGAATAGGTACAAACGGGGTGGCTATATGGCCATATGTCAGGTGAAGGAGTTTACCATGTGACATGGGTGAGGGTATGTGTATGAATGGCAATTGGTGAGATGCATATGTATACCGGAGTGACTTTATGGTCATTGTTTTAGTAATGATATATATATTAATAGATTGTCTATTTGACCATGCGTTTGGAGAATAGATATACAGGGGATGACCTTATGGCCAATGGTGAGATGAATGGGTATACAAGGAGTGACTATATGGGTATGGGTCGTGTTTAGGGGTATACCCGGTGTGCCTGCATTGTGGTGTGTGGCTGTATGGTCATCCGTGGTCATGGGTTAGGTGTACATGTATACACTGGGTCACTATATTGTTATGTATGTGGTGTTTATGTATATATGTAATGACTGTGTGATAATGGGTGGCTATCGCTTTCCGTGATATGACTCTCTGACATGACCTCTCTATTGATTAACATATCCTTGAGTTATTGTGGAAAGCGATAGCCACACAAGGTACACATGTACAACCCACCCATTACCACAGTCACTCCATATGTACATAAACACCACACCAATGACAACATAGTTACCCACTTTATACACGTACACCTGATCATACAGTCATACTTGGTTATACCCGTACATACCACAAATGATGATACAGCCACGAGTCACCATGCATGAACACCAGGTATACACCTACACCCGACCATACAGTCACTCATTGTATACATATTCACCTCACCATGGACCATACAGCCACTGCATGTATACCTATTCGCCATACCCATGACCATAGAGTCAATCCAGGTATACATATGCACATAACCAATGGTGAGCCCTTCCAGATATACCAATACCCACACATACGACTCTTAAGTTCCATACTTGCCATACTCATACAAGCCATCCATGATCATACATCTACTCCCCATACACCATCAATGATAACACATCCACAACATATATAAATATACCACCCACCGTTACCAACAAGGCACTCTATATATACCCACACATCATTCATGACCATACAATAACTCCATGTATACCTATTATCCTCATCTTGGCTTCCACCCTGTATCCAGTTGATAATTTTGTACCATAATTGGCCAGAATACGCACATGTAATGGTTCATCTTAGTTCCGTCTCAAAGTACTGCCCATTTCCTTACAATAATATGGCCAGAATCATAAAAGAGGTTCTCCGCAAAATTCCATACTGCAACTTTAAAATGAATTTGTCATGCCCCATACGGAACTGGGACAAACATAATAGAACGTAGCTGTCAGTTAATTAACTAACACGTACAATAACCAAGTGAGTCACAATTTCCTACCTTTTTCGGATACCACAGAGAATAATGTTCGGGATATGTTAACTTTTAACTTTTTACAAATTTGGTTGCCATTTTGGAAGCCATCTTGAGCAATTTAGTCTATCAACACCGTAGTGTGACACATTTAAGATAGATCAAAACAATAAAGACCTTTGATACCAAAGATAGTTGCATTTTACTTGAACAAATGGTTGAACCCTGAAAAGTGAATTTTTGTCGATATTTATGTCAAGATTGTGAGAGAAAAATACAATATTTCTGGTGATGTCAGTGGTGACAATAGTAAAAATTATCCGTGGTGCACCAGACATGTTAGTATGCAATGTATAGAATACAGATTAGCCAATTGTATACATCAACCACAACTTGTAAGCGATTGCAGGGCACCCTGTGCAATATTTACCATTTTCCATATTTTGGCGGCCATATTCGCAGCCATTTTGAGCCAAGGTAAGATTTTTGGTTCCAGAGAGTTGGCATATTTATAGGTAATGACATGCCTCCCTTACATTACAAAGTTCTTTTCATTTCTTGTTGAAATATGACTAGAATCCCAATTGTGATTTTTTGTAAAATTTTGTACCTCGTTCTGTAAAATCGAATGTTTGAGGGATCGGAAGGGACAATGGACCACATTAATTGCATATTTAATTGCTCCAATGATCAGTTAATATACAAAATACAAAATAAAGTCATATTACTCAACCAGTTCCAAACAGCATGAATTGATCTAGAATATATTTGTGAACAAATGTCTTATTTTCAACTTCCGGCGGCCATTTTGGCGATCATCTTGGATGGTGAGTTTAAATTTTGGCCCAAAAAAGTGTCATTATGTCTTAGCTTCACGAAAATATACACATTTGTATACATTTTACTAGATTTTCCAGCTATAATTTGCATAAAACTGACTTAGGGTCTGGTCTGAAAAACGGCGGCCATGATGGACGCCATCTTGTCTGGAGTATAAAAGGCCACTTTTTTTTCTTGTTAACATTGCTTAAAAGTTGAAGGACATAATAAGGAACAAAATGAGTGGGGTGAAGTTAAGTCCCGGGGGGGGGGGGATGCAAGGGTACCCCTATTAGCTCCCGGACTAGCGACCATTGCTAGACTTAAGAAAGTTTACTCAGCACATACATTTGCATATATGACCAGTACCAATGATTAGTTTTATATTATGACTAGATGAAACAGGCTCCCGATGCGTCGGAGGGGCATGTGGCACCTTTTGATGCGGCCCTAGGGAAAATTATGTTCCAATATATGGCAATTGTGTAACGAATTACGAGTATATATGTAAACTAGCCGATGAGCCCGACGTTGTCCGGGCTATTCATCCGGGCTATTCAAAAACCAAATTTCAAGTCGATAGCTCTACCCGTTTCCGAGATCTGGTCTGCGCATGCGCGAAGCTGGCGTCGCACGGGCTCGGCGACCCGATAAAATTCGTATCCGGGGCAAGATACATTCACATACCAAATTTCAAGTCGATAGCTCCACCCGTTTCCGAGATCTCGTCTGCACATGCGCGAAGCTGGCGTCGCACGGGCTCGGCGACCCGATAAAATTCGTATCCGGGGCAAGATACATTCACATACCAAATTTCAAGTCGATAGCTCCACCCGTTTCCGAGATCTCGTCTGCGCATGCGCTGTACGGGCGTCGCATGGGCTCGCCAATACGACAACGACGACCGCCTGGTCAAACTACCCACACGTACCAAATTTCGTCCCGATCGGTCGAGAATCGTAGATTTGTATTAATGACAGACAGACAGACAAACAAACAGACAGACAGACAGAGGTCTTCAAAATATATATGAGACTAGCCGATGAGCCCGACGTTGTCCGGGCTATTCAAAAACCAAATTTCAAGTCGATAGCTCCACCCGTTTCCGAGATCTGGTCTGCGCATGCGCGAAGCTGGCGTCGCACGGGCTCGGCGACCCGATAAAATTCGTATCCGGGGCAAGATACATTCACGTAGCAAATTTCAAGTCGATAGCTCCACCCGTTTTCGAGATCTCGTCTGCGCATGCGCGAAGCTGGCGTCGCACGGGCTCCGCGACCCGATAAAATTCGTATCCGGGGCAAGATACATTCACATAGCAAATTTCAAGTCGATAGCTCCACCCGTTTCCGAGATCTCGTCTGCGCATGCGCGAAGCGGGCGCCGCACGGGCTCGCCAATACGACACCGTTCACCGCCTGGTCAAACTACACACACGTACCAAGTTTCGTCCCGATCGGTCGAGAATCGTAGATTTGTATAAATGACAGACAGACAGACAGACAGACAAACAAACAAACATACAGACAGAGGTCTTCAAAATATATATGAGACTAGCCGATGAGCTCGACGTTGTCCGGGCTATTCAAAAACCAAATTTCAAGTCCGGGCTATTCAAAAACCAAATTTCAAGTCGATAGCTCTACCCGTTTCCGAGATCTGGTCTGCGCATGCGCGAAGCTGGCGTCGCACGGGCTCGGCGACCCGATAAAATTCGTATCCGGGGCAAGATACATTCACATAGCAAATTTCAAGTCGATAGCTCTACCCGTTTCCGAGATCTGGTCTGCGCATGCGCGAATCTGGCGTCGCACGGGCTCGGCGACCCGATAAAATTCGTATCCGGTGCAAGATACATTCACATAGCAAATTTCAAGTCGATAGCTCCACCCGTTCCCGAGATCTCGTCTGCGCATGCGCGAAGCGGGCGCCACACGGGCTCGCCAATACGACAACGTTCACCGCCCGGTCAAACTACACACACGTACCAAGTTTCGTCCCGATCGGTCGAGAATCGTAGATTTGTATAAATGACAGACAGACAGACAGACAAACAAACAAACAAACAAACATACATACAGACAGAGGTCTTCAAAACATATATGAGATGATATAAGTTATAAATGTAACGCAGAGCAGCAAATGAATGACAGGCTCGGTCATTGTACAAAATTGTACAAAGAGGAGTAACTCTATATGCATAGATTATGATGCTAACGATGACTTATGAAAAGGATAATGGCTGAAAACTGTACATTATTTCAGGGAATGGATCGATCGAGGCCGTAGGCCGAGATCGTTCCATTCGCTGAAATAATGTTAAGTTTTCAGCTATTATCTGACTTAAAACATGGCCGAGTCCATTTGTTTGATGCGACAGCTATTGTCAAAATGAATTAACCCAAAATTGGATCAAGAAACCTGAGTTGTACCATGTGTTCGGCGTTATCCACTCACTCATTGGCTGTACGGGTGGCGTAACATCTTAACCCATTGTCAACTTATTGGACAGGCAGTGCCCCATCGCTTATCCAACCATTACATGAACATGACTTACCGACTATCATCGAATATCATCGGGAGTTTTTGCCCTTATACATTTCGGCATTTGTATTAAATTATTTATGCGGCATATTTCGGATATTGCAGAGAATTATACATTGAATGGCAGATTGGTGCGATCGGTATGCATAACCGGAGATTTGGCGATCTTGTAGTTTGAGATCGTGGGTAATAATGAAGATCGAAGGACTACATTTACATGTAAATTACTATATGCCACCCACGGATTAGATTCGATTAATTTTAACAATTAAAAACTCAATGCCTCGTGAAACGACATTCCTGGAATTTGAAGTTATACACCCCATCACATCAACCCTTCTGCCATGTTCTAGCTATCAATAAGAGCGATATTATATTTGAAAACTGTTTGTATATAAAGAGCTACGTGGATACATTATGGTATTATACATGCAAGTCATATAAAAATAAATCGTTCACAATAAAATAACCGTTCATTAAATTGGATTTTGAGCGTCCGTTATTAAAATAATGGATTATAATTTGTAAAATAATGTACGATCTCGACAATAATCATCCATTATTCTATAAACTGGACTCAATGAACAAAGGAGGGACGTCATAGCCATGTTTTAATATATGGTTAACGGACCTCTTTTGCACCATTGTTGGTATGGGTACAGTACCAATCAGAAGAAGTGGTATATTGAGGCGCACCTTTATTGCGATATTGAGCGCGCTTAATCTCGAAAAAGGCGCGATTATATCGCAATACCAAAAATCTGTCACGCTTATAATTGCGATATTGAACGCAGAATATTGCGATATTAAGCGCGCATTGTCGCAATATTGAGCGCGACAAAATTTCATACATATCCGATCCAAGGATATATTGTAAGATGTTTTATACAATTCTGGATACTGGTAAATTCCATGATATATGGACTACCGATATGAGGATCTACAACGAGTCCCCAGTTTATAGCGGAATTTACAAAATGAGTCCAGTAAATTAGGTCTGGACCGAGCCTTTGTCGAGAACGTCTCATGTAACCATGCGTTGTGTGTCCGCGTAAAGAAATAGTCCCAGACAAATAAAGACTCTTTGACGTATTTAAAAGCGTATATTTAAAGGCACGTGAGGCCTTAGTTGTCGAAAATATTCATATTTGTTCCAATCACCGTAAACAGAAAAACATTAAAACGCATACAGTTTCGTTCATATATACCATGACCATCGCGTAAACAGCATGTTATCATAAAGATTTACTATATTTTACCTAAGCAAGAGCCTGATTGTGTTACAGAAGACAGCACAATGCTGCTGGCTAATCACACACAATTGGCATAAACGCTCTTTATTCGTTCCATATCAGGAATTCACCAACAAAGAACGCTCTTTATGTTTACCATCATAATATAAACAAACACCAGAAAGGTAACTTTTTATGCTTTTGTTTACATAATGGTCAAATATATGACAATAACATACTGTTTATGCGATATTTCTTATTTGTATACGGACAAAGTCTGTCTACATTTTGTTGTTCTTTCTCTTTGTGGCGGTTTTGACGGGTGGAAATATTTTCACAGGATACCCACCGCCAAGGCCAACCTTACCTTTAATGACATAACTTTTCAAACTCTTCATTCATTATAGTCTGTTCGAAAACTATTGGAAGCCATAGTATTTTGAGACGTAACAGAATGAAAATAGACGACAAACCGGAAGTCAAAGGTCACCTGGCACTATTTCCTGTTATTAAACGATCGTTTAATATCACAATTTATAGAATGGATTTATTGAATGGAATAAGGGTAGGATCATGTAATAAATAAGGGTAAGGGAACTCGAATATTCCGAAACTATAGGGGAATAACTCTAGTGTTAGTTGTCTGAGAACACTGTATACTGCCATTCTGAATATGAGGCTAACCGATATTGCTGAACACGAGGGACTCATAACTGATTGTCAGTCCGGATTTAGCCGAGGACATTCAACTGTTGAAAATATATTTTAATTTATTTATTTTCAAATGAAGGCGCAGCATTGAGATAAACGCTCTTTATGTTTATCATACCAGGAAAAGATTAAAGAGAAACGTCCTTTATAGTTACACACTAGTTTTGTTCTTCACTGAAGCGATAACCCAATACTATGTTAGTGGTTGATTGACGGTACATGGAGCACGACTCGGTTGAACTCCTAGCAGTCAATGTCACACCTGTCGACTGTCATTGTTGTTTATCGTCGGTTCAGCCGATATGTTTGATATGACAGAAACAGTCCAAAAACTATCGTAACGAGCCATCTATGTATACAAAGCAGACAGTGGCACGGTGGGGAATCACGTGGTTTCGAGTTGATGAGTTCAAAATGGCCGAGGCGATCGCAAACACGAACAGAAACGAGAACAAGGGTAATAAACTAGGATAATGATATATTACATAGTATTTTGGCAGCTTCGAGCTTATGCTATACTATTTTTCAAACAAACTGATACCTCAGTTATGACCAAACTCACATTTGTTTGTTCTAACATTCTGACCAAAGTTGTCAGTCGAAGGATTCTCCTAGATGTATGGACTTGTGTATTCCACGAACCTCCGCCTGGCAACTTTGGTCAGAATGTTATAGCAAACTACAGAGTATTTCCGAACAAATAATGTATCAACTTGTTTTTAAAATAAACAAGCATATGCTCGTAACAGTCAAAATACTATGTTTTGTGTCAGTTCGTTATATATAATCTTTTTGTGCGTTTGTACATTTTGAATGCGTGGCACCCTCCAATCTCGAATCCACGTGATTCCACACCGTGAGTGGATAAAAGCACACAAAAGGGGAACAAATCCGCTTGGGGCAGGAATATAAATTCAAGAACTGACTTTTGTATGCAAACATATAATTACAAAATTAGCACAAAAATACCGATGGAATACATAATCAATACCAACTAATAAAAATACAATTTACGAAGGTTTCACATAAAGATATATAAAGTGGTTTCTAATATCGGACTTTGCACTGAAAAGATATTTATGATATTTCATGAATCTAGCGTGAGCTTAACACTTATCATTAAATGCGTAAAGTTGACGGCCGGGCGGATGACACCGAAGGTCGTTTTTCACTCAGCCGGAAGTTTCAATCCACAAATAATGTTTGGCGTCTTTCAAAGTTAAAAGTTTCTCTTCAAGTATCGAGTTAAACTTTTCAAACCCAATTATCAACCTATGTTTCCGAGATACTGTTTGAGAGATTTTTGCGACTGGTTTTGAGCAACAGGCTCAACTTGAGTAGATTGTTTTTTGAGGCGAATGGCTCAACCTGAGTAGAAGGTTTTGGAGCAACTGCCCTAACTTGGGCATTTTTAGTCGAGTTTTCAAAAAACTCGACTTATGGTTTGACGAGGGACGGTTGGCGGGCGGGCGGGCGGGCCGACCTAAAGAATGCCTTATAACTTTGACATTTGTGAACGGATTCAAAAATATTTTGGTATTTGAGTTGCTCCTACTGACTATTTACTGTCTGTAGAAAATGGGTCACGTCCGAACTTTTTGACAAGAGTTATCCATCTTTGATGATTTTTTTGCAATTTTATCACCCGCTAGTGCGATAACTCAATCAAATATTAACTGATTACAACCATATTTGATATATGAGTCTTTGCAACAATATCTCGGACGAGTTCGAAAACCAGGTTTGTCTGAATTTTTTCCCCGGAGTTATGGGCCTTAGTTTGTCTATTTTTAGCATTTATTTTCACCGTTAGCGCGATAACTGAATAAAATATTAACTGATTCAAACCATATTTGATATATGAGTCTCTTGCAACAATATCTCGGACGAGTTCGAAAACCAGGTTTGTCCGAATTTTTTCCCCGGAGTTATGGGCCTTAGTTTGTCTATTTTTATCATTTTTTTTCACCGTTAGCGCGATAACTGAATCAAAATATTAACTGATTCAAACCATATTTGATATATGAGTCTGTGGCAACAATATCTCGGACGAGTTCGAAAACCAGGTTTGTCCGAATTCCCCCCCCCCGGAGTTATGTACCTTAGTTTGTCTATTTTTAGCATTTTTTTCACCGTTAGCGTGATAACTCAATGATTTTTTTTTTCAAACTCGGACGAATTCGAAAACCAGGTTTGTCCGAATTTTTCCCCGGAGTTATGGGCCTTAGTTTGTCTATTTTTAGCATTTTTTTCACCGTTAGGTCGATAACTGAATCAAATATTAACTGATTCAAACCATATTTGATATATAAGTCTCTTGCAACAATATCTCGGACGAGTTCGAAAACCAGGTTTGTCATAATTCCCCCCCCCCGGAGTTATGTGCCTTAGTTTGTCTATTTTAGCATTTTTTCACCGTTAGCGTGATAACTCAATGATTTTTTTTTTCAAGAGTTAATTTCTATGCATAACTCAATGAAATATTAAACAATTTCAACACCTGTGCACCTGCTATTCGAAATTTGGTTGGGCTGAAATTTTGCTGGGTGAGTACCAATTTACTTTATTCAAATACCAAAATTGTCTTTTATTCGATTCCATTGAATACCCAGAAATGTTCTTGTATTCGAATACATTGAAAAGTATTACATGGCGCGAGTAAGCTGCTCCATTCAATCGAAACTTTTAGAACATTGAACATATCCATTCAATCTATTATATATGTTCAATGTTCGGAAATTAATTTAAACACTGTATGCAATTTTAGAAACTTTTTGGAACATGTGTAACAGGTATAACTTCAGATTATATTTCTGGTGGAGCAGGTTGCTATTGGTTTCCCTCCTCGTGGGCGCGCTGGTAACATGAACAGGACTGTCTATAATCGATGTGTTGAATTTCAAAATACTCAGAATTGTTTACATGTACTAATAATCGATGTGTTGAATTTCAAAATACTCAGAATATTTTACATGTACTAATAATCATTTCTATAGTAGACACGTCAACATCGTTATTAAAAAAATTCAGTCAACACATCTGTAAAAACGAAATTTGAGAAAATTTTCATTGCCAGTCTTTTCCATGGCCAATAACCATTTCCATTTTTAGTATCCAGCTCTTTTAATTTTACAGATACATGTTCTAGTGGAATCTCAGCCTCACCAGCAGTATCCTCTACCATCGGATATTCCTAAATGTACGGATGCATGAAACTTTTTTGTAACTTATACTTCTGGTGTTTATAGCACTCCGCATGAAACATTTTTGTAGCTTACACATCTGATGTTTATAGCACTCCGCATGGAACCTTTTTGTAGCTTACACTTCTGATGTTTATAGCGCTCCTGATTTTCAGCACTCCTTCTTAGACGGTTTTGTAACCCTGCTATGATATGGCTTCAGCTTTCTGATGTTTTGTAACCCTGCTATGGTGATGGCTTCTGATGTTCAGACCTCTGGATATGGTGTTCACTAATCCTTTCTTCTTTTTACTATCATAGCTTTTTTCACTTGGTGCTAGGGTCCTGCAAATACTTGATTATTCTGGTCGATCAAAGTTTAGTCAACGTTCAAAGTCAATATGTTGTACTGCTTGATATTCGAGTAGAATTATATCTGATATTTGCAGGACTCTACAGTCTACTTTGTTCATGGGTAATATTGAGAAATTAAAATATGTATATACATGTACCATGCTTACTTCGCATTCAGAAATATGGATAATTATCACAACATAAAGAGCAAAACTCTCCATATCGCGGGAATGTTTGCTCGGTTGAGATCCGGGTCATATTCAATTGATACTGCCTTCACCCAAGCTGTGAAAGCCACCGGCTCGATTGATATGTCAGCGGACCAGATGAATTCGAAGGAAGCAGAACAACGAAAGAAGCTTCAATCTACACAGAAGGAAATATATCTCCTAAAGCAGCAGCTCAAACGTTCCCAGGCCCAGACTTCCGAATTTGAAGAGGAAGTTATGAAACCCTCAAGTTCGCAACGGTGCTCATTGACACAATTATAATTGTCCCAACTTACGAACCAGAGTCTGTTCTCCGATTACATGTATGAGTCGGAAAGCCAGGAGGAGAAAATTTCAGAAATTCAGCCAGCTAAAGATGATGAGTCGTAGTCAAATAAGTCGGAGTCAAATAAGTCACCAGAGAGTAAAGATGATAAGTCAGATAAGTCACCAGAGAGTAAAGGTGATAAGTCGGATAAGTCACCAGAGAGTAAAGGTGATAAGTCGGATAAGTCACCAGAGAGTAAAGGTGATAAGTCAGATAAGTCACCAGAGAGTAAAGGTGATAAGTCGGATAACTCTAATGCAACCAGACGACAGAAAGGGTGATAAGTCGGAAATTATAGGACTCTAAATGATCAACTTATTTTGAAGATAATATTCATTACAATTGCATTAAAATGTTTTGTATTAGATAAATACAACATTAGCATGATATGTTCAATATCCCAATTTGTTTAAAGTGTGTTCTTTTGCTCACGAGAGGCTTGAAAATAACTCACTTTCAACGAGTTGAGATATTGAACATATAAAAAAACACTATGCTAATATCATATATTTCATTTTTAGCGTGGGCATAGCCAGCTGTTAATTGCCTGTAATATTTTTGTTCATTGTTAACTTGAGCTAGTGCCATGCAATAACAAGTTTGAATATTATTTTATTATTAATATTGTATGTGCCAGCTAGCTTAGATTTGTCTTCAGTATAGTTGCATGTCGTTTGTAGCGTAATTTAATGTTCCTGTTGTCTTTATCAAAGAGAAAAACCAAACAGTCTTTAACTTAAACGAACAGAAAATATTTAAATTTTATATAACCATTTGAGTTTGTTACAGCATCCAATTAGAGAAATAAGTTTCAATATTCTTGTAAAATCTGTAAAACATTATTATGCTTAGTTTTGAATTAAAAGGTGGAGTTGACTGTGGCTGTAAATCAAGAATACTCAAAATGTTATGACGTATTCTGACTGCTATAGCTGGACGTATTCTGACTGCTATAGCCTGTTTTCTATCTGGATTTCTTTATAACTTATCAGCCCAAATTGTCCTAGCAACATGTAGGTTTAACAGAGATATCTTTATACTACTTCTACAGAAAATTATACCATTGATATCACGAACATGTTGGACCATCGATGCAAACGTTTAAAAATAATCAATGTCTATATGACTTTTTGAAACAACTTATAAAAGATAAACATGGATGTCTATTTCCTCGCCATCTGGTTTTACTACTATAACACTATCTTCCACTATGTGCATATTCGGATCTATGGAATCATGAATGGCAACCCAATATGGGTGTACTTATTCCGAATTATTTTGCCCCAGTACTAAACACAAACATAGAATCAGTAACTAAATTTTCTCTTTGATTATCTATACATATTTTTTGTTTTGGATTTCTGAGTGATAAGTAGTTTAGGTCACATGATAATTGATCGAAATAAAACTTGGTATAATTTTTCACGATTTCTTCTCTCTAAACACAGAGTCAATAACTAAACAAACCTCACTGATCAGCCATATAGATTTGAGTGTTCTTGGTTGAAAGGGGTGATACGGAGGCCACATCATTTTCAGGGAAATACCACATCATCATTTTCAGGGATGAAACTTTTTTGTAGCTTACACTTCTGATGCTTAGCACTCCTTCCTTCCTAGATGGTGTTGTAACCCTACTTAAAAGTGCACTTTATAATTGTTTCAGGATGTACAAATCGATAAAAAAACACTTTATAATTGTTCCAGGATATGCTCACAGCTAACGGTTTGTTCTTTTCATTTCAGTTGTTTCGGAACGTCTAAATTAAAGAATGCAGTTGTTTCAGAATGCCTAAATTGAAGAACAAGAGTGTGGCGCAACGGCGAACCCAGTCATCGGTTCTTACTGCAGCCAGGCGTGAAGTTGTTAGTGGACTTGATGCAGTTTCGAGTGAGAATAAAACTATGGAACCAGTGAGTGACATGCCTAAATTAAAGAACAATAGCGTGGCCCAACGGAGAGCCCAGTCATCTGACAGGAAAACTAGTGATAAAGGATCCGCAAGTGAGGACGTGCCTAAACGGCGAACCCGGTCATCTGTTCTTACTACACCAGGCGTGAAGTTGATGCTGGACCCGACGGAATTGCGAGTGATAACAAAAATGTTCGCGGTGGACATGCAGAAGACAAGAGTCAAAACAGAAATATTGAACTCACAAGTGACATGCCTAAATTAAAAAAAAAATGTTCGCAATGGACGTGCAGAAGTGAATAGTGGGAACAGAACTATGGAACCAGTGAGTGACATGCCTAAATTAAAGAACGTTAGTGTGGCCCAACGGAGAGCCCAGTCATCTGACAAGAAAACTAGTGATAAAGGATCCGCAAGTGAGGACATGCCTAAACAGCGAACACGGTCATCTGTTCTTACTACACCCAGGCGTGAAGTTGATGCTAGACCAGCAAGTGACATGCGTAAATTAAGCAAAAATGTTCGCGATGGACGTACAGAAGAGAACTATGGAACACACAAGTGACATGCATAAATTAAACAAAATTTTTCGCAATGGACGTGCAGAAAAGAAGAGCGCGAACAGAACTATTCTGACTGAGAAAAATAGTGATAAAGTACCTGCGAGTGAGGACCTGCCTAAATTAAACAACAAGGTTGTGACCCAACAGGTCACCTGTTCTTACTACATCCAGGCGTGAAGTTGTTGCTGGACCCAATGGAATTTCGAGTGAGAACTCAAACATTCGTGATGGACGTGCGAATGAGGACCAAACAAATTATGATAAAGCAGTTGCGAAAAACATTGCATATGCCAACAGCACTAAAATTCAAAACATAACGACTGTAGGTTTGGATTTGAAGACCCTAACACAATGATTTGTTAGTATAATTGTTCTTGATATGGCTTCTGCGATCCTTGCTACCCAATTTGGAACATCCCATGGAATTCTGCCACCATCTCTGTTACTTCACTCCAATTTTGACGAATCCTTGTGTATTCCTTCCAACGTCAAGGCAGTTCAGATTCACTATGTATCCAGTCACTATGTTACATCTGTACAAGATCATGGCATTATTTATGTTTATGATTCCAAGTATTCCCCGAGAAGAATGACAAGCATCAATCCCCAACTCAACAAACTATATTCCTCTGTCAAATCAGGTTTCAATACGAAGACGAGATATATTGTGTCTCAGAATCAAAGCACTAGCTCTGACTGCTGTGTCTACTGTCTCCAATGCCCTTTCCTTACTTAGTTCTGAAGATCCTTTGCCATTAACAATTTCTCATGATGTAGCTAAGGCACACTTCATCAGTTGTTTGAATAACAATGTTTATTCGACCTTCCCCACTCACAAATCTTTGTTACAAACAGTCTCTTCAAAGGGAAACACTGTTGGGCCTTCAAAGAAAACATGCCTCAGAGAGAATATACATGGCAGCAACAAACTATTACAATGGACACAAACAGAACAAACTGTCGCAACATTAGCTCATAACTCACAGAACGAAATAAGGCAAACACTACAATCTTCTAAGAAACTACTTTCCAGAAGAAACCAACTTCGGTTAAAGGAAAGGAAACGCAATAGCTCTCGAATTGCTGAGAATGAAAAGAGAAATGTACAGAGAAGGCAACTGAGAGAAGACGACCTATTCAAGAGTAAAGAAAAGGAGAAAAGAAATGTCAAAAGGAGAACACTGAGAGAAGACGACCTATTCAAGAGTAATGAAAAGGAGAAAAGAAATGTCAAAAGGAGAACACTGAGAGAAGACGACCTATTCAAGAGTAATGAAAAGGAGAAAAGAAATGTCAAAAGGAGAACAATGAGAGAAGACGACCTATTCAAGAGTAAAGAGAATGACAAACGGAGAAAACTGAGACAAGATGACCTACTCAAGAGTAATGAAAAAGAGAAAAGAAATGACAAAAGGAGATAACTGAGAGAAGACGACCTATTCAAGAGTAAAGAGAATGACAAACGGAGAAAACTGAGACAAGATGACCTATTCAAGAGTAATGAAAAGGAGGAAAGAAATGTCAAAAGGAGAACACTGAGAGAAGACGCCATATTCAAGAGTAATGAAAAGGAGAAAAGAAATGTCAAAAGGAGAACAATGAGAGAAGACGACCTATTCAAGAGTGACGAAAAAGTGAAAAGGAATATCAAAAGGAGAAAAAAAGAAGAGAAAATGTGGAATTCAGTCAGGCAGAAAAGAGAAAGAGAAATCCTCGTATAAACATATTAAGAGGACAAGTGGACTATGTGACAGCGGAAAATTACAAAAGAAATCAATCTAGAAAGGAAAGTGGGCTGACCTACTATATAAGATAAGACAAAAGAACAAGCAGCCCCAGAGACGATCGTCATTGAATTATAAAATTAATGAAAGGAATTGGTCTCGTAGAAGCAGAAAGAAGAAGATTATATTTGATTTGTTAACAATGGACAAACTTATGTTTGATCTTCTTAAAAGGGGTGATGCTTTTATCTGCACATGCTGTAATCAGACATTTTATCAACATGGTGTCTACCATGCTACACATCACAACTATACTAGAAAGCAAGTTCCAGATTCTTTGCTTGAGAAATGTCTTACCGGAATTGTCAGTGGAAGTGATTCAAGTTAAAAAAGGTACAGACAAACCAAGTCAAAAGTTCCATCATGACTGCAATGAGGAAAGTGAAAGGCAAAACGCAGTATATAGCTTCTGACATGCTAGATGATGGGAGAATGAAGCAAATTTTTACACATGATGGGGGCTATAGAATCTTGAAAAACCTGCGGTCTGCGCCTGCGTTCTTTGATGAAAAGCAGAAAGAGCTCTTTGCCATGATCAGGCAGCTGGGAATGCCAACTTTCTTTTGTAGCTTTTCTGCTGCTGAGACACGGTGGTCTGACCTGCTCAATTTGCTATACAAGAAAGCTTATGGAAGAGAGGCTAGTGAGGAAGAAATAGCTAACCTATCATTTATGGAGAAATCTAAACTAATTCAGCAAGATCCAGTCACATGCTCTCGTCATTTTCAGTTCAGGGTCCATCTATTTTTCAACAATGTCTTGAAAACGTCTCTGAATCCATTAGGCAAGATAGTGGACTTCTATTACCGGGTGGAGTTCCAGAACAGAGGTTCTTCTCACCTGCATTGCCTCTTTTGAATTAAAGACAGCTCAGTATATGGAAAAGATGAAGATGCTGATGTTATAAAATTTATTGATAAACATGTATCCTGCTCTGTGAGAGACAATACTGAATTTAATGATTTGCTGTATGTACAAACACACAGACATACCAAGACATGCCGTAAAAAGACTGCTAATGAATGCAGATTTGGCTTTCCAATTCCACCAATGCAAAAATACCTGCATCTTGGATGCACTACCCAAAGACTACCCTGATCTGAAAGACCACAAGATGATGTTTTTGAAAATAAAGAAGTTACTTAATGACAAAATATCTACCACTCTGACTTTCCACCAATTTCTACAGAAACTTCATCTGTCTTAGCAAGAATATATCACAGCTGTTCAATCAAGTCTCGTTAGAAAACAGATATTCTTGAAGCAAGGCATGGCTGAAACTAGAATAAATGCTTACAACCCTAAACTGTTGTCTATTTGGAAAGCAAATCTAGATAACCAGTTCGTACCAGGGTTGGGGTAATCGTAATCAGTAATCGTAATCAAAGTAATCGATTACAAAATTTGGAGTAATCGTCTGTAATCAGTAATCATGACATTTCTTGATTACAAGTAATCGTAATCGTAATCGATTACTTTCAAATGTACCTGTAATCATGATTACATTTTGATTACTTTTTGATTACTTTTACTAAAATATCCATATGGATGGCTATTGGATACTCATAGTCTCATACTGTGGAGTGTGAAAAGATACAAACAACATATTAGAAAGTTAGTACAATTATGTCATGTGTTATGTTAGTGGTACAGTGTGTATGCATATTCTGGCAGTGGACACAGATAACAACACACAATTGTTGAATACAACATGAATGGCAATAAACTTGTGATACAGACAATGAAATGTTCTAATATGAATAAATAGGCTAGCCAACTTCAATTATGATTAAATTGAATTGGGATTGATGCAGACAATGGCTGTAGAGTCACACTGGTATACAATAGGGCTAATTAACTGAACAAAGCAGGTGTGATGTACATCGGTAGACCTAATTAGCTGGTTTGTCATTTACTGCACTCGTGGAGTTAAGCCTCATTTAATCCTCATCAGGATTAACAATGGATGATCATCAAATAAATCTTAGTGTTATCTTCATTGTGTTGGGTATTGAATCTAACAGAACATGCAAATAATTTATAATTGTTTCTGGTGATATTTTCATAAATAGTATGCGTTAGTTTGAATGCATGTAAGAAAATTTAAAATATATTAAAATATATTTACATAAATAAATACACATAAACATAATGTATTCCCAATAAATTGGTGCATACATTCATGATGAAACCTTTCCAATACATGTAAATGGAAAAAAGTTTATATGTTTATTTTATTGCTTGCATCTTTCTATTGTTTCAGTCGTTTCTTATTTCCATGTTATGCAGTGATGTCTTTATTCAATCAAATTTGATAATTTAATTTGAATTATTTCATTATTTATTCCTATGCGATCAAAATGGTTGGAAACTAACAATTGTAATCAGATGTAATCAAAAAGTAATCGATTACATTTACTAAAGTAATTGTAATCGTAATCGATTACATTGGAAAAAATGTAATCAGTAATCGTAATTGTAATCATGTAAATCAAAAGTAATTGTAATCGATTACATTGGCATGTAATCGCCCCAACCCTGGTTCGTACTCGACCCATGGGCAGTATGTGTGTAAATAGCGGCCTATATTATGAAGTCTCAAAGAGGTATAAGCCGCTTGCTCCGAACAGCATCAGAAGAAGCGAAGAAAGGTAACATGCCAGTGAAAGAGAAACTTCGCTTTTTGGGTAATACTTTCCTGAACCACTGTGAGATAAGTGCACAAGAAGCAATTTATCTACTCTTACAGATGCCACTTACTCAGAGTAGCATATATGTCCTGTTCATCAACACAGATCACCAGGACAAGAGAATGTCCATCCTAAAGACGACAAATGCTCTGAAGGCATTAGATGCTAATAGTACAGACATTTTCTGTGAAGGAAATTTAGTGCAATATTCTCAGAGACCACAGGAATTAGAATCTCTTACACTAGCAGAATACTGCTCAGAATATGATGTCAGAGCCAAGACCTCCAGTACAGAAGCTGATGCCGACAAAACTGACAACCCTGTACAAGATGTGCAGCTTAGTTCACAATTCGCCCTGCCTTCTGGTAAACGCTTAGTTAAAAGGATCGCCCCAAGGTAATATCAAACGTGCTGAAGAGAATTTCTTTCGTGAACAAATAATGCTCTACCATCCATGGAGAAAATAGAGTGAAATATTGGGTAATTGTAGTTCATATAGGCAATACTACCTTCAAGTACAAGATGCAATTCATGCCTTATATTCAAAGTTTAATGCCCTCGGAGAAAGATTTGAAGACCCCATAGGACAGATAAATGATGAGATTATACAGAATGCCATGGACGTGTTGGCTCCTAATGATGCACACTCTAATGTGGAAGAAGAACAGTATTCAGTGATAACAGATGATTTTCAAGCTCTACAGATGGATGGTTCACACCCAGATGTTGACTTGGCTCATGAAGGCCTACAAGATGGAAGTATTGCACAAACTGTTAAAGTTGCTAGACTTTCCTATGAAGACTATCTCGGTACTATGGGGGCTCTGAATGGTCAACAATCCGCTCTTGTCAACCACATTCTTCACATTAGTAAGACTGAGATAGAACCCTTACAATTTTCCTCTCAGGCGGTGCTGGAGTTGGAAAAAACTTTGTCATTAAAGCTCTTTCTGAGAGTTTGCAGCGCTATTATGATTGTCAACCTGGCAGTAATCCAGATGAAATAAAGTTGTTCATAGCAGCTCCTACAGGTCGTGCTGCATTTAATGTCAATGGCAATGCAGTACACTCACTGTTTGCTATCCCACCCAATGAATCTCTTCGAAACTACAAAACACTTCCATATGGTCGTCGCAACACACTGAGGGCATTATTTCTAAATCTCCGGCTCGTGATAATAGATGAAATCTCAATGGTCGGCACTTTTATGTTGAATTATATAAATCAGAGACTGCAGGACATTTTTGATTCACAAAAGCTGTTTGGTGGGGTCTCTGTCCTCTTTGTTGGAGATCTGTTTCAGTTGAAACCTGTTGATGATATGTGGATATTCATGACACCCCATGGTCCATACACTGATCTGGCTACTTGCGTTTGGGTTGACTCAGTAAAAATGTTCGAACTCAACAAAATTATGCGCCAAAAAGACATTTATTATGCTGAAATGCTCAACAGAATCAGAGAAGGAGTACATACACAGTCAGACATTAATGTGCTGAAAACAAGGGAAATATCGAATGTCTTTTCTTTTCCTGCTGTTCCTCACTTGTTCAACCAGAATGGTTGATAGTTACAATGAACACGTCCTTGGACTGTCAAATACTGAGTCAGGAATATTTGTTGCTGAAGACTTCCTTAGAGGACAAATTTCAAATGAAAAGAAAGATAGACTTCTTAAAGAATTAAAGGAATATCCTTCAAAATTCACACAGAACCTTTGATATCGACTCCATCTTTAAATTGATGCACTATTTATGCTGACTCATAACCTTGATACAGAAGACGGCTTAGTTAATGGTGCAACATGTGTCCTGAAGCATTTCTCAACAGTGCAGACAACCAGTGGACCTGTGCATGTAATTTGGATGCAATTTGACAGCGATGTTGTGGGACTAAAACAAAAGCTGAAGATGATACACCTCTATGGAAAAAACCTGAGTTCCAGTTGGGTTCCTCTGATGAAAGTTGCCAAATAATTTCAGCTTGTTGGAGACAAAGGAGTGATGGCAACTAAGAAGCAATACCCTGTTAGACCATGCTTCGACATGACCATACATAAGGCTCAGGGCGCTACCCTCCCAGAAGTTGTAATTTATTTCGAGGAATGCTCCAAGATATTTCTGTATAAATTTAACGAGTCACGTATAAACATTGACAAAAATGTCACGGAAGAAATGCAGAGACTACGGAAAAGTCTTTTGATTCTGAAGCCTGTAATTCCAAATGTGAAGGACTCAAACATATTGATAATCCTTCTCAATACTAGGAGCAGATGTATTTGTAAGAGACATTCCCTGCGCCTTGTGATCCAAGTGAAGTTACAATATCTAACATGACAATATGACAGGATTGATAGCAGTTCACCAAAACAGAGACATGGTGGAACCGTCATCTTAAAAAAACAACACATATTCTATGAACACAAATCAACTGTGTCACTATCAGGAATAGAAATTGAAATAGGATATGTGGGAAATGTTCTCCTCTTGACACTTTATAAGCCACCTTCACAGGATATCAGAACTGCGCTTAAATTACTCAAAACTCAGCTACAACAAATTCCTGTCAAAAATGTCAAAACCAGTGTACTCTGTGGTGATATCAATGAAAACTTCCTTGATCCAACTACTCACGTGGAAGAATTCAACGACTTCATGAAAGAAACATTTAGTGTAATTCCCATCGTCCACGAGGAAACAACTGATTACCATTCCGCATTGGATCATATTTACTGTCGGTCAGCAGATATCGATCATGGTGGACAGACCACAAGATAGTTTAGCTATCCCTGCCAATTGAAAATTGACTACAAGTGGAAGTGGACGAGTTCAAAATCCAGGTCTGTCCAAAAAACATTCCCCGGCGTTAGGGGTCTTACTTTGTCATTTTTTTTACAATTTTATCACCATTAGCGCGATAACTAACTCTATGAGATATTAACCAATCATTCAATTTATATTTGGTATATAATTCTATTGCAATAATATCTCAGACGAGTTCGAAAACCAGGTTTGTCAGACTTTTTGGGCCTTGTGTGGGCCTTATTGCCAAGTTATTGGCAGAAGTTGTTTTCGACTGCCAATAAACTCGACATAGCATCTTAGATGCGTATCCCTTGTTATTATATAAAGTCGTGTCCATGGCCTGTGATACAGCCAGTATCGGTCCATTCCACTTGAGTTGATAGCGATACATTGACTACATTATTTTGACTGAGTTCTGGCATTTCGCTGTGGACATAACCGCAATAAAAATGTACGATGTTCAGCTGACGGTGGAAGTCCAGAAATTTTCTGAGCGTCTGGATATGGCATTTATTTCTCAGCTTGAATTTTCTGTAGTTGGAATTCATAGTCCAAATCGGACACGAACGATATATTGCTGAGTATGCACCGATACAATTTGAATATAATTTGGTGGGGAATCACGTGGTTTTGACTCAGTGAGCAGGCGATCAGAAATGAGGAAAAGGGTAAAAACTAGGACATCACATATTACATAGTATTTTGACAGCTACGATCATATGCTATACTATTTTTCAAACAAGCTGATACCTCAGTTGTCTCCAAATGCACAGTTTTTACTATGACATTCCTGCCAAAGTTGCCAGTCAAAGGATTCTTCTAGATGTATGGACTGCATGGTGCATTTCACGGACCTCCGACAGGCAAATTTGGTCAGAATGTTTTAGAAAACTACTGCGTATTTCGGAACAATTAAGCTATCAAAAATAAAAATAAACTAGCATATGGTCGTAACAGTCAAAAGGCTATGTTTTGTGTCAGTTCCTCATATATTATGTTTTTGTGCATTTGAATGCGTGGTACTCGAAACCACGTGATTCCCCACCATGAATTCGTGCGTTCATGGCCTGGGACAGACCACCGTGCACGCTAGTTGGCTTTGTTCTGGCAATTCTCTTGGCCATGGTCATACGTTTGATACAATACCGCAAAGGGGTACAACAGTCATGTATCGAACATTCTACTCCGGTGGGTGTTGAGACCATTGAAGGTCAGAATGTATCTATTTAAAAGTATTTTCTTGCAATCAATTGTTTTTGATGTTCTATGAACATTTGTAACTCCTTGTGTAGCCAATATATCAGACGAATCAGACACATCACGGGTCCTCAAAGCGGCTCTAATGATATCTAAGGTCTTATGAGGAGAAAATAACACATGTGTTTGTACCAGTGATGTCAACTGAAGAGGACCGCCAGATTGAACTTCCTTTGAAGACTCAATCAGGCGAGAGCCATTTACTGAACATATCCTCATGGCTCGTGCAAATATGTTCATATTGAACGTATTTAAAAAAAAAACAAATACCCCATATTGGCGTTATTTTAATCTGAATTACGCTCTATATGAACGTAAATGGGGCACGAAAACAGTCAATTCTGAAATAAGTCCATAATGAGCGTGTACCCCGTTATTCACTTGAATGTCGCGGGCCGCAGTGAAAGAACATTTAAAAGAGAGTGAATCTGGCAAGTCTTGTCCATGAAAATAGTTAGATTAAATTCTCATGATACTGCCAATATGACCGTGTTTCGTACGGGGTGCATCAAATACGCCCGATACGGACGTATTTGTAATCTGAATACGCTCATATACGACTGTTTTCGTGCCCACTTTACGTTCATAGACAGCGTAATACAGATTCAAATAAACCCGATATAGGCGTATTTGGTGTTTTTAAATCCGTTCAATATGAATCTATTTTCAGGAGAACGGGCTGATTTACTGGCCCAGTTCTGATTAAATCATACTCAGACCTTCATGTACCGAGGCTGACGAAATTAGGTAGGGTTTCCATTACTACAAGCAGATATTAAGTAATTGCCAGCCAATCGCAACATATCACCAGTAAAGTGATGTAACCGATCAGGTGGTAGTCGCATGGAATCCCCAAGACTAGGGGATTTCCTTCAGCCAACACGATTCCAGCAAACCCCGCCCAATAGCTAAAAATAGCATAAGAACTTTTCCGCCGTATGGCTAATTTCAAGCAGTGTTTCCAAATTCAGAGTTTACGACAACCAATTAAACACCGAAAAGCGTATATTTAGAGTCCAGAATTGACCAGCATTACCTCATATGTCCAAAGTAATTGAATATTATCAAGAAATTCAACATTTAGTACTGAATAATTTAGAAGTCGCGATGTCATAAATATATTTAATTTCCAGTATATGATGTTGAAGCGAAACAAAGACAATATTATTAAGCATTAAACGTGATACATCGCTGTTAAAATTATGTCACAAGGCGCAGAAGATATTCTGATAGAACAGGTATAGAATAAGAAGCCATGTTTTTCTTTTGCGAAAACGAAAGTCATTCGCGGAAACGAAACCGATTGTACATTATGTCAATCAAAGCTATTTTAAAAGAAAATTGACGTCATACTGCATGGTGTTGCCCGTGGACGTTATCAATAACGACAGTAATGAAACAAATAGCGGATTTTGTCAGACCCAGTACCTGAAGCGCCAGGGTATGATTTTAATCAGACTTGTTACTGGCCCAGTCCTGATTAGCGTAATATAGTTAAAATAACGATCACGAGTGATGAATATGGTGAATGAATTAAAGTGACGTGGAACACGCCGGTAGGGTAATCAAATAGAAATGCAGGATAATCTTGCTTAAAGTAGTTATTTTTACAAATATTAATCCAAACTGACAACACAGACCGTCAGTATTATATATTAATTAAATTCAGTAAATCTCGATGGCGAAATCGTGTTCTTTACTTTATTGCTCATAATTGCGTCCAGAATCGAGAAGTAAATATTTACAGTTGGGCGTAGTTCAGATGGTGTTTTCTGTGGAGTGGTACAGTCGATTTGCTTGAGATTATCGTCGATGTAGTAGACATACCCAAAACCATGGATGGGGTGGCGCGGCGGTCAAATAATGGTCTGAGTTATTGGACATCTTGATGTGTTGAAGTTATGGTCAGTACTTCAGCAAATGTGTGAAATTATCATATTAGTGTGAAATAACAATGATTTGTTTTCTGTATTTTCTTAACGTAGAGACGCACGTTTTGAATAAATCCAGCCAAACATGGCAAGCAATTTTCAACACAGAATTTCTCTGGATCTATCTGGCGAAAAGTCTTCAATTTCACATATCATCTTCATTATATATAGAATCTTAGAAATTATTAAAGGCACGTGAGGCCTTAGTTGTCGAAAATATTCATATTTGTTCCAATCACCGTAAACAGAAAAACATTAAAATGCATACAGTTTCGTTCATATCTACCATGACCATCGCGTAAACAGCATGTTATCATAAAGATTTACTATACTTTACCTAAGCAAGAGCCTGATTGTGTTACAGAAGACAGCACAATGCTGCTGGCTAATCACACACAAATGGCATAAACGCTCTTTATTCGTTCCATATCAGGAATTCACCAACAAAGAACGCTCTTTATGTTTACCATCATAATATAAACAAACACCAGAAAAGTAACTTTTTATGCTTTTGTTTACATAACAATTGTCAAATATATGACAATAACATACTGTTTATGCGATATTTCTTATTTGTATACGGATAAAGTCTGTCTACATTTTGTTGTGCTTTCTGTTTGTGGCGATTTTTGACGGGTGGAAATATTTTCACAGGATACCCACCGCCAAGGCCAACCGTATCTTTAAGAGACGACAAAAACAATGGATTTTAATATATTTGCCCATTTCGGTACAAATAATCGCTAGAACTACTAATAATTTCACACGAACTCTAATCACCAAACAGCTTATTGTCTTGGCTCTCTGAGAGGAGGCTTCATTTGTATCATAATGTTGAGTTATACTTTTAAATCCATAATATACTATCATACCCCAAAATATTATAATGAAGAATAAAGCAGTCACAAATATTCCAGCTCAATGAAAACAAATATTACAGTCTGGTCCACCCAAGCAGGGATCAATCGACTGGAATTATCCCACATCGTTAAGAGATGTGGTGGTCAGCTTTAACTTGGTTATGAACCTATGATCCAGAATTAATATGAGCCCAATTTTTCATGACACGGCACGACATAAAAATTCTCAAATATAGAAAATTATATGGGTAGAACTTTGTCTTTCTAAATGAAAATATTCATTATATTTAACGAATCAAGAATAATTAAGCCACCTCTCGTGATCTTCAGATATGATACCATGGATTTATGAACTGCACTTTAGAAAAAACAAACGATTTTACAGAAGTTCTTGGTACCTGAAAACAGTAAATTTTAAATATTGTTCATGCCATTACAGTAAAGTAAATGACGTTATAATATCCAATGGGTCAATGGTTCTTAAATATTGTGTCACAATAATCGCTTGTACCAACTTCCACAAAGAAATTCCTGACAGATTTTGAGAACATCAATTTTGAAATACCTGTACAAATTTGGCAAAACGTGCGTCTGACTCTTAACCTGAAGGCAGGATTCAGCCATCTCTGTTAACTCGTACTCGGGATTCATGGGGGTAGGGGTGACACACTCACCATGTGTATGTGGTGCACTACTAAATTGTGTTAATAACAACAATGGGACAACGGCAAATTCAGTCATTTCGGCCAATTTGGCCGGTTACTTCATGTGAGTTTTTCATCTGACGTGTGTGTCGGAATAATGATGTGGAGGATTTATGTAAATGTTAGCCCAAACTACATTTCCAAGTAACGATGTTTTGTTGTTTATTTTGAGGAATAATACCGCGTCAGATGAATTCAGCCCAAATATGTTAACAGTTGTCGTGTAAAACATTCGGCAGTAAGTTAGCGTTATTTAGTATTTGTGGATGTCCTTTAACATGGGGAAAATAGACTACGCGCTTGAACGAGCATGTGAATTGTCGTTTTTAATGTATAGCAACTTTATAATCAATAACAGAGGCATTCTCTGTCAAATAAGGTCGCTCTATTTACGATACCAATTGGGGAACTTTGTAAATTAAATTACGCGTAAACTTAACCTGCTGCAAATAGAAAAGGTGTCGGAATCGGCGTACTCGCCCCAGGGCTAACTCGCCCAATCGGCGCGTGCCAACTCGGAATAAAAGGCCAACTCGGAATAAAAGATGCATACGGGGTGTTATATGGCGTTTGGTCCGTTGTTTCTCAATGAATATTATTGAAATTTGGTGTATATGTCCGGGCTGGGACATGGAATACAACAACGTTTGAATTGTTTTTAAATTTACAAATTTGTTGATTTTATTCATTTTGTTTTCGTTCTGAAACACACTATAAAGTGTATATAATATAATAACGAACACGAGACATACATAATTTATGAACTGTTAACAACAGATATCAAATTCAATACATGACAAAGATGACTCAGTGGAGTTTATAAAGTGAACATAAAAACATTGAGGTAAGAATCTTTTTAAGGAATTCAACTTTATTTAATGATAATAAACACATAAATTAAAATAACAAACATGAGACATACATGATTTATAAACTGTTAACAAAAGATATCAAACTCAATACATGACAAAGATGACTCAGTGAAGTTTATAAAGTGAACATAAAAATATTAAGGTCAAAATCTTTTTAAGCATTACTAAACCGTTTAGCACAGTCCACTTCACTCATCCGATCATCACTAAACTTCATATTTATCTTGATATTGATCTATCAGATGAGAGCTATCAAATATTTTTTAAATTTTATAGGAAAAAATGGTCGCCAGCGGCCATATTGCATTTACGTTATATGTTATCGCGTCATGTCGATATCTAGTATTACTTAGAAATTTCACCTTTCCAGATTCATAATTGCTCCATTGACTGTAACATATGGAATTATTCCCCTCTTCGGATAGAGTGTCACTGAAACTTTATTTTGTCAGACTGTCTGTATAGTCACTGATTATATATGGCAATAATCTGTAATAAGATGTAGCACTATTTTATTTTATATTTACATGCAGTGCTGTTTTTATACAACAATTATAACCCCCCCCCCTAGATCATCATGTGATCGACCATACATCGCGCGAGGACCTGGTTGAATTAAGGGGGGTTTTTATGGATAACTTCTGTCCTCAAGCTAGATTATACTTATGACATTTAATGGCATGTTTCTAACATGGAGGGTTAGATATGCGTGAGACACCACCACTCTTCAATTCACACCAAGTTATCAGCTGTCATATTCGGATATTAGAACCCATAGCCATGATATATGGTTTATTTTGTGTATACTAGTAATATTGTTATTTTCAGTACCTTTATATACCAGTACTGTGTATAACAATGCATATACATTAATCCATGTATACATGTATATTGATTCAACGGATTCAGTGGTTTTGTCCATCAGTCTATCAAATTTGCGGGGAAAACATGGCCACAAGCAGTACACCCTGTTAAATTTCGAATTTGAATCAATTGGCGCACCCTGCAGCCAGCTTTTATTGGAGAACTTTTTCTCATGTGGATAGTTTGGGTCACCGCTAGATGTGAGCCATGTTTTGTTCTCAAGCTGTCCTTGTGAAGACATCACTGCCAGCGGTGATCTTGAATTTTACTATTTTTATGGCTAAATAATTTGGTTGATCCTACAGACGACACCCCTTGTCCGATCGTCACCAGATTCCACAATGATCTTCTGGATAACCAGGGGGAGAGTAATCTAATTTTCCCGAATTTCGTTAAAAAACATTACCACAGGCAGCAATTTGGTATCTTACTGTTTGATCCTCTTTTGCGTGACTGAATTGTTTAGCAACTGTACAGTCATATCCCTCATCTGATAGTTAACCAAACTTTATATTGATCTTCGGGCTGACAACTAGATGGGAGCTATCGAATGCTTTGAATTTTTTTGGAAAACATTGTCGCCAGCAGTCATCTTCTATTTTGGTTTTTATATACATGTATATCTCTTCATTCGGATAGCCAGTATTACGTAGGTACTTCAACTTTCCGCATTCCTGTCATCATTTGAAATATAAAAATTTACCTGATACCATGCACCCTTCAAAATTTGTTTCGTCGTATCTATTTTAATGACCCGTATGGTAATATTGATACAGATATATTTGTCAAACATTTCTTTGTACAATATACAGGTATTTAGTTTGTAACTAAATCTAGAAATATATAATAGTAGCTGGTGGACCCTACTTCGTCCGGGATGTTCCCCTCTGATTTTCGGAAAATTGCGCGATTTAACCTTGAATTGACCATTTTAAAGGTGAACGTCGTGTCGGGTCACGATTTGACCCACCCAAAACACTCCCCGGACAAAAGTCACGACAAAAGTACCCGTCGAAATCCGCCCGGCTTTACCCGATTTGACCTTGAATTGACAATTTTGAATGTCAAGATCAGGTCGGGGTCATAATTTGACCCACCCGAAACACTCCTGGGACAAAAGTAACAGTAGGTATTATATTTCGTTGAAATACTTCGTTTTACCAGATTGGACCTTGAATTGATCTTTTTGAATGTCAAAGTCAGGTCGGGATCAAGATTTGACCCGTCCAAATAGTCCAGAAACATGCCTACATCAGCACGTTCGAGAACATGGTCCCACGTGAAATTGGACACGTCAATATTGCTCCCGGGATCGAAGTAGTCCTACACACAAATTTTTAGTCGGATCGGTCAAGGTCCAGAAACATGCCTATGAGCGAGGTCAAGTTGACACGTTAAATACCAAATCCGAGTCGGATCAGTCGAGCAGTGTTAGAGTCTATAACACATACACACATGCATTCATGCATACACACATACATACAGACAGGTGTTCCAAAATGTATAATCGATAGCTACAACAATTCTATGGTAGATAGTTCACGGCCGACCTGATGCATGCATCTTAGTTTTCTTGTATGACCATAGTGTCGCATCAAATGTATGTGTACGCATTGTGCAGATTGGAAATATAAATATTCGTAGGCGACTAGAATATTCCAGTGATTGTGAGTCTAATTTCCGGAAGTTGATATTCCGATCTTAACACGATCCCGATGTCGCTAATCATAACAGCCTGGGGTGACCTATCCAGTCGAAACAGGTTGTCCGTTCATCGGAAGTCGGGTGTTATTATGCGAAACGGGGGTATCGACGAACTAACTTTAGTACATATATACAGAAATTATCTGTTAAAATAATCGACATATATATGAACTCTTTAAAGTAATAAAACACAACTATATGTAATACGTATATACAGGTACATGTACTTATGGTAGTAGGTAAATATAGAACAGTTCTAGGCCTAAATATATCAGCAGATGAGAACATACATGATGCCACGCGAAACGCGAGAAATATTCAGCAGACGTTACTAGTCATAATTTGGAAATAGAGAAATGTCGGCATAAATAGCTTAAAGGAGTACTGTACGCCATTTTCAATAAATTTCCGACGATAACAACGATCTAAAGCCCCAGTCACACCAAAAGTACGTTTTGCTCGTTGGCGCTCGTTTGTGAAAATTGGTGAAATTTTACAGAAATGCACGTTTTGGCTCGTTTCGGGTGAAATGTAGCAATTTTGTCCGCTTTCACGTTTCTGTCACGTGTAATTACCTTTGTATCACTTACGAATTACGTTCGTCTGGTTGTTATTACGTTTATAGTCAGTTGCAGTCTCGTTTTGGTAGATACGTTTGGCTCGTTTGTATTTCGGTCGTATCTCGTATGTATTTCGTTTTTATCGTTTTATTACGTTTGTGTCACGTTTGAATCACGTTTTTGTTACGTTTTTGTTACGTTTGTCTCGTTTATTACGTTTATACTCGTTTCTTGTCTCGCTCGTGATACGTTCGTTTCTCGTGTAACTCGTTCTGTACGTTCGTTGCGTTTCTAACTCGCTGTTCTCTCGCTCTGCACGTTGCCCTCGTTTTTTGTCTCGTTTGTGTTTCGCTTCATCTCGTTCTCTGGATCCATATATATATATATATAGCTGCTGGGCAGCAGATTTGCATCATTTGTATTCCGATTTTCTACATAGCCAGAGATATTGTTCCTTCTTTTTTCTAAAATTTTGAAATAAAATGGCAAATATTCATCAACTTCAACAGCTTCAGCTAATGAATGCAGCACTTCAATTAAATGCCAATGATTTACAGAATGCTGCTGGAGTCCATAACTTGATCCAGCAAAGACGAAGAAGAAGAAGAAGGAGGGACAGAACTGTGTGGGTGAGGCCCTGGCTGCAAAGACGTGTACAACATGGCCAGTATGAGAAGCTCATGGCAGAGTTAGAAACTGAAGATCCAGCTGGTTATAAGAATTACATCCGAATTGATCCTGCATTTTTTAATGAACTGGTGCACAGAGTGGGGCCCAGGATCCAAAGAGCTGGTAACAACTACAGAAAACCACTGGAGCCAGGGCAGATGATTGCCATGACACTCAGGTACCTTGCCTCAGGCCAGAGTTACCACAGTCTGATGTATGCATTCCGTGTAGCCCACAATACTATATCTGGTGTTGTGAAAGAAGTCTGCCAGGCAATCTGTGATGAATATAAAGATGATGTCATCTCCACCCCTCATACCCCACAGCAATGGAGGCAAGTTGCAGAACTATTTTCAACCAGATGGAACTGTGAGAATACCATTGGGGCTATAGATGGTAAACATGTGGCAATAAGAAAACCAAACAATGCTGGATCCCACTTCTTCAACTACAAGAGATATCATTCAATCCTGTTGTTGGCTATAGTTGATGCTGACTACAAATTCATTTGGCTAGATGCTGGTGCCAACGGAGCCTGTTCTGATGCCCAGATTTACAACCACACTGACATCAAGGAAGCTTTGGAAAACAACTCTATTGGTCTTCCACCAGATCAGGCACTTCCAGGAGATAATGTGGACATTACTTTTTTCTTGATTGGGGATGATGCCTTTGGATTATCAAAGAGAATGATGAAGCCTTTTGGACATCGCAACCTGACTTGTGAAGAACGAATATACAACTACAGGATTTCTCGGGCCCGAAGGGTAGTAGAAAATGCATTTGGTATACTGGTGAGCAGATTTCGCTGTCTCCTGACTACAATGTTACAAGATCATGAAACTGTGGCACTTATTACCATGGCCTGCTGTGTGCTGCACAACATTATCAGGTTGAGATACCCAGCTCTGCACACTGACCTGATAGACAGAGAGGATGCCGACCATAATGTGATTCCCGGGGCTTGGAGGCGTGGGGCCAATTTGGATGATATAACCGTAACACTACGTGGAAACACAGCCAACAAGCATGCAAAGGTTCAGAGACTGCTTTTGAAACATTACTACAATTCTCCAGCAGGTTCAGTTCCATGGCAGAATCAAATGGTTTTAAACAATTGAACTGTATTGTTATTTGACTGAAAGAGCTAGAACTAGTAGAACTTACTTCAGTGAACACTGTACCAGTATTGTGTATAAAGTGAATTGTTATTAAACTGAAACAGAAAAAGTCTTCAGTTTGTCTTTTGTCAGTATTAAATAAGTTTGTAGTGAATGTTTAAATAAATTGATTTTGTTGGTTTTCGAATTAAAATATGATTACCTATTTAACCCTTTGACCCCTGCATCTCTGATATGGTATATCCATTCACCTATCGATAACATAAAATGCAGCAGTCCATTGTGAGTTGGAAGGGTACAACAATTAGTATCTTCAAGCTACCGCCCTTTGGCGGTAGCTGGAATATATTAATTGCTCCACCCTTCAAACTCACTTGTTTGTTTGTGAACACTACGTCAGTGGTACAACAAGTCAGCAGACCGTTAAACCGGTCTGTCGGGTTCAAAGGGTTAATTTTTTTTTCTTCTCAAAATTGAACTTGTATTTGGCTGGTATAGTGGAGAGTGGATGTTATGTAAGGACTTGGGCGACTAAATCTCGTTCGAAAAATAAAAAAAATATATTTTAGATTGTATTTGGGATTTCATTTTCAAATCAGTTGAGTTTACTTTGAGAATACAAGTCAATGACATTTTCAATTTCAATTCAATTATAAACTTTAATTTCAACATTTCGTTTTATTCTACGTGTTATACATGTCAACATTCTTATTGTCATTGAGATGATAATTGACTTCATAAGCAGCTTAGTTGATGAGGTTTCTTTCAAACATTTCACGACTTCACATGAATGACTGACTATACTGATTACTTGTATTTGTTGAGGTAGTTGACACGATAATAGTATCCTCATTCAGCATTCCAGTAAAAGAAGAAGATGGCACACAAGTAGGCACACTTGGTTGAGGTGTTTCAAGTTGTTGTACTGACACAATATTTTGAGAGGGGTATTCCTGGTAATATGACGAAGATGACTGTCCTACTGTGGTTGGGACTGTTGACTCTGCAACACTACTGGCGATGGTCACTATTGCTTGGTTATACAAAAAACTCGAGACCCCAGATATATTTGACATGTGCACTTCGGGTGTGTGGAGGACAGGTGTGGCGGTGGGTCCCTGTGGCGCTCCATCATCTCCCCAGCTTACTGGTGTTTGTAATTCTATCATAGCATCGCAGCTTTGTGGACGGACAGGTGGTGATAGCTGTCTGCGGCTGCTCTGTTGTGCTGTTGATATGGGCTGAAAGAGTGATGTCCTGGGTGTGGTGAAATTTGCAATATTCTGTGATTTACGCATGTATTTATCGAGGAGTTGGAAGGCTTCATTTTGATACGCAAGCCAGAAAGACTGGTCGATGCTTTCAAGTTGGCTGGTGATGTAATTCCCAAATGCGAGGCGTGGTGACTGGGCTTGCTTCGTTAAGGTCTCCAGCATTGTACTTAGCCGCCCCTGAAGTTGCTGCGATTTTTGCACGTTTCTCATGAGAGTTCGGGCGAGTTCCTCATCTTTTTTGTCCTGGATTGCGGAACGTCTCTGCCTCTTTGTTCCTGGTTTTGGTTGGGTGTCATCATCAGCCCCTGTTTGTGGGTTGGGGGTTGTGTGGGTGGTTGACTGGCTTCCATATCCTCCCCTTCCCCATCGCTGTCGCTCAGTTGACTGAATGGAGAGTCTTGAGTAGCTACACTCTCCTGGGTGGCTTTGGTGGGTTGCGTGCTGGTTGAGGTGCCGCTCGTGCCTTGTTGAGACCCAACACTCTTCCTTTCCTGGTAGCTGTATTTGAGCTGGAAATACAAATTATATTATAATTATAAAATATGATAAGTATCAATTACTTTCTATTCAATTGTACAGTCCTGCATTACTGTACTTCTATAAAAATTATTTCTATATTTATATTTATATTTATATTATATTTCTATTTATATCTATATTTATATTTATATTTTATATATATATATTTCTAAAAGTATACTTCTATAACAATTATTTGAAAATCTTAAATATTTTAAGATTTGCTTACAAATATCTCAATATTGACAATTTTACTAGTACGGCAGGTCATATTTAATTTTATTTTTTATTTTTTAACAATATAACTTATATACTTACTTTGCAACCTTGTCTCTTAGTTATTCGCCCGATCTTCCCAGACATAAAGCGGCATTTCTGTACTACCCACTCCTGACGTTCTGTAAGGACTTGGGCGCCTGACCCTGAGGGGAGGTTGGTTAATTTCCCAAACTGTGATCGTATATTCTTGTACCATCTTTGGACATCATCTCCTAAAGAAAATAATAGATAATTCATCATTTTTTTTGTGTGTTTGACAAAAAAGAAATAAACGTTATCATCGATATGTAAAGTATTTTTCAATACAACTGAATTGAACTTACCACTGATCCCCAATTCTGCTCCCTTCAACTCCCAAAGGGCAGCTTTCTCCTCCTTGTTCTTGAATGCTTTGCTGCCAGAATTCCAAAGCATGGGGTGGTCCTCTAACCATACTATGAGCTGCTCCTCTTGTTCCTCTGACAGGTGCACAGGGACAGCACGCTTCTTGCCCTTGCCTTTGCCTAAATACAGATAAATGTGAATACTATAAGTGAAAATTAAATAAAAAATTAATATTTCCGAAAAATTGATTAGTACACATAATAAAAAAGTAAACAATTACAAAAACCTACCTTTATTGGAAGTGTCTGTTGGCTGGGTTGGCTCTTGGGGCTGTCCCGGGGTTATATCTTCTTCGTCACCCTCACTGCCGTCTTGGCCCTCGACAGGAGGAGAAGGTTGGATCCTGCTGGTGTCAGCTGCTGGAGCTGGGCTGGTACTGACATCAACCTCCATGGTGGATTCTTCTTGTTCAACCACCTCCTTCTGGCGTTTGGCCTTGGGGGCTCTCTTGGTGGTGTGTTTTGCGGTTTTGGTGGTCTTCTTTGGACCCATAGTATCCAGAGATGTTAATACAGAATGTAAACTATCAAAAAGAAATCTGCTGTAGTGTTGTTGAATTTCAAATACAATATGAAATAACGGGAAACGTATTTGTATTTATACATGCCAGATTCGAACGACAGAAACACGTGATCCAAGCGTAGCCAATGAGAGTCTAACGAAGGCTGCGAGCCAAAAGAAACGACCCCACTGTGCGAGATTGATGCGAGACTAATGCGAGACTCATGCGAGACACATGCGAAATACATGCGAGCTATGCGAGATACCTGCGAGACTCCGAGCGAGTAATAAAACACAAAACACAGTTCATTCGTACCATGCGAGACACCAACGAAATAGGAACGAAATAAAAACGACACATACGCATTTAATACGAGTAATGCGAGATTCTTTGACAGCAGTCAGAACGAGTGTAAAAACAGAAATATGAACGAAATATGAACGTACTTGAATGAGTCAAAACGTGCAATACTCAATACATACGAAACACAAACGTACCGACAAATCATTACTCGTTCAAGTCACGCATGGCTCGTTGCATTTCGTTGTTTCTCGTTTATATCTCGTTTAAGACTCTTTCATGATACGTTACTTTTACGTTTTGCTCGTATGGATTATTTTTTCCAGAACGAGCAATACTTTGAAACAGTTTGAAGTTTCAACTCGCACGATTTTTAGGTGTTCGTTCAACTACGTTCAAGTGCGTTTAACTGCGTTTCTTACACGTTCTGCTCGCAAGTAACTTCGTTTCCCCATTTTTCGAACGAGAGGCATGCGAACGCTCGGTGTGACTGGGGCTTAATATCGGTAATATATAGAAACATAAGTAATTTGAGTCGAAGATGTATTCTGTAAACGCTCAGGTTAATAGGCTATCTTAAAATCAAAGTTAATAATTTCAATTAATTTGATATAAATTGAATTTATGACTGGAGCCATAAAATGGCGTAAATTAAATTACGAATTTCCGTGTACAAGACGTAATCAGATTATTTGAGGGATACTGGATTGGTAAACGGATGACACACACGATTGTTTAAAACATTATGGGAATCAGGGAGCTAAATGTGTTCTAGAGTCGGAGAGCGAGTACACCATGGAACCCTAAAGGTGAAGGTAACTGAAGAATGACCTTCACCTGATACATGCGACACGTTGTTAAAGGATGACATCGCGTTTATTTGATTTGTACATAATATCTAAATAATTTAAACTGGTGAATGAATGGGGGAATGGATTTTTGTTGAGCGGGAAATTTATTTAACTAGCTGCTGTAGTTCTGGATTTTTCCAGAACAAATTTGGCTGTGGGATAACCCCGTCGTACACTTGGGGATTTATTTTTAAAAGTAAACACATGACCTATGATTTTTCTTGCATTTTCGTGATCAGCTGGTGTCAATCTAGCTGGGTAAACATCACTGGTATGGCCTGCAGGCTTCAATTCAGTGAATTTGGCGGAAACGTTAACACTGTCGCCTATGGGAAACCATTTAGTTCAGTGATTCCTATAGGAAAAATATGAATTTTACGAAATTTCACGTCACGCCATGATAAGTTGTTAATTCCATATTTTCTTATTTTCAAATGATAATGACCACATTTTGGACAGATTTAAAGAAGAAACGCATGGATTCGCCTGTAGATAGTAAAGAAAGTGATAAATCTGGGAATTTTGCATGGACATCAGGTACCATTAGGGGGTCAGGGGGGCTAAAGCCCCCCTCCCCAAAAATTTGAGTAGTGTTAGCCCCCCCCCATTGGGAAAAGGTGGCAGTTAACCCAATTAAGATTTCCCGGCACCCAGTAGCCTTATCGGGGACCGTAGTCCCACCCCAAGTGGGGGGGGGGGGGGGGGGTGATGGCATCGCCAGTAGTGTTAATGTCGTGCAAAACTGTCATGGCAGGTTTGTTAAACAGACATTATGCCCTGCCATCTGGTCAAATTTCATGCCTGAGATTGTGGCTGATGTTGTATGATTATGTTTAGATATTTAAATTGACTTATAGTTGCTTTATTATGCTATTAAAGTATTTTTTATTTAAATTTTCTGTTAATTTTTGTAAATGTTTATTATAAATTGACAAATTTTGCATGAAAAGGGTTTAAAATTGGACAAGTTATCCCACTCAAACTGTATATTAACATATCCTCTTCAATTTAGTAATAGTATGGTATATAAGGGTATTCTTCAGTTATACGAAATGCATCAGCTAGTAAAATTGAAAAAAAAATCTAAATTTTTTGGCTTTATTTTGAGGATTGACACTAATTTTCAGGATGCCTCATATTGGAAAAATAAACAACTACTGCTCGATATAATCCATTTTTTATTTCAGTAAGGTCTATATTTTGATAAAATACTATAAGAAACGCTGTGTTTCACACATATACATATATATAGGAATCAGGGAGCTAAATGTGTTCTAGAGTCGGGGAGCGAGTACACCATGGAACCCTAAAGGTGAAGGTAACTGAAGAATGACCTTCACCTGATACATGCGACACGTTGTTAAAGGATGACATCGCGTTTATTTGATTTGTACATAATATCTAAATAATTTAAACTGGTGAATGAATGGGGGAATGAATTTTTGTTGAGCGGGAAATTTATTTAACTAGCTGCTGTAGTTCTGGATTTTTCCAGAACAAATTTGGCTGTGGGATAACCCCGTCGTACACTTGGGGATTTATTTTTAAAAGTAAACACATGACCTATGATTTTTCTTGCATTTTCGTGATCAGCTGGTGTCAATCTAGCTGGGTAAACATCACTGGTATGGCCTGCAGGCTTCAATTCAGTGAATTTGGCGGAAACGTTAACACTGTCGCCTATGGGAAACCATTTAGTTCAGTGATTCCTATGATGATACGGGGAAAAAACTCAAGCCACTCACTGACTAGTGACGATACAATAACTTAAAGGCACGTGCGGCCTTAATTGTCGAAAATATTCATATTTGTTCCAAACACCGTAAACAGAAAAACACTAAAACGCATGCAGTTCCGTTCATATATACAATGACCATCGCGTAAACAGCATGTTATCATAAAGACCTACTATATTTTACCTAAGCAAGAGCCTGATTGTGTTACAGAAGACAACACAATGCTACTGGATAATCACACACAAATGGCATAAACGCTCTTTATTATTTCCATATCAGGTATTCACCAACAAGGAACGCTCTTTATGTTTACAATGGTAATACAAACAAACAACAGAAAAGTAACTTTTTATGCTTTTGTTTACATAACAATGGTCAAACAAATGAGAATAACATACTGTTTATGCGATATTTCTTATTTGTATACGGACAAAGTCTGTCTACATTTTGATGTACTTTCTGTTTGTGGCGGTTTTTGACGGGTGGAGATATTTTCACAGGATACCCACCACCAAGGCCAACCGTGTCTTTAAATGAGTATAGGGGACTAGTATGCATATAATATAACTTTATTTGATACATTTTGTTGAAAACTGTACAAAAATTACTCGACAACGACAATTTGTATTTTTGCATTCCGGTAAATTTGCCATCCGTAACAATACTTCGTACTCAACAGACTTTCAAATAATGGAAAAATTGTTACCTTATTCTCCGACTCAGAGACTATAGAAACCAACAACAACATTTTGGATACAGTATCCCTTTAAAACAAAACACTCCACAGACTGTGTACAAAGTGCGAACAGGAACATGTTGAAACTGAAATGAATTTTGCTATTGAGTGTAGTGCATACTCCTAAGGCAAAGACTATTTCAAGATATTGAAGATTATATGAGTGTGAATTTTCAAAAAATGAGCAATAGTGAAATATTTTAAATGATTATGAGAAACTGTATGCAACATGATGCGGTTGTTCTTTCTCTGAAGGGGATCTTTGAAAACTTGTAAATTTGGAGAGAAAAACCTGACACGGTGGTCGGACTCGAACGATGATGCTTCGCATATAACATTTATGAACGCAATGTATACCATTTTGTGTTTTACGTATATAATCATTATGTAACTTGCAACTGCCTATATAACTGGCGTATTGCAATACATATTCTATTCTATGATGTAGGTATATGAATCGTATATACCCAGCTCCTGCATACAACCATATCGACCATGTCGTAACGTTCAGATTGGAACGATACAGAATATCGGGCGACTATCGAATATTCTAGCATGAGCTGCATGATATCCGGGAATTGCGCATTCCGATCTGAACACGATCCCGATGTCGCTAATCATAACAGCCTGGGGGTGACCAATCCCATTCAAACAAGCCCGGTGTTATTACGTGTCACTTTTGACCATACGCCGGCAACATCTTGTAGAAACACCATAACTGCAAATCCATACACGCACTCCCACGCGTATATTTGGTCAGGGTGGTAACAGCTTTTCTTGGGACCAGTCCTCCAAAAGAAATGTTTATAACTGGCCTTGGTGCATGAGCACTCAATCTGTGCGGAGTGAAATTGTATCGTGTTCGAGGTTCTGGAACATTTTATTCTTGGACAGACGATCACACCCCTGGTAATTGGTCCTGCTTTAGTATGATGCTGTTGTGTCCTGCTGAATTGCTATGCTGCTGGTATAGGGAAAATGGTTGCTGTTAGAGAAAGTACCGTTATTTTCTCCCAAAGTCATTTTTGCGGTGTGTTTGGCTAATCTGAGCGATTTGAGCAAAAGCCAGCCATGAGTGTCTGTATAAAACACTCAAGAACTTATATATTTTAATAATAGTGGCGCAAAATAACAGGTATACCGATCCCAAGTGTGGTCGGTTTGCAACAACCAACACAACCGTTATTAAATAGTCCACGATAAACATATTTTTTATTTTTTTTCTACACTAAGGGATCATTTACATTGCTATAGATCTGTATACAGTTCTACATGCATACTAGTGTAAACGGGTTGATATAGAAATGCACACAGAAAGAAAACGGTATTTGTTCGTGTGAGCAAAAATATTGTCCGTTATAATTCATGGTCAACACCGAGGCATTGCGACAGGCAAAGCTGATTTAATTAATTGTTACCCGGGCTTGGCAAATGTGCGTAATCTTTGTAATTTCAACCCATGTATTCCTTATGGAACCTTATGGAATACAGCGAGCATTGAGACAATAAAGTCAGAAAATCCGGTGCGCTATCTTTCTGCGGCAGTAGCCCACGGCCGGGCCCACCATCTTCTGCTTCTCTTAGACACAACTGATGCCGACAGGACACAGATCAAATCGCTTTGGTCTGCTGATAGTTGATTCATTATTTTTGTCTGGCCTAAACTGACACGACTCATAGTGAATTGTCAATTACCAGAGTACTGATGAGCGCGCGTTCACTATCAGTAATCATGTTGTGATCACAGTAATCCGCGACACGTGACTTCACACATATCTGTGTACAGATCTACACCAATATAAACAACCCATAGTGGCTTTTTCTCGAATTGTACAGGTCAGCCAAACACCACTATCATGGCAACGTTCAATAACATAATGATATGCTTATTATTAATAACATCCCTTTGGCTTATCATCATCATAGAAATTCAGCAGCACACATCAGCATCATAGGAAATTAATCTTATTAGTGACGTTGACACTTGTAGTTAGCTTGTTTTGTTTGGTCGTTAGCGTTCTGGACCAACTAACGAGTGCACCATGGAGTGTACTGAGGAGTATCGCTGTTGAAAACCAATAGAATATAATAATTTATTGCGTTACACCAAGTAATAGGCAGTTAAATTAAATACTTGTAAAACATAAAAATCACATAACTTTTGTGTAACATAGTCACTAAGCGCAGAGCATCTTCAATGAACAAATATTAACCAATTCTAATAATAGTAAATGGATTCTTCCATTGAATTATAAAAATATACATTGTAATATAGCCTATTATTTATTTGGAGGATGTGCAGGTAATAACGGCAGAAGACAGACAGATGAAAATCTAATAGAAGTGCCTGCAGAAGGATTTATATTCTTTGGTAGGAAATACTGAGATAATAAGTTCAACAAATTTATTGAATTTATTATCTGTATATTTCCAAAGGCATGAGTATTTATTAAAGGTACGGTTGGCCTTGGCGGTGGGTATCCTGTGAAAATATTTCCACCCGTCAAAAACCGCCACAAACAGAAAGCACAACAAAATGTAGACAGACTTTATCCGTATACAAATAAGAAATATCGCATAAACAGTATGTTATTGTCATATATTTGACAATTGTTATGTAAACAAAAGCATAAAAAGTTACTTTTCTGGTGTTTGTTTATATTATGATGGTAAACATAAAGAGCGTTATTTGTTGGTGAATTCCTGATATGGAACGAATAAAGAGCGTTTATGCCATTTGTGTGTGATTAGCCAGCAGCATTGTGCTGTCTTCTGTAACACAATCAGACTCTTGCTTAGGTAAATATCGTAAATCTTTATGATAACATGCTGTTTACGCGATGGTCATGGTATATATGAACGAAATAGTATGTGTTTTAATGTTTTTCTGTTTACGGTGATTGGAACAAATATGAATATTTTCGACAACTAAGGCCTCACGTGCCTTTAAAGTAATGGGTAACGTATTATGTTTAACTCAGTTTATTTTTTCTTTACATATTTTTGAAAATAAGGCAATCAAAATTCTCAATATCGCGAAATAGTCTTTCTCTTAGATTAGAATACGTACCACATTCGATAACAAAACGCATTTCAATTTTAACACGTGCATGATCGCAAATTGTACAAAGCCTATACTTTCAATGGGAGTTTTCGGCTGTATATATGCACACATTTCTCTATTTCCAAATTGTGATTACTATAACAAGGAGTCTTGGCGGATATCTCAGAGTTATGCGGACACAGAGGAAATGCCTACATCTTGTTGTATGGTATAAGTTTGCAAAATGAAGTTCAAGCCAATATATATGCACACGATTGGATACCGAACTATACTTAATCGGGGTTCGCTACTAGATATCGATTGATATTAATCGTAACAAAACGTGGCACGCGAGATGAGGATTGAGGCTGGGATTATTGACGAAATAACGAAGATGTTCGAAGAATTGATTTTACAGAGCGTTTACAAAAACGCAAAGCGACAATTCAGACGGCACATGCGCTCGGCATCGCGATCTGAAGACGACAAACTATGTGAAAACCTCGAGCGTTTTGCTACTGATAACATTAAGCGTTTCTGGAAAACTGTGAACACAAACAACCAGACATCGCACGCAAACGGACTAGGATGTGCTATGAATTTTGATGACAACACACTACGTGAACCAGCACAAATTTTATCTGCTTGGCGTTCATATTTTAAGAGACTATATACTCCAGAGCCTCATTCTGATCCAGATTTTGAGAAATCCGTACGCATGCGATTATCGACACTATTCGATAATCTTCATGAAGACTTCAACTCGAAAATGTTCTGTGATCCGATTAACACCACAGAGTTGACGACTGTTATACGAACTCTCAAACGTGGGAAATCAAGCGGGATTGACAATATATGCAATGAACACCTATTATTTGGTAGCGAACGCCTGAAAGAATTCCTATGCAATTTATTCAACGGTATATTGACGCTCGAATGGATTCCCCCAGCTCTAAAAACAGGCATAATAATACCCCTGTTCAAAGGTGAACCCAAACCAAGGAATCTTCCGGACAGCTATCGCGCAATCACTCTACTTCCGACTATATATAAGGTTTTCGAACATATTCTGCTGAAACGCTTCCTTGCGTATGGTCAATTCTTTTCATTCCCAAACGCACTTCAACATGGATTCCAAAAGGGTGTAAGCTGCCTCATGTCGTCGTTTGTCCTACAGTAATCAATAGCATACACACGGGACCTTGATTCTAGAGCTTATGTGTGCCTTTTGGACAGCCAGAAAGCGTTTGATCGCGTGTGGCACGACGGACTCCTTGTTAAACTGTGTGATCTAGGATTCAAGGGGAAAATTCTACGGATCGTGGCTAACATGCACGAGGATTGTAGTAGCCAGGTTATGTTCAATGGTGCGTTGACAAGCGCCTTCGAAATATCACAAGGAACCAGACAAGGAGCCGTCACATCTCCGTTTTTTTATCTTGTATATATTAATGATCTTTTAAATTCGTTGCAATCATCGAGACATGGTTTGTCAATCGGAAACGTGTCATGCTCCTCGCCAACTGCCGCTGACGAAATTGCCTTGATTTCAACGTCGAAAGCCGGTTTAGATAGCCTGATGGATATTTGCCACAACTATACAGCAAAACTTGGAAGTTCAACTTCTCTCCCACAAAGAGTGCAGTTGTTGTCTTCAAAGCCAACGCCATGAAAGGTCTTGGTATCTCGGTGATCAGGTGGTTCAAGAGTTGGACGAATGTGTTCATTTGGGTCTGAAGCAATCCAAGTTCAAAAATGAAACAAATAGATGTACGGTGCTCTCTGAAAAAATCAGAAAAACATATTTTTCTGTCGCAGGTAGGAAAGCCACGAAGTCATGCACGCCTCAAACGATGTTGACTCTGATAAAAGCCATTGTTTTGCCGAAAGCACTCTTCGGAAGTGAGTTACTTCCAACACCCAACAACACATTGACCTACTCCATTGAGAAATCCTTCCGTGTTTGCGTGAAACATGTACAGTCACTGCCAGCGCGCACTCCAACGGACATAGCTCTTGGTTTGTTAGGCATAATGCCAATCGAAAAGGAGATACATGTGCGGAAACTGCTCTTCCTCGCGGATATAATTCATCTCCCAGAAGGTCACCAGGTTCCGCTCATAATATTTCTGCAAAAATTGTTCCAAATCGTTTTGTTCGACCGATCAACGTCTGTGTTTACCGCTGACATAATTCAGTTGCTCAAAGAATATAATATGTATCACTTTTTGGACACATACATGCAATCTGGTGAATTCCCAAGTAAATCAGCGTGGAAATCCTTAGTTAAATGTGCCGTAAGAGGATACTATTCTACACAGTGGTCTATATAGTTCGATTAGGAGCCATCCAAAATACGACACGTTCCGCTTTGTAACAAGTGACCCGCTTTCATGTTGAGACATTTGGAAACTACTCCGAAAGTATCCTCGCCGTTCTGCTCACCTGAGAAACTTGGCATTATTGATGAACAAAACGTCCTATGACAACGGAATCATTTGTAAAGCTTGTGATTCGAGATACAACAACGAGTTACTACACGTCATCAGCTATTGTTGTGCTGCCTCGATACTATCGCTGAGGAACTTATTCTGGGAACATATACTCAACAAGTTTGGCATAACTACATTTAGGTACATGGAATCTCGTGACGAATTGTCTCTCTGTGCCTTCCTCCTAGGGAGCGAAATAATCAACCCTCCTGATGTCGTAACTCTGTTTATGGAACAAATTACTCTAGATTCTGCTGTATATATCCTTATAATGTGCCAGATTATTCGCGGTTTTTCTTACTAAATGTTCAATCAATTGACTGTGATACCATATGTCCCGCGCATATGGACGAGGAAAGTGAAACGCGTTATTTTAGAGACTGGCAGCGTCCATGCTTGGTGATATCATAAACTTTACACATTAACTGTATATATGTTCATGCATGTCCATATTCTTCTCCAAACAAATGGAGGTATGAAATAAAATAATAATAATGGATACCGAACGATACTTAATCGGGGTTCGCGACTAGATCGCGATTGATATTAATCGTAACAAAACGTGGCACGCGAGATGAGGATTGAGGCTGGGATTATTGACGAAATAACGAAGATGTTCGAAGAATTGCTTTTACAGAGCGTTTGTCGAAAGTTGATCAATTGTGGTGTTGTAAATTATTTCATACAAATCTCCGTTATTTCGTCAAAGTACGTTCTATATAGAGTTATCGCCCTTCCGATTAACTCAGGACCCTTGCTTCGAAATGTAATTCTAACCTCGCGTGTCACATGTTACTCCGTTTGAATATCAATCGCTATCTAATAGTGAACCCCAAGTATGTAGCTTTCCCTATCTAATCGTGTACATATTAGGTGCAGCTCCAGTGGCGGCAGTTTGGACCTGTCCTCAAATAAATTCTCGGTTTTGTCACACTCCTCTCAGTGTCCGGTTAGAGTGATCAAAATATGTCAATAAATAAATAAACTATATTTTATCATGGCTTTATAGGCCCGGAAAAAAAACTTATATAGAAGACATAGAAATTGCTACTTGTTGTTTGATAATTTATTAAAGTGACACGTGGTATATAAATATAAAATATAAAATTTACATAAATACACAGATGTATTATAAAGAGCACACGGCCTCCTGCGCCTATGTCACTAATATTGTATATAAATTGTATTATACTCGCGTGACTTTCATTCTTACCTTTCTCTCTCCTCATAAACTTTTCTCTCTCTCACTTTGGAAACAAAATGGCTCATTTTTCCGATAACACGGCTAATTGTCAGAAATTCACAACGAACGCACATTTTGAAGCGCTATATATCAAGTTGTCAAAAAGTTCTGTCGGAAACATCACCGTAGGTATGTTTTGATATCCACCTTCCCACATTAAGTATCCATAATCTGGAGTTTTAACCCCTTAATTACTAAATGGACTCTCCCAATCAGATATAAAAGTATACATTGGAATGATTATTCATTTGGAGGGATCTTAAGGAAATATAAGCAGATGGCAGACAGACGAACAGAAAAATACAATTGCGGGACTCCATTAGTCACTGCATTAGTGGGAAAAGTTCAGATAGGTTCAACACACGAATATGGTCGCTTGTTGAACTTATTATCTGAACATTTGCCAAGGGAACTAACTACCCGTCGATGATTATTTAGTAAAGAAATAGGTTCTTCGTGACCACAGAACCAATTGGCTCTTCGTTGGAACGACGTTAAGCAGTCCACAGCCCGAATCCCGTCAGATTTTTATTGTTGATTTTTGGAGAAGCGATTACTATTATCTGTTAAAAAACAGCAAGTATTTGATGCTCCTCCTCAGTTATTTAGTTTTATTTATTTACATTAGTAGAGTGCCTATTTCACAACAAATTGTGTTCATATGCGCTTTACAAAGTTTACATAAAATGTGATAAAATATTTGTACAATAAAGCAACACTTTGACTGTTTAAAACGCGGTTTAAAGAAAGCTCACGAATTAAAAGATAGTCCTAAAACTCAAATAAGTCCAACCAGTAAAAGATTCGGTTGCGGCGACGGTCTAATTGAAATCGTTTATAACAGTAAGGGTACGTTCATACGACGGCAAGTTTGCAAAGTGTATTTTGCAGTCATTTCGTCATTGAAAACCACATGATGCCATAATATCAACGGAAACATGCATATAGCATGCATCTTTACCAAAGCGAAATACGTGAGAAGTAAAATTTATGTAGTTCCACTTGTGTATACAGGGAATTTGCCTTCAAATACCTGTATGGTTGATTCTTGCGAGATAATTACATGCTATTTACAGACAAATTTCGGTATAGCATTGCTACAGATGGACCTACATGCAGAAATTTTACTTTCCACGTAGTTAGCTGTGGAACATATGCATTTCATATGCATATTTCCGTTCATATGCTGGCACCGTATCGATTTCTATGACGAAACGCTTGCAAATCATACCGTACAAACTTAACAGTGTATAAACGTACCATAAAGAAAGACTGAGCATTTATCCAACCGTATACACGTAAAACAGACAGTCATTAAAAATAGTCCATATTCGATTCTGAATAAATGCGCTTTTAACAATTTTCGAAATGCTAGGAGAGCATATTATGTCAGTCTGAGATCGCCCGGGAAATCATTCCATCAGGTATTGGTGCAACAACACACATACTGTGCCCATGTGCATAGCAACCATTTGTGAATGCATCACACATCGAGACATAATTTCACAATTGAATAATATGTTGTTAACAACGTTCGTAATTTGTCATCAAAATTGGGTCGATTACGGCAAGGTTTCACCCAAGCACCTCATCCGAATCAATTTACTTACAGCGAAACATACAGGTATTCGCGAACCTTAACTAGTTTTTATTGCGATGTAAGTCAGGTGTTGATTAGAACACACAGAGAGAAGGTCGCACGTATCTGTCAAATTAAGAAGGTAATCAATTAAATCATGTCCATATAATGATGTGGCTAATACCGGATCGAATGTGCAGCTCAAACTAATAATTTGAATGATTTAAACACGCGAGATTATCATAAGAAACGCGCCCTTTCTGCCGTGGAGGCATTTCATACTTTTATCACGGGTGAATTTAAATTTTATAGCGACCGAGACCAAGCGTGTTTCCAGCGTTTCTAGCCATGTGCCGAAAGGTATAGATGGAAGATAACGACTTCATCGGACCTATTTTGGCCCTGGAGACAAAATATGAAAATTTGTTCTGATTGTGCGTAATTGCCTTGCCGTCGCGCTTCGCTAGAAAAACAATGCGTTTCAATGGGGTTTATTGCTTCATATAATTGACGATAGAATATTATGGGAACAGGGACAAGGCACATATCATAAAGAGGATCGACTTTCTATGACAGGCACGGTGGATTATGTGAACAGTTTGGAGTTATCTTAGACGACAATTATTTCCTCTTACAGACAAGAATCAACACGACAACGGATGCTCATTCTGATCTGCGGATTAAAATTATCACAACCCGTTCTCAATTAATTTATAATGGATTATCGTGGTGTTATTTATATCACCTGTGTTATTATTTCGTGGATTTTACTCACTACGCATCCCGTTCTGACATGGCCTATCGTCCACGACGATGACGACTGGATAGAACCAAAGGATACAAATTCGTGGGATGAAGATTTAGGAGTAAGTTACTTACGTTTCCTTTTAAAATATATTTTTTTCAATTTGAACGTCAAATTTTCTGTATCACATGATTCTGGTTACAACTAACAATTTGGAGATACAGACTATTATATATTATACTAACGATAGAAATGGAGCGTATATGCCGTGTTATGAGCAGAATCGAGACATAGGATGTGGGCTCGTTTAGATGAATTTAACGTGACAATTGTCTCTGAAAAAGATCTCCCGTTTGGTGTACCCAACTACAGTGATACACTGAATGTGCGCCCGTTTGAAACAGTACAATCATTTATCTCATCGACAGACCGTTTCTCATAATAATCATAATTATTATAAGTCTTTCATTATAGTTTCTCTTTCTCCAACCTGCGAGACCATAGCCACTCCAACAACTACATTTAAACAGCAACTTCTGAATTGAAAACCATCTCTTAAAATTATGTTTATTAGCAATTGAATGCCAGTGGAGGTGAGCTTCGATAAGTTCGGCAACTTGTGCTCTGATCATCTGTGACAACACACATATCAGTTGTTATATATAATCTGTGTAATATATATTGGTTACAATAAATATGTCCCAATCAATATTATGAGAAAAGTGTCGCACAACAGTACACCTCTACTAAATATGTCATTATTTTCCTTTATCGAAGTCAACTGCATGGGTCGATAATATAGACACATGGATTGGGTCATATTTGTTTCAGCTACAGCAGGCTACAGTACTATATTTGAGCTTAAGACACCGTTATACATTCAAGTACCACGCCAAATTCACCATCAGTAGATAAATAATTCTTTGCCAGGCTTTCGCATAACCATATGATTCGCCAGTCATCATATATCACTATGAGAAATTGCTTCATCGCAATTCTAGTTTTATATTTATTGAGCTATGTTTTTTGGTCATAATTTTACACAAGCATACAAAGACAGCCTTGTATGTCGTTGACACCTATACGTACATACCTATAAGTACATATGGCTTACATTTACTGCTATAATTAAAAACCAGAACGCGACAAGGATGTCAACTCAGTTCTGTTGTACCAATTAAAGATTCAGAAACCAGGTGTTGTTTGGTCTATTTAGATTTATCGTCTGGAATCAGCTCCCAATCCAACACATGATTTGTAATGATATATGTGTACAGACTGAAATGTCACTACCTATGTTTTTGACAGCCGAAGGTATTTTGTTATGGTATTTTTTATGTCATTTATAAACACTATCGATATGCTTTGTGGTGTGCAATGAGAGTGAATTGTGAATGTGCAAAGACCCCCCACCCCGCCCACCCGTGGTGTCACTACAATTATTAAACTGAATTGTTTGATTACATATATGTCTGTATGACATCAATGTATATAGTGTAAATAACATATATAAATAAAAATAATAAACATTAAAAACAAAATCATTTATCGTGATATCACTCGCTACGCTATGCCATATCATGACGTTGTAAGTTTTAGAGGCGTTGGAATGACCGACGGTTAAATATACATAATTGGAATTAACGCCCCCCTTAAATTACCATTTCTTTGGATTCGGGAGTAAAACATATTTGAGTCGAGTCGAATCGAAATCATCGAAGCGGATTGTATACCTTTAACTTTTACTGAAAAATCACCCCACTATCAACGACACCCGTTAAGAGGGAGACGCACGTTTTGGATAAATCCAACCAAAAATGGCCATAGATTTTCAATAATGAATTTCTCTGGATTTATCTGGCAAAAAATGGTGAATTTCACATATAATCATCTTCAACGTATGTATAATCTGAGCAATAATTAAGAGACCAAAAAAATGGATTTTAATACATTTTGAGGTTGAAAATATTATTTTATTTGCCCTACCAAAAACTGCTAGAATAATTAATAATTTCACACAAAACTCCATCACCAAATCGCTTATTGTCTTGGCTCTATGAGAGGAGGCTTCATATGTATCATAATGTTGAGTTTTTAATTGCATAATAAAGCATCATACCCCCACATATTATAATGAAGACTAAAGTATTCACAAATATTCCAGCCCAAATGCAAACAAATTTTGATATGAAGTGTGGTCCACTCAAACAGGGAGCAATCAACAGGAATCAGGCCAAGAGATATGGTGGTCAGCTTTAAAGATACGGTTGGCCTTGGCGGTGGGTATCCTGTGAAAATATTTCCACCCGTCAAAAATCGCCACAAACAGAAAGAACAACAAAATGTAGACATACTTTGTCCGTATACAAATAAGAAATATCTCATAAACAGTATGTTATTGTCATATATTTGACCATTGTTATGTAAACAAAAGCATAAAAAGTAACTTTTCTGGTGTTTGTTTATATTGTGATGGTAAACATAAAGAGCGTTCTTTGTTGGTGAATTCCTGATATGGAACGAATAAAGAGCGTTTATGCCATTTGTGTGTGATTAGCCAGCAGCATTGTGCTGTCTTCTGTAACACAATCAGGCTCTTGCTTAGGTAAAGTATAGTAAATCTTTATGATAACATGCTGTTTACGCGATGGTCATGGTAGATATGAACGAAACTGTATGCATTTTAATGTTTTTCTGTTTACGGTGATTGGAACAAATATGAATATTTTCGACAACTAAGGCCTCACGTGCCTTTAACTTGGTTATGAACCCATGACCCATAACTCATCTCAGCCCAATTGTTCATTGATCAACAGATATGACACGAAAATCCTCATATATATAGAATATTATTTATGGGTAGTTACCTTTCTTAATGAAGATAATCATTCAATTTCACAAATAAAGAATAATTAAGTCTCCTCGCATGACCTTGAGATATAATATCATGGATATATGAACTGCACTTTTGGATAAAAATATATTTTACAGAAGTTCTTGGTACCTGAAAACAGTGAAACCTTAAATATTTTTATGTCATAGAAGTAAAGTAAATGAGGTTATATATACTATTCAATTGGTCGATGGTTCTTAAATATTGTGTCACAATAATCGCTTGTACCAAATTTCATAAAGAAATTCCAAACAGATTTTCAGAAAAACCATTTTGAAATACCAGGAAATTTTGCCAAAACGTGCGTCTGACCCTTAAGTAACGCTGAATAGGTCATTGTCGCGTGGTTTCTGTCAAAAAGACACACAGGATCTCTTAAACTGTCAAAAAGACACCCAGGATCTCAAGGTCTCACCAAACAACGAGAATTTTGTTTAGTCGTCTGCTATTAATATTGGTCCAACTATCAAGGATGCGGAATTTCGCTGTCAGTCAGACTCAAAGCCCAATTAAATTTCGTTGATATTTCACTCCGATCACAAACAAATAATTATCATAATATTAATAGCAGACGACTAAACAAAATCCCCGTTGTTTGGCGAGACTTTGAGATCCTGGGTGTCTTTTTGACAGTTTACGAGATCCTGGGTGTCTTTTTGACAGTTTAAGATATCCTGGGTGTCTTTTTGCCAGAAACCATGCGACAATGACATATTCAGCTTAAGTAACTGCCGAACTTATTCAAATCAATTTATTTTATCTTTCCTGTCATGAATTTACATATAATGGCATCATATTCACAAGTCGGACGGACAAATTAAAATCACATGGAACGGAATATAACGTGATTGTGTCGTCTTTTGCAAGCACTCCGGAGAGTGATTCTCCATAACAAATGTTATTCAGATATGATAACCATGAGGGACAGATGGGGGTACGCGCAGGCGGTCGCAGTAAAGCCAGTGATCCCTAATTTTTCTTCGCTACAAAAGGGTAAAAAAAATCTGTCACGTTTTGAAACGCATAGGCCCAGATATACGAATATGGTCGCACTCCCTCTGGATAAAATACCCGCGCCTTCGGGATAGAATGTGTGACCGTAAGTTCTAATATCGACATAAGTAAAATAAATAGCGAATGCATTCATATATTCTCTTTGATATAGGGACTACATGTGCGACATAAAACAATGCATGTGCAGACCAGCACTTAGTTATTCATGATGTAGCGAAATAACATCATACCATACTGAAGAATTTAGCACCTGTATGGTCGCGAATCAGAGAAAATGTTTTTTGTAAAGAAATATTTGTCATGTTGAATAATATGTGACAACTTCCAAGTTGCTGGTTTTAGCGATATTGTCTCAATTCCATACGTAATTAATAGAGAGTAGCATTCAACTTGCACCGGCCGGTCACACGGTTTGCATTTGTTCAGACACAGAAGTCTTTACAATAACAACAATTAACAACCGTACGTGAACAAATGAAAACTAAAACAACTAAACAAGGAACTATAGGTCAAGTATACATGTGTGCACACATTGATTATTCTGTATAAACCACATAACATCTCCAATCCCCAAAAGGCCGTGGCTCATTTGAAACTTAAACAATGTATATACGTAATTTTGTAGTAGGGGTAACAAAAGTAAAAAATTTTCACCATGTTTTAATTGCACAGAGACGCTCTTTATTATTACCATACCAGGAATAGACTAGCAATTAACGCTCTTTATGGTTTCGTGTTGACGGAACAATACCAGGCCTGATTGAATGTTTTTTTTAGAATCTATTGTTCAATGCTAAATTTGGTGACTCATTCGAGCTTCCAAATTTTGTTTAAGTAATTTGGAAGGAGGTATAAGATAGGCTGACACATACTAAATATTGATATATCGGTACCAGCTTCATATGCTCTGAAAAATACTTTTCATGGTCACAGTCATTTTCATGCGTTGCAAATGGCTGAACATATTTGTTTGGGACCCCAACACCGTGTTCACAACTTCACAGTTGTATTTTTTGTGACGTCAACGCGTCTTTCTGTCGACCTATTTCGACACCGGGAGAAATTCAGAAGCGAATATTATTGGGTGCATTTTGGAGCGCAAACAACCAAGTGGCTTTAAATAAGTATTGCTGCAAAGTATCGCAATTCTAGTTTTATATTTATTGTGCTATGTTTTTTGGTAATAATTTGACACAGGCATATAAAGACAGCATTGTATATCGAACTTGTGGGTTACATTTACTGATTTTACAAACGTGTTCTTTAATTTAATCGCGCACTTCTACTGAAATTGATCATCATTCGTTTATGAGAAATTGCTTCATCGCAATTCTAGTTTTATATTTATTGTGCCATGTTTTTTTTGGGTAATAATTTGACACGGGGCATATAAAGACAGCATTGTATATCGACCTTGTAGGTTACATTTACTGATTTTACAAAAGTGTTCTTTAATTTAATCGCGCACTTCTACTGAAATTGATCATTCATTTATCCAATTATCTGAGCACGTGGACATGTAGTGAGTAACACGACCACGCATGGTCGGGTTAGAGGATACGTTGAACATGTGCCACCCATTTCCCAAAAACAAACCTGATCGATTGGGTCCTAAGGAAACAATATTAACTATAAAATAGCCCACGGGGACAGATTCCCTCAGATGGACTCAATTCTACGGAATGATTTGGAGTGACTTCCGGAAATATATAGGTTATCCAATCAAATCAGTTCTAGGTTCACTAGGTTCACTATGATTGATCGAGTATCATCTGTGGACTTAAGTATATACGTGTGCATCTATATGTCCTAATTAAATACCAGAGCGATGCAGGGATAATAAGATAACAATTTTGACTTCGAGCGTCATAATTATATTGAAATTTTAAAGGCACGTGAGGCCTTAGTTGTCGAAAATATTCATATTTGTTCCAATCACCGTAAACAGAAAAACATTAAAACACATACTATTTCGTTCATATATACCATGACCATCGCGTAAACAGCATGTTATCATAAAGATTTACGATATTTTACCTAAGCAAGAGCCTGATTGTGTTACAGAAGACAGCACAATGCTGCTGGCTAATCACACACAAATGGCATAAACGCTCTTTATTCGTTCCATATCAGGAATTCACCAACAAAGAACGCTCTTTATGTTTACCATCATAATATAAACAAACACCAGAAAAGTAACTTTTTATGCTTTTGTTTACATAACAATGGTCAAATATATGACAATAACATACTGTTTATGCGATATTTCTTATTTGTATACGGATAAAGTCTGTCTACATTTTGTTGTTCTTTCTGTTTGTGGCGGTTTTTGACGGGTGGAAATATTTTCACAGGATACCCACCGCCAAGGCCAACCGTACCTTTAAAGCAAGATATAGACTTCGAGCGTCGATTTAATAATTAGATTGAAATTTTAAAGCGAGATATATAGACTTCGAGCGTAAAAGTTCATTTTTATTATAATACTTATAAGGGGGGGGGGGGGGGGGGGTTACTGATACGAAGCCCGGGATGACGGAGTTGTTTTTACTCCTCAGATAAAATAAATATTTACTCAAGCCCACATGTAAATAGAAATAAATTAAATTACCAAAATTGACACATAAATCAATATAAAGGATAAAAACTATGTAGAAATTAGAATACAGTAGTAGCTTTGTTTGGTTTCAAAATCCAATGTTGAACACTTCACACGGAGTCATAGAATGCACTACTATTTATGATTGTCACAAGACAAAATCGAGAACAGTTAGCAATTTCACAAATGACTTAAAGGTACTCAATCCGTAAAGTGGGTCCCCATCTCAACAGATTCCAACAACAACAATCCGATCAGAGGGTCCTATATTACTATTTCTTTGGCTTTGGGGGTAAAAAATATTTGATTCGAGTCGAGGAACCCATCAAACAAAGCTCAGAGTTATTAGATATTGATTTTTGAAATTTGTTAATTGCTCGAGATGAGTACTAATAACTGCCGTCAATTTGGTAACCTGCTCGAGATTTTACGCCAAAACTCTATTCAAACAGACAAGGATGGATAACTCTATAATCAAGTGGTAATAATAACAAAAATTTTACTGTCTTCTGGGCCAGAAAGAAATCCCGATAATGAAAAATAATAGATTTCTAAAATCGATATCTAACAAATCTGAGCTTTGATGGGTGACTTCCTCGACTCGAATCAAATATTTTTGACCCCCGAAGCCATTGAAATAGTAATTGAGAGGAGTTTTATCGGATTGAGTACCTTTAACCCTTTCTATACTAAATGGATTCTCACAGTCAGTTAAAAGTTTACAGAGGAATTGTCTATTATTCATTTGGTGGGATGTTCAGTTGATAACAGCAGACGACAGATAAATAAAATTGCAGAAGGAATCCTATTTATTGATAGAAATGTTTAGATAATAAGTTCTTGTCGTTCGTTGAACTTATTATCTGATGATGATGATCGTTTAATTGAATAATATTTACAAGCTTATATGACAATGGTGATAATAACAAAAACATATATATATTATACAGGAGCGCCATGGCCCAGATGGGCCGTCTTCCCGTCGCCCCTACGTACACAAACATGCAGTGGCGACTAATAACGTGAAGTGGTAATGGAAAGGATGAAATGTAGTTTCCAGTAGACAAATTATGTATCCACACCACTTAAGGGATATACATATGTGCGTATGTGTTGATACATATGTATTGGTCGTTTTCATGGGCTTATTATAAATATGTCACCAATAATGGGGTATGGTCGGTCTGTTTCGATTGTTTACTGGTTAAGAAAATAAGAACATTTCCTATGGGATAACTATTCATCAATGATGCTTACTATAGAAAGGGTTAACAATATAGGGGACTGTGATACACCATGCCGTCCACAATCCCTGCATGCATTACTGGTACACATAATGCTACTTCAGTAGTACCACGACGGTTATCAGGTGTGTGTATATCTGGGATGGTACTTGGCTAGTAGAGTCTGTTAGCTACTGCAAGAGGCTGTCTTGGCAGGAACAACATGAGCAAAGTTTGACAGTTCTGTAAAGAAATTTTAATCATATATACATTATACATATAACCATATCTGGTTTATAATTAAATAAAACATAAATCAAACATAACGATTAACTAACAGACAATTATTTAGCAGACAATTGAATGCAAAAGAGTCTCTCAGTGCAGTTCACTGTGTAATAAATCATTGCTATTGTGAGGCACACCATTAACAATGCAAACACATTTGTATTATCGAAAATTATTAGAAAGTGGGGATTGATTAAATTATTTAGATAAAAATTAAACGAACATTCCTGGTTTGTGATAAGAATGAGTATCGTACAATGCCCCACATCTTTATCCGAGATGTTTCCATTATCCATATGATCAGATACCAGGATAAAGTGGAGCCGTATGTAGGATAACAAGTCTAAATTTTCCACTAACCGGACTCGTCTAGTTATTTGACTGTCGTCAATACCGGTGTAACAATTATACTTTGTGTAACAACTGTACTTTAAATCAGCGAAGGCTCTTTAAACTGTGGGTTATCGCATAGATGGAAAAACAATTATAATCAGTCTTAATTAAATATAGTTTATTACATATAAAGTTTTGGGCTTATAACTGACTCCAAATGTTCCCAACTATGGAGTTCCATAGCTTAGCGCGTTAATGGCTGCGGACACACGTACCACAGTAGCGATGGCATAGTAGGTGTGACAATTTATTATGGTGGAGTTTGGTGACAGTTGGTCGTCATAATTAATAGGCCATAGCAAGCCATGTCGCCCGCTGAGTTTCCGCACAATGAGTCGACTGGACCAATTAAGTTTAGTTATTAACCCTTTGCGTTTCACAAAGGTTGATCTCTACTCATTACGGTTTGCTAAATTGTATTCGCTGCGATAAATATAATTGCACGATATATCGCCCAGAATTGCGTTTGACCGTGGCAATTCCTCATTGACTCACATATCACTTATATTAATTTCATTAGTAGGAACAATCATGGCTGTTGACATAAATGGGTTATTCATTAAGTTATCAAGTGGACTTATGTGTTAGCATGCAAAATATAACACTGCGTGTTGAGTAAAGATCAACAGCGACAATACATTCAGTAGATACATCCTTGGGAGATCGACCGTCGCTGGTAGAGCTTGGTAACTCATTATGCGAATTTGCAGAGGGCGACATGGCTTGCTATGGCATATTAATTATGACGACCAATTGTCACCAAACTCCACCATAATAAATTGTCACACATACTATGCCATCGCTACTGTGGTACGTGTGTCCGTAGCCAATGGTAACAATGAACCTCAATCTCTTCTTAATTAACGGTCCTCCCATTAGAAAAAGAAATAAAACCTTAGTTTTTTTATATACATTGAGTACGATTCGCTACACCAGGACCAGGAACATACGTCACCAACCAAGTCTCTAACCCACAGCTCTTTTGATTTTAAATTTGTTTAAAGCATATATAAACGATTGTCTGATGAGATAAACTAGTACACGAGATGTTGAACTTCACAATGCACATTCATACATCAGTAATCGTTAAACAGAACTCATATTTATAGGTATATCATACATGTAAGAATACACGAAACCACGCACCCCTCCATTCTCCGTATGTGTTAGGGTCAGGACTAGGGTTAGGGCTTTGTCCCCATTTTGAGCATAAAATATAAATCGATTATTTAATAGATGTTCGTAAAATGCATATAATATCTTAAGTACAATAACTCCTGCAACACATATCTAGCGCGATCACTGCATGATTTCCAGATAGCAGCTATCCGAAAGTCTGAAGGATCCTGAAGCGACGGCTTAGAGATTACATTAGTGACGTAGTTTCCTGAACGGTTGAAGGGACGCTTTAGGGGTTTCATTAGTGACGTAGGTCCCCGAACGTCTGTACCCATGTTTAAAGCGATGGTTTAGAGATTACATTAAGGACATCTATTCATGAACGGCAGTAGCGTGCTGTGTGGTTTAGCGATGGTATTAGTGACGTAGGTTACTGGACGTCTGAAGCGATGGTTTAGAGATTAAATTAGTGACGTAGGTTCCTGAACGTCTAAGGCGACGGTTTTAGAGATTACGTTAGTGACGTATGTTCATGAACGTTTGAAGCGACGGTTCATTTATTATCCACGGTTTAAATTAGTGACATAGGTTCCTAAACGTCTGCATTAAGCGATGGTTTAGAGATTACATTAATGACGTATTTTCCTGAATAGACTCATCCCTGGCTCATATGTGAATCACTACGACGCTATTGCTCTGTAACGTGCCCTCACATAAGAACGTGCCCCTATACTAATAACGACGCCTAGAAAAGAGCGATGGTTTAGAGACTACATGTACATTAGTGACGTAGGTTCCTGAACATCTGAATCGACGGGTTAGAGATGACATAGTGACATATGTTCCTGAACATCTGAATCGACGATTTAGAGATTACATTAGTGACGTAGGTTCTGACACTGAATATGTAAACTGGAATATTCACATGAGATAGAATCGTTGTCACAGATAAACACAGGGTGATTTGGTCAATTTGTTTATAAACGGAGAACCACAGTGTAGGTATAGCAACCCCCAGAAACTTGTCCGTGGAATGTAGTCCTCATAATTATGGTAAAGATTTTCAACGGTGCATGATATTGTTTTATCAGTCTCACGACTTTCACGCCTTGGGGGGCCTTTAAATTGACGTAGTGTGTACGTATTTATTTCAACATTCACAGTCTTGCATCGCATTTTGTCCAAAAGAAAATAAAACCTAACAAACAACAAATCTTCTGAAATTTATTCCATATAATTATGATAAACACTGGCCTAGTGATGTCAATGTTCATGAATTTCGATTATTCAATTGGACAAACGCGGTGGTAGGTCACATGAATGATATGCGCATTTGACATACGCAAGGTGTGTTATTATTACCGGTTAATGATCTTGACTAAAGTTACTTCGGGTCATTCATAGTATCCAGTTCATAGTCGGGTGCATATTGAGGGCCCCGCTGGCCATATTGACGTTATTCAATAATCTGGCCCGAATAAATTATTATCTACTAAATCAATGTGATTGCTAAATATAACAACAACGTAATGATATAAAACGTCTACCATGGATACTCAACTATTGACTAGGAACCATACATGAATGATTAATTCATATATGAGTACTTAAAACCAAGTATCGAATAAACTAATTCATTCAGAACGTACACAACCCTGATCAAGTGGTCATGCTAATGTGTTATATGGTTGCAATAATGATGCTGCTGGGTTCTTCTAAATTGCTATGATTCAGTTATCTTTTTTAAGTTGTAATTTTCGCGGTGTTCGGATAATCTGAAAATATCCAGGAAAAACCATTATATATTATTATACCTCATATTAAAAGCCTATGTTAATTTCCCATAGGGTGTGATTTTACAATTTGCAATGTTTCCCGCCCATGAAACATTGCCGGTCACCATTTTTTGCAATGTTTACCGCTCCGACCGAAAGAGCCCGAACATGTTCACGGAAGCACCCGAACGAAATTTTATGATGTATTTTGACCGTGACATTCAAACCGGAAACCCCAAAATCGTCACGATTCAGACGACTTCCGCATTCTTCAAAGTAAACATCATGGATGCCGGTGTCAAATCGAAGCGATTCGCGGATATTTCACCCGATGATATTTCGAAACTTATAGGCGGAGCCGATGGAGACGTTGGTTCCATGGAGAGACTATCCGCAATGTTGCCCTCGAGCCAGGTCACCATTGTTTTTATTATACCGAATAACCATGTCAGCAGACATTCAAGAACATATACCGGTATATTGCGAAATATTTAAGACTGGTTGTATTAGTTTTTGCAAATCGACTGTACTCAAGATAGTTATTCACATCCCTTTGCGAACACCAGCACAGCCATGATCGATAAATAAGCATCTTCCAGTCGTAAGTTGGGATTATTTTACCCTGTGCCAATGCTTTCTCTTATATATGCGAGTCGACCATAGGTCGCCTCGCATATATAAGAGAATGCATTGGCCTAACAATTTTAATAATTTTTTCGTTAACAATTTTATAATTTCACCCATACAGAGCCCCAGACGAACATGAGCAGACGACACTCTTCTCTATGCTTCTATATATGGGGCTCCCTGCAGGGTAATGGATGTTTTTTATTTTATGTCCTAAAAATTGTAAGAAACATTTTTTTTTTTTAAATGATAACAAATTGTTAGGCCAATGCATTCTCTTATATATGCGAGGCGACCTATGGTCGACTCGCATATATAAGAGAATGCATTGGCACAGGGTAAAAAGCCATGATCGACTTTAAAAAAAAAATAAGCATCTTCTCGAATGTATCATACAGACACGGACTTTTTCTCAAATCGCTCGCATAACAAATAAAGCTAAAATGATAACTTTAGAAAAAAATAGCGGTACTTTTTCGTAACGGCATAATTTGGTCCTACGAGCATCATACCAATTCAGCAGGAACCACCAACATCATGGCAGACTAGCAGCACTACATGATCAGGGGTGATATATGGCTTGATGTTGTTTCTGGAATAAGAAAACAGTGATCTTGTAATGATTTGCATTGAAGTCATAAAAACATAACTTCTGTGCGAATTTTTTTTTAAAACAGCTGGAAAGTGGCTGTGACCATGGCTATTATTTTTCAGAGCACATGAAGCCCGTATATCAATATTTCGTGTATTTGTCAATCTATCTTATACATCCTACCAGACAAAAGTTGGAAGCTCGAATGAGCCATGTCCGTTTGTCTGCTCTTCCCCGTGAATCAGATGGCGCAAGAATGTTTGACCATTATTTCCTCCATTATCTTGACTAAGTACAAGTGTAGCTCCTTCAACGTGCTTCTAGTTCTGTTTAATTGAGAGAACTACCACACCTCTGGATAAGTGGTCCTGCTAATTTGCTATGATGCTTGTGCATGGGTTCTGTGATGCTGTTGCAAAAACGTACCCCAATTTTCCCTAAAGTTGTCGTTTCTGTGTTATTTGGCTAATCCGAGCAAAAGCCAGTGTCTGTTTGAAACATTGAAGACCATTTATATTTGTAAATACTTAATGCTTTATTATTTTTAAAAATAACTTTATTTACACATTAACTTGAAGATACAAAACATATAGTCATACAGTCATATAGTATATTGACACATGTGTTAACATAATATCAATCAGAAATATCAATCAGAAATATAAAGGGATTGGGTGTGTGGTGGGGGGGGGGGGGGGTACTCATTTGTTTTCACGATAAATTCAGTTAACTTAGTGGACGATTCTCATGTGTTGCCTGTAATGACATGAAGTAAAATAAATCAAGAAGTAAGTTAAAGACATATTATGTACTTGTTCGGCGGCTGCGTGAAACTGATAAGTTAGTATTCAGGCGCTATACCAACTGGATGAATATAACATTCTACTAACATCGCCGAAAATCTGAGGCAAATCGACTGTATCATTCCACAGAAAACATCGTCTGAACTACGCTCGATTGTAAATATTTACTACCTGATTCGGGACGCATCTATCGGCGATAAACTAACGAACACGATTTCGCCACCAAGAGTCACTGCATTTAATTAATATATAAGAATGATGGTATGTGTTGTTCATTTGGATATAATATTTGTAAAAAATACTAATTTGAACAAGATTATTTTCCATTTCTATTTGATCACACTACCCGAGTGTTTCACATCACTTTAAAGTAAATAGTATTGTACGGTATCATGTTCTTTATCTAAATCTAAATCTAAATTAAATACTTTAATAATAGTTTTGCTGGTGTTTGAAAAAAAACACAGACATAGCCATCTGAATAATGGCCGGTTTGCAATAACCAACACAACCATTATTAAAAATATTTCACAATATACGTGTACAATATACATCAGTCAAACATCGTGAAATTTACAACTTTAAATACCTTTTCATAACAGCATCACTTTGCCCTGCAAGCACCATAGCAACACAGCAGGGGCCACTAACACGATAACAAATTTGCAGGATCACTTAACCAGGGGTGTACCGCGCCTATTGTGAATGCCGATATTAATGGCGAGAATTGGTTGTGTTTCTTGTAAATTTAATTTGCTTTATCACTTGTAAATATTAATTTCACATGTATACTTGTATTTGATATTTTATCTCGAATACTGTATGAATATGTACGGTTTTATTGAGATTAAACAAATTCAATCCAAATCGCGTCGAGATCCGTACGGGATTGACTAGCTCATGTATATCTATACCTTTTTGTATTGATTGTCGATAGTTTATTCGATAGTTTATATTTTCTTCTGGCAATCAACTGTTCATCTATCAACCATGGAATTAACCATTACCTCACGTTTGAATGTGGCATCTGATGCTCATACATTAATAGCATGCCCGACAACAAAACAATATATTTATTTACGTGTCCGTATAAAAGAAGACCGGGTTTTCAATGATTGCTGTAACCCTGTAAATTACATGTATTTTACATACAGAAATTACATACAAGTGTGTATCATTACATAAATACCACCAATCCTGAAATTTTGCGAAAACCCTGTGCCAATGCATTCCCTTATATATGCGAGTCGCTCATATGTCGCCTCGCATATATAAGAGAATCCATTAGCCTAACAATATTTACCTTGTCCTTGTAAGCCAGTGCATTCTCTCATATATGCGAGGCTCCCTATGGGGGAATCGCATATATAAGAGAATGCAATGGCACAGGTTCTTCAATGCTGCACCAGCGCAGCTCCTGTCATGAAAGGGTTAAAGGTGACTTATTTGTCAATGTGCAAACTCTGGAACATTAGCGGGCAACCATACATTTGTTTGTTCCGGACACCAGACACTAGCGCGAGCCCAAGCTGCAATGTAGAGGTCAGTCCCTTCGCTGCGCCTATCTGACCGCTATATTTTCGTAAATAAATCGACCATTTCATCATTTAAGTGTTTTGTCAATTAAAATTCATTGTGGCTTGACATAGCCAATTATCAAATGAAGATGGACAGTTCGGTTTCTCTGGAGAATGCATAATGAATTGTAACCGACAAAAGTGTTAAACAAACAAAATGAGTGATTTCATTGTGTACGTGGTTGCAGCGATCAGGCTAGCGTTGCAGGGATCTGAACTACAAGATACAAGATACAAGAATTTATTGCAAAATACCTCAATGGGCAGTTGCAAGATACTGATGAATATCATATACATAAATATATATATGCCTTGCATATTTCCGTGATCCAAGTGTCGATGTCCCAAGAACTGAGATACACAAACATTTCTCTTTCTCCATGACGAAACAGGTGCATGAGTTGTGAATTTTTCACATTACATGACGTGAATTGAAGTTTGTGTAATGCTACCATCTGCACACCTATATATATACATATATCGCGACTTTATCGCAATAAAACCCTACACCACGCCTAAATGGTTTTATTAATCACGTATTACATGACTATTACGCGCCTTATCACATGCTAGGACACCTGTGTCATACCCGCTGGGCAATATTTTCAGTTGCATTGAATATTCACCGTTTTAGTTTGTTTTAAACCTGGGGGTTCGACTGTTATCTCGTTTGGACTCTGTTATGCAAAAATTTCACAATGGCTTGCATGCGAATAAGCCATACATCGATAAGAATATACTCTTTATCATCTCATCCGTTACGTATTCCGTGACTGATAAGGTAATCGGGTAATCAACAGATAAAACAACTTATTCGAACTAATGGATATCACAAAAGAAAACCGAAATTAAACTAACACCTCGCCCAAAATGAATAATAAAAATAATAAAGTGTACATTCTACACGTTTGTTGCATTCTTGTAGCGAACACAATTGGGAAACCAGAAGTCAAGACTATTTTAGCTAGATGTGACACTCATATCTGCCCTCCCAAACAATATCCCAGAACCACGGTTCTTGAATCCACCATGCCAACAAGTGCATTATTATTATTTAATTATATTTTGTTCTGATGTTTATTACCACGCGCCATATAATGTTATATGTTTATAGGGGCGTGGTCTCATATAGGTTCACATGTTGATCAGGCTCAGTTGTGAATACATTTGTATTTAGAGAGCACATATAAACATATACCAAAGCAAATATGATTGGTTGATTGATATGCATATTTACTCAGACCGGTGCCATTTCAGTTACTATATCACTGCATATATCCGCGTATTTAAGGAGGTGCCCCATTCGTGAATTAAAAACAAATCTCAATTTCAAAGTATCAATTTGAAGGGGAAAATTATTAACCTCTATAACCAATGTATGCTATAGTACTATAAAAACGCGTCTTCACCCTCACAATATCGTCTCTTATAAAACGCTTTCATGCTTGCACCGCCCAAAAAGTGGTAGACAATAAAGAGCGCTCTCAACAGGGGGGGGGGGGGGTAGTAAACTATTTGCAAAACCTGCAAACAAATTATTATTTACTCACAATTTTTAGACACCCCCCCCCCCCAAATTTCACTATGTTTGGTCTAAAACCGCTTTAAATCCTAGTGTTATCACTCATACTGGGACTGGGAAATTATCTCATTTAGTTCAAATGTCAGTTTAACCTGTTTCAGAAGCTGTTTTAATAGAAAAATTGTTAATACAGGTAAATATGAAGATTTTTTTTCAAATACTGGCTGAATGGCGTACCACATTAATGTACATGCAATGGGGTGTCCATGTCAGTGTGTGATTGGGTGTCCATGTCAGTGTGTGATGAGAGCATGCTATAGGTCTTCCTAGGTGGTCAATTTCCATACTGCTAAATGGACATTCTAATGCATCGATATAGTGGACAAATACTGTAACCCATCAGAAGCTGAGAAGTGCACATCAACACTATTATGAGGTATATGCATCCGATTTTACAAAAACAAATGATACATTTCCCAGCATGTCCCCTACATATCCAGTGAGATATCATTTTCACCTGCAAACTATTAGATGAATCGAACATGTGTTTTGGATGTGATACATTTTAAGCTGATAACATCTCAAGACAGTGAACTCAATCTTGACTTTCGAGTCACTGTTGACATTTTGTAGACATATCCATGATATATCAGTTTTTAAGCTTCAATTCAACTAGTTGACATATTTTGAAAATAAATACATATCTAGAGAGAATATTTGCCAGGCTGCAATTGAAAATATTATTTGTATAAATTGCTGAAACTTGGTAATTGTGCAGTAACACCCAATTCCATAATTTCTAACTATTTCCTGATTAGTCTGTCAACCAGCCCATTATCTAGCATCATTCCATACCACTTTTGTTAGTCTATTGGAGCAACTTCTTTTATACTAAAGGATACACAGTTACTATGCAAGACTTGGATTATTTCGATGTTGTGAGATCAACAGATCATCTGAGTTGATAAACATGCAAATTATTCATTGATTAGCTTGATGCACTGATGACATTTATTTTCTGGCCATTGATAGTCACATTAATGTTTGAGACAGCTGCTCGCTCTTATTCCATTCACACAATGATCTAGGCTTAACCCTTTACCCAACAAACCGGCCAAAAACGCCCATATAAAGCTTCAACAGCCTAAAATATCTTCGGTCTGTCTCAATAACACCATACAAATATGGATATCATTGGAACCGGTTCATTGACCACATGGTGATGGTTACATTTATGCCCTGTGCCAATGCATTCTCTTATATATGCGAGTCGACCATAGGTCGCCTCGCATATATAAGAGAATGCATTCATTGGCCTAAAAAAAATCTTTTTTATTTTACACTTTTTACCATTTTTTCTAACATTCTTTAACAATTTTATAATTTTTTCTTACATTTTTTATAATATTTTTATAATATTTTGCTAGATTCTTTGACAATTTTATCATTTTTAATATGTGTGCTTTAAGCCAATGCATTCTCTTATATATGCGAGGCGACATATGGCTGACTCGCATATATAAGAGAATGCATTGGCACAGGGCCGTTCTGTTGGGTAAAGGGTTAAAGGTCTTATAGTTACATGAGGACAAGTTTTTTTTATTTCAGTTTTAAATTTCTCAAAGCTTCTTTCGAAAGCTGTCAGGAAGGAAGTTTTTCACACCGTCCCATATGCAGCATATCAGCCAAATTTCACCTCCAATGAGGCCCATATAAGGTCTCAGTAACATAGATAAGGTGTTTTACATATAATGTATATAACATTTAATATATATATAATTTGTTTTAAACTGGTGCAAATGTCAAATATGGGCACAAAAGGATTTTAGTAAAAAAATTAACGAGGTTGTAAAAAATGCATTTTTTTGGCTCTCGTACCACCCACCCACCCCGACATACCTTTCTGCAAATATTTTATTACCCCCCCCCCCCCGCTCTCAATTATAATGACTTTCCACGTATATTAGCCTCCCGCTGGATGATTCTGTGGGTTTTCTCGATTCCTTTGTGATACGAATGATGGTGGTCGCAAGTGTTTTTCTTTTACTTGATAAGCTGAAGGCTATAGCTGGGTTAGCTTGGGAATTTTGTTTACTATTTTGGTATCAAATTGGACCGTGCATCTTTAAGTGGGTTAATTCCTTTCTATATTAAATGGATTCTCCCATTCAGTTTTGAAGGTATGCACTGGATCGTTCTATTATTAATTTGGAGGGGTCTTCATGTAATAAAAACAGACGACACACAGAAAAATAGTTAATACAAGAGCAGAATGATTCATAAGCATTGATGGGAAATGTTCAGATAATAAATTAAACAAAAGACCTGAACTTATTATCTGAACATTTCCTCAGGAACCTACTCGCCGTGAGTATTTAATATAGACCACCATTGGTCTTCGATGGTGATTCTGCGGCTGTTTTGTTTTCGTAGCACATATTCTAAATTCCCAGGCCCATCGCGTATGTTTGTGGTTCCAACCGGACCTTATTCAGAAGAGTCAAGTAAAGTTAGAAATATCACCCGTAGCTTCGACGAAGTTCAAACAGGCATGCATTGAAGTCGTTTTTCTTACGGTGTGAGTCGGTGCACTCAAATTAAATTTGTAACAATATTTTAGTACACAATTATCGGTTTACCTGCGTTAATCATTAACCCACGTGTTGTTGTTTTATTGCCAGCGTCGCGATCCTTACATCGGGCGCTGATTTTCTATCTGCGTTGATGTCATTGAAAAGATATTTACACCTCCAGACACAAATTAGTTGGGAATGGCCGGTTCTTTAGGTCACACGGTCGACATTTGAATTGGCGAACGCATTTTAAATGTTTTCTTCACTCACAGAAATCCAGACGTTAAAACCTCAAATTGTTGTGGGTTTTTATATTTGGGTTTGGTTCCGGGGTCGATAGATACGTTAAATACTCGTTTATGGACTGTATTAGTCCAAGTTTTCCTCGACGAGCGAGTGAACGCGGCCGTAACCTGTTCTCATTCTAAATACTCGTTGGCGACTTGTTATCCCTTTGAAAATGTTAGACTACCCAAATACCCAACTACCCAAGTGATATTTGTGTTTGGACTTCAGCTGCTCTTTTAACCGAAATGGGAAATTGGGTCGAGAATAAATTGGGCGACCGACCCGTAAACCATTAAACTGTACTTGCTGGTGTAACTTTCACTTATTTAAAACGATTCTAGAACATCTATTGTCATAAAGACAATCCGATTCGATAGCAATTCCGAATCGGTGTTCCCAAACTTCCCCACCGAATTTGCGGTCTCCGCCAAACTGCGGTGACAAACGCGAAAAGTAAACAATCGCTACAAAGGTGCATTCTATGCTCTCATGACCACTGTCATGTCATATTAGTATTGGCACGAAGCTGGATAAATGCTAATACTAATGGTGGAATAGTTATGTAATACATTCCTTTATCCCCAACTAAATTAATGTACTATTTTGCTGTTTAATCGGCGAAATATTTTCGCTGAGAGTTAGCGTCTTGGGTTACCATGAGAAACGGAAGTTATTTCTTGCGATTTGATTGGTGGACTAAATAAAATTCCGGGTAAATTCGCCCCATGGATATTCGACTTTGTTTGCGAACTTTTAAAAGTATCACTACACCCAGTGATGCGGAAAACGACACTTCCCTCGGCTGATAGAGATTGTCTCAACCAAGTGTAACTAAGGGCCTTGACCAATCCAATGCACGCATTTAAGTGAAAGCGAAAGTAATTGTAATTATAAATGGATAAATGTTAATAGGGGAATAATAAATTGTGTAACACATTCATTTATCCCCAAACTAAATTATCGCATTTCACATGCAGTGTCACTGATAATTCTTATTCGTTAATATTGTTTTGGTAACTATGGACGTGTTGACAAAATGACGACATGATGTGCGCGACTGTTGGAGTCGCACAATTTCTTAAAATATCATGGACTGCACGTTAACTGGTCCCCGTACTTTGCCATCGCTCTGCTTGAACTTCGTTATTGTATGGGAGAGCACGTCGCAGAGAGATACAAGAAAACCATAGTCAGAAATGGTAACGCCACCAAGATCATATTATTAGCCATAAATATAAATCATAATATAATATATATTGGTTACATGAATGGACCGCCTCAGAATTCCGTTAAGACAAGTAATTCTTCAAATTATTACAATGAACTACGGCTTATAAATTACTGCAGGTTTCTCATTCGCCACACCAGAATGCTTCTAAATGCGGATCAAATCTAAGAGTGCATGGCACAGCCATTGTTCATAGACATTTTACAGATAGCGAGAATGATGCATGCTGGGAACGAAAGTATCCACAGCAAAGCCATGTGCTTACGGCCGCATGCGTTTATTATAGGGGATTTATGGTGGGCCTATAAAACTAATTATAACTTTGTTATCTGTCATAGTTTATGCGTGAAATTTTAAACATATATACCATGGACATATACCCCTTCCAGAATGTTGAAAAACATTTTCAGTTGCTCATCGTATTTTTATAGACGAAATAGTCCGAAATTTCAGAAAATTGCGCTAACTGCTCAATGTTTTAATGTGTTACAAAACGTCTGATAAAAAGAGTTCTATCGGGAATATTCACACCATTTTTTTTCAGAGAACATAGAGTGAACATAGTCCTATCGGGATATCGTAAAGGAGATTAATTAAAACCCTCAGACTGCCGAAACTGACGACATTAAATTCGCTTTTTCGTGTCCCACGGAAATGAAACTTGTCTGTCCATTGACCACGTTATTTATTTGACATAGTATTTTTTTCTGTTGTATTTGAACACTTGTTGCACGTGCAGGCTGCACGATTATAATAACTTCAACCGATAAGCGCCGACTGATACACGCGCAACAGTTTGTCTCAAATAAATTGTTATCAAAACGCAGGTTATGGCCGCGGACATAAGCCGATTAAGTGTAATGTAATTTATCCATGAACTTGACTGAAAAATTGTGATTCTATCACCATTAGCCACGAAAATGGGACCTCTAAACAGGCAAGTTTGATTTTCGGGGGACACGAACAAGCGAATTTATTGTCGGCAGTTTCGGCAGTCTGAGGGTTAATTAATCCCGAATTAAACGGAACTACTTTACGATAGTCCGATAGGACTATGTTTACTCTATGCATGTTCTCTGAAAAAATAGTGTGAATATTTCAGATAGAACTCTTTTTATCAGACGTTGTGTAACACCTTAAAACATTGAGCATTTATAGCGCAAACCGAAATGTGTTGTCTTGCAAGATATCCCACCGCTTTAGCTAAATTTACCTTCCTACAATATCCATAAAGAGGATCATATATTATATACCCACGGTTTTAATTATAGAATATAAAATATATTGGTTTCGCGAATGACCAACTCAGAATTCCGTTAAAATAACAATAACAACCAGCACCTATAACGAACCGTTTTACTGGACTTGGCCTACTGGTCGCGTAGTTCCGACTTTTAAATAAACGGAATTTCCAACTCTATAAATAAAAGGCCCACAAGAATACATTCGCCCTGTCCACCACGCAATATCAAAATCTCAGCAGCTAGATACACCACAGGTGGCGTAATTAGTGTTTCAAATATGAGCCAGGGACGAGTCCAGCAGGCTCTAAAATATGTCCTCGACGTGTTAGCAAACATTTCAGAAAACTGAACTTTTATGTATCCATTGAAACTATAGCCGTTAACATCTCGCTGACGCAACCGGAAATTACACAGCGGACAACCCAGTTTCTGCGCGGAATTATACCAAGTTGATACAGCCTGATAGTATGGTGTCCTGTTTCCGCCACATACGCTTCCTTCGTTTGATTTTTTCGCTTGCTTCGGTTCCTTGGTGGCGAAGGAAGCGAAATAATTTCAATTGTTTCGGTTCCTTCGCCACGAAGGAGCCGCAGGAAGCGAAAAAAATCAAACGAAGCAAGCGAAAAAATGGAACGACGAAAGCGAAAAAACATCATTGTTATTTAGCTTGATTCGTTTGGGTTTTTCGCTTCCTTCCTGCGAAAATTTGTTGTTTTTTTCGCTTTCTGTGGTTCCTTCGCGAAGTATCCGAATCAAGCGAAGGAACCGCCGAAATCCGACAACAACCACGCAAGAAAACAGTTTTTCTTTGTTCTTGGTTGTTGTTGGGGTTTCGAAAGTTTCCTTCGGATACTTCGCGAATGGGAAGGAACCGCCAAAAGCGAAAAAAAAAACAAACAAACGAAGCAAGCGAAATAACAATGATAAATTTTCGCTTTCGTCGTTTGATTTTTTCGCTTACTTCGTTTGATTTTTTTCGCTACTTGCGGCTCCTTCTTGGCGAAGGAACCGAACAAATTGAGATTATTTCGCATGCTTCGCCGCGAAGGAACCGAAGCAAGCGAAAACAAAAAACAAACGAAGGAAGCGGAAAACGTTTTGGCGGAAACAGGACACCATGTGATAGCCATCATGTTCGCAACAGCCTATCATTAAACTGATGTAAAACATTCTAATAATATTCTACCCTAAGCGGATATTCTTGCCAAGCCTGCAAATAGTGTCTGTCATTTGCATAATGAGGTCCCCCGATGGTGAATTAATGACGCTATCACCCACTGTGGCTAGCGTAACTGAACTCACCCTCTGGGAACCCCATTCTGCTTAGACCTGGACAATTATGGGAGACCTTGGATGAGATTGAAGTTCCGCAGTAGCAGATGGTAATGTTCACCCATTAATTAACTCGATTATGCATTTTATCTTGTGCAAATTAGGGGAAATAGTAACATCCCAGAAAGGAAAAAGTAACTAAATACAATGTAAATTTGAAACTATAGATACTTTCAAGAAGATGAGGCCTAAGCAGAGTGAGGTCCCCATATGGTGAATTTGTTGATGCTAGCCCACTTGGTTGATTCTTGCTCAATTAGTTTCACCAGTGGTATACAGAGACGGGAGATATTTATCATGATTTAATATGTAGATTATTTTCAGTGCTTCTTGGAGATTTTGCTTTAGTTACTGTTTTCTCGATGATCCCATATTTGGGTTTAAAATTTTGCCAAAGTTTCTGAAAAATGGCCAAAATATTCTCAGAAATTGCCAGAAGGATTTTCCGCCCAACGTGAATCCTGGCAATGTATCTTTAATGGGGAATGCCACAAAGATGATTTGTCAAAACTAGATGTTCCAGGAATGAAGCTGTAATAAATAAAATAAAAGGTCGCTGACCAAAATGTCCCCCGACGAAGGTGGCAGGTTTGAAGGATTTATGGGTTTCAGATCCCTATATTCAACAAGCTGTAGGAGAAATTGATTACACCAATATGATACAAAGTGCATATTCACTAAATATGTTGCACAAATTGTCAATAACTAAAAAACATAAAACATTTCTGTGTCGAAAAATGACAACAACTCCGCCAAAATGACTCCAACTGAACTCAAAATCGCAGGTGTGCAGGTTCCCATGCTGGTTGACATCTGTGCTAAGTTTAAAAAAAAATTGACTGGAAAATGACGGAATACAGACTCGGACAAACGATGCGTTCCAGGATGTACGATTCTATGCCGAAAAAGGGTAATAACTCCGCCAAAATGACTCACACTGAACTCAAAATCGCAGATGCGCAGGTTCACATGCTGATTGACATATGTGCCAAGTTGAAACAAAATTTGACTGGAAAATGACGAAATACAGGCTCGGACAAAAGATGCGTCCCAATATGTACGATTCTATGTCGAAAAAAGGGCTATAACTCCGGGGGGGGGGGTCTTTTTTTTACATTTCCATTTTTGTACACACACCCACCCTTTCTTGCATTTTTTTTTCATAAAATTTTAGACACCCACCCCAAAACATCAAAGCTTTATGTTGGTCCCCTCTGTAAAAACGACCAACCGCTCTATATTGGTCCCTTCTTTGAAAGACCAAATTAAATGTTACTTCCTATTAACAAACATGTGCAAAATTGAACTCTAAGCAATCAACAAAGGTAGAATATTATGTGATTATATTGGTAAATTTATAACCCAGCCTATTCATCTGTGTGAGTACAGCTGGTGAGTAGATGAAAAATATGTTGAATCCCCTGGAATGACAACAAAAAATAACTAGGGCCAGTGTTAGGGCCTACAGTAGAATAAAAAATTACACAAACTTAAATTTATCTTTTTTCAGACATCAACCAGCATCAACTAGTAGGCCTAGAGCCTATAGTAATACCAAAAAGGAAAATGTGCATATGAACCAGTGTACGAATTAACTTTTATGTATGCCTGCATGACCACCGACCCGACATCGCATTACGACTTAGAACTAGGCCTAAAATAATGCTTAACCCTTTGAGTTTGAACGTTGATGGTCAATTTAGTGCAAAATCCATATACACAGATGTATATTACTGAGATTCATTTGGACAATCAGAGCTGAACTTCGGTCATGTACTGGATGGAGTTCATGTGCAATAAGAAATTCACACACATTCTGTACATGACCTTTATGTGTGCCTTCAAACTAGACCTCCTTGCATGCACATCATCTTATAAATATACAATAATTAAGTAAATTAATTTTCCTTCTTTGATAATTTTCAAATTAGCCTGAATTAGACATTAAGTGTCATTTACATACTTGTATATGCAGGTAATTATGGGATATAATAATTACAAGTGAACAAAACGGTAATGTGTCCTGGGCCCTCTTCACATCTATTTAAATAATATTTTTATACTTTTCAGAAGACTATCCAAGGAAGGTTATATTTTTGTTTCTTTCAATAAATGTTATTAAAACTTTATTTCATGTCTACTTATTTACTTATTGATGGTTGTCAACAACACTGAAACAAATAATTTGACAATTCAAATAATTATTTGACAAAAGTATATTTAAAAATCAATTTAGTATACAAACACTGATACAAATATTTAGTTCATACATTACACTCATGCATCAACTAACTGTATGAGTAAAGTATAAGAATTATTGTAATATTCTGTCATGAGTTGTTAGCTGATATTGTCAGACTGCATTAAGTTCACCCTACCCTAGAGCTATCTGAGGTATTTTTTTTTATTGATCTACACCGTGAACTAGACAATTTTCAATATAAAAACTGCCAAGCAAGCTGAAACAGACACAATAAAAAAAATTGCGCGCCAAAAAAATCAATGAAAATTTTGGGACCCACCCCCACAATATTCACTATTTTTCCATTTTATATCAACTTATGGGGGTAATTATAACAATATTGAATGTATTAGTGCTTCTCATATTGCAACAAGCCACAACAAATAAACAAATATGTTTAAAACAGTTGAAAATATGTCAATGAAAAAAAAAATGCAAAAAAGGTGGTCAAAAACTGTTTCCGGCCTCGGGTATCCACCCACCCCCCCCCCACCACCTGATGTCTCGTAAAAAAAAATCGACCCCCCCCCTGATAACTCCGCCAAAATTAGTCCGACCGAACTCAAAATCGCAAGTGCGCAGCGCAGGTGCGCAGGTTCCAATTATGGTTGATAAATGTGCAATGTTTTTTTTTTAAATTGACCAGAAAATGACATAATACAGGCTCGGACAAAGTTCCGGAAAGACGGACGGACGAGGGTCATTACTGTAGTCCTCCGACGAACTGTCGTGGCATTTTTTTACAACTCATTGGGAGTCAATTTCCAAAAATGTCTAAACTCTTCTTTTATCATAAAATAAAATCTGTTTTTTTTCGGTACGTTTTGAAACTGTTCTCAAAATTCCATTAAACCGCTCCAGGGTCCATCTTCCACCTCAAAATTCATGCCATGAGACCGTTGACCATTTGTCTGCGATAACTTGGACCTTGGTCATGATTATATTTAGCCTTTTCTTTAATATTCCTAGCAGACAACCTCCCCTTTCACACGACATACACACATGTATGCACAACCTTCATTATGCGGGGAAATTATATTATTATACTTCCATGTTTTACATGGAAGTATATTGTTTTTGTGATTTTTATTTTTCTCTATTATTATTATTATTCTTTATTCTTCTTAGCAATTTTATAATGAGCATAGCTCAGTCAATACAAGAGTTAGAAAGCTAAAACTTTGTATGTATATATATGTATACAAACTCTAGTGCTTAGGCCTATTGAGAATCATGTCCTCACTTGATTTGCAGAGTTATCTCCCTTTATGTGAACAATTGGTGTTTTCAGAACTCCGAAAATATAAGGAGTACAGCACTGAAATTTGGTCGATACATACATCTTGATATCCACTGAATCATGAGCACATCAAAAACTCTGTCCGTCTTTCCTCTCCAGAGTTATCTCCGATATATATGTCAACCTCGAAATGTTCTGATCGCCTGTTCTCACATAGCAAGAAAGATAGCTGGATTTAGTTTCTATGGTAGTGCTGGCCGTTGTCAATATACTTCACAAAAATAATTTGGACAGGGTCGGACTTACATTTTTTGGTTAGGGTGGGGGCGAAATTTTCGCAATTTTATTTTTGCGATGATTTCAACCATTTTTACTACCATGTATCTTTAGGACGTACTAATGATCCTCCTGAAAGAATTTTGTAAATCGGTTGAGAAATGTCCAAGTTACAGACCATCGAATATTATATAATTTGGCTAATGAAGGAGCATGGGAGAGGGTGAGACCATATCGGGGAGGCGACGAGACCATGCCTGGTGGTGATACCATGTCGGGGTGGTGAGACCAGGCCGAGGGTGGTGAGACCAGGCTGACCGGTGGCGGATGTAAACGTCAGATTTAGCAAAAAAAAAAAAAAAAAAAACAAGTCCAGCGGAATAATATTTTTATTGCGTGCTCCAGATGGGAAGAGTGATTCGGACCGGAATATACCATTTATCAGTTTTTTGTCCCAACCGTTACCGATCTACAGCATGGACAAGAAAATGACATATTTTTGGCGCCAATTCCAATGGGCTAATTGATGAGCAAGGTTAATGCAGGAGCGGGTATACTGGTATCTCACAGGTAGGCCCCCGAAGTTTGATAGCTCTACTATAACAGAAACCTGCCCAACAGCGAGCGAGGTTCGGTGGGTTCAGACTTTTTGCAAATTCCAACAAAAATCAAAGGGGGGAAATTGTCTAAAAAATGAAACATCGAGCTAAAATTTTTCTGAGTAGTGCATATGATAGATAGTATCCAAGCGCAACTTATTGATGTCTGCTTAATTGGCGCTAAGGTCGAAGGTTTACTCGTAGCGAGGCTTTATAATGTAAATAAGTTTTGTTAAGTGCTGTATCACTAACCTATTTTTCTCGCCAAATCCGACCGGGTTAATGAAGGAGCGAGCTAATGCAGGAGCAGGTACGTCGATATACTTCTGATAATATCCGAAAGTTTGACCGCTCTACTATCAAAGCAACCTGACCAACGGAGAACTCGTGTTCAGGTGGGTTCAAATTGGCAAATTCCAACAAAAACCAAAAGTTGAAAAATACTTCAAAATATCAAATACGGAGTTACAATTTTGCTGATGAGCGGGTGTGATAGGGGGTATCAACGCCCAACTCTGGTGCAATTTCTTAAGTTTCAGAGCAAAGGGTTTACTAGTGGCGACGCGATATAGCGTAATACGCACTACATGCAGATGAACACAGCCTGCCATAGATATATGGCAAAACTCGAAATTATCCAATATTCCCGTCAAATTCAAACAGGCTAATGAAGGAGCGAGTGAAATGCGCTAGCAGGTACATCGGTATACAATAGATACATCCTGGAAGTTTGACTGTCGTTGTTTAAAAGCAATCCGTTTAACAGAGAGCTTGCATCGGTGTGGGTCGAGGCTTTCGGCAAATTCCGTGACATGTACTAACTTTTAAAATAAATGCGCAATGAGTTAATCAGGATTAAGTGCCCGATATTACATGCATTCACATGTTAATAGGAAAATACCACCGGATGACTGTATACACTAGGACATTTATTAATATTAATATAATGCAGGGACAGGTACGTCGGTATACTGTCAGATTGCCCGCAAATTTTGACCGCTCTGCTATAAAAGCAACCTGCCCAACGGAGAGCTCGGTTAGGAATGGTTCACACGTTTTGAAAAATTCCACCAAAACTCAATGGGAGGGGGGGTGGAATCTCGAATCCAGATAATGCAAAATTGACGAGTGGATGTGATGGGTAGTATCTATGTGCAACTTTAGTGCGATTTTCTAAGTTTTTGAGCGAACGACTATAGAATGTTGCACGGCCGTAGCATTATATTAATGATATATATCTTAAGACTTTCATGGCTTACAGTGGTATGTAGTATTTCGCTTATGTAGTGTGAGAGTGTTTGTTATAAATTAGCAGCCAGGGTTGTGGCGTATTGCATAATATTAGTATCATTATAACAATCGTAACAAGAGACTAAGGGCAGTAATCGCCACGACAGTTTTAACAAATAAATCCGCATATATCATTAATAATTACCAACAGGTCGAAATTCTGAACTTACAATCCATGTCTATGATCTTTTTCTCATTCATTTCTTTTAATTATTTAATATATAATTTCCATATAATATAAAGATTGTGTTCATTAAAAATTAAATATTCCATGGAAGTATAAAATTTCTGGCATTTCAGAAATTTAAATCCTAGTTATATTATATTTTTATTTCTTTCACTACGCGTATGTTGACAAACGTAAAGGCTTTATAGTCCGTCAGTCAGTCATCCATTATGACTTGCAATGATGAAAGTAAGAGGAAAAGACAGCTGTCAGTTTGTATGATTTTCATAAGGATTCATCTAACATTCAATAGATTTACATATATTTAGTTTAGATGTCCTCTTGTCTGGTGTGGTGCAATCGGATTGGTCGAAGGTTTCGGAAATGATACTTAGAAGATATATTCGTTCTCATCCGACAAGCAGGATATTTGAACTTTGAAGCGCCGAAACAATTACAGACTTTGCTTTTAATGATCAGACGCACATTTTGCCAAATTTTCTTGATATTTCAAAATGGATTTTCTGTCTGGGAAATCTTTTTGAAATTTGGTACAAGTGATTGCTGTTGGAAGACGAACAATAAATCTGTTCATATATAATTCTAGCAAGTTCCAAATGTACAAACAAGACAATAATATTCCCAACCTCTTATTCCCAGCCTGTTCTTGTGGAAATAACCTCATTTTGAACTTTAAAAAAAAACACAAATAAGCCCATATCGGCATTATTTGAATCTGAATTACGCTCCATGTGAATCTAAAATGCGGGTTTTAAAATAGTCCAATCTATACTAATAAAGCTCAATTTTGTTTGTTCTTTTGTTTGCCCGCTTATAGGCGACCAAAATGCTGGGCAATCGGAGATGAACATTTGCATACAGGAATAATTTGATCTGTGGAGAGTTATTAGATAGGCCCCGTTCTCCCCCAGATGTCTTAAAGGGACACTAATAATTATTATATATATATTTTGGCTAGAGGCGACCAAACGTTTGGACCCTCGAAACTGAACCTTTGTATATATGGGTAAGTTGACCATGTGAAAAGTATTAGATAGGTCCCGTTGACCTCAGATGTCTTAAAATTACACTTCTAATTAATTTAATGCAATCTAGTCGGTGAAAATTGAAACACGGGATAAATTGACCCGTAGAGTGTCATGAGATATATGCAGTTGACGACTTAAAGGGACAAGTATGAGCAATAGAGAGCGTTTATTATCAGTTAAGAAGATGTGTGGGAATGACGCGGGGAATGCCACGGGATAGGTGCTGTTGACCTCAAAATTATTTAAAGAGACACTAATATTTAGCAAAAAAGAGCGTTTATATCAACTTAGAATATAGATGTAACTTTATCCGGAGTCATGCAATAGGTGATGTTTACCGCATATAACTAATAATAATTGCCCTAACTGACTTAAAGGGCCACTAATAAATTAAGCATTCTTCACCCGAGCAACGCCGGGTAACCCAGCTAGTCTGAAATAAGCCCATATTGGCATTATGTAATGTTATGTTTTCATCAAGACTTACAAGAATCACGCTCTTTATAATGTGTTTTCAATGCGGCCCGCGCCATTCAACGGAATATCAGATATACGCTCACTTGGGGCTAATCTCAGAATCAATCAGTCCAATGTGAACCTATGATAATATTTAGGTCCAATATGAACGGGATATGTAGAACTATTTCATGCGACTGAATTAAGCTCATATGTGTACTTGTTATATATATGAGATAAGCCCTATATGGAACTAAACGTTCAACGAAATATAGGTTCCATACTTATGGACTAATTTCAATTAAAATAAGTTCATATCGGCCTTATTTGATCCACGTTATTCTACTCTCCGCGGCATTTATGGCGCGTCAACATGTTGCTGCAAGAAATTATCTGGAAGAAAATATCAGGTACAATTGTACCCTGATATTTTCTTGCTGCAAAGATTACGCCCGTGAGCATACGGCGGTTTAGGTGGTGTTAATTTTGAGCTCAAGTGAATTGCGTCCGGTAAACAACCTATATGGTCCATATTGGCAATTCGTAACATGAAATTTCCAACTGTTGACATGTATTACCGTATAGTCGGGTGGGATGAGTCACCCACCGACCTGCGGCCACGTTGCTGCTCTCATGCATAAAAACCTTCCATATAATGAGGAAGTGGTAACGTTATTTGGAAATAGGTAACGCCTATGTTATAATTTCATAGTACATGCATATATGGGGTGACAAAAGTTATTATGGTATTGTGGCAAAGCGGATGACCTCACACCCATTGCGACCCCATATGAAATTTTCTAGAGTTGCGGATTTGGCTTGGTTCGCGTGGCTGTGGTGTATATTATGTTACCAAACATACAGGGGTGCATGTGGGAACATGGGACCCCCCCCCCACCAACCGCAATGTGTTGAAATTGTTCTGGTAGTCTGATGTTGCAACCAGTGATGTATGTTGAATTTGTTGTTTTAGACCAACATTTGCATTTCTTCCTACTTTTGGTCAAAATATTGGTTTGAAATTTCCTCTATAGGTATCTCCCTCCCTTTCAAGTCACAATTCAAGTTTAAAAACAAGACATGTGAGGTACCAGGTGGGAAATTCAAAGGGGGACATTATATGCGATCTTAGGAGTTTGGACTGGTTCACGGGGAGCAGATAGAAATCACACATGGACATCCTCCGTCAAAGAAAACCCTCTATAGATATATATCCTTACACACAAATATATACATATAATACTTCAGCGGTTATGTCAACCCATCTAAAATGGAATTACACAGTCGTTGTTGAAACAGACGATAGTATGGATGGATCATAACTCGAGTGCGTGAACGGTTACCAGCGTATCCCTCAGAAATTATTTATGGGTTACCGATGACCACCAATCAAGGTGAACACATATCACCAAGGCGATAACATATACCAGTGCACTGCCTCCATCAGGTATTTTCCTGTTAATTTTTTCATTGATCAAGTGAGTCACATGGGGCATACCTGATATTTTCTTGCCCGCCATGCGGACGCGCCATTAATAAACCTTAGGGTACGTTCATACGCTGGCAAGTTTGCACGGTATAATTTGCAGGCATTTTGTCGTAGAAAACGATAGAAAAATGTTTACACTAAAGAGTCCCGAATGTGGTAGTTCTCAAGTCAGAAATGCTGGAGCTATAAGGGGAAGGGGCTGGCAAAATGGACACAAACAGTTCCGCCAACTTCACCAAACGTATATAAGATTTATGGAGGCACGGACTCGGTATGAGTATTCGTTGTTTCAAATGTGCTTAATTCAATGAAATGAACTAGAACAAGTTCTCATTTATTATCGAAATTGCCACGTATCGAACGGAATGGCACATTGAGAGGTCCCTATTTTCGCCCATGTGGGGTTTGAACCCGACCCAACATCGTCTAGCAAAGACTGCGATGATCGTATCCACTGTATTGATGTAACATAGTTGTTTTGAAAGTGATTTTGCTTGTATAGTTATCTTGCGATTTAATTGTTAACACCTCTCCTTGTTCAACGGATTTAGGTTCTCTTTTGTTTATAAAATGATGGGATTGAAAAAATTGTTGAAAAGGGCATTTCCGCCCCGATAATTTTGAAACATGTATATTCGATCGATATACAGTTTCATCACTGTGCGGACTTTTTTCAATCCCGAAATTTGTACTCAATTTCGATGTATACACCAGATTTTTCGATGTTTTAATGACATTTGACCTGTTATCTTCTTTTTTGCTGCATCCTATACATAAAAATGCAAAAACCAGAAAAGTTTATTTTTTCAAGACCACTGTGGACGTTTCGACGGCACAATGATGAAATTATATATCGACAGAATATACATGTCTCAAAACTAACGGGGCTGAAATGCCTTTAACAACATTTTTTTTCAATCCCATCATTTTATAGACAAAAGACAACCTAAATCGGTTGAACAAGGAGAGGTGTTAACAATTACAGCCCCAGATAACTAGTTGTGACTGACATGCAAAAAGTAGGCAGACCGGATTTGGTCTGCATAATGCCACAGTCTGCATAATGATGGTCAATGGTCCTCTTAGAATTAGGCAGACCTGAGAATTTGTATATTTCATATTACTTGAGGAATCACAAATTCCCTTTGATCACACCTTGGTGGTCACATTTAGAAATATATATATATATATGTGTGTGTGTGTGTTAGGGGTGGATCCCGAAAGTAAAACAGTTGGATATTTCATGCCCCTGACACAACATTAGTTGGAAATTTCCTACCAATATAGTTTGAATTTTGTGCTGATAATTTGATATATCAAACAGTACTGTAGTAGGTGTGATATTTGTTGTTATTAGACCGAAAAACCGAATCGTTTTACTGAAGCATAGCAATCAGTTGAGAATTATCAACTTTAGGGGTGTTACTATGGGAATATCAAATAGTTGGACAGTTTTATAATAGATATTCAGATTAAATAATATATGTATGTTACAATGGGGACATTTCATGCATACAGTGGTAATTTTGTTGAGTGAATTGCCAATCATGGATGTTAGGTTAGGAATTTCCATCGACAGTTTTAAATCTTGTGGTACCAGTTAAAAAACACCAATACAAGGCGGTTGGTACCAATGGGATTTCTCGACCACCATCCCCTCTCTAGGTTGCGTTTATGGTACTCATATGTCAGCAACATCCCATCGATGGAACTGGCCGCAGCGATCTCACATTCCAACTTATCAAGTAACATTAGTTTGACTGGCCTAAGAATACCAACACGCACTGTCTTAATATATTGTGAAACCGATGTCGTTCGTTGATAACAACTAACGCTGATTTGTTGACAACTGGGATAAATTAATCCGTTTTGGCAATTTTGCAGCTGGCATTTTTGCAGTTTGCAGTGCAATATTGCCAGCGTATGAACGTACCCATAATCGACTTACCAGATACCGCGCCATAAAATGGAACAGCGGGTATATGTCCATCATGGGTTTATTTAAGAATAAAATAAGTTCAATATGTGAATATCTAGCCCAATGTGCATATTTGCACGAGGATATGTTGCTCAAGTGTATTAACCCTTTTAGTGCCAGGGGCCGATCTCATCGGCCCTAATTTACGATCTGTAAAATCGGCCCTAAAAAAAAAAAAAAAATTTGTTTTGTTTAGATTTGTTTGGGTTGAATTTTTTTTGGGTATGCTTAAGCATGATTTAAAAACAAGCTGGATAAAAAACCTTAGGGGCATGTTATAACTCAAAACTATCATCAAGTATTCATAGTCATAATTTTGATGCCCATGAAAAACGTAAGATTCCCTGACACTAAACCTACAATATAAGTCTGTTAAAGAATATAAGAAAACATTATTAAAATTGTAAAAAAAATAATAACAAATGATGAAAAATTATTAGGCCAATGCATTCTCTTATATATGCGAGGCGACCCATGGTACTCGCATATATAAAAGAATGCATTGGCACAGGGTATATGGGTTGATACAAAAATCGGACTTGGCACTGAAAGGGTTAAAGATACGGGCGGTGTTGGCGGTGGGTATGCTGTTTAAATGTTCAGCTCCGTCAAAATCCGCTACAAACAGAAAGAATAGTAAAATAGAGACAGATTTTGTTCTTATACCAATCAGAAATATGGCATAACAGTATGTTATTGTCAAATGTTTTTCCTTTGTTATGTAAACAAAAGCAAAACAACGTTACAGAACCTGGCTTTTGTTTAGATCCGGATATGGTAAACATAAAGAGCATTAGTTGTTACTGTTTTCCTGATAAGGAAATAATAAAGAGCGTTTATATCATTTGTGTGTGATTAACCAATAGAATTGCGCTGTGTTATGTAAACAGAAGCAAAACTTCTGCCACATGCACTGTCACATGAGTAGGTTCTTGTTCACGTACACCATCGTACGTCTTGATGACAATATACTATTTATGCGCTGATTATGTTTGGCATATGAGCAAAACTATATATATTTTAATATTCCTTCTGTTGACAGGGGGGGGGGGGGTGAAAACAATATTTCCGGCACGTATGCCGGGTGGGTGGGTGGTCAAAGCCACCAACAAGCATTTTTTTCCGCAACTAAAATTAAAAAATCCTGCTTGTTTTTTAGTGTTTTGGCAATGAGTTTGGCTTCAAACCCACTTTGAATGAGAGAAATAATGTAATTCTAACTGTAAACTGACTGCAGGCAGTTATCGTGTTGTATTTTGTTGCAAATTTAGAAATCGAAGATGGCCGCTGGCAGCCATGTTTTTTGGCCAAATGACCTCAAAATGACTCATTCCTATTTACATGTCCATGTTAACATCCATCATAAATAGTATGCACAGAAATTCATATACAGCTGTTTACAGTGAATTTCCCCCCGCAAATCTCTGTTTTAGTGTTAAAAGTGGGGTGGTGTCAAAAAATGGTCGGAAAAAACTGCCGAAAACGGAAAAAAATTTGGCGGTGGGGGTGGGTGGGTACAAAAAATGATCGAAAGGGAAAAAATGCCATACGTGCCTGAATTTTTTTTCCGACCCCCCCCCCTGCTGTTGATGGAGATTTGAACAAATATGAATATTTCTGCAATGAACGCCGCCCGTGCCTTTAAAGCCACATGGCGGTTTGCGCTCCAAAAATACACATACTAATATCATAATAGTACATTTAAAATCCAAAGTTTTATGAAGATGAGGTTATGTGCATTGCAAGATTTTTCACAGATAGATCAAGAGAATTTTTTTGTGATGCAATTTTTGCAAAACGTGCGTCTGCCCCTTAGGGGAGATTTAGCCACAAACATTCCACGGTGTAATTGCATATTTAACATCTCCTTGTACGGGGGGTCAGATTCGAATTAGTGATTTACGTCAACGGTGAGCGGCACCTATCTTGTTTATATTTCATATCTGCCATTCAGAGGTGGTGGCATTATTAAATCCACACAATTATTATACAGCTGCGGGCTCTCCTCGTTTGTTTCATATTTTTTTCCGGCTTTAATGCACTTCATTAATTTTTTAATTGATCTGAAGTGTTCTGATTGGATGCAGGGACATGGTTTATTGTTGTGGGTAATACGCCGGATTAAACTGGCGTTTGTCAATAAATTTCAAGCTATATGTTTGAACTCGCTAAGTCTGTTAGCACTTACATTATCAGGCCATTCACATACATCCAAGCTATACCATATGACAACACCGGGTCAGTCTGTTTTTTAACTGGATTTTTTAAAGAATGCCGGGCATCCCAGTTATGGATTATCGGATCTGAATGAAAACTGGTATAATGTTTCACCACCACGAATGCTTTTAAACAAGGTCCCATGCTACGTTCGCGTTTACCCCATTCTAGAGTTATCATTCTTTGTCCTTCTTGATTATTTGCACACAACGTTTTTCTGTCCGTCCAGCGGATCTCACAGCCATGGTTATTATATTTGATATCGATGTTCACCACCATTAGGGCTGTCAAATGTAGTGTTCGTATTTCCCTATTAATGTTATTTTTTTAATTTCAAATTTGGACTCAGTCATGCCGATGTATGAAGTTGACACTGTGATATATCCGTGATACAACCACAAGCCCCATAGGGAAAAAAGCAGATATTCCAATATATACTATACCAGTGACAGGCCCCTGTGGAAAAACAGATATACCAATATATACTACACCAGTGATAAGGTTCACAAGTCCGATTTTGGGACAAAACACACCATCTATCATATTGCTCACAGATTCTCAAAATCGTTCAAATCAGTCCCAATATATTTCAGTTTGTCTCATTGGCCATGACATTTCCTTTATTTTGGTGTATAATTCCGTAATATCAAACAAAGGGAAGTCGAGACATAGTACCGAAAACTTGCAATATCTACTGGAAATTTGTGAGCCTAATATCTTCAATAATTAAAAAAAAATAGTAGGGCATACATTTTTCTTTCGTTTGATATATAACTTGACGAAGTTTAAGAGGAATTCACAAGGTCGGCAATTGCGATCGTAATAATTGAATTGGTATTCGTGTATAATCACCACTTACCGCACAGGGAGACAGACGACCGATTTTCGTCGGTAGGTTATGCTAGATTTCGATACGATATCTCTACTCGACTTCCCTTCGTTTGCTACTATCGAATTATACACCAAAAGAAAGGAAATTTCATGGCCAATAAGACACAATGAAATATATTGTGACTGAGAAGACATATTTTGAGAATCTATGATGAATATGATAGATGGTGTGTTTTTTTCCTTCAAAATCTGACTTGTGTACCTTGTCACTGTTATAGTATATACTGATATCTGGTATTTTCTCCCAGGGGCCTGTGGATACAACCTCGTATTCCCAATTCTCTCATAATCAAAAACAACACTCGTTGCAAACGAGCCGCACCGTTACCGAGTGTGGATACAACCTCTTAATCTAACCACGGGTCACCAGAACAGAAATTTACCCCACCCCAATAATACTTAATCCCATAGAAAGCTATATATCTTCTTCGGGGCTATCATTTTATAATTTTTTATAAAAGTCCACAAACTGGTACCCTCCAGCTCGGGCAAATACTCTGTTCTTATACAGACTCTGGCCTCAAAGACACTCTCAACATTACGCATTATAGATACATTGTACATCATTAGAGGCGGAATTATTTACTGACCCACCCAAACCAATCATGCCACATGGCGGCTCCGTATATCTGTACTCGCACAAAATGGCTGGTTTTTGGAGTTAGGATATTTGCTTCCGGGTTTATGAAACTGAAAATATCAGTGTGACTAATAAGACAGATTTTGAGAATCTATGATGAATATGATAGGTGGTGTGTTTTTTTCCAAAATCGGACTTGTGAACCTTGTCACTGTTATAGTATATACTGATATCTGGTATTTTCCCCGCAGGAGCCTGTGACACCTTTCTGTATGATTAAGTATTATGGGGGGGGGGGGGGGGGTGGGGTCATTTTGTTTCCTGGGGACATGTTGTTCTAACTGTTGAAAATTTCAACCGCGATAAAAATTACCTCTATGTGATCGAGATTCGACCTTGGTACATTGAACGTCTAAAGTATGATATATAGAAATATAGAAATTTGTCTTCACGGTGAAACAATAAAGAGCGTCCAGTGTTATTCCATTATTGATATGATATGGATAAAGAGCGTTTGTCTCACTTCTTTGTGAAAAATAAAAAAAATATATCTGATTTTTGTAAATTCCGCTATAAACTGGGGACGAGTTGTAGATTCTATTATTACATGATCCAAAATCTCGACAAAACAAACTTAAATCAACAAATGAGACGCGAAACTAACTTCTGCTTTTGTTAGGCATGCGATAACGTTTCACGTAACTATGAGTTGTTTGGCCGCGTAAAGAAATAGTCCCAGATAAATAAGGACTCTTTGGCGTATTTAATGACGTATATTTAATGACATAACTTTTAAAATCTACATGCATTATAGTTTGTTGGAAAAATGATGGAAGCCATAGTATTTTGAGACGTAGCGTACAGAATGTAAACATATGACAACCCGGAATTCAAAGGTTACAATTTCCTGTTATTAAACGAACGTTTAAAGGTACTCAATCCGATAAAACTCCTCTCAATTACTATTTCAATGGCTTCGGGGGTCAAAAATATTTGATTCGAGTCGAGGAAGTCACCCATCAAAGCTCAGATTTGTTAGATATCGATTTTAGAAATCTATTATTTTTCATTATCGGGAATACTATCTGGCCCAGAACTCAGTCAAAATTGCGTTAAAATTACCACTTGATTTTAGAGTTATCCATCCTTGTCTGTTTGAATAGATCTGGAGTACACATCCAGAGCAGATTACGGCAGTTATTAGTACTCATCTCGAGTTAATAACAAATTTCAAAAATCAATATCTAATAACTCTGAGCTTTGTTTGATGGGTTCCTCGACTCGAATCAAATATTATTTACCCCCAAAGCCAACGAAATAGTAATATAGGACCCTCTGATCGGATTGTTGTTGTTGGAATCTGTTGAGATGGGGACCCTCTGTTCGGATTGAGTACCTTTAATATCACAATTTATAGAACGGGTTTATTGATTGGAATAAGGGTCGTGTAATAAATAACTCTTTGTAATTCTCTATATTCATGTTAATTCGTGAGAATAAATCATCAACCAGGTGATACACACTTCGACACATATATATATGACTTGAAACATATTTTATTTGTATAATATACAAAAGGGATTGAGGCACAAGTTTTTACAACTTACGAAGCCCCTCTCCCGATACAATAATATTACATACATGTGATCAAGATGACGGTATATAAACGTATTTACATGATGATCAGTTTAGAGATATATAATTTGTATTGCCTTCCAGAGGTTGTGTAGATTTGTGTTTAAAACAATGAGGCTGCATTGTGAAAAAATAATAATAGTAGACAGTCATGAACTAGGTTTTAATTTTTGTAGCGCTCTGGAAGACAGTACCGACAATTGATAAGAACGTGCATGTTTGTGGGGGAGGTTGGTCCGTTTGTGAGATAACTGCCACATAAAAATTGAAATTTCTGAAGCACCTTTAAGTATATTCAGAAGTGATATACTTATGTATGTACATACACCTAAATATACACATGTACACATATATGGATCCGTATGGACACACATATACATACATATAATATAAAATCTTTTAGGGGTCGAAACGTTTAGTCGCGGCAATATATTGCTGTGTGATGTCAAATAGTCTCATATTTTTTTGGGACGAGATATTAGGTATTCCACACATGAGTTCTGCAATGTTGCTTATTATGAGATTTTCACGGGTTAGTTTCTCAGATAATTCTGAGCGCTCTCTTTGGTACAATGGGCACATGAAGAAATAATGATATGCGTCTTCATACCGGTTTCCACACGAACATGCGGGGCTGTCAGCGATATAGTTGTTGAACATATCAGATCGGAGTTCACTACACAAGTTACGTAGGCGACAGTGAAAAATATTGTATTTTCTAAGTCCAACGTAGAAATGTCGAGGGGGACTGGGCGTTGGATCTATATGTTGCAAGTTGGTTTTGAAGGTAGAAAATTGGTCAACGTCAGTGATTAATTTGGGAAGTTTGTTCCATTCCATGGCCATCTTTGGGAAAAATGACTGTTTGAAGTGTTCAGTATTGCAGTAATATGAATAAAATTTACTGGGGCGTCTCCAATTATAGTCTGCAACTTCATGAGATCTGGGGGGAAGTATAGTGGATAGATATGTTGGTGCTAAATTGTTGACGATTTTATAGAGTGCCTGCAATTTATGTGTTTGGCGTCTTTTATTGAGTGAAGGCCATCCAACTTCCTGTAATACCGCATCACCCGAGGCAGAACGGGTGATACCGCTGACTATCCGGCCAGCATCGATATGAAGCCGGTCAAGCTTTTCTAACATATAGTTAGAGGCATTGTCCCAAACGGCATCTGAATAATCAAATAGTGGTAAAATGTATGTTTTGTAAATAATTTCGATGGTTTTCCTGTTTAGTTGATATTTGATGCGACGAAGTTGAGATAGGCGCGAGGCAATCTTTTTGACAGAGCCTTCGATGTGGGCGTTCCATTTGAGATTTGATTGGAGTTCCAGACCTAAATGTTTATGCTTGTCCACAAAGTCGATTGAATTTCCCACGAATTTGAGGTTCGGATTCTCTGTAGATGGAGCAACCAATGAGAAGGACATTCCAACTGTTTTAATTGGATTAAAGCTGACCAGCCAGTTTTTGGACCACGCTGTAATTTTGTCTAAGTCGCTGTTCATAGTACCTTCAAGTAAATTAATATCAAAGTGGCTATTCGTGAGGCAAGTGTCATCAGCGTACATTCTCGTTACCGATTCAATACCATCGGCTAGATCATTTATATAGACAAGGAACAAGAAAGGTCCCAGGATAGATCCCTGGGGCACTCCTGCTGGGATGACCTCATATTTTGAAAATATGTCATTGACTAGGACTCTTTGCGTCCGGTTATCTAGGTAGTCTTCTATCCAATTTAAAGTCGTTCCTTTTAATCCATAAGCTTTCAATTTATGTATCAGTCCCCTGTGCCAAACCCTTTCAAAAGCTTTGGATATATCACAGAATATGGAACATGTAAATAGTCCTTTATCGAGGGTTTGGCACAAGTTGTGGTATAGGTCTAATAGTTGGTATGTTGTACTGTGACCTGGGAGAAAACCGGATTGATGGAAATACAAGAGCTCATTTACGATGAAAAACTTACTAATCTGTTTCAGAACAACTTTCTCAAAATTTTTAGATACACATGGTAAAAGGGATATTGGTCGATAATTTTTGGCGTCAGCTGGATCGTCTTTTTTGAAAATCGGGATCACGTTTGCGGATTTCCAGGAGTTTGGGAATTTCTCTGTATTGATAGATTTCCTGAATAGAAGGACCAGTGGGTGAGCTATCGATTTTGCTGTTTCGCGGAGCATTCTAACGCTAATCCCATCGTGCCCGTGGGCTTTGTTAAGTTTAAAAGATTTGATGGCTGTTTCAACCTCGGTTTCTGTGAAGATCAAGTCAGGCATGGTGTTTGCGGTGCGTTTCGGAAAATTAGGCAGGTTATTTTTAGCACCATTAATTGTAGAATTTGCAATGAAGCTGTCGTTTAAGATTTTGGCTTTTTCATTATCATCTATTGCATATGTCTTATTGTTAGCAGAGATAGTACCGGAGGAGCTGTATAGTGGGGGGATATTTTTTGTTCGTTTCTTGTTTAGTAGGTAATGCATTATTCGCCAAAAGTCTCGTGGGTTGGACGCTTCTCTTATTCGTTCTTCTAGGTTTTCTGCAAATTTAATTTTTGCGTGCTTCTTCATGTTATTGACTTTGTTTCTTATATTTTTGTATTTTCTCCAGATTTCAGGGTTTTCATTTTTCATGGCTTTTTTCCTAACTCTGTCACGTTTTCGTATCTCAAAACGGATGTCCGAGTTGAACCAGATTTTATCAGAAGTTCTTACTGTAATGTACGACTGTGGAATTGTTTTCGCCATTATGGACAGAAATTCTAATTGAAAGTTATTGGCAGCTGTGTTCACATCCGATGCATGTGTTATGAGGTCATCCCAGTTGACATTAGCAAGTAGGTTATTTGCATGGGAAAAGTTAGCTTTTCTGTAGTTCCACACTTGTCTTAGAAATGACGCTGCGGTCGTGTTTTCAAATGTTATTGTAGCATATACACCTAAGTGGTCTGAAACTCCGAGATCTAGGACATCGGCATCTATTACACATATATATATGCAATGCATATGTCAAATACAAATACTTTTATTTCTCATCACCATTTTACAACGGTATTTCAAGAAAAGTACAGTATGGTTATACACTGGCTGCCCTTCCCAATAATAACAAAACATATATAAACATGAAATGGCAACCTTAAATAGTGTTATACAAAAAGAGCGAATGTATAGTTCATGTCACCTGCCAGGGGTGGGGCTGGGGCTACCAGTGTATACACAATAAATTTACGCATACGTCAAACGGGCACGCACTGCTACAAGTTAATCTAAATAATTTATCACCACAGAAGGAAAAAGGGTCATTTTTCTTTGGCGTGGAACAATTGAGAGGGTTTCCGTGTTATTTATGACATGGTAAAAGTAATGTGCATTTATGTGTGGACGATTCGCAACAGTTCATAAGTGTTTATGACTACGGTAAGACTAATCATAGACTCATAGTACACGAGGTCAATGAAATAAGTGTTAGCAGATATATTTTACCAATAAATTCAATTTAATTACCCTTCATCATGCATGCTGGATATTACAGAGTATGTGGATAATTACAAAATAATACATATATAGTATATAGTGTGCGATGCATGGGGATTTTTGAATGATTATTCTGTGCAAAATAATACACAATATGTAGTGAAAATATTTAATTCAACAATTATTTAATTCAATAACTCAGCGACTAAGTCGGTCGTTTGCTCTATTTTTAATTCTAATTCACACTAATTGTTATATCTGCGCATACTTTTAGTACTAAATTGCCAATATTCAATCAACATTTTTGTTGTCAAATCATAATGTACTGAAATATCATTTGCGCAATGATGTTGGAAATTCATCCATGATATAACATTTAATGAGTAAAAATGGATGTACTTGGATGTATTATAACATATATAGACGGGCATGGTAAAACTAATTAAAATATTTATATAGACGCTTGTCTCATAGGAACCGAAAGATCTTCCTAGTAATTAACATACGTGGAAACCTCATATATTAGCATTTCGTGTGTTTGTCGACCTATTATCTCAGAAACTTGGGGAAAAAATGAGAATTTACTATGTCAAATTTGAAGCCTGCAGAATATGAGTCGCTAAAATTTCTACACTTTGCGTAGAACATAATTAAGATGTTCTTTTTTCAGCTGAAATCCAGTGATATCGACGACGGTCAAACGGAGGAAGCTAAAGCAGAAGTGACTCGTGTGTTACAGATCCTCCAAGAATCGGCAATACGGGAGCACGCGGAGGCAGACAAGGTTTGGTATTAAACCCGTATTTATTCTGGAAGGACACTCACCCGCTGGAAAATGTGTCAGGAAAATTTCCAGGCCATTCACTGCAAAGTCCGCACATGGCTATATATCGAACATTTTGAGAAGTGTTTATGGAAATACGGAGTGACTATTCGTGCCTTCCATTATTGTATATGTTGCAAGAACATCAAAATTGTGTTTTTTTTAAATATAGGCTGTCGACTGCTTAATGGTACACAATTCATTCTCATAATAACCACGTAGTTACTTGAGGAAGTTGCGAAGAAATTGCTGTTCGACTGATCGATCATTTTCTTTGACAGACAACAGTGGATCAATTTAAAATTTTAAATAGTACTTTGTGAATTTATTTGTGATATATAGAGGGTAAACAACAGAACGGCCCTATGCCAATGCATTCTCTTATATATGCGAGTCGACCATAGGTCGCCTCGCATATATAAGAGAATGCATTGGCTTAACACATTAAAAATTATAAAATTGTTAAATAATGTAAGAAAAAATGGTAAAAAGTGTTAAAAAAAGTTTTTTTTTAGGCCAATGCATTCTCTTATATATGGGACTAAGGCTAACTATGATACCACCGCAACGCAATTAGGCCAAATTAATTAAGAATATTTGTATTCGATAAAAGACCAACACCTGTTTAAATACCAGCAATGCCATTGATTTTGTTAACGATATCTTGTTTATATGATTTTGCTCTAATCGAAGCATTATTCAGTGTTGTAACATTTTCGCAAATGAAACACGAAGGAATTAAAAATATATTCACAACAAATATCATTTTATTCATTATTTTTTCACGATTCGAGAAATACAAAAGCGCGTCGGCGTGAATACAGACATAGATTGGGAATTCTCAGTATTCGTGACTGAAATACTTCGTTCCAATCCAGCAGCCATCGAGGTATTCTAATAAAAAGTAGTCCGTCGGCAATATGGTGAGTTTGTATAGACGAGTCTGCATGAGATAGGTGAGCCGATTCGGCAAGGGTGACGATTGAATCGCAGGTACATAGATACCCATAATGGCAGATATATTTCAATTAAATTTAGAAAAATCCAATAAACAAATAAATACAAGCTTGTACAATATTGGCTGGTTCCACGCGTACCACAATCGCGATGGCATACTATGTGTGCAGTGTTGCTATTGTGGAGTTTGGTGACAATTGCTTGACCATCATAGTTACTATGTCATAAATAGTTAGTTACGTCGCTCGTCGCCTTAATCGCACAATGAATCTGACAAGCTCTACCAGCGTCGATATCGATCCTCTCATGCATTTAGAAATTTCTCTGCCTGAACACAGTATGACGTCTCGTCTCGCGCAATGTTATATTACTCATGTCCACATACACGTTCACTTGGTAAGTTAATATAATATAATTATAATGAATAATCCTTCTCTGTAAAAATCATGACTTTTCTTACTAAGAACAAATAACCCGTGTAATTGTTCAACATATATAAGTGAACCAAACGTGCGACCAATTGCATGTTATTGTTTCGTCGCATTTATAAATCTTCGGAATTGGCATGATCGAGTAAACCCCGAGCGATCACGGAACGATCTCATAAGGAAAATACTATATCGCTGCTTGATGAGTAGAGATCAACCTCCACGAGTCGTAACACGGGTTATTGGGTCCAGGCAGACTCATTGGGCGAGTCAAGTGACGAGCGACATAACTATCTGTGGCATTTAAAAACAAGAAAACCAATGTCAGAAATGGTAACGCGCTCAAGATCATATATTATATACCCATGATTGTAATTATACAATATAAAATATATTGGTTTCACGAATGACCAACTCATAATTCCGTTAAAACAACTAATCCTTCAAATTATTACAACAACTATATACGGCTTATCATTGAAGGTTTCTCATGCAACTCACCATAATTCCAAACTACACATTTTACCGGACTCGGCCTCCGGGTCACAGTTCGACTTTTAATCCGTCCCAAAAATTCCCATTTCTATAAATAAAACGCCCATGGCCCATGCATACCAAGAATCAGCGAAACAATATACACGCGGAGCGCGAAATAAGGTAGATCACGGAGTAACGGCCGTATTGGATTCACCCATGCCCGTTCCGTGGTTGCAGAGATTCATCCAGCCCCTGTTCCGTGGTTTTAGTACTACAGGTCAAAGTTCTGGAGTAGCATTTCCATATATGGAGGTTTTGAATATTCATCACATCCATATATGGAAATGCTACTCCAGAACTTTGACATGTAGCAATAAAACCAAGAAACCGGGCCTGGTAGATCCAGTATGGCCGCGAGTTAGTGACAGGGCGTATCATGACAATTAATTGTTTTAAACTCATCCGGGATTTGAAACTTCAAGTTCGAATGTTCTCAAGTCATTGCGGAAAAAATTGTCACCAAACACCTGTGAACGTTGACAAAGCAGAATGAATTTCTTGGTGCCCACCGTGTCAGGTGAGATCGACACCATATTTGTCTAGGTCCCAGATCCCATCACGCTTGTTAAGATATCTCTTTAAAAAAATCTGATTTGTGACCAGGTTTTATGGGAATATTCCTTTTCATCTCACCACCAAGTAAGATAGTATATGTACCATGCAATCACCGTATTACACGATCAATAAAACGTGGCCTTATCAATAGATATTAATTGCCATTCCTTTCACTAAATTTGGGCAAATTAAAAACTATATTAGAAAATAGGGCAAATATGCATTGAGCGATGTCATCTATACTGTAGATCGCATTTACAGTATATACACGCGGTTTGTGTTTTATGCTCGTTTCACGCATATGTGATTACAGAGGAAGTTTAAATTATTTAAGTGACTACTAATAATCTAACCTCAAATTATAGTATTTATAGTATTTGATTGCTTTTCACATTGCTCTTCACATTTCACATGCATGAATTAGTTAAAATAGACTGCATAAGTAGATATCGTAAGATATATAATACAAGTGTAACGCCTAACGTGGCATATGCCCCCCCCCCCCCCCACAAGACGCTCAGTTTAGAGAGTGGGCAATGTATAGAATGTTATTTATTTTCTAAATCCAAGAAGTGGATATCCTTTCTCTTAAACTGGGCTATCAATACACCAAAGCACAACCAAATCCGATGATCCATGCCTAAGGTACAAGCTAAAATGTTCATACAGAGACAAAATTAAAAAATTCCCAAGTCAAACAAGGGCTGTAATTCTCGTAAAAATGAACGGACGAAACCTATATTAAGTCGGTATCCTTTCCCACGAGTTGTCCTATCAACATACCAAAGCACAATACTGAATTAGAAGATCCTTGCCCAAGTTATAACTTGTAACTTACAAGCTGAATAGTTCTTTCGAAACTTTTAAAATTCACAAATTTCCAAGTCAGACAAGGGTCGGTGGTGCTGTTGGCTCCTCTGTTGATTTTTGATATATGTGTTGTCCATTTTAGACCATCTGTGATGTTTAGTCCAAGATATTCGCATTGTTTGGATGTCTGTAGTATTTGTTGGTCTAGTAGGTTAATAAATGTTTGTCTTGTCCTTGTACGTTATGGAACATTTACCGCCGTCAAATCTCATCCCCATGTTTTTGCCCGCTCTTCTAATGATGAAAGGTCCTGTTGTAGTTGGATGTGCTTTTGATGGATTGTTATTTGTCGGCAGAGTATACAGTCATCAGCAAGAGTCTTACTTTTGATTTAATTGCCATTAAAAGGTCGTTATTGTGACATAGAATATGCCATAGTCCAGTACAGTGGGATATATACTACCGATTCCACTGCCTCGCTTTCGGACTATTAACCTTCCAGCACTACCGTCATGTGTAGTTTTTGTTAAATAGCCAGTTGTGGATTGGCCCGGTGATGCTGTAGGTCTTCAGCCTATACCCTATATGCTTTGGTATGACATTGTGTTGAAGGCGTTTGAGGAATCGAGTATTGCTATATCAGTGTGAGTCTCCGTCAAACTCCATGCAGGGTTTACCTTCCTTGATGACTCGGTAAGACCGCTGCTACCGGCGATATTTCACCCACATTTGGTGGACTTCCGCGATATTAAAATATATACTAAGCGAACAGAGCAACATGCTGCCCTTGTTAAGCACACAAAATATCGAAGAAAATTTGAATAAATTTTGGACCTTATGTTTGAAAAGTCCCACTAAACCCGAATAACTATATTTCGAAACGGTGTGATTCGGTTCTCCGATTATTTCATCAACACAAAAGTATAAACGCACGTGTACGACATTGTCACAACTCGAACGGCAAATCGAACACAAGAGTTCTAATTTGCTGCAATTTTGTAGCTTGCGAAAATCGTCAACAAAACTACCGCTCTGATTTTTCCATTCTGTCATGTTTTAGTGTGGGAATTGTTCTCAAAGCACATAGAAAATTTGACTTTGGAGCGATCGGGTTTCGCCATTTTTGTTGGAAAATCCCATGCAAAATATAGAAACACGGACTAGTACCCAGCTGGTTAAAGAGTCAGCAAGGAAGCATGACTGGTGCGCTCTGGTAGAGATTGAGTCTCCGTGTCGAACGATGAGAGCAGGTCTTGTGTGGTATTTACGCATGCGTGGCCGGATCTGAAGCCGTGGTTCATGTAAATTTGTAAACTGCATTGCTCTAGGTGGTCACGGTTTACCTAATACTCACCCTCCAGTAGCACGTTCGTTGAATGTTTTACTTGGCAATACTACCTATCGAACTATTGAAATGAGACCGCCAGATAAAAGGAATCATAAAAAGGAATCACCTATAGAGGCTGAGTATTTACTATAGTCACGGGTATGTCTGCACATCAGGACATGCTCCAGTATTTTGCAGAAGATTGAAGACGGTATATAGTTACTTGGTTGGTGTATATCTCCCTTCTTGTGTTATAACTGGTGTTATATTTGCAGTTTGCTAGTCTTCTAGAATTGTGCCTATATCTATGGATCTGTTGAATATGGCGGTTATTGGTTGGGCCAGTTCACGGTCAGTGTTTTGTCACTTTATTGTGAATATTATCTGGTCCTGATGGTTTGAGATATTCCAGTGGTTACTTTGTGCCCTCTTCGTAATGTCCAGTGATTTTGATATATACTAAGATGGTTCTGCGGGAGAGATGGTAGGTCTCCTAAAAAGAGCGCCTCTGTGCATAATTACTGTAATTGGTTGTTCGATAATTCTGTGTTCTCTTTTTTGTTGTTTGTTAGTGATGTTCTGTATTGTTTTCTGGCATTCATATAGCTTCAAAGGGACTTTTATGAGCTTTTGAGTAAGTTGTTGTCAAATTGGATAGCGCACTAATCATACTTAATTGAGGTGTAGAACGAATTTCAGATAAAGTTTCAGTAAGTAACCAAACCGATAACAAAATCCGCTCGAACGGGGCGTTCTTGTCGGTCTCGCAATGCCTCCCACGATCGTGTATAATGCTAAGCGTTCATCTTGTCTGCGTCTAGACGACGATCCGATTTTCACGAAGAACACTATAAAACGTGGCATGTTAAACGTGAATCGGCGGGTGGATATCCTGAGGCGACAACTGAACATCGTAAAACGGGATAATTCGTAAATTTACGATGGGATACATTTGATGATCATGTTTGGTTTAAACATATTTTAATAGTGATGATCATGTGAGATGATGATCCGATCACATATACGCCTTGCACTCTATGTTCCGGTGCAGTAGTGTGTAAACACATTCCATAGTTTGCGAGAAGAATGCCAAATCGAAGTCATCATATCAACTTAACGACTTTCGTAAATTCGAGTTATTACAATTATAGTCGTTCACTTTACACTGGTGTTATGTATCCTGGAGGTGTCAGTCCTGAAAATACCTAGGCACTATTTTAATTGCAACTGTACAAACAATAACCAATAATAACCTTACAACCCAGAAATGTTATTTTACTATGATTTAGTTACCAGGGTGAACAATGGCATGCGTACAATATAATCATATTAGACTAGTGTTTTGGGGAAACATTGTTTCCAGACCACTGCTCAATCAACAGCTCAACAGCCCAATCAACTCATAAAAACAGTGTCCTCAGTTTTAATGCCACCAAGGGCCATGGATGCTATTATGTCTAGGACTTTATATGTCGAGTGAAAGGAAGACTTTTAGCTACAGATGCATTCTCTGTTGTGGGGCAATAACTTGGTAACCCGAATGAACTCCATTTTACTTATATAGTCAATACTATTCCCGTGGCAAACTGCTTTTACCTAGGCATTGCCTATTGCCTATAGGCTTATTTCGAGGGCTGAGTATGCTGGGTGTGGACGTGGCTTGGACATAGTTAAATATATCCTGTCAATGTGATCTACGGCATATATGAGTGGATCTAATTCGGTGTATATATCTCAAATATCATGTAGCGGAACTTCCGAGGTTCGCTGAGAGCAAGTCAATCAATATTAAGCGATGGGCTATTTAACCCTTTATTCAACAGAAGGGCCCTGTGCCAATGCATTCTCTTATATATGCGAGTCGACCATAGGTCGCCTCGCATATATAAGAGAATGCATTGGCTTAACACATTACAAATTATAAAATTGTTAAAGAATGTAAGAAAAAATGGTAAAAAAAATGCATTCTCTTATATATGCGAGGCGACCTATGGTCGACTCGCATGTATAAGAGAATGCATTGGCACAGGGCATAACTGTAACTATCACAATGTGGTCAAGGAGCCGGTTCCAATGATATCCATATTTGTATGGTTCTATTGAGACAGACCGAAGATATTTTAGGCTGTTGAAGCTTTATTTGGCCGGTTTTGGCCGGTTTGTTGGGTAAAGGGTTAAGAGCGTCCGTTCTGTTAAATTGCAATCGGGGGAAACTTCTATAAACAAAAACAACAGATCGCTTAGATGCCTCAACCATGCACAGGCAGCACCAAGCCGTTGGGCATTATAAATACATATAAACGTTAGTATGTTTAATATAATATAAGGATTTTACATATACTGCTGTTTTTATTGGCTAATCGTCGCATCGGTGATATAATGTTCTATATCCATTTTATTTGTGGGGAAACTAGATTTTAAATTTGACCATCTGGTTTTCGTATATGTCTTCTTTATTTTCACCTTAGTTTTTTTTCCATTTTATCCTTGGATGTTTAAATTGTCTTGCTTTAAATGTCAGTATTATTCATGTCAAAAGTAATCGGACCGTGACCAAAATCAAACTTGGCCTTTGTCTTCTGAAATTTTAACATCGTACCAAATATCAAGAGATTCAGTTGAATTTAAAAACAATCGGATAACTGAAAGTAAAGTTATCATCTGGAAACCAAAATAATCGGAAAATTTTATGTCGACAAGGACCATAACTCCGGCAAAAATGGGCGGACCGAACTTGACATGTATTTGGAGCTGATAACCTTACATACCAAATTTGGTTCAGATCCGATCACACAATCTAAAGTTATCATCCGGAAACCTCAGCACGACAAAATTCTAAGTCGAAAACGAACCATAACTCCGGCAGAAATGGGCAGACCGAACACATATTCGAGCTTGACCTCTGTTTTGAGCTAATAAACTCATATATCAAATTTGGTTTCGATCCGATAGCCAAAAAATAAAGTTATCATCCGGAAACTTTCCGCACGAATGTCCACACGCCCCGATGGACGGGCATCGGCTGTTTCAATAGTCCCCCAATTTTTTTTTCGGGGGACATTAACCCTTTACCCAACAAACCGGCCAAAACCGGCCAAATAAAGCTTCAACAGCCTAAAATATCTTCGGTCTGTCTGAATAGAACCATACAAATATGGATATCATTGGAACCGGCTCCTTGACCACATTGTGATAGTTAGTTATGCCCTGTGCCAATGCATTCTCTTATATATGCGAGTCGACCATAGGTCGCCTCGCATATATAAGAGAATGCATTGGCCTAAAAAAAATCTTTTTTTAACACTTTTTACCATTTTTTCTTACATTCTTTAACAATTTTATAATTTTTAATGTGTTGAGCCAATGCATTCTCTTATATATGCGAGGCGACCTATGGTCGACTCGCATATATAAGAGAATGCATTGGCACAGGGCCGTTCTGTTGGGTAAAGGGTTAACTAAAACCTCCATCGTTTCAGTCATCATCGTCGTCTGCAGCTATGATGGAACCAGACTACCTCTTCGAGTTGGACATTGTGCTGACGCCGAAGGACGCGCATAGGATGTTGTCGTCTGCTACAAACCGAGCCAAGCGAAAATTCGCCGCGGAACCGGACGAAAAGTGGGACTTCCATTTGATCCCGTATACATTTGACAACTCACATAGTAAGGACGTCATTGTGATAAGCGTGATGCATATAGGGAATTATGTTACATGAAGTGTAGACGTGTTTTCAGTTAGAAACCATGTGAACTTTGATTGTATCAAGGAGACATATAATCGTTATGCCGCCAAATGAAATTAGTAATTGACGTACCACGGGGGTAAAAAAGACCAATGAATACACGAAATACTTATATACCGACTTGTTATTTGTCAGTAAGATGTACCAATGTTACCAAAACAAAAATTACTAACATAAAAAAAAATATTTTCAACTTTTCCACAGAGAAGCAAAATTAATGCTCTTTATGTTTATCGTATCAGGAAGAAGCTGACATAGAATGATAACATCCTGCAATGGAAACGTGCCAAATGTTTTTTCCAGATAATTAGTTTGAATTCAGCAAGTCGTTCATGGTTCATAAACGTTGCTAACGATAAACGTCATGGCTATTGAAGTTCACCGCAAGCATTTTCACGGACCTGACTTGACACAATTTACAAAATAGATAAGGTTTATGGAATCATTAACCCTTTGAGTGCCAGGTCCGATATTTTGTATCAACCCATATACCCTGTGCCAATGCATTCTCTTATATATGCGAGTCGACCATAGGTCGCCTCGCATATATAAGAGAATGCATTGGCCTAACAAATTTTCATCATTTGTTATTATTTTTTACAATTTTTTACAATTTTAATAATTGTTTCTTATATTCTTTAACATGCTTATTTTGTAGGTTTAGGGCCAGGGAATCTTACGTTTTTCATGGGCATCAAAATTATTACTATAAATACTTGGTGATAGTTTTGAGTTATAACATGCCCTATAGCATGCTTAAGCATACTAAAAAAAAAAATTCAACCAAAAAAAAAACAAAAACAAATGAGGTTTTTAGGGCCAATTTTACAGAACGTAAATTAGGGCCGATGAGATCGGCCCGTGGCACTCAAAGGGTTAATCATTAAAGGTCTATACTTTTTCATATTGTAGGCATTGAAAATTTAAACTCTTCATTCAGATGGTAGCTACACGAAGCCAGTACCGGTATATAAATATTTTGAAGTAATTTTCGAGCTATTTTATTTCCTGAAAGACGAAAAGGCGTATACAATAACTGGTCTTTAATTACTAACTTGACCATTACATGTTGTACATTTCGTATATTAAAGCCAAATGAAGGTTTGCGCCCCAGAATACACATAATATTCGCTTTTGATTTTTTCCCGGTATCGAGATAGGTCGATATAAATACTTGAACTACCTTTCTGTGGGCACAGAAAAACGCATTGAAGTCAAACAAAAATTCAACTTTGAACATGGTGTTTGGTCCCAAAACAAACAGCCATATGCACTGCAAGGAACACAAAAGATCGTTCCGCGTTAGTCTATTCCTGATATGGTAGAAATTTGGTTTATTTCACTTCTGTGCGAAAAATGGAAAACAGCTGGTAAATGGCTGTAACCATGGCAAGTATTTTTCAAAGCATCTATGATATCGGTATATCAATATTTCATGTAATTTGTTAACCTATCTTGTACCTCCTTCTAAATTACGTTGACAAAAACTGAGCCATGTCCGTTTAATGTAGACTTGATGGTAACGGGCACTGCAATGGGATGATTTCGTTGGTGAGAAAGTTATAGTTTTAACGAACCCAAAGCGCGGGAATGTATAGCATGGCGAGAAGGCATGCATTTGGGTCTTCAATAGGAACTTCCGGCTGTGGTCGATAGGAATTATATTCCCCATGGCATAAGACGCGAAGCATATGTATAGGCGTCAACAATGGCTGACTCGGTCACTCTCAACGGTTTTTGTAAAAGGTTACTCAGTTTCCAGAAATTGTGATAAAGTTATCGATGTTAATAATTTCATGTATAGCAAGCAAATATTAATTTGTAAAAACGGTCCGTCTGTCTGTCTGTCCGTCAACATTTTGGATTCCGGATGATAACTTGAGTTTTGATTATTTTATCACAGCTATGTGGCACAGTCATACCAAAATACAGGTCAAGTTAGAATTTGGGTTCGGCCCGATGAATTTTGCCAGAGTTGTGGGTCTTTCTCGACTTGGAAAATTAAATTTTTACAACAACATTTTGGTTTCCGGATGATAACTTGAGTTTGGATTATTTGTTATCACATATCACAACTAAACTTTGTATGTGGCTCAGTCATACCAAAATACAGGTTCGAATCTGTGTTTGGTTCGATGAGTTGTGGGCCTTTTTTATTTAGGAATTTTGCATATTCTTGCTTTCCAGATGATATTGTGCGTTATTCTATTGGACTCTTTTTTTTTATGTTAGTTTAGTACCTCGCAGTGCAGGCCAAATCGAATTGGGGTTTGGTATCTGATAGCCAATTTTCTTTTATAGCAATTGAAATATGACAATTATTGACTTTACAAACGGGCGTATTAAGCCGGTGAAAGTGACAAATCCAACTCAACTAGGATGGGGTAAATCACATATGTCGTCCCCCATCTTGCATATAGCCTGGCCATCTCTGCCATACTTTGCTCGTATTTATAATCGCTCAGTAATAGTTTCAATTTAAGACCTAGCAAATGCCATAGAATAGTGGATCCACGGGGAAATTTAAGAGAGTTAATAGGTAATGTGGTGTATGTATTTTTCGACTATAAACTACTTGTACATGGTCGTTGCGTATGTGGTTACATTTAACTATAATCCTATGAGCAATTGTACTTATGAGACAGTGCAAATTTAGTTTATAGTTCAATGTTCAAAGCGCATAATAGAAACCTTAAAATGTGCATATAGTGTCTTAAGTGCGACGTCGGAATGCAGCGGCCATTTGAGCTTCCTTTTTTGGGGTAGCTTCGGTGGCCGTGTGGTATTGGCGTCGGACTTTGAGTCGCAAGGCGCGCTCGTCGTCATGGGCCGGGAGTTAGAAATACTTAGAATCCCACCCAAACGCAAAAAAATGTGCAAAAAAATTACACTTTCTTCTAATAATAAGGCGCCTAATGTGTGTTGTATACCCCCAGACATGTTCAAAGAGCAACGCTTGGCATGTCTCGGAGACGTATATATAACATGCTACTGTGCCATATCTGCTAAATAATCCTATGTCTTACCTATATATTTACTTGAATATAATATATGGTACCATAATAGTATAAATGACCATAATCACAACCAACACGTAACAGTAAATTTGTGTTCGCTCTGCATTTAAACCGATTTTTTGTTCCTTGTATGTGTGTGGCAGGTTTACATATAGACCCAGCGATCAGTTTACGTCGAATTGGAGATTTTTATGTGAAATATTCAATAATATTTATAAACACTTTTTATTCACGATTGGGAATCACGCGGTTTCGAGGTTGGTGAGTACCACGGATTCAAAATCTGCAAACGCACAAAAATATAATATATGAGAAAATGACACAAAACATAGCATTTTGACTGTTACGAGCACATGCTAGTTTATTTTTAAAACAAGTTGATACCTTATTTGTTCGGAAATACTCAGTATTTTTCTATAACATTCTGAGCAAAGTTTCCAGTCGGAGGTTCGTGGAATACATAAGTCCATACATCTAGGAGCATCCTTCGACTGACAACTTTGGTCAGAATGTTACGACAAACAACTGTGAGTTAGGACACAAATGCGGTATCAGCTTGTTTGGAGAATAGTATAGCATATGCTTCTATAGCTGCCAAAATACTATGTAATATATCAGTATCCTAGTTTACTACCCTTTTCCTCGTTTCTGGTCGTGTTTGCGATTGCCTCGGCCATTTTGAATGCGTGATACTCATAAACTTGAAACCTCGTGATTTCCACCGTGTTATTGAAGGCACTCACCTTCGTTTTGTGGCGGAGAAATACGTACACATTAACCACAAGCGGAAGTTCCTCTCCAGATTTCTATTGCATAGCCAACTGTTGTGGATGCACGGTTGAGGATCACGTGGTTTCCAGTTGATGAATATCACGCATTCAAAATGGCCGTGGCGATCTAAAACGCGACCAGAAGCGAAGAAAAGGGTATAATAAACTAAGATATGACATATTACATATTATTTTGAGAGCTATGAGCAGATGCTATACTATTTTTCAAACAAGCTGATACTTCATTTATGTCCAAATCATATTTGTTTGCTCTAATATTCTGACCAAATTTGTCAGTGTCTTGTGTATTCCACGAACTTCCGACTGGCAACTTTGGTCAGAATGTTATAGAAAACCAATAAGTATTTCCGAACAAATAAGGTATCAACTTGTTTTAAAAATAAACTAGCACGTGCTCGTAACAGTCAAAATGCTATGTTTTGTGTCAGTTCCTCATATATTATGATTTTATGTGCGTTTGCACCAGGCTCGGCCTGTTTGTATGCGTGGTACTCACCAACATCGAAACCACGTGATTCCCCACCGTGGGACGAGGATGTAAGCGGCTATGATTGATTTCCTGATACTTGTTTAAGGTTGGATTTTTTTATCCTGTGCCAATGCATTCTCTTATATATGCGAGTCGACCATAGGTCGCCTCGCATATATAAGATAATGCATTGGCCTAACAATTTTTTACAATTTTAATAATTTTTTCTTGTATTCTTTAACAATTTTATAATTTCACCCATACAGAGCCCCAGACAAACATGAGCAGACGACACTCTTCTATATGATTCTATATATGTGTGGGGCTCCCTGCAGGGTAATGGATGTTTTTTATTTTATGTCCTAAAAATTGTAAGAAACATTTATTTAAAAAACATGATAAAATATTGTTAGGCCAATTGCATTCTCTTATATATGCGAGGCGACCTATGGTCGACTCGCATATATAAGAGAATGCATTGGCACAGGGTAAAAAAAAATCATGCCAAAACCAATGGTTTATCTTCATGTCTTATGTGGTACTACGATAATATATACTTTTTAATAGGTGCGAAGGAGAAGCAGTACATTATAGTAACTATCCGGTATTGGGAGCGCTTTACCTGTTTACAGTTCAAGGACGTGACGGGCCAGAATTACACTGGAAAGCCTCACATTATGTTTACGAAAGGCATCGGGTGAGTCCAAAGCAACTTTTAGTCTTATAGTACATAAATATACAGATGTCATAGGGTGGATATACACGTGTATGTAATCTCTGTACATATCGTGCATTTGGCGATCTACATGGGATTATTTCGCGCTCCGCGTGTATACTAATGTAGAGCTTTGCCTGGGCGCTGGGGGTTTTATTTATAAGAATGGGAATTTTTGGGACGGATTTAAAAGTCGAACTGCGACCCGGAGGACGAGTCCGGTAAAAGGTGTAGTTGTGAATTTCAATTTCGTTATTGTCCTTTACACTAATATGTCAATAATGTTGATTTTTGGTTTGTGACAAGCTATGTCAATTACAAATAAAAGAAATGAAAAAGAAAATTTGTAAGTCTTCTATTTAAACTTTTATAGACATTTTTAGTTCTGCAGCCCACTGGGGGTTGTGGTCGGAGACGGCCGAGTCGGCCGCCGGTTCGTTAATGTTATTATTGTTATTTTAACGGAATTCTGAGTTGGTCATTCGCGAAACCAATATATTTTATATTCTATGATTACAATCATGGGTATATAATATATGATCTTGAGCGCGTTACCATTTCTGACATAGGTTTTCTTGTATTTGTCTGCTGACAACCCAAACATTGAGCCAAGGAGCCTTTAACTCGGACGTATAGTCGACATGCCGCTTAAAATAATGTTCTGATTAAATAATTAACAGTAGTCTCTTGATATGTATACCAGTGGTGACGCAGGTCCCTAATGTCACTCCTGATTTATCTCAACGTGATGCATAGTTTGGCGAGTGAAGTCAAGGAGTTAGACCATCTTGTGTCTTGCTTCGTGACGTACAGACAATCATATAGAGAGAAAGGAGTCAAAACATGAGGGCGACACCCTGAAATGAATTACAGACCACATATAGTCAAATAGTTACCTATACTCCAATGCTTACGGGCAGATGCGTGACAACATGATGTGTCGGAAGGGAGCTCTCTCGAAATCAGGAGAGGGGGGTTCTTGAAAAATCGTGGATACAAGGGAAGGCAAATATTTGTTGTGTGTATGCGATAAAAGTAAATATTGAGACCCCCTTCCGTTAATTAATGCTCTATTTTGGGTCCATTTTATAACCATGGACAATTATATTCATTCATTTAGGTATTTCATAATTTGTCTTTAAGCGTGCATTGAGAACAAAATATTACATTGCATTCATACAAATCTGCGATTGTGGACTTAGACTCCACCCAATCGGAGCTTGTATCCTGGATTTGTTTGGCGACACCTTTCTAAACTTGGTCAAATATTCAACATGTACTTGGGAACCTAATACCCCAAGACAACGGCAGTTGCCATGCAGTATGAATTTTCAACCACCATTTAATGTTAAATGTGTTGTTTTAACACCATAAGTTTTGACAATTGTCGATCATAGTTTGGATTTGAATGGTCGTTGCACATCGGAAATATCTAAATCATATATGTATTATGTTGAAAACCCCTGCAGTGTGAAAGCCTTAAATATTGTCGAATGTCAGTTTATATTGAATGATTGAAAAGAGATTAAATTGTGTGATAGTTGGTGCCCTCGTGGCTAGTAATTGGACCAACATTCAAAACATGCCAGATCAGGACCTAAATTGAAAATAGCGTCACACATTTAAATAAAATGAAAATAATATTAAATATAGTATGAAAAGAAAAGAAGAAAACAAATTCACGGATATAATTTACCTGAAATAGTTCACAAAAGTGTCAAAATCTTTTCTCCCGGGATTTTGTCTTCAAAGTTGTTTGCATGTCCTCATCTTTTTCGATTTTCTACCACCACCCATCGTCTCATCCACCACATCAGAGAAACCTTATAGAGAGATACGACACTCGCATACAGCTTTATGTAATTAATTTGCACTCTTAGCGTGGGTTTCTGAGAGGGTCTCTATGCCAGGAGAGATGGCTGGCAGTAGAAAACTAATAGGGAATAAACAATGTTTTATCACATAATCTGTCATGTTTGTCCAGTGCCGGTTTCAAAGACACACACAAATCACACACACGCCCATGCTAGTGGAGATAAGAAAAATTGATACTATGTAATTCACGCTACTGCCCAGCGGCGATAACCACGCCTGCCATAAATTGCCAGTCTGAATTACAGCAGGTTAGACATCACGCGTCGATATGTCTGACAACAAGGAACGACGTGTTTCAAATTTGGTGGACTTATCACCAGAATTCGCTGGATTGTTCTTCAATTCGACTTGTACTTCATTGAAATCGCGACAACAAGAATACAAGTACTTTAGTGAAGGCTACATACATTCAGTTTCAATGTTTATTTGCGACGACAAGCTCTTTATTGGGGCAAATTACCACCGAAGCATGATGAAAAATGAACCTGCACATGGCGTCGATTTTGAGATTAATTGTTCGATAAATTCGGATATTCACTGTTCTTGTCAAGCTGGATATGTAACACATAATAAATATTCAATGTTATTATAACATAACTCTTCACAATAGACACACGATCTATCAATTTATAGATAGTGTACCATACAATTTCCCTATTTCGATAACAAATTCGAGGACTTGTATGTTTTCATCCGTTGTAGTCAGTTTTTTGTACTTTTCCGAAGATGCACCATACTGGTATCAAAAAGTGTTCCATGTCATAATTGATTGTTTTTTTCTGGATAACTGATTGTTTTTTTCTGGATAATGATACATATTCTAATAGATGGGCAATATTGGATCCTATACTGGACTTATGAACGTGAACCTATTGATCATATATGGAGATGGTTTTGTCACCGACCACCTTCAACCTCTTTGACTAAACTATATATACGTACGTAGCAGCCCACCATCCTCCCCGATACACCGAAGCATCTGATATTTGTTTTTTTCTTTATTAACTCCTTAGTCACTAATTTATAATTTGAAAATAACACGCATATACAGAAAGTGGGGGCAATGCCATATACATAGGTTCCAATACATACGGCATATATTGCTCTATATTGTTTATATATGTCCTAGAATAATATAGGGACTGTTTGTCGTGTGTATGGAGCCTCTCTGTTGTAACTTGTAATAATTTTCCCACAATGACGTAGAGCAGACCACCCTATTACCAAGAAGGGCGTTATGGAACAACATCTGTACAATATATAATAATCCTTTTATTTCAGACAAAAAGAACGCCCTTATCCCTGCCACGTGGGTGTGTATGGGCTATGTAAAAACGTGACTTATATATCTAAGGAATTAATAAAGACATTTAAATTTAAAAAAACAAAATGTTATAATAACAATTAATAATATTCATAATTGGCACATTACGCGTATAGAAGAAACATGTTTCAGTATATTGAGAAATTATTTTTCATATCACAGTTCCCTAATATTCCATTGGTCTGTCATAATGTTTGTGTATGTAAGTCCACGTATAAATGCCATGAATACCATTTATTCACAAAATATACCAATAAATGCTGTATAATGTACCAAATCTAACCATCACAAAATCCGAAAGCTATCAGGAAGAGGCGCCCTAATCAGCCTGTATTAATCGACAACAGGTGAATTTAACATGTGCTGTCATATACTTTGGCCATTTTAGTGTCCCTCTTTCCCCAACAAATCATCCCTTGGAGATTATAACACTATGTGGTCCATTATCTCAAATGTGTACATAGTTTGATTTGATAGTTTTAACTAATAAGCTTATCTAGCACTTCCTAATCCCCTCATCATATTTCCATTTGTCACCTCTCTGGCTCAACCTTCATAATTTACTAATCCAAAAAGCCCATAGGGCGAAGCTTTCGCATTCTGTTACTGTTATATTATTATATTGTGTCAACTTGTACATGAAACCAATACTCTTTTATACAAAACAAAATCAAAGCGACATAGAGCTGGGACTAATATAATATGTGTTATATTAGTCCCAGCATAGAGTAAGCCGGTAAAATGAGTCTTTTTGTCTAACCGCCTGTTCGCGGAAGCGACCATTGCTCCAGGCTGTATAATGCAATTATCTCATTGGCTCACATAGCTAATTGCGGTAGGGTCAATTGCAGATGAATCATTTTTAGTAACTTTCTATCCTTACGATTCTTTGTTTTCTGTTTAGTGTCGTGATGTTGGAATTTCAATGTTGCATGGATTCTCAGAATGATAAATAGATCCGTGATTTTCTTGCCAACTGAATCACAACATTGGAAATTGACATCACTGGCACCATGCATGGATGCTCTCAGCCTTGCATGTATCTTGCCAATGTACATTACATTTGGAAAAAGGGTGACAAATATTCCTTCAAGGAGAGTGAATTTCATGAAGGTTTCATCAGTCGGGATTTTGAGTCCCCCATATTCTCCTCTGGGTTGATTAATGTCTTTCAGAAAAGTGAATATTTTTTCTCTCTCACCATCTGATTGCTTTTTTTTCACAATTAAATGATCTACACAATTGCAGCTTGTGTGGTTTTGTATGTTGCTTTAAAGGTGCAGTATCCTGAAATGTACATTAATACATTAGATATTGGCAATGATGCCACAATATCACTGATACCTGTGACAATTTGTGCTGGAGAGTCTTGGGGTATTTGAAAATCTAAATAATTTGGTTGGCTTGATTGTTTGGTACAGATACTTCCGATGGTAACTAAAATGTTTTCGGCGGTTTTAGTGTTTCAGTGACAAAGCATTTCCTAAATGAATTGGCGAAGTGGTCAGCCTCTCGATTGTCCCGAAATTCACCTGAAGATCTGATACCTGAAAACAGGTTCTCTAGATAATCCTGATTTAGTATGTTAGTAAGGAGGTATTTAATTCCGTCTTCAGATAGTGGCTTCCAACGTTCCAACAGACAAGCGATGGAAACTCTCCATCCATTTAGGAAGCTCCGTCTTGTTTCCAATTGGTCTCATTTTCTCCATTTTTAAATATAGTAAACCTCTTCATTTATACACTCCAATATATATAATACAACTGATTTGTGTATATGTAAATTATAATGGGCTATGTACATGTGTACATTGAAATATTTCTCCGATTATATTGCTACATATGGCAAAAATGCTATATAAGGTCAAACTTGGAATTTGAAAATTAGTTCTCGCAAATTCTATAGTTGTTGTGTAAATTATCTATATAATTGTGAGCTATCAAATAAATAACATCTCGCTTGTCATTCTTCCATCTGGCATTGCCACAATTGATAGCTGTGCAATGTGTTTTGGACTTTTTTGGTGCTTTTTCCAGGAACGCGGTGCTTGCTTCGGTATCCATTTGGGGTCTTACTTTCTACACAGGTACTGAGTGTTGATCATTTTCTATAATCAGCCTTATATACATTGTACCCCACAATTATGGCAATGGATTTCCTCTATGTGGGAGGCATTTTAATAATTCTCCATAGTATATCATATATATCACATACGAAAAAAGTTAAAGTAGACCTTTCTTGTGTTTCGGAAGTAATATATTCACAATCAGTGGCATATGTATGCCACCATAGTTGATATGTTTGCTTATAACCCACACATATTTTCCACCAATTCCGGTCATAAGTCTTATGCTATCAGCATTATTCACCAGAGCCACACACATTTTTAATTATCTGAACTGATAAGAACACAGTGCTATGTTTCCTCAATTTTATAAAAGTGAAATGATTTCATTCATGCTGTTAATTGAAACTTAATCATCGTTTTATATAATGTAGGTAGAGGTTTCCAATGCATTTTCATTAGAGATCCAGTGCGTTGACCCTCTCAGGCATCAGTGGAGGTCATTACAGGTTTAGCGCTGAGTGTCGTATCTCTCTATAAAGTAACTCTGACCACATCCTGTTCAAATGACGCTTCTGGTGTTCATGTATTAACAAAATGCCAGATATCAGACATAATTTATTCAGTTCGGTATCCGTGACAGGAGACATGTTTATGACTGGCCTAAAAGTTCCTGATAGCAAAATTAACAAACAAAAACGGGGAGTGAGAGAGGTAAGGATTTAAAAATTAGCGGCCGTCTTCACCGATCAATTTATTGAAAAGAAAGATTAACACAAACCACTTCGCTTATCCCTACCAGCAAAAATATAGTTCCCCTCGGGAATTATTCCAATTTATTCATAATATAAATAAAATTGCATTACATTCTTGTTCTTCATAATTATGTTTTAATTTTATCTAAGTACTTCCCCTATCATTTTATAGCTTACTTTTTGCGGTATGGCTTGTGATCTATGCCGGTGAAAAGATCTCGCTATCAAACATGTTTGCGGTTGTAAAAGATTCTAGTTTAAATTCACGCACCTTGTCAACCATTTGGGATAAAATACGTTGCTCTTACGACTATGTTATTTGGAAGTGATAGTGATTAAAGACATATTATGTACTTATTCTGGTGGGTGAAACTGATACGTTAGTATTAGGTGATATGATAACTGGAGGAATGTAACATTCTACTAACATCGCCGAAAATTTGAAGCAAATCGACCGTACCACTCCATAGAAACATCGTCAGAACTACGCTCAATTGTAAATATTTACGACTCGATTCGGGACGCATCTATCGGCGATAAACTAACGAAAACGATTTCGCCATCGAGAGTCACTGCATTTAATTCATATATAAGAATGATGGTGTGTGTTGTCGATTTGGATATACTATTTGTAAACATTACTACTTTGAACAAGATTATTCTATTTGATCACCATACCGGAGTGTTTCACATCACTTTAATATATGGTGAAGTGTAACAGAATGTGTCTCATAGCAACACTACCCATGCACGTACAGGTATATCATAGTTTTATTTGAGAACAACTGTAACTGCTTTGAAATTCTCACACATGACTTGATGGCTATATGTTTTTTTTCGGTATCTTTGTTGTTCAGTGTCCGAGAATCCATATCAAGGCGCGCGTGAAATTGTTGGTGCTTTTCACAGGTAATATGTTGGACACATCGGCAAATCTAACACTGTCAAACCTCAGTAATGGGAATAAAGGTACTGAAACAAACAACGAATGTATTTGTTATCGAAATGAAAAATGTTCGCATGTTAAAAAGTGGGCGGAGTGACAATAATAAAGAAAGAGAGAAATTATGGACAGAACAAACCTATTCATGTAATATCTACTTTCATTTTCACATATGGTTCAACCATGTACATCTAACGACAGAGGGGTGTCTTTCCAGAAACTATGTGAACGGCGAAAAAAATCGTTCATTGTTCCTCATACATTAATTTGTCGGTGAATTGAAGGCATGTGCACAAGTATCCAACACATGACCCGGTCTTCGTTGCAATATATTTTCAGATGCTGGTCATACGTTGGCAGACAGACAACAAAGATTCCACAGGAGGTGTCGGTTGGTGCAGAATGCTTTCAGGTACATATTAACTCATTGTCCGGAACCCGCGTTCATATATCCCTTCTGTATATATGTCTGGACCCTTAACCCTCTCATGGTGGGAATTGCGCTGGTGCAGCATTACATATCATGTGTCAGTGTATTCTCGTATATATGCGAGTCTCACACATATAGGGAGCATCGCTCGCATGTATAAGATAATTCACTAGCTTACACGGTCAAGGTAAATATTGTTAATGTATTCTCTTAAATATGTTAGGCTCCCTATATATGGGAAACTCGCATATATAAGGTAATGCATTGGCACAGGGTGTTCTCAAAATTCCACGAAGCTCCTGACATGGAAGGGTTAAATGTATTACATAGGGTATGAGAATGGAACATATAAGGTCGTTTCAGTCGCTATATGCCATATCAGTATCGTGGGCATGATTCGCGCTGCAAGAAATCTATCGATTTAATTAGCACGATTTAATAATTGTCGAAAGTTATATGTCATCCGTGGGTAGAGGGAAGACCACACCATGCTGGTTAGTTTAACCGCGAAATCACCCAAAATGCTCGTAGAAACAATCGACCATCGAAAGCAACTGACAAACTTGGCCTGATACACAAATCAGGTTACCCTCTAGATCATGCCATGAATCTCTACTCTGTCTAACACCCGTAGAGATCATCATATTCCACCAGTACAAAACCTGGGAACTTTTTGAAGTTTTGACAGGGAACCTTATAAAGTCGAACAAATAACGTGGGGAATATATTTCTTAGTTGTTAATTATTCCCTAATAATGTACTTCACTGTAGGCGAATGTCCCAACTCAAAATTGCGTCTTTTTTCTGACTTTTGTGAGCCGATATTGCAATAAACATTTAATTAGTTACCCATGAGAAATGCCATAATTGTCAGCAACGCAAAGCCAAATCGCTCACAAATTCGATTGAATCGTGAAATTTCGAGTTGGGATCTTCACCCACAGTGAAGTACATTATTAAGGAACAGATAGTAACTAAGAAATATATCCCCGCGTTAATTTTTCGACTTTATAAGGTTCCCTGCCAAAGCTTCAAATAGGTTTTGTACTAGTGGAATATGAACTCTACTGGCGTTAGACAGATTATAGAGATTCATGTCGTGGACAACAAAGCCGCGCATATCTGGATTAGATCCAGATCTGGGCGGACTATGGGGGCCTATTGCAAAATGGTCCTTACCGACCGAGCCATAGCCCCCCCCCCCCCCACCGTGGGTCGGTGAAAGAAAATTGCTGTTTAATAGAGACAATAACTTGAAACTTAATCTAAAACAATTCTACAGAAAAAGCCGAAATGTCCATCAGAATCGTAGAGCGCTTATATAGGTAGTACCCACCCACCACCACATCCCGCCACCCATAGTATCTTATGCGCCGCAGGCGCTCGTATATAGGTAGTACCCACCCACCACCCCATCCCGCCACCCATAGTATCTTATGCGCCGCAGGGGATCGTATATAGGTAGTACCCACCCACCATCCCATCCCATCCCGCCACCCATAGTATCTTATGCGCCGCAGGCGCTCGTATATAGGTAGTACCCACCCACCAACCCATCCCGCCACCCATATAGTATCTTATGCGCCGCTCGTATATAGGTAGTACCCACCCACCAACCCATCCCGCCACCCATATAGTATCTTATGCGCCGCTCGTATATAGGTATAACTGCACCATTTACTGCACAAAAATCAGCAGCACACATATATACAGACCGTACCCCTTTCATAACTTCGGGACCACATCAGACTCTTCATCATTTATAAGAGCTCTTTCCATCAATGTATCACATTATTATAATCAATAAATTTGAAAAATGATCAAGGAAATATGGGTTGATACAAAAATCGGACTTGGCACTGAAAGGGTTAAACATAAATGATCGCCATATTTACGTAGGCTATGATTTTTCTGTTCGTGCTCAGGTGCGAATTTCCCTCAAATATAATCAACCAATCAGCAGCCAGATTTTTTGTCTATGCTTACTCGAGTTCAAGACATTCACAAATTCAAGAAGCGTAACACTGTATAATTAGTTGCTTGAGTCATAATATATGCTATTTGTTTATGTTGAAGCGGCATAACTCTGCATGGATTGATGACAACACATCGGATGAATTTCGTTTCTTCGGATAAGCAACGTATTCAAATTAAATTGTATGGAATTTTCAGATTGGTACCATAGCACATGAAATAGGCCATGCCATAGGATTTTGGCACGAACATTCTAGAGAAGACAGAGACGGGTACATCGATGTCGTGTTCTCCAATATCAAAGTGGATAAACTGTACAATTTCGACGAAAACTCTTGGAAAGATGTGCTCTCATACGACGTTCCATACGATGTTGGATCCCTTATGCATTATGGTTCCAAGGTAAGTGTCTATGATACATGAGCGCACCAGTCATACAGTAATGCTCTAAGTAATCGACTCCTTAACCACAGCAGAATTATGGGTAGAGAGCTTTCCGATGAATGGCAACAAGCCATATTTCCGACTAAATCCTGAAAAGTTACCCATAATTCTGCTGTGGTTAAGGAGTCGATTACTTAGAGCATTACTGTACTTCCTTTCGCCGGCTGGGTACTATAGTTTGTGTTTTCTGCAAAGTCAAATTTCCTATTGCATTGAGAATTATTCCAGCACTAAAAACTTATACTAGTTTGTGTTTTCTATATTGGGCGCGGGTTTTTCCAGCCAAAATGGTGATATCGATAGCCCAAACTCAAATTTCCTGTGTGCTTTGAGAACAATTCCCGCACAAAATAAAACCTTATTGACAAAATGGAGAATTAGAGCGGTAGTTTTGTTGACGATGTTCGCACGCTCCTTAGCAAAATGGCAGCAAATTAGAATTACATGTATTGTGTCCTACTTGCCATGCATGTTGTCGTCCACGAGCTTTTAGAATGTTTTATTGATAAACAATCGGAGAACCAAATCACACTTGATGACTCAAGTCTGAATATAGTGTGTCTGACATTTGCAGAACGAGGACACCACTGAATATAACAAGTCACTCTATGTGAACCTCATTCTGCGTAGACATCATCTTCGGGGAAGTATCTATAGTCTCATATTAACAATTGTTTTCAGTTACTTTTCCCCTTCTGCTCAGTTCTTATATCATCTAATATTTGCAGAAGATAAATTGCATAATCGATGTGACTAATGAGTGAACATCAACTAAATTTCCATAGCAGTTGAGGCCGGACCATAATGAGGTTCCCAGTCATTTTGTGACGCTAGACGTCTGTGCGGGATAGCCGATGTGAATCTGATTCTACTATATCTAGGATTGCTGTTGTGCCCTGATAGAGATTGGTCGAATTCCATTATTATTAGAACATTCGAAGATTGTGTCGATGTGAGATAGCAGCTAGAGAGGTGAAAGTGAATGTTGACTTCAGCTTTTGTACTACATATACCGGAATTGTTTAGTTGAGTGCATGTCATCATTTGGCGTGTTTGAGCTGTGTTGGTCTGACCAACTTGGTAAGGTTGCTTTCAGAATTTTCTGTCCCTTTGTGACCGATGTCTATGGTAACCATTTATTACTCATTGCAGACATGTACACGCAACGGAAATATCACCATAGCATCGAAAGACCCGCTCCAACAACGTGTGTTGGGCCAGAGGGTATTTTTGACGTTCTATGATTTCAAAATAGCAAACAAAGCCTATTGTTCCAGTGAGTATACACAAAATATATATATACCTCTCGTTGGATTAAATTCGGTTCCAAAAGCTAACTATGGATGCTTGTGTAATAAGCGAAAAATCTTGGTTCACATTTTCTATCTGATAAATCCAACTTTTAAAAATTAACCCTTTTTTTTTTAAATAATCACAACTTATCTTAGATATGAAAATTCCAACTGCATGGCGTTGATTCAGGCATGCAATTTCAAACTGTTGAACATTAATTTTGGCAAAAGTTCATGTTCAGATCCATTGTCATCATGTCCCTATTTGTAAATATATTTGCTGCTGTTTGTTTTCACAGATGTCTGTGGAAGTAGCAGGCTTCAGTGTCAGAACGGAGGATATCCAGATCCGAATAACTGTTCTAGATGTCGGTGCACCGAGGGCTTGGGTGGCGATATATGTGACAGAAACGAATTACATTACGGGGGTATGTACATTCAATTTAAAGATGCATAATCCGAATTAACGCTCCCAAATTACTATTTCTTTGACTTCGGGGTAAAAAGTATTATATTCGAATCGAGGAACCCACCCATCAAAGCTTAAAGTGATCAGATATCGATTTTTGAAATTTGTTATTTCTCTAGATGCGTACTTATTGGTGGCCTGGTTAAAAATCGTCAAGGCGACGATCTCGGACCAAATTGCGGATGAAGATGGATGACAACAAAATCAAGTGGCTTTGGTGTTAGATATATTGACAATCCGGCCATATTTCGTTGAACAACACTTTGATAAATAACACGTTTTGGGCAATTATACACTATAGTTGACAGTGGTTAGCATTATTTTTTGGGCAAATAATCGAGTCTGATAACTGAAGGTAAACGTCGAGAAAACCAAAATTATGTTGATATCCAAAAGAAGCATGCCAAAGAATAGAACTTTTTTTATACAACGGTGAGGAAATTGAAGTAGTAAAGCATTTTAACTATCTTGGTATTATACACACCAAATCAGGCTCATATAACGCGGCAAAGAAGGTATTGGTAAATAAAGCAACTAAAGCAATGCACTCTATTATTTCTAAGTCGAGAATACACTGTCTGTCGGTTAGAAACATGTTCGAACTGTTTGATGCGCAAGTATTACCGATTATGTTGTGAAGTATGGGGGTCGGGAAATAATGAGATTTTTGAAAACATACATAGAAGATTTTTGAAATACGTTCTCCATCTTAAATCATCTACCCCTAATTATATTATATATGGTGAGAGCGGTAGACTACCCATAGAGTACACTATCAACTTGCGTATTGTGAAATACTGGATGAAAGTTAATAATATGGAGCAAGGCCGATTCTGTGAGATTCTGTATCAACTGGCCCTGAAAATATGTGAAGCTGAGGAAGCAAAGTTCAAATGGATTGAAAAAGTAAAAGATATTCTAACAAAATCTGGGCAGATTCATCTATTAAATGTTGGTTATATCACATGTCCAGAACAAATGGCACGCTATTTCAAATGTAGTCTTAATAGCCAATTTCGAGGCATCTGGCTATCTGACATAGCAAAATCTAGCCGAGGCAATACCTACAAAATTTTCAAACACGATATTAATTTCGAAAGATACTTGGATTATTTGGATACAAAAAAATAGAATAACTTTGTGTCAATTCCGTACTTGTAACCATCGCTTGCCAATAGAGAAAGGTCGATGGAACGATACAAACTTACTAAATAAACTATGTCCATTATGTAATAAACGACAGCTCGGAGACGAACTGCATTGTCTACTAGAATGTATATGTTTTAGCGAAGAAAGAAATCGTATCTTGCCTAGCAAATTTACCAGCATAGATCATGCAACTATTGACATTTTAGACGAGCTGCTGAATTTGGAAGATATGGCTAGTCTGCGTAGATTATGCTCCTTTATCCGACTGATACAGCTTAAGTTAAACACATATGCATAACCCGTAGTGTTGTTGTTGTTGATGTTGTTGTAATAATAGTCTCAGAGATTTGCTGCGATATGATGATGATGAATATGATGATAATGATAACGATGATGGTGCTGAATATGATGATGATGATGATGATGGTGATGGTGATGGTGATGACGATGATAATGCTAATAATACATTAGGAAGGCGTTGATTATATTTACACCAAGAAGTTCTTGTATATATTATACATATGCTGTTATATTCTCATTCTTGTGTATATATTTTCTCCTTGTACTTCTCAATATCTATATTTGATCAGAGAATAAAACATTACACAGACAAAAAAAAAGCAAAAAAAGGGGCATTTAAAAAAAATGTTGTTGTTGGAATCTGTCACCAATACCATTTATTATTACTCACTCAAACTTACTACACGATTGGTGATGTTTGTTGACACATCACTGCAACAGTTTTGTTTACATAACAAATGATTCAACATGCGGAATTTCGTTTTTGGAGAACTTTCAATTATTAATATAAGAACAAAGTTGATATATTTTTCTTGGCGGTGATGTTTTGGAGATTTTTAGAACTTTTTCATGTGCAGTTTGAAGCCACCAGGCGATGCCATCAGACACTGACTTCCACAGATTAATTTTTGTCAGGAGATATTTATTTTATCGCCGTGTTGTGTGGTCGCCTTGATAATAATCTGTGGTTGCTGTTTTCGTTTTGATTGTAATCTCCGGTTGCTGTTTTCTTTTTGATTGTAATCTCCGGTGGCTGTTTTCGTTTTGATTGTAATATCCGGTTGCTGTTTTCTTTTTGATTGTAATCTCCGGTTGCTGTTTTAGTTTTGATTTTAATCGCCGCTTCCTGTTTTCGTTTTGATTATAATCTCTGGTTCCCGTTTTCGTTTTGATTATAATCTCTGGTTCCTGTTTTCGTTTTGATTATAATCTCCGGCTGCTGTTTTCATTTTGATTATAATCTCTGGTTCCTGTTTCCATTTCAATTATAATCTCTGGTTGCTGTTTTCGTTTTTATTATAATCTCTGGTTGCTGTTTTCGTTTTGATTATAATCCCCGGTTGCTGTTTTCATTTCTATTATAATCTCTGGTTGCTGTTTTCGTTTTGATTATAATCCCCGGTTGCTGTTTTCGTTATGATTATAATCGCTGTTTGTTGTTTTCATTTCAATTATAATCTCTGGTTGCTGTTTTCGTTTCGATTATCATCTCCGGTTGCTGTTTTCGTTTTGATTATAATCTCTGTTGTTTTTGTTACAGACGAACAGTGTGGAGGAACATATTATTTAGAATCAGGTTCAATGACCATCCAGACACCACACTATCCTCACAGCTACGCGCGAAGTCGCGGTTGCAATTGGTTGATCCAGGTATGTGTACAATTTGACATGTATGCGCAACGTCCATTTTACGCAGTGAGAATCGTATCTATAAGAATAAGTTTAAGTAAATGGCCACGCAAATCATATAGACGAAATAATAGCATTGAACACCTTTCGCATAATGAACTACTACTGAACAGAATTATTAATAGCTAAAAGTAGTCGTAATATGTTCGGACTAGTCTTAAAGCATTGCGGGGCATGGCATAACGCAAAGCATATTCGAAACATTGTGTAACATTTCATTTTCTTTCTTTTATAATCATGAACCATGTTAACAATATGTACATATGCAAGTACCTTCATGTGATGAATGAATGCTTTATTGCGAAGACCCAAATTAATGAGTAACATGCAAAACATATATACAATATTTTATATACAATATAATTATACATGATGAAAATGAGACCCCTCCCTACAAACGTGTGGTTTGTTCTTCTTTTTTTCCCCTTGTTCCTTATTTTGTTCTTTGAAAAATCGTGTAATCACATTCTTCCTTATGTTTTCAATGTCATTTTGATGGCGGTCCAGTAAAACCTTTTTCTGTTTTAACAGTCGCCAAACGACACAACAATAAACCTGAATTTCTCGACGCCCTTCATGAATGCAACGTGGTGTGATAATAAAGACGACACAGATGTGTGCTGGGATTTCGCTGAAGTTAGATATAAGACAGACATCGCCAACACGGGCGGAAGGTGGGTTATGTATGGAAGAGTATACTTCTAATATGGACACATTTAGGAAAATTATTAATCGTGCAACAAAAATACAACCCCTTCTGTACACTTTAATTTCCGATCCATGTTACAAATAGGATGTTCGGACATAATAGAGATATGTATTTACAACAGAGATGCGGTACATGTATATATACACTATTTATATTCCGGTTTTACAGGGCCTCATACAATCACAACATACATTGATTGATTCGCAGTGCTTCGTATGTTCTGATAATATGTAAACAATATCGAAGGCGGAGTCGGGTATAATCTATACTGTCTAATATTTACATACTAAGTGTGATTATCACTAAATCCAGCATTCCGATTGGTCGGCGCCCACGTAGCTAGTTGCAATTATTTCTCGGTGAACGTGCAACAGGTCATAACTGCAGCCTCATAATTACATCGACGCGTCATTGGTTTTGGAAAGACGAACGCGTAATGTTTTGGGCGCATTTGGACTCGCGCAGGATTGACTTAATAAATCATCGGATTTCAATACAAAGAGAAATTGTTCCTGTTAACTTTTGCCAATGGTGCTATGGGATATTTTGGACTGGTTTTGTCACGATACACTTTTCGATTTAAATACATTTACAAAAGTGGCTTTTTCGCTAAATGTATATAAATATAAGGATTAACTGTCATATGGACTGTTTTTATGGAGATGTAACCGCGAGGTGAGTGGCCATAACTTGTATGTAAAACCCTTCGGGTTTTACACAAGTTATGAGTAACTTATGACCACTCACCTCGCGGTTACATCTCCATAAAAACAGTCCACATGACAGTTAATCCTTATTTATATGATTGCAATGGAGAAGATTAAGCGATTACTTATACGTCGAGTTGGAAGTCTTTATTTCAAAATTACGAGATAGCCATTTCAAACACAGATAAATTGAAATCATTTCAAGTGAAGAGCTATTGAACACGTTGGAGAGTGAAGATATTGAGCACTTTTAGGGATGCTATATGTTCAATGGCGAGAAAATAGCAGGCGGTAAAATATTTTGCACGTACAGACTGTTCAAGATTAAGTATAAACAAGAAAACCCATGTCAGAAATGGTAACGCGCTCAAGATCATATATTATATACCCATGATTGTAATTATAGAATATAAAATATATTGGTTTCACAATGATCAACTCATAATTCAGTTAAAACAACTAATCCTTCAAATTATTACAACAACTATATACGGCTTATCACTGAAGGTTTCTCATGCATCTCACCATGCAGAATTCCCATCTACACCTTTTACTGGACTCGGCCTCCGGTTCGCAGTTCGACTTTTAATCCGTCCCTAAAAAATACCATATCTATAAATAAAACGCCCATGGCCTACTGTAACCAAGAGTATCAAGAACATTATACACGCGGAGCGCGAAATTAGAGCCATATCTACTGGAGTGTAGATCAGCCGAAGCAAGGTTGAGTTTTACTAGATTAAGGGTGAGCAATCATAAACTCGAAATAGCGAGAGGAAGGGACAAACAGCCTCCATTACCAGTCAAAGATATATGGAGTTTGTATGCGGTGCTCTACGAAGTAGGTTGAACATGACTATCATTTTGTTATGAACCGTGCTGCTTACCACGATTTTCGCGAAAGATATTTTTCCTGAGTATTTTTTAAACCTTTCAGATTTAGATAAATATTTGTTCATTATGAGTAATGTGGAACAGTAACCTATCAATATAATATGCGACATGACCCGAGCCTTCTTCGCCAAAAGAGAAACATACAGCTGAAACTAGAAGAGACATTCAGGCGTAAGAGCGACAATACTGCACATAATGTACCGTGAATGTCATATATGTATATAAATAGTTAAATATTTTTGTAATATACATTCATATAATTTATTTATTTGTTCATCATTATTTTCAATGTGCAACTGCCCATAGAAGTGTATTGCAATAAACATCTTGTATCTCGTAACATTGGTATAATAAATATAATAAGCATGTAGTGTATATGGGCGGCCGTTTGGTAACAAAATATGTCAAATGAAAACATAATAGAAGTCGCTTCAAAATCAATGCATGTGTTCATCGATCTTAACCCTTTACCCAACAAACCGGCCAAAACCGGCCAAATAAAGCTTCAACAGCCTAAAATATCTTGGGTCTGTCTCAATAAAACCATACAAATATGGATATCATTGGAACCGGCTCCTTCACCACATTGTGATGGTTACAGTTATGTCCTGTGCCAATGCATTCTCTTATATATGCGAGTCGACCATAGGTCGCCTCGCATATATAAGAGAATGCATTGGCCTAAAAAAATACATTATTTAACAATTTTATAATTTTTAATGTGTTAAGCCAATGCATTCTCTTATATATGCGAGGCGACCTATGGTCGACTCGCATATATAAGAGAATGCATTGGCACAGGGCCCTTCTGTTGGGTAAAGGGTTAAAACGAGTATTTCAAACCCAAAAAATTACCAACACAAAAACAAAAGTCATACCTATTATTTCCTCACAATGTCGCTTTTTTTTAATCGTTTCTTATCGCCTCGTTCTTTGTGTGTTTCAGGTTTTGCTGTGGTCGTACAATTCCTGAGTCCATCAACGGAGGTGTGATAACATCGCAATCCAACAAGATGCTTGTGATGTTCCGTTCGCTGTCCAGTGGGCAGTACGGATTCCAAGCCAAGCTGTGGCTGTGTAAGTCATATTCTGCAATAACGAATGACCACATCTACACTCGTCACGTGTCCAACATATATCCATTCTATGACTGGAGCTTCCTGAAATTTTACGAAAACACTGTGCAATGCATACTCTTATATATGCGAGTATCCCATAGTAATATATAAGAGAATACATTGGCTGAAAATATTTACCCCGACCTTGTAAGCCAGTGCATTATCTTATATATGCGAGGCTCACTGTAAGATAGTACACCGACACATTACTATGGTGTTCTTGTATGTAATGGTGCACCAGTACAACCCCCGTCGTGGAAGGGATATATATATACAATGCACGATGAATTACCCACAAGACTCCCCTATTTGACAACCCAACATGCACTACTGACGTCGAATGGGATACGGAATCTTTGACACAATGTATAGGTTTGCTACACAATCCACCACTATATCATTTTTTTACCCTGTGCCAATGCATTCTCTTATATATGCGAGTCGACAATAGGTCGCCTCGCATATATAAGAGAATGCATTGGCCTAACAATTTTGTATCATTTTTTTTAAATAAATGTTTCTTACAATTTTTAGGACATAAAATAAAAAACATCCATTACCCTGCAGGGAGCCCCACACATATTTAGAAGCATATGGAAGAGTGTCGTCTGCTCATGTTTGTCTGGGGCTCTGTGTGGGTGAAATTATAAAATTGTTAAAGAATACAATTTTTTTTTTATTAAAATTGTAAAAAATTCTTAGGCCAATGCATTCTCTTATATATACGAGGCGACCTATGGTCGACTCGCATATATAAGAGAATGCATTGGCACAGGGTACCCTTGGTACTATTCTTGTTATCCAATGATCGTTGCATATTGCATTATTATATGTATATATATATACAATGCACGATGAATTACCCACAAGACTCCCCTATTTGACAACCCAACATGCACTACTGACGTCGAATGGGATATGGAATATTTGACACAATGTATAGGTTTGCTACACAATCCACCACAATAACGAAACATGCAGCTATGGCCATCTGAATGGTTAAAACTAATTGCTGTACAAACACCTATTCATGTCTCAATAGTGATATAAAATATAATTTAATATTATTTGAATGTTTAAAGGTACTCAATTCGAACAGAGGGTCCCCATCTCAACAGATTCCAACAACAACAATCCGATCAGAGGGTCTTATATTACTATTTCTTTGGCTTTGGGGGTAAAAAATATTTGATTCGAGTCGAGGAACCCATCAAACAAAGCTCAGAGTTATTAGATATTGATTTTAGAAATTTGTTAGTTTCTCGAGATGAGTACTAATAATTGCCGTCAGTTTCGTAACCTGCGCGAGATGTGTACACCAAAACACAATTCAAACAGACAAGGATGGATAACTCTAAAATCAAGAGGTAATAATAACGCAATTTTGACTGAGTTCTGGGCCAGAAAGTATTCCCGATAATGAAAAATAATAGATTTCTAAAATCGATATCTAACAAATCTGAGCTTTGATGGGTGACTTCCTCGACTCGAATCAACTATTTTTGACCACCAAAGCCATTGAAATAGTAATTGAAAGGAGTTTTATCGGATTGAGTACCTTTAATATTTACTGGTGTGGTCATACCAAATTGCAAACTGTTATCACATTCAGAGTTCCTGCTAATTCTGGGCATGTTCTTTCTGGCGAATGTAGCGGGCATCATCAAGTTGACCACTTTGAAACAGCAGTTAAACAGTAAATATATTGTAATTTTTGTGGTTGCCCACTACCTGTCACATATGATCTACAACTCGTCACCAGTTTATAGCGAAATTTACAAAACTCGTCCAGTAAATTAGGTGGGGACGAGTTGGATACAGATTATATCTATTACTTGATCCAAAACCTCCAAATAAATAAATGGGACGAGAACCTAACATCGTGCGATGACGTCCGCGTAACATCTATGCGTTGTTTGCCCGTGTAAAGAAATGGGCATCAGATAAATAAGACTCTTTGACGTATTTAATGGCGTAATTAATGACATAATTTTTCAAACTGTATCAATATCAGTTACATACAGCAATTCTTCTTCATTCCTCACCCCCCTATTCCGAATCACGTTTGCGCAAAAATATATATTTTTTTTACCCTGTGCCAATGCATTCTCTTATATATGCGAGTCGACTATAGGTCGTCTGCTCATGTTTGTCTGGGGCTCTGTATGGGTGAAATTATAAAATTGTTAAAGAATACATTTTTTTTTACTAAAATTGTAAAAAATTGTTAGGCCAATGCATTCTCTTATATATGCGAGGCGACCCATGGTCGACTCGCATATATAATAGAATGCATTGGCACAGAGTACCCTTGGTACTATTCTTGTTATCCAATGATCGTTGCATATTGCATTATTATAGAATGGCTTTAATGAATGGATTAAGGGTCGGATCGTGTAATAAAATGATGCATTCCACACCCATTGACATGAGGCACATGTATTCAACGGCTATTCACAGCTAGATATAGATATAATTGTATACATCTAGTGGAATACAAGCCGGAACTATTTTTGTTGATATTGTCGCCAAGAAAGATGACGAAAATTACATTATCACGGTGGGGAATCACGTGGTTTCGAGTTGTTGATTATCACGCATTCAAAATGGCCGAGGCGTTCGCAAACGCCACCAGAAACGAGCAAAAAAGGTAATAAACTAGGAATTATGCTTTGTTTGCCCATAATATCACGGCATCTACGCGCATATGCTATACTATTTTTTTCAAACAAGCTGATACCTCATTTGTGTTCTCAGTCAGTCGAAGGAATCTCATGGATGTATGGACTTGTGTATTCTACGAACCTCCGACTGGCAACTTTGGTCAGAATGTTATAGAAAACTACTGAGTATTTGTTTTAAAAATAAATTATATAGCATATCATCGTAACAGTCAAACTGCTATGTTTTGTGTCAGTTCCTCAAATATTATATTTTTTTTGGTTTGCACATTATGAAACCACGTGATTTCCCACCTTGATTATACAATTGGTCTTACAGCTGGATGCGGAGGGTGCTATGCCAGCCAGAGTCCGACAGAGAAAGCATGTGCTCGAAGAATTTCTTACACATGCGCGCGAGAATGGACGGAAGAAGTGAAATGTTCCGCCTGGTGGGACGCTGGTCTCTGTACAGGGTGAGCAAATAGATAATGTTGGCTGCAAGCGCTGCGATATACCGCTCATGGACTCATAATGTTTTCCAACATCCACTGTCTACGTTTCGGCATGATGCTATAGCACATTTATATAATATTGATTTGTATAATAATGATACCGGAGGCTGATTCGGTCTCTTCGAACGATACATTGTATGTTAAAATGAATACACATATACAGTATGCTCTAATTAATCGACCTCTTAACCACAGCAGAATTATGGGTAACTTTTCAGGATTTAGTCGGAAATATGGCTTGTTGCCATTCATCGGAAAGCTCTCGACAAGCCATATTTTCGACTAAATCCGGAAAAGTTACCCATAATTCTGCTGTGGTTAATAGGTCGATTAATTAGAGCATTACTGTAACTGTTTGGGACTATTGATTCACATTCAAGCAAATCATAATCATCGAATCTTAAAGGCACGAGCGGCGTTCGTTGCAGAAATATTCATATTTATTCAAATCCCCATCAACAGAAGGAATATTAAAATATATATAGTTTTGTTCATATGCCAAACATAATCAGCGTGTAAATAGTATATTGACGTCAAGACGTAAGATGGTGTATGTAAACAAGAGCCTGCTCATATTACAGACGTTGTGCTTCTGTTTACATAACGCAGTGCAATTCTATTGGTTAATCACACAAAAATGGTATAAACGCTCTTTATTATTTCCATATCAGGAAAACAATAACAAATAACGCTCTTTATGTTTACCATATCCGGATCTAAACAAAAGCCAGGAAACGTAACGTTTTTTGCTTTTGTTTACATAACAAAGGGAAAACAATTGACAATAACATATTGTTTATGCCATATTTCTAATTGGTATAAGAACAAGGTCTGTCTATATTTTTCTATTCTTTCTGTTTATGGCGGTTTTTGACGGAGGTGAATATTTTAACAGCATACTCACCGCCAACGCCGCCCGTATCTTTAAACTAACTATGGACATTTGTCACTTTTGGATGATCGAAATCGATCGATGGGTATATTATATACATGTATATGCTTACTGGGGCCGATGGGGTCACTGTCACAAGGCTTCGATCACGTGGCCAGCTTTTAAAGGGCGATCACGTTCATAGCCCTGCAAAATCTCCCTCAGTGAGAGCTTTCTGATGAATGGCAACAAGCTATATTTCCGACTAAATCCTGAAAATTTACCCATAATTCTGCTGTGGTTAAGGAGTCGATTATTTAGAGCATTACTGTATATCATATCCCAAACAAACACGAAGACTGACACCTTTCCTTCTTCTTTGCAGCACAGAGAAAAAAGTCAGATATGAACAATGTCATACAAACCAGCTGTATTGCTGCGGTGAATATACACTAATGGACGAAACGTGCTATGGTCAGTACCAAGTAACGCTGAAATTGTCATTGTCACCCCCTTTCGTTCAGTTGGGTACCCAGCTTTTTAAAACTTTCAGTTGGGTACCCAGCTTTTATACAATTTACATTTGGGTACCCAGCTATATGAGCAGTCAGTCTGCAGTACCTATGTCCTATGCATACAATTCTTCTCTGCTATTATTTTCAAGCATCGTGACGATTATACATCATATATAATTCATATATAAACAAGCATTCACAAATTCAACAAGTTCATTTCGCAATGAACTGATGGCAATCAGTAATTAATCATGCTCTGTGTTAGATTTCATAAAGCTGGGTACCCGAATGTAAATTTTACAAAAGCCGGTACCCAACTGAAAATAAAAAAAAGCTGGGTACCCAACTGAACGAAAGGGGGTGACAGTGACCATATCAACCAAAGTAACCACGCATCTACTAAATGGATTCTCCCATCAATTTTGTTATCAAAGCATAATCTGGAATGGTCTATCATTAATCTGGGTGTGGGGACCGGAAAATATGATATGACAGGCAGAAGGACTGACAATAGAAGTGCATGATAATTCCTAGGTGTTGGTGGGAAATATACAGAAAACAAGTTCAACAAACTGTGGCGGTTTGTTGATCTTATTATTTGAACATCTCATACGGGAACTACTCGTCAATGATAATTTAGAAATTAAAATATTAACCCTGTATATACTAAGTACTCATTGACGAGTAGTTATCTCTTAGGAAATGTAGTCATTTATTGAACTTATTATCTGAACATTCCCACCAATGAATATAGGAATCCTTCGGTATTTGTATTATCTATCGTCTGCTTCCTCTCGTGTCCTCGTGATCTGGAACACTCCGCTGGGGGGACGAATTGGAATGGAGAAAAAAAATATAGGCACCGGTTGATTCACTTTATGGACAGCACACTTAAGTGTCCGTTCTGTCCCGGTGAATCAACAACAAAAATGCAGTTTTAGTGGAACAGGTCACGTGTTCGCTATCCAAAATAGCAGCAGATGCATCAATGAAATTCACTTCCTAGTTTAACAAATTGATTTTGCCAAATTAATTCAAGGCACACAATGTATTGACACAGTGAATGCATTATATCATGCATACTAATGATAATCAATACAAATAAATCAGTTGATTGATAAGTTGATAAGTTAGTTCATTTATGTCCCACATATTTAGGGTGGATTTTCTCGAGGCGTAATTTCTTCAACTTGTATTGTCAATTTTAGACTACATTTATACATGTATGGTATGCATGTCGCTATGACAGTAATCCTGTGTGAATGACGCGAGTGTATCAAATAAATTGATAGTCTGTATAATTATAGCAATGGGCACACCCACTCTGGCTTGGACTTTATCCTTTTTATTAAATTTTGTTTTCTATTCTTGTTATTATATATAAGGATTAACTGTCATGTGGACTGTTTTTATGGAGATGTAACGGTGAGGTAAGTGGACATAACTTGTGTAAAACCCGAAGGGTTTTACATACAAGTTATGTCCACTTACCTCACCGTTACATCTCCATAAAAATAGTCCACATGACAGTTAATCCTTATATTTATATACATTTAGCGAAAAAGCCGCTTTTGTAAATATATTTAAATCGAAAAGTGAATCGTGACAAGATCAGCCCAAAATACCCAATAGCACCCTTGGCAAAAGTTAATAGGAACAATTTCTCTTCATGTTGAAACCCGATGATGTATTAAGTCAATCCTGCGCGAGTCAAAATGCGCCCAAAGCATTACGCGTTCGTCTTTCCAAACCTAATGACGTATCGATGGTGTTATTAGCTTGGTGTTATGAGGCGTTACGCATTCACCGAGAAATAACTGCAACTAGCCACGTGGGCGCCGACCAATCAGAATGCTGGATTTAGTGATGACAACACTTAGTGTGTAAATATAACCAATTATTCCATATCAACAAAGTTGCGATATACGCAGTGAACACCCTTGAAATAGGAATTGTCCTGTTTCGGGTAAGTGCTGTCTAATAGATTCCTGTTCTCAGGGAAGAGTTTCACTCACACTTAAAGGTTTCATGACATAAGTTCTGGGTGGATGTGCCTTCAATGCATATATTAATATTACATATACTATTATATAACTATGTACCTGTTAAATGTTTTTTTGTCATGTATATTAGTATTTAAATTTGTATTTAAATCTCGCATAACATATTTATTGGTTTATTGAGATATGTTAAAGAACTGAAAAAAAATTGAGTCAACCGTGCCCCAAAGTGACAGCACGTAATGTTATTCTTATATTTGAATTATATGCAGCGACTCTCGCCCACTCACTCACTCACTCACTCACTCACTCACACGCTACCTTTTATTTTGTCTCCGAAACATTCATCGGAATCTATGTGAAAATGATGGCTTTTGTCCGTCTGACGAAATAAATCAACCATGGGTTGATGTTGGATATGTATGGTATATGGTGTGGATGTTAGCTATGAAGAGAATATTCACATTTAAGCTTTAACATTTGTGTTTTGTTCTGCCTATTTTAAACGGGAGTGGTATGCCAGCACCCGATGTATGAATTCTTGTTTGTAATAATATTATATCTTGAGTGAACTATGTGCGTATTTAAATATGAACACCATATTTTTTTAATCATCTTCAAGTCCAAATTGTGCGATGACATTTAAAAGGAAGAAAATCTACATTTAGTGCTGATGCCTCGATATATTGTATTACTCATATATGTATACTTTCATGAACACGGTAGTCAGATCTTTCTGCCAATTTTATATATTCGGGGTAGGTGCAGTTTAATGAGAATAAACATTGTATTTATATCTGGTAATACATTTATAGCACCCGGGGCACCAACACCTTCAAGGAGAGAAGCGAACCCGCCATCCCCAACCCAGAGAGTGGCATCTGTACCTAATCAACTGGCTAACGATGTACCATTCGGCTGGGCGAGTTGGTCGTCATGGGCGGAATGCTCACAGCCGTGTGGCGGTTGTGGGGAACAGACCAGAACGCGTACATGTTCCAGTGGATGTGGGTAAGTCTCAACCCCCTGATTTCTTCATTTTGTTTTTATAAAAAAAAACGTTTATAAATGACCTTTTTTCATATAGATAGATAATGATTTATTGGCAAAAAACATCCACACGAGGACAGTTTGCTAATACAATGGATAATAGTATATACAAAACGTGTGATAATAAAATATACAAGAACAAAATTACATAATATGCTAAGATGCACAAGAAGTCTCGGGATCATGTATCATATTAATGGTTACCTAACTGTTATTTGCTCAGCACGAGCACCGAAGAAGCGACGGATCAGTTTACATATTATTCGGGTTAGAGTGGGACAGTCAATTTTGTCAATATAGTAATAAATTGATCGTTGGCGTTAATGCGTGGAAAATTCGGATTATGGTTAATCATTGATTCGAAAAGTTCTCTTCGTAGCTGTGAATATGCAGTGCATTCCATACGTGCATTCATCACAGCAAAACACACACTTTCTATCTTCAAATTTTTACTGAGGGCTGTAAATGACGCCCGTTCTATGTAGCAAGTACATGGTTACTGATTCTGAATCTGGTGAAAGCTATTCTGTCTTCCAATGATTTCGTGTTGAGAAGATAGGGCTCAAGGTTATACTCTTTCTTGTAAAGACGATATGTTCTGAGTTTGTTGCTGCCTGATTTTGAGCAGTTGTCACTCAGGCTAGCTTGGAAGTACTCGTTATAATTATTTTGTAGAGATTTTCGGAAATTTTCGTTACCATGTCGGTAGCTTGACCAGTCTCTGGTAAAGTTAACGAGATTCGACTGATTTGAAAATTGATTTTGTAGATAATACCGTCCGTTGTTGTTTAAAGGCACGGGCGGCGTTCGTTGCAGAAATATTCATATTTGTTCAAATCGCCATCAACAGGAGGAATATTAAAAATATATATAGTTTTGTTGAAATTTGTTCATATGCCAAACATAATCAGCGCGTAAATAGTATATTGTCGTCAAGACGTACGATGGTGTACGTAAACAAGAGCCTGCTCGTGTTACATAAATTGTGCTTCTGTTTACATAACACAGCGCAATTCTATTGGTTAATCACACAAAAATGATATAAACGCTCTTTATTATATTCCATATCAGGAAAACAGTAACAAATAACGCTCTTTATGTTTACCATATCCGGATCTAAACAAAAGTCAGACTCTGTAACATTTTTTGCCTTTGTCTACATAACAAAGGAAAAAAAATGACAATAACATACTGTTTATGCCATATTTCTGATTGGTAAAAGAACAAAGTCTGTCTATATTTTACTATTCTTTCTGTTTATGGCGGTTTTTGACGGATTTGAATATTTTAACAGTATACCCACCACCAACGCCGCCCGTATCTTTAACAGCATTTCGTAGAAGTTCACATTCCGAACGCGAGATGACACTGATAGCATAATTCGACATTCTGCAAGCTGCATCTATATACAGAGGATAGCTTCCTAGTTCTGCACGGACAGCATTATTTGATGCATATTTTCCAGCACCTAATAAACGTTTGCAAAATTTAATATGAACTGATTCACAAGTTAGGCGATCGTGATTTTTAGATGTTATTTCGACACCCTACAGTTCATTGCCATACAGGATTATTGGTCTGATCAGTTTATGGAACAGTTTGAGTGACGTTGACAAGGGGAGATATGATGTATGGTTACACGCATTGAATAGTGAGTGCATCGCTTTTAGCCCTTTAGCACTTAAGTTTGTGATAACTTTTGTGAACATGCCATTACTAGAAAAGGTTATTCCAAGGTAAGTATATTCCCTGACATTTTCGAGTTTGGTCTCAGAGATCTGAAAGGATGGAATTATTGTTGTTTGTCTCGCCCGAAAGTCCCGTGAAACTATCAGACAATAGAACGAGGTCGTCAGCGAAAAGAATATGATTGCATTGACTATCCCCGATCGTCACTGGATCACACGATTCGTCAAACTTATTCTTAATGTCATCGATGAATATTTTGAATAAATTCGGTGATAATATAAATCCTTGCCTAACGCCAATGGTCGATAAGCAAGAATTACAGAAAGATAATTACGATCTAACGGTATATAAACCTCAATAAAAACTTACCCACATCATAAAAAATTTCCAACATTTTTTATTGCTTTTTTTCGCAGGGAAGTTAGACAAACGCTCTTTGTTCATACCACATATCAGGAATATACTGTCAATACACGCTCTTTATTGTTTCATTGCTTAAGAGCCCGACTTTCTGACGTCTATATCAATGTTATGTGTTCAACAACTGCAGATATGGTGGCATGATTCGAATACCCGAGAATAGGACAGAAACAAACCAAGAGCGTCACGTGTTCTCGAGTCCAAGACTTGAAATAGTGTGTCTGTCATTTACAGAATGAGTATCCACATAGGGAGAATCTAGCGTTGCTACCCCCATAGCGGGCTAGCATCACCAAATTCCCCCTGGGGACCTCATTCTGCGTAGGCCTTATCTTCTGGGAAGTATATAGAGTCTCAAATTAACATTGTTTTTTTTAGTTACTGTTTCCCTTCTGTTCAATTCCTATATGCCCTAATTTGCAGAAAATAAAATGCATAATCAAGGTGACTAATGGGTGAGATCACCAACTTCAATTGGGGAACTTCAATCTGATCCTAGGTCACCCATAACAGTTGCAGCCTAATCAGAATGAGGTTCACAGAGGGTGAATTAGGTGACGCTAGCACGCAATGCACTGTTTGTATACTGGTGGAATATGATATATACGGACGTAGCTATAGTACAGATTCATGACATTGTCTGTGCCGGACTATGCCCAATACTATCAACACAAAGATTCTGGAACGGAATAGTCTCCAGTTTGAGCCGAATGGTTGGGTAATATACAATGTCGTCTCTTTCAGAGGAGAGAGGTCACAAACAGAAACTCGCTCTTGCAAACCCACGCCGTGCCCAACACTCACAACGATGTGCCCAGTAAAAGTTCGAGTCAGTGAATATTGCGAGCCGTGGTCTTGGAGAAGATGCACCCGGTAAGAACATAATTTTATTTCACACATATAAATAACTATAGATGAAACAGGCTATCGTCAGGAGCCTTTATTCAGTGGCGTAATGGCCTATGGTCCCTTTATGCGCTTCGCGCACATTGTGATCTTTTATACGTTTTGATTTTTGTCAGAAAAAAAAAATTGCTTTGAAAAACTAACGCCGTTAGAACACGTCATGCACGGTGGCTGATTTAGGACATCTGAATTTGTTATTTCGCTATAACGACAAACGAATATCGGTACAACGACAATCGATGTAGTTATATATAACGAGATCGTCGTAACGAGATACGACCTCGTTATAGCGATATCATTACATCTCAATATTTTCTCTTTTATTTTCCTCGATTCTGATTGGACAATTCCTAACAACGCCTTAGTTACTTGTTGCTTGTTTATCTCGATAAAGATGTAAGTAACGAGTCATCGTAATAAGACTTCTGGAAGGGTTAACAATCGTGCGAGTCGATTGTCCCCGGTGCGAATTTACCTAGAGTGATTATGGTGTGTCCATGGTTCTTCGATTCAATGTAAAAACTAATCGTGTTGGTGCATTCTTTGATAATAAAAGATGCCAACCAATAATTTATCTCCAATATTTTGCCAAATAACATGAATGTGGTGATAACTGGCTTCACATGTTACAATTAGATGAGAAACAACCTATACTGTGAGTCGGCAAATTTAAAATTCAATTTTTCTGGATGGCGATATAATTTCATAATGGCAATGCATTTAGCGGATTCACGTCAAATGCATAAAGTATATAATTCGTATTTCCAATTGATTTTCATGAAACACTTGTTAGTTATTCCCCAACGTCAGTTTCATCTTATTTACATTCAATTCGATCTTGACTTGAGCGGGCATGAACTTCGTTTATTCCATGACAAAATCGGCCTATACAATTTCGCTGGATACTCGACTGACGGAAGTTGAGCAATCAACGCATTTTGTTGCATTTATGGGCTTTTAAAATTGTAAGTTGCCGAAGAACTTTCTTGGTATAATTTCGCTTCTCGGATTTATACGATATGTTGTTCTGCCATTTACATTTTTATAAGCCACAAAAATACGTTGATTGCATATATACGCATCTCGTTAATATAACGAGAAGCTATCTCGTTTTAACGAGAAACTAGTCTAGTGACCAACTGTGATCATGGTGATACGTGTACTATTTCTGAGTGAATGATCTAGTTTTATGCTCCCGTCGCCAAGTACTTCAATATACTATTCAAACTAATTTAACTACATGCATACCCACACACATATACATGTAGTATGTCAGTATGACTCTAAGTACATGTATGTTTACCATAGCTCGAAAAGCTAACAAATTTAGCCTATCGATATAGGCATGGATGGATCGGTGAAGGATACTTCTTATATGTTAATATGTAGTATTGGCGTCCATCAAACCATCCATGCCGACATCGGCTACATTTGTTAGTTTTCCGAGCTATGGTAAACATACACTCAGAGCCATACTGCCATACTACAATAATGCAGATGTGGGCATGCATGTTGTTAACTCATATTGAATAGTATATTGAAGTTTTGGGCGACGGGAGCATAACACAGGTTTGTTAACTCAGAAACGGTATCATCATGATCACGGTTGTTCACTAGATATTGGTTCCATAGTGAATGAATGACGACCGAGACGATTTCCCTATTTTATACATACAGACCAAATTTACCCCGAGCCACCACACCACATTTGGTATAAATCGGTCCTGCAATCTGGGGGAAAACCGCGAAGAGACACTATTTTGGATATGTAGACGTCCAATCTAACAAAAACACATTTAATTTTTTTTTGGTTTAAATATTATTTTTTAAATCAAACTTTTGAAAAACATCCGCCGGGATGCCCCGAGTCACCATATTATGTTTGGTTGCAATCGGCCCTGAGGCCTGTGAGAAATATCGCTCACATACAGACAGACAGACATATGCTACTCTTTTATATTTATTAGATATTAAAGTATATGCGTCATTCACACCTAAAAGCTTGTGGTGGTTTAAAGCAATATCTATTCGTGATTGTTTTAAATCATATTCAACGTAGCGATTTACAGAATTATTTTATTTTTAAGAAATAAATTTATGATATTCTGATTATGAATTATCCTGCCACCATCTTTCCAGATATGAACTGCGTATGAAGCCATGCTCAAAAGAATGCTGTGATGGATATGTCCGCGTGGGAACAAGGTGTATTAAAAACATTGGTCGATAATCAAAGGACTGGTTGTGTGTCCGGAGGTCTCCACGACCTGGTTGTCACGGTTTCTCAAAATGGCGAATTGCCTTTAGTCCGGCAACGACCGGGATGTAACGTGATCGGTTATAGGTGATCGTTGTAGCGATTCACAGCTGCATTCCCCAGTTCAGATGTGCGGGGAAATTGATCGCAGATCAGTCCAGGAGAACTTATTGGATGATTGTCATCTTCGACTTGTTAAGTTGTTAGATCCAACAAATAATTCCTCATGGTGGAAGGAGGCACACGAGCAAATATTGTGAATGATCAGTTTGTATATAACATTAGAAATCCAAGATGGGGGTTTACACGATTGTGTAGACATTTAAATTCTCAAGGATATTTTGTGACAGTTCCTCGTGGTTTTGCATTCGCATTACACTGCGACTGTCGTAAAAAAAAAGACCAGAGAACCTCACTCGTATTTAATGATTCTCAATCCGATTTGAAACCAAGACAAAATGTGAGAAAAACCTGATGATTCAGAAAGCAGTGTTTAGACGTGGGTTTGTACCGTAGCGATAACACGATCCGTTGTCTGCATTAAACAGTTTACATGGGTGCTTTTTAACTCAGACCATCCGATTGCAGCTGATAAATTGGACATAAATGAAATATTGCAAATCAGTATGCTCTAAACGAATTCTACGACACCTGTCCAATCATATCTTAAATCTTTATTCTCATAAATACAATTTCAGCTGCTTCGTAGCAGCCGCCATTTTTGATCGATTGAAAACAAGAAACGTACGCGCTTAATGGCTATATACGGTATGTGTTTGGGGCTTGCGTTGCATTGACAATGTAATCTTTCTGTTGGTGCATTAATAGATGCAACGCAAAGGAACAATTTACACGCATTGTAGCGGTTTTACATGTATTTAAATTTAAACGCAACTGATTCGTATAAATATTCGTCAGAAAATTGTGAGTCGCTTGATAGCAATAATAATTTTATTAGAGAAATAAGCTCACAAGTATATAATTAGGAATGCTCTTTGAATGGCCAACATGTGCCAGATAATTTGTGCGAGGTCATGAATGTGATAACCGCCTCATGCGGAAATCAATGTAAACCAACGCGTTCGTAGGTTAAATCTCATTATGTTGAGATACATAAACCGGATGTACCAATATTGATCTTGTGGTTTCAAATCGGAGTGGGCGTGTTTAAGTCTTTTACATATTCATCGATACCTCTGGTGTACACAACGTTGTGTTGCCAATGTACTGGTTATGTGAAAATGTGTTCGATGTAACGTGACGGGTAAAGTAAAGTTTAATGGATGTATTCATTAACGGGTGGCTGGGCCACTATGGATAAACGGAACGTTAAACTTTCCGATTTTTCTACAGACGTACAGTGAACATAGTATTTGCGGTACAATGTGATACTAATGGTCGTGCATAAGGCGACAAACACCATGTTGTCAGAAAACGATTTTTATGAATTTTTAACAAAGCTTTGTATATTTCATAAAAAATTTCTACATTCCACATCATTTGTGCGAGTGAACACTTTTTACCACAAGTCGACATTCGTAATCTAGAATGTTCCTGTCGCGGAAATTTATGCACAATGAGCCCCATCTGACACGGAACTAGTGCGCTTTGATGAATAGAGACTCCGCCCACAAATAATATTTGCATAGAGCTTATGAAACCTATATGCAATTTTTTTTCTTGCGGATATGGGCGTGTAGCACAGGATATTCCAATGTGCATGGGCGATTACAGTAATAGAGTTACTGTTCTTATGTTGGATAAAGCGTGATAAATGCGTTGTTCGAGACAAAGTATTTTTATATGCATACATGCCAAATATACAGATACACGCTTCGGTCGGATATACTGTGTATTTACATATACTATGTTCAGCGCAAATAATATATTCTATAATATGTTTACGTATGTTTGTTGACGTTTGGTTTTGAACAGTGTTGTATAGACCTGCATTCGATTTCATCACACACTCAACGACGAAGTGCACGAGCGCTACTAACTGAACCGTGTCAAGGGGCTGGTTATATACTTCTCATCTATCGGGATTTATCAGAATATTTCATCTGGATAACAGTGATTCATGTGTCTATATGTGACTCGCCATATCAAATCCAGTCGTAAGTCGGGATTTTTTCACCCTGTGCCAACGCATTCTCTTATATATGCGAGTCGACCATAGGTCGCCTCGCATATATAAGAGAATGCCTTGGCCTAACAATTTTTTACAATTTTAATATTTTTTTCTTGTATTCTTTAACAATTTTATAATTTCACCCATACAGAGCCCCAGACACACATGAGCAGACGACACTCTTCTATATGCTTCTATATATGTGTGGGGCTCCCTGCAGGGTAATGGATGTTTTTTTATTTTATGTCCTAAAAATTGTAAGAAACATTTATTTAAAAAAAATGATAAAAAATTGTTAGGCCAATGCATTCTCTTATATATGCGAGGCGACCTATGGTCGACTCGCATATATAAGAGAATGCATTGGCACAGGGTAACAAATTCCCGACTTACGACTGGATTTGATATGGCTGGTCTAGATCTTGAAAATGTGTTATAAGTCAGTTAATAAACTCGCGACTGGACATTCGGAACTAAACAGTCTCGACACCGGGCCTCGCCCTTATTGCCCCGAATTCTTCATTACTCGTCTATTATCCCTGACATAATTTCCGGTCAATTTATAAATAAGTGACACAAGGAATTCTCGTTATAACAAAATGTGGCTTTTCTAGAAAACAGAAACGGGTCTTGTTTACCCTCTTATTTTCTTTGGGGAAAGGGGGTAGATTTTTGCTTCGATTGTATTTTATGATTTAGTGATACTTTCGGAAGGGATGTTAAGATTGTGTACCTATTTTTGTATGTAATGTTTGTGAGTGGCTGGAACACTCTTCATTGTGAATATTCATCATATTTCCCACATTCATACTCATATTCATACTAAGTGTGGATGTTTAGATTGTAAAACGGCAAACTTAGAAATAATCTTGGCATGAAGGCAGCTCGCGGTATATCAGCGGGAACGCTCGACGTTTGGAGATAAGTCCAACGACCGGGTAACTTGGCGGAAAAGAAACTGCGAAGCATGTGAGTGTGTAAGTTATGTCTCACAGAGCAACATATCCTCACGAAACTAGGTTCATATTGGACATAACTATTAACCCTTTACCCAAAGAAGGGCCCTGTGCCAATGCATTCTCTTATATATGCGAGTCGACCATAGGTCGCCTCGCATATATAAGAGAATGCATTGGCTTAACACATTAAAAATTATAAAATTGTTAAAGAATGTAAGAAAAAATGGTAAAAAGTGTTAAAAAAAGATTTTTCTTAGGCCAATGCATTCTCTTATATATGCGAGGCGACCTATGGTCGACTCGCATATATAAGAGAATGCATTGGCACAGGGCATAACTGTAACTATCACACTGTGGTCAAGGAGCCGGTTCCAATGATATCCATATTTGTATGGTTCTATTGAGACAGACCGCAGATATTTTAGGCTGTTGAAGCTTTATTTGGCCGGGTTTGGCCGGTTTGTTGGGTAAAGGGTTAAGTCGTGTCAATGAAACTAGATATATTTCGTATGAAAATAGTCCCATATTGGACTGTTTTAAAACTGCGTTTTAGTTTCATACAGAGCATACATGAGCTTATTTCGCGATACTATTCGTTTAACTTGAATGGCTGTCCGTATATATATGCATTGCGTCTATCGAGGTTCACATGATTCTCACCACGTCATGACTTGAATTATTTATAGAGGTTGTTTTATGAGGACAAAATGTTATGTTATAAACCATAACGTAATACACGCAAACTGATCATATTATGTCTTTGGTGTGAACGATGCATTATTGTAGGGTTATCGCGCTTGATGTATGTTATAAGTTATCATACGAACTATGATTGATCTAAAACAGCGACATGAATCAACGGGCAGTCGGTAGCTATTAGCTTAGTGACCCGCCATATCAAATCCAGTCGTAAATCGGGAAATTTGTACCCTGTGCCAATGCATTCTCTTATATATGCGAGTCGACCATAGGTCGCCTCGCATATATAAGAGAATGCATTGGCCTAACAATTTTTTACAATTTTAATAACTTTTTCTTGTATTCTTTAACAATTTTATAATTTTACCCGTACAGAGCCCCAAACAAACATGAGCAGACGACACTCTTCTATATGCTTCTATATATGTGTGGGGCTCCCTGCAGGGTAATGGATGTTTTTTTTATTTTATGTCCTAAAAAATGTAAGAAACATTTATTTAAAAAAAATGATGAAACATTGTTAGGCCAATGCATTCTCTTATATATGCGAGGCGACCTATGGTCGACTCGCATATATAAGAGAATGCATTGGCACAGGGTAAAACAAATCCCGACTTACGACTGGATTTGATGTTATAAACCATAACGTTATACACGCAAACTGATCATATTATGTTTTTGGTGTGTACGATCTAAAACAGCGACATGAATCAATGGGCAGTCGGTAGCTCTTAGCTACACAAGTTCGAAATTGAGCAATTTTACAATCTAAACCTCCTGTTGTGTGATATCGCCTACGGCGGCTGACTTCTGTTGACTTCCTCGACCATGCATCAGTTACTTTCGGTACACTCACGTTCTGAAGATCCATGTGACGCCACACTGTAATCGTTTACTATCTGGGTCCAAATACATGTATGTTTATTATTTTTAGAAAAAAAAAAAAACAATAAACAAAATCAAGACACCCGTATGTTCCTTAGATGAGACCCATCTAAGGAGCATGCGGGTGTCTTGTTAATTTGCTAAACATTAATAAACATACATGTATTTGGTCTGTATGTCTATTTAATTTTGCTTTGTGGCCTCATCTTTATCTTACTTGTAACAGGTTGATAATTACTGATTACATAGCAGTACTTTTTGTTAACAGCATAATTTTAGCATCAATTCCGCAAGACCCGCCATCGTAATATCAAATTAACAGGACCACATAACCATGGGTGGTGAATGTATACCATTGGGGGTAAATTGCATCAGTTGGGGGATTCCCAATCTATTAAAGATATTAACGTCGACAATAACAGATAAAGTTCAACGAAGAGATACGCCACCTTTACTATGTTGCACCGGGTCTAAAATGAGTTCACACCCAGCAGACGGTATACCTCGATCCGTGTCTTATGGTACGTTCATGCACCGCAAACGGTATACCGAGATTATTGTCTTATGTACGGGCAATTTCCTTTGGCTCACACTACAGGCCGCATCCCTCATCTGATCGCCACCAAACATTATCTGGATCTGCGGGGCGACCTCTAGATGGGAGCCATGGATTATTTCTGAAATTCGTTAAAAACATGGCCACCAGGAGACATCTTGGATTTTATTCTTTGCTTGATCAAATCATTCGGCACACCCTAAAGACCACATCCCTCATCCGATCGTCATCAAACTTCATATCCACATTCAGAGTGACCTCTAGATGGGAGCCATCGATTTTTGCGAAATTTGTTGAAAAACATTTTGGATTTTACTCTATGCACGACTAATTTCTTCGGCACAACCTACATGCCATATCCCTCATCCGAGCGTCACCAAACTTCACAAGGATCATCGGAGTGACTTCAAGATGGGAGCCAACGATATTTTCAGAACACCATTAAAACATGGTCGCCAGTTTCCATCTTGGATTATACTCTTTTCATGACTAAAATCCGTTGGCACACCATACATACCACATTCTTCATCCAAGCTTCATATGGTTCTTTGGGTGACCTCTAAATGGAAGATGTCATTTTTTTCCGAAAATTGTTTAAAAACATGACCGCCTGGAGTCATTTCGGATTTCATATTTGAATCCATCGGCACACACTGCAGCCAACTTTTACTGGAGAAATGTTTGACAGTATCATTGACTTGCATTATAAATACTTCGTAGCTTCGTATACTACAGCCCTCTACGGCAAATGGCCTCCAAGATTGCCAGGCAAATTTGCCAGCGCATGAACGTACCCTTACAGATGGTCTATCTCTTTGTAAACATGTGTTATGTAGTTACCGGGGTATACAATATTAGATATGAATCGAAGTTCCCTGTCCGGAAATTCTTCTGTTGCTTAATATTGATTATATTTCGAATATTTGCTGGTCTAAAACGTGTTGTTGTTTAGCTAACGAACAATAGTGGTTTACCATACATTTTACAGTGTACTTTCGTCATAAATAAACGTTAATTAGACTCAGTTTCGCTTATAACTATGTAATAAAACAATACAAACAATCAATCTGCATGGGACGTTTGGCGTTCGGGCATAGCTGTGGGAACACCCTAATGATCTCTCTCGATATATGGTATCGCCTGAATTGTCTGTTCTAAAATAGAACAATATAGTGTCCCACGTTATCATCCCATTTTATAACAAAATATTCGAAATAAAAATCAAAATTAATTTATAGAAGCGTTTCCGGACATGGGTCATCAATTCATATTTATTATTTTATACCCACTATTTCAAAAATTGTTATTTGAAGAGATAATCCATCTTTAAGTCAAATCGACCATGCTGTCGGGGATCAGTCCACGGAAGTTCTGTCGCCGTCGAGTTTCTGTTTGATACTGGTGTCAGGATTATGCCATAGTCCCAAATTATTTATTTCTTATCTCACACGATGTAAATATACTCATTGGATTAGAAGACGGAGTTTAATTTCACGTTTAAACTCAGGATGGTGTTCATTCAAACTACCTTTGTATTCCAACTGAATGTATTTCTATGTTTGTATATGTATGTTGTATCAATTTCGTTTGGAATGTTAGAGAATAATCATATTTGGCACGTGTTTTGTTTAGTTAACATTTGCAACAACGTATATATCTGAAAGCATGAAACTTTGCAGAACTGATGCGATAACAATATCTTGCTTGAAACCATAATGAAAATGTTTACATTTCACAGCGACGTAGAAACGGGGGTCTACTTCCGAATTTTAGTTACAAGCACTTCAACATCATTCCATTTAGATCCATCCTTGATTTTGAATGTATCGTCGAGGATTTCAAACTATCTTCCCCAATCGTTTAATTAAAGCTACTTGGCGGCTTGCGCTCCAAAAAAAAAATGCACATAATTTTATTCGCTTTTGAATTTTGTCCGGTATCTAAATTGGTCGATGAATACTTGGTATAACTTTCTACGAGCAGTATATATCCCAGAAAGACGCATTGAAGTCATAAATATACATCGACACAATATTGACACGATATTTATGTCCAAAAACAAACAAAAAACACAGCTGGCTAGCATCACCAAATTCACTCTCTGGGACCTCACTCTGCTTAGGCCTCATCTTCTGGGTATTATATATAGTCTCAAATTAACATTGTTTTTAGTTACTTTTTTTCCTTCTGGGAAGTTTCTATATCCCCTAATTTGCAGAAGATAAAATACATAATCGAGGTGACTAATGTGTGAACATCACCAACTTCAACTGGGGAACTTCAATCTGATCCTAGATTTCCCATAGCAGTTGAAGCCTAAGCAGAATGAGGTTCCCAAAAGCGTGAATTTGGTGATGCTATCCAGCAGTGCGGGATAGCATTACTAAATTCACCCCTCAGGGGACCTCATTCAGAAAATAATGATTGGTTGAAGTAAGTACGTGGACATTAAAAGATAAGTGGGTTGACCCACCCCATATACATTTCGTAAAAAAAAAAATGTGCATTTTGATGCCTATATAAACACTAAAGGCATAGCATCTGGTATGTGGGATGAAGAGGGAGATCACTCGATCTTTTCGATCATCCCGGGCGCTTCGCGTCCAACTTCTCACTCTGCATCTGGTATACTCATACTGGGCACGTCGTGGCTTTGACACTTTTACGATTTTGATTCATCGTTGGACAGGAAGAGGCATCATACAAACTATGGCCTAAGCCTAGCTATTAATTATACGACCTTTAATTAATTATTTTGTACATGTATAGGTTTACGGACGACCTCGTGGTCTGGTCTATCAGTTGAAACGACGACAAACCGCGACAAACAAACTGTAGAATATATGTCCGTTACGATGCCACATGTTTGGTCGTCCACAATATGCATATCATGGTTTATATGTCACAATCCAAATTGTTGTATTCACATGATCAAGACCAATTGTATTTTTGTGATTTAACCTGTGCACAGAATAAAGAGTTATCATTTGTTTTACCGCTGTCGTTTCTAATGTTGGGGGAATACTGGTGCTGAATAGGTCACTCTATGTTTTCTGTGATAAAGTTACCAAGGTTCCTGAAATTGTGATAAAGTTACCCAGGTTGGAGAGGAATGTGATAAAGTTACATTTCATTTTTAGCAACAAATTATTGATTTTTGCGATCAAAATGATGAACTACAATACTAATATGTCTTAATTTATGCATAATAAGGGCCATTACTTGCCAAAACTGAACAGTATTTCCCTCTGTCACTTTTAAATCGAGTTGATATTGTGAGATTTGCTTAACCTGTGTAACTTTATCACAATTCCCTCCAATCTGGGTAACTTTATCACAAATTTAGGATGAGAGTGACCTATTCAGCCATATACTGGTGGGCACACCGCAACCAAATTCACCATCTGCTTAACAAATTCTATACTGAATAGATTCTTCCACTCAGTTATACAAATATATACTGGAATGGCCTATTATTAATTTGGAGGGATGTTCAGGTAACATAAGCACACAACAGGCAGGCGAGCTGATAATACAATGACAGAAGAATTCATATCCATTGATGGGAAATGTTCAGACAATAAGTTCAACAAAGGACGAATTATTGAATCTATTAGCTGTACATTTCCTAGGGATAACTACTCGTCAATGAGTATTTGGTATTGATACGGTTAAGTAGCGCGCTACCATCGGATTTGAAACCATGGAACTAAAATTTGTGAAATTTGCTAAGTTCAGAAATAAGACAGACCCATAGGAAGCCATTAATGGGAGTCCTACAATTCCAGACATCCAACTTTACAACAAAGTAATTCTGCCATGTTGTGGCTTCTATAATCTCACTTGAACCCTTTCTATAGTAAATATTCATTGGGGGCGACTTCCCATAGGACATGTTCAGACCATATGCCGTTTGTTGAACTTTTTATCTGAATATTTACCGCCAATGAATAGGATCATTCTGCCATTTCTGTTATATGTCGTCTGCATTTATTTCCTGAACACACATAGACATGAATGATAAGCCTGTCCAAATTGTCCTTTTATAACTGATTGTGAGAATCCATTTAGTAAAGGCATGGTTCTAGGCGCCCCGCGCGTTCTATTTGACACCATACATTAAAACTACTATGAGTAAGTTTTAGATACCATAAAGTAACAAGAGGCGGCACCTGGGTGCTGGGATACCCACATGGTGAAAATTTAAATATGGACAGGTCGGAAATCAAATTGTGAAAAAAATGTGATGAACAAATTACTTGACAATTCTAACAAACGACGGACGGAAATCCAAAATTTTCAGATAAAGAAAGAGGGATAATTCTTGAACGGAAAACGCGAACAACGTCGATGAACCGTCTTTTTAAAGCCCTCCTGGTGCCAAACCTGCATGCATTACCAAACTGCATCGAGGTCCGACATGAGCGGATGGATGGACTGACGCATGTAATCCAGTATACCCCATATTTTTTGATGGGGGTATAATTAGAACATACTAATGAGCAAATAAAAGGGACTGAATTACACCTGCATGGCATGTTGAAGTGAGCGATGGGATTAAAGTGGGTTCATGCAAAATAACATGCAAGTATGTAAAACATCAACATGTACATAAATTAAATTTGTACTTATTTTCATTATTAATAACTCCCCAATAATGAGATTTCGCATTTCAAAACCATTGTTATGTACACAATGAAATTACCGATAAAATTTCAATACAAGATATCCTCGTGAAAATAGGTTCACATTTGACCTAAATATCCACATAGGTTCATATTCGATTATTTGATTATGAAACAAGCCCATATTGGGTGGAGTTATTCAGTTTTATACCGCGACCACAATGAAAACACATTGTAAAGAGCGTACATCTGGTCTATTTAGATTCATATAAAATGAAACTAACATTCAAATAATGCCGATATGGGCTTATTTGTGTTTTTGAAATAAGTTCAATGTAAGGTTATTTTCACGAGAACAGGCTATCGAATAAGATACCAAAGTTTAATCAAAACTTGACGAAACGCCAAATCATTGACAACTATTCTGAAATCCATATTCAGACTAAACTGTTTACACCACGCGATTAGAGATTACATAACAATGGTACATGTACCAACAAGCGATCGTTATTGGGGAACTATACATAATAAACATAAGAAATAAGTTTATATATTTATCCATGTTCATCTTAGTGTTGGAGTTTTTACAGACTTTAGTAATAGTCCAGGAGATATTGGTCGACCTCTGCACCCCCCCCAGGACTTAACTTTACCCCACTAATTTTCTTCCTTAAGGTCTCCTCTAATTTTTTTCACTTGTTAACAAGAAAAAAAAGTGTCCGCAGAGACTCCAGACAAGATGGCGGCCATTTCTTTTTAATGCACCAGGTCTCTTTGGTCGCCATTATAGTAAAGATGATAGCACAATCGGCCTTGTTTTCCGCTCGATTCGTTATGCTAATATACAACCCTTACAAATTAGCCAATAATCCGACACCAGAATCCAATATGGCGGCAAAGATGGCCGCCGAAATGTGAAAATATGCTATTTTTCTGACATGTTACCACCTTTCGTTTGTCTCTGTGGGAAAATGTTAGAATTTTTGCGTCATGTTATACATTTATCATATAGAGGAGTCATTGGCCAACACATTGGGAACATAATATGCATTCATTGCGGGATATTTTTGTCCGATATCACGTTTTCCCAAATGCCGATATCATAGGTCAAAGCCGAATCTCCGTTAATAACGTGATGTTATGTTTCGAATCAATGAATGTTATTGCTATTATAACAACACCCATGCATATATATTTGCAGGAGATACTCGAGCTAGGATTCCTCTTATACCTGAGTTGACGAATATTTACCCAAATCCAAGATGGCGGCCAAAATGGCCACCAGAAATAAAAAATCGCCGAAAATCGCTGATTTTAACATCAGTGAGCATTATTGTCATGACAACTCCACACCTGCTTACTATTGTAAGTTGGGAACACTTAGGCGAAGAACTTTCCTTGTACTATATCCAAATAAAAGTCCCCCAAATCCAAAATGGCGGACAGATTTTGAAAAATCACCGAAATTCCCTCATATTCACATCATTTGGGCATTATTGTCGAGACAACTCCACCAATGCTTACAATTGAGTTGGAAATACTAAGGTGAAATAATTACATTACATCTCATGCAAGAAATTGTTTTCCAAATCGAAGATGGCGGCCAAAATGGCGACCGAAATTTGAAAACACGTCTACATTCCTTTACTTTCTTACATTTCGGCGGCCATCTTTGCCGCCATATTGGATTCTGGTGTCGGATTATTGGCTAATGTGTAAGGGTTGCATATTAGCATAACGAATCGAGCGGAAAACAAGACCGCATGTGCTATCATCTTTACTATAATGGCGATCAAAGAGACCTGGTGCATTAAAACAAAATGGCCGCCATGATGGACGCCATCTTGACTGGAGTCTCTGTGGCCACTTTTTTGTCTTGTTAACAAGTGAACAAAATTAGAGGAGACCTTAAGGAAGAAAATTAGTGGGGTGAAGTTAAGTCCTGTGGGGGGGGGGGGGTGCAGATGTCGACCAATATCTCCTGGACTATAAAGCTCAACTTGACCAAGTCAAGTTTGAGCTATTGTCTTGGCACACCCTACAGATCACGCTCTTCATCCTGTCATCGCAAAAATTCATATGGAACCTTGGGGCGACCTCTAGATATGAGGCATCATTTTTTTTTCAGAAAAACAAACATGGCTGTCAGCAGCCATCTTAGATTTCACATTTGAGTCCATCGGCACACACTGCAGCCCACATTCATTGAGATTTTCGATAAAATATGGCCGTTTTGCATGAATAAATACATTGGCATGGCCTACAGCCAACATTTTTCATCCAGACTTCATATGGCTCTTCCGGTTGACCTCTGGCATTAGTTAAACATTTCAACATTTCTTATCGCTCCCATGGCTGTAATGTATGACATTATCCCCTCTTCAAGTTGAGCTATAGTGTCATTGACTCGTTCACATTCTTTGCACATTAACACACTAAGAGTGCCTTGATCCTTCAAATGGGATGGTTAAAAAAATTCAGGAAGGTGTGCCGTATTTTGCATATGACAAGTTTGGAGACCCATGCACCACCCCAACCTGAACACAAAATTTGTATTATTTTGTCAACCTGTTCAACATCTAGCTATAGCGTCTATACGTAAATTCAATATCTTGCTTGTTGTATCAGCCATTCGTCCCAGCAAACAACATGTGTGAAATGTGTTGCAAAGGGGAATAATTACACTTTTACTTTTAGGTTGATTAAAAATTCTGATTTATTTATTGCGAAGCCACACATAATAATGAAACAAGCGTACAAAGATTCGGAAATCACGTTCATCATTGGTCATTTCATATCTACAAAATTGCGTGAACATATATACTGCAATATTCATTTCTAATTCACTCATTCAGACAAGTAAATTCCATTTCGCCAGCGCTGATTGGTTTGTTGCCCATGTGTAGCTGTTCTACGGTCGTGAATTTACGTAGCTTGATAAAAACAATCTGAATCTGAAGTACTTTCGTCCCTTGTAAAAAATGGTAAATTCGAAGTAGGATTGAAACGTCCATCGGCTTGTTCGTTGTCTGGAAAATAATTCAGACAACCTGTTTAATTTAAACCGATTCATTTCGAAACGCACAAAAGGACATCGGAATGATGACGTAATTGAAGCGGACATCACGTTACAAAAAAAAAGTAAAGAAAAAGAATCGTTGTTCCTTATGCTATGAAGTTTGATGCAATGCAATTTCTTGTCAGTAATGTAAACCTTTGGCGCCACTTGACCACGAAAGTAAACTTGCATTGATTAATATACTTTATGCAAATCCCACGACAAATTGGCATTATGTCGGATTCGAGTCGATGAATTTCGCGGATTCATTTGGATGCACGATTTATTTCCATTCGAAATATTGAACTTTATTTTCATGGAATGGAGCACAATTTCTAAGAGGAAGTGACATGGTCTTCAGTCGTGTCCAGTTCAGCAGATTCTTTAAGGCTATAGCAAGATTTGTGTGAATTAGAATTGGTATGAACAAGCTGTATGGTGTGAATTAGAATGGGTATGAACATGCTCTATGGTGTGATTTTGTGACGCTTATCGCTGTGAGTTTTCCGATGAAAATATGAGCTTTACTGGCTCCTATATAGCGTCGCCAGTAAAACTATATTTTCCGTCGTATAACCCACCAATAAACGTATCAAAATCACACCAGACAGCAGGTATATCCACTAAGTTATATTGTACAACTTTCGCACAATGAACTACTACTGGTATTACGAATATGGTAATACGTCACTACAATTTGTGTTATTGCTATCATTTGTCGTTTTGCCATATCCGTAGAAATCAAGGTGACTATGATCTGATAAGATACTTAAGTACACAATAATCACGACAAACATAACTATATCACCTTACTGTGAGTGGCTAGATGTCAGACCGGCACTATTTGCTCACAAATGGACTCGTAGTCACCAATTCTGTTAAAGTGTTAGGACAGTCCGAAAAAAATACGATTACTATAAGATATTAGCAATTCTTAGCAGTAATAATTTATTATGCGACTACTATAAGCTACACGTAATTCTTAACAGTAGTAGTTCATTGTGCGAAGGGTGTCAACTTAAAAATACCAGTCGATAAACGTAACAATTAGTTACATGCAGTATTCACCAATAATAAATTCAAATTTCTGATTTGATTTCAGCATAAGAATAAGCCACCTTCCTATTCCAAAATTATTCGTCTCGAAATCATTAGCTACATATGTTGCATATAACATGTACTGTTCATTTATATATTTCTTTCAATTCTTTAAAGGTACTCAATCCGATAAAACTTCTCTCAATTACTATTTCAATGGCTTCGGGGGGTCAAACATATTTGATTCGAATCGAGGAAGTCACCCATCAAAGCTCAGATATGTTAGATTTTAGAAATCTATTATTTTTCATTATCGGGAATACTTTCTGGCCCAGAACTCAGTCAAAATTGCGTTATTATTACCACTTGATTTTAGAGTTATCCATCCATGTCTGTTTGAATAGATTTTGGTGTACACATCCCGAGCAGATTACGGCAGTTGAAGGCAATTATTAGTACTCATCTCGAGTAAATAACAAATTTCAAAAATCAATATCTAATAACTCTGAGCTTTGTTTGATGGGTTCCTCGACTCGAATCAAATATGTTTTACCCCCAAAGCCAAAGAAATAGTAATACAGGACCCTCTGATCGGATTGTTGTTGTTGGAATCTGTTGAGATGGGGACCCTCTGTTCGGATTGAGTACCTTTAATCTCATTTGATAAAATAATTTTACATGGTATTTGAGATAGATATTTACAGTTGTTGACACAAGCACAATTACATAGCTGTACATAATTACACATAAGCCGCATCCACACCACCGCGTCTTTACGAAACTCTTCTATCGCGAAAAATGAGTTCGATTTAGGTAAAAATATATAAATAATATCAAGATTAATCAGATACATACAGTGAATGCAAAACCATGTTTAGTATTACTATTTAGTTTGTTAACTCAACAAATATCTGGACGATACACGTGTCATTTTCAACACAACGCATATATATTGTCTAGTTAGTATGATGAGAAACGCAGCTAGTATGGATGCGCCCTTATTACATGTGATATCGATATGATCAATACATTGGCTCAATCACCGATTCACTTTCGTATTCCCATAGGGATGCTGTCATTATACGTGTTTTACATATTATTAACATGACACGGTGGAGCACATATACACCATGTGTATACATCTATACAATGAACTGTGTTTAACTTGTATTATGTTCAAGTCTAACTCCATTCATACTGAATCATTTTAATTTGAATTATAGGTAACTATGATTCATTTAAATACATCTCGAACATTCGATAATTTTGGCTCAAAACTATATTTTATTTGTTGCATACATGTATTTTAATTAAGATACATGTATGAAAGTAATTTGTAATATATAAATATAGTCCATATATGTGTCAGAAAGTGCTCAGACCCCTCGCATCATGTTAATGTCTGCATCGGGCAACCCCTCTGTCGCCGGAGAGGATCGAGTGATCTTAAGGGGGAGACGCACATTTTGCACAAATTTGGCAAGGGATTTTCAACAAAGAATTTCTCGGGCAAATAATTTTGAATTTTACATACCATCATCTTCATTGTGTGTAGAATCTAAGCAATTATTAAGAGACAACAAAAACAATGGATGATATTATTCATTGATCAACAGGCATGGCATGAAACTTCTCAAATATTGATATTTTTATGGGTAGTTGCCTTTCTTAATTGAAATAATCATTAAATTTCACAGATAAAGAATAATTAATTAAGTCTCCTCTCATGATATTGAGATATGATATCATGGATATATGAATTGTACTTTGAAAACAATATATTTTAAGAAGTTCCTGGTACCTGAAAGCAGTGAAATTTGTAAATATTGTTCATGCCATAAAAGTAAAGTAAATGAGGTTATAATATTCAATTGGTCGATGCTTCTTAAATACATACTGTGTCACAATAAATCGCTTGTGCAAAATTTTACAAAGAAATTCCTAACAGATTTTGAGAAATTACATTTTTAAATACCAAGAAATTTTGGCAAAACGTGCGTCTGACCCTTAATTCAAAATCGTGCTTGTGTATGAATGACACGCGCAGGGTACGCTGTGCTATCGATGATCACCATGAATAAAAACTATTGTGTCACCTAGGAGTCACATATAATCAGGGTCATTTGTTACGAATGTTGCCGCAATGAATACAAGCACAGGGAATACATGAATTATAGGAGAATGGACCGGTAAGCGTAACATTTTATACAAATGTACTTCAGATTAAAGGCACGGATGGCCTACGATATAGGTTATACTTTTAGAAATAACATTTAGAAAATTAAGAAAATTTTCTCAAGAATGCTGAAGAATGTACTAATAGTATAGTATGAATGCGATATTATACACAAAACACACTTTGTGTGAGCCGAGCGTTTGTTTATATACAGAACGTGAGCGATAAAAAAATCACAGTAGAAGTTGTAAGGATGGTCGAAAATATCGAGATCTTCTCCTTCACCATATAAGAAAAACACTCAACACCGTGGCGTTTTTAGTAGGAGAGTGATTCACGGTGACCGAAATCATGAGAGGTGAAGATTAGCGAACACTATACCGGTATTTTGTAAACAACTTGGTGGCATTCATAACCAAAGTTCAAGTAGTATGGTCTCCCCGGTGTTGAATGTTTTACTTATCGCATACTCTTTACGTACTGTTTGTTTACATACCATGTTTATTTGTTTACATCACTCAGCATAATATCATGACAATACCATGCAATTTACGCGATATTTACGAATGGTATAAGAACACAGTTTGTCTACAATATAATATTCTTTCTGTTTATGGCGGTTTTAACGGATGTGACTATTTTAACAGCAATAACCGCCACTAACGCTTACCGTAGATCCAAGGGATCACAATAACAATAATTCGTATCTGGGTTTATATATGTATGGGCCCATGTCCACGCAGGGACTTGACTACCTTTCTATGGGCATTATAATTCACATAAAGACGTATTGAATTAATAAAAATACAACATTGCACACTCGCCATGGCACAGAACAGAACGTTCCGTGTTAGTATATTTCCGATATTGTAGAAATAAAGAGAGTTTGTTTAACTCCCCGGAGAAAAATATGAAAACAGCTGGAAAATGGATGTGAGCATGGCAAGGATTTTGCAAAGCATATGAAGCCGGTATAACAACATTTCTTGTATTTATCAACCTATCGTATACTTCCTTCCAACTTTCATATACAAAAAAATTTGCAATCTCGAATGAGACATGTCCGTTTAAGCATCGGGTGAGTATTCGAAAAGCAGCTTACCAGCGTTGTATACTATACGAATCTGGATACTTCTGATCCCCATATTTTTGTTACAGATATGTGTGATCTCACCCATGTAAGTGAATGCCACTGCTCAGAATCCAGTTAAAACAACTTGGCGGTTTTCACTACAAGATACACCTGTTGAATTTTTACCGGTATCGAACTAGATCCATAGATATTTGAACTACCTTTCTACGAGAATGATATGTGATAGAAAGACGCATGTAATTCATAAAAATATAGAACTTTGAACACACTGTTGGGGTCCCAAACAACATCCATATGCATAGTATGGAAAATAAAAGAGTGTTCCTTATTAGTCTCAGCATTGGCCACATACTTATAACAGTTGATCTGAAATAGCTATTACTGCCATACTTGTTAAAAAGATCAATTTCGATTTCCTGTTAAAATTCCATTTGACGTGGAAAATAATCGACTAACGATTTTTTCAACAGTTTGTTTGTTGTTTTTCTTTTTTTAAATTATGTAAATCCTTTAAATGTCTGGTACACAAAGTGTGTGTTGAATTTGGAAATGCTGATGTAATAGCACTAAATATAGCTGCTTCGTCGTCTGATTCCAAGACTTTGGAATGTGTTGTATTTCAATTAATTTACTAATTAGGTAAGACATATGTCTATGGTAAGTATGAGTGCTGCCGTCCCAGTGTAGACAAAATGGGAGAACTATTTGTGCCTTTATTGTAGAGGTTTGGAATTTTTTAATACTATTGCAGTAAAGTAGCAGGCAGCAAGGTCAAAAATCCTATCCATACCAATTATAGAACCATTCTTAAGTGCAGTTTTCAAAGGAGTAATTTGTTCGTCAGTGTGACAAATAACACTTGACGGTTTTGTTGGGTCAGTTGATATTACTTAACGGGTAACGGACAACTGACAGCTGTATTTAACATTGCTATTATATCGTCAGCCGTATTGTCACATTTTCCTCGAGATCGACAGACTCATTAACAGACTGATCCAGCACAATAAGGGGTGAAACTGACTCAACTTTAGATTTAGCAGAATCTGAGACAGCTTTAGATTTATTTGAATCTGACACAACTTTGGATTTAACTGAATCTGGGACAACTTTAGATTGAGCAGGAACTGAGATAACGTTTTTAGATTTAGCAGAAACTGAGACAACTTTAGATTTAGTAGAATCTGAGACAGCTATAGATTTAGTTGAATCTGACACAACTTTAGATTTAGCAGAATCTGAGACATTAGATTTAGCAGAATCTGAGACAGCTTTAGATTCAGTTGAATCTGAGACAGCCTTATATTTTTTTGAATCTGAGACAACTTTAGATTTAGCAAAAAACTGAGACAACATTAGATTTAGCAGAAACTGAGACAACTTTAAATTTAGCAGCAACAGTTGGCGAACAACCTGATTTCACAACAGATAGGATATGATAGGATAATTTATTTACAATATACATGAATTATACAATGGCAGAAATACATGATAAGGTAAAGCAGTATACATAAGCATCCGACACGTCAGTGGAAACACCCAAACATTCATCTTTTGTTGTTCCATCATCATCATCATCATCATCATCATCATCATCATCATCTGTGACGACATGAACCGCCTCAGGTAATGACAAAGTCGGCAAGAGAAGGACAGTGTGGTTTGGTGTCCACACGATAGAAACATGGGGCGTCTCTCCAGCCCAAAGAATTGTGACAGGAGTTTTCCGACACGGGGACGGAACACATTATCGGTATGTTCGCATCCCCTGGTCCATTCTTTGTCGGACAAAACTTTTTGACTGGTCGTCCAATCACCGAAGACACAGCATGCATGGTCCAGGTGGAGGACCATGAATTTCAGCCTCATCCACCCTGGGCACAAGCAACAATGTCATCATCGAGTGAGGACTCAATGCCGGAATCTGACTATCACTATGAGCCTTTTCATAGAACGATTTTTTTTAGACTAATTCCAAACAAGTCCGTACTCGAAGTTGAGTGGACAGAGACTCCATACAGAGCATCAGAGACAGCATTCAACAAGCAATTCCCATCGTCACGGACAGCAATTGGAATGAAACCATTCCACTTGGCTTGGAGCCAAGAAGCCTGGAAGCCTGGAAGCCTGACTGTTTCCGACATACGACCGCATCGGATGATACGCATGGACGTCAGTAACCCGGATCGGCTTCTCGAGTATCAAACGATATCTTTTCCCTTTTTGCGGCCTCGATAACCGACCCGTCGTTCACTGCCGCCATCATACGCAAGTGGCAATAATCCCAACTGAATTCACCAGAAGAATGAAGAAACTTACTGCAAAAATACTCTGGAGCAGACTTCTAAAAAATAACTAAAAATCACTTACCTAAAGGAACTCGCATTTGAGGTGAAACCACCTGTCACATAGACCGCAGCCTATTATGCGTATCCGGTGGCAAGATGTATCACAAATGCAACACGGGTACAACACGTAGAGAGTGGTTTGGGGGAGGTTTAACCCCGGGATTTTCTAAAGGGCGGATAGGCCCACTCCTTAACCCCTCATGCCTTTATTATAAATACAAAATAAAACAAAAAAGGAAAAGAAAGCATTTTGTAACATCATTTCTTCTTTTGTTTCTTTTTCTTGGATGGTTTCCCCCCTGAAGATGGGTGAGTCGTATGCTGTGACTGTATCTGATATTGTTCTTGTTGTCGTTGTTGCAGTCGATGTTCGTCCCATTATTCTCGATCTTTGTTAATTTGTGCCATATCCTGGACGATGCTGCTGCTTCGCCATCTTCGGAGGGCGACGGCGGCATATTTTAGTATCTCAGCAACGGAAGTGGTAGATTCCGTCCCTGATGAAGACTGGCTGGGTGGTGTTGGCAACTCCACATCGAATACAGCGGCGGGGACGTCCGGGATGACGTCGGTGTCCCTGTTGCCACTGTCCACGTCGACGACAGGGGACATCCGGGGTGACTTCGGCGTGCCTGCTTCCGCTGGTGCATATAATACCTTTCAACTGGGACAGGAAAATATCTAAGATAAATACTTCTTTTAATATGAAAAGATTAGAAATTGGTTTGTCTCGGCCTGTACCAGTCAAATCAGTTTGTCCCATGGTTCCCAAATAAGAAGTGCTTCAAAATGATCCTGTCTCGGTCTGTCCCAGACCTTTCTATTGGGACAGGAAAATATCAAAGATAAATAATATTTTTGAAATTGGTTTGTCATATGTTTCTGAAATGGAATCTCAGCGCAGAATAATTATACTGTCTCGGATTGTCCCAGGACTTATCATTGGGACAAAAATGCTGGTGTATTTTCTGTTGGCCACGTTTCTTGTCATATCTACGCTGGTGGTAGTGACTCTTTTTTTCTTCAATTTCTTCTTTCTGGTAGTGATGGATGTTTGGAACAAGCGATCTCAATCTGGTCCTGTACATTTTTGAAAGTGACTATCCCAAGTGTGCGCTCGTGTTGGTCTGGCCATTTGTAGACCTGGCGATCCATCAGCAGAACGAATTCGTAGATAATATGTCTTTCCTGCTGAGTTGTGTGACTCAGCAGGAAACTGCAGGGTGACTTCGGCGTCCCTGCTCCTTCTGGTGGTGGGGACATCGTCTACGGCCGGCTAATGTTGTTGCTGAGAAGCCACGTGAAGGGGAACTGGGCGTCTCTCAGTTCTCCCCTGTCTCAACTAACTTCCCACTGTCGGCATCCCTGTGGCGTTGTGACGGGGTTTTTGTCTTTTTCTTCCCGGACTGTATATTATGGTGAGCCCCCATCGAACACAGCGGCCGGGACGTCCGGGACGACGTCGGTGTCCCTGGCTGTTGCCGCTGTCCACGACATCCGGGGTGACTTCGGCGTCCCTGTTTCTGCTGGTGGTAGTGACATCAACAACCGGCAGATCTTCTTGCCCGGTGGCCAAGGGGAGGGGGGGACTTGGCGTCTCTCAGTTCTCCCCTGTCTGCAGTTGGTCCCCCTGTCGGCGTCCCTGTGGCGCCTTGATGGTGTCTTCTTCTTCACGGTGGTCTTGTTGGTCTGCTAAGCCCCGGACCGGTGGAGTCCGGTCGGTCCGCCCAGGCAACGGTCGATAGAGGGTTCTACCGCAGTGACCTTGATATCCAAAACCAATTCCAACCGACCGCTGTTAGCATGTAGAGTCCAGCTAACACAATGGGTCGACTGGAAACCGCTCAGCCATGCAAAAGATCGATGGGGATTAAAGCAGAATACATTGTCCACCGAGCCTTCAACAGAAATATCACGGTCGCTCAACGGCTTAGCACAAGAGCGCTAGTGCACGTCCTATCCGTCGAACGACCGGATCGAGAATGAATTGAATTGGGGTGCAACACTGCTGAAGACATTGTTGAAGACATTACTTATATCAGATCGAAGATCGAATTAAATTGTGCTGAAGTAGTAATTTGGGGGCTTACCCCGGGATGGTCGAATAGACCCCTCATTTTTATAGCTTTATTGTAAATAATCAAATTAGAAAAAATTGCTTTTTGTGACTCTTTTTTTCCCCTTCAATTTCTTCTTTCTGGTAGTGGTGGATGTTTGGAACAAGCAATCTCAATCTGGCCCTGTACAGTTTTGAAAGTGACTATCCCAAGTGTGCGCTCGTGTTGGCCTGGCCATTTGTAGACCTGGCGATCCATCAGCAGAACGAATTCGTAGATAATATGTCTTTCCTGCTGAGTTGTGTGTATATAATCGGGGTAACTTCGGTGTCCCTGCTCCGTCTGGTGGTGGTGACATCGTCTACGGCCGGCTGATATTGTTGCTGGGAAGCCACGTGAAGGGGAACTGGGCGTCTCTCAGTTCTACCCTGTCTCAACTAACTTGACCCCCTGTCGGCATCCCTGTGGCGTTGTGACGGAATTTTTGTCTTTCTCTTCCCGGACTGTATATTCTGGTAAGCCCCCAAGTCACGCCCAGTGGAGCCGATTTTGGATCACATCCAACAATATGGGCCGACGGCAAATCGTTCAGCACGAGGCAGACGTGACGGGGAATTTACTCCATGCTCCGCAAAGTGCGACATAAAAAAATCACGGATCGCTCACGGCTAATTAGCGCGAAGAAGGTATACGTGCGACCATCCGCCAAGCGATCCAGAGACAAATATCTAATCGAATGAAATTGCTGAATTAGTGATTTTGGAGGCTAACCCCGGGATGGTCGAATAGACCGAGAGGTCTGTTCCTTCACCCCTCATTTTTATAGCTTTATTGTGAATAATCAAAATAGCATTGTCTTCAATTTCTTCTTTCTGGTAGTGGTGGATGTTTGAAACAGGTGACCTGTTCTCTTCTTAATTTCCGCCAACGACATACCTAACAATCCACTACACAACATACAAATTTCACAATTCGCCGATGATCTGGGCTTTTGGACCACGGGGGGGGGGGGGGGGGGGGGGTGGCAAAACGCTAGAATTCAGATTACAAATCCCCCACAATTAATCCTTATTATGACATAAACAATATTATATGTACAGCATTGTAACTGAATTGCATTCTCACTTTACCCGAACAGTCTAACTTTTGCTCTCTCTTTCTTCTTTCTCTCTTTCTTCTCTCTCTCTTTCTCTCTACCTCACTTTCTCTCTCTCCGCTGCCTCTCGTGACATCATCATTACTATTATTATTAAAACTATTTCCATTTCTTCCCGTCCGACCCTCCCTCTACACTTAATGAAGAATGAGCGCGAATTAAAAGGGGAGCAAACATAACAAAAGCCATTGGGCTTGTTTTTTAATCCCCTTTCCAATTTATCGATCATCTATACTATTTTATTTTATTGTCAAAACGTTTGTCAAATATATGTTACTAGCAGATTAGCCCGCCACTGGCGGGATTGGTCCCATGGCTTTGTTCGATCCATAAATCCATTATACATATATATATATCTAGTCTGCGCATGCGCGAAGATGGCGTCGCACGGGCTCGGCGACCCGATAAAATTCGTATCCGGGGCAAGATACATTCACATACCAAATTTCAAGTCGATAGCTCCACCCGTTTCCGAGATCTCGTCTGCGCATGCGCTGCACGGGCGTCGCACGGGCTCGCCAATACGACAACGACCACCGCCTGGTCAAACTACACACACGTACCAAGTTTCGTCCCGATCGGTGGAGAATCGTAGATTTGTATAAAGGACAGACAGACAGACAGACAGATTGTATCAAAATATATACGAGACTAGCCGATGAGCCCGACGTTGTCCGGGCTATTCAAAAACCAAATTTCAAGTCGATAGCTCCACCCGTTTCCGAGATCTGGTCTGCGCATACGCGAAGCTGGCGTCGCACGGGCTCAGCGACCCGATAAAATTCGTATCCAGGGCAAGATACATTCACATACCAAATTTCAAGTCGATAGCTCCACCCGTTTCCGATATCTCGTCTGCGCATGCGCGAAGCTGGCGTCGCACGGGCTCGGCGACCCGGTAAAATTCGTATCCGGGGCAAGATACATTCACATACCAAATTTCAAGTCGATAGCTCCACCCGTTTTCGAGATCTCGTCTGCGCATGCGCGAAGCTGGCGTCGCACAGGCTCGGCGACCCGATAAAATTCGTATTCGGGGCAAGATACATTCACATAGCAAATTTCAAGTCGATAGCTCCACCCGTTTCCGAGATCTCGTCTGCGCATGCGCTGCACGGGCGTCGCACGGGCTCGCCAATACGACAACGACCACCGCCTGGTCAAACTACACACACGTACCAAGTTTCGTCCCGATCGGTCGAGAATCGTAGATTTGTATTAATGACAGACAGACAGACAGACAGACAGACAGAGGTCTTCAAAATATATATGAGATTATGATTAGAATAAATATGTCTACACTAAGTAGTGCAAATCAAACCCTTGAGAATGGCACTCCAAGAAAATACACGAACCCCATTAGGGCACTACATAATATAGCCGACATACCCCGCTCCACACTAGACTTCAAACTCTAGCTGGAAACACTCTAATCAGTCTATATTGCAACACCCTAATTGATGAACTCTAGCTCAAGAAAACACTACTGACCAAAAACAAAACATCAAAATAAGTCCGACGAGACCAGGGATATGTCTGTGCTATGTCTGCATAATCCCCTCAATGGTCGCACCAACACATCCTTAATTTAATAAATAAATTAAGGATGAACAAACAAAGAAATAGGCCTATATCTCAAGAACATAATAAACACGCGAGGTCGAGACTATCAGCAATAGGACAACAGCTATAATCTCCCTATACGTCCCACCGGGCAAAACTCCTCCTCAACTTTCAACTTTAAAATATTTTACAGATAAATTTAACAACTCCATCTTTCTAGGAGACCTTAATGCAAAACACATCGTATATGAATGCAGCAAAACTAATCCTTACGCGGACGCTCTATTCGACATAATCGAAGACCAAGAACTAATAATATACTCAATAACAAAGGCATCGCAACTCACTACGACATGAAAACCAAATCATGGGAAATGTTAGACGCCGTCAATTGCAAAAACAATACACAAATGCAAGATAGGATTCGATACAGGGAGTGATCACTATCCGGTCGAACTCTACATAACAAACATAAAACCACAACACAACAAGGGTATTCTAAAAAGAAACCTCATACAGGAATGCAGATTGGAACAGATTTAGGCAACACATAAACTTAAACATTAGCAATTCTGAAATTAACACCCCAAATGCCTCGAAATAGCAGCCAGATCAATATCCGAAATAATTAAGAATGCCATTGACACAGCATGCCAACAAAATAAAATAGAGCAAAATACACGGAGAGTATCACGGGAAACATATAAAACAACTTAACAAGACAAGTAAACAAAGCAGTTAAACTGGAAAAAAGCGAATCATGGGTAAGGGTAACAACCGAACAACGAATCATTCACAAACAACATAGACAAAGCATCTAGATCTAAAGCGTCCGCATCTCCCCCAAGAATAAAAACCATATGCTACTCAGAACAGTCAACAGTTGTACATGCATCTTACATCACATGAAGTAGTAGTTGAATAGTTGGAGTTAATACACAAGAATAAATTATAATAAAGACATGAAAAATTGCTTGAAAAACTAAACGTTTACGGACGGATATCACAATCTCTGGCATAACACTCAGTAATGGAAACTAAGAAAATAAGTGAAAAGATCACGTGACAACTCACCAATACCCATATACTCCATTTGATTCAGGGACCTATCATATCAGTATTTATATAGGTAAAACCCAAAATCTAATATTAATGTTCGGTTCCTCACATGTTTTTCCCCAACAGCGACTATCACACAATGAAGTCAGCTCCCCAAATATGGTCATGTAGTATGACCATAACAGAGGAACCAATCCTGATGAGTATAACCAAACACCCGATTAAGTGTTCACCCCAAATAGTATATAAAGTATAGTTACAATTCCCCAATATATTATGCTTCCTCAGCTCCTCCTTGAGCTCCACATCCATAGAGCATCTCTTCTCATTTATTCGGGTCTTATTCACGACATTTAAATACTAATATATATGTGTCACTGTAACGCATCTATCAACGGACAACAAAGCAGACAACCTCAATCACGACTCAACTACCGGAACTCAGACTGAAGACATTGCCAGATTTCGTGTTCGCCACTATTTCTCGCCATTATAGCTTCAACCGCACTCTTCCGGAGACAGCTTCACAAACATACACCAAAACCGTATCGACCCAATACACACTATTGACATTGACACCCCCAGACATCGTGTTCATCATTCTCATAACCAGGACATCAGATTATCGACAGACACTCACAGTTTCAACCATACATTACCGGACACACAGCTTGAGAACAATCAACATCAAACTACCAACATGCATTCAACAGAACTAAAATACAAGACTCACTGGTGACAATAACATTTCCAGATCTCTGTTCCTCAACATTCTCGGTTAACTGAGTGAGTGACCACTTACTTTATCATTTCTGTTCTCTAACATTTTGCACACCACTTCAAATACCCCAACCATTTAAAAACCTTTTTGCATACACGGTTATTGGATATTCACCCTGATTCTACTACATATTCAGTATCCCCACAACCTACGATAATTTGAGCATCAACAGACAATCCTATTCCCCCCTATACTGCACAAATCGTATTCTGTATTTAAATTAAAAAACCTATTATAAACACGCATTAACTCATCAGATTAACTTATCACAACAGCTTCTCAAATACTGCAATCCCATTCGATTTGAGGCAACATGAAATCAGCCTGTATTTGTGCTGTACGACGGGGGGGGGGGGGGGGGGGGGGGGCATCCACCTTTTTTCCATACAGTAGGCCGGGGTGGGTGGGTTGTTGAGCTGCGAAAAAGTAACTTTTTTCCTGAGTGGTCGCAATTTTTTCCTCTTACAACATTTCTGCAATATAATAGATTCAAAGTGTTCAGCATCATTGTTAAGGTGTGTATGACACTTAGGGCAGTGCTTAGGGGGTAGTTAGTGTGGATATGGGCATGATGCTTCTCAGAAATCCAGATTACGAACCAACTCTCAGGAATTAGCCTTTAAGCTCCGATGACATTGTCATGTACCAATGCTACTGGTTCCAGGTGAAAATGGACAGTTATGAAGCACATGCATAAACTTTAATGTAAATAAAATGAAAAAAGCTATTCATATATTTACTCATTATACCTGATCAGACCAGACGACCCAGTCAAAATTGTATCGGAACTCGGGCATGGGACTGTAGACCGCAACAATGCATATCACTGAGATAACAATCTTGAGATGGTGGGACCCAGATACAAAATTGGGCGAGCATACATAGAACTTGAATGTGTAGATATGATGAAGGCTGCTAAGTGGAATAAACAGAATCAGAACAGACGAGTGAAAAGAAGGGAGAGACAATATAATATAACTTAATATATATCACCCCCGTGTACGTGGTATCGCCAAAACCGAGGGTATCGCCAAAACCGAGAATATGGGAAAGTCATTTTCACGCATATGATATGAGGATATGTTTGTTTCTCATCGTAAAACAGACAAAGAACAATGCGTGCGTATGTTCACATGAAGCAGGAGTATTTATCCACCCGATGTCAATCAGTTTTCCCAGATCAAACCATTTAATATTTTTTGGCGAATTTTTTCAATAGTGTTTTTGCTTTTGCTCACTCAAATTTGCGAGAACATCCACCCACCGGTATAGTTCCTGGACGTCAACGCTGCCAATACAAATGCCGGTATATAGTTGAATCTGTCAATAAAGCATAGAATTGAACTGAATTTAAAAAATCAGTGTCGTTCTCAATATACGCACGATATAGATGGACCACTGTCGGCCCAGAAAGATGACTATTTGACTTGGTGATGTTATTTTAACAAATCTGAATGTGAATCACATTGGGAACATCCACACCAAATCTGAATGTGTTCGGTGTTATGGTTCTGGAGAAAATGTTTTAACATATCTCACTTCGTCTCAGGTGAGCTAACAACTAAGGACATATCTCACCCTTATTAAGAATGGACTCTCCCCCCCCCCCCGCCCCAGAGCAGCGATTATTTTCACACCCCAGTGAATTATACTGCAATCACCTGAAATGAACAGCGAAACAGAATTACAAGCACAAGCCCCCCCCCCCCATAGAAAGATGTCACTTTAAATAATACACACAACGATACTCAAACGAGTTATTGTCGCAATTAAAAATATGAACTAAGTAAATTCAATATCACCATCAGCGCCCAGTCAGAAGCGACCAAAACCCAGGCGACAATTTCAGCGGTCCTTGGCATTAATACGTCGATTGACCCATTTGATGGGATTTCCAGATTGGGTGCATCAAATAGAGAAATATGCCATAACGATAGGCCCCAGGTTGAGACAATTGTTAAAATTGCAGCCCAAACAGTCGATAAGTGGAATCAGAATTTGTTCAGCACTACATTAGCGAAAATAACCTTAAAGGTGAAATTCTCTTCACATGGCAAAATCTCAAATAACGTTCACCTTTTTACCAATATCGCTGACGGACACCAGCATGTGCGTCATTGGGTACATTTAAACAAGGACATACTCAATTCCTATGTTAGCCAAACTTATACTTAACCTGCATTCATAAACGAAATTAAGACACAGAACAAATGCAAACTCTATGATATTCCAACAAACAAAATGTAAAGAGTATGCGATAAGAATAACATTCAATGCCATGTAGACCCCCCTAATTGAACTTTGATTAGAAATTACACAAAGTTTTTTACAAGATACCAGTATAGCGATCACGAATCTTCGCCCTTCAAGATTGAGGCGTTGAATGGGTCACCATGAATAACTCTCCTAAAAATCGCCACGGTGTTGGGTGTTTTGCTTACCACTCAATATTGACATGCTGTATATAAACAAATGCTCGACTCACACACTTTGTGTTTTGTGGATAAGTCGTATTCATACTGTCATTATAACAGATAATATTAGTATATTATTGAGGAATTTTTCATAATTTGTTAACAATTAATACTAAATTATAACCTAGTATAGGGAAGGCCATCCATGCATTTAAGTGAGAAATAATTCAAGATTGGTTATATATGGCACAAATTATGTATTAAATTGTTTTTGACTTCAATCAGCTTATTTTTTTCAGGCGTTGCTATATCCTGCAATACGAATGAGTTCATTGTCTTTCTAAATGTCCAAATTAACCATTGTGAGTGAATGGCCAATGGTCATCGCAGTATCTGGCGTTGGCCGGTGGGTACAAACTCGTCCGTCGGCTTCTACAAAATTGTATCAGTCAGGAGTCAGGTATATACATTCAAAAACTGACTAGCAAACAAGCATAATATAAACGTAAAAATAAGCACAAGAATACATAATAGCAAAGAAATAAAACAAAATTACCTAGGCTGGATATTGAAATATGTACAGTAGTTTCTAACATCAGACTTTAAAATGCCAAGGTATTTATAATATTTGATGAATCGCGTGGGTGAGCACAAGACTCTGTCTATTCACACGTTTCACCAGGTATGCGACAAGGGTACTTCATCTCCCAAAGGTGGACACAATGTTCCAGAAGTGTTCACCTCATGTATGTGATTTCCAGTCGTATATTTAGTTTTTCACCACTTTAAATAAAGCAATAAATGCTAGCCTCCTCACATGTTACTGCCCACGGAGAGCTTTCGAGTGTTTCAAGAACATTATTGTGAACAATCAGCAGTTATCAAACAGAACTTCGAAGATACCATAATAATTCTTACATCAATACGTGATACCCACACTATAAATTTAAGGTTATCCTGCATGCATATTTTCTGTATTTAGTGGGTCACAATAAAACATGTTCCCAATGGATCAAATTGGATCTAAATAATATTAACATAGGTTCATATTGGACTTATTTGATTCTGAAATAACCCATTAGTCCGTTTGATGCGAAAACACATTGCTAAGATCCTGCTTTTGGTAAGTCGATTTAGGTCCACATAGCACTGCCTTAATGAACGTAAACATACAAAGAAATGATTTAGATATCTCACTTCTCAACACAGAAATTTCTATAGAGGAAGTAATGAACGCAGCGAACAAACTTAAAAATGAAAAGGCCCCAGGCTTTGATTCAGTAACAAATGAAATGATAAAATATAGCGTTGAGAAGTTGGGACATTTTTACAAAAAGTTATTTAATAAAATACTTGAAACGGGATACATTCCGACAGATTGGGAAATAGGTATTATTAGACCAATATACAAAAAAGAAGACCCGACTAACCCCGATAATTACCGGAAGATCACACTCCTATGTACCCTATCAAAACTCTTCACAAGCATTATATGTACCCGTATAAATGGTTTTCTCCAAGAGAACAATCTCCAGACCGAAGCCCAAGCCGGGTTTCGGAAAGGATACAGTACAACAGACCACACATTTTCCCTATATGCCCTTACTCAGATTATGAAATTAATGAAAAGAAACTTATATTGCGCTTTCATAGATTTTTCCAAAGCATGTGATAGCGTTTGGCGAGAGGGCCTATGGAGAAAACTCCTACTTTCCGGTATCTCAGGAAAATGTTTGGAAATTATAAAAAGTATGTACAAAAATATCAAGATGTGTGTTTTGACCGACGTTTATTCAGGTCATTTCACAAGCCAGATTGGCTTAAAACAAGGAGATGGGTTATCACCGATACTTTTTGCTCTGTATATCAACGACCTCGAGGAATACGAAACAGAAGTATGTCATTCTGGGGCAAAATATTGAACATGACGTGCGATAGACTTCCCCTGATTCTGTACTATGTTATGTACAGTTACTACGTAACACACAAATTCAAGAATGCGTGGTTAGAATATATAGAAAACAGTCTAAATAATCTAGGTCTATCCAATATCTGGATCGACCAATCCACCCCCACCCCCTCTATCTATAATACACTCATTAAACGCAGACTGAACGACGCGTATATACAATCATGGCAAAGCGATATAGGAAGCTCTAATAAATGTGCATTTTACAGAATTATTAAAACAGAATTCTCAAAAGAAACATACTTAGCATTAGATAACAAGACAACAGTAACCCGCTTACTTAAGTTCAGAACGAGAAACCATCATCTGCCAGTAGAATCCGGATCATGGACCAACAAGGACTACTCAGATAGAAAATGTTCACTATGTAACGAGGAACTCGGGGATGAGTATCATATCATCCTTAAATGCAAGAAACTACTCGATTTAAGACAGAAACATATCAAACCCTACTACAGAGTTAGGCCCAACACATACAAATTGAATGCGCTTTTCACCTGCAGATATAGACGAACTCTGACTAATCTAAGCATATTCATCCGCGACGCCCTACGTTTAATGGAAGCTCCTGTGGCAAACAACACCACCTGAATATAAATGAACAAACGATTAACCACAGTAACTAAGTAACATGCCCCATGCAGCCCTCACCCGTTCAATAAGACTGCAATATAACGCGCGCGAGTTAATGACACCCCATCCTTTCCGAAATAAAAAAGATTGACTTGGGCATATGTTCCATATTACCCCGACCCAGGTCTGACCCCTTACTTTTGCCAATTATATATTACTTATACAATGGACCCCCCCCCGAACATATATATATATATACGACAATTATAACACGCGATACTGTTTTACACCCCTACCTCCCCATGTATACACCGTACCTACACCCATCCACGAATGTGCCCTATTGGTATACATGTTATATTAAATGTCCAATTGGTCTATTCACATGTATATATATATATTCTCACTCTATTATACCAATATTTATGGTGACTTGAGAATAAACTATCTGTATCTGTATCAGAGCGTAAACAAATAATGCCGATATGGGCTTATTTGTGTTTTTGAAATAAGTTAAATATGAGCTTATTTTCAGGATAATAGGCTGTCAGACGTAATGCGTGATTGATCTATGTTTTGTCCCGATTGGTTGGCTGTGATCAGCCACTAGGCCAGTTAAAACATAAACATGTCAACAATTGTACCAACAGGCGTCCTTGTAATACGCCCTTTGACTTGTTTCGAATATCATATTTAAAAAAGATACCCAAATAGTTCCGAGTTATACAAAAATGAATAGAATGAAAGATTCTAAAACAAAAGAAGCTCATAACTCCGAATATGATTCACCAAATGCCCGATTCGAACACAGCTTGTAGTTTGAGCCAATTCAGCCACATACTTGTACCAGGTGTGGTTGTAACTAACCAACCCTAACTTGAGTTATCATGCAGAAACCAAGAAAACCAGAAATCGAATAAATTCAATAACTCGGTTTACGAGGGAAAAAAACAAATGGGAAAACAAGAAGCCAAGGGCGTTACGTTAAATTGAGTAAAATTTAAATTATAAAACATATCAGTTTAAAACGAGCGTGCCACTTTAAATAGAAGGTCGCTGACCAAAATGTCGGCCGACGAAGGTGGTATGTTTGAGGGATTTATGGGTTTCTGATCCCTATACTACAAATGTAGGAGGAATTGATTACACCAATATATAGGATACAAAGTGCATATTCACTAAATACATGGATATTGCACGTCTTCAATGTACCGAGAAGGGGTCAATAAAAAATAAACAAAACATGTGTATGTCAAAAAATGACAAAATGACTCCAACTGAACTCAAAAATGCAGATGCGCAGATTCCCATGCTGGTTGACATCAATGCCAAGTTAAGAATACAGGCTTGGACAAAAGATGGGTCCCTGGATATACGATTCTATGTGGAAAATGGCAATAACTCCATCAAAATGAGTCCGACCGAACTCAAAATCGCAGGTGTGAGGGTCATTACTATAGTCAACCGACGAAATGTCGGGGGACAAAAATGGATTGATGAACAATACATACTTAACCCTTTACCCAACAGAAGGGCCCTGTGCCAATGCATTCTCTTATATATGCGAGTCGACCATAGGTCGCCTCGCATATATAAGAGAATGCATTGGCTTAACACATTAAAAATTATAAAATTGTTAAAGAATGTAAGAAACAATGGTAAAAAGTGTTAAAAAAAGATTTTGTTTAGGCCAATGCATTCTCTTATATATGCGAGGCGACCTATGGTCGACTCGCATATATACGAGAATGCATTGGCACAGGGCATAACTGCAACTATCACAATGTGGTCAAGGAGCCGGTTCCAATGATATCCATATTTGTATGGTTCTATTGAGACAGACCGAAGATATTTTAGGATGTTGAAGCTTTATTTTGCCGGTTTTGGCCGTTTTGTTGGGTAAAGGGTTAACAAGGGAGTCTACATTTCAGATGCCTCCTCACTTGCAATAATAAAAAAATGCCTGATATGATTCTTAAACTTCTTGAAATGCTAACGCCCATCGATCAAATGAAAGCCATATTTTCCAATTATAATACAACATTCTATGATTAACTTTTCCAAAACAGACGCTAAACACAAAAATGACTGAGAGAATCGGCTAAAATGTCACTCGATAGCACAGGAGAAAATATATTGCCCATCTCGAAGTCAGCAATTGTCAATAAAAACCCCACCTTTTGTACACAAAATCTTCATCTATCGATAGATCTAAAGTCAATCTCCCCTAATCAATCTCATATTTGAATCCAAGTCGCCTCTATATTTGAGCAATAATTTCAAATTAATTTTTTGCATTGAAAATGAACGCAATGACCTTTTGGCGAGCACGTTCTGAGTATACTGATCGTTATTGGTTAAATCGGCTTCACGAGTAAATTGTGTACTCCCAAGACGCTTCGTAATTATTGTTAAATATAAGAATACAGTGGCGACTTGGATTCAAATATGCGATTGTTTATTAATGCATTTTTTAAAAGTGGCACGCTCGTTTTAAACGATATATTTTTAAATTTATATTTTACCGTTTTAATGACAGGCCCATTTACCGATTATCTATATTCATACTGATGGAATCCTCGTCATCAGTCGGCTGCGAAATATCCATTGTTGTGGACGATAAAGCCTCCTCCGCCAACATTACATTGTTCCTTGTGAGTTGACTGGTACTAGTTGCCACATAGGAAGTTTGGTCATCCATGGTGTTAGCACAGGTTGTGCAGTTACCCACACCCCATCTGCCTGCAACGGAATATAAGAAGATCACCATTTTGGGACTGGAACTTGTTCAAGTTTGCTGTCAGTACAGCGTCTACTCATAACTTAGAATCAGACACAATAATTAGAGAACTTTCTCAACAACCTGTTCCACACTTTTGCATTGTCTGTAAATGTTGTTCGGCAGCAATCTTAGAAATCAATCTTAACTCAATTGAATCACGTGAAAATCCTTTCTTTGCTAATGTTACTGGATGTTTCTATCAGTTATGGACGTAAGCATTTTGGAACAGTTTATTATTCATCTGGTGGGGTGTTCAGGAAATAGAAGCATACGTATAATACACGTGCAGAAGTATTCTTAATCATTTGTGGAAAATGTTAAGATAATATTGAAGTAATTATTAAAATGATTATTTAAACATTTCATAAGGAAACTATTTGTCAGTGAGTATTTAATAAAGATAGGGCTGAGGACATGAGCCAACATAATTATGTTGCAACCTTCATTTGTGTGATTAGCCAGTAACACTGTGGTGTCTTCTGTAACACAACCAGGCTCTTGCTTATGTAAAATATAGTAGGTCTTTAAGATAGCGTGCTGTTTACGCGATGGTCATGGTATATATGAACGAAACTGTATGCGTTTTAATGTTTTCTGTTTACAGTGATTGGGAAAAAATATGAATATTTTCGACAACTAAGGCCTCCCAACCTATGATAAAGTGTAGATGTGCAGTCCTTCTTTCGCTTCGAATTAATCGCCCATCAATACACTGGAATAATTACTCCGTTACTCCATATTTCGTATATAAAGATATGGCATGTGTTGCCAATATTTATAAATAATTTATCCTGCGTTTAGTACATATAAGTTTACTTTCCATGTGCAATTGATTATCACAAAAGAGTGTTTCGCTTCGCATGACGCTCAATTAAAGGCACAGGAGGCCTTAGTTGTCGAAGATCACTGTAAACAGAAAAGCATTAAAACGCATACAGTTTCGTTCATATATACCATGACCATCGCGTAAACAGCATGCTATCATAGAGACCTACTATATTTTACCTAAGCAAGAGTATGATTGTGTTACAGACGACAGCACAGTTTTACTGGCTAATCACAAACAACTGATATAAACGCTCTTTATTTCACGCCGTAGCTTTATTTGCCCGAAATACGCCTAAAAATATGGATATTTGAAACGTTCAATAAAAAAATCTGTCTTCTTCTAGAAGAATACAAAACTGACAACGAACTATTTAACACGTGCATTTTCGCGCAATTCTTAAGCTGGTTCTTCCTCGCGAAAGCGGATTGGACCAATGCAAACGCATTCAACCAATCAGAGCGCACTCGTAGTGGAGTTGTAAAATCCGAGTGGGCGGACATTTGAACTGTCAAATTCTTCGGTGATTCGAAGAAAATAATTATGATTAAAATTGAAATACTAAAGAAATAAACGTTATAAAATATGACTAACTGCTGAAATAGAAAAAAAAAAAAAATTCCATGCTATCAACACTCTTACAGTGCAATATACGTTAATTTTGTTTATTTAAACAGCGTTTTATGACGATGTTATCGTCTGCAACTATTTACTTCTTCGTATTTTCCGTAATTCAGAAATAGAAGAAAATAATATTTAAAATGAATTCACCTTTCCCGTTGGGAGATTTTTATATTTGTGAATCTGGAAATGAATCGCTGACTGAAAGTGACAAACGGTTCGTTGAAAGCATCCTAGCTGATGACTTTTATTTCGTTGAAAATTCTCAATCAGACCAAGAGGTGCCCACCGTGACTGCCTCTGTCCCGGTGACACTGACAGTGACACAAAGTGAAAGTCAACACGACTCCAATGATCAGCATGAAGTATGTGAACCATCTATAGCAACAAACAACATAAGGGATTTACGAAACTTCATAGCAACTCAGCGGCATGAGATTGAAGAACTTGAAGTGCAAGGTACGTGTAATACAGTGCCAGAGTTGCAAGCAGACAGTACTAGTAATAATTCTGAGACTGAAGAAGTTCAAGATAAAGAAAATCAACAAACAAATGATGAGAATATTACTTCAAATACGAGTATGTCAAGTAATACTGAGTTCGCACCGGTGTGCAATGTATCTGATCTGAAGAAGTATGTGGCGAGTAAAAGAAACCCGAATACAATTAAAAAAACTGAGTCCTGCATCAGAAAGCTAACAAAATGGTTGCTAGTGAAGGGTGAGGGCAGGGAACCAGAACAGATTCCACCGACTGAACTGGATACATATATCGGTGGTTTCTTGTTGACGGCACGTAAAGAAAATGGATCAGAGTTCGAGCCAGATAGTTTAACAGCTTTGCACAGAGGAATTCAGAGACATTTGAAAGATGCAGAATATGGAGAGGAAATATTGATGTCTGATAAATTTCAAATGAGCAGGGATGTACGCAAATCCAAGCGAAAGAGTTGAAAGAACGGGGTTTTGGGAACAAACCGAACAAAGCGGAGCCATTGACAGAGGAGGAAGAAGAGAAACTGTGGGAGACAGGGCAGTTGGGGAGCAGTACACCAGAAGCACTATTGAACACTTTGTGGTTTTTCAATACAAAACTGCTAGGATTCCGCGGGTCACATGAAAATTCACAATTAAAATTTGGAGATATTGAATTGAAAGTGGACAGTAGTGGGACAGAATATCTTGAGTTCAACGAACGCCTTAGCAAAACAAGAGATGGAAATTCAACAACGAGGCCATTCAGTCCAAAACTATTTCCAAATGAAGTCAACAAAAACAGATGCCCAATAGAAATGTACAAACTCTATGCAAGAAACCGACCACAAAAAATGATGGATGCTGGATCTCCTTTTTATATTTCTGGCAATATGCATTGGACAACGGGACCGAACATTTTATGGTTCAAGGCTCAGCCTATTGGTGTAAACAAAGTGAAATCTATGGTGAAAGACATGTGCACAAAAGCAGGAATCCCTGGAAATAAAACCAATCATTCGCTGAGGAAGACGATGTGCACACAATTACTCCATGCTGGTGTGAACCCCCAAATTATCTCCCAATTATCGGGTCATAAAAATGTGAACAGCTTTAATAACTATGCCACAGCTTCCATAAATCAGCAGAAAGGGATGTGTGCTATTCTGCAAGGCAACAATCCAAATACCGGTAATACAAATGTGATTGTTCCCAGAGCATTGTGTTCAGCTAATGCAGCGACTACCGGTTCTCATAATTTCAAACCACTGATGCCCGTAGCCAATGAAATACCCATCAGTGAAAGTTATTACAGGGCTTTACTGCCAAGTACTAGTACCGGGATGAGAAACACTTATTACAGTGAGGCCACTACTCATTTGAAGGAAGTAGTCCCCAACACAGGTACCAGTACAAGTACAACATTGAGCAAAGTAGCTACTAGTAACACAGTTGAAGAAAGATTGATGCAATGTGTTTTCAGTAATGCCAACATTTCTGGTGGTACATTTAAAATAACCGTTAAAATGCACAGGGCCAACAGTGGTGATTCAGATGCAGAAAGTTCTAATAGGCACAGCAAAAACAAATACAGGAGAATTGCACGTATTGAATCAGACAGCGACACAGACTAATTATTGTAAAATTCACTAATTGTTATTACATACATGTTGATATTCTATTTAAGAAGAAAATGTTTTGATCTTGTATTTCAAATGTAATTTTATGCCCTTCCCTGGGGACAGCAAATAGGCAATCTTTCCCTCTACTAATAGTACTATTTAAATAGTATGAAAAACTGACCAAATATTTTTTGAAAGTGACATTAATTTAACATTTGAATTTATAAATTAATTAAATGCCCGAACTAATCAGAATATGCTAAAATCAGAGAGAAATACATGTAGGCCTACACATATTATAAATTTATATATTCCAATTTTGTATTGAAGAAAATGGTTAAAATTGTTCTAGTATCAGCCTTTTTTTTAATTGAAAATCGTTGTACGCCGTATGGTATTTAGTAATGTCGAATGACAAACAGTCCTAATATTGATATATGTGGAATTTAAAATTTTCTTCTGCACCACTACTGGTAGTACTCAGCTGGTACTAGACACTAGTTAGAAAAATATGCCTGAATTAGTGAATAGTAAAAATTTCAAAAATATAAACTGAAAAAACTTATTAATTATATTTCAAAAATTTGAATAATTCATTGACAAATTATTCAAATAACAAATGGATTGGAATTTTGATTGTTAACTCTTGAAATATGATTCTACATGTATTTTTTTCTGATTTATTTAAAGAAAAAAAAACTTACCTGAAAGTGAAAGTGAAAGTTGAAACATTTTGACTTTGTATTTTCGAGAATCACTAGTTTTCCAGAATTTCGAGTCAGAATTGGCCATGATGTGGCAAGTTTGATGGAGATTCTCCAACTCCATATCTAGATCCGTTCGATAGATTCAAGAATTTAATTTTAGTTGATCATAGACATTTTGTCAGTAAACTTTCTCTCTTAGCTGTGTTGCACCGTGTGAACTCGAATTTTCCACGCTCGAAGTCAAACATTGACTAAATCACAAACTTTTCATTTTAGAATTCTCGGAATAAGTTGTCAACTTGTGTCACTCCTCCGTGAAGAAATACAGATTATCGAACTTCGTTGCTCATTAAATCCAAAAGATACATAACCATCTCCTGTCAGGTCCCAAAATACTTAATTTTACACATTAAATATTGTGAAATTGCGAACAATTTACATTCGAGGCGGCATCCGTCATCAAGTTGAAGGACGCATACCGAGACATTGGTAGACTGGTTCCACGGCAAAAATTAAGTTCCAACGGACTAACTCCTCTTCTGCCGTGATTTTGCTTTCGTTTTCCTAATTATTTAAGTTTTCTCAAATCATTAGCATTTTATAAGTTCCGCCGGCGTGAAATAAATACAGAACTGCATTCCCGTTCGAACTGTCAATTTTTCCTGCACTCGATCGATTTTGGCGGCTTCTCGTTCAATATTATCCTTCCGCCAAAATCGATCTCGTGCAGGAAAAAATGACAGTTCGAACGGGAATGCAGTTCTGTCTATTTATTAGTTCCATATCAGGAATTCAGCAACAAAGAACGCTCTTTATGTTTAACATCATAATATAAACAAACACCAGGAAAGTAACCGGGGTAACTTGAGACAGTTTTGAGGGTATTTTAAAGCTAACTTGAAATAAATGTTTTGGACCCTAGCCACATCACTTGACACTTCTCAAACAACCTCTCAGCTATTGATCTCTAATAGTTCTAACCTGTTGTAGCATTGTATATGGCAAAAATAGTGGCCTGAACGGGTGTCTCAAGTCACCCCGGCAATGGGGTGACTTGAGACAGATGCCTCCTAAACTCATATAACATCTTGTTCCACTGCCCCAATTTGACTCCAGTAGTAGGACAGACCGATAATGATGCAACAGAGAAAGATTACTTTAATAAGAATTATAATTTAGATTTTAGCAATCTATATTTGCTATACACCACTATCCAGGCTGTATATTAATAATCATGTGTCGATATTAGAATGCAATGCCATTGTATCACGTGATGCTGAAATAGGCACAGCAATAATTTAATGGATCGGCATGTTCGTACTACTGTCATCTTAGAAAACAAATAGTATACCTTACATATTATTTAAGGATTATTATAAACACTTCAAGAAATATATACCGGTAAGAGAACAAACAGGGTGGCGCTTAAGTGGCTTTTAATAACACTTTCTTTGCTGAATACTCATTGCCGAGTAGTGGCCAAAGAAAATGCTCAGATAACAACTTCAACAAACAGACATAGACCTTATAACTTATTGTCTGAATGTTTCCCCACCAATAAGCGAGATCACTGATTCGCTACCGTATTAGATCCATCCAGCCCGTTCCGTGCATTCAGTGCTACAGGTCAAAGTTCTGTCTGGAGTAGCATTCTTTTAAATATTCATGAATTCCATATTGCTACATCAAATAATTTAGGCTTAGGGTTCTAATATAGGGCTCATGTTGAACTAGTGAAAGGGTTATGGTTTGCTTTAGGGTTAAAGGTACGTTTGGCCTTGGCGGTGGGTATCCTGTGAAAATATTTCCACCCGTCAAAAACCGCCACAAACAGAAAGAACTTTGTCCGTATACAAATAAGAAATATCGCATAAACAGTATGTTATTGTCAAATGTTTGACCATTGTTATGTAAACACATGCATAAAAGGTTACTTTTCTGGTGTTTGTTTATATTATGATAGTAGACATAAAGAGCGTTCTTTGTTGGTGAATTCCTGATATGGAACTAATAAAGAGCGTTTATGCCATTTGTGTGTGATTAGCCAGTAGCATTGTGCTGTCTTCTGTAACACAATCAAGCTCTTGCTTAGGTAAAATATAGTAGGTCTTTATGATAACATGCTGTTTACGTGATGGTCATGGTATATATGAACGAAACTGTATGCGTTTTAATGTTTTTCTGTTTACGGTGATTAGAACAATTATGAATATTTTCGACAACTAAGGCCTCACGTGCCTTTAACCGTTAGGGCACCATTTAGGGTCAAATCTCACCCCCTCGATCACAGGTGTAGGGTTAGGTTCATCCTTTATGGACAAAGCGTATCCTCTCGATCACAGGTTTAGGGTTATAGCTCACACTTTAAGGGCAAATCCAACCCCCGCAATCACATGTTTAGGGAAAGGGGCTCATCCTTTATGGGCAAAGCGAATCCCCTCGATCACTGGTTTATGGTTAGGGCTCATGTTGATCTAGTGAAAGAGTTAGGGTTTGCTTTAGGGTTAGGGCACCCTTTAGTGTCAAATCCCATCCCCATCGATCACAGGTTTGGGGTTTGGATTCACCCCTTAGGGGCAAATTCCATCCCTCGATTACAGGCTATGGCTCATCCTTTATGGGCAAAGCGTATCCCCTCGATCACAGGTTTAGGTTTAGGGCTCATCTTGAACTAGGTAAAGGCTTAGGGTTTACTTTTGGGTTAGGGCACCCTTTAGGGTCAATGCCCACCACCTCAATCACATGGTTAGGGTTAGGGTGATCGGAGATACGAGTCTTGGAGCCATGGTCCATGGTTACATAACGAAGATACGAGTCTTGTATCCGTGGAGCCATGGCTCCATAAATGAGATACGAGTCTTAGAGCAATGTCTCCATAACGAAGATACGAGTCTTGGAGCCATGGCTCCATAACGGATATACAATTCTTGGAGCCATGGCTCCATAATGAAGATCTCGTTTGGAGCCATGACATACACTTAGGCTCCATGGCTCCTAGACTCGTATCTTCATTATGGAGCCATGGCTCCATGGCTAAAAGACTTATATCCTCGTTATGGAGCTATGGAGCCATATCGGAGACAAAGGTCTTTGAGTCGTGGAGCCATGGCTCCATAACAAGTCTTGGAGCCATAACGAAGATACGTGGTTTGGAACCATGACATACTTTCGTGTGGCTCCATGGCTCAGAGACTCGTATCTTCGTTATGGAGCCATGGCTCAAAGGCTCGATTCTTCGTTATGGACCTATGGAGCCTCAGAGCCATGGCTCCATAATGAAGATACGAGTCTTGGAGCCATACGAAAGTTTATGTAATGGCGCCATAACGGTGATGCATGTATTCGCGTAGCTGTTGCTTCGTGGCTTTATGGCACCATGGCTCCATGACACGTATCTCCGTTATGGATCCATGGCTCAATGCAAGACTCGTATCTCTGTTATATCCTAATCCTGTGATCGAGGGGATACGCTTTGTCCATAAAAGATTAGCCCTAACCATAAACATGTGATCGTAGTACTTGCAGTCAGTCAGCTACATGTAGATTATCATTCAATTTTACTTGTGCAACTTATCATGTGCATTAACTGAGATATACTGTAGTAGTTAGCAACTAAATAGCACATGTAGCCATATATAGCATGTATACATGTAGGTCATATCCGGGGTGACTGTCTCAAGTCACCCCGAGTATATCGAAAACATGTTTTTCTTAGAAAGCATAAAATATGTAACTACATACATAAAATGACAATCTGTTGACACATCAGATATATATTTCTGGAGTCTTGGTCATATTCATCTCCATATAGTCCGCATGGTGTATGCGGTGCAGTGGAAGTTTGCAAGTGGCCAAATTTTTGCGAAAAAATGAAATTCTCAGACCAGTTGCTCCATTTTTTTCAATTGCATCTCATTATTTATAGATTATTATCAAATAAATATACCTGTCATCAGAATAAATAAGATTTATTTGAATGTAAGAACAATAGAGAATGATTATAGTGCCTGAAATATGGCACCATCCTGTTTTGTCTCAAGTCACCCCGGTGTCTCAAGTTACCCTGGTTTACGCTCTTTATGTTTATCATCATAATATAAACAAACACCAGAAAAGTTACTTTTTATGCTTTTGTTTACATAACAATGGTCAAACATATGACAATAGCATACTGTTTATGCGATATTTCTTATTTGTATACGGACAAAGTCTGTCTACATTTTAATATTCTTTCTGTTTGTGGCGGTTTTTGACCGGTGGAAATATTTTCACAGCATACCCATCGCCAAGGCCTCCCGTACCTTTAAAGTCAACGATCCAGCACATATTATTATAATGCAAAGACAAAACACTCACACAGGTGTGCATGGATGTAAAGTTGTTCCACAGTATAACAATCCCATGCGTAACGACTGTCACCTGAAATACGATAAGGTCTCATTATTGAATATATACAATACAATACAATAATTAATTTGTATAGCGCTCAATATTATGAGTACATATTCAACGGCGCTTTACATTACATCGAGCTCATTGCCCAATCAGCATAATACATGTACATGCACATATATCTAGGAATTAAATGCTACATCAAAGAGATATGTTTTGAGGCCGGTCTTAAACTTATTTAAATCAGGAATATTTTCAAGTGAGGTGGAAACATATATGGAATATTCCAATAGGAAAAGTTAATACAGCCGGCCACTTGGTGGTGAGATCAGGGGAATATATGCAGTGAGGTATACAGGAAGTTATGACGGGTGGGTGATAACAATATTTGATTACCCCATCATGTAACTTTTTTCTGAAAACATTAACCCGTTCTTTACTAAACGTTATCTAATCAGTTGTAAACTTATAGATAGGATTGTCTATTATTCACCCTGAGGGATGTTCTGTACATATAATTCATTTGGAGACGAATATTGTTATTCGTTTGAAGACGACAGACAGACAATCATATAGTACGAGAGCAGAAGGATTCATATTAAATTAAATATACAAATATTTCACCATAGCCGGGAGAATGCAGTCTTCCATATGGGTCGCGTGTCAAATTATTTCACAAGCTTACCTGTACCGTGGTGAAGTCGATTGGGATGATCTAATCCTCCACTTTCACCACCGTTCATGTCGATATCATTCTCGATCTCCTGGTGGAGATGAATTCTGTAATAAAATTTGATTCTTTACTGCTCGTCCTCCCTTACATGAAGGTTTATGGTAAAACAAACTGATCAGTTATACTCCCATCCCCACCCATGGCATACTCTGCCATGCGTCATGTAATTAATTGGTAACTCACAAATAAATTAACTGAGTAGGTTGATTGCCGGAAATCTAGGTGAAACATTTGTGGCCAATCTGGCTCACAGTTAGATGTGCTTCTGGTATGCTGCACTGTTATTGTATGTGTGGTTAACGTTGTGCTTGTATGTGGGTTCAGTATTACATGTATACCGATCAATATTTTGCCGTGTATCAGTAAAACATAATTACATTTTATTTTTATTTTGACTTTCTGTACATATGTTCTGGGTATTGTAATATGGTTAATCTTACGCAGTCTAAATAACGTATTTGAATAGTACAATTATTTGATCCAAGAATATGTCAACATTTTTTGTCGTTTTGTGGGTGGATGAGCATATAGTTACTCTTGTTGATATTTATAGAAAGCTTATTACAGCAGCATCAATTAAATATTTAGCCCAACTCGATGTTGACATAATTTTTGACAAAGGGTTGATTTTTGCCGCTTGTGAAAAGTGTTGTATCATTGGGTGGTGCAGTGTAACAACAACAGGATAATTTACTCTGCTCAAATTCATTTTGACCGGCATGCTGATTACTTTACTTTAAACATATTTTATTTGTAATAATACAAAGTGGATTGGGGCACAAGTTACATAACTTAATGAGCCCCTCTCCAGTATACATTGTTACAAAATTACATAATTGACAAAGTGGCACAATAAGTAACTTATTTACAGCTGTGTGGAATGTGAGAGAATGGTGACTGGTGAAGGATGATCTTGCGGATCGTTAGGAAAGGATGATGTAAGGTGGTGGGGGTGCCAACGTCGATTGTGTTTATTTAAAACATTGTTATGGCCGAGCAAGTACCAGGTCGAAAAAAGCAATAAACAACAATAAACATATTTATGTCCTACTTATTAATTAAGTTAATATCATTTGTCAGAAACGTTTAGTTTCCGTAATAAAATGTTGTACTATTTTGAACAATTTCACATTTTGTTTTATATCTATGTTTTGGATACCAGAAAGTAAATCATTCATATGTGTTAATTTGAGTCCTTCTCTGTGTAGCGAATGATACATTTCTATTCGTTCTGATTGGTACAGGGAACACATGCAAAGGTAATGATATGCATCTTCGCATTGGTTGCCGCATGCGCAACGTGGGCTGTCAGACTTTAGATCACTGCAATAGTTCCGTAAGTTTGCGTGAAGTACGTTACATTGCCTGCGTCCCGTGTAGAAATACCTCGGGGGTCTAGTGACGGGGTCAATTATTCTAAGATACGTTTTGAAATCTGAAACTGTGGGGGCATCTGTTATTACGGACGGCATGTCATTCCACGCTTTTATGGTTGAAGGGAAAAATGACTTTTTGTAATTCTCAGTGTTACTGAAATATGTGTAAAATTTTTCGGGATATCTGAATTCATACTCTGGTATGTCAGCTATTCTGGGTGGTAATATGTTTGTGAGATAAATAGGGGCATTCCGATTGATAATGTTGTACATAGTTTGTAATTTGTGTAATTCACCACTCCTCCTCAGTGGGGGCCAGCCTACTTCTTTCATTGTGTTTATATCAGAGACTGATCATGTGAGTCCACTGGCTATTCTGGCTGCATCAATGTGTAACCGTTCAAGTTTATCCATTTGATATTTAGGTGCATTTGCCCATACTACATCGGCATAATCGTATAATGGTAAAATATGAAGCCACAAGGAATCACCCTTGTGGCAATTTATACAAGCTCAACGTCTTCAATTAAGCGGCAAGTCGAGTGTGACTTCCGAGAGCTACAACATCACTGACAACTAAGGTCACTCATGCCAAATAGAGTTATCCGCTCCGAGCATGCGCAGAAAATATTGTCACTTCCGTCCATTCCAACTTTTGTCCACAGAGCGAGGACGTAAACATTTCTATCTGCTGCCATCGCTGCTCGCCACTATCTCCAATCATCTACAGTTTAAGGTCATGTATTGCCGCCTTGTTTTTCTCCTTGCCCGCTGTTTCACAGTACCGCCATCGCCTTCTAATCCGTCGTCTCCAATAATTATCCCGTGGTTACGCTCTGGTTCCCGGCGGTCTGGTTTTGAGTGTCCACCTGTCCCACCGCATTGTCCTAATTGCTGTTCGGCGTTCTCTTTGTGTGTGTAATCACCTCGCTCCTCGTCCGCTGCGTTTTTCCCGATCAGGTAACAGCCACGGCCTTTCATGTTACGCCTTTTTGGCAATAGGTCGTTTTATGTTGTCGGTCTGTCCGTCCGTCCCAGTTTGGATTAATTTATCTGCACATCGACTTAGTATTTGACCCCCACTCTGGGCCGGGTCTTTCGTCCGTCCGTCTGTCTATCCGTCCGTCTGTCTGTCCGTCCATCCGTCCGTTACCATTTGGGTTCCGTCCGATAACTTCAGTTTGGATTATTTGCTCTGCTCCAAAGTTGGTGTGCGTCTTTCTTAGCTAAGGATACAGGCCACGTTCGACTGTGGGTTCCGTCCAATTAATTTTCCCAGCGTTCCGCCCCCCCCCTTTTCGAATTAGAATTTGACCGCCTGTTACTCAATTTGGTTTCCGACCGATATCTCCAGTTTGGATTATTTTACCTGCGCCAAGGTTGGTCTGTGTGTTTCCCAGCTACCGATACCGGCCAAGTCCGTATAATATCGACATCTAACTTAAGCCGCACCATACCTTGTGAACTCATTTACTATTGATCCCTTGATTGACTTTTATCCATACTGGTTATATATATATTTCCCATCCATGTTAGTAATTCCGACATGATGCACTTGATATTCCCTAATATTATCACCACCTGAGATAATTCTAATATTTTTATTTCTCATTGACGAGTGATTACAATATTTAATTTCTATCACCCTAGCAATTATCACCTATTTATATAGTCTTGGTGATATGACTTTTCTCATTGACGAGTGATTACTTGATTGAACTCTAATACAGTCATTACCCGCTTATATACCCCAATATGGTATTTCTCATTGACCAGTGATTACTTTATTTTATCCAATATATACCTCTTACTTGCGCTACATGTTACTTTAAATACCTGATAATTTAATGTTCACTGATTTAACTTAATTTGTTATACGATATACCAGTTATAATCTCACTATCGCACTGGTCAGGTTACGCCCGTGCACCTGACTGTTTTTCCCTTCATTATGGCTTTAAATCCATGTGTGTCGTCACCCGTGCTTACGGTGCTCATGTCCATATTTTCCTCCGGCTTAACGCACGCCTTCTACAGAATCTATTAAGATGGATGTATTCGCATAATACCTACATCTTACTTAAGCCACACCATATCTTGGTAACTCATTTTCTATTGATCCCTTTGTTGACTTTTCTCTATACCGGTATATATAATTCCCATCCAGGTTAGTAATTCAAACATGATGCGATTGCATCCCCTTATAATTTTATCACCGATACTTTCTGTTTAATAATTTGTTCGTCCTCACCGACGAATGATTACTTGATTTACCAGTAACCATTTATGGATATCCTTATAACTTGACTTTGCCAAGATCCTTACCTGCATATTTGATATAACTCATCGATACCATGTTTATGTTGGTAGTTAGCTGAGGTGCCTACATTTAACCCCTGTATCGCTTTCCTTTAAAATCAATCCGCCAATGATTACTTGGTTAATATTTTCATGCTGTTCATATACATTTCCCATCCTTATTAGTAATACATACATGATTTATTTTAGGAACCCCTAATACAACATTCCTATGATATCCTTAATAATTCGACATTTCTCTTTGACGAGTGATTACACTATTAATGGTTTATCTATAGGTATCCATATTTACATTCTTTCGCCATCACCATTACTTCGTGCATGGTGTGACTGGTCTATACAATGTTGTTTGCTGGCAGTAGCTGAGATGCCTACATTAAACTTTTTGTCACTTTCACGTATGAAGTAATTGACGAGTGATCACTTGATTTAAGTTTTAGAGTTACTGATTATTTGCGTATTCTATCCCTTTTCTTTATTTACACTTAAGGGACTTTCAATACCCCTAATACAATTTTCACCTAGTAATATAATATAATTACATGTTATCTCTCATCGACGAGTGATTACATTATTTAATCTCAATAGACCCTAATGCAATCATCACCTATTATTATATCTTAGTTGACATGTTTTCTCTCATTACGAGTGATTACTTGATTTAACCCTATTACAACCATCACCTATAAATATATCCTAATAACTTGGTATTTCTCATTGACGAGTGATCATATCATTTAATTTTAATTGTCCCTAACACAATCGTCACCTATAAATATATACTATATGATATAGTTTTCTCTTCAACGAGTGATTGAATCATTTCACCCTGATACAGATATCACCCATAGGTATATTCCAATATGGTATTTCTCACTGACGGGTGATTACTTTATTTCATCCGACTTACACCTTGTACATTAGCTATATGTTTATATGTTATACCTGTCCGCTCAAGGTATTATCTTATTTGCGTTCAGCACCCTTCGAAATGGCTAAAGGGCGTGTTTTGCCACACCCTCGCGTTGCTCTTGTTTTGTTTTGTTTTTTGTTGGTCATTTTCCAATGAACGGTCGCCGCTTGACCGGTTTGTCTTGCACACTCGTCCGCCGTGTATTGCTTCTCCCCTTTCCATCAACGCCCATTTTTCGCGGGCGTCACACCCCCTCGGTTCCTAGACGCCCCTCCCCCTTCTGGTTGCCTGCATTCCGTTCTCGGTCTGCCCGCCCGTCCTTCCGTCCGTCCATCCGTCCGTCCATCAGCAATTGTTTGTTTTTCAATTTTCTTTGACTGTCCCCCGCCGCTTTGACAACTTACGGGGTTTGTCCGCATGGGTTCCGGCTGTCCGCCCGTCCGTCTGTCCGTTCGTCCGTCCCGTACTTGTCGGTATCGCACCTTGCCCTCTTTTCGTCGGCGGAGTTCGCCGATGTTTTTGTTGGTGAAATTTGGAGGTAACCGGCTTTGACATTCGTCTTCACGATAAACTAATAGTGTGGGGGCGTTTACATAGGTTATTAGCTGACTAATTATGTGCGTTTATAAAGAGCGTTTACTTTATGATAGCAGGCACACCATCATTCGCCATTCCTACTCATTGACGAGTAGTCTCGGGATTCAGCTTAATTCTCAATACTTCGGCGGTGGCATGGGCTTATACTTAGTCCCGGTTAGGTCATATTAGACTGTGCTCATATCTGCCTCATAGTCCCCGCTAATACGCATCGACGAGTAGTCCACTATTCGGATCGGTTCTTTGACATTGTCATGAGCGTTACCCCTTCCACTAGCATGACATTTTCTTAACTCAATGTGCTTATGGCGATGGAACTTTGGCCCCAGTGATAGAAACTCCGCCACCCTGAATTAGGCCCGGATACGTGGTAGATAATGTTTAGACAGTTGGGGTCTTGTATAAGAAGCCACAAGGAATCACCCTTGTGGCAATTTATACAAGCTCAACGTCTTCAATTAAGCGGCAAGTCGAGTGTGACTTCCGAGAGCTACAACATCACTGACAACTAAGGTCACTCATGCCAAATAGAGTTATCCGCTCCGAGCATGCGCAGAAAATATTGTCACTTCCGTCCATTCCAACTTTTGTCCACAGAGCGAGGACGTAAAATTTTCCCCGCCCTCCCACCCTACGGTGGCCAGGCCATCGGTTCTATCGGTCGTCCTTCCCCCATTCTTGTCGCTGGTGGCTCGCCACCACGCGCGGCGTTCATAACTCCCCTCGTTTCCCCGTGGTACTCATCGCATCGGCGCGTCTCTTCTCGGTTCGTGGCTCTTCACCCCCGCTGGTGCTACCCCATCGCGACTGGTGCCTCTCTCCTGCCGCCTCCTCCTCCCCTCCGCTTCCGCTCTCCTCCCAGCGATGCTTCATCCTCCGCGGATGCTACTCCTCAGTTTCTGCGCCGCTTGTTGTTTCTGCTTCACCACCGCGTCCGCCTCAGTCGCCGCTTCCACCTCTCCCGCCGCCTATACGTCACCGCCGTTAAGGCCCCAACCGCTGTCTCTAACCCACCCACCGCTCACACCACTCCCGCCGCCACATTGTTTTGTTTTGTTTTTGCTTCACCCCTTGCCTCCCCCCGCTGTTTCTGTTTTTAACCTGCTTCACCTTCGAGTCGCCGCTCAGGCTTCAGCCGCTGCTCCGGTCACCCACGCCGCCAACGCGTCACACACTGGTTCTGTCTGGACCCACATTATCCGGCATCTGCTGCTCGTGCCGCATCACGTCGAGCTCTGCGATCCATGCTATCCGAAGACTGGGCCGTCACACCACCAGCTTTGCTGCTCGAGCCGCCTCCCATCGAGCTCTGCATCCGCTGCTCTTGCTCGCCTGCTGCTATTGTTATCACCCGCTGCTCTTGCATAACCGCTGCTTGTATCACCAGCTGCTTGTATCACCCGCTGCTTGTATCACCCGCTGCTTGTATCACCCGCTGCTTGTATCACCCGCTGCTTGTATCACCCGCTGCTTGTATCACCCGCTGCTTGTATCATCCGCTGCTTGTATCACCCGCTGCTTGTATCACCCGCTGCTTGTATCACCCGCTGCTTGTATCATCCGCTGCTTGTATCATCCGCTGCTTGTATCACCCGCTGCTTGTATCACCCGCTGCTTGTATCACCCGCTACTCTGGTATCACCCGCTACTCCGGTATCACCCGCTGCTCCTGTATCACCCGCTGCTCCTGTATCACCCGCTGCTCTTGTATCTCCCGCTGGCACTGCATCACCCGCTACTCACGGTTCGCCGCTGTTCACGCTTCGCTCGCTGTTCCCACTTCGCCCGTCGCTTCCGCTTCGCCCGTCGCTTCCGCTTCACCCGCCGCTTACGGTACTTCCGCCGATTACGCACCTTCCGCCGCTGACGCTCCGCCCGCCGCCGCTTCCGCTCCACCCGCAGCTTACGCTCCACCCGCCGCTTACGACCCGCCCGTCGCTTCCCATTACCCCCGCATGCGCTTCCCCAGCCGTATCTCACCCGCCCGCTGCCTCTGCCTCACCTACCGCTTATCCGTTCCCGCCGCTCCTGTCTCTCCCGCTCCCTCGCCTCTCCCGTCGTATCTGGTCTTCTCCGCGTTTCTCTTCGCGTGCTACTTCTGCCTCGCCTTCCGCTTCTGTCCCACCCGCCGGTTCCGCCATTCCGCCGCTCTCCACCCACCCGTGGCCACGGTTCACTGCTACTCATGCCTCACCGCCTCTTCCGCTCCACATCACGCTTATGCCTGGGTCGGCGTACCACCGGCATCTGCCACTCGAGCCGTCTCCCATCGAGCTCATTTCATCCCGCACCCGATGCGTTGGCCACGCCATCAGCGTCTGCTGCTCGAGCCGAATCTCCATCGAGCCCATCTCATCCCGCACCCGCTGTGCTTGGGCCGACACACCACCAGCATATGCTGCTCGAGCGGTACCCATCGAGCTCATTTCATTCTCTGCTTCACCCGCTGCTTCTCATTACCGCCGCTACCGCTTACCCGCCGCTAACGCCTCCACCGCTGAGTATCCCTCATTGCCGCTAACGCATCTCCTCCCCTTTTTGCCTCTACCGCCGACTCCGCTTCCCTGTCGCTTCCTGCTCCTTCCACTGATTCGGATTATCCGCCGCTCATGCCATCGCCCGCCGATCTCGCTTCACCCGCTACTCATACCTCACCGCCTCTTCATATTCATGCGCTGCTTTTGCCCGGGTCGACATACCACCGGCATCTACCGCTCGAGCCGTCTCCCATCGAGCTCATCTCATCCCGCACCCTAGCTGCCCGGGACGCTACCCTCCAGCATTTGCTGCTCGAGCCGAATCCCATCGAGCTCATCTCACCGTCTGCTTCACCCGCTGCTTTTCATTACCGGCTTTTTATCTGCTGCCGCCTCCCCCGCTGGTTATACATCGCCGCCGCTTCCGCCTATCCTCCGCTCTGCCCCCCCCCGCCGCGTTGGCTCCCGCTGTTGCTCCGGCTTCTTCGCCGCTCACACTCCTACCTCAGCTCATGTCTCGCCTGCTACACCTGCCTCACCGCATCTTCGCTTCATGCGCTGCTTATGTCCGGGCCGACACCCACCGGCATCTGCCTCTCGAGCCGTTTTCCCATCGAGCTCATTTCACCGCACCCGCGATGCCTGGGCCGCCGCTCCACCAGCATCGGCTGCTCGAGTCGAATCCCATCGAGCTCACCTCATCTCATCCTCTTCTTCGCCCGCTGCTTCTTATTCCGCCGCTCACAACCCGCCCGCCGCTGCCGCCTCATCTCGTATCATCCACTACTCATGTATCATCGCCTCTTCCGTTTCATGCGCTGCTTATGCCTGGGCCGTCATACCACCGGCATCTGCCGCCCGAGCCGTTTCCCATCGGGCTCATCTCATCCCGCATCTCGATGCCTGGGCTACGCCCCACCGGCCTCTGCTGCTCGAGCCGACTCCCATCGAGCTCATCACATCCTCCGCTTCACCATCTGCTCATGTCTCATCCGCTACCTCGGTTTCGCCTCTGCTCCCCCCGCGACTTTTACTCATCCGCGGCTTGCTCCACCGTCGCTTATGCTTCCCTGTCGTTTCCCAGGGGCCGTGTGTTTTGTTTTGCTGCTCCTGCTGATGTCTTCGTTTCCCTCGCTGTGCTTGTCTAATTTCTCTTTCCAGCTGCTGTGCGGTCACATCGCCGGAGAGCGGGGCCTGCTGGTCCGGATCTAACCCGTGAACCACATCCATACATCACATTCATGCCACCGGATGCTGGGCCGACACACCACCAGTATCTGTCGCTCGAGCCGTGTCCCATCGAGCACATCACCGCCATTCACCATTCACATCTGCTCGAGTCGACTCCCATCGGGCTCATCACGTCCATCTACCCAGATGCCTGGGCCGACACACCACCGGCATCTGCTGCTCGAGTCGAATCCCATCGAGCCTCACGTCGCATGGAAGACCATCCGGACCGGCAGGCCCTCATTCAACCTCTGTAATCGTTTAAATTATTAAACATGTGGCCATCTCCGCAAAAACACCACTGAGTCTCTCTCAATCCCAACAAACTTAGAAAACAATGGGCTCTCAATATGGGGTGGGGGAGTCCCCTGAATTAGGCCCGGATACGTGGTAGATAATGTTTAGACAGTTGGGGTCTTGTATAAACGTTTTATATATGTTTTCTAGGGTCTTCCTATCGAGCTGGTATTTAAATCTTCTTAGTTGTGATAAACGCGAGGCTATTCTTTTGATAGTTGCATTGATATGATTGTTCCATGACATATTTGATTGGAGTTCAAGACCGAGGTGTTTATGTGTCTCAACAAAGGATATAGTATCATTATTAAAGGTTAAATTAGGAGTATCGCCGGATGTGCCAGTCAAAGAGTACGACATGCCCATCGTTTTTGAGGGATTAAAATTGACTAGCCAATTGTTTTACCATCTTGATATGTTTTCAAGATCCTTGTTCATGGTTTGCGCCAATTCATTTAGGTCGTGGTGCTCGTTAGTAATGCAAGTGTCGTCAGCGTACATTCTCGTAACAGAACAGATGTTGTCTGCTAAATCATTGATGTAAACCAAAAATAGAAAAGGGCCTAGGATTTAGCATTGTGGCACGCCCGCTGGGATGATCTCATTGCTAGAAAAGCTGTTGTTAACCAATACGCGCTGCTGTCGGTTACTTAAATAGTCTCCTAGCCATTTCAAAGATTTACCACGAACTCCATAACTTGAAAGTTTATGTATTAGTCCCCTGTGCCAAACTCTCTCGAATGCCTTTGATATATCACAAAAAATAGAACATGTATACAGTCCATTGTCGAGAGATTGACACAGGTGATTGTATAGATCTATGAGTTGATGAGAAGTGCTTTGCCCTGGCATGAAACCCGATTGACGTAAGAATAGTAGTTCGTTTTTTTTAAAGAAATCCCTGATCTGTTTTAATACAACTTTCTCAAATATTTTTCCCAAGCAGGGTAGAAGGGAAATAGGACGATAGTTCTTGCTATCAGCGGGGTCGTATTTTTTAAAGATGGGGACAACATTAGCCTTTTTCCATACAGATGGAAATGTCATGCTATCAAGAGATTTTCTGAAGATTAAAACTAATGGACGAGCAATTGATTCTGCGGTAGCTAGGAGCATTTTTGCACTAATTCCATCGTAGCCATGGGCTTTGTTTAATTTAAGTGATTTAATTGCCAAAATTATTTCATCTTCGGTGAACTCAAAGTCCTCCATCGTGTTGTTACAACGAGAATTGAACACAGGTAAACTGTGGTTTGAGTCGTTTATTGATGAGTTAGAAATGAAGCTCTGGTTTAATATGTTAGCCTTGTCAAGATCATCAGTCGTGTACACGGTTCCATTTACGTTTATGGTATTTATATGGGCATTCGAGCAGTATAGGGGTGGAACATTCGTTGTTTTCTTTTTACATAGTAGGTAATTCTTTAGTTGCCAGAATTCGCGGGGAGATGATGTTTCTTTCATGCGGTCTTCCAATTTTTCATCAAATTTCGATTTCGCGAACTTTTTCATGTTATTTACTTTATTTCGACATTGCTTATATTTTTGCCATGTGTTGGGATTATTATTTTTTATGGCTTTGGTACGTAGCCTTTCGCGTTTGCGAATTTCTCTTCGGATTTCTGAGTTAAACCATATTTTATCCTTGGGCCGAACCGTAACAGTGGATTGGGGAATTGTATCGTTCATTACTGACATAAATTTATTTTGGAAAAGTATGGTAGCTGAATCGGTGTCGAGGCACTTAAGGAGATCATCCCAGTTTGTGTTACCGAGTATTTCGTTGGCTCTTTAAAAATTTGCTCTGGAGTAGTTCCATACTACTCTCTGGAACGAAGTTACTTGTGAATAATCATAAGCTAGTGACACATATACACCTAAGTGGTCAGAGACTCCCGGGTTTATTACTTCAGCTTCTAGTACACGAAGGGAATTGCCGATAATAATTGGGTCTAATAATGTACTCGATGATTTTGCCACTCTTGTAGGGGAAGTTATAACGTTTTTGATGCTGTATCGGTCTATTATTTCCTTCAACTTCGATGAATTGTCTAGAAGGTTGGAATTGTAGTCACCCGTGATAATAATATTTTCGGTGATATCAAGTGCGTCTGATATCGATGATTCTAAGTACACTCAATAGTTTGGATCACAGTACTGGTCTGATCTATATGACATTCCCAGTAGGATATGACTTTTCTTAGAGAATATTTCAAACCATAATATCGATGAGTCAAATTCTAGTTCATATCTACGCCTATATATGATGTGTGTCGCGAACATTACACATATTCCTCCACCGCGAGAGTCGCGATCCTTTCGAACAGGATCTTGGTATCCAGGATTTTTTTTTCTGAAGAGAAAGATGGGTCCAGGTGAGTTTCGCTGAAACACAGAACATCGAAATCATTGATCATATGAACAATTTTTTCTAGTTTATTTCGAATACTTCTGATATTATACTGGAAAATTTAAATTGTGTGATTGATTTGATTCATGGCAGGTCCGGGGTTAATCTCAATGTCACCTGATAGTATCAAGATGAGAAAGGTTGAAATGAATAATAATTTAAAATTTTGTGTCCGGAAACTATATTTCAGAGTTTCGCCGTTAGCCACAAGGATCTTGGGTGTCTTCTTCTTCGAGTCAAAAAGTCCAATTGCTGCTCTATACTGCTGTATCGAACAGGTCATTATATTTTAGTCGGTGATTCGAAATGAGTAATGACTAAGACGCACGTTTTGCATAAATCGAGCTAAAAATGGCAAGAGTTTTTCAACAAAGAATTTCTCTGGATCTATCTGTCAAAACATCTTGAGGTTCTCATATCATCTTCATTGTACATAAAATACATTTAGATATACCAGGACATTTTGGGAAAAATGCGCCTGACCATTAATAGCTAACTAATTGACAACCAACTGTTTTACAACATGTCCCGAGTTTACAGCTTAGGATTAAATTACATTTGGATAACACGCTATTCCGCAGCTGATAACAATATATGTTCTAATCCCCAAGCCAATTTAAGTTTCCGCTTATCTTCTATATTCTATATCTATATTTGCGAATGTTTATCTATCTGTCTGTGTTCTATATAAATTCACGGGGGACCGTCTAGATAGCATCAAATTGGTCTAACAATGGTAATGACTGGAGAAGAGGACATTGTGTTTGTCAATTTCAACGTTGGCACCTGACACTTAGACTTTGGACAGTTGTGAGACAGACAGTGTATCGGAGCTGTATGTGTGAATAGGTTTTGGAACCTCTGATATGCACAAAACATGGAAACAACATGAAAGGTTATAACTACACAAACATATATGTAAATGAAAATAACAAGTGTGTGGTGATAGTTATTGTGCAGGATGGTGCGATTGCGGTGAGGTTCCATCATTTTTCGACTGACGTGTGCTTTTGTTTTTGTTTGGGACGGGGGTGATAGACAGGATGTACGGTCCAGACCTTAAGTTTCTGAGTGAAAATGAATTTTAATCGGATTATATAGTCACTATTTAATTTGTAGCCATTAAGATTTAATAAGGCTCGCTCAGATCCGGACCTAGTAAGGTTTATACCTGGGTATATGGTTGTAATGCAACAATTTAGTTATGATATCGTGAAATATCGTGAGGCAAATATCAGTTTATCTTTATTGCGCATATTACATGTAGTCTTACGATTGTGCATATGGGCGACCTTGCTTGAGATCTACGCGTACGTTCATTTGGGCCCGTAGCCAGTAGGCCTATATGGTCTAGTTATACATACATGTATTATCTTAGCAGTGCAGGAATATAAAGAGTAATAAGGTTCATATGAGCGTAGTTGATATTTTTCCGCATTTAAATCAAATTAAGTGGACCGCGGTTCCCAAAATATGTTCGATATATGTAATTTTTGTCTCTACGGGTTGTCATACATTTCTTCAATATTCTGTATTCATATCATTCAGGCGTGACGTAGTTTGCTTTCTCTTCGGCAACATGCTTTTTCGGATTGCTTGCAACTAAAACCTGGAAATGTGTGTAATTAGTTTGCGCTTTGCATGCATAACATATATTGACAGGTACTGGTGGTTTTATTATTTGTAACATGTGTTTGTCCTGTTTTAATTAGTCGTTTGTTTGAAATGGTACAGAATTTTTTTAAAACAACCGGCAGAGTTTTCACGTGATGTTGATTTTTGGGGACAATGTAATTAGGTCATGCTAATTTACTGTTTCGCTCAATGGCTTTGCCAGACAAGTATTGAGTGACATGTGCTCTGCAATAGTAATTAGATACAATTTCTGAAGTACACTGATAATATATTATTGCTCGTCTGTGTCATTTGTGGAGCTTTGGTTTCTTGAAGTAAATATGATATTAAATTAATATAAAAGCAAAAAATCTGGGAAATTTATAAATCATGTGCTATTATTTTGCTCAGACTCCTACTTAAACTAATTACTTATCATTTGTGGTAAAAAGTACAAACTAAAAGAAAAATTACTAGTGTATTTTATATCATAGACTGTGCAGTGCATATATCTGGGACTGGGGAAGTGAGGTTGTCAACTTGCATGTTGAAGTAATTTAGTATATATAATAATACTTAGGTATTTTTGCATTGAAATTATATATCAGTAGATACATGTAGGTGAGTAGGTAGACAGGCATGTGTATACTTGGTAAATGTATTTAGGCCTCAGTCATACTAACAGGTACCAGTTCACTGTGTCGAAAATTTACTTGGGTGTAAAAAATAAATAAATCATAGTTATTTCATTTCCACCTCCCTGGTGGCAATGCAATAACCATGATCTATCCCTTACACTGGTGGCTGGGAATTATTTACGCTAGCTCAGGTGTTTTAAACTTCATCCAAGTGTATAATGGTTGAGCTGTACCGGTATCCTATATGATACTAATTTAGGTTTCGATTAATTACTCCAATGTTTTTTGTTTTTTTGTTTTTAAATCTTTTCCCATGAGCCATAATCTTATTTGCACCAAAATATGTTGCGGTTTCTGCCCCCAGCCACCTTATCAAGGTCTTAAACACATGTAGCAGTTCTAGAATGGCGGCAGAACAATACACAGTTTTCTGTTTGGAGAATGTATCCAGTAGAACCAAATCAGCATACTGTACTTGTATGCTATCGAATTTGTTATTTATTTATTTTATTTATTTTATTTGTTAATTATTATTAATTTTATTTATTTATTTATTTATATAATTATATATATTTTTTTTTTTATCTATTTATTTTTAATTTAATATGTGCATACCAATTAGGCAATGCTAATATTTCTACTTTCTAAAGTTGTGCGATCCGTCATTCAAGTAGACACAGATTTGATTGTGCTGGATACATGCTACATTCATGTTGTCAAATTTACTACCGGTACATGTACCTTAACCGGGTTGAGGATTTTGTGCCTGCTGCTACGTACCCATACAATACATCTATAAATACATAATTTGTTTGTATCACATCATTTGTAACATATAAATTCAAAATAAGGAAGCATATAATAATATATTGAGAGTAGGGCCACCATGCAATTGACTCGAATAATGGTCTTAAGACACATACATGTATAGGGCAATTCCATGACGCAGAAAGAAATATGTGAAAAAAAATTAAACTTGCATATTGAGTAAACGAAATTAGTGTAATGTCAGTCATGCATACTTTGGTCAACAAAAAATATTTCATTTTGGTTCCAAGCTGAAATTTTGCTTTTACATGATCTTGAAATATCTACCATGAAAAATTAACAAAGAGAATCAAGTGAGTTTCTTTAAATTTAAGACAAATTTAATTTGAAAACAAGTTGGAACATTGCCTTGATATTTTCATGTAGTGTCAGTCACGCTAACATTGATTGATGCCATGTTATCATCGCTTGACTAAATTCAGAATAATGCACCTATTTTGGGTGCACCCTGGCACAAACCAGAATCACACATTGAAGTAAGATTTTATAGTTATTTCTGTTGCTCGTATCATCACATTGAATCTTGAAAAAGTTCTTTGAATGTAATGTCAGTCACGTGGAATTGTCCTATAGCAGTTCTAGTATGGTGGCAGAACAATACACAGTTTTTCGTTTGGAGAATATATCCAGTAAAACCAAATAAGCATGTACATGATGGTATTGACATTATATATATACCGGTATATATTTTATTTCCTTTATTTATTTAATATGGTTATTATTTTATTTTATTTTTTTCTCAATAGGTGCATACCAGTTTAAATAGATAAAAAACTAACTCGTCTATTCTTAAAGGTACTCAATCCGAATTAGCGCTCGCAAATTACTATTTCCCCTGCCTCGGGGGTAAAACAAAAAATAAACATTCGACCCGAGTCGTGGAACCCATCCACCAAAGCTAGGAATCATCAGATATCGATGTTTGAAATCAATTATTTTAATTTTAAGTGGCCCAGTAAACTGTCGACGAGAATAACTTATCTGACCAGATAGGGGATGAATATCGATAAATATAAAATCCAATGGCATTTTTTGTGTCAGATATTAGACAACTGGCCAAATTTCGTTGAACAGAACGGTGATAAATAACAGGTTTTGGGCAATTTTATACTATAGTTGACTGTGGTTAGCATTATTTTTGGGCAATTAATCGATTCCGATAATTTTTTTGTTGTTGTTGGAATCTGATGACATGGGGACCGTCGAATCGGATCGAGAACCTTTAATCTCAACTAGAGTTGTCTATTGGAAATTGTCAAAATTCTCATTCTATGTATGATTCAACTAAATTGAACTAATTACTTTTATATATGGATGATAGTTAAACAGTTTTGAGGTAGAAATTGGGCAATGGTTCAACATATCTTGTTCCTATATTTAGTTTTTTGCCCACAGTTGCAAAATCTTCCCGAAAAATTTAAGTGGAAGAAGTTGATGTGTAGATTATTTGTATTAATTATCATATGGTCCAAAGATGTGTGTTTGAATGCATCACGAGACTGGTCATCTCGATAAGCATAATGCTTGAAGACCAGTCAGGGGTATAGGCTCTCCCCTAGGCTTGCTGATTGATTGACATTAATAAAGATTAATGTTAACAAATTATGGCTTGAAAAAAAATCAATATGCATAGATATCTGATAGAGTATTGAAGAAACACTCAAGTGTGGACAAATACCACGACCGTCAGCGGAAACAGGCATATACTTCCACTTTTGAAATATAAATTTGTATTGCTTGAAACCGATCTCCGATTCGACACATACTATGTTTAAATAAATATTTCGTTAATATAATATAAATTAATGTCGATAAACTAGTAATACTAGGTCTTCTTCGAACTACAATAGGACAGGATATGATAACTTTATTCACAATATACACACACGATAGCTAACATATTATCAACAATAAATACAGATATGTTGTATATTGCTCAGGGATAACAAAGCTCTGCCAGGCTGACTTCCTGCCATCACCGGTGGTATAGGTATCGTTATGATTGTTTATTGATGGCGTATGTGAGCGTTCATATCCATGTGAGCGCAGACTATATCGTCGTATGTGGACAGGGTGTGTTACAGACATGTTGAATTTTATGGGTACAAACCCGGACCATTGGCTGCGGACACACGTATCACAGTAGCGATGGTCCAGAACACAGTCAAAATTGCGTTATTATTACCACTTGATTTTAGAGTTATCCATCCTTGTCTGGTTGAATAGTGTTTTGGTGTACACATCTCGAGCAGATTACGGCAGTTGAAGGCAATTATTAGTACTCATCTCGAGAAAATAACAAATGTCAAAAATCAATATATAATAACTCTGAGCTTTGTTTGATGGGTTCCTCGACTCGAATCAAATATTTTTTACCCCAAAAGCCAAAGAAATAGTAATATAGGACCCTCTGATCGGATTGTTGTTGTTGGAATCGTTGAGATGGGGACCCTCTGATCGGATTGAGTACCTTTAACACTTGTTTTCAGTGTTACATTTTTGTCGTTGTTTTGGGTGTGTATGAGCATATAGTTACTCTTGTTGATATTTATAGAAAGCATATTACAGCAGCACCAGTTAAATATTTAGCCCAACTCGATGTTGACATAATTTTGGACTAAGGCTTGATTTTTTCCACTTGCGAAAAGTGTTGTATCATTGGCTGGTGCAATGGTAACAACAGAATAATTTACTCTGCTCAATTTCATTTTGACCGGCTTGCCCGATTGATTGACAATAGTCAAGAGTAAAGTTCACAAATGATGGATTGAACAAATAAATATACATAGATATCTGACAGAGTATTGAAGAAACACTCAAGTGTGGACAAATACCACGACCGTCAGCGGAAACAGGCATATACTTCCACTTTTGAAATATAAATTTGTATTGCTTGAAACCGATCTCCGATTCGACACATACTATGTTTAAATAAATATTTCGTTAATATAATATAAATTAATGTCGATAAACTAGTAATACTAGGTCTTCTTCGAACTACAATAGGACAGGATATGATAACTTTATTCACAATATACACACACGATAGCTAACATATTATCAACAATAAATACAGATATGTTGTATATTGCTCAGGGATAACATAGCTCTGCCAGGCTGACTTCCTGCCATCACCGGTGGTATAGGTATCGTTATGATTGTTTATTGATGGCGTATGTGAGCGTTCATATCCATGTGAGCGCAGACTATATAGTCGTATGTGGACAGGGTGTGTTACAGACATGTTGAATTTTATGGGTACAAACCCGGACCATTGGCTGCGGACACACGTATCACAGTAGCGATGGCATAGTATGTGACAATTTATTATGGTGGATTTTTATGACAATTGGTCCGTCATAATTCTGTGCCATAGCTATCCATGTCGCCCGCTGAGTGTCCGCACAATGAGTCGACTGGACCAATTAACCATTGCTTTTCACAAAGGTTAATCTCTACTCATTACGTTTTGCTAAATTGTATTCACGACGATATATATAATTGCACGATAGATCGTCCAGAATTGTGTTTGACCGTGGCCTGGTGGTAATTCCTCATTGACTCACATATCACTATTGTGGTACGTTTTTTATATGATCTCAAAGCATGCATGTTTATCTACTTATATTAATTTCATTAGTAAGAACAATCATGGCTGTTGAGATGGGTTATTCATTAAGTTATCAAGTGGACTTGTGTCTTAGCATGCAAAATATAACACTGCGTTTTGAGTAATGATCAACATCGACAAGGCATTCAGGTAGATATATCCTTGAGAGATCGACCGTCGCTAGTAGAGCTTGGTAGACTCATTGTGCGAATGTGCAGAGGGCGACATGGCTTGCTATGGCATATTAATTATGACAACAAATTGTCACAAAACTCCACCATAATACATTGTGACACCTACTATGTCATCGCTACTGTGGTACGTGTGTCCACAGCCATTGTTCATAACAATAACTAAAATATTTTGCGTGGTTATCCGGGAAGGCATCACATATCTGGGATTCATTAATCGTCATGATTGCGGGTGGTGGGTGAGTTGGTTAATATATGTATACAATTTACAATAGGTGCACAATCGATATAATTGCAGAATTTTAAACAGTGCAGTCCGGACATACAAATTTTTACATTTCACATTTTCAGAATATTTTTTTACCATGTTTCATTTAAGCACTTCCTAAATTAATGTTTTGTTTAGCCCGATGTGTATTCCTTCTATAGATTGTTCCATATAGTTGCGAATGCGTGGCGGGGTAGATTCCCACACCAAACAGTTCTTGTTGTTTCTAGGGTTATTGGGGTTGGTTGTCTTGTATTTGTATTAGCTCGCTTTGTGAACATCATTTCAAAAGATTCAGGCAGACAGTCATAATACCAGTCATCCATAAAGACTGATGAATGAAAAGTGTGAAGGTCTTATATATTCAATATATTCTCACATTTGAAGAGTGGTTCAGTATGGCTTCTATACATTTTGTTGCATATGGTCCGCAACGTTCGGTTTTGCGGAAGAAACATATTCTTTACTACAGAGACCTGAATACAATAAACTAATTGACTTTTGATCAATGCATAATATGTTTTCATAATTTTACTTGGAAAAAAAATCCTTCACTTTACTGATGCAATATACCGAAATTTTCGAACAAACTCTGGATATACGTTTTTAAATGTCTGGTTCTCATCAATATGGATTCCAAAGAATTTCGTAGACGATTCTTGTCTAAGATTCCCTATTCGATTTAATGCAATGTTTAAAGGTACTCAATCCGATAAAACTCCTCTCAATTACTATTTCAATGGCTTCGGGGGTCAAAAATATTTGATTCGAGTCGAGGAAGCCACCCATCAAAGCTCAGATTTTTTAGATATCGATTTTAGAAATCTATTATTTTTCATTATCGGGAATACTTTCTGGTCCAGAACACAGTCAAAATTGCGTTATTATTACCACTTGATTTTAGAGTTATCCATCCTTGTCTGGTTGAATAGTGTTTTGGTGTACACATCTCGAGCAGATTACGGCAGTTGAAGGCAATTATTAGTACTCATCTCGAGAAAATAACAAATGTCAAAAATCAATATATAATAACTCTGAGCTTTGTTTGATGGGTTCCTCGACTCGAATCAAATATTTTTTACCCCAAAAGCCAAAGAAATAGTAATATAGGACCCTCTGATCGGATTGTTGTTGTTGGAATCGTTGAGATGGGGACCCTCTGATCGGATTGAGTACCTTTAACACTTGTTTTCAGTGTTACATTTTTGTCGTTGTTTTGGGTGTGTATGAGCATATAGTTACTCTTGTTGATATTTATAGAAAGCATATTACAGCAGCACCAGTTAAATATTTAGCCCAACTCGATGTTGACATAATTTTGGACTAAGGCTTGATTTTTTCCACTTGCGAAAAGTGTTGTATCATTGGCTGGTGCAATGGTAACAACAGAATAATTTACTCTGCTCAATTTCATTTTGACCGGCTTGCCCGATTGATTGACAATAGTCAAGAGTAAAGTTCACAAATGATGGATTGAACAAATAAATATACATAGATATCTGACAGAGTATTGAAGAAACACTCAAGTGTGGACAAATACCACGACCGTCAGCGGAAACAGGCATATACTTCCACTTTTGAAATATAAATTTGTATTGCTTGAAACCGATCTCCGATTCGACACATACTATGTTTAAATAAATATTTCGTTAATATAATATAAATTAATGTCGATAAACTAGTAATACTAGGTCTTCTTCGAACTACAATAGGACAGGATATGATAACTTTATTCACAATATACACACACGATAGCTAACATATTATCAACAATAAATACAGATATGTTGTATATTGCTCAGGGATAACATAGCTCTGCCAGGCTGACTTCCTGCCATCACCGGTGGTATAGGTATCGTTATGATTGTTTATTGATGGCGTATGTGAGCGTTCATATCCATGTGAGCGCAGACTATATCGTCGTATGTGGACAGGGTGTGTTACAGACATGTTGAATTTTATGGGTACAAACCCGGACCATTGGCTGCGGACACACGTATCACAGTAGCGATGGCATAGTATGTGACAATTTATTATGGTGGATTTTGATGACAATTGGTCCGTCATAATTCTGTGCCATAGCTATCCATGTCGCCCGCTGATTGTCCGCACAATGAGTCGACTGGACCAATTAACCATTGCTTTTCACAAAGGTTAATCTCTACTCATTACGTTTTGCTAAATTGTATTCACGACGATATATATAATTGCACGATAGATCGTCCAGAATTGTGTTTGACCGTGGCCTGGTGGTAATTCCTCATTGACTCACATATCACTATTGTGGTACGTTTTTTTATATGATCTCAAAGCATGCATGTTTATCTACTTATATTAATTTCATTAGTAAGAACAATCATGGCTGTTGAGATGGGTTATTCATTAAGTTATCAAGTGGACTTGTGTCTTAGCATGCAAAATATAACACTGCGTTTTGAGTAATGATCAACATCGACAAGGCATTCAGGTAGATATATCCTTGAGAGATCGACCGTCGCTAGTAGAGCTTGGTAGACTCATTGTGCGAATGTGCAGAGGGCGACATGGCTTGCTATGGCATATTAATTATGACAACAAATTGTCACAAAACTCCACCATAATAAATTGTGACACCTACTATGTCATCGCTACTGTGGTACGTGTGTCCACAGCCATTGTTCATAACAATAACTAAAATATTTTGCGTGGTTATCCGGGAAGGCATCACATATCTGGGATTCATTAATCGTCATGATTGCGGGTGGTGGGTGAGTTGGTTAATATATGTATACAATTTACAATAGGTGCACAATCGATATAATTGCAGAATTTTAAACAGTGCAGTCCGGACATACAAAATTTTTACATTTCACATTTTCAGAATATTTTTTTACCATGTTTCTTTTAAGCACTTCCTAAATTAATGTTTTGTTTAGCCCGATGTGTATTCCTTTTATAGATTGTTCCATATAGTTGCGAATGCGTGGCGGGGTAGATTCCCACACCAAACAGTTCTTGTTGTTTCTAGGGTTATTGGGGTTGGTTGTCTTGTATTTGTATTAGCTCGCTTTGTGAACATCATTTCAAAAGATTCAGGCAGACAGTCATAATACCAGTCATCCATAAAGACTGATGAATGAAAAGTGTGAAGGTCTTATATATTCAATATATTCTCACATTTGAAGAGTGGTTCAGTATGGCTTCTATACATTTTGTTGCATATGGTCCGCAACGTTCGGTTTTGCGGAAGAAACATATTCTTTACTACAGAGACCTGAATACAATAAACTAATTGACTTTTGATCAATGCATAATATGTTTTCATAATTTTACTTGGAAAAAAAATCCTTCACTTTACTGATGCAATATACCGAAATTTTCGAACAAACTATGGATATACGTTTTTAAATGTCTGGTTCTCATCAATATGGATTCCAAAGAATTTCGTAGACGATTCTTGTCTAAGATTCCCTATTCGATTTAATGCAATGTTTAAAGGTACTCAATCCGATAAAACTCCTCTCAATTACTATTTCAATGGCTTCGGGGGTCAAAAATATTTGATTCGAGTCGAGGAAGCCACCCATCAAAGCTCAGATTTTTTAGATATCGATTTTAGAAATCTATTATTTTTCATTATCGGGAATACTTTCTGGTCCAGAACACAGTCAAAATTGTGTTATTATTACCACTTGATTTTAGAGTTATCCATCCTTGTCTGGTTGAATCGTGTTTTGGTGTACACATCTCGAGCAGATTACGGCAGTTGAAGGCAATTATTAGTACTCATCTCGAGAAAATAACAAATGTCAAAAATCAATATATAATAACTCTGAGCTTTGTTTGATGGGTTCCTCGACTCGAATCAAATATTTTATACCCCAAAAGCCAAAGAAATAGTAATATAGGACCCTCTGATCGGATTGTTGTTGTTGGAATCGTTGAGATGGGGACCCTCTGATCGGATTGAGTACCTTTAACGCTTGTTTTCAGTGTTACATTTTTGTCGTTGTTTTGGGTGTGTATGAGCATATAGTTACTCTTGTTGATATTTATAGAAAGCATATTACAGCAGCACCAGTTAAATATTTAGCCCAACTCGATGTTGACATAATTTTGGACTAAGGCTTGATTTTTTCCACTTGCGAAAAGTGTTGTATCATTGGCTGGTGCAATGGTAACAACAGAATAATTTACTCTGCTCAATTTCATTTTGACCGGCTTGCCCGATTGATTGACAATAGTCAAGAGTAAAGTTCACAAATGATGGATTGAACAAATAAATATGCATAGATATCTGACAGAGTATTGAAGAAACACTCAAGTGTGGACAAATACCACGACCGTCAGCGGAAACAGGCATATACTTCCACTTTTGAAATATAAATTTGTATTGCTTGAAACCGATCTCCGATTCGACACATACTATGTTTAAATAAATATTTCGTTAATATAATATAAATTAATGTCGATAAACTAGTAATACTAGGTCTTCTTCGAACTACAATAGGACAGGATATGATAACTTTATTCACAATATACACACACGATAGCTAACATATTATCAACAATAAATACAGATATGTTGTATATTGCTCAGGGATAACATAGCTCTGCCAGGCTGACTTCCTGCCATCACCGGTGGTATAGGTATCGTTATGATTGTTTATTGATGGCGTATGTGAGCGTTCATATCCATGTGAGCGCAGACTATATCGTCGTATGTGGACAGGGTGTGTTACAGACATGTTGAATTTCATGGGTACAAACCCGGACCATTGGCTGCGGACACACGTATCACAGTAGCGATGGCATAGTATGTGACAATTTATTATGGTGGATTTTGATGACAATTGGTCCGTCATAATTCTGTGCCATAGCTATCCATGTCGCCCGCTGATTGTCCGCACAATGAGTCGACTGGACCAATTAACCATTGCTTTTCACAAAGGTTAATCTCTACTCATTACGTTTTGCTAAATTGTATTCACGACGATATATATAATTGCACGATAGATCGTCCAGAATTGTGTTTGACCGTGGCCTGGTGGTAATTCCTCATTGACTCACATATCACTATTGTGGTACGTTTTTTTATATGATCTCAAAGCATGCATGTTTATCTACTTATATTAATTTCATTAGTAAGAATAATCATGGCTGTTGAGATGGGTTATTCATTAAGTTATCAAGTGGACTTGTGTCTTAGCATGCAAAATATAACACTGCGTTTTGAGTAATGATCAACATCGACAAGGCATTCAGGTAGATATATCCTTGAGAGATCGACCGTCGCTAGTAGAGCTTGGTAGACTCATTGTGCGAATGTGCAGAGGGCGACATGGCTTGCTATGGCATATTAATTATGACAACAAATTGTCACAAAACTCCACCATAATACATTGTGACACCTACTATGTCATCGCTACTGTGGTACGTGTGTCCACAGCCATTGTTCATAACAATAACTAAAATATTTTGCGTGGTTATCCGGGAAGGCATCACATATCTGGGATTCATTAATCGTCATGATTGCGGGTGGTGGGTGAGTTGGTTAATATATGTATACAATTTACAATAGGTGCACAATCGATATAATTGCAGAATTTTAAACAGTGCAGTCCGGACATACAAAATTTTACATTTCACATTTTCAGAATATTTTTTTACCATGTTTCTTTTAAGCACTTCCTAAATTAATGTTTTGTTTAGCCCGATGTGTATTCCTTTTATAGATTGTTCCATATAGTTGCAAATGCGTGGCGGGGTAGATTCCCACACCAAACAGTTCTTGTTGTTTCTAGGGTTATTGGGGTTGGTTGTCTTGTATTTGTATTAGCTCGCTTTGTGAACATCATTTCAAAAGATTCAGGCAGACAGTCATAATACCAGTCATCCATAAAGACTGATGAATGAAAAGTGTGAAGGTCTTATATATTCAATATATTCTCACATTTGAAGAGTGGTTCAGTATGGCTTCTATACATTTTGTTGCATATGGTCCGCAACGTTCGGTTTTGCGGAAGAAACATATTCTTTACTACAGAGACCTGAATACAATAAATTAATTGACTTTTGATCAATGCATAATATGTTTTCATAATTTTACTTGGAAAAAAAATCCTTCACTTTACTGATGCAATATACCGAAATTTTCGAACAAACTATGGATATACGTTTTTAAATGTCTGGTTCTCATCAATATGGATTCCAAAGAATTTCGTAGACGATTCTTGTCTAAGATTCCCTATTCGATTTAATGCAATGTTTAAAGGTACTCAATCCGATAAAACTCCTCTCAATTACTATTTCAATGGCTTCGGGGGTCAAAAATATTTGATTCGAGTCGAGGAAGCCACCCATCAAAGCTCAGATTTTTTAGATATCGATTTTAGAAATCTATTATTTTTCATTATCGGGAATACTTTCTGGTCCAGAACACAGTCAAAATTGCGTTATTATTACCACTTGATTTTAGAGTTATCCATCCTTGTCTGGTTGAATAGTGTTTTGGTGTACACATCTCGAGCAGATTACGGCAGTTGAAGGCAATTATTAGTACTCATCTCGAGAAAATAACAAATGTCAAAAATCAATATATAATAACTCTGAGCTTTGTTTGATGGGTTCCTCGACTCGAATCAAATATTTTTTACCCCAAAAGCCAAAGAAATAGTAATATAGGACCCTCTGATCGGATTGTTGTTGTTGGAATCGTTGAGATGGGGACCCTCTGATCGGATTGAGTACCTTTAACACTTGTTTTCAGTGTTACATTTTTGTCGTTGTTGTGGGTGTGTATGAGCATATAGTTACTCTTGTTGATATTTATAGAAAGCATATTACAGCAGCACCAGTTAAATATTTAGCCCAACTCGATGTTGACATAATTTTGGACTAAGGCTTGATTTTTTCCACTTGCGAAAAGTGTTGTATCATTGGCTGGTGCAATGGTAACAACAGAATAATTTACTCTGCTCAATTTCATTTTGACCGGCTTGCCCGATTGATTGACAATAGTCAAGAGTAAAGTTCACAAATGATGGATTGAACAAATAAATATGCATAGATATCTGACAGAGTATTGAAGAAACACTTGAATTATTAATTTTCTCTGTACCAAGAAGTTTATCTGATTTTAAAACAGGAGTGAACTTGAACGTATCGTTAAATAATTGGAATTAGTTTTGATACAATATTAAAATTCTGCGAAATTGGCGTGGCCTTGACCCCCCGTATTATTTATATACTTTTGTTTTAAAAAATTACTGCCAGTCGCAGACACGTCTTGTTTCTAGAATTCAATTGATGAATAAAGTTGAAAACGCATTTGATGAAATAAAAAAAAAGTATGACTTGCGGCACATATATAAACATTTATAGGTTACGTCATCGCGTTTAAGTACACGTTTGCGACAAATTATTGCTCGAAAATATTTATTTTATAACTATGTCAAATGCCTCTGAGCGGACAGGGGAATTGACGACCCACTTTCTTCGGTAGATGTGGCAAGTCTCCGATATAATATATAGACTTCGATTCGTTCAATTTCGCCGAGTTATATGTCAAATTAAAGGGAATTGTATTGCCAATAAGACACCTGAAGATATTTTGGCTGCAATTATCAATTTCTAGAATTTATTAGGGTTTTGATAGTTGGTGTGGTTTTAGGCAAAATCGATCATTGGAACCTTTACACTGGTATAGTCTATATTGGTATTTTAGAAATTTTCCCCAGGGGCTCGTGGAATGACCGGCGAAAATCAACAGACTATTCCATGAATTTGAGCAGACTAAATTATTCTGTTGTTATTAACTACATTGTACGTTCCAATGTACAGTTCGTTTTGGTCATGCTTTGGTTTGAGTAAATAAAGTACCGGTATATCAGGGCCCCACAATATATGTATGTCATCCTATCTAGACAATCAGATGCAGATGCTTCCGTCGATACGTTCTCGACTTGATACTATCAACAACACACCACATAATTCGTTCGAAATTATCATTGTGTGCTGGAGTTAGAGGACACTGTAATTACATGCACATATAGCCAATATGTTACATTCTTAGTTTTACATAATATATATGTGCTGCATGTTTTGGTCTATAATGGTGCAAAATCTACTTACATATCATCATGATATGATCCGTCTGACTCCATGCTATCATCATTTCTGAAAATAAGATGTGAATTAAATTATTTATGAAATTTCATTAACCTGTTAGTTATGTATATTTGTCCGATTTGATTACATTCAATACCAAGTGATAAGTGTCTTATTTGTTTACATTAATCTGCTATAATTGGTACAACGGATATGGATAATTTGAATACGATAGGTCGGCAAATACACAACATGTCGTTATACATGCTTTATATGTGTATAATGTGAGCCCGTTGTAAAAAAGGTACACCGTTCACGAGGAGTAAGGATCCCTTAATATAGCATCCTTTGAGAGGTTGTGTAGGGGATGGTATCACATGAACCTAAAATGAACGACCTGCGGTATGGCTTAGCGCATGGTCGATGTCCGTCATCCATTCCCCCGCAAGATGGCGAATAAAACCCAATACTTTTGTTGGTGCTATATATTTTAACTGAAGCAGAGCATCATTTTGAACATTCTACCTTTAAAAAGCCCTTACCTGACACAGCCATGTTTGGCGTGATACATTTCAATTGTTCAGCAATACTTTGAAGCGTCTTATCATAATAATAATAATTTATTTTATATAGCGTAAATACATTGACATGCTCTAAAACGCTTACAATTTTCCTGGTGCTAGACATCAACCTGGCAGCAGAGTTCAACAAACTTTGTACTTTGTTAGCGTACTCGGAAGACCAAGCAATACCGAATTACAGTAGTCAATTTTGGATGTTACAAAGGCGTGTACAAGAGTTTTAAGGCAATCTGTTGTTACGCATCTCTTAATTCTAGCCATGTTACGACTGTGAATGTAACAGCTCCTGCACGTTGCATTAATATGGTCACTCATTTCTAAATTACAATAAAAATGACAGCAGAGATCTTGACGCGTGCTCCCGGGATCACCCGCTCCCCACCAACAACAAGGAACCGCTGCCGAATTTTAGGTAAGGTAAGATAAGAGAATCTCAGTTTTATCATCGTTCATCTTGATGAGATGGTGACGTGACATCCAATGCCTGACTTCATTCACGTAAGCCTTCATGGTATTAATGGAAGATTCAGTGTCTTGGGTGTCAACAGATAAATAAATTTGGGTATTGTCAGCATAAAAATGAAACCAGACATCATGTGCGTCAACGGTTCACTGAGCGATGAAGTATACATTGTGAAGAAATGGCAAATACATCCGGTCTTTCAAGAGACGGTTTAAAACCAAAAAACAGAGAGTACAGTACTACTTCAGCCTCAGTGTCAGTTAGCGAGTCATCGCTCGCACGTTTAATACGTTGTTTTATCATGGATGTATATTGTTATTTAATTTTTTACTTTTTTTCCAATATTATTTATTATACTTTTTATTTTTATTATATTATATATTATTATATTACAATTTTTATTATACGTTTTGTAACCCTTATTTCTCAGAAAGTTTAAATGATTAAGACTTGAAATGTTAAGATACAACTGAACGAGGCATTTAGGTTTTTGTGCTAACTTGTCTTGCAGAGTTATGTCCCCGTTACAATTTCCATGTTGAGAAAGGTAGTTCCCAGACATCTCCGATACCAACTCCTGCATGTAACCAGATCATTTGATTTATGTAACCGGGTTAGCTATCGAGGAATTGTTTTTACCGAAGTCCGATCACAATTGGTTCACCTGCGGAGGGGAGGGGGCAATATTTGTCAATTTATTTCTTGTCGCCGATTCAAACCATTTTCAGTCATGTATTTCTAGGACCTACTGATGATCCTCTGTAATTCGTTTGAGAAATGTCCAAGTTATAGACAATCAAATATTTTGGCTAATGTAGGAGTAGGAGCACGAGAGAGGGTGGGACCAGGCCCGGGGAGGCAGTGAAACCATGCCGGGTGGTGAGACCAGGTCGAGATGGTGAAACCAGGTCGGGTGTTGAGACCTGACCGAGGGTGTTGACAGCAAGGAGACCGATAGCGGATGTAAACGCGAATTTCGGCAACAACAAAAAAAGAAAAGAAAAAAAAGTCCAGCGGTATAATATATTTATTGCATGTTCTAAATGGGAACAGTGATTGGGACCGCACTGTACCAATTAACAGTGTTTTGTCCCAGCCATTACCGATCTACGACCGGAACAAAAAAAATACCGATTTTCAGTGCAAAATCCAAACGGGATAATGAATGAGCAAGATTAATGCAGGAGAAGGTACGCCGGTATACTCTAGGTACACCCCCAAAGTTTGATCGCTCTAGTATAAAAACAACATGCCCAACGCAAAGCGCGCGTCGGGGTGGTTCAGATTTTTGGCAAATTCCCACGAAAATGGTAAAGGGGAAAATCGGGTAAAAATCGGACATCGAGATAAAACAAATTGACGAGAGGATGTTATGGGAATTATCCATGCGCAACTTTAGTGCGATTTTCTAAGTTTTAGAGCGAACAGTTTACTTGTGTCAATGCTATATAACGTATAATTAAGTAGTGGATCACTAATCTATTTTAAGCGCCAAATTCAAATGGATAATGAAGGAGCGATGTTAACATATGAGCAGGTATGTCGGTATACTCTTGGTACGCCCCCGAAGATTGACCGTTCTGCTATAAAAGTAACGTGCCCAACAGAGAGCTCGCTTCGGGTGGGTTCAAACTCCACCGAAAATCAAAGGATGAAAAATTAAACAGCCAGATAAAACTTTTTTGACGAGTGGTTATGTAGACAGCATCCAAGCGTAACTTTAGAGCGATTTTCTAAGTTTTAGAGCAAACCGTTTACTCGTGGCGCTATATAACTTAAATACGAATAGTTCAGTACTGTATCTATTTCTGTCGCCAAATAAACAGTGACTAATAAAGGAGGGAGGTTAATGCAGGAGCGGGTAGGTCGGTACGCTGTAGGTACGCCCTTAAAGTTTGACCGCTCTAATATAAAATCAACCTGCCCAAATGGAGAGTGCGCTTCGGGGTGGTTCAGAATTGACAAATTCCACCAAAAATCGTAAATGGAAATATATAGCAAAAATCAAACATTCAAGACTGATCAAGATAAAAGTATTATGACGAGTGGATCTGATGGGGAGTATCCAAGTGCAACTTTAATGCGATTTAAAAAGTTTTAGAATGGACGGTTTACTCCTGGTAGCTTATAACGATATTAACATGCGCAATATGTGGATGGTTTACTCCTGGTAGCTTATAACGATATTAACATGTGATATGTATTAATCTAACTATAACCTTCTATTTTTGCCCTCAATGTTTAACCGCTCTACTATAAAAGCAATCTGTCCAACGGAGAGTGTGCTTCGGCCCCAGTGTGGATAGACGATTTTAGCAATCGCGAAACGAGATAAAACAATTTGGACGAGAGGGTGTGGTGGGTAGTGTCCGGGCGCACCAATGGAGATGTTCTACCTTTTTAGAGTGAATGGGTAATGAATTAATCAGGATTGAGTGTCTGATATTACATGCATTCATATTGGAAAAATAAACCCAGATAACTGTTTACAATGGGCAAGGTTAATGTTACGAATAGGTGTAGGTTCGTGGAAAGGTTAAGGATAACGATATGGTTATGTGTAGATAAGGGTTGTGTTTAGAATTAATGTTATGGGTAGCTTCATGCGTGGTTATAAATACTGTTTTTTTTGGAAAGGGTCAGTGTTAAAAAGGTGACACCGTCTTATGCAAAGGATTTTAGTTTTGGTTAGGCTTGTATGTATGATTATAGTAATCGAAAGGGCTCAGGATATGATCATGGTTAGCACTAGTGTTATTTATATGCTTAGGGTTATTGGTTGGGAAGGGGTTGATGTTAGTGTTATGGCCAATGTTAGAATTAACGATAGCTACGGCTAATGACGTGTTTATGGCGGGATTAGGGTTATGGCGTAGTTATGGGTATGGATTGGGTAGGGGCCGTTGGTAGAGGGTTAAGCTTAAAGATGGGGTCGGGAGTATGAATGGAAGTATCAGCATTATGCAGGCCATATTTTTAACCCTCTAGTTATTTTTGAGTTCCATATGGAATTCAAATGTTCGACAACTAGCACAGCAAGCGCCTCGATCCGAATTATGGCCACACGAAAGACCGGTACTTTGCTGAAGCGGGGACCCGTCTGTCCGCTGCATGTAGCAGCCCATCCACACAGTGAGACAGACATGCACAATACTAGATGCTAACATTCAACAATCATCTAGATAAATAGACAGAAAACAAAACACAGATAACAAAATTTAATCTGAAACAATGGAGAGGCGCAATTATATAGAAGATTAATTCAACCACAACCCTTAAAGCGATGCCGAACCGAACTGCATGGACAATGGTATGATCCGCATCCACACGCTGATGACTCTCGTGATACGGCCGCCAATCAGGACTCATACAACACCACACACGGGATAATCATAAGGCAAACAGGCGGTATGCTGATCTATTTCGGATCCATGTACACGGAGATATGGATCTTCAAACACCATATCATAGCGCGAACTTTCAATTTGTAATATGAGATACTGTGTGGATATGATACGTTTGCGGTCTAGAAGCAGTGAAAAATTCCAATATCACATACCTTTCGCCTGTCAGAGTCACACCAAATGGAAGAAAGTTGGCCAGAGTGGCGACATGTCCAAGAAAGGTGACCACAGCCAAGACAAGTATTTGCATCTCCTCGTCACCTGAATGAGAATGAGATTTGGCGCCGTAAAATCAAACGACTTTTCCCGCCAAATTCATATTCACTGCAAATACCATACTATATGCTTGTTGCAAAATGATGGAAAATTACCGTAACGTAGATCGCCGTACCTATCTCTTCGGAGCTACAGTGAAATCGCGTTCCGATATTTCACTATAGATCACTGACTTGAAACTAATAAATACCGGGAACACACATGCCACCAAGGGGGGATCGAGTGATCAGTGCGTGTACACTGTCCACTACCCAATCAAATGCGATGGATTCATGACGCCACTTGATCAATTGATAATTCTACATCGTGCCAATTTCAACTTTAGGCCAATAGGCTCTTTCCTGTTTGTAAATAGTGTCACGCGTTCTTTAATCATAGACGTACATTAGATACAGTATACATCGCTGTTTTTATTAATTATTAAAAAAATTAATTAAATAAGATTTAATCCAGAAACTTTGAACATTAATAAGGGGAATATAATATAAAGACTACCTACAGTTTTTTGTTTGAATACCTGCAACATCTCATTCGTGTCTGGAAATAAATATCGAATTTCCACTGTGGCTTGCAGCTGCTTGTGAAAATTCGATATTTCTTTCAAGACACTCATGAGATATTTCGGTATTAAAACAAAAACTGGAGGTATCCTCTATTTATTTACAAATACACATTGTACTAGCAAGAAAAGACAAATAACAATACACCCTGAAATGAAGATATATACATCAATGATAATGATTACTGGCAACGTGCCTGGGATAAACGTCACTAGTCGTGCCGTCTTTCTATTTGTCACATCAGCCTTATGTTTTCAATGCATCTATAACCATTGCCTCCTTTGAAAAAAGGACAACGAATAACTTATTAAAACAGCTAATTCTTAATCTCTTCTTACTTGGTTTACACCAAAACAATAAACCAATTACCAAGCAATGTGTTAATATGGAATTGATGCCTTAACCCATGACGTCTGTGTCAACACTTAATATGTATAACCAAACAATCTACCTGTCTCATGTGGCGAATGATCCAGTACTATTAAATGCGCTGATGGCCTTCGTTATAAGTTATAATTTAGAAATTAGTTACAATATTATGTAATAGTATAGTAGAACGATAATATGAATGCGATATTATCGACACAACAAGGCTTGTGTGAGCCGGGCACTTGTTTTAATACAACACGTAAATAGTAAGCGATAAGGAAAACACCCAACAAGGTGGCTAGTTTTTTAGAAGAGGGATTCGCGGTGACTTATTCAACACTGACATATTGAGTGGCGAGGATTAACGAGCGCTATACCATTATGTTGTAAACAACTTTGTGTATTTCTATAGTTTAATATTATTTCTGTTTATGACAGTTTTAATGGATGTGACTATTACAACAGCAATACCCACAAGCGAAGGGAAAAATCATTATCCTATATAACCAATGTATGATACAGTAATATACTAACACCTGTTCGCCCTCACAATATGAGAGATATGTTCTAATTATGTTTTTAAAAATGTGATTAAAACAAAAAAGTAAAAACAACATTTTTGAGATAGGTCGATAGGTCGAGTTTGAAAGGACATGTTTACAAAAACATACTGCATTATTTAGCTTATTAACCCAACAGGGCATGTGCTCAGTCTAGCATCTGAAATCATTACCAAATACTGAGCGTTCGCTTAACTTCGTCATTCAATTAATTTCCATAGTGTGTCGCACGTTAACACTAATCAACCTTAGATGTCCTCTTATCAATTTGTATCACCAACGTCTGTTCATTTATCGTTCGGTTTGACTGACACACAATGTGGGTAGTAGCAGCTTAAATACTATTACCCATAACTACATAAAAATACACAATAAACGAACACACAGTGCTACCCAAAGGTAAAAACTTAACCATAAAATGCTACCTTAGTTTGACCAGCGCGGTTGACAGCGATGATGGAGATACGGAAGAATCCGCCAATTGCGTAACATATGTCGCCGACATGAAAACATGTGAAAATATTGTGATTGAAGTAAAGAAAAGCACGGAATAGATATCATGATATCGTGTTATTGATGAAATGAAATGAATTATGTATGGATAGCACGGATAGATTATAAGATAACACGAACACAGAATTGACTTAAGTTACGACATTTTTAGAGAAATGTATACCTTGACGCGATAGAAATTGGCGAAATTTCCGAATGTATGGCAAGCTGTGAATATAATATTATGAACAAACGTACCAATATGACTTATCAATAATGCAAATATGGTATGAATTAACGATAACACATGAGAAATACCACACAATACAGTGAACGAAGAAAGTGCATGTAGCCATTCTACACAATAATCTGGCAGGCATAATGTTGTGTTATTGTGATTTTTCCTTTCTGCAAATGGATACCAAAGAACTAAGATATGCAATGAAAAATGTTTGGTTAATTGTTTAATTAAGTTATGATTTCATATAGTAGTCAAAGTGTAGACCATATAGCTTGATTCCTAAGCTATATAATGCAGTGCGTTTTGTGCAAATATTTCCCGTCAAACTCTGAAATGACGGCCTTAACAAAAAAAGTTTTTGAACAATGTTTTACATGATTAGGAAATATATTTATGGTGATTTTTCCTCGAAAACAATAGTTCTGCAAATAGCTACCAAAGAACCAAAATATGCAATGAGAAATGTTTGGTTAAATTTCTTACAGTCATGATTTCAGATAGTAGGCAGAGTGTAGACCATATAGCTTGATTCCTAAGCTAGATTATGCAGTGCGTTTTGTGCAAATATTTCCTGTCAAACTATGAAATGACGGCCTTAACAAAAAATGTTTTTGAACAATGTTTTTACATGATTAGAAAATATATTTTGTGAGGGTAAACAATTGCTATAGTATAATAGCATACATTGGTTATAAAAGATAAAGATGCCTTCCTTCAAATTGAGATGATTTGTTGAAATCTTAACTCTAAATATTTATATACGCACTAACAGTTACTGTCCTTCACCAGTATAACCGCACTAAGTGTGGGTGGGTGGAAGTGATCAGTAGTATATAGTGACTTCTCAGAAATTATGTTCTACTTGCTTTAGTAATTGCAGACTGGCTTGCCGAAACTTTTGTCAACTGAGAATACTTGCCAAATATAAATTATAATTTCATTTGGAAAACTTGGCAAACAACAGCTTGTACCTTGTTTGTATCTGAATACAGTTCCAGTCTTATTTGAGCTTAAATGTACATGTGGAGATTGAAGATCACGACGAATGTCCTTCAAGCAGAACATAACTATTCCCTATGCGGCTGTGAAAATTGAGGTTGATAATGTTACAATGTAACCAACATATTTCATAAGTTTTGCTCATCATTGACTTGAAATCTTAAAAAGTATAGCATCAACCGCATAAACTGCTAACTTCGAAAACAAATCAAATCGTGACCACATGTGCAAACATTTGAAAAAAAGTTGAGTTGAAATGTTCAGTGCTGGGTTATAGATTCGGCTAAGATTTTTCGTGCACTTGCAGTCTGGAATGTGCGTCATTCTTACAAGCATGGCCATATCGGCGATTTTACATGGTTTATCGTTTCGAATACGAACAGCTGTTGATAAACATGACTTCCCGCAATCGTTCCTTGAGTCCCGCCTTTCGTAGTCAATGTTCGTGGTAGATTTGTGGGAAGCAGTTCTCAGTGGGTATTTCTAAAAGTCGTCGGTATGACGTTATTTCTTTGCATCTTGGAAGGTATATTGTGTTCTTAATATTTTTTTTAATGGCCAGTTAACCGACGGCGTAATAGCGTAAGAGCATATACGCATATAAAAAGCATGCATAATCATGCATACATTCTAATGTAGAAACAAAAGTAATTCTCAAAAGTCCCCCCAGATAACTCGTTCAAATAATAGTCTTTTCTTTGACCAAACAGCATGTGAAGGCAATTGTCTGCCGAGATGATTCTTAGTGATACAAGAAATTCAATTCCATATCTGAGTGAAAAATTTACTTGTTTGGGGGTACGGTGGATTATAGCATATCAGGAAACCGACATGGACGGTAATATGCAGTGCCTATAGATGTACAATAGTTAATTATATGTAAAATATATCAATGACATCTCACTACAAATCAATTCTCAAGATGTGTTTCTACAGTTTGAGACGATTATCCAAAGGGAATACCAATATTTGAAGTCGCGTTAGCATTGCAAAATTGTCTGTTGATATGCATTTAAGATTCATAAACGTTGTATTATCCACTGTGTAATCACGCACCACTTGAACAGAACCATCGACACAATTATTAAACGCTGAATTTCCTTCAATTATAGAAACAATAAATGGTGCTTATCGTCGACTTATGTACGGTCCGATAACTACATTTTTTACCGCTCCGAATACATAGTGTGACACATTTGATGTTGTTTTTACATACTACAAAATATTACTTTTGAGCTAATCTTGAAACTAGAGGTAACAGTTTTACCACAAATCAAGTAAGACTAGTTATCTGAAACTGAACATAACATTCATAACATGTAGGAAAACATGGTAGGATGTGTCATGGGTTGCTTTGAATGAACATTCAAAATCCACAACTCATTTTATCTGAGATCACCGAAAACGTAGTTCTATATGACTCGTCGCTTTTTTGTAGCTTACGTTATTGTTATTTCTTATTATTTACATACATCTAAACAACTAGTTCTACATAAATCAGTTACAACATAAAGGTAGTATGAGCAGCACAGTAACGCAAACAATAGCACATTACGCCAAATGATTTTTGTGTAAAACTTACAAAAGTAAGTGAATTAAAATTAAGAGAGGTGGGTGGGTGAAGTGGTGGATGTTTAAAACTAAAGTGACCCGTAAACTTTACATCTACAATTTGACATATTATTTTCTGTCAGAAGTCAGATGTTTGTCAGATATTTTCGACTTTCTGCACATAAGTAATACACATGCTCATTATTTTACCATATCATGAAAGAACTAGCAGTTAGTGCCATTAAATATCTACGCCACCAAAGAAAAAATCTGATCCACGTTTTCTTATTGGACGATAATTCACTGGAGAGTGACAAATTCATAGGTTGTATCTAAAAGACTAACATTACGAGCAGCTTCTAACATAAGTATGTGGATTATTACGGGTGAACCCAAAGAGTGTATATACACAGTAAAACACAAGTTGAAAACGTTTGTGTCCATGGATGTATTAATCCCGTATTTCTTATCACACAGTTTAACAAATATGTAATTCTTAAAGGCAAAGATTAGCATTAGGTGCGGTGAATAGTTTTTAATTATCATCTGTATGGGCAAGAATAGACAAGTTGCATATGAAACGCCAGCTGATTAATACAAAGAACATTTTGGAATTGCGAAAAAGCCTAATCTAACCAAAAAAATAAAAGAACCAAAAACGCGAATACTATAGATACAGACCACACAGACGAACGGAAGTATATAAATAATACAATAGTAGTCCGAAAATTAGCACTTTGACATTATGATCGAGAAAAAAACATTATCAAACAATGGGTGAAACAATATAAACCACTCCAAATTTGAAACTGAAGCTATGCCATGCACTCTACAACAAGCATATCGAAGTACCTCATTCACACTGGAATATAACTATGGGTGTAACGTTGTCGGTAGTGATCCAGCTAAAAGGAAAACGTCACAGATGTCAATTCTAAGAAGGTTAGAACGAAGTTGGTGAATTCTGAATGTAATTCATTTTCACTTGTTGTAAAAATGAGTCAATCTCGTGGTAATGCGGAATTATATGACTGTATAGTTTAAAACACGAGTCTATTAAACACGACCAATTTTTTTTAATTCAACATGACAATAACGTTCGACGAATAAACAGGTTAAACACATCCGCCATCGATCTGCATTAATTTGAGTGTTGCTCAGTTGAAGATATCAAGTAATATGATATCTCACGTGACTTTCTTTTGTTCTCACTGACTGCATACTATTGCTGGTAAAATCATACTGCACTACGATCGATGACTAGTCAGTCACAGCCGTATACAGTAATAGACTAAATTCGCTAAATAGGAATAGCAAGTGAACAAGGCCAATTTGAAACAGCATTTTATACTGCTTGCTGCAACATCGATATTTCATTATATTCGGCGACGTGTTTTACTGATCTTGTGTCCGACCCTAGTTATCATAAATTTATGTTCACATTCATAACTTTTGAGTGAATGTTATAACTTCATTTTCCGTTTTGCTTCGAAGATAAACAATTAAGCTCATCAATTTGTGCCACAATATATGTTAACTGCAGATTTAGACGCTAATAGCATACTGCCCTGCCATACGTCTGCCATACGTCACACACGTTTGATGATAATTAACACCAGTGTTCTTATCGTTGACTATGACAAAATATTGGTTCTCGCTTAAGATGTTATTGTGGTTAAATAGTTGATAACAGCCGGTTGCGATACAATTGAAATGTAATGCATTATACTCCCACATTTTGTTCAGGTAAGTATATACTATTCCCCACGATGGCACAGCCTAATATTCTGTCGGAAGACGATTAACAGTTTCACGATTGTTGAAATACTAATCACACAACGGTCACGTTGCAAAGCCTCAACTTCTCATCAAGGCAGTTACATGCATGGTCCATGTCACATTTTGATCAGACTCCATTTGAGCAACTGGTTACAAGCGAGATTACAAGCTCATAATATTACCATTCGGGTCTATGAAGGGAACTGTCATGATGGCGGTCCTATGAAAAAAAAGTTAAACAAAATTTCTATTTATCTGCCTCAAGTTACCAAAAAGGCTAAAAACAAATTATATCAAAACACATTTTCTCAAAGCTTCACATCAGCGGACATTTGTCCAATGCGCCACTGCAAAGCGTGGTAAGTGCCATCGACGCCCACAATGATAAATGCTAAATGTTTGTATGGAAGTTCATGGTGTCCATAACTGGTGGAAATAGGGAATAAATGGATATAACATGAAAAACCGCCTTATTGGTCTATCACTGTACTTTCACTCTATACTTATAATCAACATATCAATGTCTGCATGAAGTTTGTCCAATGATATTGATAGTCAACTACAACCACGATAAGGTGTTATATCCACTTCTGCCTAATGCAGTTAGGCGTCATTGTGGTGTAGAAGCTGACTATATTATATACAACGCAATGCCACGTCAAGAATTGAAATATATTTTATACCCGCTTTACTGAAACTGATTATACAATAGAATATGAGTCTCGAGTTTTGTGATTCGGGTATCGCCAAACTAGTGCCTGAAGTACACTTACGATCACTGTTCCATGAATCTCAATATATCAAGTATGCATATAAAGCAATTTTGAAATATCCTTGTTTATAGTACTCTGGGGAATATTTCTCCCAGACCCCTGGACCGATTTCAAATAAATTATTGTGATGACTGGGGTGACCCATCTGTACCTATTTCTGTACACAAGGAACGCTGTTTATTGCTCACGGGTCAAATTACCCAATTGTACATATGTTCAACTCCGATGGCCAAACCGTTTCTGCTTAAACAATCAATAGATAAAACAAATTACGACGGCCTTTCAATTCTGTCACTGCGTGTCGCTAGTAGTCCCTCATATGACGTCACATGAAGGAAGATGAACGGTTCAGGCTTCATAATCTATAATGGGATATTCAATTGCACGAATCGGCATAACTTCAGTTCCTTGCGGCCTAAGACATAAATCTTTTCGGCAATGTACTCAGTTGATTAACGGGCACCGATGATTGACCGAGAAACGTTACACCAGTGTAATCCTTTAAAGATGCATTTTGGATACTTTTTTTCAAGAGCAGAGTTTGCACATAACTCTCTGCAATTAGCGATTTGGGTTAGTATTTCGTCTTGTGATCCGTAATACCAAGTTTTGTGACGTTACTGAACCCCATACTTTGGAGTATAGCCAATTCTTCCATATTAACAATTGTCTATATCTTCCTAATCACGTTTTATATAGTTTCCAAATATGAGTCGAAGTCACCTGTCCAGAAACGGTTTATAAATTAATATTGATTTTGTATCAATATTTTCTTATATAATGCGCTAGTCAAGTGGGACATGTTTTCGTTACTATTTTAGAACGTTTTGATAGTGTTGCCACGATCCGAACGAATGTGAGCCGTAAAATGTCCCGAATTTATTTTATGTATATTATACTAGAAAATCGAAATAAAATCAGTATTAATTGGTTGAAGCATTTCCGGACATGAGTCTTCGATTCTAATTTAGCATTGTATACTCAGGAAACTATACAAAACTTGTTATACGAAGATACAAACCATCTTTTACAACGCTAGTTATATACTATAGAATGTCATATCACAATCGACAGGAATCGAAAGGTCTGCTTTCATATCCCTTTCCCTCGAGATCTTGTTTTGCATCTAGCTCTTCTACGGCAGCTTCAAAGAAAATGACCGTAAGGCAATGTTTGGCGGATTAGTCCTACATGTCTGCATTATTCACATATATTGTGAACGAGCAACGACTTATTGACTTCCCTTCTTAACATGTTCAGCAATAATATACTCCAAATCTTGCCATTGAAATAATTGACCGCGGATTTTAAACATAGTTTGTGCATTCACTGGAATTGAAATAATTAAAATGTTTATGTAGCCAGTGGTGGATTCAGATAATTTGAAAGGAGGGGACGCCAGGGTCGGGGGATTTTCGTACATTTTTTGACTACATTCAAAACGACGCGTTTGACTGTGTTCGGGACTTGGAAGCCAATCGGATACTGATACTAAAATGACTAGGAAAGCACTAATATTGAGTTACATAAAAGACAAATCTCACTGTATGTAGCTTATATGGAACTAGTGACAATTACACTCACGGCGATCCATGTACCGATGTTATCATGAGTTAACGTGTAGATGGACGTGTATATCACAGGGATGGGCAGTATGATTATGGTATTCAATGGAGATATAGGTCAAAGCTTCTGTGGTTTCACTCCAGTTATAGGTCCCCAAAATATGAAAAGTGTTGCAACACTGCAGATTAACCGTTCAAGGCAGTGCGAATGGGTCATCTTATATAATTTCGTAGCTGCTAGTTCAATTTGTGCAAGGACAACTCTGAACTTCGCCATCAACTCTCATGTCGCACCATCCTCTTGATCTCATTGTTTATGACGTGTATATTTTATGTTTTAGCAAAACTTTCATTGTCAAAAATATAGCAAAACTACTGACTGATATCAATACAAATGGAAGTTCAATATGGCATACAATTTGCAGCTCAACTTCGAGAGGGATGACATCCTCACATTAAAGGCACAAGAGTATGGGAGGCCAAATTCACATTTAATATTGAATTGAGCTTAAGCGCAATTAATTACGCTTAAGCGCAAATACCACATATTGTACTTAAGCACAAACTCTTTCAACCCGGCAGCCCGCTAAAGCGGGCACGACGTAATTTGCGTTCATCCCGGCAGCCCGCTTTAGCGGGTGGAGCGCAATTGTCGGGAATAATACAATATTTCCAGATATATACAAATGATTTTATTGGCTAGCGACTTATATATCCTTTGGGTGATATTCGGCATCAATACTAATTTAATTTACTAATAAATACTAATTTATCGGTGCGCACGAATACCTAGCATGAACGCGATTCAGAGAATTCCCGGTCCTATCAGGGGGGGGGGTCGTGCAAAAAAATTTCCGACACAAGGCCGGGGGGGGGGGGGGTGGGTGGGTCGCAGCTCCTGAAAACAAGTTTTTTCCGGTGTTTTCTGGTGCTTGTAATTTTTTTCCTTTTCCCTTTTTTGACCTAATAACAAGCTGTTTAGCCTATATAATGATTGTTTTGATGTGTTATGATCTAAATAACTCCTGTAGTGTACACACAAGATACTAGGTACAGTTATATGTGGTCATGTTGGCCTCAGGATGTGATGATTATTTGGTCCCTTCTAATACTAAGTAAACCTTCGTGAAATTTTTAACTGCGCTGGCCCACCTGCGTTGGATAACACTTGGTATGTAAATATATTATAATGAACTCTAAAGACAAATAAACCACATATTCTTCAGTAAGTAAAATAAAATATCACATTACCACTATCTGTGGTATCAAACTGAAATTCAACTCTCCAATTAAGTCTGATATGAAACTGAAATAATGTGTAAAATAAATATAGAACATGCCTGTTCTCTAATCTATAAACATGTTTCTGGCACAAAGTTACTAATACTATAAAAGACAAAAGTGCTAGTGTTACATACCCAATTATTAATGAACAGACATTCACATGGATCTCTATCAGTCTCAATAGCATTTTCTTACTAAAACATGACTGTCTTTCACTTGTGAAATAATGAGATATTATTTATTTATATGCGCTATTCTACAACCATTTAGCTATTGTTAATATTAAAATGATCCATCTAACCACGTACACTGCATATTGTAAAACAGGCAAGAAACAGTTTGATAAGTGTCTACTCTGAAATACTTGGGTAATTTTGTACCAGAAAATGTAACCAAAGTTTCTTGTTAAACTCATTCATTTCTTAATCCAGATTAGATAAAGATTTTGTAAGTCACTTTGCACAACGATAATTGAAACTTCACCTGAGTTTAAAGTAACTTAAATAATTCTTCAATCAGCTTCAACGTTTTTCAAAATTCAATTTAGAAATGTTAGTTGAACGACATCGATGATAAAATGAAAATGAATATATCTGATACATTTTGCATAGAAAGTCACTGCTACATCTGCCTCCATTAAATCCAATAAGATCGGAGTGGATCGTTCATAGGAAACTATATTAATACCACCAGTCAAAACACTTATAAGGACACACTTCCAATGGAAATATATAGGACATACACTTTATGAAATACTGCATAACAAAAAGAGCTGAACTGTCTCAGCACAAGCAATACACTCATATGAGATTTAAAACATTTATCTAGAAAACCCCATCTCAACCTGGGCAGCATATAATTTTCCGGTGTGTTGTGTGTTTAAAACTTCAATTTAACTAGCAACTTAACAAAATATATGAAGTAAACACGAGTGCATTTCATGGATAAATGCACATTACACAAAGTCCAGTGCAAAGTCTGGAATAAATAATTTAAGTTGTTTCACTGGTTGTGTCAGCTGGTTGTGTTGAGTTTTTCATGATAAATGTTTTTAATCTCATGAGTGTATTGCTTGTGCTCATAGTTATAATTTATTAGTATTTGAGTTTAACTGGTGGCGAAAGTACACCAAAGTTGGATGATGCTTGAAAAAACAGAATGGTCAAATTACGAATGACTGATAATTATTATATATGTTCATTCTAATTTAACAATTCTCTGTTTCTCAACATCAGCCACCTTCACTGGACATTCTACACCCTGATGTTTTTGCCTATAATGGCTCTCCAGCTTGATAAATTTCATTCAAATGTGACTGGAAAGGGGGGGTCCCAAAACCATGAGTGGAAAAAATATTTTGTTTGCACAAAGAGGGGGGTGGGGGTCCAAAGTGCTGCAAAAAGTTTTCAGCGTTGTGTATGCAAATTTTTTCCTGCCCCCCCCCTGGTCCTATAAGTATAGACAGCAGCTGTATGACGTCACGATTACTATTTTGGGTTTTCCTAAAAATCAATGACGCAATACTACCGACAGGTGTGCATGGTGTTTTGAGTCACATTTCGATTTTGGTATATAGTTTATCACAAAAACTTACCGGTACAATTATTATTATTATGTTTATGAAATAAAGAAGATAATGTTGACCTTTCTAACGATGTTTTATTTATGATATCCGTCTAATGTCTCCTATTTTCGACGCAATGTTACGGAAATCACCGTGCCGCACTACGGCGCGACTTTAATAATAATAGCTGCACGTGCATATTATAAACATGAAATCGACATTCATAATCATTTTGGGAATCGAATCAGGACATTGGCAGTTGTTTTATTTGGAATGTTACTCATAATTCCTCAGCATACTGACAAGTAAATCCCTGGGTATAAAATTTCTAGATGTGGGAGTATGTGTTCGTTTCGGTCAAATTGCGTCTTTCTGACATACTAACTGGGTTAGTACTGGTCTGCTCGTGCCTTTGATAATGCAATTATGTTCAATGAACCGATTGGTAAAACATTTGAAACCATGCACGGTGGCATCACAAACAAGTGTATACACCACACTTGCAAAGAATGACACATTCATGTATGTATGTGGAAACATTGCTATGCGAATTTGATATTCCAGATACAGGTGACACATGTATGCCCATATAGCATATGTTGGGATTCAATGTCCCTTCTCGGGACACATGATATATTATTTAGATGTGACGCCCCCAATTGGTATATAACACATATTGAAGGTCATCTGTTAACGACCATAAAACATTCAGTTTGCCATAACCGACATCACTCTAAAGGTAGTGTTGCAGCAATATATCAGGGACACATAATTTTTTTAAGCAAGCTGATAATCCAGGGCTCTCGGACATCTATATCTGTATATTCAGGGATGAAAGAGTTAAGCGTAATTGCAACAACTAGCTAACCTACCCATAAACTATTGGCATCACACAGCAATGCAAGAGGAGCATGGGGCTAATTTTACACTGTTTTGATTAGCCTAGCACTCAACAGTCAACTGTGTTACTGTTAGTATGTGCAACAATCATCATTGAACAACAATGATGTTGATGACATTTTGTCTTCAATTAGCCTTGTTTTCGAAATGCAGAGCGAATGTTAATACATGTGTATATGGGGCTGAGCAACATGGTTCAAGTTCACAAGAAGTTATAGGGATGGAAAGCGAATTGGAGCAGTGTCTTTCCAATCTTGACCGCATAAAACGTTTTCTTCGAAGTTCAACTTTTGAAGAGTTAACATCATCAATTCAATTGTTTTTGAGTCATTTCCGAGTCTAAAATCAAAGAGAATCAGAAGAAGCTGAAAGCAGTACTGAAGAACCACCTCTGCGATTGCAAAAAACAGGAGTATGTTTTAATATCAATAAAAAATCTATGTCTCTTGAAAACCAAAAGATAATTTCCTTCCACTTATTGGGGAAATACCTCTATTTTACATGTGGGGCGATTCCATTGATTACGCTGGGCTATGTGGGTAAATTACCCTGGGCAAAAGTGAATGGAACGATTTTTGGTGACCGGAGTAATCCAAAAACAGCATGTAGTTACAACTGCAAACAAAACATATTTTTTATTGAGGAAATTTGACAAAAGTCACATTTGGAATGTCGAACAGACTCAGTTGAAAAACCGAACTTTGCGCGGAAAGTTTAATTCAATTATAATACTCTCGCAGTTACACCACCTCGACCGTAAGTGCAGCGAGAGTAGCACGGCGTATTTACGGCAGATCATTCCATTCATTGCCCATTGTGGCCGAAAGTAATGAATGGAATCGCCCCACACAACCAGTGACCCGATTGGCCGAGACGTTGTAAAAATAGTAGTTGGGAATTCCCTGGTTCTCTAGAGACCGCTGTCACGGACTCTGCTTAACTATTAAATTTGTGAATGGATGAAAATAGGCTATCGGAAATTTTCGACAAATATGAATCAATGCATACGAATTGTGAACTGACGAAGAGCATGAATGTGAATGAACTATTATTTTATGAGTAGGAAATGGTAATGACTAAATATATTTAATGATATTTGAATGAGAAGTGTGAAAATTTAAGAAAGGTGTCAGGAAATTATCGTAATTTTCACGAACGTAGCAGAACGTACCCGGAAGTAAAATTACCGAGTTTGAAAAATGCAAAAGTAATTTCAACTGATTACTGTCGAAATCTTAGAACAAGGCTAATATTTCAAAGTACTGAATTGTATGTATAACTTAATGATTGCGCTTAAGCGCAATTAATTGCGCTTAAGCGCAATTCATGGTTATATGTAGCCATTTAATTTTAAAATAATTTAGACGAGCTCCCTGCCCATCCAAACCAATGGAAACAATATAGGTGATATGTCAATATGTGAAGGATGAGTAATGGATAAACCTATGGATTCACCAGGGGTGTTTAGTTACATATGACCATGAATTGCGCTTAAGTGCAATTGATTGCGCTTAAGCGCAATGATTTCCCTTAAGCACAAATATTGCGCCTAAGTCTAATTAATTGCGCTTAAGCGTAATTAATTGCAATCAATTGCGCTTAAGCTCAATTCAATATTAAATGTGAATTTGGCCTCTCATACGGGAGGCCTTAGTTGTCGAAAATATTCATATTTGTTCCAAACAGAAAAAACATTAAAACGCATACAGTTTCGTTCATATATGCCATGACCATCGCGTAATCAGCATGCTATCATAAAGACCTACTATATTTTACCTAAGCAAGAGCCTGATTGTGTTACAGAAGGTAGGACAGTGTTACTGGCTAATCACACACAAATGATATAAACGCTCTTTATTAGTTCCATATCATGAATTCAGCAACAAAGAACGCTCTTTATGTTTACCATCATAATATAAACAAACACCAGGAAAGTAACTTGTTATGCTTTTGTTTACATAACAATGGTCAAACATATGACAATAACATACTGTGTATGCAATATTTCTTATTTGTATACGGACAAAGTCTGTCTACATTTTAATTTTCTTTCTGTTTGTGGAGTTTTTGACTGGTGAAAATATTTTGTGAAGTTTGGTGACAATCAGACAAGGAATGCGGGGCTGTATGGTCTACCAAAGGGAATTAGTGATGGAATATCGCACGCAGATAGCAACACGTGTCATAACAGAGACTTGACAATATTATTAAAACTTATCATGGCTTGAGTTTTAAAAACAATATTTGTGTCTTTGAAATCAAAACAAGAGACATAAGGCACTTATCAGTTTTTTTCATCAAGAACCCACCTGTGTCGTATTTTCTCACAACAGGTTGCAGACTGCTGAGAGCTCCTGGTTCTTTTCGTGTCAGGTGGGGCAGTTTTTTCTTGGTTTCTCTTTTCCTGTATGAACTCTGTATGAACTCTGTATGAACTCTTCATTCATATCGCCTGTACTGTTAAAAAACACAGAATGTGTTGGTCAGTATTCATGATGAGGAAAAATATGATTAACTAAAATGAACTTTTGTATTGATATAGCTGTTGAGCTGTAATTATAAGGAATAATCTCCAAATAATTTAGTTTAAAAATATTTGCATAACCACAATGTATTTATAAATCACTTCATTTATTAATTGTCAATTAAGACAATTGGGCTCAATTTGACAATGTTTCGAAATCCGATTATTACCACAAAAGTTACAAGCTGAATGATTGGACAGATCGATAACCCTCGGCTATATGCCCCGAGCAACCTAGATGGTTTGAGGAATACTAAGTGGCAGATGAAGATGATTCTGTATCAAATGTTCTCATATCAGACACAGGATGACAAGCATCAAATTCCTGAAAGGAATAAAGCATTGCGTTTGCTCACGATATCCACATTTACACATGGCATGTGACGTACCACGTGCAAGGTTCTCGAATTCCATGATTTAACATTTAGGAGGACATGCCAACTCAGGTAATATCGCTTTGAAATAAAATGCTTTCAATTTGAGAAGCATTTGTTTTGACCACATAGCACTATCCATGAAAATCATGGATTAACAATTCATTAGAATCCATATTTCTTATGACAAAATCAAGCCAATCATAATTGAATATATGCAACTGACTCTGAAACTGGTAACAATATTTGTGATTTGCTTGAGTTGAAGTAATCAATCCACAATTTAAAACAAATATATCTTTGGACAAGGTTGCTTGTTTAAAGGAATGCTTTTCATTCTGCAACATATGTTCTATATCTCAACCAACCATATATTCCACTAGAATCTGTTACAATACCAACTGTACTTGCTGCAAAATATTGTTCATGCTCACTAATCGTCGGACCGGCTGACACCACAGACACAATACCTCCTTCTTTAGAATTTTGAAACGAGTATCCACGCATAGTCTGGTCTTTTGATATTAAAACAAAATTTGTATTTGCATTTCACTCAAGCTTATCATATACGATGAACTCAAATAAGGGAGCAACATGATTTTTAATTTTTTGGCACATGACTTGACCAAAATAATATGAAGATCAAGTTTCCAAAAGTAACATGCATAATGGTGTTTGTGCTGTCAAAAAGGCTATCCCTATGTTAGGTTATAACCAATTCTCGCTAAAAGTATGACACAACCTGCTTTTAATTCAGAGGCGTAGAAGGACCATATGTTGATCTCGCCTTTTTAGAGTCTATTTTTTGTTGCCTGATGTTACGTTGCAACCACGCTTGCGAAATTGTTCAATTCGTTAGCTTTTGAGGTTAACTGATAACTTAGCAGCTCGTGCCTTATAAAGTGACTACATATGAGGACCAGCTTTTGTTTTGGTTATGGTTTCTCAACTAAGAGGTGCTGATATATCACACCATATCACCAAACATTGTCATGAACCATGGTCACACATGTTTTACAATGTAAACCTTTCCACCATCAAACTTCATTCTGATATTCATCCAATTTTCTGCTAAATTGGTGGCAGAATTATTGATTAATGTAGCGGATTTTGATGGCAACTTATTAAGAACAGATATCTCATGGTTTATTTTTTATCAACAGTAGGGTTCTCAGCAATTCTAGTTCATAAGTAGAATTCCATGCGTGCCACATGACACGGACTTTATCAAGAACAGAATCAAACAAACCAGTGGAATTAGAAATATTGTCATGTTCGGTTGATTTACACGTGTTATTAGAATCAGATGTACCAATAGGTAGTTGAGACATTTTGCAAAATTCACTGCTGTTCAGAAAGCCTAAGGCACGATGTACACTACTGTTTTAATATCTTTGGCAATATTTTCCAATCGCTGCGGTTTTGTCTTCTTCAACAAAGCGCATTCTGATGGCACATCGAACACCACTTGTTGATTTTGCTCTCATTTATTTTGGTCAATATATTTTTTTCTTTATAGCGTGGTTAGTCAGTAACTAGCTTTTGTAAGCCTGATCTTAGATATTTGCATGCATGGTTTGAACATTCTGATTTTGAACCGGACAACCCCATATCGGTACCTCACTGTAGCCATCGCCAATGACACGCATGTAGCGAATTCCATGCATCTTCTCAGAATTTAAACGATTATATGGATTTCCATCTGTTAGCTACTTTCTATCCAGTTCAAAAAATATATTCATTATTCTGAGGCTCAACACCTTTTATATCGGCTAAAGTACAAATACAACAGTATTTATTTCGAACACCAAAATCTTGCACACTGCAGAAATATGTATTGTTCTACCAATACGTAGTGCGAACATAGAACGAGTCTTCTCATTGTGTGCCAGAATTTTATCAAAGGACCCCATCACTGACCAACAGATCATTGGAATCACTGTTAATAGTGAGACACAACTTTGATGGATTCATCTGAATATGATCCGATCATTGCTAAATTCCTGAGTGAGCATCATGATGTTTCCACTCGGAAACGCAAGGCTAGGATTGAAGGTCACAAGAAACACGCATATCCAAGCATGCGCGAAAGGGCTTTCTACATGACTTTCATTTTCTCAAGTTTAAAAATATAGTATTAAGTAATATTATATTTTGTTACTTTATTAAAATGATCACTCACTTTTCTTTTTTTTTTAGTTTTGTTTGTGTGTTTTTAGATTTACTGTGTATGTGCAATATACCAGTAGTACCAGTAATCGAGAACTTTTCATTTTAACATATTTGAGTTTCACTGTTTGAATGATTCGATCTTCTTATAACCCACATCAAATCATGCTGAGGAAATTTACCAGTACACTATTCTTTGCATTGCCAATTTCATACTAAATCTCTTGTTGGGTCGTTTCCGGGTAGGATGGTCGGAATGCATTTTACATATCCATTCACCTTAAATATGTATGACAGTGTGACAGGCTTGACCTGACTCTTATTTTTCGGAATTAATATCTTCAATAAAAACCCACACACATATAATTGATAAAAAATGGCCCTCGTGCAGTAAAATCATGATAGATAATTCAAAATTAAATTCACTGCAGATCAGTGAGTGATAACCCCACATGGCCAGCCCAAGGTAATATATCTTACCCCACCACCTGGGGCACATAAATTGAATGAAGCGAATGACACTCAGATATTATAACTTGAATAATGAGTCTGTTCTGCAATAAAGCTATCATATCATGCTAGTCTAACTTGTGAGCAATAATTCATAATTCAATTCGCCTATGCAAATTTTCCTTAATCTCATGGGTTAATAGCAGTCTACCTTGGCAGTTTTCAATTGTCAATAAAGTAATACATACGGTATATGTATAATCCTAGTACCTTGGATTTGAATGAAAATATGAGAGTCTTCGAGTCCATAGTTAATAGAAGCTATATTTTAAAAATAAATATAGTTTAAAATTTGTCCAGTTTACCACATCCGGAAGTTTTTATTGTACAACCCTGATCCACCCTGGTGTATATACTATGTCAACACTGTATTTACGTGTGGGTTCCATAACCCTGTATACTGGATATTTGAGGGTGTCGCTTTGTTGTGTCATCTATCTGTCAATTACAAAGATGCATGCGGAACGAAAATGAGCACAAGAAATTAATTTTATTAAATCAAACAGTTCTGTGGTTTCTATTTTCACATTTCCAAGACTTATACCTTAAGTATAGACCACCAAACTGGGTACATTTTTCATTCTCGCCTACTGGTAAGATAAATTGTTCAGACTATGAAGCTATCACCATAAAGAAAGTCCACAAAAACACCAGAGTCACCCGAGAAATGCCGTTGTGAAAAAAAATGACAAATTCCCAAATAAACAAGGGCCGTAACTCTGGTAAAACCATATTTATATGAAACCCGTACTATATAGGTTACGCAATATTATGACGTAAACTACACTTTATACAAGCATGTGACAGCTACCCTTCCCTGTTAAGTGTACTATCACAATGACAAGTGATAAACATGTGGGACAATCAACTCTCGTGTTACACAGTGTTTTGTTCGAATGGACGGACTCGGATATAAGCCCCGGTAATATGTCCAAGATCTCAGACGGGATTTGGGTAATATAACATCATATAGTGCTCTCTGGATTTAAGAGACTCCTGTAAACTTCTTCCGCTCAGGAATTGTCTTATAGGGGAATTAGAGTCTTCAATTTACTATTTTTTTAATCAGTTAAACGGGGTAGATCAATAGCGGTCAGTCGTGTAAGGTTTTATCTCTATTAAAGAGACGTTGTTAGCCGATATCCAGGATGGCCCGAGTTACACTAACACAACGCCGGTCACCTCATGTTGTCGGTCGGTTAGAGTGTAAATGTTGACAGAATGTGTCCCTATAATTGGATATGGTGATAAAATTTGTTAAAATTATGTGAAATGTCATTTTAAATACGTGGTCATGGGTAAACACATTAGTCATACTCTTGTGTAGTTGTGCCGTCCTAGGAATCCATAAAGGCGTATTATGTAAGCCTACTAAAACAATACTATTCCATCATTTTCGGATGTTATGAATCCATATACATGTAAGTTCCCCCACTCGCACATATAACATGTCAATGTATTGCAACGCCTTGCTTGTTTGTTAAATACAAAATGACGGGCGACAAACATCACATGCAGGAAAATCGTGTGAAGAATTAGTAAATATTTAGTGATAAATTTATATATAAATAATTAGGATAAAGTTACCATCTTTTTAAGCTGATAATAAACGCTCTTTATTGCTAATTATTAGTGCCATTGAAATTATTTGAGATCCCGTGACATTTCCCGTGTCATGTTACCTATATAGGTGCACCAATTCCCCACCTATCTTCTGAGCTGATGACAATCGCAATTTATTGATCATTCAATTTAATAGTCCCCCTTAAGTGGTGATCTGAGGTCAAAGGCGCCTATCCAATGATAGTCTCCTGATCAGGTGTACCAATATTCATACGTATATCTTCTAAGCTTATAATGAATGCTCTGTATTTCTCATTTATGCCCCTTTAATTTGTCTGATCTCAAAAATGACGGTGGCAAACATGATTGCATGAAACTATCGTCACCGCTGATAACGATATAAAGAAAGACGGCGAAAGGTGTGCGGAGTTTGTTCGGAATTTAGAATTGTCACGGACGCCGCTGAAACCAGATTCGTCTCATATCGTCTTGTACACATTATATCAGTAAAAATATCGCCTTGAATACCTTTGGGAAACGTGTAATATGTCGTATTCTAATATATGCCTCAGGACATGGTCAATATTTAGGCGCAATCGGACATGGGGTCATATATTTTAAACGCGCCAAAATCTTGACAGATAACACACACATATATATACTGACAACCACTCGGCGCTTATGTATATATATACTAGCAGATTAGCCCGCCACTGGCGTGATTCGTCCCATGGCTTTGGTCGATCCATTAATTTTTGTTTTTCAAGGTAACCCCGTACAGGCACGCCGACAAAACTATTCCCCGTCCCGAGTTGACCATACATAACAATTTCACGTCGATGTCACCGCTGACGACCGAGATATCGCCAAGGTCATTTGTGGGTACCCGTTTCAATGTCAAGGTCACATCAGGCGGACAAACTGACCCGACGAAAATCTCCTCCGTCCCTTGGAAGCCCTAAGTAGGAAATTTCGTCTCGACATCCCCAGTTTCCGAGACGGTCGATTGAGCCGTATTTATACTCATACATATAAACGCTCTTTAACAACGACACCGCAGATACGAACGCTCTCTAATCATTAACCCATTAACCCATCAATTCCAACGACGGTGGCAGGGCGAAGGGTGAAGGAGTGCTCGGACGTTCTCAGAAGCGGTGCGATGACACTTCCCGTGGCTTTTTACCCTTAGATAGCAAGCTTGGGCTCAATCGGTCGAGCCGTTTTCGAGTCTATAAAGGACATATATATACATATAGATATACGGAAGTCTCAAAATTTTTATATAGTAGACTAGCCGGTTAGCCCGCCACTGGCGTGGTTCGTCTCATGGCTTTGTTCGAAAAAGCAATTGTAATAGCTTCCGAGACATCGTCGGTCGAAATCCGCCAGTTTTACTCGATTTGACCTTGAATTGATAATTTTCAAGGTCAAGGTCAGGTCGGGGTCACAATTTAACCCCTCCATGACACTTCCCGCACAAAAGTACCCCTAGGTAGCAAGTTTGAGGTAAATCGGTTCGAGTCTATAAGGACACACACATATATATCATTTGTGGGTACCCGTTTCAAGGTAAAGTTCACATCGGGCGGAAAAACTGACCCGATGAAAATCTCCCCCGTTCCTAGGAAGCCCTAAGTACGTAAGAATCACACAACACACTCATGTCTGGATACGGTCACGCTCACGCCCGGACCAGACGTAAGATTCACACTTTACGCATACACTCTTTATCAGCGACACTGCGGATACGAACGCTCTTTAACTATCAACGCGATTAACCCCACAGTGCTGTTTTTGTGACTGGGGTGAAGAACGGGTGGTCGGAGCTTCTCCAAAACGCCGCGACGACCATTCCCGTGGGTTTTTACCCTTAGATGGGAAGTTTGGTCTCGATAGGTGCAGCCGTTTTCGAGTCTATAGAGGACAAATATACACATATATTTATATATATACGTAGTTCTCAAATATATAGTAGAGTAGCAGGTTAGCCCGCCACTGGCGTGGTTCGTCTCATGGCTTTGTTCGAAAAGGCAATTGCAACAGCTTCCGAGACACGTGTGCTTCACCTAGGTGTAAGATTTCGTCGAAATCCGCCAGCTTTATAAAGTCTATAAAGGACATATATATACATATAGATATACGGAAGTCTCAAAATTTGTATATAGTAGAATAGCAGGTTAGCCCGCCACTGGCGTGGTTCGTCTCATGGCTTTGTTCGAAAAAGCAATTGTAATAGCTTCCGAGACATCGTCGAAATCCGCCAGTTTTACTCGATTTTACCTTGAATTGATCATTTTCAAGATCAAGGTCAGGTCTGGGTTACAATTTGACCCGTCCATGACACTTCCCACACAAAAGTACCCATAGGTAGCAAGTTTGAGCTCAATCGGTTCGAGTCTATAAAGGACACACACATATAGATCATTTGTGGGTACCCGTTTGAAGGTCAAGGTCACCTCGCGCGGAAAAACTGACCCGATAAAAATATCCCTCGTTCCTTGGAATCCCTAAGTACGAAATTAAGTACGAAATTTCGTCTCGAGACGGCCAATGGAGCCGTATTTATACTCGTCGTGTATATAGACGCTCTTTATCAACGACACTGCGGATACGAACGCTCTTTAACTATCAACGCGATTAACCCCACAGTGCCGTTTTTTTGTGACTGAGAGTGGAGAATGGGTGCTTCTCCAAAACGCCGCGACGACCATTGCATTGGCTTTTTACCCTTAGATAGGAAGTTTGGTCTCAATCGGTCCAGCCGTTTTCGAGTCTATATAGGACAAATATGCACAAATACGGAAGTCTCAAAATATATAGGAGACTAGCAAGTTAGCCCGCCACTGGCGGCAATCGTCAGAAACATGACAATTTTTTATTTTTGTAATTAATTAATTTAATTTAATTTTTTGTTTTTCAATGAGTTAATTGTGCCTTTTTAATTTTTTAATTTAATTTTTTCACCCACTGACCGACGCGCGAAGCGCGTCCAGTTGGTGTCTATAATCGTAGGACTCATGCGTTTCTGCTGAATTGAACTAGTGCCTATGCGTTTCTGCTGAGCTGCACTGACGTTTGATCGCAAAATAAAATTATAATCATTATCAAAGCACACCTTTGGATAACACCGCCATAAACAGTGACATATTATGATGTTGAGCTCGTATCATCAATAAAATTAGAGTTATAACTTATAAAACTAAGAATTACTGCTAAAGTAACTAGATTCAGGTTGAGCTGGAACTTGAGAAGTTTTTAATTTCAACCAATTGAAATGTCGTTGAGAGTGGAAAGGATTAAGGTTGGGAAGTAACGCAAATGACGTCATCGTAAACAAGGCGCCTCAAAATCAAATCGTACACATGTACATGTCTCGCTTCGTCTCGGAAGCTGATTTAAATTAATTCATTTTGACTGTTTCTGTGTCCTAATATATTAAAAACTTGCGGGATATCTTTGAATGTGCTTAGGAAGGATCGTTTTGATATCTAATTTATTGGATTTATCTCCCAAAAAAGGTGAGTTTCAGGCCTGCATTTGTTCAATGTGTTGTCAATCTGATTCTGACAGTGACAGCGTTCGTCTGCAACTGTACTTGGCTGAATTCGCATGTTTGAAGCAAACGTTTTCTCCACTAAAATTATCTCAAAATGCACCACAATATGTCAAATTCTCTCAATAATGATATCTAAATACATCTTAGCTTTTGTTAGGATAAGATCTCCCCATCGAGAAAGCGATATTTTGACCAAAACGACACTTGGGAAAATGATTGTTAAATTTGTTTACGCTGGATTTTTATCATCGAAACAAATCAATTTCTTCCATCTAAAAGATAATTAAGTGCTGGGCCCTGCCGTTTTAGGAATATATAAGTATTCCACACAGAAACACCGAGTTTCAGCTTAAAATTTTGAAATATAACAGTTTTATCGACATAAATAGATTTGAATGGGACAATCCCATGTTAAAATTTATCATCGAAAAAAATTCATTTCTTCCATCTAAAACATAATTACGTAATGTACCGTGTCATTTTAGGAATATATAAGTATTCCACGCAGATATACCAAGTCTCATCTTAAATTTTTGAAAAATAAGAGTTTTATGGACATAAATCGTTTTGAATGGCAAATCCTATATTAAAATTTATCATCGAAAACAAAATCTTTCTACCATCTAGAACATAATTACGTGCTGGAACGTGTCATTTTAGGAATATATAAGTATTTCACGAAGACACACCAAGTCTCAGCTTAAAATTTTGAAAAATAAGAGTTTTATCGACATAAATCGATTTGAATGGGAAATCCTGTGTTAAATAAATTTTAGGGCCCTGCGAATGTTTTCCGATGTGCTCCATATTGGACACCAGGGTACATATTTGACAATTTCTACCTGATAATTGTGCGACAGTAGTCACATTACTTTTTACGTCAACAATGGTCACTATCACTCGACAAATTTATTTCGGTCTATCGTATCAATCCCTATCGGTCTATCGTATTAACCGCATATCAAATTATCCACATGTAACCAACCCAACCTCTAATCCTGGTCCAATTTATTATTTTTTTCATTAGTATAGTCGAGTTATGTACATATTTTTATTACGTGTTCAATACTTATGGTATTACGTGTACTATGCCGTATACGTATATCAATTGCTATTCCTTTCTGTATTATTCTGGTGCCATCTATAGAGATAGAGATAATTTCAGAACCCACCCCCCCACATTTTATACATTTTTCGCTACAGTATAGTCGCGATGCATTACATGGCAACATTGATCGCTATAGCTCTACTAATTTATATCAGTTCATCGTATGAACTACTTTTACTCCATATAATTATAACCAACCCAACATCTAATCCCGGCCCAAATTATTATTTTTCTTTTTATCGGTATAGTTGTGTTAGATACATATTTTATAATTTGATTCTAATTTGCATTGTACCACTATAGAAGTCGATAAATAACTATTCTGGCACTATATAGAGATAACAGCTAGTAAGTTTCTGACACCCCCTCTATTTTACAGCCTTGTCGCAACAATAGAGTTGAGATGCATAATATATCAACATTGGTCATTATCGCTCTTCAAATCTATATCGGTATCAACCCATATTTCCCTGTATCGCCCACCCCTCCCCAAGTTTTTCATTTGTATTATACATTAATGCCCAAAGTAATTGACCACTTAACCACAGCAGAATTATGGGTAATTTTTCATGATTTAGTCGGAAATATGGCTTGTTGCCATTCATCGGAAAGCTCTCGCCAAGAGCTTTCCGATGAATGGCAACAAGCCATATTTCCATCTAAATCCGGAACAATTACCCATAATTCTGCTGTGGTTAAGTGGTCAATTACTTTGAGCATTACTGTAGAATCATTACATATACATTTTATCATTTGATACTGATTTGTATTCTGTATTTCTCTTCTGTTCAACAATGCCAAAATCATAACGGTGCAATGCCTTGTAACTTTTGCTTCAACATGCCGAGTTCCACTGCAGACGATACAAAACTGACAACATTTCGAAATGTAAACAGGCTTCAAACTCACCAAAACCAAAGGTCCCAAGTCAAGGTCCAAAATACCCAACACACTGATGTGAGGTATAATGATAACTCCATCTAAATAACCAATATAAGGATGTGAGGTAAAATGATAACTCCATCTAAATAACCAATATAATGATGTGAGGTTTAATTAAAACTGCATCTACATAACCTGCAATATAAGGATGTGAGATTTAATGATAACCCCATCCACATAACCAATATAAGGATGTGAGGTTTAATGATAACCCCATCCGCATAACCAATATAAGGATGTGAGGTTAATGATAACTCCATCCACATAACTAATAAATATGTCTGAAAATTAAACAAAAAAATTAAATTCCATGATGGCGTCCAATATGGACTACTGGTACCTAATTCTGCTCCAAAAACATGTATTTTGAATATATGGATGTTTATGGGGAGAAACCGATTATTTCAATGACATTTTAATTCACTTGGGGCTAAAACCCGACCTACATGTACGGGAGCGCGTTTTGCGCGCGACTGTATATTCAGCATATGTGCATCTTTAATAAGCCAACACAACAATTGGAATCCCAAACAGAGACGATTGGCGTGGGTCCCTTGCGCATAGACATCATTGATGATCTCTATGGGAATCAAAATTGACATTTAATAGACAATTTCGATTAACCACAATAACTTAAGGAATCTCTAATTTCGCTTAAGCCCAATGACAATGCAATAAGACATTCCTTATTACGCTTAACCGCAATTACTTCCCATTGCACTTAAACACAATTAATATCTCTCTCATTAGATCACCATTCTGCAAATAGTAGAATAATCCAATATTTGTTCCACCCATTGTGCCATGGAGATGGACTACACCACCTGAATTATAAGGAGTTTATGTACTATATATATTATTCCTTATTATGAGATTCATTATTGGGCTATATCGGCGCAATTTGAATATTCTTCATTGCGCTTAAGCGCAATTAAATATTCCCTTATTGCGCTTAAGCACAATAGAGATTCCCTTATTGAGCTTATAAGCGCAATAAGGATATCCCTTATTGTGCTTAAGCACAATTAGCTCTTGTGCTTAATTAAAAAAAAGTTATAATTGTATTGTAACTATTGGTTTGTCCTTTAATATTTCCATACATCATGCCCACATATATTATAATAGAATAGTACTATTTTTATTAATAGTGCTCGTAGTTGTTAATACCACCTTACCGTCAATATTCTAGCATGGTTAGTTTCAAAATCATAACGTTAATTGTTATTACTATTTGTGTGTACTGTATATGTACATCAGTCATCAATTGAGAAACTTAAGCACAGCCTGGTTGAATATCTACCATATGTGGTGGGTTATTCCCACATTCAAGCTGTTGGTGTCATTCATGTTATTTTGCATGCGAAGTGGTAGACTCCCCAATAGCTTATCAATACCACTCAGGACAGTGGGTGTATTTCCTCAATTAATAGAATTTCTTGTTGTTTTTCAATTTGACCCGATTTGACCTTGAATTGATCATTTTCAAGGTCAATGTCAATGTCAGTCGGGGTCACAATTTAACCCGTCCATGACACTTCCCGTAGGTAGCAAGTTTGAGCTCAATCGGTTCGAGTCTATACAGGACACACACACATATATATCATTTGTGGGTACCCGTTTCAAGGTGAATATCACATCGGGCGGAAAAACTGACCCGATGAAAATCTCCCCCGTTCCTAGGAAGCCCTAAGTACAAAATTAAGTACGAAATTTCGCCTCGAGACGGTCAATGGAGCCGTATTTATACTCGTCGTGTATATAGACGCTCTTTATCAACGACACTGCGGATATGAACGCTCTTTAACTATCAACGCGATTTACCCCACAGTGCCGTTGTTGTGACTGAGAGTGGAGAACGGGTGATCGGAGCTTCTCCAAAACGCCGAGACAACCATTCCCGTGGATTTTTACCCTTAGATGGGAAGTTTGAGCCCAATCGGTCCAGCCGTTTTCGAGTCTATAGAGGACAAATATACACATATATTTATATATATACGTAGTTCTCAAAATAGTAGACTAGCAGATTAGCCCGCCACTGGCGGCAATCGTCAGAAACGTCAATTTTTTTTATTAATTTTTTTAATTAATGTTTTAATTTAATTTTTTGTTTTTCAATGAGTTAATTGTGCCTTTTTAATTTACTGGCTTTTTAAATAGATTTTTTAAATTAATTTTTTTATTTAATTTTTTTTTTAATAATTTTAACCCGATTTGACCTTGAATTGATCATTTTCAAGGTCAGGTCGGGATCACAATTTAACCCGTCCATGACACTTCCCGTAGGTAGCAAGTTTGAGCTAAATCGGTTCGAGTCTATAAAGGACACACATATATATTATTTGTGGGACCAAAGATGAAATTCACTTTGTGAAACTGTAACCTGTTAGGACACAAACACTTTCTGCTAATCTCTGACATCTTCTGGTATGTTCTCAGCAACAAAGAACCAGGCTGTGTTCAATGCCACTAGTAATATCCACTGTACAGATAACATGAATTCAAGAGAAGATGGGAAGTCTAGGTGGGCTATTAGCCCTTCTAATGCAACCAAGAGGGCTATTTTCAGCCCTCCTGCAGGCCTGATTATTAACTCAGGTAAAATATCAAAACTGTAAAAGTTGAGGAGGGTTATAGAAAACTTAATCAGATTTCGCAAAGCGAAATCTGAAAGTTTTCATGACGGTAACGCGCATGAGATCCGTATACCTATGAAGCTGTATTATTGTGTTCTATATATAGTTCACGTTACCTGAGAATAGTATCAGAGCACGCGCTTAACGTAACGTAAAGTGGCGCTCTCTTAAATGAAATAAATGATTTTCCTATTGGTCAGATTATCTATCTTAACCAATCAGATTTGACGTTGCATAGACATGGTTGTTGCTAAGCCTTGTAGTTCAAATACAGAACTCACCACCTCGGCGTTAGTATTTCCACAAGTTACCTATTATCACACAACAAAAGGATGAGATGAAAACTATATACACAGAAGGTGAGTGATCTAAATAAAAAATTGTACTTCATATATTGTTTCGGACCGAAAAATGTCACCAAAACACTTCTTTTACTGTGATTTGAGACTTGTTGTTGTTTGAGTCTGACTTGGTCAAGTTTGTGTTTGAAACTTTGAAACTGACAGTTTCAAACTCTGAGTATTTGTTATTGCCGTTCATGTTTCATTCAATGAATGATTAACTGAAAGTTAACTTGGCAAGATAACTAGATCATAGGTGCCATCAACTGAATGAATTTAATCGCAAAAATGCGTCTAATTTATCAATTCTCAGCAGTCTCTGTTCCAACTCCAAAGCTTAACAACAGTTGTCATTAGCGAAGACCGGAAAAAAAATCTAAACACATTTCCGGTTATTCCAACAAGGTGAAGGACAATGTCGGGACAATTCTCAAAACAAAAATTAAAATCCTTGAAATTGAAATGAAATTAGGCTTCATCTTGGACGTGAGGAATTATTCTGACTTCGTCTTTTCAATGTGGATTTAGCGGCGTTAGTTAAAAATTATCTGATTCTAATTAATGGCCAGATTTCCGGTGAATACCGTGAATCGTGATCACATTTACCAGTATAGGAATCACTGAACTAAATGGTTTCCCATAGGCGACAGTGTTAACGTTTCGGCCAAATTCACTGAATTGAAGCCTGCAGGCCATACCAGTGATGTTTACCCAGCTAGATTGACACCAGTTGATCACGAAAATGCAAGAAAAATCATAGGTCATGTGTTTACTTTTTAAAATAAATCCCCAAGTCTACGACAGGGCTATCTCACAGCCAAATTTGATCTGGAAAAACCCAGGACTACAGCAGCTAGTTAAATAAATTTCCCGCTCACAAGAATCCATTCCACCATTCATTCACCAGTTTAAATTATTTAGATAGTTTGTACAAATCAAATAAACGCGATGTCATCCTTTAATAAAGTGTCGCATGCATCAGGTGAAGGTCATTCTTCAGTTACCTTCACCTTTAGCATTCCACGGTGTACTCGCTCCCCGACTCTAGAACACATTTAGCTCCCTGATTCCTTTACACTGCACTAGTCACAACGTGAATTCAACGATTGTACTATTTGTATTCCGCTTTGTTTAATTTGAATGTGAATACTACTAGTGCTAGTTTTGTGAAAGTAACATAAATAGGATACATAAATACACGTAGACACACTTGTCCCAAACGACATACATGTATCAACACAATTAAGAAGAAATAAGATGGATGCTGATTGTTTATGTCTAGATCATGCCATGATTCATGAATCTCTACTGAAGCTAGAACGCCGTAGAGATCATATTCCACCTTTACAATTCCCAGGAATATGTTTTAAGTTTTGACCGGGAACATTATAAAGTAACGCGGGGAATGTACTTCTTTGTTCATACCTGTTGCTTAATGATTTATTCATCGGTAAGTGAAGTTCCCAGCTCGAGATTATATTATTTACGTGACTTTTGAGACCCGATTCCGCGATAAATATTTATTTTATTCCCTGTCACGAAAATTATTGTCGTAAGGCCAAAGTAAAAAGATACTAGGTTTCCGCACATCGACCGACCCTAAAAATAACCCGCCGACCCTAAACTTTTTATTGATATTTTGAGGAAAAAGTCAAACTTTTCTAAAATTTACTGTTTTTTACCACTAATGCTCATAAATATTGATGACCTTTAGTGTGCAAAACACATGGTTTCTAACATATCCCTGTGAAAAGTGACTCAGACTCAAAGGCCCCAGGTGTGTAATGGGTTGTGGATTGATGGCAGATGGGCATACATTTTGCAATTTTAATTTCCTGAGAGTGTATCTCAGACTATCTCCTGCCTGATTTTACAGTGCTTTATGTCTTTGTTTGGGACTTATGGAACACTATCAACATACATGGTGGGTGTATATATACATGTATAGAGGTTATCACCACATATGTTAGGGGTATAGCTACTGTCTCCAAAAACCAGGCATGCTCGGTGGATGTACTGTCTACCCCCAGACAATGGGATGTAGTCGTCACAATACAAGTACAGTACAGCATATATAATGGCGGTATTATTGGTAAAATTCTTATAAAAAGTTAGTGACATCAATTTCCTACCAAGTTTATAGCCAAATTTATGAAAATGTGCTACATGTACATGTCATGTATGTGAATAATAAAAAACACACCTAAGCATGAAATTTGATTTTTTTATCAACCTTAAAGTATATTTCCAGTTTCCACTGTGTTGATCAAGTAATACTTTCCCCACAACACGGGTTGGCATTTTATGTCACTTCGGTCGATGTAGTTCAATATTTCTGCATCTGGATAAAAAATATCGAAATAAAATTAAAAACAAAAATTTCCCTACCTACCTACCCTAATTTTTTCGCTCTGTTACCGGAAACATACAATCTTTTTTCTTTGGCCTAAGCGTCATAATGCGAAAGCAATTCTGTAATATCGAGCTGGGAACTTCACGTACCGATGAATAAATTATTAAGCCACAGGTACGTACATGTATGGACAAAGAAGTACATTCCCCATGTTATTTTTTTTTACTTTATACGGTTCCCTGTCAAAACTTTAAAAAAGTTCCCGGGTTTTGTACAGGTGGAATATGATCTCTACGGGCGTCAGCATTAGTATAGATTCATGGCATGATCTAGTTTATGTCATGATGACATGTCAATCCTACCACACAGTGGCGCTCTCTATTTGTGGAACTTTTGGGCAAATTGCATGCTGCTTCGGGGAAGGTTGTGCAAACTTACTGTAATTTCTACATTTCAGTCCGTTTATACCTATTCAAGTTATTTGAAATGTGTTTTGCTGCGTACATGCAATGCATATTCTGAACTGATAGTGTGCCCTTTTTTTTGGAACTTCTCCGGGTACCAAATTCATTTGTTACAGAGTGTTTATTTTAGCTTAGGCGTGGAATAGGATGCTATTATAAATGAGAAACAAAATTATCATTATACGAGGTCACCATTCGTCACTGCGTGCTGAAATTTCAATAACTTTTCCAAGTCTAAAAGACTAAATTGAATCGCGATATGCATATAATATCATATCATTAGCACAAATAGTGCTATCAAGTACCAATCACTGTAGCAGAAGTGTACATGCAATATCCAGTTAATTGAATGAATCATGAGTATAGCCTGTTGAAATACTACTGTGTGGCGAGTCACACTCGTCGTCGGGCTATTGAGTCCATGTATGCATGGTGTTATGAACGGTTTGTATTGTGAATGGGTTAAATTATCTGCTCGTAAACCCTCACAGTAGACAATTTTATACCAGGTTCTATTCAGTATTCAGAAATAGCTCGCAATGGAAATTTGCATGGTACATATTTTGTTAAGATTTTTTGGTCAAAGGTGGTAGCCGGATATTTGGTTTAAATAACCATCAGTGGCAGTGCTTTGGTTTGTTTTGCCATCAGTCTGTCTGGATCACTTTACGTTTTACTTTTACAAACATATTTCAGAGTTAATAAATGGCTGATATATAGAGTCCTGACGAATCTTCCAAAATGAGGACTTAGCCCACCAGATGTACACAAGTACAATGAATCTAAATGCCTGACTTAAATAACTAATAGTTGTATTAAATGCTATTTCTAAATCATGTATATGAACCCCATGTTATGTAAACAAACAGTATGTATGAGATAACCAAAACACTAATCGCCAGATATACCCCATGCATTAAGTGAACTTTGGTTAGAAATTCCACCAAATTGTTTATAACGTATCATTATAGCGCTAGCTAACCCTCACCTTTCAAGATATCGGTGTTGAATGAGTCACTGCGAATAAGTCTCTTAAACACATTTCCTCGGTGTTGTTCTTATTGTTCACTCTCTATGTGCTGTATATAAACAAACGCTCGACTCACACAATGTGTGTTTTCAGGATAATATGGCATTCATACTATCATACATGTAGTATTATTATACTATTATTGTATAATATTAGTATATTCTTTACAACATACAGGGTCAGGGTATTATAATTCAGTAACTGGTATTCCTAAATTAGAACCTATAACGAAGGCCATCCATGTCTTAACCAATAATGTCCAAATGATATGTATGCTTTCAGTAACAGTGCGTGGAACATACCGGTACATTCAATTGTTAATTTGTTATATACCGGTACATGTCCGTGAAATATAAATACACGGCACCATTGAAACCGGATTTAAACCGGCACATGCGACTTGAGAATATACTTCAAAGTATCAACCTGTGCGGGTACAATTATTATTCATCTAATCTAATTGTATATTTACATATCATGGCCTTGGATGGAGTAAGTTTTCGAATAACGTAGTACGTTCTTATCATATTAGCATTCATCGGCAAATATAGGAGGGCTATTAATAGCCCTCCTGGATTTTCTAGACCGCCAGCCCTGTATTTAATTGTCAGTGAAATACCAAAGCTCAATATTTATTTTTGGACAGTACATAGTTATATGTTTTGTAGTTTCTAAATTAATTAATGACACAAACACACACAAAACTGACAACATATTCATTTGGCCTACTTGTTTATATGACCATGAATAGCAAATGTGGTGTACTCATTTCATTGCAATACCAAGGACGTCGCGAATGACAGTGAGTTTTGGGTGTATCTCGCCGCTGACATGAGTATACCCATTTCCACCAAGCACCCAACACACCCTCAGTTGTGTGTTAATTTTAAATTTGCTCAGCCCCGTCCCAATATAATCGACCTGCCAGCTAGCACTGCATGAAGTACCTGGATTCATCCCCGTCAGAGGTTACTATCACAGCAGTTACATGGCACACTATCCGATTGTACACAGAATGCAATGTACTAATATATCTATTTATAACGGAACAATTGAAATTGCAAAATTATCATTTGGTGTTTATATATTCTTTTTATTTTGTGGTTTTCTCGGGGAGGATTATATGGCTTGGGCACTCCATTTGGTGGATGCACTTAGCATATTCATATGGGCACCATCCCTTGCATGGGCGAGACCCAACATCCTGAATCCAGGTAATTATATTCACACCCTCCTTAAGGACGTAGTGACATGCCTGGTGTTGGGTTGACTCTCCCCCTCCTCAACATTGATAAAATGTTCAAGCTAGAAAATCATGCCAACACAACTTTTATAGTTAGAGCATATTACACCACAATTACCCGCATAGGTTGAAATTGTTCTCAATTATTTGTATGTATGCCCAACCAGTTATTATACCGGTATATTTGGGAATAAGTTGTTTTTAGACCAACTGGCAACAGCAGAATATTTTTTGTCAAACTTTTGGTCTGAAAGTGTCCATTATTTGGGAATTTTCCAACATTAGGGGGTGTGGGGTTCGACATTTCCAACAGTTGAAAGTTTGAGACACCAGATGAACATTTTCAAACCAAGGGCGGGGCTTTGTGAGATTTGTCTGGTTCTATGGGGGGGGGGGTAATTGGAAATTCCAAGGTGGACGTCACCAATGGAGACCCTCTGGCCAGGTCCCTGTCCCTCCCAAACCCCTTGCGGGTGGGTTAATACTTTGGCTTGGATTCCCCCCCAAACAGGTTCAGGTCCCTCAAGAATTCCAACTGCTAGAATTTTTCAACCTGGCACCCTGTATAGTTGGAAATGTTCCAACTGATAGCCCTTCATTTACAATCTAATTATTTTACCGACCATTGGAAAATATTTGTTGGTCTAAAAAACGTTCACTCTTCATTAAATTCAGGTTGAAAAATTAAACTATGAGAACAATTTCAACCTATATTATGTCTCAAATTGCCAATGAAGGCATGAAATGTTACTTTGTTTTATTATTTCCAACGTATGCTAATCATCAGAATTCAATTGACATGTTTGTATTCAGTCCGTGATAGCACGTGCGATCGACTGTCAACAAAAGCATGTGACCCGCTATTGACAACGGAAGTAGGTCGAAACAAATTAAATGTTTACACAAAAAGACAAATTTAACTTTTGTGGGGGTCTGGGAGTTGAAAAATCAATAATTTGTTAATATTTTACAGTGCTTAGTTTGGGTGTATTTTATTCTGTTTTGTATTAGCAGCAGCCGATCTGCAACTTGACATATTTTGTTGACCTACTTTCCGCCGATGCGTTTCCACTGTCCGTCAGAAAAATAGAATTAAATCGGAAATTACCATCAGAACTCGCCATAAATTGCACATGATCTCCAACACATATTCATTCTCAAGAATCAACATGATTTTGGGAGATCAAGTGCATCTGTCGCTTTCGCCACGACGATAAACAGCAATTGACCCGTTACTGCCTGTGACCCGTTACTACCCGAATGACTGTAACGTAAACAAAAGCCGTATTTTATTTTATTATTTATTTTGAATCAGGCATAAAGCGCCCATATATTATATCACAATTTAGCATACATATGTAACATTATAATAGAGATTATATTAAAGATTACATATAAAGTAGATTATTCCAATGACGAAATAGGTATGAGCTGAATAACAAATCAGAATTATAAATGGCATATAGTATCTTATTTGTAGAATTAGACGTTCTCTCTCGGAACCCATACACACCCTTGCGCACTAACACTGAAATCGAACACATTCTGTCATTCACAAACATTCCACTGGCACTGCACGCTCTTTCATATCCCATTAACTTCCTATATGCATTATTAAAACATACTGTTAACTTATTAAAACAACGTTTGGTGTAATTCACCCAAAGGTGAGCACAGTATAGAGGAGATACAAACATGTGAAATAAGTACATTTTAACATGAGAAGAACATTTGTAGAATTTCCTGATCAGAATATTTGACCGGGAACAAATTGATCTGTATTGGCGCATTATATCATTGTCATCAGAAAGATCGCTGTTGAGAATATGTCCCAGATATTTGAAGGTGGAAACGAATTTCATTTCATTTCCTACCAGAAAGAGTTTCGGAAATGTCCTAATGGGTAGGGATTTTTGGGATAAAGGGCATCCCCTGGTTCTTCTTTGCATTGTATGCCAAATCAATATTAAATGCTTCTTCTTCGCATATTCTCAACAGACGTCTCAATCCCTCTAACGAGGGGGCAATAAGGCACATATCATCAGCATAACATAAATGATTGATGGTCTCCCCACCAACAACACAACCGACATTGCATGCATTCAGTCTCTCGCTGATCGAGTTTGTATATACATTGAATAAGTAGGGACTCAAAATACTGCCTAGTCTTACGCCACTATTAGGTTTGAAGCCAGTTGAGAAACATTGTCCCCAGCGCACGTTATATGTTTGGTTATGAAACCAATCATTAAGAATTCTGGTGAGTTCAGGTGGTACATATCTCTGATCCAGGATTTCCAGCAGCGTTTTGTGGTTTACCCGATCAAACGCCTTGCTATCGTCAAGAAAACACACGAAAACTGGTGTGTCTTTGGAAATATAATGTCGAATTACCTCCTTTAATGCAAACACACATCCATCTGTTGAATGGCCTTTCTTAAAACCAAACTGATTGGCTGTTGTATATAAACAATCAGAACACTTGGTGAGTAGAATCATTTCCAGCACCTTTGAGATTGTAGATGACAATGCAATTGGGCGATAGTTTTCTTTGTCGGAAATATTACCTGTTTTGTTTTTCAGTACAGGTACCAGAGTCACTTTCAGCATATCTGGTGGAAGGTGACCATGTTTCAACATCGCGTTGAATAACAACTGTAGGCAGCCTTTAATATAATCATCGCACAGTTTTAGATGAAATGCCGTGATATCGTCTGACCCTGCAGATTTTCCTGATTTTAATTTTCCGAAAGCATCTGTAACATCTTGTTGGGAGATGTGTATATCTGAGCATTCAACAGTCTTGTGAATATTACTAATCTGTGTTATATCTTCTTTGCTTTTACTAAATATATCTCGGTAGTGTTTACTCCACATTTTGCAAATGTCTTCTTCGCTGTTTGCCCCACCAACAGAGCAGGCATTCCCGGGTGAGTTTCCTTTTGAAACAGATCTCCAAAATTCTCCATAATTTTTACTGTCAAAACAGTGTGCAATTTCATCTGCTTTCATTTGTTCGGCATTCGTCTTGCATTTCCTCAAAGCGTATTTGAACTCGGCCCGACTTCGACACATACTGTTGTAACTGTTCCCCTGCCTAGGTTTTCCATGTTGAACCCACAAAGCAAAGGTATCTCTGGCTTTGTCGTGTAGCCGTTTGACATTCGAGTTCCAACCAGGAATCGGAGAATATATATTGTTGGAACTTGCCTGAGTTGTCAGACATTTGGAAGCAGACACTGTCAACGCCTGTGCAATTTGATCATATATCTGATCAATGGCTGAGTTGTAGTCAGTAATCTGACAGATGATGGCCCTCTGATAATGTCTCAAGATTAATTTGTCTCAGTAAACGCCCCGTCATCGAATGATAGTTGTGTTTCTGCTCTGCGTTTGCATGTTTCCAGTTTATTCTTGTTTTTGAGTTAGAATATTTAATCGAAGTACACTCGGGAATACGATCCGTTCTCAAAGTTACATTCAATGGGAAATGATCTGATGCCACATAATCGTGGATAACATCCATTGTAACGATTGTGGAGTCAATAGAGGAGGTACACAGGCAGTGATCCAACCATGATACGGAACCACGAGCTTCACTAAAGAACGTGAAAGTATTAGAATTTGGTCCTAAGAAGTTTATATCTGATATAATTAAAGATGTATCCTCACAAAATTTTGATAGCTCTCTCATATTACCGTTTTTGCGAATTGCGCACGCATTGAAGTCGCCGAGGACGATAACATTATTTGTATCTGCTTCTTGAATTATGGCGTTGATTTTACCAAGGTAGTCAATGAATAGTTCCGCATTACTTACTTCGTCGGTTGGCAGATACACACAGAGTACTAGAAGTGAATTAGCTGACCATTTTAATTCCAGTCCGACTATTCTCGGGAAATTGTATGTGACGAAGCATGCTTTGTCAGCAAATGACTTCCTCCAGAGTATTGCTGTCCCGCCATATGGGCGACAAGCTAAAATTTCTCTTTCAGAGTCGACAGCAGACACTCCACCTCCTTCGAAATCACTGTGCATAGTTCGTAGTGTATGTAGTTCAGACTTCAAAAGCCAATGCTCTTGTAGCAGTAAAATATCACAGTTTGTACATAGATCTTTCACAACATCACTAGATGACTTTATTGAACGACAGTTATATGAGTTTATTCTTAAATTCTCCATAATACTTTTTAAATTATTTCCAACCTTGCGCGGTGTCAAATTCGGTGTTTCTCCAGGAATTTCTTCTATCGAAAAATTGTCGAATTAAGGTATTCTCTGGCCATAGAGATGCGTCCATGACTGCTTGCATCACATCACGGTCACCAAGTTCCAATTTAAATGATGAATAAGTGTCATACCTCGATACCAGTTTGACACATTTCTGAACACATGTGTTAAAGGTGTCGTTTACATAACTTGCAACTTCCCCTTCCGTCGTTTCAGGCGCCAATCGTGAGACGAATATCAACGCCGGACGAGTAGTCTTCACTGTTTTTAGGGTCGAATCCTTAGACGTTCCAATAAGCGGTGGCTTTTTGTTCTTTTTGCGCCTCACGGTTCGGAATTCGTCGTCTCTTTCTGTGGCCATTGATTCCACCATCTCGGCATATGATGGAATGTACCCAGATGTCTGTATTCTCTTATTTTCAATACTCCTACGCGTTTCGTCGATCATTGCTGGCATATTTGGTATCCTTAGCTTATTTGAATCCTTTGGACGCACATCACCCGGTGCTGAATTATCTGGTCGAACAATGACAGGAATAGGCCTCTTGGCAAATGTTATTATACTTCCATGGTGTAACCAAGGAAGTATATTGTTTTTCTATTGGGGCCGTTTTCCGTTTTATTGAAAATACTCAGAAACTAATTTGAGGAGGACCGTGAAATCTCTAGGGAACGTAGGCATCTGAGGGATACTGAAAATGAAGGTATCGCGATGTCGCCAGAACGCTTCGCCACGGAATGAAATTAATTTATTTTTCACTATTATTATTATTATAATACTCCACACTTTTATAATCACTTTATTTCGGAAAGTATGAGCAGTAGAAAACTAAAAGTTGGTAAGTATGTTGGGGCAAATGAGTGTTATGCCTTAGTCGCATAACGAATATTGTCCGCGCTTTCTTCGCAGAGTTATCTCCCCTTATACGAAAACATGTCATTTTATTATCTCGGAAATTATAAGTAGCAGAGCATAGAAAATTGGACCGTATGCGCATTCCATGAGTGAAGTTGATCATACAGCAAAACGAAATTTTAAAATCCGACTAGAAACACCAGAGTTGTTGGTTGGTCCTGGAAATTCGCATTTTTGCGCTGATCTGCTAACGACCGCAACTCCTCTGAAAGTATCCGACATTAAAAGCCGTATCACACGCTGGTGTGACCGGAATAAAGAGCGCATGTGGTGCGCCAAAATCTGCCAGGTTCGGTTCAGTATTGTGGGTTTGGGGAGGGGGTGGTCCCAGGTCCCAAATGTTTTTGGTCTCAGAATCAGATGAAACTTGGAATATAACATATACCGTACAAGCTGATTAGGAAACTGAAAACAGAGCGTTAATCCGTTGGAAAATGTCGGAGATTTGGTCCCTCAAAGTTTAAAATTGGGCACATATGCTTGTCAATTTCAAAATGTTATTCGTCTCTGAATCCGATGAAATCTATACCATTGCATCTCTGAGAGCAGCAGATCACAAAACTGAAAACAGATTTAAAATCCGTTGGTAAATAACGAAGTTACGGGCCCTCAAAGTTCGCATTTTGAGCCGGGGTTGACAATGTGTTTATCCCGTCACACTGTTTCGAGGTAGGGGAGGGGTCACTCCCATACACTCCCATACACACTCACATACACACTGAAATACAAAAGCCAGGATAACATATGGTCACACAACTGAACATTTTGTATTACTAAACTGCGATTCTTTCATCTCAATATTTTCTCTATTATTATACTTCCATGGTGTAACCAAGGAAATATTGTTATTCTATTGGGGCCGTTTTCCGTTTTATTGAAAATACTCAGAAACTAATTGGAGGAGGACCGTGAAATCTCTAGGGAACGTAGGCATCTGAGGGATACTGAAAATGAAGGTATCGCGATGTCGCCAGAACACTTCGCCACGGAATGAAATTAAAAAAATTAATATTTTTCACTATTATTATTATTAAAATACTCCACACTTTTATAATCACTTTATTTCGGAAAGTATGAGCAGTAGAAAACTAAAAGTTGGTAAGTATGTTGGGGCAAATGAGTTTTATGCCTTAGTCGCATAACGAATATTGTCCGCGCTTTCTTCGCAGAGTTATCTCCCCTTATACGAAAACATGTCATTTTATTATCTCGGAAATTATAAGGAGCAGAGCATAGAAAATTGGACCGTATGCACAACTCGATATGCCCTACAGACCAACGGCATCAAAACTTGTGTCCGAGCTTTTCCTGAGGAGTTACCGCCCATAAATAGGCAAACCTCAAATTGGTTGTACTCAGCTGTTCTTTTGTATAATTGTAGATAACCGAATTCGGTTTTCGCAGTCCTCTTGGTAGTTGTCAGTTCATTGCGAAAACAAAAACTGGACAGGGTCAGTCATATATTTTTACATTGGGGTAGGGGCAAATTTTTCGAAAAACAAAATTCTTAACGAAAGTAGTCTATTAAGGTATGCGCATTCCATGAGTGAAGTTGATCATACAGCAAAACGAAATTTTAAAATCCGATTAGAAACACCAGAGTTGTTGGTCCTGGAAATTCGCATTTTTGCGCTGATCTGCTAACGACCGCAACTCCTCTGAAAGTATCCGGCAGTAAAAGCCGTATCACACGCTGGTGTGACCGGAATAAAGAGCGCATGTGGTGCGCCAAAATCTGCCAGGTTCGGTTCAGTATTGTGGGTTTGGGGAGGGGGTGGTCACAGGTCCCAAATGTTTTTGGTCTCAGAATCAGATGAAACTTGGAATATAACATATACCGTACAAGCTGATTAGGAAACTGAAAACAGAGCGTTAATCCGTTGGAAAATGTCGGAGATTTGGTCCCTCAAAGTTTAAAATTGGGCACATATGCTTGTCAATTTCAAAATGTTATTCGTCTCTGAATCCGATGAAATCCATACCATTCAATCTCCGAGAGCAGCAGATCACAAAACTGAAAACAGTTTTAAAATCCGTTGGTAAATAACGAAGTTACGGGCCCTCAAAGTTCGCATTTTGAGCAGGGGTTGACCATGTGTTTATCCCGTCACACAGTTTCGAGGCAGGGGAGGGTCACTCCCATACACACTCCCATACACACTGAAATACAAAAGCCAGGATAACATATGGTCACACAACTGAACATTTTGTATTACTAAACTGCGATTCTTTCATCTCAATATTTTCTCTATTATTATACGTCCATGGTGTAACCAAGGAAGTATATTGTTTTTCTATTGGGGCCGTTTTCCGTTTTATTGAAAATACTCAGAAACTAATTGGAGGAGGACCGTGAAATCTCTAGGGAACGTAGGCATCTGAAGGATACTGAAAATGAAGGTATCGCGATGTCGCCAGAACGCTTCGCCACGGAATGAAATTTTTTTTTTTTTAATTTTTCACTATTATTATTATTAAAATACTCCACACTTTTATAATCACTTTATTTCGGAAAGTATGAGCAGTAGAAAACTAAAAGTTGGTAAGTATGTTGGGGCAAATGAGTTTTATGCCTTAGTCGCATAACGAATATTGTCCGCGCTTTCTTCGCAGAGTTATCTCCCCTTATACGAAAACATGTCATTTTATTATCTCGGAAATTATAAGGAGCAGAGCATAGAAAATTGGACCGTATGCACAACTCGATATGCCCTACAGACCAACGGCATCAAAACTTGTGTCCGAGCTTTTCCTGAGGAGATACCGCCCATAACAATGGACACACTATACACCAGGATGAATAAACCAATGTTTTTTGTTTTGTTTTTTGTTTTATAATTACAGAGCTCAAAATTTTGTATGCATATTCCGAATTGGACGATAGATTCGGACTCGAATATACCGCTGAAAAATGTTTTTACCCAGTACTTTCCGCGTTACGGGGTACAGAAATATTGCGACTACTTTTCCCGCCAAATCCAAACCGGCTGGTTAAAGTGCAAGATAATGTCGTAGCATGTACCTTGACATACTTTATGTACGTCCCAGAAGTTTGACGGCTATACTATAAATGTAACATGCCCAACGGAGAATGCGTGTCAGTGTGGGTTGAGACTTTAGGAAAATTCCACGAAAATTGCAAAGGGGGAAAATTCAAACATCGAGATATTTTTTTTTAACGAGTACATCTGATGGCTAGTGTTCACGCGCATCCAGAGGGCGATTTTCTCATTTTCAGATGGAACGGTTTACTCGTGACAACGCTATATATCATAAATATGTATACTTCTGTAGTCTATCACTAGCCGATTTTTAGCCCCAAATCCAAACGGGCTAATGTAGGAGCGAGTTTAATGCGGTGGTACGTAAGCCGGTATACTGTAGGTATGCCTCCAAAATTTGACCTCTCTAATATAAACGCAACCTGCTCAAGTGAGTGTTTGTGTCGGGTGGGTTCAGATTTGGCAAATTCCGCCGAAGATCAAATGGGGAAAATTACTCCGAAAATCATATATTGAGATAAAAACTTTTCGCTGAGTGGATGTGATAAGTAGTATCTAAACGCAAGATTAGTACACTTTTTAATGATTTATATTGAGCGGTTTAACCCTGGTAGCGTATAACGTTGATATATATTACTCAAATTCAAACCCTCTATTCATGACGCAAATTCAAACGGACTTATCAAGAAGCAAGGCAAATGCATGAATATGCTCACCGATATACTATATAGGTATGTCCGCTCTACTGTAAAGGTAACCTATTGTCACGATTTGACCTGTCCAAAACACTACCCGGACAAAAGTTTTCCTAGGTATCAAATTTCGTCGAAATCCGTCCGTTTTACCAGATTTGACCTTGAACTGATAATTTCGAAGGTCAATGTCAGGTCGGGGGTCACGACTTGACCCGCCCAAAAGACTCCCCAGACAAAAGTATCCCTAGGTATCGAATTTCGTGGAAATCCGTCTGTTTTATCCGATTTGACCTTCGATTGAGCTTTTTAAAGACCAATGTCAGGTCGGGGGTCACGATTCGACCCGTCCAAAACACTCCCTGGACAAAAGTACCCACATTTATCAGATTTCGTCACAATCCGTCCAGCAGTTTTCCCGGCCATAGCTGACAGACAAACAAACAGACAGACAGAAGTACCAAAATATATATTAAATTTAGAAATGTCAATGCAAGTCCACCATCGGATCGTAATGCACCAATATGCATTCGCACGAAGAGGAACACACATATACGCATAACACTCATATGGGATGGGATGGAATACCATGGAAGTATATCTGATTCCATGGAATCTGACCTCTAGTATTATCATTCATTTTATACACCTCCTTCGGGATAGGAGAAATGTCACCAGTTGGCTTTGTTGTTATAGACGCTTCTTTGACAGCAGTGCCTATTTCCAATATTAAGTCCTTCTTGAGTGAGGCGACTATATCATCTTTTAATTTAATCAATGCATTTGACTTAATCTCTTCACAAATCTCCGCACCAATAACACCAGTCAAATCCTTGAACTGTGTTTTCATACTTGATATTTCCCTGGATATTGTGGAGATATTCACATGGTCAAGGCCTATAGGTGGTAACTTGGATAAATCATACGCGACGAATAGAGGCAGATCCCCCATGTGTTAAAATATCTTTCAAATTATTTACATTTCTATCCGTTCCCTTTCTTTTTATAAGTCTTGATTTACGATTTATCATGTCGTAAAGCAGAAATTTTGCTTGTTCAATTTCTGAATCGTCGAATGTTTCTGAGCACAGTTTCATTAACACATCTGTTGTAAGTTTTACAAATTTGTTAACCATGAAACACAACAATTCATTGATAACAATCGGTTTACTGGTAGGTTGTTTTTGTCCATCTGAATCTTCCTTTTCCTTCCCTTTACGGGTCTCCGGTTTGTTTGCAGGCATATCTTTTTTGCCGCCCGTCGACATTCCGAATCTCTTTTTCTCACAAGGTCCACAGAGTTGCAAATCTCCTTGTGTGAAACGCACACCCGATCCACTACCACAGTCTTCACAACCCGGCATTACGCTCAGGAGTGTGGATCAAATAGAGAAGCGAAATTAGACGTAAATCAAATTTCCACTTATCTTCAAAACTGTCCTGAGTTGCATGAAAGTAACAACCGTGATACTTCTACCGAAGCATATTCATCTTTATTGTTCCATTTGGTAACGTCCCATTATTAAATATACGTCGAATAAACAACTTTTAAACTCCTTTCTTGAGGACAAATCGATAAACGTTGTTGACATGCGTGACGTCACAATCAATCAAAAAGCCGAAAGAAATAAACAGCGTTAACCGGTTAACAAACCCAAATATAGAAGATATAAGGAGCGTTTAGCGTTATCAACTCCCGGCCAATGACGATGACTGGGGAGTGGATAATGGGTGAAGGAGTCGTCGCACGGGCTCGGGAATGATCCGATGGCATTTCCCGTGACTTTTTACTCTTATATAGGAAGTTTGAGCTCAATCGGTCGAGCAGTTTTCGAGTCTATAAAGGACACATATATATATATATACGGAAGTCTCAAATTATATAGTAGACTAGCAGGTTAGCCCGCCACTGGCGGCAATCGTCAGAACCATGACAATTTTAATTTTTTTAATTAATTTTTAAAATTAATTTATGACAATTTTAAATTTTTTTAATGAGCCCGACGTTGTCCGGGCTATTCAAAAACCAAATTTCAAGTCGATAGCTCCACCCGTTTCCGAGATCTAGTCTGCGCATGCGCGAAGCTGGAGTCGCACGGCATCGGCGACCCGATAATATTCGTATCCGGGGCAAGATACATTCACATACCAAATTTCAAGTCGATAGCTCCACCCGTTTCCGAGATCTGGTCTGCGCATGCGCGAAGCTGGCGTCGCACGGGCTCGGCGATCCGATAAAATTCGTATCCGGGGCAAGATACATTCACATACCAAATTTCAAGTCGATAGCTCCACCCGTTTCCGATATCTCGTCTGCGCATGCGCTGCACGGGCGTCGCACGGGCTCGCCAATACGACAGCGACGACGACCTGGTCAAACTACATACACGTACCAAGTTTCGTCCCGATCGGTCGAGGGGTTGGTATCTGATGCAAAAGACGAAATTGTGAGTGTTGGTTTGTAACCGGGATTTCTGAGAAGCATTATGCCTATATCCACACTAACTAACCCCCTAAGCCCTGACCTAAGTGTCATACATACTATAACAATGATGCTGAACACTTTGAGGCAATTTTATTGCAGAAATGTTGTAAGAGTACTATGGCATCCAATAAATCTCCCCGCATAGGAAACCACTCAAAAGTATTTCCCGTACATCTCTCTGCAAACGCTCTTTATAGCGATGCGTCAAAAACCACCGCGGTGCCGATTGCGGTGATTTTGATGATTGGGAAGGGAGAAACGGTGCTCTGAGCTTCTCCGTGTCCGTGGGATTTCACTTACATACGAAATTTGAGCTCAATCTGTCAACGCGTTTTGGATTCTATGAAGTACACACATATATATATACGGAAGTCTCAAAATATATAGTACTAGCAGGTTTGCCCGCCACTGGCGGCAATCGTCAGAAACATGACAATTTTAATTTTTTTTAATTAATTTTTTAATTAATTTAATTTTTTGTTTTTCAATGAGTTAATGATGAGCCCGGCGTTGTCCGGGCTATTCAAAAACCAAATTTCAAGTCGATAGCTCCACCCGTTTCCGAGATCTGGTCTGCGCATGCGCGAAGCTGGCGTCGCACGGGCTCGGCGACCCGATAAAATTCGTATCCGGGGCAAGATACATTCACATACCACATTTCAAGTCGATAGCTCCACCCGTTTCCGAGATCTGGTCTGCGCATGCGCGAAGCTGGCGTCGCACGGGCTCGGCGACCCGATAAAATTCGTATCCGGGGCAAGATACATTCACATACCACATTTCAAGTCGATAGCTCCACCCGTTTCCGAGATCTGGTCTGCGCATGCGCAAAGCTGGCGTCGCACGGACTGGGCGACCCGATAAAATTCGTATCGGGGCAAGATACAATCACATACCAAATTTCAAATCGATAGCTCCACCCGTTTCCGATATCTCGTCTGCGCATGCGCTGCACGGGCGTCGCACGGGCTCGCCAATACGACAGAGACGACCACCTGGTCAAACTACACTCAGGTACCAAGTTTCGTCCCGATCGGTCGAGGTGTTGGTATCTGATGCAAAAGACGAAATTGTGAGTGTTGGTCAATAGTCACCGCAAAGTTAATCCCGTCGTGAACCCCACCTCGCAAAGAGCGGACAGTCAATTAAGTGTCATACATACTATAACAATGATGCTGTAAGAGTACTATGGCATCCAATAAATCTCCCCGCATAGGAAACCACTCAATGTTCCCGTATATCTCTCTGCAGATGCTAATAACGTTGAATGGTAAACAGACGCTCTTTATAGCGATGCGTCAAAAACAAACGCTCATTTTGATTAACCCCCGCCGTGCCTTTGCGGTGATTTGGGAGTGGATAAAGGGTGCTCAGAGCTTCTCCAAAACGCGACAACTACGGTGTTCGTGGGTTTTTACCCTTAGATTGGAAGTTTGAACTCAATCGAGCCAGCCGTTTTCGATTCTATAAATTACATATATATATATACGGAAGTCTCAAAATATATAGTACTAGCAGGTTAGCCCGCCACTGGCGGCAATAGTCAGAAACATGACAATTTTTAATTTAATTTTTTGTTTTTCAATGAGTTAATTTTTTTGTTTTTCAACGAGTTAATTGTGCCTTTTTAATTTTTTAATTAATTGTGCCTTTTTAATTTTGTTTTTCAATTTTACCCGATTTTTTTTGTTTTTCAATGAACCCGTCCATGACACTTCCCGTATTTAGCAAGTTTGAGCTCAATCGGTTCGAGTCTATAAAGGACACACACATATATATGACACTTCCCGTAGGTAGCAAGTTTGAGCTCAATCGGCATTCCCTGGAATTTCCCAGTCAATATTTAGCAAGTTTGAGCTCAATCGGTTCGAGTCTATAAAGGACACACTCATATATATGACACTTCCCGTAGGTAGCAAGTTTGAGCTCAATCGTCATTCCCTGGAATTTCCCAGTCACCAACGCGGCGTAATTTTGGTACATATATAGAGACCAATTGTCCATCGGCTGTCACGTGTAGTAAAGATGTCATATAAGCCGACATTGCCGTGGGGATGCCCGTTCCTACACGCGTTTTCGATTCTATGAAGTACCCACATATATACACACATACATATATATATATATATATATATATATATATATATATATACGGAAGTCTCAAATTATATAGTAGATTGGCAGATTCCAGTAGCTTTATAACGGTATATCTGGGGAGAAATCTGATTCTATATTCGTGATTATCTGGGATGATTTCGGTATATAACTATATACTGTAAAAATAAAGCGCGCCATCCGTGCTCGCAGGGGTGGTCAGAATTAAACAAATGTTTTTTAAATTTAATGTATGTTCGGTATATCTATCTGCAGATGCAAATAACGTTGAATGGCAAACAGACGCTCTTTATAGCGATGCGTAAAAAACAAGCGCTCATTAAATAATCACTTGATTAACCCCCGCCGTGCCTTTGCGGTGATTTTGAGAGTGGAGAACGCGTGCTCTGGGCTTCTCCAAAACGCCGCGACGACGATTCCCGTGGGGTTTTACATTTAGATGGGAAGTTTGAACTCAATCGAGCGAACCGTTTTGGATTCTATGAAGTACATATATATATACGAAGTCTCAAAATATATAGTATAGATAGACTAGCCGATGAGCCCGACGTTGTCCGGGCTATTCAAAAAGCAAATTTCAAGTTGATAGCTCTACCCGTTTCCGAGATCTGGTCTGCGCATGCGCGAAGCTGGCGTCGCACGGGCTCAGCGATCCGATAAAATTCGTATCCGGGGCAAGATACAATCACATACCAAATTTCAAGTCGATAGCTCTACCCGTTTCCGATATCTTGTCTGCGCATGCGCTGCGCATGCGCGAAGCGGGCGCCGCACGGGCTCGCCAATACGACAACGTCGACCGCCTGGTCAAACTACACACACGTACAAAGTTTCGTCCCGATCGGTCGAGAATCGTAGATTTGTATAAATGACAAACAAACATACATACAAACAGACAATCAGAGGTCTTCAAAATATATATGAGATAGACTAGCAGGTTAGCCCGCCACTGGCGTGGTTCGTCTCATGGCTTTGTTCGAAAAAGCAATTGCAACAGCTTCCGAGACACGTATGCTGCACCTAGGTGAAAAGTTCGTCGAAATCCGCCAGTTTTACCCGATTTGACCTTGAATTGATCATTTTCAAGGTCAAGTCGGGGTCACAATTTAACCCGTCAATGACACTTCCCGTAGGTAGCAAGTTTGAGCTCAATCGGTTCGAGTCTATAAAGGACACACACATATATATCATTTGTGGGACCTTGGGCGGAAAAACTGACCCGATGAAAATCTCCCCCGTTCCTAGGAAGCCCTAATAAACTCGAAAAATAAGCCCCGTTTGGGCCAAGACCGCTCATCTATAAGTACATAAGAATCACACAAGACGCTCATGTCTGGATACAGTCACGCTCACGCCCGGACCCAGACATAAGAATCACATTACACGCATACGCTCTTTATCAACGACACTGCTGATACGAACGCTCTTTGACTATCAACGCGATTAACCACACAGTGCCGTTTTTTTGTGACTGAGAGTGGAGAACGGGTGCTGGGAGCTTCTCCAAAACGCCGCGAGGACCATTCCCGTGGGTTTTATCCTTAGATGGGAAGTTTGGTCTCGATCGGTGCAGCCGTTTTCGATTCTATAAAGTACACACACACACATACGTAGTTCTCAAAATATATTGTAGATATATATTTTTAAGCATATAATAAGAATCGCGGCCATGAAATGGCTGTCACAAAAACCACAAACCCAACCATTGCCACGACGTCTCTTACTAAATATATATGTTGTATACAAGCTACAGTTGCTGGATGGGGTTTTGGTTGGAGGTTTGGTGGGTGTCTGATCAGCGAAACAACCGACCGGGTCAGCAAACCAAGTACATAATGACGGTAACAGGAAAGAAATTAGCATGGCTGCGGACAATATAGTATCCCTGTTTGATAAACTTAATATTCTAGGTAAAGTGAAAGAAATAATGGCTTACAACCTATCCGTCATATAAATTCCCAACATAATGAAGGTGGTACATAATTATATGGATGACACGAGTAAGGGGAGGATGTCTGCTAGGCATATTGGAGAAGAGTGTAAATATAATAATGACCAAGGAGAGCAGGGTCTATCATGGTTCTGTCCAGTCACTCGTTGTGTCGGAACTTTCCCACGATCAAACAAGAGGGGGTAAACTTCATCAATATCAGTTATTTGTAGTTAGAATCATTGTTGTTCCAATTCCCCGATCAGTAGCCAATGTTCGCAGTGGAGAAAACACCGTGTACAGTATGTAGACCACAGCTGCCTATGTTAATCGGATTTATGTTAAAGTCTTTCATTTCAGTTTCCATACCTTTGTAAAATTACCAATTAACATTGGGTCTGCCAGACAGGAATTGTATTTGTCCATGGAGTCAGTATCCCTACAATGACACATACACTCTGACCGAATATACGAATGAAATTAGGGTGTCACTCTTCCACTAACGAACAGAAAAGTCAAGCTCTTTCACTTGCAATGTTTTGTTCATGCTTACATCAACAAACAAACACAGACTCTTTGTTAACTAACTCGTTCACTATGTTAAAGAAGTCAGGTGCAAAGCCTAGACCAACACAAATACCTGCTCCGTGTGTTTTTTTATATCTGACAATCTGGAAAAGAAATTCTGGAATAGCTTGTTTGTCTTCTCTGTATATTTATAGGAAACGTTTGAATCTACCATCTTCTGTTTTGCTACAGACAGCAGATATAGAGGGCTGGGTTTGTGAATATGAGTGATTCTGAAGACAATGAAGCTGACAATCTGGAAAAGATATTCTGGAATAGCTTGTTTGTCTTCTCTGTATATTTATATTAAAAGTGTGAATATACCATCTTCTGTTTTACTACAGGCAGCATATACAGAGGGCTGGGTTTGTGAATATGACTGATTCTGAAGACAATGAAGCTGATGGTGCAGCTGCAGTTGCTGTTGAGCAACTGATATTCCACCAGACGATACCAGTTCTGTGGTTGAGGGTGAAGATGGTGTGGATTCAAAATGGAAACTAATATACATCAGTGTTGTTCTGCTTCCCACTTCAACAATCTGTGCTTTTTTATTTGGTGTGGCTTCTCAAAGCTGATTGACTTTATATGCATTGATTGATTGAAGCCATTGGCTCTAGATATGACACTTTCCTCCAGGCATGTTTTTAAAATTCAAAACGGCACGCTACAAACAGACTAGGAAATTCCAACAGTATAGTATTGTGTGTTTCAAACCCCCTACAATGCATGGCTGACATTGTATAGTCTGTTTCAAATTCCCATTACTGCTTGGCTGCCATAGTAAAGTATGTTTAAAATTATCAATACTTGGCTGTCAGAACTTATCTGCGTGGAGCACCACATCAATGATGTGAACAAAGCCTTCAAGGAAAAGGGATCGAGAAAATTGAAGGAGTATTCTAGTAGTAGTTTAGGCCTGAATACATTCAAGGAGTGTTCCAGTGACATGGAGTGATAATTTTCGAATTCCAAAAGTTTCAATGAATTCAAGAAGGTGTGGGAATCCTGTGGTTCGCATTCTCGTATGTTTAAACAAGGTGCTAATGATCAATCACGATTTTTGCGTACCCGATTCACAATGAATTATTATATTATGACAAATTCCAGATGTTTCGCAATGTACTATACCACATATGTGTATCCATGTTGACTACATAAATGCGAAATGGAATATAATATTACTACATACCCATGTCGTTCCACGATTAAATGGTTTGGTATCAGGGTGTACAGATACAGCCCTATAATTTATATCTGAACTGAGGTTATTCGGTATCGTATGTAATTTCTGATGGGTCAAATTGGGTTCCATTTGTAAAACAGCATAATTTGAATTATTCGATTTCGTGGCCAGCATCGGTGACTGGGAAAATAATAATAGTATAGTATGTACCCGAGACAATCGAATAATGTAAGTCATATATTGGTCAGTTACTGAATATTTCAAACTTAAAAAATTATGAAGACATAAATCGTATTTTACCGGTGAATAACAGTACACAATCTGGGCTATTGATCGTAAAATATATCAGTCTCTCAGTATGTAACCATCCTACATCGCTAAGGGTAATGTAAATATTAAATACAAAAACAATCTGATATCAAACACCATTTGTTTACTTCCGCGTTCCCGAGCGTCTTGGTAACATTTGTTACAGAACAATTTCCGAGATTGTTCACTCCGAGTTTAGTGTTATCAAAATAATCTGTAAAACTAGTAAAACTCTGTCGTATATCCCCTAGTGTGGGAAAGACTATTGTCCATAATCGTGGCTAATAACACCATTAAGTTCACATCAACTACCTTGTAATACAAGTTATAATCCATCGCACAGAGTTTGTTTTCTAGGATATAATTGTATATACAGACGTATCGAACGCCCCTATATCACGTGCATTTTCTGGGATGCTATCCCTTGCTTATTAAAGGTACATATGTGGTTTGTGATCTCTGTCGTCTTAGCTATTTGGGTGTTAAAAGTAAAACTTGTATAGACAATTATTGTCCGGAAATAGTATATGGGTACTAGGAGATATGTGGGGGTGGGTGTGGTAAAAATGTCATGGCAAATTGTGTAGGTACTAAGATATGTGGTTTAAAATGTCTCATTCAATTGTAGAATTGAATATATGTTGATATATTTCACCTTGGCTAATGTCCAACATGTGCCCTTCAATATTAACATCTTTTATCTAGATGGGAGGCCAATATTGGCTAATATATATATATTCAGTGGTGGTTACTTTAGCATCTGTCAGAATTTTTAATATTTCATCAAACCAATCATTCATCTGAATTACATTTTAATGGAAGAGACAGGCCTGTCCTTTCTCCGAGTTGTTACTCTCTGGGTGCGCCATGGATGGTATACATATAGATTGTCAAAGTGCAGCACTAGCTGCTGAGTTTAGCATTGGTTCTCATAGGAAATGGTCAGTTATGTTTCCTATTGAGACCAGTTTGGATGTGACAAGTGTTAAAATTTAATAATCAGTCCTTATTAGCCAGCAATCAAATTAATGTGCAAGGCAATATTGTCAGTGACTGCTTATTGTTTACAAAGTAAATGCTAGAAATTATTTTTATGCCGGATCAAAGCTACTTCCTGTTTAGAGAGTATATTTTATTAGGAATGTTTTACTTCCTGTTTAGAGAGTATACAATAGGAATTTCTTCCAATCAGAGAGCAGGAAATTTGCCTGCCATATGTGGACCTATTTTCTGGTAGCTAATTCTCCCAATCATAATGGGAGTAGCAATAATCCGTTATTTCTGCGGAATAGCCACATAGCCTATTACAATTCAGGAAATAATAACTAATATATTTCGGACCATTCAGAAAGAAAGAATGTAGTTAGCTCTGAAGGGCATGCTATCCTCTATTCTTCGTCAGCCCAGCGCAAGTTTTCCACCTGGACGCATCTTAACAATTACTTTGATTTTAAAATAAGTTGCATTCAGCTGAACAATTATGTACCCACCACCATCCCCTTTCACCATCATCCGGGGTGCACCGTTATGGGGTTGTCGGCTTGAGGTATCTCCCTACTAGACTGATTACACGCAGTAGTAAATTCACTAATTATAAGCATACATGTAAATGTACACCAATAACTAATTTATAAAGGCTCCTTCATAAATTGTGAATCCATTCACCGAAAATATTACTAAGGCGTGAAGCTGAGGTGTTGCATCCTCCTTGCCTTGTTTTTGGCTTATATGGAAGCTTAATGCTGAGGTGTTGCATCCTCCTTGCCTTGTTTTACTTTAATTCGAAGCTCAATGCTGAGGTGTTGCCTCATCCTTGTCTTGTTTGCTTATATCAGTGGAGGCTCGATGCTGAGGTGTTGCATCCTCCTTGCCTTCATGCTCGTTCTATTTGCAGCAGTTCGCTAGCCCCAAGTGGATGTGTTGCATCCTCCTTACCTGCTAATATTTTAATTCGCTACAGTATCCCGGCTCGATGCCGAGATGTTGCATCCTCATTTCAGGCATATTTGGTGTATTTTGGGTTAGCCAAAAATAGCCCCTGCAGTAGGATTTAATTATGAAAGTATCAAAAGAATGGCGTGCTATAAAATGAATATAATTCAATACTTTCTCTTTATCAATAGAATATGGGTCTATTAGATTATTATTTAGCCAAAGTGAGATACCTACAGCCGAGAGCCCCATAGATTCCAAAGAGTTCTATACATAATAGTTTGCTTGTATATAACATAATGCATTTAGTTTTTGTTGTTTACATAATATTCCAAAAAAGATAAATACATGCAAAGTCGAGTTTATTTTATACCAGGTCGAAAAATTTGTCATACATGTCACATGACTTATAAAGGTAAATCAACCACGCGTTAAGAAGGCGTGTATATCATACTATTACCATCAAGGAAGTACATGTATATACATGTAGGTCTCGTCCATGATTTCCAAATAGCGATTTTAATATTATTGGCCACAATTCTTCTGTGGCCTCTTTTTGTCCAGAAATAATACTCCTTTAAATAGTTAAAGAAAATATTCAAGTGTTTTGGACACGGTATGTTAAGAAATCCTGAGTTGTTGTCTCGGCATCATATTCTTCATCACACATGAGTCATACAATTAAGTATACCAGTAGGATTACTAACAGTAATTATAGCATAATAATGTCGAGCTCCATCTTGAGTTTGTTTCTTCCTCAGGAATGGAACTTCTCGTCGCAAAGAAGCCTGAAAGCTTCAGCCAGTCATTCAAAGAAATACCAAGCCTGGCATGTAGATCATGCTCTTATTCAGCATATAGTTTTGGCTTATACAATTCACAATCAAGTTGCATAAAGTTTTAATGTCAGGCAACCATATTACCATGTATATACTAGTACTCGTATATCATATCCATTATTGATAATTTCTGTCTGATCATATCTGATATGCCTAGCATGGGTTACATGCTAGCCAAACAAATGACATTTATTTATATTGACTTTTAGCCTTAGCTCCCCCAGCGGGTTATAAACCGAAGCAGATAAATAACCAGTCGTAAATAAATTTCGAAGTACAATTGCTAGTCGCGCACGTACGTCGAACGAAAGAAGCCCTCATTCCCGTTTGCACATACCGGGGAAGCCCTGGGAAATCCTGCCACCTGATTGGCTGGCGTCTTTAAAAAGCGCCAGCTTTTGTATACAAATAAACACGTGGAACATCTAATTTTAGCTTATGGGCTTTGATAATCGATAACATAATTACTTGGCGCATGAGTAGTCCAAACAGGAATCTCTTCCGCTTTAAACTGTTTTCACCAGAAAAGCGGAAAATATTTGAGAATAATCTATTAAAGTGTGTTCTACCGCAAATATATATACTACGAACAATGAAGGATGTATTTCTATAAATCGCATTATACTATATATGTACGCTAATTCTTATGGACACAGATATCTAAATTTACGCCATGATTCTGCGGAAGTATTTACAACTTTCGAAACCTAATTTCGTTTCTTGGCACCAAAATGATTGACGTGCATATATTAGTCTATTTCGGGAGTAGCTTGCCATGATAATGACGTCTCTCGCTCTGTTGTTTTTCTACTTCGAGCAAATGACCTTGACTGCCATTTCGATTAGACGTACCGTGCGCGAGTCTGGGAGCAAATGTACGCTAAGTTTACTAAGACTGATAAATAATAAATGATCAAACTCGGTAGTAAATTTATGTTGATAATTGCCATACATGTGAAATGACGAAATTCGCAGCTGGATGCACTTGGTAAAAAAGATTATATAGAAATTCCCTTGAATATTGTGATGTGTTATGCTATTGTGACAGTTTGTTTTTAAAAATGTTGCCTCATCATTTCAACTACTTTTGCTTTCTGAAACATCTGATACAAAATTGCCAATTTCGGACATTTATGTAGTGTGGTCGCGTTTCTTACATATTATATTCTGACTGACTAGTTTATTTAAATGCTGACAATCTTTGTCCGCTTGTCACCAAAGTGTTCGCCATATTGCTTGTTGTGAGTCTTAGTGTTGGCATCAATCTACGTCTTTACCGAAACCACCACAAACTGTGTGATATGTGCCATTGATGGGTGAGCATCAACGGTTAAAGGTCATTTGTACATGTTTAATTATTGCTCGGCTTTCAGACTTCAATTTTCAATTCATAAACATACACTGTATGGGAACCTTGACGGCTTGAGAACGTTTTTGATAAATCCATATAATGAATTGCATGAATGGACCACCGTGCAGACATGGTTGATTTTCTATTAAAAATGTCATGTCCATGACCGTATCCATCACATTGAATGCGACGCATTGGATTCTGTACAGATATAGTCGGTTGCATCTTGATTTATCCAGCTTTCATCGTTGGTGGATGTTTGCACCGGGTGTTTGTTCAAAGGCAGTTTACGTGACCTGAATTCTTGGAAAATTTATGTTACTGGAAACCAGATAACCAACTATGAACAGTCTCACAAATCTCGAATTTTCAAGACTGCTGTGCTAGTACTTACTGTGATATGAGGAGTAAATGGGATTGCCCGAAAATAAACAAGTGCATCTGTCGGTTTTTGTATACGAACAAGGATAATATACATACTTAGCATTTATTCGTATTATGAATATGTACCGAGTTTTGTATTCGCCGTGCTGTGGGGACAATGATATACCAAAAATTACCTATGATATTGTGCGTAAGTTTCAGCTTTACATTCTGCTGTGGATACAAAACTTTCAAATGTACATTTATAATCTGGGTGTAAATGTTCAAACGGAAATTACACGTTTTATCTATAGTTGAACTACATGATAGTCGACAAAAATAGTTCATTTTCAAGAGCCCATGATCTGCTTATTTGAGAATCAAGCAATCACATTATGTACCTATTTCACATTATATGTCGATTATGTCCGTATTTCAGCTAGGATATGTTGAATGAACACATGGGAATATCTCATGATATGACTGATGGCTTCGAAATAGGATGATCACTGACTGGCGTAAAGGAATGTATCACTGTGAGTAGAGTTATATTTGCGGAACAGATAAAACTGATATTGCGGCATGAATAAGTTACACCAATAGTAGCAGCAACTACCACATTTCCACCACCCGAGTTATTGTCGTTTCAACCACAACTCGATTCGCGGTGAACATTTGGTACTGTCGGCTGCTATGGTGTATTATAACTTCGACATGCATTCATAATGCGCAGTACATGCAATTTAGATAACTATGAAATTTATTATTATTATTATGTAGACAATTCAAATTTCCGTTTTACATATATGTTTGAAATAGCCAATATGTGGGGGATTATATAGTGAAACCACATTATTTTCAATCTTCTCAATATTTAGTGTTTACACCAATGCGCCAGTTACTGGTTTATGTGATATCTAGTGATAAGGACTTCTAGCTTTGTGTTCATTTCCTGTGAAATTGTCGGTTTTTATTAGGAACTAGTCGAGCTTTTGTGTAAGTAAAAGTTTCTTCGTTATACCTGGCACTTTTACACTTAACTTCGTTCTCGGTGTGTGTTGTCTCTGCTATTTGGTTTCTTCATACAAGTATGGCACGGGACCAATTATAACATTTTAAAAGTGAACTCTCCACAAGAAAATGCTATCCCACTCAAGCCGCCATTTCATGAGATGAATCATCATACATTATTGAAACCAGGTATTCTAATATACTTAGCTGTTTACGTTTTATAAGAATTATGTTTAAAATATATGTGAATAAAGCCGGGATAACAAGCTTTTGGCTCACTGTTTGTATAGTGCGCATAATCCATTCCAATTACTACAAACAATTAAACAATTTAATACAGCGACATACATATCCATTGCTACTTATACTTTTATAGATAAAAGAAATCGATAATTCCTAGAATTCAAACAGGACGTTCGGGACCCGATATTGACACTGTGACAAATACTGTAGGAAGCCTGCGCGCTTCCAAGAAATGACTTATCGACGAGATTACGATCGGGGAACACTGGCACGTCATGTTCACGGGTGATCCTCGAACATGACGTGTCGTTCTATATTTAGTATGTGGTGGTGGTGACCCGTCATTCGCGAACTTATTCACCCCCGTGTGATTATATGTGGAGTGTATTAGATTGTATTTTTTTGTACGCTCTATTTCTATATACAAAAACTGGTGAGTCGCTATTTAATCATGAATGTATTTAAAATTGCATACTATTTTGCCGTTCATTACCGACAATAACGGTTCTGATGCGGTTCGAATCGACTAAAATAACGCATATCTGAATTTTAAACTGCCAGCCACCAACGACACAATGAACCGGCCAATTTTAGGATTGCAAACTATGTGAATAGCATATCTGGTCTATTTGAGAAACTCAATTTCCTAGAAGTGAAACCTAAAGGCCGGATTCGTCATCTCAGGTTTAAACCTGGTCTACGTAAACCTCTAGGTTTAAACCGCCGTGAGTCAGCAAAATCCGTGGTTTAAACCCGAGACCGCAGGTCTAAGTTACGCATTCGTCATCTCTGGTTTAAACCAGGTCCAGCCAGACCAGTGGTTTAGCAGTAGTGCCTCTGTATCGTCGATATAATTAAACGTACTTTCCTAATGCGGACCGCCTCGTTTTATTGATTGCGGAAATCAATAATTACGACAGCGTTCATATTTTGATTGTAAATTTATAAGCGAGAAGCTGTCACACACATAAAGCTTATGGGGATAAGTTTTTGTCAATTTCAATATTGTTTTTGCGTTTTATAAGCTTAAACCAGCAACTAAACCATCTAATTCGGTGGTCCAGCTAAACCAGCTTTATCGAGGCTAAACTTGAGATGACGAATCCGTCTTTTCTTCATCGCGGTTTAGAATTGTCAAACAATCAGTCAAGGGTGGAGCTGTAAATAATCTCGTGGCGACTGCCGACTGGTGTTATCATGTCACAGTTGATTCATTCGCACGCGAGCTTTGCTCAGATATGGACATGTTCCTAAATATATGATTTTTACAACTATCTTGTGGTTTTTTTTTTGGCTTGTGGCAATCACAATTACTGGTGTTTTCTACGAATTCATTTGTAGGGTTCAACGTTTTAATTTTGACACCAAAACGATGCTACTGCATGACCAGATTATGCTATGCACATAGTTTGCAATCCTAAACTTATATTGCTATATGAGTCAAATTTGATAACTTATTTTGATGTAGATCATGCCACAAAGCTCTACTCTGGCTACGCCCACAAATTCCCATAATATTCTACCAGTTTAAAACCTGGGAACCTTTTTGATTTTCTGCATGACGGGAAATTTATGACATTGAAAAAAAATCAACACATGTAATATATTTCTTTATTAAAAGCTGTCCCTCTGCATGGTTGCCCACTTCCAACAGTTCAGATGCCGCTTGTGGTGTGCACTCATAAGCAAAGTGCCTTTACTTGACTGGCCTCTTGGTACAGGATTGACTCGATTATGGAGACTTTATTCAGCGCCAGAGGGGCTTTGCGCACATTTTGATCATTTGAACAATTTAATTTAAACAAAACTTTAATTAAATTTAAAACAAACAAATGTTAATTTAAATTATAAATGTTGTTTCTTTTTACATTCAACTCCTCACTCAATTTAACACAATTTTAATTTTTGTTTAAATTATATTTTACTTATTTTTAAATCAAATTTTTTTAAACCTAACGTAGTTATACCACACGAATCACCACACCTAATTTAATTGAAATGGGTCCATGGGTATTGTAGAACAGTTCGGAACAGACAAACGGACATACAGATAGACAGTTCATATACCCTTTAATATATACAGATATGTACATGTAAATACACCAAATTTTTTCTTTACGGGTGAAGCATCTTGCAGAAATCTATCACAATGAAAGTGACAAACAGAGCGTGATTCTCGTGTTGAGAGACATGCCCTTTGTTAAATTGTTTAAACACAGAATGAGATCGGATTAATAGTCAATGAGCGATACTTGTTTCTCAATGAATAAATCCATTGAGCGTGCACGCGGTCACGATAATTTATGACTTGTCAATAACAATTATATCGGACTATCTTTTGGTCCGATTGGTATACAGGGTAATTTGCTTGCATAATCATATCACCGAATCGAGTTGTCAATTAGCTGGCAACTGAACGACAAAAACGCCCCCTTAGACCAGGTTTGGCTGGACCGCCAATGTAGGTTTAAACCAGGTTTAAACTCGGAGGTTTAAACTGGAGATGACGAATCCGGCCAAATAGTTGCCACTTTGATATCTATATAACCAATATAAGTTTGAATTCAAGGAATTATCTTTATATATGTCACACTGTCAATATCAGTCTTAGTAAACTTAGCGTACATTTGCTCCCAGACTCGCGCACGGTACGTCTAATCGAAATGGCAGTCAATGTCATTTGCTCGAGGTAGAAAAACAACAGAGCGAGAGACGTCATTATCATGGCAAGCTACTCCCGAAATAGACTAATATATGCACGTCAATCATTTTGGTGCCAAGAAACGAAATTAGGTTTCGAAAGTTGTAAATACTTCCGCAGAATCATGGCGTAAATTTAGATATCTGTGTCCATAAGAATTAGCGTACATATATAGCATAATGCGATTTATAGAAATACATCCTTCATTGTTCGTAGTATATATATTTGCAGTAGAACACACTTTAATAGATTATTCTCAAATATTTTCCGCTTTTCTGGTGAAAACAGTTTAAAGCGGAAGAGATTCCTGTTTGGACTACTCATGCGCCAAGTAATTATGTTATCGATTATCAAAGCCCATAAGCTAAAATTAGATGTTCCACGTGTTTATTTGTATACAAAAACTGGCGCTTTTTAAAGACGCCAGCCAATCAGGTGGCAGGATTTCCCAGGGCTTCCCCGGTATGTGCAAACGGGAATGAGGGCTTCTTTCGTTCGACGTACGTGCGCGACTAGCAATTGTACTTCGAAATTGATTTACGACTGTGTCAATATCGGGTTATCCAGGATGATGACGTCAGCTGTTACCGGAGATGACATCAGAGCTGCGACTAGAATAGTCTCTCGAGCGAAGAATCTCACTCAACCGTCACCCTAGTCAATTCGGCTTACTGGTTTCTGACTCATCCATACAGTCACCATATCGCCGGCGGACTGCTTTCCAGTTGAATATCCCAGGTGTTCTCGGGTGGAAAGAAGTATATTTTAGTTCCAAATATATTGCTGTATGCCGGCTTGTTTAAATTTCTCAATCCGTGTATACAGGTATGATTTGGTTTCCAATTCTGTCGGGTTTCATTTGCGAAAATGTTAGAACACTATATAATGCAAACTCATAAACACTGCAGAATTAAGAGGGAGGTGAAGTGGCAACATTTGAAAGGTGAATTCAGTGCTAATGTTTGGAAAAAGATTGATCAAACATTATAAAGCGTATGCGATCATATCATACCTATTTGGAAAGTTTGAATACTTATCTAGTGACAACGCGAAGCGGAATTTAGATTTTCATTCTATGTTGGATATTTTTGGACCATTGTTTATCATTGCTTAACATATCTCCATCAAATGTCACGTCACGGGGGCTGGTCATGAATATGCAAAATCAGATAAAAAAATCTAATTAATCTATAGCCATGATCAAGTTCAAAATAATATCTATAACTCTACCTGTACTTTGCTAATAATAAAAATGACAATTTTGTAACGTAATCCACTTAAAAATGTTTATTTATGAAATATATGACCCAATTTAGGATTACGCAACCAATGATAAATACTAATAATAATAAGTACTACCTCTTCTGATATTATATATACTTCTGGATTATTCTTAAACTGGTACGCTTTGTTACATGTGAACTTTCAATGGCAATTTAATGTGTCATTGATTTTTCTGTATGTTTGTTCACATCTAGGCCTATCATTAATGGTTGTATTACCTGATACAAATAAATAGTAAATATCCATCTCACTTGGAAATGTCTATCCCAGATACAACAATCCGTCCATTTGTCATAAATACCTGTCGTACTCATTCAACTGTCACTCGCATCTGTCTTAGACTTTGTCTTCGACTTCATATCATGCAAACATATTTCATCTATTGCAGCATTTGTTGTGATCATGTTTGCATGATTCACTTACTTTTATGTATATTTTAAATCAAGTTTGATTTCATGCAGGCCTTAGAGTCAAAATTGTTAATTATTGCCTCCCTCAACCATTTATTGCGGCTCTCATATTCTTCAAAATAATGGTAGAATGTATACTATAAGTTCCCTGCTTCAGGATTAGGAAAGTCATAGGGATTTTCATGATTTTTCTCTCTCAAAAAGTCAGACCTGTTCATATTTGTTCACCTGCTTTCACCTATTTTTATTCTTATTTTTGTTTAGTTTGTGTTATGAGTGTAACCAGATTCAAGAAAGGTAAGATATATTGAACACATGTGTAGTGACAGGTTATCATACCATCACCCCCCTCCCCAATTTTGAACCACAATTCCTGCAGTCCAGTGGGTGTATTACAATCCAGGGATGGTACATAAACGGGATAGTAGTTTTTTGTCATTTCCAGAAACCCGACTTGATCATTCCTGGTGGTATGATCAGGTGTTTCCCCATTACTGTCAGTGTTATTTTGGTTAAATTTGTCACTCAAAATATTCACTTCAATTATGTTGCCTTCATAGAAGGATATCAATTATGAACATGTATGTCCATGGAGTGGAATAGTTCAATCACTGAGGATTTGGTGAGTTTTGTGGATGTCTATTATGGTGCTATTGTGTTTGGAATGCTGCTGGTGGGAAGATTTCCCCAGCACTATCAGCAGATTCAGCACAACATCGAAAGTAATTTAAAGTCATTCAATTTTCGTCATGAAATCAGTTGATATTAAGTTAATGTACTCAGCGGTATGGTTACATAGGTAATACGGATATAAGACTATTTATACAAGTTATTAATTGTATTATTTTATAGCTTTATGTTTTTTTTATTTCTAAGAAGTTTTGTAATTTCAATTTCAAGAATTACATGCATTCACATTGAGTATGAATAGCTAGTTTCTACACCTGATGTAATATTTAATACTTGTGCCAGTTGTGGCCAAACATTAATTGCCGAGTCTGTATGACAAATTTTTTAAATTCAGGATAGAGATTGGAAAATGCGGCATGCCCAACTTAAACAAATCAGAAATGTAGTACGGCGCTAGGCCTACGCTTATAGTAGTGGTACCCCTATTTTGGGTAAATTTAAAATCTGGCAGCTATACCCAAACTTTAAAATACATTATATATATCAGTATTATTTGTTGCTCTTTCGGGTCGCTGAGGCTATTTCAGTTATTATTGCCAGTCTACCAGATTAATCTTAATTGAGCGGTATGGATGAAGACACATGATGTAGTGCTTTGTGATATTGATATGTTAATAAACTTAAGAGATATGGAGGATACAAGGTAAGATTACTGACATTATAACAGCGATTAACCTAAGCATCATGCAGGAAAGCGAACACATGCCCGGTATGCATAACAGAAATATGTGGAAATAGATGGGAAATTATATTTCATATGGATTTGGACTTTTGGAGGAAAAACATTGTCAGCTCTCCATTATAAGATACATGACATATACTAATATATATAATAAGTAACTCGTGCCTTTCTTGTGCATATTGGGGAGAAGGGGGCTCAGTCGGTTAAGGGTACAACTCCAAGCTGTCTCGCCCTCCAGTGCTGGCGATGAGGGTTTAAATACACATGTTTCCATCGTTGACTTTGCAACTCGAAATCGTTATCTGGTGGAGTTGCCAATTACTCGCCGATGGCATGTGGTTTGCCGCACATGGTTGACGAGTTTATCAGCCATTGAAATCACTGTTAGATTAGCCGTAAATGTGCGGATTTCCTCCAACACTAAAACTGACAATGTCGTGATATGGCGATCGCTGCTGAAAGCAAAATTAAACCACAATCAATCAATCTTGTGCTTATATAATAATAATATTAAATAATGAATGCATATTTTGCTATTTTTATCACAATTCACAGAACATCTAAAAATGTACCTCTGACAGGACACGAAGGGAAGAAAAGGAAATATAACTATGCGCTCTGCTGCAAACTGCCTCAACAGATCAAATAAGGAACTTAAGATATCATTGTTCCGTTTTCCTACAGAACAGGTTAGTTTACTAAACAAGTACTGAACATTATTTGTATTTAGCCTTATAGTTAATTTAAGTTTATATCACTCATTCTAACTTTGTTTCTTATAATCAATTTCAGACATTTAAAAAAATAATGTATTCAGTTTCTTTTAAGTCGCTTGACAATGCAACTATAGATATCGGTTATCAGATCACACATTACATAACCTGTGTGATCGACTGTATGGTGTTCATACTAGTACTCTGATGAAATTTAATACAGGAAATGAATAAATCCCTTTCGTATAATTTCATCTTCGCATACTAGACAACATTGATACTGGAGACGACAAAGATATTAAAACAATTTAAGACTATTAGACATTTTTGTAAACACGTCTCCATGACTGATACATGGAATTCACCGCAACAAATCCGATCAGTTTTCAAGGACTTATGGCCCTTTTTGAATTTAAATTTTTTTTTTTTTAGATTGAACTCCTTGCTCATATTGTTAAATGTGACTGACCCGTCAAACAAGAACCAGATCTGGTGTCACACTTTCCAATTGACCCTCCAACACATTCTACTCTCCCCAACCTCCCCACCCCTAACATATCTCCTACCCACAACAAATGATTGTCAAAGTTATACTGTATATCTTGCTTTGAGAAAAATACGCACAGTTAATTACGTAACCACACGATAAGTCAGATCTGAACTATGCCAGTAAACAAATTCCACAGATCATACATACTATTATTTAGTTCCAGTAGTGTTGTTTTAACCACCTATATCATAATGAAAATATGCTGTAGATCCTTGGATGCTTGGACTTACATTAGTTGAACTAGGGTCGGATAATGAGTAAAAGTTGTTAAATCTCCTCTATCCGACCCTAGTTAAAACAACACCACTGGAACTAAATAATAGCACCCATGTTCTGTGGAATTTGGTTACTGAACTAATGCAGATATGACTTATCGTGTGGTTATGTAATTAACTGTTGGTATTTGACAGGCTCTATAGTTTGAATGTTATATCAGCCCGCATCTTTTGACCCACAAATTCCTATAATTTGTGTTATGTACATGTGTCTATATTACTTTACTACATAATATACTCTATAATTCAACATAGAAACCCTATATTATGATTCCGAACAATTTACTATCGCCAAAAGTATTTCCGTGATGATATGACTGGACAAAGTAAAATGTTATTAACCCTTTGAGTGCCAGGGGCCGATCTCATCGGCCCTAAACATACAAAATAAGTCTGTTAAAGAATATAAGAATAAATTATTAAAATTGTAAAAAATTGTAAAACAAAAACAGAATGCATTGGCACAGGGTATATGGGTTGATACAAAAATCGACCTGGCACTCAAAGGGTTAAACATGTTATTGCATACCTGTATTGTAGCAGATGTTTGTAAATGTGCCTATTTGTGATTTGCTTTCCGCTTTAAGTTTTGAGCTACATATATATGAGAGTGGGTTCAAAATTCCCGCTTACCTAATCTCAGCTAAAATGGTAGATGATTTTTACAAAAATTGTCGTATCTTCTCTCAAATGTTCGCAAAAGATCGGGAAAGAAACATGTTGAAAACGATATTGTTCTTACTATATTTTATATCCAAACCCACCCGCACCTTTCAATGTCAAACGTAAATTAACAACCTGTCATCAGTTACATGAATTACAAGGAGAATTATAAGGCTTTGGTTTACATGGTGAGAGTCCTAACTGTGAAATGGAAACAGCCAATTGGTTACTTCCTGTCATCAAATGCAGCCTCCATGGTTGTGTTAAAGGAGCTTATTGAGGAGAGTATAACTTTAATTGAGAGTGCTGGAGGCATCATTAAAGCTGTACTTTTTGACCAGGGAAATTACAATTAGCTCATTGTTAGGTTTACTTAAAATGACTGCTGAAATGCCATATATTAAGAGAGGTCAGGACAAAATATTCTGTTTCTTTAATCCACCACAGTTAATAAGTCCACAAGGAACAATTTCAAGAAATACTACTTTAACTCTGATCAGAAAATAGAAAAATGGTTTCACATTGAACAAATGTTGCCACTCATGTTTGGAGTCATTCTGTGACGGTTGCTATTGCCACGAATAACTCATATATTAGTCTTGGTGCTCTCCCAGTGGAAGCCTTTCACAGCAGAATTTATTTTACGATTTGACCAGCTTTTGATTGTTTTAATTCAGCAATGATAAAGAACCGACTCAAACCATACAACGCAGCTATTAGTCCATGTCAATTTTCTAAATGAATGTACCAACTATCTATCAAAATTATGTCCTCTCGGGATCAACAAAGACAAACTCCATTTCATCAAAGGCTGGAATATTTCAATATCAGCTTGAACCCCTGGGATGACCTACCACAGAACTTTCATTTAAAGCTTGTTGACAAACAGACTAAACCAGGATTGTTTGAAAAATATGTTTGGTGTCATTCAACAATCCGGTGTGTCGAGATAATCCTGACAGTGAAGAGTTTGCAGTTGACAACAAACATACCTTGGTAAATCTCTGTCGACGCAAACCGAAGGGAAGTAACTGCCAGGAAGATACCGATATCATTCTGTTTACCCTGAAGAGAATCAACACACATGCAGCAACATCACAAGCAGATCATTACCAGTATACTCGTATCAAATCATCTAAAGTTTCACTTTCCACAATACAGCTAAATGCTCATTGCATTCGAGTTCATGATGTAACTTCGGGTGTATCTGAAAGGAATATTTCTGGATATATCATAAAAAGATTGCTGAGTTTCCACAAACAATGTGACGAGTTTCAACTGAGCAACATCGAGAATTCTAACTTGTCTGATGAACAAATCCTGATCTATTGGACATCCTCACGTAATAAGAATGATGATTTTGGTGGATTGCGTGTCCCATCAGATTCCTTCTTCCGTAAAGTATAATGCTTTTAGAACATATTCAAGAAAGAGTTCGTTGATGTGGCATATGAGGCTGGCATTAAGAATAAACTTTGTTGCCGAATATTAGATGTCTTTCAAAGTGATGACTGATGTATGGTGGCTACGGAGATTGTCATTAACTTATTCACAAATGTGAGGATCCACAACAACCTGAGATTTCAAAATTATGAGTTATAGAACGCTTCCGCGAAAAAAAGCCTGTTCGGAGAGTACGAAAACTCCTCAATGTTATGAGTTTGTAACTATTGTATAAACACTGCCTGGAAATCATAAATTGGGAGGTGTGATACCGTTCAATGCCCTGGAAATTATAAATAGAACATAGGAATATTTTTGGCTGCATCGATCGTTGGTGCAAATGTATGTTAGTATGGTTATCCAGGCTGAAGTGTTAAAGGTACGGTTGGCCTTGGCGGTGGGTATCCTGTGAAAATATTTCCACCCGTCAAAAACCGCCACAAACAGAAAGAACAACAAAATGTAGACAGACTTTGTCCGTATACAAATAAGAAATATCGCATAAACAGTATGTTATTGTCATATTTTTGACCATTGTTATGTAAACAAAAGCATAAAAAGTAACTTTTCTGGTGTTTGTTTATATTATGATGGTAAACATAAAGAGCGTTCTTTGTGGGTGAATTCCTGATATGGAACGAATAAAGAGCGTTTATGCCATTTGTGTGTGATTAGCAAGCAGCATTGTGTTGTCTTCTGTAACACAATCAGGCTCTTGCTTAGGTCAAATATAGTAAATCTTTATGATACCATGCTGTTTACGCGATGGTCGTGGTATATATGAACGAAACTGTATGCGTTTTAATGTTTTTCTGTTTACGGTGATTGGAACAAATATGAATATTTTCGACAACTAAGGCCTCACGTGCCTTTAACTCTCACCAAAAGAGTGCTGAAGGGTTCACCGGTTTTTAAATATTGTTCTAAATGATGTTTGGTTTCGAGGCTGCCATGATTTATGTTATTATTGTCTACATTCAAATGAACATTAAGATGAACTGAAAACAAACTTGGCAAGCACCAGACTGTCAGCAACACTGTTGAAGTTAACTACGTTAGTGTCGATAACAACTCCTGTGTACCCTTCATCACATTTTCAAAACCAGTGTAACCTTCACAACTTCAATCTATTCAGTGCCGACAGCTGTATGGTTAATTTTGAAATTAAAAACGTCAAAGTGAAACATGTTTTTCATTTTGAATTAAAAATTATCTTATTATCGGTTCTAACATCAGGCATATTCCACAAGCAAACTGGGATATATCATGTTTTTCATTTTGAATTGAAAATTATCTTATTATCGGTTCTAAAATCAGGCATATTCCACAAGCAAACTGGGATATATCTTGTCTTAAATTGAAAGTTTTAAAATAGGGTTACGGCAACCTGATCTCAGTGATATAGTAAATTATGACTTTGAATCATTGGTGCTAATGTTTGTTCAAAAGAGGTGTAGTTTCCATCTGTTGATTAGAAACCACGTAAATCTCGATAGTAAAAGGATAATAGAAGGGTCATGTGAAATTATCTTTGGTTTGATGTCGGTATTGAATGTGCCCGTACCTGTATTCATACCTGTATCTAAGAGTTTGTCATTCATCTGGTAACATAAAACTACAAGTAATCAATATGTCTCGTTCAGTGAGCATAGCTTATTAATATTTTATCATGAGTAAGAATGAAAGTATCAGCTGAAGCAGGCTGACTTTAATCACATCCTGGTGCATCATCTTTATTTTTACTCATTTACAGACATAATTCTCATTCAAACTGTCTCTGAACTCGTAAAGTAAAACAATACTATATTGACAGATCATTTCGATGGATATGTATGATGGCTGTGTGATAACTTAGTAATATATTTTTTATATTTATATATATGCTGAATCGTGTAAGTGTATGGTACATGCACAGTTGAGTTGAAAGAAATCGAAAGTAAGATACGAGTCTGGTAAGTACAGTATAGTCTTACACATTCTCCTTTAATTGCTTTATTTGTGGAAATAACAAGTCTGACACCGCTACCCATGTAAGATCATTTGCCATGTCCATGATAATATATTGTAATGTGTGCGGTCATCATCCAAAATTCCGACTGGCTTGCCCGTTTTTTTTATCTCGAAAATAGGGAACCTGTATGTACATTTTAATACACAATCCCGACAATAAAATTACGGTTTTTAAATTTAATGATTTTGTTAGTGTCTTCCATTATCAACTGTGAAGTAATTATATATTTGTATCAAGTTTGTGTACAGTGAGATCAATTTGTTCAACGCCGATCTCGAAACATTGTGCTTTTAGTGGTTTTGCCAATGACGGCCAACTCGTTCAATGACTACTCCCTTATGACATAACATGGCTCGTTACGTCATGTTCATATCTGGTCTATTTCTGTACTCCCTATACAATCGTAGGAACATGCCCTTATTCTGAACTGCACTGGCCATACGTTTCTGCACTGATGTGGTGAAAATAAAAGTTGAGAAATTTTCAATTTCAACCAATTGACACGCCATTGTTAGGTGAAAGGGTTAAGTTTGGGAGCAACGACGTGCGAAGTGACGTAATCGTAAACAAAGCGTCTCTTCAAGTTCAAATCGTACGTGTCTCGTCTGAATTTGAATTAAGCTCGGACGGGTTTTACTTTGTGGTGGGAGAACTATTCGGATCTTAATTACATGCATGCATATATTGCTTTGTTTACACGTGATGACAGACTCGAATAGACCACCTAGTCAAAGCATATTTGATTTTATTGGGTCTTAACATACATTAATGGTTAATCACTTTGTGAAATGTTGAGCTGCAAATTTCAGAGTTTCAACTTTCAAGAATGAGTGACTATGTGTAAGCATATGCATGGCAATACGCACTATGACATTGAGTGACCGACAGCACTGGTTTCGTGAAAGTGCAGCCTGTTCTCCCGAAATCCCGCACATTATCTGTTTATAATAGAACTAGTTTTCGGTAGATAATCGGCTTAGAATCGCCTCATTTTGTGTAGCTAAGTGCTGAAAATCAGTGTTTTAGTCACATTATTGACTCATAATGATGCGAGTCAAAGCAGATTATGTGCGAACAATGACACAAATAAGCAAAATCACGACTTTTCAGGTGTACGCTCTTTAACATTTACGCCCCGTAAAACGGTAAAAACGGCTATGAATTCTTTATCTGCCTATTTAAAGGCACGTGAGGCCTTAGTTGTCGAAAATATTCATATTTGTTCCAATCACCGTAAACAGAAAAACATTAAAACGCATACAGTTTCGTTCATATATACCATGACCATCGTGTAAACAGCATGTTATCATAAAGATTTACTATATTTTACCTAAGCAAGAGCCTGATTGTATTACAGAAGACAGCACAATGCTGCTGGCTAATCACACACAAATGGCATAAACGCTCTTTATTCGTTCCATATCAGGAATTCACCCACAAAGAACGCTCTTTATGTTTACCATCATAATATAAACAAACACCAGAAAAGTAACTTTTTATGCTTTTGTTTACATAACAATGGTAAAATATATGACAATAACATACTGTTTATGCGATATTTCTTATTTGTATACGGACAAAGTCTGTCTACATTTTGTTGATCTTTCTGTTTGTGGCGGTTTTTGATGGGTGGAAAATTTTTCACAGGATACCCACTGCCAAGGCCAACCGTGTCTTTAAGAATCAAATAATCACATTATGTACATATTTCCTATTATAGGTCGATTATGTGCGTATTTGTGCGAGGATATGTTGGACAGTGTTGATATTTCGGTTCCATTTTTCTCACTTGACTCTTGAGCCAGTATTCAGTAATGACTGGATACTGAATTAATTATTCAAGTTTATTTATTATGGTATGTATTTACTATTTACCTTATCAGGAAGTTATATTTATAATATATTATGGGTGTTTCATAAAACTATTGTGAATTTGTGTCTGTCAAGTAATTCATGTTAAATCTTGTCTCGATAAATAACTTAATTTATAAAGCCACTGAATGATTGATTATTTCACCACCAGTGCCAATCATTCAATGTTTTTTTTTTGGAAATTGTGAATTACAAATAACAAAAATTGTTCCAAACGTATTGCTATTGCCCTTATTCCCCAACCATCATGTGCATATATATTATGATAGGCTATTAGTAGTACACACCACAATGTGCTAACATATTTAGTTACAAGACCATGTTATTACTATTTGATGTGTACTGTACACCAGTCATCTATTATTAAAAAAAAACTGATTAATATAATGTGTTGCATTAAAGGCACGTGAGGCCTTAGTTGTCGAAAATATTCATATTTGTTCCAATCACCGTAAACAGAAAAACATTAAAACGCATACAGTTTCGTTCATATATACCATGACCATCGCGTAAACATCATGTTATCATAAAGACCTACTATATTTTACCTAAGCAAGAGCCTGGTTGTGTTACAGAAGACGGCACAATGCTACTGGCAAATCACACATAAATGGCATAAATGCTCTTTATTAGTTCCATATCAGGAATTCACCAGCAAAGAACGCTCTTTATGTTTACCATCATAATATAAACAAACACCAGAAAAGTAACTTTTTATGCTTTTGTTTACATAACAATTGTCAAATATATGATAACATACTGTTTATGCGATATTTCTAATTTGTATACGGACAAAGTCTGTCTACATTTTGATGTTCTTTCTGTTTGTGGTGGTTTTTGACGGGTGGAAATATTTTCACAGGATACCCACCGCCAAGGCCAACCGTATCTTTAAGTCTAATGTTTAACTTAAGCAGAGCCTGGTTGAATATCTAACATATTGTGGGTCGTTCCCATCCTCAAGCTATTGGGGTCATTGAGACAATTTAGCCAAACATTTTATTCATATCAGTGACGGTTGATGTTACATATAAATTCTTTCTGTATTTTAAAGAGGACCGGATACAGGTAGTGTAAATTAAAGCGTTTCTGATTATGCATTTGACTTTCAAGAAAATATATTAGCTACTTCAGTGAAATAAGCTACGTAAAAGTTAAAGGGCTATGTCAACATGACCGACATTGACCGCATTTACAGATTGTTGCATCCAGTGTCATGATTATATTCATCCTGAAAGACAACCACCACATAAATAGTTTTCTGCTATGGTTGACACTTTTCGTGTCATGACTGTTGATCACTGAAACATTATAATGGGTTGAATGCCATAAGACCATACCAAAAAAAAAGCTGACCACCATATCCATTAACACTCCAGACAGAACATATCGAATATTGTGCACTGGGCCGAATAGTTGTGGCTGCTTTATTCTTCATTGTAACATATGGTGGTATGATGTTACATCATGTAGTTGAAAATTTAATGCAACACTGTCAAACAAAAGAAGCCCCCTCTCAATAAGCTATTTGGAGAGTTGCTTTTCTTGTGAAATTATCATAGCAGTTATTGGTACACAAAGTGACAAAAACAATGATTTAACCTCTCAAATATATTAATGTCCATTGTTTTTGGTCTTCTTTTAATAACTGTTCAGATTATATAAGCAATGGAGAAATGATATATAGAATTCAAGATCCAGAGACATTCATTATATGTGCGCTTACAATAAAACAGCAGTTATCCTTTTCGACATACTTAATTTTTTCCTTAATATACTCATTAATTTCCTGCTCAATTGAATTGAAACTTGGCTTGAATCGTTCCACTATATGAAGTTCGACTGATCTCGATCAGTCGTTTTTAGTAGAGTTATCCATCGTTTTTCGTGTTAGAGATTCCTCGCAACATACACAAGCCTGTCCAAGCCTGTACTATCTCCTTCATTTCAATTTCAATGAAACTTGGCATATGTAACTGCCATTTGAAACTGAGTTTGCGACTATGAAGTGTTAGTGTAGTTATCCACGTTTCGTACCATATATGGACATTTATTGCGACATACATAATATTGTACAAAATTGTATTCGTGCATTTATTCTTAAGAAGCAAGACACATTTATTCACCGTCATGGGAACCAGTGCAACCTATATTGTGAGGTTATCAAATAAGTTAAACGGAGATGTTGATATACCAATATGTCAGTATGGCTACCGTAATATAGCTTATAAGTGCCTTAATTATATCTATCAAATAGCTTATCACTGGAGCTGTACAACTAATGAAAGCCATTGAGTCAACCGGCCTCAATTTCTTAACTTACTACAAAACCCTCTGAGAATAATCTCACACAACACAACACACTTTTACCTACATATTTCTGTTTCACCATATCCAATTATCTTACTACTTAGAATGAGGTATTATATTATTTTAACCCTGGTGTGGGGTGATTCGCATATAAAGGAGGGACCTAGAAGAACATAATTGCCCGGCAATTGTTAACCTGGGGCAGTCCCACCTCTATCACAGCATACGCCAACAATCTGATTCTTATTTGATTATATACCCATATTATACCGTGTTTCCCCAGCCTGCACAGGCTTGGAAAAATGTTGTATGTTGCGAGGAATATCCAACATGAAAAAAGAGGCGTAACTCTTAAAAAAAAGACTGACCGACATCAGTAGTAGTTCATATATTGGAAAGATTCAGGCTAAGTTTCAAAACAATTGAGCAGGAAATGAATGAGTATTTTCAGGAAACAATTAAGTATTCGAAAAGGGAGGATAAATCCACTGTTTTGCTGTAACTGCATATATAAAGAATGTCTCTGTATATTGAATTCTACATATCACTGTCTCCATGCTTATATAACCTGAACAGTTAATAAAAAAAGACCAAATAACAATGGAGATTAATACATTTGAGAGTTTAAGTAACTTTTTGTCGCTTTATGTACCAAGAACAGATTTTATAATTTCGCAAGACAAGTGGAAAGGATATGACCACTGGTGTGAAAAGCATCTGTGCTAACTTTTTATCTGTCTCTTGATCTGTTAGAACAAATGTTCGTATTATCTTTAGTATAAACATATCCATATATAACAGGTATTGACTTTCTTTTGAAGTTATGTCCCTTATAAAATAAACCTATACGAAAAGCCATCATTACGTGGGGTACACGGTGACCTACGATTGTTGAAGGTATGGTTGGCCTTGGCGGTGGGTATCCTGTGAAAATATTTCCACCCGTCAAAGGCACGTGAGGCCTTAGTTGTCGAAAATATTCATATTTGTTCCAATCACTGTAAACAGAAAAACATTAACACGCATACAGTTTCGTTCATATATGCCATGAGCATCGCAAAAAGCATCTGTGCTAACTTTTTATCTGTCTCTTGATCTGTTAGAACAAATGTTCGTATTATCTTTAGTATAAACATATCCATATATAACAGGTATTGACTTTCTTTTGAAGTTATGTCCCTTATAAAATAAACCTATACGAAAAGCCATCATTACGTGGGATACACGGTGACCTACGATTGTTGAAGGTATGGTTGGCCTTGGCGGTGGGTATCCTGTGAAAATATTTCCACCCGTCAAAGGCACGTGAGGCCTTAGTTGTCGAAAATATTCATATTTGTTCCAATCACTGTAAACAGAAAAACATTAACACGCATACAGTTTCGTTCATATATGCCATGAGCATCGCATAAACAGCATGTTATCATAAATATTTACTATATTTTACATAAGCAAGAGCCTGATTGTGTTACAGAAGACAGCACAATGCTGCTGGCTAATCACACACAAATGGCATAAACGCTCTTTATTCGTTCCATATCAGGAATTCACCAACAAAGAACGCTCTTTATGTTTACCATCATACTATAAACAAACACCAGAAAAGTAACTTTTTATGCTTTTGTTTACATAACAATGGTCAAATATATGACAATAACATACTGTTTATGCGATATTTCTTATTTGTATACGGATAAAGTCTGTCTACATTTTGTTGTTCTTTCCGTTTGTGGCGGTTTTTGACGGGTGGAAATATTTTCACAGGATACCCACCGCCAAGGCCAACCGTACCTTTAACTGTCGTTTCCATTCAAAATTGAACATAACTTTTTGATAACATTCTGGCAAATATCTACTCCTGAGTTCACAAAGAGTCTGGCTTATCATTACAATCTTTGACTTTGACCAAACTAGTCAGTTGCTAACTAGACAGTGTCATACTGCCATTACTTGTTACAGTGTCAGCCATTCTATCAACAAATAGTTGACACAAATTTCTGATAAACCATGAATGTTTATATTACAAACAGCCAGAGCAAATATTCCACAAAACAGATTGATTTTGAACTATTACATTTGATTTGCAATTTAATTTGGTGATGATTGTTGATAAAAGTAAACATCACAGTATATATATTTTTCCATGTACTCCTTAGTGGTGATGGATTTACAAACCTTGTTTTCACATTTACCCACTGCGAGTTTCTTGTGTCCCTTTAACAAGTAGTCGGGTTAATTTTACACTGTTTATTTCAGACAATTCCATACAACGGATGGTGATGGTATGATAATGCACAAACATACATCAGTCATGATGAAGTTAGATGATAAAATACATACATCCAAAGATATGTGTGAGTTGAAGATGGCGCACTCGAATTGACACCATGCCAAAATTTATATTTTTCCTATGGGCGATTATAAAGCTATCAAAAATATGAACTTAATGCATGGTCAGTTTCACCAGGTTGTATGGTGTATATGTAGTAGCTACACAGCAAAGGATCACATCTCGTGATTATTGACAACGGTATATTAGATAGTTTTCAAATTTACAAAAGAATTGCCATAACGAACTATTTTGATTGGGGTAATTTTATGTTTTTATTTGAAGGATTTGCCAACAACTGTCTCAGGAAATTCTGATTTTAGAATAAAATTATATAGGCGATTTTTATGGATATCAATGATTGTAGTATATTTTATTCCAATCCGAGTAACATATATGCACATTTGATAACAGTTTTGACATTAAGAGATATCTATAATATATATATCATAAATAGGTGTATTGATTGGAAAAGGGGGTTAAACAACAAGCACAATGTTTTTTTTTACGTTTGCTCCCCTTTTGTTTCGCACACCATCCCCATTAAGTGGAGATGGGGTCAGATGAGAAGGAACGGACATATTATAACAATGTTAATGATAGTGTTGTGAGAGGCATAGGAAGTGTGAGGAGAGAACAAGGAAGAGAGCGAGGGAGAGCGAACAAGAAAGAGACTGGGGAAAAGTGATTTTATAATCCAGATGGAGCTTCATGGATACAATGATATACGTATAATTACGTTTGCGTCATTTGTAGTAGTAGTAGTAGTCGTCGTCATACATAAATGCTATGCCCTGGACAACATGTTATATACTAAATAAACATTCACGGGTAGTTCCCTCGGGAAATGTTCAGATAATAAGTTCTACAATCGAACATAGGTCAGCACACTATATCTTCTATCAATGAATAGGATTCCTTCTGTACTAAGGTCATTTGTTGAACTTATTATCTGAACATTTCCCACCAATTGATAGTAATCATTCTGTACTATTATCTTTTCTATGTCTGTCGTCTGCTTTTATTCCAGGACATCCCTCCAAATCAATAATAGACCATTCCAATAGATAATTTTATCACTGAATACGATATTCCGTTAAGCAAAGAAAGTGTTAAAGCCCAGTGGCGATTTGAAGCCTCAACTTGTGCTCGCTGTGTTAAATAAATGTCAATAAATGCGATGAATTATTTTATATTAAGAGTCATACATTTTTGAAAATTCTGATCATATATATTACATTGGTGTGAAACAACCAGGAGCTTTCATTGTTAATCTATTCCTGATATGGTAAAAGAAAGGGGTTTTTCCCCGTGAAAAATAAACAAAGACTTTCGCTACTTCCTCAGAGTATATAAAGCCTGTAGATCTGTATATCGTGTAGATGTCGACATATCTTATCTCCCCTTACAAAACATGTAGATATAATAGGGATTCCAACGAGCCATGTACGGTATGACTAATTACTGTTCACGTAAGGCAACTGTAAATTGTTTCAGAGCATTAACTTCGAAACTACATTTCATTCATTGTTATAATATCCTCGATTACCATCTTATAGGTTAGTTGTTTATTGTTGAGATTCTTGAGATTAAGTTCATTAGTTATTGTCATTTTCTGTATGCAGTAACTGGCTTTTCAAGCGGGTGATCATTACTAAACATTCATCGGATCTAGCACCAAACTATAAGCTACACTTTTAATAATTACTAAATTGCCAAACTGTTATTTCCACTTTGTTTGTGTTTTAAAATGCTAATATGTTAGTCGCACAGCATGTCATTGATTCAGAAACCTGCACTTTATGTATACGATCTTGTTTTAAATTGTTTAAACTTCGTCTTCTGGAACTCGGCGGTTTATTCACATCCACATTATTGCTTCGGGGTTCGGCTTGGTTTGTGGACCTCTCAGAACTATACAGGAATGATCGATGATTGTGAGTGGAAGCTGTTCCTAGAAGTTCTCAATAATTATGCAACCAGAAATCTGGCGAAAATTCGGTTATGTAAATTGGGTACATGGTATCAATAACGAGTGAGCATCTGTATTAGGATGGTTTGAATCACACAACAGTGTTATACTTGCATGAGACTCTAATTAATATATGACAGTTACCCTTCATCCAAATGCCAAAAGTGTGCAATGCACAAGGTTACATTCTCGCAAGGTTGCACGGTATGTTTTGCAGCCATTTCACCATAGACAAACTATATGGTGCCAGATTATGAACATATATATATATACATAAAATGCATCAGAGCTGAAGTAAAATTTATGTTTCTCATGCATTGATGATATTGACATTTGCTTTTAAATACTGTATGATTGATTTTTGCGAGATATTTAATGCCGTTTACACCGGGGTGGGTCTGCAGAAAAAAATCCTTACACAGGGGTAGGTGAGTCAGGTCGAGAAGACACGTTTTTTCCGGTGTTTGCATTTTTTCTCTTTTGGCTTTTCTTCACCTAATTACTTGGTAATTACACAGTACGGTGATTGTTTGATTGCGGTATGATCTATATATCACATATATGACATACACAATGTACTAGATACAGGTCCCTGTGATCATGTTGGTCAAAGCAAGTGGAAGTGTTTGGTGACTCTATCATTCAAAGCGTGTCTGCAATTGGTGTATGGTGTCACAGCTAAGCATGTCTTTAATGACAATACATTGCACATGTTGGCATTAACAGGTCTAGTACATTTACCGATTGGGCTAAATGTCTCAATCAAAATAGGATGTAGGCTCGCCGTTGCTTAACTTCAATCGTTCGATGGGGATCGAGGTGCAATGTCACTTACGTTAATTTACATAGGTAGCCAGTTTTTGCATCTTGAAATTTTAGCGTCAAAGTTTTTGTTACGAACCATTTTATCCCGGCAGGGTGATACAACTGCTCCCCGGTTGACCATGGTATACCGATATATCGGCCCCGACTTCGTAATATGGGAAATTTAACAGTGAGCCGCGTCATATGTTTTAATACGTTTTTAAAATATTTTTATTTTAGCAGCCAATTTCGCGGTCATATGTATTTTGCCGTATTCACTTATATGCAGATACCAGTATATGTGGGTTTGTTTATGTTTCATTACGTCACGTAGGCACATTTATCACGATTGAGACGTACAGCCCGTTCAGTAGATGTGATTAACATGATAAACAACATTCAACAACAATTTTCTTTGACTAAGACAAGTATGCAAACCGTCAAATTTATTTATGTTATATTCTTGTATATTCAGGTATATTCAGGGATATTTGACAGCAATGTATATATGCGGGCATATCTGAACAGTGGTTAATTCAGAAGCTTATATATATTCATAGGGCTGAATTAGGTTGATGAAATGAATTTTGAAAAGCTGGACAAGTGTTGTGATTTTTTTCAGTCATGTTGAACTTCCGAATGGTGATGTCTAAATGTAACTAGGTAGGATCAGAGTGGATATGGATTAAATATTGAGCGAGGAAATGGAACAGTATACTTTACGAGAACAGTCTGGACAAGCTTGGTGAAGTCAATTGAAATGTGAGTTTGGGTCCCAAAATCATGGGAGGAAAAAATACTTTGTGGTGGGTACCTGGAATGTTGCAACAACAAAAAAACAATCGACGCTGTGTGTGCAATTTTCTCCTGACCCCTCCGCTTTACTAGTAAAATTCGGTAGCATCGCTATAGGTTTTACTACAAAACTTGCACTTCTCAATGAAGTTATATGTGATACAAATGCATGTTATGTGCATTCTTCTGCATATTCTGGCACCATCTGGTTTTCTACAACGAAATGCCTGTAAAACATACCGTGAAAACTACCGTGTGTATGAACGCACCCTTAGGCTACGTTCACACAGCTGGTAAAACTGCCTGCCAAATCTTCAATTTCCTTATAAATGGTTTTTTATTACACCAGCAGGACGAAGCATAACCAAATTATAGTCGTGTAGAATTTTAAATGCCAAAAGTAATACAGATAATGATATCGTACTGCATTGAAAGCCATATTTTGCGGGTAACTCGAATGATTTCTAAATGCTCATAATGATGGAGCGCATAGCTCTTAAATAGTTTAGATCCACTCAAACTGTTCACATATCGTTGTCCTCGTCATCGGATAGGTCTGTTACAGTCATCGATGGAAACGATAATATAGCATCCGCCAACCGTAAGCTGTCACTAGGTTGGCTTGCACTACTACCCTCAGATGACGTTACTTCCTCTCTGTTATAAATTGTGTTGAACACATCCGTTCTATCTGCAAAGAGATGTAAGAGTGACTAATATCTTGGCATCTGGAACATCATATTCATTGTTGGCGTATTACTTTAACATTCACTCATAACTCATTGTCAGGACGTGAACATGAGCAAGTATGATCTAATTATATTTGCTGAAAACTTTATCAAATACTGGCTCCGTGTGTTTACATTGTCTTAAAACATTTTCAGCATTCATGGGCTAGAAATAAACACCAATCTCATGTTAAAGACACGGTTGGCCTTGGCGGTGGGTATCCTGTGGGTATCTCCACCCGTCAAAAACCGCCACAAACAGAAAGAACATCAAAATGTAGACAGACTTTGTCCGTATACAAATAAGAAATATCGCATAAACAGTATGTTATTGTCATATGTTTGACTATTGCTATGTAAACAAGAGCATAACAAGTTACTTTTCTGGTGTTTGTTTATATTATGATGGTAAACATAAAGAGCGTTCTTTGTGGGTGAATTCCTGATATGGAACGAATAAAGAGCGTTTATGCCATTTGTGTGTGATTCGCTAGCAGCACTGTGCTGTCTTCTGTAACACAATCAGGCTCTTGCTTAGGTAAAATATAGTAAATCTATATGATAACATGCTGTTTACGCGATGGTCATGGTATATATGAACGAAACTGTATGCGTTTTAATGTTTTTCTGTTTACGGTGATTGGAACAAATATGAATATTTTCGACAACTAAGGCCTCACGTGCCTTTAAACCTGAACAAAAGTCCATATTTTGCTAAATGTGTCGGTCCACACAAAACTCAGAATCGTCTCAACCTAATTATGCCTCAACCAACTTTCTGGTAATGGATCTTCAAACCAAGGTTTGCATAGACACAGACAAACAATCTCCGGAGCCAATATTTGGCAAGATAATATATGCATTGAATATATGACAGAAAATAATTAGAGGAATATTTCACTAGTTGATGGCACTGACTATTATTGGTGGGAAAATAATTCTTTTACAAACTGATAACGACATAATAACTACGATATGATACGAAGTGGCATCCAATATTTTGAACCAACACAATGAATTTAAGTCACTGATCCAACCTATTTTTTTTTTTTATCGCCATCAAAAATAGTTGAAAACACCTACCAAGTCGGGCGAGGCGAATAAGATCGTCAGCTGAATAACAACCTTCCAAGCGAACAGTTGTATCTGCGTCACCTAAAATATGATTCATACGGAGACTCGTTATTTAATATGACATAAATTAATGTGTGGAAACTTTCCACTGGTTGATGATACTGATTACTATTTCGTTGGTGGTGAACTGGATACAATCCTTACACATGATAATGACCACTTCCAGAAGAAAAAAACGATAACAGCGATATTTCGCATGCTGAAACCATTGAATGTAAATATTAATGTCACAGCCATTTGTCAACGAACATTGCTAATCGCGCAGGTAATTAAACATTCAAGTCAAAATCTGTTTTTACGAATGATTTTAATACCGTAACCATGTCCAATGTTTACCTTTATATTTTGTTGGACTTTTGTATTTTATTGGTCGGCAACGCAGCTGTAACAAAAATGTTTACATTATGTTCAATGGTTTTGAAAGTGGGAAACCTTGCTAATGAATAAATATTGATAATGATAACAACGAAGTTTTTGCATGTATTTGGTGACGATTGTTGTTAGCAGATGTCCATGACTTTCAAATGCACCCACCGCGAATAAATCGACATATGTCAAACCTTTTATATAAAACAATGATATATATGATACAGGTATCGTGCATACAGGTCCATGATGTTAGTAGAACATAGTATACGATAAGACGTGCCGAGATGGTGATAGCCGATCGAACATTGGCACTATACTCATCGAATCGTTAGTCAGAGGCATTATTCCGTGTGATGATTATGATTTATTACACTCCATACACAAAGGTCCGTGGACAGAGTAGACCGTAATTAATCCCACATGCATAATGGCAATAAACCAAGGATCTATCATTTCGCAGTTTAAAAACCCAAATACAACATAAGAAACCGTTCCTTGGATACAACATATTGTAGAATATAAATATCAATATATTTAAAACAGCGAAGAAAACATTTTGCTGTTGATTAGGAGTGGAGTATGTTACTAACTGAAATTAGCCATTATAGTTTGAGACAGTGGGGAGCTTGAGTTACTAGATGGAGAAGCTTGTCCATTTCATCATTTTCATTTAAAATATCGCCCCACGCATGTCGATTTGACCAATTTCACGTGAACCTGAATGTATCTCCTGCACTTATCAGGATTTAATCTTATTTAATGAGGCGCCCCATTCGTGAATTGTCAAAAAATCAAACTATAATTTGATGGAAATTATCCTTTATAACCGATGTATGATATGGTCATATAACATGTTTACCCTTTCAATATGAGAGATGTTCTAATTATGGATGTTTTTCATACAGGATGTTTTCGATGCGGTCATTTGATTTGGACACGAAATATTTTCAAACAACGCACAACGTTATCTGGCAAAGGAATCTAATTAGGGTCTACACGCTGTCTACTATCTGAAATCAACTGTCTACTGCGAGAAAATAAATCAAACATTTCTCATTGCATATATAAGTTTTGTGTAGCCATATGCAGAACTATGTATTTGGCGGAAAATTCACAATAAAACAATGTCTGGAAAGATGACCTAATATTGCTTGTTTTAATGTCTGCCAGATTACTTCAAAAGTGGTCGAATAATACTTTATTATTTTATGTTGGTCCTTCACATGATGATAATCCCACTTTGTTTAATAATTTGAATACATCTCTTCGAATGTGACAGTAAACTGGTGTTGTAGTACTACAGCATTAATTGGTTATAAAGGATAATGATTTTTCCTTCAAATTGATAGTTTGAAATTTTTGTGAATCTTAATATGATAGCCCCAATACCTCTAGAGAAGTCTTTGGTATGATATGTGTATCGAATGATTCCACAAGCTTACCTGTACTTTGGTGAGATATGTTAGGCATACCACTTCTTCCTGGAACATCTGCGTCAGTGTCGTTTTCGTTCCCCGGGTCCAGATTATTTCTGAAATATGCATTGGAGCATCTTATGGACAAGTTTTGAGACCAATTCTGTTTTGGTATACATTAATGATCTCCCGGAAAAATTGGATAATAAGCATGCCGTGATCACGGATAAAACCAACATCTATGAACCGCCGTACAGCAGATCGCATGAGTGACATCAACAAAGTATGTAAATGTCTATAAACCACGGGCGATCTCTCTTTCCCCGACGTTCCGCCTTAGACGCCCAAAATGTAAACTTTCACATCTTGGCATATCTTGTTAAAATAATCCATGTTATCCATTTTCGTTCTAAAACTAAAAACTAACATAATACATGAAAGAAGAATCGAAACGCACATCAATATTATGTAACAATGAGAGCAAAGAGCATATTTTAACGAGAATCTGATAAAGGAAATCCAAGTCATTGCATGAACGTGGAGGCAATTACAGAAATACTTGCAAATACTGAGAGCTACATGGTAATTCTGATATAAAATATTGTTCTCTGATAAAATAATCAGTCAATGTAGCTTTCCACAGCTGTCAATCAAATAATTATTAACATACATATTCTACCAATCAGCGACTGAACAGGTCGCTTGCTTCACTGAAAATTCATTGCTCACCCTAATTTTGATATCCAAGCATACTTTCAGTTAGATTGCCTACTTTCAAACTGTTTTGTTATGTACTCATAATGTACAATAATGTTGGAAATGTATGAATGATTATGAGTCTTCATTTTGCGTGACAGTCATATAATTCACAATTGAAGACTTAATTAAATAAGGTATGATCTCCAGTGTATTTTTCATACCGTTAGCACTGTAAAAAACTGATTAAACTTTCTCCAGACGCCTTTTGTCCTGGCAACCGTAAGCTCCTACTGAGTATGTGTGGAAATCTCTGTTGTATACAAGCATACTGTCATAGTGGCAGTATATCTTTCCACCATATTTTAAAGTGTTATTTTTCTTAACAGATTTATTACTATACATTGTAACATATTGTCGTATCGGGCGAACATATAGGATCATGTTAATATCTACTCACAAGACATCGCCGTCGTATTCGGCAGTTCCATCCCCATTCCTCGTAATGGTGGACCCATTTGTCAACTCGTTAGAGCCAATCCTCCTGACGGTGGATCTATGCCTCGTGTAAGGTAACGTTAGGACATTTCTTATGTCGGTCGAGCCATTGCTCACACGTACATGGTCTGACTGAAGGTTCCCATCATCGCTGAAAAATATTTTGATTTGATTATTGAAATATTCAGGAACTTTGCGTGACCTTATTAAATTATTGATTATCCTGCCTGCTTTTACCACATGTAATTCTTATGGATATGTGTCTACATATATATATTCGCATATTGTATTAGCTAATATGCTGTACATGCTGAGACAAGAAGTGAATAGATTAGGATGAAATATTTGACCACGCGTTGCCCATAATAATATTCGAGCCAAAAACTTGGCATAGCAACTAGCTGTCGCAGGAAGTGTCAATTTACTACTAATCGGGCGACTGGGCAAATGCCAGTCTAATGCTGGACATTCGGAAACAACTAAGTTTCTACCTCATGAAAGTTAAAGAACATTTTAATAACAGTTTCGTCTCAAAGTTTATATAATTGCCTTTTAGCTGTCGTCTCTCATTGTACGCGAATCTTGTGTTTATTTGGGTGCACTCAATTTTAAATAGTTATCGATGGGCGTTGTTATATATATCACCAATCATTGCATGGAAATGTTTGTTGTTATTTATCGCATAACAAAACAGTGTCAGGTATGAAACATTAAAGTGACGTGAAATACAAACAGATGGCACAGGTAAGACCAGAGTGCGGAAATTACCATGCAATTATTGAATATACTTTAACCCTAGGTATTCAGATGCAATTTGGTATTCAGATGAACAGTGGTGACAAATATGATTTGGGGGGGGGCATTTTAAAAGGTTTTTTGCACATAAATTATTTCATGGGGCGGCGGACTGCACACACTAACCTACTGGAATATCGAGCACCCCACGAAATACTTGTATTCGGTATAGATTTTTCTAGCATTCCTGCTAGTTCCATACGGACTTTAACATGATTTTTCTCGAAAGCAATTTTGAAATGTAGTACATGTGACATGACATGAGTCATTTAAAAATTCACATCAACTTTTCTGATCTTCCCTTAATTTTGAAAATATCATTCATTTATAACATCAATATGATATAATTTTCTTTAAATAGCAGCTTGGAAATCCATGTTATCTTATCTGCAGTTCAACAGATTGTATGTAACCTTTCTCGATTCAACACATTTCATAGTACTGGAGAATTTGTCATAGCAGTTGATTAGACGAATTATTGGAATGAGATGAGTTATATCACATGTAGACGACAGATATTCTCTGTAATTCACCATTAGTTTCACACATTTCGCTAAACTAGAAACGACCAATATAGCTCTCACGGAGAACAATACTTACATAGCGTTATTCCATCTGAATAGATAGTCAGATTTTGTTGAGAGAAGTGTGTGAATATAATAAAGAATGAAGCAAAGAAACCGACTCCATTGCAACTAGCCATCAGAGTTGTAAAGGGAGATTTCAAAGTAATTGTGAAGATATCTAGACATCATTTTCTGTCACATTCCAATGCTGATAGATTGTGATACTCTGTATTTAAATAACACTATATTAGACGGATACTATATATGCTAGAGATATTGAAATGTCTAAGTGCGAGTCAGTTGTTTAAGGCAATAGCGCTGTGGTTGAGTTTGTGAAGTCCACCAACTAATTAATCAATGTTTAGATTAATCAACAGGATCAAATAAAAGTGTACTTGCTTATACGCGCTACCTACAATCAACAAAACAGTGGTAGGTAACCATAAATCACACACGAATGTGAAGATGTTTTCACACAAAAAACCTCTTAAGAAAACTATTGTTGATTTTCACATATATCATATCCATTATTACAAGAATCTGAAATATGGTTTAGAGAAGAAAACTACTTTCATGAAATTTGAAAGCTGTACATTTGAGAGACTTAAATATTGTAAAATAGGATAGTGTGCACTGTCCATGCTACATGAATATACATGTATGCCTTTAATTTCTATCTAACAGATGATACTTACATTTTTGTTCACAATTGCCACAATCATTGGTGACAAGTACTAAATTTCAAATAAGTTTTCCGTACAAATCTTAAGAAAATTAATTTTAAAATAAGAAGATGTTAGGCAAAACATGCATACAGATGTTGGCGATATATGACAGACCAACATAACCTCGATGAAATACGCACATAATCGACCTATAATATGAAATAGGTACATAATGTGATTATTTTATTCTGACAAAAGCAGATAATGGGGTCATAACCGTTATTTTGTTTTATGGCGCGGGCCACAGTAAAACACATGTTAAAGAGCGTACACCTGAAAAGTCGTGAGTTGGCTTATTTGTGTTAATCTGATTAGTATCGCCTCGTTATGACAATTTATGAGTCGATAATGTGACCATAACGCTATCATTTTCAGCACATTATCGACTCAAATTGAAGCGATTCTAAGTACATAATCTACCTATAATAAGTTCTTTATAAGTAAATAATGTGCGGTTTGCATATTATCATCTCCAGTATTACAAGAATCTGAAATACGGTTTAAAGAAGAAAAATACTTTCATGAAATTTGAAAGCTGTACATTTGAGAGACTTAAATTTTGTAAAATAGGATATTGTGCACTGTCCATGCTACATGAATATACATGTATGCCTTTAATTTATATCTAACAGATTATACTTACATTTTTTGTTCACAATTGCCACAATCATTGGTGACAAGTTCTACATTTCAAATAAGTTTTCCATACAAATCTTAAGAAAATTAATTTTAAAATAAGAAGATTTTAGGCAAAACATGAATACAGATGTTGACGATATATGACAGACCAACATAACCTCGATGAAATACGCACATAATCGACCTATAATATGAAATAGGTACATAATGTGATTATTTTATTCTGACAAAAGCAGATAATGGGGTCATAGCCGTTATTTTATTAAATAGCGTACACCTGAATAGTCGTGAGTTGGCTTATTTGTTTTAATCTGCTTAGAATCGCCTCATTATAAGTCGATAATGTGATCAAAACGTTCTTATTTTCAGCACATAATCGACTCAAAATGAAGCGATTCTAAGTACATTATCTACCTAAAATAAGTTCTTTATAAGTAGATAATGTGCGGTTTAGTTGGAGAACAGGCTGTACAGAGTGGCACTTAAGCAGAAATGATTTCATGAGATTTATCATTGACCAACACATACAACTTGATGGCTGACTTATTGACTTAACTGTTTCAGAAAAAGTAACAGTAAATTTGAATGAATTTTGCCAAACTGGTGTGTCACATTATGGAAATGGTATTTTAAGCTCAGTCATGTATGAGATGATCAGTAGAAATATGTTGGGAATCGTAAACGCATGTTGAAAACCTTTAAATTGAACTTCACCTATGCAGAAAAATCATATTGATCACCACTCTTTCCCAGAATACCAAGTTTGCATTTGATAAAATAGGGACCAGTTGTGTTGAAAAATAGCATGAGCATTATTACCGCCAGTGGTACATGCCTCATACTGGCTATATTGGGTGCTCAAACAAACAGCAAATATTTCTCACGCAGGAATTGTTCTCGAAATTGGCAGCTCGGTTCATTATTCTTTTCCATAATGTATTTTTAGTGACTCTCGTTCACAGAAACATTTCTTTTTTTATCATTGTGCTTCTTCTTGGACTATTTTAGTCGACGGAATGCCCCCCAAGTACAGTGTAAAACATTTTTGTCGGTTTTATCTATATAGAAATAAACACTTTAATTTATCGGGGATGAGACGACGCTTGACCTTTTCAAACACGATATCAGTGAGAAAAAAACGTCACCTGTACAAGCGTTAAAATTTAACTATGAGGTACTTTAGAGTTGCTGCGTTGTATGTTTGTTGTCTAGAAACATCCATAAAATAATACTGTTTTCAACATTATCAAGTACCTTGTCCCACAAGCAAGGTGGTTGTTCCTTGTTCGTGTTTCAGTGGATGGTGGAATACAACGACCATCTGCACCTATACCATGATTGCTGTTCACGGTAGCCCGACGGGGTGGTGTATGTCGGCCGTCTTCTTCCCCTGTAACATGAAATGTTAAGTAAGTTACTTATATCATCGAACAATTTATATATCAAGTTGAACTCAAATCTGATGGGTTGAAATTAAATTTTGTATTGATAGATTTTTAAGTATATCACAGACCAGAAAATATATTAGCAAGTCATTATAGTATAGTCAACTTGACAGACCCTACAAAAGACCCCGACCCTAAACTTGATATTGGGGTTTTTAATATAAGGTTGTAAACTTCCATTTTTCGTTCTGTTTTTGGCTAACTAAATGTCAGAATGAGATGGACCCTATCGGTACATATTTCTGCAGTCGCAAAACTGTACGAACTGTATACAAAGTGATAGTATCTGTTAACTAAATAACTAATTAACTTTCAATTCTAAAACATCCCAAATGTTGAATTAATCAGTTACCGCAATACGTGGTCCATACATACCATGAACAATGGATAATATTATATTTGTTAGCCAAAAACATCGACAATATTTTTACATTTCGATGAAAATTGGGATCGGGAAGAGGACAGATTTAGAGCTAGAACAATTTCAGTAATGTTCAGCAGATGTGAACTAGAACACAAATATTTCATATATAATATGGACATGGAATTTAATTTTTGTTTCGTGTTTGTGAGAGTTGGTGCCGAAAATTATCTCTTAAGGGACAGACACATGTTTCTCAATCTGCTTGTCACGGTCACAACCGAGATCATTCTCTGTATCAACTAAAAAAATTGATTATATTTTATATTATACGCGTTTCCAAAGAAATGCACCATTTAAAACAATAACTTTTCTCATAACCACGTGCACATTATGAGTGAACCGAACAGCTATGGGTTCGATAATCTGATCAATCCTGGTATCGTTCGTTTTTCCACCGCTATAAGTGATGTGGAAATCACTTACCCAAAAGAAATTAATTACAATCACATCACAAGTTCCCAATTACAAATAAAATTGCTTTCAAAGCACGAAGTGATTACATAAAATTTAAATAACTTTTAGAGTCTAAATAATTACGTTTCAATTAATTTAACCGGTTACTTACTAGTTATCCCATAGGACATATTCAGATAATAAGTTAAACAAACGACCGATTATCAAAACATTTCCCTCAATAATTAGTGCTCCTTAAAGTGATGTGAAACATTCAGGTAGGGCGATCGAATAGAAATGGAGAATAATCTTGCGCAAAGTAGTTATTTTTATGAATATTAATCCAAATTTACAACACAGACCATCATAATTATATATTCAATAAATGCAATGAGTATCGATGGCGAAATTATTTACGTTAGTTTATCGCCGATTGTTGCGTCCCGAATTGAGATGTAAATATTTACAATTGAGCGTAGTTCAGATGGTGTTTTCTGTCAATTTCTTTGAGATTTGTGGCGATGTTAGTAGAATGCCACATTCCCCTTGTTGGCATAGCGCCTGAAAAACTAATTTATCAGTTTGACGCACCGAACAAGTCCATTACATGTCTTTAATATTCTTCCAAAATGGATAATATATCATTCCAATTAAGACTATTTACTGACTGGGGGAATCCATTTAGTATATAAAGGATTACTATTGTTTCATGTGTCATTGTGATCAGTCATATAAACCAAAATGTGGATATAACCCACATACCGTAACTTAATGTTTTATTGTGATGTGAAGTACAATAACCATAAAACACGAGTAAAAACAAATAAAACAACAAGCAACACCCGACCACTATATTGATCAAACAACCTATATCCATGAGGTCTTTTTTATAAAAACAAAATATTTTGTCCCAGAATTGTTTCCATGGTTGTTAATAAAATGACAGAATTAATAGAATACAAATATAGTGATACAGCATAATTTGTTGTAACCCCGAATTTTCTCTTTGATCATTTAAAATTCGTGGATGATTTAGGATCATGCATCTTTACATGAGTGGTGATACCATATTGTGGTACAGCACATGCACATTACAGAAAAGGGTCCGCTATGTATACACAGGTCTTTCCCTCAGTATGAGGTCACCACCAATGCTTCGAATCAAAAGTTTAACGCGACCATCTCTGATTGTCCCGACTGAGTCTTGTCCCAAATGTCGGGTTTGAGTTTGGCTGATACTGATGTAATACTACTTGGAAGTATTGGGACAAGCATAATTGAGTGTTACCCCCCCCCCCGACGTTCTGAAAGAAAAGGGGGACTATAGAAACGAGGTTCGATCGTTCGTCACACTTTTGAGTACCTTTATGGTGTAATCAACTCCTCCTACAGGTTTCATCCCAGAGATTTGAAACATCAGAGTATTGTTACCCATATATTGAAGATGTGCAACATTTATATAGATGACGGAAAATTAATTTTTGACAGAGTTATTAACCCTTTTCGATTTAGAAAATTTCAACATTTTTTAGAATTTTCTGTATGAGGGTACCTTCATGGTGTAATCAACTCCTACAGTTTTGATCGTAGATGTTTGAAACTTCAGAGTATTGTTACCCACATATTGAAGATGTGCAACATGTATATAGATGACGGAAGTTATTAACCCTTTTCGACATTTCAACATTTTTTTTAATTTCTTTAACAAAGCGGCATCGACTTGCCACGTTGTCGGGGGACTCTGTGGTCGGCTGACCTTTTATTAGAATATAGATATTCCAAACCTTGGGAATGTACTATATATACAAAACTGAGTTCAATACAGAACCTGTCCCTAAATTCGTTTCTGATAGACATTGATGCGAGATACTGCCTGGAAAAGTATGCATCGGAAAGATACTTTGAATCGCCTCCGATTAGAATCGGGTGATATACATGTAATTAACGCTGTCAAGCACCTGGGTGACAATATTAAATCAGCATCAAATACCACAGGACACAAAGAGGCAGTTCTATAGATTGAAATTTGAAAGAAATTATTGTTATATGTTTATATCTCGTTTCATTTTATTATAATTTGCAATATATGTATATAATGGGTTATTTAGAACAACTATTGAGTGAAACATTGAAGTCAAAATTCAACGAGAAAGAAAACGGCCATATAAACACAACATGGAAGCGCTATATAGACGACTGTTTTATAATCTGGGAAATCAGTCTATCTAACCTACAAGAATTGAACGTCCTATTCAACTCAATGCAATCTCAGATCAAGTTCACAATCGACTATAGCTCTGACGAGAAAGACAGACACTCACCAATATCTAAACTTTAAATCGTGGCATCCATCTCAAACCGAGAGGAACATTCCATACTCACTGGCAAGTCTTTGCACAATCGTCCACGATTAACGACTACTGGAACTACGATATATTCTGCCATAAGGCGATCCACAAAAACTGGTTTTAAACGCGATTGAACTAGCGAAACAAATCCCTCCATCATAACTCGAATGCAGGAAAGTAGTCCAACAATAATACATTTCGTGGTCACGCATAACCCACGTCACACATACTTAGTGCAACTAGCTAAGGCATTAATGCCTAAATAACAATGCAGCCATAAAATCAGAGACAATACAACCAAAACACATAATCCAGAGCAAGAGACAACCGCACAACATAAAGAAAATAATTATGAGAGCTCGTTTCGACAGCATAAAACGAACACCAGGAAGCTCACGGAATTGTGGGAACCCGAGATGTGGTATGTGTAAAACGGGATATACATGCAGAATATTAATGGGCGAATCCATGATATTGAAGAATGGAAAAGTGGTTCGACCAAACGAAGATATGAACTGCAAAACTCGCAACCTGGATTATCTGATTGTTTTGCCCAGGTTGTAAACAACATTATATCGGCGAAACGGACAATTCTGTATGCGAAAGAATGAGAATTCATAGACAGCATATTCGACAGATAACTGAGACAAACCCCAGTCAGCGAACATTTTGACGAATGAGGCAAGGGGGAATTTGACGTATTTCCCCTTAGAAAAATGCCAACAGCTGATATGTCGAAGAGAAGAATATTAGAACACGAATTCAAAGTTGAACTCCCGTCACCTGTTTGGTGAAGAGCAGTAATTGCAACGTAAAGAGGCAATTACTGCAACGTGAGTGTGTGAAATAGATATAAATAGAATGCGTGCAGGGTTGTCAATTGTGAGCAAGAGAGCACCACCATCACACCACGAAGGAATTATTGTTATTTGAAATACAATGAATGCCACAATGCTTTATTATGTCCGTGCAGATAGTGTTAATAAGGAATATCTAATCGAAAACGTAACTCTATGATAGATGGTTTCCATGGAATAACCGTTTTCTATAGCTACTAGTTTTGTTATTTATTATTTACAACATTTACTATTTACATATTTACACAACTAATTCCACAATAATCAGTTACAATATTAAGCGAGTAGCAAAGAACAAAAAATAAGACATATATATGCGTACGTTGTGAGCAAGAGATAACCACCACCACATACACGAATGGGTGTTATTGTTTAATGTATGAATGCCACAATATTGTATTATGCCCATATTCATAGTGTTTAAAGAATTAAAAAAGACATAATCGAACACGTAATTATATGGGAGCTGATTTCCCATGGAAAAACTGTTCTGTTGCTACTTATATTGGTAGCTATTATTTGCATATATTTGTTATTTACACAACTAATTCCACAATAATCAGTAACACTATTGTGGTTAACAGAGTAGCAAAGAACAACATATAATAGCACATCACGCCAAATGCTTCGTGTGTAAAAACTGGTTGCGATAGAGATAAAACTAAACTTTATAGATGTGCGCGGAAGAATATCCTGATATTCAAGCGTCTTATAGTCTTAAGGCCTCAAATTTGACATGGTGTTGTCTCATGGTGTTGTTCGGCAAATCAAATAAAAAAAAAATATATGCAATACTGTTGTTCAGATTTTATTCAGGGCATTGAACCTACGTCAACAATCTAATCCAAAGCGGTTTTGATTTTGAATTTACTTAATTCATATACACTTTTGTCTTACTGTATAAACCATTACATGAGCTATTGCAATTCACAATGCACGTTCAGAAATAATTAATCTATAAATCTCATTATATATAACTTAAATCTACAAGCAAAATAGGAAATGATTGTGTCCAAAATTTGAACATCAAACACACCTCAACCATTTGAGATAATTTCGTCAAATGCATTCATCCACTTTCACTCGTGGGTACAATATGACTCCTGTAACATTTATCAAGCACAACCACTGCATGAGTTCCAGATAGCAGCTATCCGAAAGTCTGAAGCGACGGTTTATAGCTTTCGTTATAGACGTAGGTTGTTAGCCATGTTATTACACGTCCATTGCCATCGTTCGGTTGATTAAGTTACTGTAGGATGTGTGGTAATTTCAGAGAATATTTCAACCAAACGCACAACAGTGATACCGATTAGATAGCTTGTGTGACGTAAACGACGTGATGCACGAAAACACAACATGTACTACAATAATAATATCAACTTCGCATTGTGTTGTGTATGTGACTAACTAGCATGGAAAACAAACAAACAATTATTTGACAATAACTATTGAACAAAAGCGGTTAATAAACACAGAACCGAGGGAGTTGAACAGCATCGCACTCGTTAATTATGCCGCAATAGTCTCTATTCAGTTTTAAGCAAGAAGGCCATGTTGATAACGTAACCACGGGCATTGGTAAAAATCATGGTATTACATTTAAATATCAAACCCATCAACTTCTAATTTGTGCAGCAGTACATTTATTAATATGGTAAATAACTTATTTTAACAATGTTTTCCACGATATTGCGTGCAAAATGCCGTGTGTATCATTTATGTTTGTTCACGAAGAAATTACCCCACAGGAACGACAATTAGCTTATTATTCAGTCGCTATTTGGCCTCTATGTAAAGACATTAGAGGCATGTCCGCGTATGTTGGCACGAATAAGAGACACCTCGCCACTTATCAATAACCACATAAGTATTACATGTATAACTGGACATAGCCATGTCGCAAACAACCCAGGAACACGATTTGCAAAAGTAAGAAGTGATACAATATTAGGCACTGCAATGTTGAAAACCGAAACAATGTGCTGTGTTAAGAATTCCACAACGTGCATGCTGATATGAACAAAACCAAACCGGGACTAAGGGGGCGTTTTTGTCGTTCAGTTGCCAGCTAATTGACAACTCGATTCGGTGATATGATTATGCAATCAAACTACCCTCTTACCAATCGGACCAAAAGATAGGCCGATATAATGGTTATTGACAAGTCATAAATTATCGTGACCGCATGCACGCTCAATGGATTTATTCATTGAGAAACAAGTATCGCTCATTGACTATTAATCCGATCTTATTCTGTGTTTAAATCAGTTTAACAAAATTAATGGCATGTCTCTTAACACGAGTTTCACTCTCTATTCATCACTTTGTTTTTGATAGATTTCTGCAAGATGCTTCACCCCGCAAAGACAAAATTTCGTGTATTTACATGTATATCTGTTTATATTAAAGGGCATAGGAGCTGTCTATCTGCATGTCTGTTCGCAACTGTTCTCCAATACCCCTGGACCGATTTCAATTAAATTAGGGGTGTGGTGATTCGTGTGGTATAACGGCGTTAAATTTTTAAAATTTTGATTTAAAAATAAGTAAAATATAATTTAAAAACAATTGTGTTAAATTGAGTAAGGAGTTGAATCTAAAAAGAAACACAATTTAAAATTTAAATTAACATTTGTTTGTTTTAAATTTAATTAAATTTGTTTTTAAATTAAAATGTTCAAATGATCGAAGTGTGCGCAAAGCCCCTCTGGCGCTGAATAAAATCTCCATAATCGAGTCAATCCTGGACCAAGAGGCCAGTCAAGTAAAGGCAATTTGCTTATGAGTGCACACCATAAGCGGCATCTGAACTGTTGGAAGTGGGCAACCATGCAGAGGGACAGCTTTTAACAAAGAAATATATTACATGCGTTGATTATTTTTCAATGTCATAAATTTCCAGTCATGCAGAAAATCAAAAAGGTTTACAGGTTTTGGACTGGCAGAATATTATGGGAATTTATGGGCGTAGCCAGAGTAGATATTTGTGGCATGATCTACATCAAAATTAGTTATCAAATTTGACTTATATAGCAATATAAGTTTAGGATGGCAAACTATGTGTATAGCATATCTGGTTATGCAGTAGCATCGTTTTGGTGTCGAAATTAAAACGTTGAACCCTTCAAATGAATTCGTAGAAAACACCAGTATTTGTGATTGCCACAAGATAAACAAACAAAAAACACTAAATAGTTGTTAAAATCATATATTTAGGAACATGTCCATATCTGAGCAAAGCTCGTGTGCGAATGAATCAACTGTGACATGATAACACCAGTCGGCAGTCGCCACTTTGACACGCACTCATTCGAGATTATTTACAGCTCCACCATTTGACTAATTGATTGACAATTCTAAACCGCGATGAAGAAAAGACGGATTCGTCATCTCAAGTTTAGCCTCGATAAAGCTGGTTTAGCTGGATCGCCGAATTAGATGGTTTAGTTGCCGGTTTAAGCTTACAAAACGCAAAAACAATATTGAAATTGACAAAAACTTATCCCCATACGCTTTATATGTGTGACTGCTTCTATAAATTTCCAATCAAAATATGACCGCTGTCGTAATTATTGATTTTCGCAATCAATAAAATGAGGCGGTTCGCATTAGGAAAGTACGTTTAATTATCTCGACGATACGTAGACACTACTGCTGCTAAACCACTGGTCTGGCTGGACCAGGTTTAAACCAGAGATGACGAATGCGTCACATAGACCTGCGGTCTCGGGTTTAAACCACGAATTTTGCTGACTCACGGTGGTTTAAACCTAGAGGTTTACGTAGACCAGGTTTAAACCTGAGATGACGAATCCGGCCACCGGGTCTAAGGGGGCGTTTTTGTCGTTAAGTTGTCAGCTAATTGACAACTCGATTCGGTGATATGATTATGCAATCAAAATACCTTCTTGCCAATCGGACCAAAGTATAGGCCGATATAATGGTTATTGACAAGTCCTAAATTATCGTGACCGCTTGCACGCTCAATGGATTTATTCATTGAGAAACAAGTATCGCTAATTGACTATTAATCCTATCTCATTCTGTGTTGAAAAGCAATTTAACAAAGGGCATGTCTCTCAACACGAGTTTTACGCTCTGTTCATCACTTTGTTTGTGACAGGTTTCTGCAAGATGCTTCACCCGCAAAGACAAAATTTGGTGTATTTACATGTATATCTGTATATATTAAAGGATATAGGAGCTGTCTATCTGTGTGTCCGTTTGTCTGTTCGCAACTGTTCTCCAATACCTCTGGACCGATTTCAATTAAATTAGCGGTGTGGTGATTCGTGTGTTATAACGGCGTTCGGTTTTAAACGTTTTGATTTAAAAATAAGATATAATTTTTTTTAAATTAAAAAATTATGTTAAATTGAGTAAGGAGTTGAATCTAAAAAGAAACAAAATTTTAAATTAAAATTTGTTTCTTTTAAATTTAATTATAATATTTTTTTAATTAAAAACCCCACAAAATAGTTGTAAAAATCATATATTTGGGAACATGTCCATATCTGAGCAAAGCTCGCGTGCGAATGAATCAACTGTGACATGATAACACCAGTCGCCACTTAGACACGTCCTCACTCAAGATTATTTAGAGCTCCACCCTTTGACTGATTGTTTGACAATTCTAAACCGCGATGAAGAAAAGACGGATTCATCATCTCAAGTTTAGCCTCGATAAAGCTGGTTTAGCTGAACCGCCGAATTAGATTGTTTAGATGCCGGTTTAAGCGTATAAAACGTAAAAAACAATATTGAAATTGACAAAAACTTATCCCCATACGATTTATTTGTGTTACTGCTTCTCGCTTATAAATTTCCAATCAAAATATGACCGCTGTCGTAATTATTGATTTTCGCAATCAATATAATGAGGCGGTCCGTATGAGGAAAGTACGTTTAATTATCTCGACGATACAGAGACACTACTGCTAAACCACTGGTCTGGCTGGACCAGGTTTAAACCAGATATGACGAATGCGTCACTTAGACCTGCGGTCTCGGGTTTAAACCACGGATTTGGCTGACTCATGGTGGTTTAAACCTAGAGGTTTACGTAGACCAGGTTTAAACCTGAGATGACGAATCCGGCCAACGAGTTGTTGATAATTGGTTAACATGGAAATTGTCAGTTTCCTGAGTTGTCTTCATATCGCTTCATGCGTATGAATTTTGCGAGGTGTCAAATCGGACAGTGGATCTTTAAATTAAATGTTTCAAACACAGATACGAAACAAACTTTAAACTGACATAGTTAATTCGATATTCCAAATTGTGTCTACGTAATTTGGCAGGATGTATACGACAGGTTGACAATTACACGATATATTGTTATACGTCGGCTCTATGTGCTCTGATAAATTACACTTTGTGTGGTTTAGATGTTGACGTTGAGTTTTACGAAATTGTGCAACCGATTTCGTTGAAATGTTCGATGATATTGGCTGTACATTGCGTTCTTTAGATGGGTGTATTGGCTGAATTGTAAAGCATTAGTAGTTAATTGAGAGGATTTACGTAGTAAAATAAAAACTGATTTTGCAAAAAAAAAAAAAATTGCAGGTCTTCATGTGAGCACTGTTGAGGAGATCGCCATGATTTAACAACTATTAAACAACCAAAGATAAGAACCTGTCCCGTGTTAAATGAAGGCGTGCATATATGTTAGCGGCATATTCATAAGATCGCCGTGGCGAACTAATTGTTTCAATCCATAGAGATATTAGCCTCTAACCCAAACGGTTATATATGGTCGTATATTAACGGTTGTTAGTGTTACAGAAAGGCAAAGCTACCACTGCAATTTCGACCTGAAACGTCGAGTTAAAAGTCGAATCGGACCCTTGTGTTTGAGTGATTGATAGTTATTCCATACCAAGAGATGCATTTCATGAAGGACTGGCTACAACCTTTGTTTTGTTATTTAAAAATGCTGAAAATCCAGACAAGCCACACGATAAGCAACAGGGTTATTGCACAGAATACATGACTATGAAAATTGATATTCACAGCGTGTTCTCCAGAAAACCAGCAAATATCTGATTATAATACAATTAGTTTTAGGTCGATAATCTGCTTAGAATCGCCTCGTTTTTGAGTCGATGAAGTGAAAATGATAGGGTTTTAGTCACATAATCGACTCATAATGACATAATAATAGGTTCAGGGGGTGCGGACAATGATACATATAAACGAAATCGCGACATATAGGCCGGATTCGTCATCTCAGATTTAAACCTGGTCTACGTAAACCTCTAGGTTTAAACCGCCGCGAGTTAGCAAAATCCGTGGTTTAAACCCGAGACAGCAGGTCTAAGTGACGCATTCATCATCTCTGGTTTAAACCTGGTCCAGCCAGACCAGTGGTTTAGCAGTAGTGTCTCTGTATCGTCGAGATAATTAAACGTACTTTCCTAATGCGGACCGCCTCGTTTTTATTGATTGCGAAAATAAATAATTACGACAGCGGTCATATTTTGATTTGAAATTTATAAGCGAAAAGCAGTCACACACATAAAGCGTATGGGGATAAGTTTTTGTCAATTACAATATTGTTTTTGCATTTTATAAGCTTAAACCATCTAATTCGGCGGTCCAGCTAAACCAGCTTTATCGATGCTAAACTTGAGATGACGAATCCAGCTTTTCCTCATCGTGGTTTAGAATTGTCAAATAATCAGTCAAAGGGTGGAGCTGTGAATAATCTCGAGTGAGGGCGTGTCTAAGCGGCGACTGCCGACTGGTGTTATCATGTCACAGTTGATTCATTCGCACGCTCAAATATGGACATGTTCTTACATAAATCTTGTGGTTTTTGTGTTTGGCTTGTGGCAATCACAAATAGTGCTGTTTCTTACGAATTCATTTGAAGAGTTCAACGTTTTAATTTTGACACCAAAACGATGCTACTGCACGACCAGATATGCTATACACATAGTTTGCAATCCTAAACTTATATTGCTATATGAGTCAAATTTGATAACTTATTTTTATGTAGATCATGCCACAAAGCTCTACACTGGCTACGCCCATAAATTCCCGTAATATGCTACCAGTTCAAAACCTGGGAACCTTTTTGATTTTCTGCATGACGGGAAATTTATGACATTGAAAAAAATCAACGCATGTAATATATATAGGTTATCACCACCATGTGTATTTCCGAGATCCGTATTCAAGTCGAGCTGCCTTCTCTGGGCAGTCTATCGACGAGTCCGCAGGACGAGTCGATAGACAGCCCAGAGAAGGCAGCGAGACTTGAATACGGATCTCGGAAACACACAGGGTGGTGATAACCAATTTATCTTACAATTCGTCCCATAAAAATGCAATAAAACTCAATTTAAAACAGGAACTATTTTATTACGCGCAATACAAAACGTACACAATATTCTCAGCACGCGACGTCGTGAGAAGTCAAATTCCGAGAAAACCACGTCACGTGACTATTCAATTTCGCTTTGACTGGAATCCGATTCAATGATGAGTCGACGATATTTACGTTTCGAATGTTCGACATAATTATCACTTTTAACAGGATAATTGTAATTATTGATGGTGCAATTTCCTTGGATGGTGATATTGTTGGCGAGAGGCAATGCAGGAGATGATTGTCTATTCACTGTTTTCACGAATTTCGTACTTTCCGACACTTCAACAATCGACTTCTGACTTGCCGAATTCGCAGTGTCACGTGTGTCAGCAATTCTAGTCGGAACGGAATTCGAATTGTCAACATTGGAATCAGAAGTTGTTGTTCGTTTTGATGCTATGCAGAGGATGTCCGACATTTTTCGTTGCATTTCTACAGATGCAACAGAATAATTATTCACACTGGCAATATTTCTGTGACCTGAAAGCTGTGCAATGGTGTTAGGGGTAATATCATTATGAAGAAGTCGAGTGCACGTTGTTTTCCGGACGCAGTTATTGGTCTTTCTACCAGGAAGATCACCTTTCTCTGCCATCTTCTTCATTATTTTGGCCAATGCATGTTCACCCATAGGTTGAGCCTTATACCAGAAAGGTGAATCTGGTTTCCGATTATGATTAACTTGAATGTAAAATGGTGAATCAGGCTGCAAAGTGTTCAATGGACGCTTTGATTCGAATACCTTGTATGCCGCAACTGGACATTCTGTAGCTGGAACTCCAGGGATTGCGAATGCTTTTGGACTGAATGCTCGGTGGTGAGTATTGGCACTTTCTCCTGTTCGGGTTTTTGTCGTTCTTTCATTGTGTTTAAGAAATTCAACACCATTCGCGTCCTTCTCAAGTGTAATGTCACCCCATCGCAAACTATGTTGCTCTTTTCCTGTACGCATGCCGAATAATTTAACATTATTGTACCACATCAGATTTATTAAACCGTAGGGGCAGTCAACACTCAGCACTGATCTCTCCCTGAGAAGAACTTCCTCACTTTCCGTTATAGGTTCCGCTGCATTTGGGCGATTACCTTTCCCAGCTTCTTTCAACTGCTTCCTCTTGCTTGCTAACACAATCCTGGAACCTTCAAATTCACGGTCCATGCATATTCGATAAGGATATTTCTTTTCCCTCAAGTATCGGTCAATACCACGGTGGTATGATGTCAATGAGTCTGGCTCATAATCAGATCCATCAGCTTTCCGTATAGACAGAATGAATGATCCTATATAATTGTCCATATGAATTGGGTCAATTGTCTCAATTGCTTGAAATTCATTTCTCTCTGACAAAAATCTTGTGAATGCCCTTATCACAACTTGTGTCTTCTTCACTGTATTATCATTTTGCATGCTAGTAACAAAGTCATCTTTCTCAGAATCATGAACATCAACAAATGTTGGTGCCTTGGAATTTGATGCAGGTCTCTGAATATTCAGATTCACCACTGATGGTTCATTAACAGCAGCAGTACTAGTGGTATCACCATCACTGGCATCAGTGGTTGAAATACTTGCATTTCTGTTGTTAGCATCGTTGCTTCTTCTCCATCCCCACAATGGAACTGATGACCCATAACCAGAAACACTGGCTGATATTGTGGCATCTGCAGGCAACATTTGAGAATTACACTGACTTTCCACTAAAACATTGCTTTCACTAGTTTTAGAACTGTCTACTTGGTCGATTCGGCTCACAACATCATGCAAATCGTCATCGTCTCTGAATAGCTGCATTAGATCATCGTATGATACCTCATTTAGATTAATTGCTTCCAATTCCATATTGTTTTAAATTTCGTACTTTCGCAAGAATCGATCGATTTACGTAGTGTACTCTGCAGAAATTGCAAATGCAGACGACGCTTTAAAAGCATCTAAATAACACATTAAAATTAATTCATGGGAATGCAATGAAATTACGGACTTTTCGTAAGTAATCTCTCTTCTATCCTTGACAAAATATAATTTATTTCAAATTCCATTCTGTATTTTATCGAATAAAAATTGCCGTCAGCAGCTTCTGTCAGATCAAGACCGTACTGAATTTCGGGGAATTCCCTACTTCGCTTATAATAGAAATTGTTGAAATAGTCCGTATTCGTGCGCACTGTAAACAATGTGTTGCTTTTTAAATTTCCAATCATTTTGCGGTGCGTTTTTTTAGTTATTTTCGGTCCTGTCCTGTCCTCTCTCCACCTTATTTCAACTTTGTTAACACAAGTATTTATTATGTTACGTTCGTAGCGCACGCTGATGTTATTTTACGGCTTTTAAATTTGTTATTCAGATGCTTTGTTTTGAAAACAAGCCAGTTGTCAAAACGCACGTGCACTCGCTGTTGCCATCCGCGATATCCTTGTTGCCATCCAGGATACAAGATCGGAAACCGCCTAGGCGTTTACGCGTGTATTTGAAGGAAAATAGCTAAATTGTCAGATAAGTTTCTTTATTAAAAGCTGTCCCTATGCATGGTTGCCCACTTCCAACAGTTCAAATGCCGCTTATGGTGTGCACTCATAATTACATTGCCTTTTCTTGACTGGCCTCTTGGTCAGGATTGACTCGATCACAGAGACTTTATTCAGCGCCAGAGGGGCTTTGCTCACATTTTGATCATTTGAACATTTTAATTTAAAAAAAATTAAATTAAATTTAAAACTAACAAATGTTAATTTAAATTTGAAATTTTGTTTCTTAATTCTAGATTCAACTCCTTACTCAATTTAACACAATTTTTTCAAATTATATTTTTATTATTTTTAAATCAAAATGTTTAAAACCTAACGCGTTATACCCACACGAATCACCGCACCTAATTTAATTGAAATCGGTCCAGTGGTAGTGGAGAACAGTTGCGAACAGACAAACGGACATACAGGTAGACAGCTCCTATACCCTTTAATATATACAGATATACATGTAAATACACCATATTTTGTCTTTGCGGGTGAAGCGTCTTGCAGCAATCTATCACAAAGTCACGGACAGAGCGTGAAACTCGTGTTGAGAGACATGCCCTTCGTTAAATTGATTTAAACACATAATGAGTTCGGATTAATTGTCAATGAGCGATACTTGTTTGTCAATGAATAAATCCATTGAGCGTGCTCGCGGTCACGATAATTTATGACTTGTCAATAAACATTATATCGGCCTATCTTTTGGTCCGATTGGTAAGAGGGTATTTTGATTGCATAATCATATCACCGAATCGAGTTGTCAATTACCTGGTAACTGAACGACAAAAACGCCCCTTTAGACCCGGTTTGGCTGGACCCACTGGTCCGAATCGGCATCTCTGGTTTAGACTAGGTTTTATTCTAGACGAGGTTTAACTCCAGTTTAAACTAGGTTTAAGTAGGGTTTAAACTTGGTTTTACGGTAGTTAAACTAGGTTTAATGGGAGTCAAACCCAGTTTTAGTGTAGTTAAACCAAGTTTTGTGATAAACTCAGTTTAAGTTTGTGGAATTCGATCTCAATTAAAAACTAGGTTTTATTGACGTGATAAAGTTATGGTAATATTACTAATTGGTTGTGGTGAATTGTCTATATAATCATCAGTATAAGCTTCGGTATAACCGTATATATGATTTATACGTACCATACGTCTCATCTCGAAAATATACCTTTAAATATACTTTGAAAAAACATCCAAGTTAAACCACCCTACCCCAGGTTTGACTAAAACCTAGTTTTTTGGGTTTAATTATTCGGCCGATTTTTTTCGCCCAGTATTGATGTTGTTTCTTCGCGTATATGGGAGTGTTTATTTTGAATTTGGGGAGGCGTTTATGCTCGGGCGTTTGTCACCCAATGTACATCCAGGAGAGTCTTAGTGGAATTCGGGGAGGCGATTGCGGTACTTATGAGATAATTCCAACAATATATGTGCCAGTGTGATGGGTGATTTCTTGCTATTTCTTGCTATATGCAGTATGTCTGTTTGCAATTCGCTCGTTCGGATGTCGCTTTGGCCACTGGGAGCATGGAGGGGTCGAACTGATCAGTTTGACACGTTAGACACGAACATGACTTTTGAAACGGATACCTTATTCACAAAAAGGTATCTTTCGGTCAATTAGACGCATGGGTTGGTGGCCCGCCCAAATTCCCATCAGAGACACCCCAGCCCTCACCGGGGGGGGGGGGAGGGTAACGGCCACCCTGAGGGGGAATGGAGTATGGACTATTTATTTTGGAGAACTGTAAGGATTTCGGCCAATTTGATGGTATGGGTGGGTGGCTCGCCCCAAATAACCCATAGAAACACCCCATTCTCACATCCGGGGAGGGGGGGGGGGGGTACCACCGAGCGGGTGAACACGGTATATGGACCATTTTCGAGACCGGTAAGGATTTCGGCCAATTTGACGGCATGGGGGGCTGGCCCGCTCAAATGTCCCATAGAAACAGCCCACCCCTCAACGCTGGGGGAACCACCCCAGGAGGTGAAAATGGGGTATGGACCATTTTCGAGAACGGTAAGGATTTCGGTCAATTTGACGTCAGGAGTGCGGGTAGCCCGCTCCAACTACCCCCTAGAAACACCCTCACCCGGGGGTACAACCCCGAGGACTGTGGGTGGCACATCCCAAATGTCCCCATAGAAACACCCAAACCCGCACCCCGGGGTCCATACCCCATTTTCACCCGGATGTGAGGGTGGGGTGTTTATATTGGTTATTTGATGTACCCTTCCCCAGGGGTGAGGGCTGTGGTGTTTCTATTCGGTATTTGGGCGTACCAAATTTCCACCTCCTCGGGTGGCACCCCCCGGGTGTGTGTGTGGGGGGGGGGGGGGGGTCGGTGGTGTATTTTGGTCGGGTCACCCACTCCTGCTGCCAAATTAATTAGCCTAAATTCTCACCGTTCTCGAAAATCGTCCATACCCCAGTTATCCCGGGGTGAGGGGTAATGTTTCTATCGGGTATTTTGGGCGGCACCAATTCTTGCCGTCAAATTCGTAGAAATCCTTCCCGTTCTCGAAAATGGTCCATACCCCATTTTCACCCGTCCGGATGGTACCCCCGGGGGTGGTGGTGTTTCTATGGGGTATTTGTGGCGGGCCCCCACCCATGCCCTCAAGAGATATTTTTGAGTTCCAAAAGTCATGTTCGTCCATGATATTAGATAATATATAACCGCTCTACAACAGACCGTGCATTCGTCGTGATTTCTCAAAGCGCGCGGGTTATTCGCCTGATTAGGAGATTAGATAACGGCAACAGGTCGCGTGACCGGACAATGCATTGACAAGTAGCGATAATAAACAGACAGACCACGCCTCCTATCCTTGCAATTGGACAAGTGTGGCCCACAGGTAACACAATCTACCAAATCTATGTCGTCCCAGCGGTGGAGAAAAACTTGGTTTTACTACAAAAACCCAGTTTAAACTGGTAGTTTAAACTAGGTCTAAACTGGAGATGCCGATTCGGACCTCAATATAGGTTTAAACCAGGTTTAAACTCGGAGGTTTAAACCGGAAATGACGAATCCGGCCATTGGGTGCACGCTCTTTAAAAATGGGGTTACATTGTGGCCCGCGCAATAAAACTGAATAACGGATGGGTCCATAATCTGCTTATTTCAGAATCCAATGTGAACCTATTTGAACACCATAGGTCGATTATGTGCGTATTTGCGCGAGGATATTTAACTATAATGTTGGTGGGACAATGTTTTGCTTTTAAGAAAAAGTACCGTTAATTTTTATAATTTTTTAGATGTCATTGGTTTATCAGAATGATTGGACGAAAAGTAATTATCTGAATAAAACATTCCCTTCCATCGTTTTGCAACTACCAGAGACGCCATTACTAAAATAAGCTTTGAATATATATGTTGTTGCATGAATGTTTTTTCAATTTTCATCGAATCGATCGGCTTAGCCACAAAAATTAAAATTTAAAAATAATAAGAGTTTTCTTAATTCTTTATTATTAAAGTGATAGTACTGTTATTTCTATATGAAATTATTCTTGCCCAGAATAATCGGATTGCCATGGTGGCGCGCGCACCAGCAAACCCAGGCCTTCATCGTAAATCGGTGTTTAGATATTGCAAGCATTGGTCGAAGGGTCAAGGGTCAGAAAGACCAGAATGCATCATCGATCTAAAAATAATGCTGACGGACACGCATTAATAATATAAAAATGGCGGAACGTTTAAAAAATAGATTTGGAAGCGATCCGGGGGCTGTTAATTGTTCATGCGGGAATGTATGCGCGTGGAGGAAGTCGGCCACGTCTCGTTCGTTGCGGACATCGTGTCCCTGTTTGGATGCGGGGACATTTTGCAGCAGAGGCTGCAAATGTGGAACAAGCAAAATGAGCTGTCAGAACCAGCCCAAGATTGGCAAGAAGAAAGGGTCGATTTTGTCGGCAGAACTTGGGTTGTCAAGTAGCGAAGACGATGCCGTTGGTGAAAATGTCGAAGATGTCGTCGTGAAAAAATAGAGGTAAAAAATTGTATCACTCTTCGCTATAAAATTGAAATTGATATCCACACAAATTCCAACAGGCAATATTAATTTTTTTTTTTTTAGGCCTTACTCTTGTCGTCTTGAAGTTGAAGGTCTTGTTATTCACCATTCAAATAGTACTAGCAGTATATGTAGCATCATAAGCATGTGCAGTGTTGATGTTAGTACTAGTAGGCCTACCAAAAATAATAATAATACTGTAATATTTTTCATGACCATGATTGTGGAAAATTTTCCCATATTGAATAAATTACAGGCCAAAATAATAGTAGGGGTGGATTTTTTTTTCCCACATTGAGTTTCCAAAAGTTATTCTCAGATGGGCTAGTTACTATCAACGGAAAATCAAATATATAAGTTCTCTAATTGATTAACAGTATTTTATCTGCACAATACATGTAAGTCCATAATTTTGAGGCGAAGTTGATCGGAAGTGGGCAACTATGGGAGGCCCTTTTCACATTTATTATTTATTTGCGCTTAAGCATAAAACAATTTGCCCTTAAGCACAAATCATTTGCACTAAAGCGCAAATATGTGTCTATCAATTTATTTGCTCTTAAAGCGCAAATCATTTGCGGTTAAGCGCAAATACCTAGCACTTCCTTACTTCCCTCTGATTGTGAATGATTGGGTCCATCTCATAGTAAATTATGATGGGCCCATAGTAATAGCCCCATACAGACTAGAAGTTGAAGAAAAAACATATATCCATGTCAGCATCTCTGTCCATGGTGTCCCAGGAATTGGTGTCTCACTCCCAGAGCTCTAGTATATTTTATTAAAGGGATATCTCCTGCACAGATATATACCATTTCCATGGCCATAAAAAGGGAATTAAGGGTTACTACTATCTAACTTGCCCATAAATTATTGGCATGACCTGGTGTATCAACTAGCAACACAAGAGGAGCATTGGGCTAATTTTAAGCTGTTTTAATTAGCCTGAGTACTCAACAGTCAAATGTGAGTGTGTGTTCAACAAGGATAATCCCTAATTACATACTATCAGCATCCATCTATCCAAAGAATTTATGTCTCCTTCCCGGAACTCTAGTAATTTTTTGTATGATGTTTTTTAATGTATTATTGCAATGATTTGGGCCCTTACTATGGTCATATACTATAGCATGCATGTGGTGTCACTGCATGAGGGCTTGCTTACCTCATATTGTTTACTTATTGACTTAAATCAGAGGAAATAACCCTATTTTCATATTATCAGCATCCCTGTCAAAAAAGATTGGTGTCTCATTCCTGGAGCTTTGGTGTCTCAGTCCTCGAGCTCTAGTTCTTTTTATTACACAAATCTATAGTATTGCCATGGTCATATACATGTAGTTCCATCGAGGGCTTGCTTCCCTCATATGGTGTGCCTGTATACTCGAAAATTGAGGAAAATCAAAGTCGCCCCGACTAATACAGAATAACTAATATATACTGAAGATATTATAATGCTATCACGAGTCGCTCCAACAAAAACAGAAGGTGATACTATTGCGAGTCAGCCATTTTGATAAAGAAGTTGGGCTAGCTCCCTACCCATCCAAACCAATGAAACCAAGAGGTGATATGTCAATAGGAGTTAATGCTAAGTTATGGAGAAACCTATTTATTCACCAGGGGTGTTTAGTTACCTATAACCATGAATTGCGCATAAGCGCAATGATTGCACTGAAGCGAAATTATTTGCGCTTAAGCGCAATTAATTGCACTTAAGCACAATTGATTACGCTAAAGTGTTAAGTGCAATTGATTGTGCTTAAGCACAATTAATTATTAAATGTGAATTGGGCCTCCCATATACTTAAACATAAATCAAATTCCAGATCTAAAAACTCCCCTGGGGCTGAAATGATGGGCGGGGGGGGGGGGCTTTCATATTTATTATTTATTTGCAAATATTTGCACTTAAGCATAAATCATTTGCACTCAAGTACAAATATGCGTCTAACAATTAAATACCAAACTCGCTCTCCCTTACTTCCCTCTGATTGTGACTGATTTGAGTCAATCTCATAGTATATTATCATGGGCCCAAAGTAGTAGCCCCATACAGACTCAATAGTTGAAGAAAATTTCTGTCCCTGGTGTCCTAATAAGTGCCTCACTCCCAGAGCTGTAGTATATTTTATTAAAGGGACATCTCCTGCACAGATATATACCATTTCCAATTTTCCATGGCCGTAAATAGACAATTAGGGCTTAAGCGTAAATAAATGATAAATGTGAAAATGCTTGAGAAAAGAGGGTAAATAAAATATACTTAAGTGTAGATCAATTATACCTAAATGTAAATTAGTTATGCTTATACATAAATAATTACACTCCCATAGAGCTCCCCTCAAGCTGAAATTGATGCAACCACATATATTGTCTGCATATCAGTAGAATCTTTCAATGGCAGATATTATATACCGGGGGGGGGGGGGGGGGTGATACGAAATTTACAGGAAGGTATTTCGGGGTGGGTGACCCATGCAAATGTTTTACTTTGAGCACTTATTTGACATTTGTAACAGTTTAAAACTCATTTTGAGTATTTATAACAACAAAAACACCATATGTATGGTACTGGGACCTCATATGGCCCTTAGTGCAGTGGAGATGACATTAATCTATGTCTTTTTGCATATGGGACGGTGGGGTGAAAAAATTCCTTCACCACACTTCCCTCTGATTGTGAATGATTTGAGTCAATCTCATAGTATATTATCATGGGCCCAAAGTAGTAGTCCCATACAGACTCAATAGTTGAAGCATTTCTGTCCCTGGTGTCCTAATAAGTGCCTCACTCCCAGAGCTGTAGTATATTTTATTAAAGGGACATCTCCTGCATAGATATATACCATTTCCATGGCCGTAAATAGGCAATTAGGGGTTACTGGGGGTTTGCTTATTGGTGTACTTATTGACTTGAAATAGGGGGAAAACCCCTATTTTCATAATATCAGCATCCCTGTCCCCAAGAATTTGTGTCTCCATCCCTGAGATATAGTATTTTTATAAAAGAGACATATCCTGCACAGATCTATACCATTCCCATGGTCATAAAACATCTTGGGGTTACTGGGGGATTGTTTCCATCATATGGTGGGTCTATATAAACTTTATTGATGTGTTTAGGCCTGTGCCATTTGAAATTAATTCATGGGGGAATCAATGTTTTGAGCTAAAGTGTAAATAAATAATAAATGTGAAAATGCTTGAGGAATGAGGGTAAATAAAATATGCTTAAGTGTAGATCAATTATACCTAAAAAGAACCTTCCAGAAACGTAAAACTTAAATAAATAAACTTGTCTTGATGTCGCTAATGCATAGATCATTGTGTGAATGGAAAATGAGCGAGCAACTGACATTAAATGTCACTATCAACGGATAGAAAGTATCTGACTATCAATGGGTAAAAAATATCTGTCATCAGTGCATCAAGCCAATCAGTGAATTATTTGCTTGTCTATCAACTAAGATGATCTCTGGCAAGACCTAAAGTATCCAAGTCTGATAGAGTGATGTGACTATGTTTATTTCCATCAAAACAGCTTCTGAAACAGGTTAAACTGTTATTTGAACTAAATGAGATAGATCATTCCCAGTCATATGAGTAATATCAGTACAGCTTTATTCAGTTTTGAACCAAATTTAGTGAAATTTGGGAGGTGGGTGTGAACAAATTGGGAGTAAAAAACATATTGGTTTTGCAGGTTTGGTGGTGATGGGTCCCCGAAAATGCCAGATGCCCAAAAAAATTCATTCCTTCCTGCAAATTTTTTACTACCCCCATCCCCCTGCTCCACCTACAATCTTTGCATCAGCTTATACCGAGGTAAAATAGCCGAAGAACCCAATCATGCTAATTTATTGTGCTGCATAAATCATATATGCTAAGCATAGTCAGTTAATAAATGTTAACACATCCTCCAATAAAGGGGTTTCAGTTTTTAATTTTCCAACAATTGGAAAGATATAGGTACCAGTTGAAAACAATTTCCAGAGTATATGCAAAGTTAATGCACATTTACTGATATAAGCTAATTATGATAAAACAATTCAATTAAGCTTTAAGGTAGCAATACACGATTTCCAGCAATTTTGCCAACCTGGGAGGGGGTACTGTACTTCAAATCAATGCTAAGCCATTATCGTTGGCATATATCCAATCAAGCATGTTTTAATTTCGACAGAAATTTTAGGTGTAATCATTTAAATGTACTTTTGGTTCTTCGTACAATATGTCATTGAGTTATGCCCCTTGGTTTGCACACACGAACCGCTCAATTTTACCCATTTTTTTCACTCAAATTGGCCATTTTCTACCCAAAAACAGACCATGATAGAGCGAATGTCAATAAATAAGATTCTTCCACCTGATAGAGCTGAGAAATATTTGAAATAGAAAAAAAGTTATCGTATCAATTTGAAAAAAAAGTCTTGCGAGCCCAGATGACAGAATTCAGGGGAGAGAAATCGAGCCCAGATGACAGAATTCAGGGGAGAGAAATCGGGCTATTTTCCTGTAACCAATAACACAGAGTTGGCCTTCACTGAATACGAAAACCCTGTTGCGTATCCAAATTTTTCACTTTTTTTGAGAACTTTCCCAGTTTTGTAAAATAAATAAACCTTCAAACCAGTAACGACACAGTTAACACAGACTACACTGGCCGTTATGCCCCCCCAGATATTTATATTTCTATTTTTCAGACCCCCTACAACCTGTGAAATCGTGTACTTCTACCTAAGCATAAATATATTGCTCTGAAGTATCATTGTATTATGGTAAATCATAATTCAGTTACCCTTAACCACCATTGTTTGTTTTACCTCTCTCATCTTGGATAAAATGGTATGACATAAATGGTATCAGTGTGTGGAGCCTTCCCCTATTAGTTGACTCAAAGACTGAGATACTACTATGTCAAAGTTAAGCGAACCATTATTTCGCTTAAGACAGCCAAGGGTATAATAAGTGACGGCATTGCCCACACTGATACCATTTATGTCATACCATTTTATCAGCTAACACTGGTCAATGTGAATTCGGGTCCCACAATACTCTAGGAATACACACACCGCTGCACACTGTGGGTCAAATATAGACAAATTTTGACAAAATTCAGCTCAAATAAGGTTGAAAACAGACATTTCTCTAAATATCAGTCATGTGACAAATGTTCAGGTTGCTACATGTACCAATTATTATTGTTGCAACACATGCCGAAATAAATTTATGAACTAAAAAGATCTTAAATCAGTTTGAAAATAAGCATAAGTCTAGTAGATCTGAAATTTTGAAATGGCTGAAACCCAAACATGGCTGATGAATCTTAAATACATGAAAATATCTAGGGTTATGTTAATTAGCCTTGATAATAGTGCAATGTTACCTCTAAAGTGCACATAATTTATCTGATCATTGTGCGAGTATAAACAAAAGTTTTACTTTTTTCAACATATAATGAATTTCCCTTTCAAAATATAGTCCATATATCAATGTATATGGATTTCTATGTGTTTTTTCCCTTTCAAAATTCATGTGAACTCTATTATATTCTGATTTATATGCAACTGTGCATGGATGCACTGGAAGCCCTTGTGGCAGATATTTTTGTATCTGTATTTCTGGCATGGGGGATGTCCTAGGCATTGATTGAACCATAATTTGTGTGAATAAATGGTTGCTATGGCTCCCTAATGTTCTCGTCTTGTGGGTAGAGTTTGAAAAATCTTCAAAAATGAGGTCCTGTCCCATCATGTATGGTCATAGAATGGTGCACTGGACCTAAATCATGAATATGTTAGATTAACACAACTGATAGTTGTTTTAAATACTACTTCCTGGTCACAAATGCTTGAAACATATGTTTTGTGTCCATGCTTTAAACCAGCAAGGACCATGACTGGTAAATATAATGTTTAATTAGGTGAATAGCTATTGGACTCACAGAGAGTGATAATTTGATGGATTTCACAAGTCGCAGTATCAGTATAATAAGTTGTGAACTTGTGAGGCAGATGTTGGTTTAAATTAGCCAAGTTATACATTAATGCCCTAAGTAATCGACCTCTTAACCAAAGCAGAAGTATGGGTAACATTTCAGGATTTAGTCAGAAATGTGGCTTGTTGCCATTCATCAGAAAGCTCTCCCCGAGATTCACTACCTTTATACATTTCTATTTTCAGACTATATTAATGATGGAGAACGAGAGATGTGGTTAACTCATCAGGACAAATCATTAGAATGTAATAATGTGAGTACCATAATGATAAGCATAAATGATAATTGTATTTTGCATGCAGATCTTTAGTAACATCAACAATCAGCACTGACTGGTACAATGTACATGTAGCTGTATATGTAGCCATAAATCAATGACTTTTGGGATAAAAACATATTTCTATATAATCTACTTTTGTTGATATATTAAAGAGATTAAACTACTAACTAATACCAATATTAGTGATAATGACTTTTTTTGGTGAAAAAATTGGACTTTTTTATATTAATCCCAGAGACTACAATTATCTGCTGAAGTAAAAATATATGATGTGGTATATAGACTGTTTTTACTTTTGTCACATTCTCAGGGTCAAAGTATCATGATTATAGAATATATTCTTCAGTCATATTTAAATTTGTGCAGTACATTGTACTATTTTTCGCTAGTGTGCATTTATTATTCACATGTGTATAGCTAAATCATGGTTAGATATTTTAAGTTGAATTTCTTCTAAAATATAAACATATATATTCCAGACTGAAGGAATTTTTGTCAAGATGATCTTTAATATGCACAAGTATTTTCAGCGATAATGAAGAACTGAAATTGTCATCATATACAAAAATATTTGTAAGTTTAGAAGTTGCTCAGAATTTTAAATAGAGCGAAACATAGTACTACACAAATTCAAATATGAGTAAGGTATACAATTGATATACAGGGGATCCTAGTAGTTCAGTCAGTATTGGGCATGAATAAGGAATCAGAATTCCTAAATGAAAAGATGTGTACTAGTATTTAAATATCGTACATGTATATGGTACATGTATATTTATTCCAAAAATATATAGCATATTTAATTTGTAGTAGACAATTATATCATCTCAGCCATAGAGCTTTCTCTTCCAGAATCATTCCGATAACCAAGATGGACACAGTTTAAATTGAAAAGCACAGTATGACATCATTTGAACTAACCATTGCTTGATCTGCATGTTAATCAGGAATGAGATTTTCTTCATGGCATTGCTGAGAAAGTGCATCGAACATAGCAATATATCTTTTTCAATATCATTGTCATTATTGTGTTACTTCACAAAACTGCTGGTAACATTGTAAGAATGTAATGATTGTACATGTGGCAATTCGCTAAATTCAAGTGTGTTTAATGAACTGCAGTTGTGCAATTTCTTGGAGTCTTGTCCTTCCAGCCATATCTACATCTCTCTCTCCATTAGAACCTATAATAGAACGATAACAATATTTTATGTTATAGAAACCAACATCACTATATAAAGGAGACTGGTGCTGCCTAACTCATGGAGTGTGTGACTCACTGGAATTGGCGTCAAGTTTTGGATAGCAGATCTTGAATGTTAGTAACCAGAAAAAGTGAATAGTTTCAGTCGAGGCCAACAAACAGTGCAAAAGACAATAACTTTCAGTTTAGTTTAATTGTTATTCTCATTAAAATTATAAAATAACAATTCTTGTAATATCAATCCACCAGCAATGTTATATATTAAGGTTGGCAAAATTGTAAAGTTTGATGTCTAATCTATACTGGCCTTTAGTGAAGAATTGAATATGAGGTCACTCTCCCTCAGACAATTTTTTTTTACAACAACAGACATTTTATGAAACTTGTTTTGATAACATGATTATATAAGTGCAGTTATCATCAAAACATGAAAGAAACATATATGCTGTCTCATATATTCATCCCTAGATATTGAATCAAATAAAATACATGTGCCACTGCCAAATAAATTGTGTTCTAAACATCGTAATATTTTTGTCCCACAATATATATTTCTAGTGACGGAAATGTCTGTTGAGTGGTGCCTTTTAACTTCTTAACCAAAGCAGAATTATGGGTAACTTTTCAGGATTTAGTCGGAAATATGGCTTGTTGCCATTCATCGGAAAGCTCTCCCGAGAGCCATATTTCCGACTAAATCCTGAAAAGTTACCCATAACTCTGCTTTGGTTAAGAGGTCGATTACTGAGGGCATTACTGTATGTCTATTATTCATTTGGAGGGAATTCAGGATACACCAACAGATAGAAAATATAGTATTTAGTAAAGAACCTTTGACAAGCTAAGCTGTAGATATAAACTTCATCAGTTATAACAAAAAAATGTTTCAAATGTCCGCTCTCAGAATTCTAATGTACATGTATGTACCTGTCAATATTCTAGTGGTGCAATCCTCAAACCATGCTGACACCCATCGGTCTCAATCATTCTTTCATTCCTTCTATTCATATTCTGTGCTTGGACTGGGCTACAAGTGCATGAACAACTGATCTGAAATATAAGAAAAGTTTATTTAATTTTTGGTTTAACATGAAACGGCATACATTTTTAAATACTTTTCTGTCAGAAAAGAATATCTATAACATCATTGGAATATTGAATAAAGAATGTGCATCATATAAGATGACATATGATATGGTGTGAGATGTGCTGCAATTGGTTTGGAATAAAAATTCATTTTTTCCATTTTTAGTTTTTGACCATCAGCCATGATTTTGGCCGAATAACCAAAAAATGACTCGATCTCATCCATGACAAATTTCACAATGATCTGACAAAAGATGCGACCTGTAACCTAGTCCAAGTCTTCTTGTACTAAAACCAGCTAAGATATTGGGATGGCGATGCTGGCGTTTAGTCCAAGCCCGCTTGCATACCAATCCTACCACACGACTTACGCCCACGATCTGTGGCGGGAATCTGTGGTGTATTTTACTCGATTTACCTAGCAAATCAATACATGATGCTATATACATCGGAAAGGCTTACATCTTATGGTCACAATGGTGTATAATAATCTAACTTTAATGTTAAATTACACATAGAATATTCCGGTTGATTGCCATAAACATCGATTTGTTTCTCTGTTTGTTTACGTTTTAACCGAAAGCCGAAGTGGTCCGAATAAGTTCGGCATAATCCGCTGTTTGTTCTGGGAATTCTACTTTCCGTTTCTATATATAGCGCGGGTTTTCCGAACAAAAATGGCGTAAACCGATCGCCCGAAAGTCCAGTTTTCTATGTGCTTTCAGAACAATTCCCGCACTAAAAACTTAATGACATAATGGAGGATCAGAACGGTAGTTTTGTTGACAATTTTCGCAAGCAACTTGTCAAAATTGGAGCAAATTAGAACTCTTGTGTCTGACTTTCCATCCGTGTGATTTTCATCCATTGTGCATTTTGACTTTTGTGTTGATAAAATAATCGGAGAACCGAATCACACAGTTTCGAAATATAGTTCTTCCGTTTTAGTGGGACTTTTCAAACTTAAGGTTAAAAATTTATACAAATTTTGTTTGATTTTTTGTGTGCTTAACAAGAGCAGTATATTGCTCTGTTCGCTTAGTATATATCTTAATTTCGCCGAAGTCCACCAAATGTGGGAAATGTAGCACCATATTATTTATTCTAATACTCGTTGTGTTTACACTGTTTTAAACTTTGAGAGGGTTGTAATTCCCCGTAATTTATTTAATGTATTACATTTATATCTTCAATGTTTAATTAATCTATTTATTATTTTATTTATTGACACACATAATTACGATTACAATGGAGAATTCTTCGTAATTTGCGTTGTTGTCCAAAATCTACGGAATATTTTCAACGGAAAATGCCGAACACAGTTCGCGAGGTCAACCGAGTTCGCATACTTTTAAAAAATTGTAAACATTGAGGTAAATGTCTCTTTTCGCATTAAATTACCGTTTTAAATTCACAACTGATGTGGGTTTCAGATAAAATAGCATGTCTTCTGCGGAAAATATCCGTTTATTGTCGCAATTGTGATATTTTATTTCATATAATTGTGGTTTTATTTGAGCGGGTCACTAACGCTTAAGCCGTGTCATAAGCGAGCATATAGGGCGGTCTTGGACTAAACGCCAGCATCGCCATCCCAATATCTTAGCTGGTTTTAGTACAAGAAGACTTGGACTACCTGTAACCCTGGCCAAAGGATTTAGTCATGCAAAGAGTAAAATCCAAGATGGCTGCCAGCGGCCATGATTTTTGGCCTAACGACCCCACTAATGTAGCCGAATGACCCCAAAATTACTCATTCCCCATCTCCATGTCAATATTAACATCCGTGACAAATTTCATGATGATCCAACCAAAGGTACGACCTGTAGGCTGTGCCAGAGAATTTAGTCATGCAAACAGTAAAATCTAAGATGGCTGCCAGTAGCCATTTTTTTGGCCGAATGACCCCAAAGTTACTCGTTCGCATCTACATGTCATTGTTAACATCCGTGACAAATTTCATGATAATCAGAAGAACAGTACGACCTGTAGCCCGTGCTAATGTATTGAATATTGAAATCCAAGATGGTCGCTGGCGGCCATGTTTTTTTCTCTTCAGAATGACCCCAAAATGAACGGTTCTGGTCTAAATGTTGATATCAACAGCTATGTCAAATTTCATAATGATCCGACCACAAGTAGCACCTGTAGCCTGTATTGTTGACGAATCACACACACACATACGCACACACAGACGACAAAGCCATGGCAATAGCTCAAACTTTACAAAGTAAAGTTCAGCTAATAAAACAAATGGTTGGGTTAGTCTTAACTAACATATATGTGAGCCAGAGAGGCCCATTTCACATTTATTCTTCAGGGCGAAAACTATACCTGTGTTTCTGGTAATAAACGGTCATTGAAAAATATGGGTGGCCCAGGTGGGAAGGTGGTGTTTTCATTTTTAGCTCAACTTTACTTTGTAAAGTTTTAGCTATTGCCATGGCTTGGTATCGTCGTCTGTGTGTGTGTGTTTGTGTGTGACTCGTCAACAATTTCCTCTAGCACGGGCTACAGGTCGTACCTACGGTCACCAGCAGCCATCTTGGATTTTACTCTTTGCATGACTAAATCCTTTGGCACGGGCTACAGGTCGTAACCCTTTTATGACTGGAGCCATGCTGGTTCAGCATTAATGATCCTGTGCCAGTGCATTCTATTATATATGGAGCCTCGAATATATAAGAGAATGCACTGGCTTATAAGGTCAAGGTAAATATTGTTAAGCCAATGAATTCTCTTAAATATAAGAGAATGCATTAATTCTCTTAAATATAAGAGAATGCATTGGAACAGGGTTTTCACAAAATTTCAAGATGCAGTCATGAAAGGGTTAACCCGAAGAAATTCACCTTGATAGTTGAAGTTTTGGACATCTTACTTCTACTTAAAATATCATGACAAACCTATGTCTCATATACCGGTACTCGATAATTTCCTAACAGGTCACTGAACAGGTATTGGGGGGGGGGGGAGATAAAAGGACCTGAGTATCCAATTACCACCTAGTAGCTACATATGAGAAAAAATAAACTTATGATTTTATTGCTTATTATTGCTTTATATAGTCATGAAATGGTGAGAAATTAACTTTATTGAGTTGATTGTGTTGGTGTTTGGATGGATGGATGCTACCCAAGTATGATCAGGCTGATTATAACCCCCCCCCCCCCCCCCACTCACGCAGAAGCTACATCAGGGAAATTTCCAGGGCTGTTTTGATAGCTGTTACAGGTATGGGTGCCCAAACTTGAGAAGCCCAAATGACCCCAAATTCCCAGTGGACAGTATTGAATCAACCTGAATTTTCAAGGCAATTCAACAATAAGCGCTGTATTAAAAAATCTGCTGGAAACAGGTGTCCCCAAATTATCTCTGGATTCTTCCCTGAGCTACATATGAGAATGTTTGGACTATATAAAGCAAAATAAGTGATAATCAGGACTTGGTATCTCCCCCAACTTAATAAACTTTTTCTCGGATGAAGTATGGTATATAAAGCAAAATAAGCGATAGATGATGTTTTGATCATATGCAGCTACTAGATGGGCGGCGGAGAAGATTCTCAGTCCTGGGTATCTCCCCCGAGTCCACCCCCTCACAAACCCAGACTCAACCAAATTTTTCTCAGATATAGTTAATTTCTTGCCATATCATCACTATATAAAGCAAAATATGTGATTGTGAGGGTAAAATAAGTGGAAAAATATTATGTGGGTGGGAGATACCAATGTTGGTAGAGGAAAATTGTTCCACTTGTAGTCCACAATTTCCTAACAGGTACACAGGATATATACCCATCCCTGTTAACTGCATATGTTCAGCAGTTCTTATGATATTGGTTGGGGTAATGCATATTTTGGGAGGAGATATAACAAAACAAAAGACACCCATATGTAAGGCCAAGTGATAATCTGACAGATTTGATTTGCTCTTAAAGTGCCTTAAGCGGAATTAATTTATTTGCTCTTTTAAAAGTAAAATTCATCTATTTGAGCTTGACCATAAATCAGATTGTCTAGAAATAAAAAAAGAGTGAATTAGACTCTGAGAAAGGAATTACAAATAGGTGGACTAGTATATATTATTAAATACATGTATGATAGTCTCATGTCTTATTTACACTTAAGCGCAAATGATGTGCGCGTAATTGAGCTCAAATAAATGTTTTTTTTACATAGAGCATAATTAAATGATTGGGTCTATGAACACCTTTCATGTATGGTACATATTCCAGATACAGATAATTTAAAGGTACGGTTGGTCTTGGCGGTGGGTATCCTGTGAAAATATTTCCACCCTTCGAAAACCGCCACAAAAATAAAGAACATCAAAATGTAGACAGACTTTGTCCATATACAAATAAGAAATATCGCATAAACAGTATGTTATTGTCAAATGTTTGACCATTGTTATGTAAACAAAAGCATAAAAAGTTACTTTTCTGGTGTTTGTTTATATTATGATGGTAAACATAAAGAGCGTTCTTTGTTGGTGAATTCCTGATATGGAACTAATAAAGAGCGTTTATGCCATTTGTGTGTGTGATTAGCCAGTTCAAGAGTTGCATTAATATTGTGCTGTCTTCTGTAACACAATCAGGCTCTTGCTTAGGTAAAATATTGTAGGTCTTTATGATAACATGCTGTTTACGTGATGGTCATGGTATATATGAACGAAACTGTATGCGTTTTAATGTTTTTCTGTTTACGGTGATTAGAACAAATATCAATATTTTCGACAACTAAGGCCTCACATGCCTTTAATAGCACTTTAAATGTGCAAATGATTTTACACTGTTTAAATAATTTGCACTTAAGTGCAAATGAACAGGTCATATGGTGAACCAACGATCGACCTTTATTAGACTAATCGCTATAGAATAGACCGATTGGTCATTCATCATATGCAGGCATTGGGGATAAGTCGAGTCACTCTGAACTGTTCTATAGTGGTAATTATATTACATCCAATACGTAAAAAGAGATAATTATAATTTCTGTTGAAAGACACGGAACAATTATTTACTGAATATATTCAATATAAAGATAGACTGATCAGTTTTATACAGATCAACCAGTGGTTCACCGAGACCTGCAGATGATTGTTGAGCTTCGGTACATTCAATGCGATTATTAATAAACATGCAGGTCTGGGTGAACCACCAATAGATCTTTATTTAGACTAATCGATCTAATATAGACTGGTCTTACACCACCTAGATGCATCTGAGATAAGGGGAGTCACACTAAACTGTTCCATGATATCGTTCAACTTGGTAACTACTTAATAACATTTGGATTTCTTTTGAGAGAATGAGAATATAAATAAACGTTTAAAAATCTTCAAACAAACACCATTTAAATATTCAAGAATTGGAGTGAGCCCCTCTCGGCTACTGACAGTACTGACTCGGCATGTCAGTGTCAGCCATGTTTTATTGGATTTCGATCAATTGGTGTTCACCCAGACCTGATATTTAAATGTGAATTTGGGCTCCCTTTCCCATACAATTTAGTAAGACACAAACTTACGCAACCTTCCAAGTCTGCATGGGGTTGACATCAGCCGATATACTGCAACGTATTCATCGATCAGTTCATGCCAATAATGGAAACTTGTTTGTGACTCGTCTTCCATTCCAGATCATTCCAAATTCAACCTGCTGGCTGCTGTCAACTGTCTAGGATTACTTGAGTACCGGTACGATTAAACGGACACTGACCGTGGAATGTCGCATTTCCATATCACATAAGCGTTGCGAGTATAATTTCTGCAATATATGCTGTCTTTGTGGTGCGAATTTCTCACAACAAACGTCGTTAACTTGCGAAGTAACAATGCGGAAGTTACAATTTTTGGGTTTTCCCAACCCGGAGGTAAACAAATCAGACAGTGCTTAAAGTCACGCAGTCGGAGGACATCGCGTGGCGAGGGGACTGAACTCTGTTTTGCAACTTGCGATCGACGTACCACCGGTCATCTGAGTACTATCCCTTTAAAGGTACGGTTGGCCTTGGCGGTGGGTATCCTGTGAAAATATTTCCACCCGTCAAAAACCGCCACAAACAGAAAGAACAACAAAATGTAGACAGACTTTATCCGTATACAAATAAGAAATATCGCATAAACAGTATGTTATTGTCATATATTTGACCATTGTTATGTAAACAAAAGCATAAAAAGTTACTTTTCTCGTGTTTGTTTATATTATGATGGTCAACATAAAGAGCGTTCTTTGTTGGTGAATTCCTTATATGGAACGAATAAAGAGCGTTTATGCCATTTGTGTGTGATTAGCCAGCAGCATTGTGCTGTCTTCTGTAACACAATCAGGCTCTTGCTTAGGTAAAATATCGTAAATCATTATGATAACATGCTGTTTACGCGATGGTCATGGTATATATGAACGAAATAGTATGTGTTTTAATGTTTTTCTGTTTACGGTGATTGGAACAAATATGAATATTTTCGACAACTAAGGCCTCACGTGCCTTTAACAGCAGAACTTTTGCCTCACTGACATCATAGCTATATATCAGTAGGGCCCCACTAACATGACATAAAATTAGCATGATCTTTAACCAGGGGTGAAGTTCTATTCTGACAACCGTTGAAAAGTTCCTGATTGTAGGTGGACATGATATCACTATCAATATGAACAGTGAAATGCGTGCCATGCATCAATATGCATCTATTCGGTCACTGCAGAGTGGGACATAATTAGTAATAATACCTCATTGATATCAACACATGTTCTGATACCATCTATGTTGTATATATTAAGATACAATCGGGCATGGCTCATTCGAACCTCCACATTTTGACTACGGAATTTGGAGGGAAAGATATAATAGGTCGGTAAATACACGAAATCTTGGTATGCCGGCTTCATATGCTTTGAAAAACACTTGACAAAGTTACCATTTTCCAGCCGTTTTTAAAACGCTCTTTATTGCTACCGTATCAGGAATAGAATAACACACGTCGTGCAAATGTCTGTTTTTTATTTGGGACTCAAACACCTTGTTCAGTTGCATTTTTCATTACTTCAATGCGTCTTTTTGGTTTACATAATGCTCGCAGAAAGGTAGTTAAAATATTTATCGACCTATTTCGATACCGGGAAAAATTCAAAAGCGATTAATATTATTCGTATTTTGGAGCGCAAACCGCCATGTTGCTTTAAGCTTGGCAATATTATATATAATCTTACCAGTGTTGTCTGTGAATACGTTTACAGGAGCCATCTGTATATTGTGTCACCTGAATGGAGAGAGGGGTGTCGCTATTACAACAAATAACACTATGGTAAATTCTGGCAGCTCTGTCGGCGAAGGTTATTTCTCGTTTCCAGGGATGTGGCTAGAGGGCCGCCGCTGGGGTGGAGTTGAAATATCAACGGACCCTCCTTGAGCAAAACACAAATCCCACATTTGAGAAACTATTTGAAGCTATTATCATGGTAGTTTCAAATCTAACACACCTACGGTTGAAATGTTTGAATGGGTGGGAATTTCAGCCCCAAAAAGTGACCGGATGTAGAAAATATTTGACTTTTTATCTTTTTATCTGAAAACAACAAATTGCACCTTATATTAATATCGAAATATCAGAACAAATTCAACCTAATTTTGGTCTGAAATTTCCCACTGATATGGTGGCAAGCACGAAATTCAGAACTGTTTAAAATGTTTACCAAAGTTGGGTGATGAGACACTCCAACTCCACAGGTCCCTAACAAGTCTTATATGTGGTACTTTAAGTGCTATTACAAATAGTGTGACGGCGACCTGTGTCCAATCCAGTCAAAACGTCCCTTGTCCGTTATGTTTTACTTTCTGATATAGAATGGATTTGACAACATTGCGAGCTACAGTGGGTTCCCCGGTCCTCACTGTGTATGCGATGTCAGAGTGCTAATTTTTGGACAATTATGTCATTGTTTATCTACATTGATTTGATTGTATCAGAGGTGGGGTTCGTGTCTATAGTATTCGCGTTAGGTTTGTTTCTTTGTTAGGTTAGGCTTTCTCGTAATTCCGACATTTTCTTTGTATTAATCAGCTGGCTTTTCATGTGCAACTTGTCAATTCTTGCCCAAGCCTGTGCTCATTAATTACCATTCATCGCACGTATTCTTAGCTTTACTTTTAATAATTAATTATTTGTCAAACTGTTAATGCCACGGTGGTGATCGGATATTTTATCATGCAAATCTGTTAATCTAATCCCGCGTCGTTTATTCACACCTGTGCATGCTTTGTATATAAGAATGTGTAAAACTGTGTTATGTTACTTTATGTTCCGGAACTCCGCCTTTCAGTCACTTCACATATTACAACGGAGTTTCGATTGTTGTGTGGACCGCTTCCAACTATACCAGAATGTCCGTATATTTCTATTGTAAAAATAAATGCTAATTCCACAGAAAGACTCAACCTTGATTCAACCCGAAATCAGCTCTATTAAAGCGTTACCGTTGAATCAGCAAATTCCCCAACAACATCATTGTCCATATATGTATATTCTAGCAGGGTGACGGGCGTTGCATTGGTTAAAGCGCTGTGGACATTTGGTGGGAATGTAGAAGTGTCCTTGATGGCCAGTTATCGACTTTCAAAAGAGAAAGTTTTAACACGTTTTGAATTTTTATCAGCAAAGCAATACATTCCAATGATGTCTCATAAAAGAGCGGACATGCGACAATCGCACCAAAAATCGGTAGTTACGAAAGAGGGTTATCAATTGTGATATTTTGTACTCGTTACCAACATAAAATGAAGGATTAGTCAGTGTATATTCGCGATGCTTAAAGGGGTATTCAACAGAATATATTCAACAAATGACTAGTGTCATAAATTCAGTTCCATTATAATTACCATGTTGTTTGCATCGTTCGTAGATCATATGAGTGTAATTTGCACTATTCCATAGCACAAATTCATTCATTTGTTGCATGTATTCTGTTGAGTATAAAAAGAGATGGTCCCATAAATGACCGGATTTAGTGTACAGTACCCCTTTAAGCCATACGAAAGCTAGTGATAGCAAGCATTTGTCATAGTAAACTGAAAATGAACTGAAAATCTTTTGGACTAATTTGGTGTGAAATCGTTCGGGCATCTTTAAGATTTTAATTGCATAGCACTTTGAGCCAACCCATATGCCAATGGAACTCTGCTTATGGGTGAAATATACAGTTAACATTTTTACCCAAGATCAAATTAAGATCACGAAATAGTGTTGTCCCAACGTCCGAACTTCAAAGTTAAATACATTCCTGGCAGATACATCCCTGAAAGAGCACGAACAGTATATCTATATTCGGCTTAGGAAAGTATATAAATATCAGTACTATTATATCTATATCTGATGACACACTTACCTACACCACTAAATGGTAGTCCTATCAGTGAAAATATTAATACGTATCGCTGATGACACCTACCTACAACACGAAATGGTTTATGGCACCTCTCATATCAAAGTTAAATATTAATAAATATACCCGATGATACTTACCTACACCACGAAATTGTATATGTCCTATCAGATCAGGGGGGGGGGGGGTCACCCACTTTTTTCCATACACTAGGCCGGGGTGGGTGTGTGGTTCAGCTGCGAAAAGGTCACTTTTTTCCTGAGTGGTCGCAATTTTATCCTCTTACAACATTTCTTCAATATAAATGCCTCAAAGTGTTCAGCATCATTGTTAAGGTGTGTATGACACTTAGGGCAGTGCTTAGGGGGGGGGTAGTTAGTGTGGATATGGGCATGATGCTTCGCAGAAATCCAGATTACGAACCAACTCTCAGGAATTCGCCTTTTACATCCGATCACATTGCCATGTACCAATGCTACTGGTTCCAGATGAAAATGGACAGTTATGTAGCACATGAATAAACTTTAATATAAATAAAATGAAAAAAGCTATTCATTTATCTCATTAATATTTACTCATTATACCTGATCAGACCAGATGACTCAGTCAAAATTGTATCGGAACTTGCCATGGGACTGTAGACTGCAACAACGCATATCACGGAGATAATAATCTTGAGATGGTGGGACCCAGATAAAAGATTGGGCGAGCATACATAGACCTTGAATGTGTAGATATGGAGAAGGCTGTTAAGTGGAATAAACAAAATCAGAACAGATGAGTGAGAAGAAGGGAAAGAAAATATAATATAACTTAATATAATATGCAAGTCTAAAAATAATGTGCTGGTCATCAGCAAAATAATCGAAGTCTGCAGAGGGCGAATTTGGCGATACTACCCGCCATAGCATCAACAAATTCAACCTCTAACGACCTCATTCTATTTTGGTATCGACCAACCATGGAGAACTAGCTACATATGAGGGTCACATATGGTGAATTTGGTAATGCTATAGCCCACTCTGCTGGGTAGCATCACAAAACTCACCCTCCTTGGAGCTTATTCTGCAGACTGCATATTTTCAAGTTTCTATTTACACGCAGTACATGTATTTGTATGAATGCTTGACCTGGGTCTGGCCTTAGCACAGTACCTAGCCCAAGAACTCAGCTCATGGAAATGAAAATTAGTTTTGTGATACATAGTGGATTTCAGCTGAATACCTGTATTCTTGGATAGTTAATTGCCAGGTGGTGTTGCCCTAATAAATTTTTCAAAAATCATAATTGACAAAAATTCATGTGATACTATGGGACACATCTAAAGTTACACTTTCTGTGATGAAAAGAAGGTACACTAATGCTTTTATATTTGTTTACATGTATAATGAGCATTATGAGCTACCTTAGACAATATTTGGGGAAGAATCAATAAATAATTTACTGATCAGCACATGTATTCTGTGTGTTATTTTGGGTTTTTCCAGGTATTTTTTTAGAACCTGTTTCGTGTTGTTACAAAAGTTGGAATGACTTAGAAGAACCAGAAATGGAAATAGGTTAACCGTAATACTGACCATCAAGCTTAAATGGTGTGATATTACAGATTTGGAGGTAAAAAGGGGGTGGGTACCCCGCATGAAATTGGAAAAAATATTTTTTCCTTCAAATAGGGGGGTGGTGGGTACCCAAGAGCCGGAAAAAAGTTTTTTCAGCCTAATGTCATGTCACTTTTTTCCGACCCCCCCCCCCCCCCTGATCAGATTGTAAATATTAGTAAGTATATCTGATGACACTTACCTACACCACGCAATGTTGTGTCCTATCAGAGTGTAAATATTATTAAGTATATCTGATGACACACTTACCTACACCATTAAATGGTATATGTCATATCAGTGAAAATATTAATAAGTATAGCTGATGACACAAGCTACAACACGAAATGATACATGGCACCTCTCCTATCAAAGGGTAAGTATTAATAAATGTAGCCGATGATACTTACCAACACCACGAAATGATATATGTCCTATCAGAGTGAAAATATGTATATGTATATCTGATGACACATACCTACACAACGAAATGATATATGGCACGGTTATCACGCAGTCCAATAAACTGAGTCACTGGCATTGTAAACAATATAGCATGCCTTCTTTAGAAAATGCACATGCAATAAATTTAACACCGTACATTTCGTTAACATACTTAACTATTTTCTGAGTGAAGTTGCTATCTCTCTCTCTCTTCGTCCGTACAATGCATATTCGCACTCGAAGTAACGCGTGAATGGTTTTAAATATTAACTCGCTACGGTATCCGATATCGATAAGCCGCTTCGAACAAGAGACGATTGCACAGCCATGCATCGCTGAAGTGTCGGGTTGCAAAGATTACGACAGATTGTAATAATGTTGTGAAGAGGAATTTAGTTACACGCGTATGATGGCCTCTGTTTGTTAACTGCTTTCAAATATTGCATTTATTACGGTGCATTATGTCGGATACTGGTGGTTTACAATACACAGTACCCATGTGGTATTGTATTAGTTACGCATATTTCGCCACCAGCTCAAGATAACTGCCCTTGATATGTTTGTGACCCGGTAATCTTCCTCATTATATTTTATCGTTTGTGATAACCCAGTGGCTATCAATTCAAATATGTGTATTGACTAACATGAGATATGTTGTGTGCATGTAACAAAACAATATGCAATTAAATACAAAATAATAAAATAAAAATAGTTTCACAAAATAACATTTGTATTCCTAACCAGCCTGTTCTCGCATAAATAAGCTCATAGTGTACTTATTTCTGGGGACTAAAATAAGCTCATATTGGCATTATTTAGATAATTATGTTCTAACAAAAAACCATATATGAGCATAAACGTTGGTTATTAAAACAGTCCTGTACAGGAATACTTCAGCATAAGCCCGTATTGTGCTCACTTTCACGGGAAAATAACACGAATAAATAAGCTCACGACTAACCAGATTAGATGCTCTGTATGTGCTTTCACTGTGCCCCGCGCCATCCAACAGAATCACGGGTACAGTCAAATGTATGCTTATTTCATAATCAAATAAGTATAATATGAAATCAATTGAATATATATTTATGTCCTATATGAACCTATTTGCACAAAGATATGTTGCATAATTTGCCCCGTTTGTCGATATGGTGTAGTCCGTGGCACCGATTTAAGACCAATATCGCATTATTTGAGAAATGGGTTCAATAAAATCCTATTTATAATGCTAATGTGTTATCATTGTGGCCGCACCGTTCAATGGAGAAGCGGACTGTGGAGAAGTCCACTGTGGGCGTATTTCAGTGTTGACCTGTTTGAGTACAGTTGAGTTTTCTAGCTAAGTTTTCATCACCAGATTTTAATTTCACGTTTGAGTTTAAAAGCAATCAAAAATATTAGCCTGTTAGCGTGAAAATGGTCACGTTATGGAATTATAATAGGATTTGTTTACTGTTTATAACGAACTAAAATGAGTAATTTTAGTACCATTATGGACTCATATTGACCTTTTACAAGTTCATTGTGCACTGAACATAACACGTAAACAAACTCGCGACTTGCGATATGTAACTTTTTATAATGTGTTTTCACTGTGGCCCGCATCAGTCAACTAAATAACGGGTATAAGTCCACCGTGGGCTTATTTCATAATCAAATATGGCCAAAAGGAACCTATGTGAATATTTAGGTCCAATATGAACTTACCTCCGCGAGAATATGTTGAAATATTTATACTTGTCCCGAGTTTATATTTCATGGGAGCCAAAGAAAATGGTTGTATCTTCATTCCTTTTTCTTTTGCTAAACAAATTAGTTTCTTTGATTCTTAGCTTTGAGTCTTCGCAGTATGCCTTGGTGATGTTAGTGGTTTAAAACGCTTGAAATTTGAGATTCATCACCTGTGCCATGGCACTGAAATAAGCTCATTGTAGCGAAGTCGCTATATTTAATAAATATAATTTATTCTCGTTTCGGTTTAGCGGCACCGTAGTTTTAAAAGTCACAGTTTTGTCATCTTTTCGTCGCTAATTCACCTCATTCTATTCGTAACACTCACTTCACTTTACATCTTTTAGTTAATCATTCCATGCTTCATTGTAATATTCATATCCTAATTTCCTAACTTTAATAACTTTCATAATATTCCGCATTATAAGTTAGTAATTCTAATTGTTTTCGCCCTTGAATGTCAACATGGCCTGGTTCGCCGGTGACGCTTTTGCATTGTGGGTAGCTTTAGCTCCTCCCAACTGTCAATGTTTCCGCGGTAATCCGACCACATTTTGTGGTCAGATTCCAACCATATGGTCGGAAACCAACCACATATATGGTCGGATTCCAACCATATGGTTGCCTACTATAAAAGCTAGTCAACCACTTCCGGTGGTTGGCACTTAGTAACGACTATTTCGAAAGAGCAAGCAGAATATTGTAACGTCAACACAGATAGCTTTCTGACCTAATTATGCCTAAAGGGTGTTTGTAAACATTATTTTGATGATTACATTGGGAGCATTTACAGAGCTTTCAGGCTCCAGATAGTCAGTTTAGTTGGAAAGAGATATAAATCATCTGATAAGGTTTATTAAAGAGACAACCTCTGAAATGTATAACTTAGCAAACCGTGATGACATCCACCTGTTAATTGCTATATATAGAATTGATTATATTTATTCAATCATCAATCCTGCTGTATGAGGGGAATATTATTATTCATATAAACTTGATCATTACTCCTACAAAGTGTGGACTCTAAATCCATTTACACAAGTATCCCTAAGGGCTGAAGTAGATTGTGCAGGTCCCTATTTACCCCCATGGGCTCATCGTCATAGGGTACCAAGAATATACAGTAACGAGTAGAAGAAGTAGTAAAGGGTCACACGCTACCGAAACTATCCATAAATGGACCCTATACCCAAGCTCGTTACATCATATTGGCATTATTTAGATCTGAAATAAGCCCTATATGGACATAACCGTTCGAGGAAATATAAGTTCCATGTGGACTTATTTCAATTCAAATAAGTTCATATCGGACTTATTTGATCCACTAATTAACACGAATAAACCAACTCACTACTTACGCTCTTTATAATGTGTTTTCACTGTGGCCCGCGCCATCCATCGGAATAACGGGTATAAATCTACTATGGTCTTATTTAAAAAATAAATAAGGCGATTATGAGCCTTGGTGAATATTTAGGTCCAATATAAACTTATTCGTACGACATGTTGGCTGTGCGGTCTGAGTTATATATCTATTTGATGTCGAAATAAGTCCATTATCAAATAAATCCAATATGAACCTATGTGAATATGTAGCTTCAATGTGAACCCATTTTCATGATCATATGTTGATATAACGTCAGTCTGTGTCTTGTCCCGTGTGATTATTTACTCTGGATGGGAGTCCTTGAAGTCGTGTAGTTGTGTCCTCCTTAATAGCAAAATGTATATCCTTTATTAGGTTATGTTGCTGGAATATCGGAGGTCTTACTAGCAAAGTAATAATACAATTACTGATTAAGTCTTTCTGGAGGAGATAGCTCCATACCGTATTGTGCTCCTTACTGAGTCCCATATGCGACAAGACATAATTCCCTGCATTCGTGTTTCATTCCATATATAGAAAGCTGTCACAGAATAACATATACTTTGGCGGGCTAGGCATTCACATTCAAGAACAGATTGCTAATCATGTCAAAATTATCATGAATTTGCACTCTGAATTTCAATGGATAGATTTGGATAAAACCGTGTTTGCTATATCCAAGGATTTGCTTAGTGTACTGTCCCCCACAACAGCAGAGTAACAAGACCTTTGAAGATTAGATTGGCCGTTTATCTATAGCCGCTAAGATTCAAATACCCGACAAGGAAGAGAAAGAAAAATAGTCAGTCTTTGTTTGATCATTTTGATGGAGATAGTGGGGGAGGAGACAACAACGCATACATTGAGGTAATGTTTACTCTAACAATCCTTCAGACCTGTCTTTCAGATGCCACTATTAGAAAAATATTTAGGAAATACACTAAGCTGTGTATGTTTAAACGGAAAACTGGTAAATGGTGAAAACAATTTCGAAATAAAGTTAATAATTTAACAGATACTGTTGACCATGGCACATGGCTCAGTCACTTCCAGAACATGGGTTCACCGAATATGTGATATGCAGAACGAATCGCTGAATTGGAAAACCAGTTACAAAGTTGTAAATTAACAAAATGTTTTAATGAACTTGAATCATTAGAAGGAATCAGCGATGCCATTGAGAGTTAAAGAAACATAAAGCTACAGGCTTTGACTTTATTTCAAATAATATGCTGATATCAGGGTAATTTTTTCTCGTGTCATGTTTACATAACTTATTTAATGAATACCTCTGCGTGGAACATATCCAGAATTGTTATCCAAGGTTATATGAATGGAAGTATGTCAGCGACCATAATAATTACAGAGGAATTTCAATAACTAGCGATGTTGGCAAACTATTTAATTGTATAATGAACAAAAGACTAGACTATTTCCTTCTTGATCGCAACATAATTGATGAATGAATGTCATTTGCTTTTCCAAGAAGCCCAGAAGAGCTGATCACCTGTTTGTTATTCAATTGCTTGTGGATGCAAGTTGCAATGAAAAATTTGGTAGATTGTATGCCTGCTTTGTTGACTATCAGAAAGCATTTATATGAGCGTACTTCGAAACCTTTTTTAGACTAAAGGCTGATTTTTGTCTTCCAGCAGAAGTAATAGCTTACATCTTATTTATCACAATGTAGCTCATATCTTGCTGTATGGGGTGAAGTGTGGGGAGTCCCCAACCCAGCTCTACCACGAGTGAGAAATGCCTCTACGACTGATGATTTATATAAAGCTCTATTTTCTGGAAAAATGCACACACGGTTCTGTAAATCACTCCTATGTCTAATTTGCTCCTCTTGTGGAGTCAGGAAACTCGCATATGGTCTCATCTACTAAGTGCTAGTACAAGCTAGAAAACGTCATTTCCTCTACTTAGTGGTGCCTTCATTCACGCAAAACAAATATACAAGCAAAATGTGAATTCATAGATTAGCACTGTGTAAATACTATTGAAAATATTGGGAAATCTTGATGTTGCGTTAATAAATGCTTGTCTGAAAAAGTAGTTAAGATATTGCTATGTTATTTTTTGGTACACCCGTAAACCTGTGGTTTAGTAGGTAAATGGGGTCACGATTAAGTGTCAGTATGCTTGGTCTTTGTACAGTTCCTCCCGTTGGTGCTTGTATTTTGGTTTGAATTGGGTGTTGGAATACGTTCGTGACATCCCACCGTGTTACACTCTACTGTCCATAACAATGTCAGCGGAATCAGAAACTAGTAAAACATCAAGAATACAGGTACAGACCCAACTATTGATACAGGATAGAATATTGCTTCAAATTGAATAGGATACAGACCCCCAAATAATAGTATACGTTAGTTTACAGGTTGTCCCACAATCATCGTCATATTGACTAATATATAATCCTGGTTTATCATCGTTCTATTTAACACTAATAGAATATATTGCAGTACATTAGTATTACAGTGACTAGTAAGGGTCACCATATTACAAGCAATATATTCGGCAGAAGGTTTTGCATCTTATTAAAGATAGTCATCTTGGCGAGAACAATTAAATAAACAGAGACCCAAAATAAGGATAATACAATGTCGTTGTTTTCCTGAAATTTAATAATCATTGGATCCCGAAAGTAAAATAACGCTAGTATGTATGTACATGTAAATCTCAGAGAGCGGTTACCATATTTTATTCGTTTTGAGCCATAAAAAGGTTCGCATAAATGTTGAACGCACAGACATAACATAAAACTAAAACAAATTGTTGATATTTTATACCGACTTAAAGGTACGGTTGGCCTTGGCGGTGGGTATCCTGTGAAAATATTTCCACCCGTCAAAAACCGCCACAAACAGAAAGAACAACAAAATGTAGACATACTTTGTCCGTATACAAATAAGAAATATCGCATAAACCGTATGTTATTGTCATATATTTTACCATTGTTATGTAAACAAAAGCATAAAAAGTTACTTTTCTGGTGTTTGTTTATATTATGATGGTAAACATAAAGAGCGTTATTTGTTGGTGAATTCCTGATATGGAACGAATAAAGAGCGTTTATGCCATGTTTGTGTGATTAGCCAGCAGCATTGTGCTGTCTTCTGTAACACAATCAGGCTCTTGCTTATGTAAAATATAGTAAATCTTTATGATAACATGCTGTTTATGCGATGCTCGTGGTATATATGAACGAAACTGAATGCGTGTTAATGTTTTTCTGTTTACGGTGATTGGAACAAATATGAATATTTTCGACAACTAAGGCCTCACGTGCCTTTAAAGGCACGTGAGGCCTTAGTTGTGGAAAATATTCATATTTGTTCCAATCACCAAAAACAGAAAAACATTAAAATGCATAGAGTTTCGTTCATATATACCACGACTATCGCGTAAACAGCATGTTATCATAAAGACATACTATATTTTACCCAAGCAAGAGCCTGATTGTGTTACAGAAGACAGCACAATGCTACTGGCTAATCACACACAAATGGCATAAACGCTCTTTATTTGTTCCATATCAGGAATTCACCAACAAAGAACGCTCTTTATGTTTACCATCATAATATAAACAAACACCAGAAAAGTTACTTTTTATGCTTTTGTTTACATAACAATGGTCAAACAAATGACAATAACATATTGTTTATGCGATATTTCTTATTTGTATACGGACAAAGTGCGTCTACATTTTGATGTTCTTTCTGTTTGTGGCTGTTTTTGACGGGTGGAAATATTTTTACAGGATACCCACCGCCAAGGCCAACCGTACCTTTAAGGTATAGTTTTGCATACATCCAGGAAAAACTCTTGATTTCCATATGCCATCATCTTCATTTGCATATGGAATACGAACATTTATTAAGACCAAAATAATGGATTTAATATATTTGAAAGGTTAAGTTATTGTCTTGTTTGTCTCTCCATGTGCCAATAACTGTTTGAAAAAATAATAAATTAAACAAGAGGTAAACGTCAAAATAGCTTAGTTTGAGTCTATGATAGGGAGTTTCAGTTGTGTCATACTGTTGAGTAAAATTTGTATTACATTATATAACATAATATATTACATATAATTATTACAATTAAGAATAAAGCCATAAATATTACAGTCTTCTAAACAGGAAGTAGTATGCAACCTGGTCCATCTAATCAGACAATCAACTTGGAAATATGACAACATATCAGATACATGGTAGTCAGCGGGGACTTGACTATGGACCTATGGCATAAAACTCATCTAAGCCAAATTTTCAATGCACATTCTGAAATTATGGATGGTTGTCTTCATAAATGACATAATGTCCCTCTCATAATATGCAGCTATAACATCAATATACAGTTACCCATAATTCTGCTGTGGTTAAGAGGTCGATTACTTAGGGCATTACTGTATACACTGCATTCGTGAGAAAGGTTTTTGCAGAAATCCTTGGCAACAGTAATAGTGACTTTTAGTGGCTTTAAAGTATAAATATTGGTTTTATTTTAAAATATATTTTATTGCATTCAAAACAAATCATGTATACTGCAATAATACATATACTATTGTGTTCACTCATCTGTGTGTTAATGACTAAAATAATTTTAGGGCTGATTAAAATAAACGTATGGTGAGTAAAGGTTGTTTTCAACATTGATACTACAGAAGACAGCGAGAGATAATTTCCAAGATGTACCTCGAAAATAGGTAGTTGTGTATAATATCATGCCGTCTTCTAACAAGAATTCATCATACAAAATCACCCGCGTGCCTTCACGGCCATTGTGACAAAACAACTTAGGTAGGATATCTGATACCGACAGCTAATCCTTTCGAATATCTGCATATATCACACCAGTGATGTTTGTTTCGAAGCGTTTTTGATGATACGAAGTCTGCCATATATTTTTAGTTTATTTGTACTGAGTTGGAACATTTTTTTGTGTTACTCTGTGTAAATGACATGTCAACAATATTACAGTTAGTGCGTCAATAAAGAGACGCCAGCATGTGACTCACCAGATATGAAAATTCCAGTAAACTTCACCTGGTATTTTAAACCAGGAAGTAGAAGCTTCGAGAATGTAAGGTTATTTATAGACCCGGAAAACCCTGTCTATATTCTGTTTAAACTATTTCTTGGAAATTGAACTATGAATAACAATGAATGGCTATTTGATCGAACTTTCCAACCCCGATCAATACTCTACCCAGTCGGTCCGAAATGACTTTGCGTTTTATGAGCATAATTGATTGTTAAAATGGCAGGCTCAATTTAAAATGTCATTAAAAATAATGTAATTAAGGCGGGATAACTCTCTGGGTTAGGGATATACCTTGTTGACGAGAGTGGGTTAGGACCGGAGGATCGTTCTCGACGAAAACTGCGAGTTCAGACTAAAATTATATGTCAAATTGTAGGCATTGTAGTGGCATTTTCTGGGAAAATGTTAGTTAAGTGGTAGAAATTTGTCTTCGAAAGTAGCCTTTGGCATTCGTACGCAAACAACACAAAACCCAATTTTCCCCTAAAACATAACTTTGTGACATGTGGCCACGTGTCCCTACTACAATTCCATTTGAAAATATTTAACGTTTTCCACATGGACTACCCACAGAAACGAATTTACCAAGCCCACTAAACTAGTCTAAATACGTGGTTTCGGAATCCATTTTGTCGATTTATTTTCACCTGCACGCGGTTACAGAGGTCAATCTCGTATCACTACATGTATGGAAGCCCATAATTTCACTTAACGTTTGTCTTTCCGTGCACGGAAACTGTGTCGTGATATATATAAATTTCAAATATTGCGTTCGTCGTGTGGTTGCGTATATATACATGGCAGTGAACGTATTATCGCAGACTTGTTAAAGATGAATTCAGGGTTCCAAACCTCCAGTTATACAACAACAGCATACACATATTAACCACTTTCGCGTGTCACTGCAGTAAATTTTGAAGAAGTGTGGTTCCCCAAGTGAAATGTGTTATACATTTAGCGTTACTCCAGACCATTTGACCTACATGTGCGATATCCAATTACGGCATAATGGTTTTTTAATTTATTTTCATTTATTATTATTTGGGGAGGGATAGTGATGCTGTGAGGTCCGTAAATTGTCTTTTTTTCGGATAGGCATCGTGTGGTCGCTTTTATTTTTCTCGACATATACAGACATATATGGAAGTTACATGTATATTTGTGGACGAGTCCCGTGTCCATAACATATAATTGGGATGGGTACCATGCAGTGTTTAAGTATTATTATCACAGGGGTCTGTAACGCGCTACGCTGCACACACCCACTTTGCGCTGCCCATGTATATACGCCTCTATATACGCGCCTGCTTCACGTTAATGGTAGTATTATTATACTACCATTAACGTGAAGCAGGCGCGTATATAGAGGCGGCGTATACGGGTAGCGCAAAAGGGGGCGGCAGCGGAGCGCGTTACAGGCCCTTGTGGTTATTATCTTAGATGTTGATATTATGATGTCTAATAATAAATATATCAGAATATATTATTTATCATTGACATTCATGGCCATTCGTGTTTCGATCGGAATGATATATTGATATGTTTCTCAACGCAGATAAAGCTATTCCGGAGAATAACAAGAGTTCAAAGGTCAGTGTATGGATGCGGACGGGTAAGGTGGTGGTGCATACACTATAGTACGAAATGCCATATTATACAAAATGCCATCCAATTTACATACTGTGTCCAGAACCCACACTTTTCAGACAAATTTCAGACAAAGTATATAGTTATATAGGTAAGATTAATTGTTTTTATTATTATTTCGACACATTCGAATATGCATTATTTGATCTTATATTCTATACTAAGTATGTATAAGATTCAAATAATTTTGCAAATTTATGTATAAGCTGTATTAAACACAATATCCTACAAGTATATCCGAGAAATGAACCCATTCTATATGACATTGACAATAATCTACATAATGCCTATATAAAGGGGTTGATACAGGGTCGGTACGGAAATCCCAACCACAAATATATACAGTTGGCCTGAATCGATGGACATCCAATTTAACTGCCATTCCGACATTACAAATTCGAAAAAAAATTAACAATGATCGAATTATAAAGAGCATGGTACCTATTCTGATATATAAGTCACAGGGCAGCGAATAAATTGACGGATGGGAAATTATGTCACAATATATACACCAGTGATTAAATTATTTAACTACATATATATATATATGCAGTCTTGGTGTGCATGCATGCAGTTCTGAGAGTGTAGATCCGTACCACGCATACAATGTGTGAGTCTGTGTCGCATTTCGCGAGTAAACGCGTTATAACACAGCTCAACACCAGTTTCTCTCTATACCATGCAGGGCAGTTACTTATACATATAGGCACTTATAATACGTATGTTACATATACCTAGACACTTATAATAAATTATGTTACCTCCCATAACCAGAAGGTATATATCAGCCGAAAACCATGCAATAAAAGGAAAAATCAGCCCAATCTGATAAAAGTGTCGCAACTCTTAAAAGTGAACGGTCGGTTTCCAATATTGAAGTTGACCTGTATTTTGTGGTATTGAATTTCCATTTAGTTCATTAAAGTTATCATCCTCGTAAATCGCATATGAATAGAGATGATGCAGACGGGCTCATTATGTGTACGGCGCATTATGTATACGGACTGATCAAAAATGTAATAAAATGCATCAATTGAGGGTACCAGGCTATATTTTGAGAAGTTATTTAAATTTTTATTTAGGTTCAAGTGTATACAAGTAATATGTTAATAACAATACTATCTTATTAGTTATTTTTAGGTTTACTTTATATACATGTAATATTTCACGAGTATATTTCAAAAAAAAAATTCAACAGAACAAGGCAGCTAGAAAACTGGTAAATCACATTTGGTTCACATTGTTGTTGTTGTAACTGGAGGTCTGGCACCCTGAATACATTGTTTAAATGGGCGCATAAAATTAGATATGTTTAGGTTTAGTTTATAAGTAATATTTCGTTCTCAAATTTTTTCTTCTTCAACACTATACGAAGCATGCAGAAGAAAACGGCGTTAAACCACATTCTTTATGTTGTTATTGTAACTGGAGGTCTGCAACCCTGGACACATTGTTTAAATGGGCCATATAATGAGATTGCGGTCACGCACATTGCGAATAAAAGGCCCACACTAATGTATTTGATGCCTGATTCATACTTAATGTACCGGTAAGATATACATATTTTTCATAGAATTCCACACCTCAATTGCGAAATTACTACATGATCTTCATGAATTTATATACTTATAAGAGTCAGTCTTTTGTGGATTATCTAATCTTTGTATTATAAAGTAAGCTTTTGGATTGACGTGGTATATCACTGATTTATTTCGCTCAAACGAAATATCACAAGGACGTGTTGGTGTCGCTGCTTCAGATACAGTCATGTGTATGATTGCTAGATCTGCCTTCCATAGAAAGTCACGTGTGTAATCTTCGTGACAACGATCGACCTCGTGTTCGTAAAAATGGCGACCCCCGAAACCACGTGTTTGGTACTATTTTTTTTAGAGATATGATGATCATACCTCACTAATATGAGACTTGTATTCGATTCTGTTGATATAATCGGACACACACATTATATATAAAACAGTTTTATATAATTAAAACTTTAGAATCGGTATAGTATAAAAACTGTAAGTTTGGAGAAATTGTCCTAAAACTCCATTGAAATGCCGAAATAAGTGGAATGGTCTTGTCCTATGATATTTATCTAATATATTTAACCCATTCGGGTCGGTAAAATAGTCAGTAATATATTATGAAGACTTTGACTTAAAAATATATAGGTGTGAATTACATAATTTAGGGCAATCACCCCTTAACGTCGTGGTCACTGATGTGTATGGTAGGAACTGTTACATCGGAAGTCGTTCTAGCGTCGGTATTTTATGGTTCAGGAATGGTTTGTGGCGGTTCTTTATTAAAAATACTCACAAAATCATGCATAATTAAATATTAGATATCTTAAATAATTAAACATTCCCGAACGAGCAGAAGCTGCATAAGTGCCGTTTTACCGAAAACTGAACTTTATATCACAATTAACTCGGAAATAGCAAGTTGACGTGTAATTATCAACATGCTATCAGTGAAAATCAAGGTAGGTAAACGTAATTCCTTTGTTTTCAGTGGAATATCGAGTGAGATGCTCATTCTTAAGACGAACCCTGAGTATAAAGTATACCTGTGTTATTCTTAATTAAAATAGCTGAGAAAATATCCCGATATTGATGGATAATTTAGAGTATTAGCTCCGTAATCACAAATTATGAATGTTACGGTTCTATTTCAAGGCAATCGCGACTGTTACGGTTCTTTATATGATATTTATTCGAATTCGAACAATTTATAACCTTTGGTCCAAATATAGTTTTGTGTTTCAAACGTTTTATACCGGTTAATGAGACTGTAGCATACGTTATCTACATAAACCAACAGTTATAAGAGTATAGATATCTATGTTAACAGACGATTAAGTGACATTTCCTTCACTTCGAGTCGCAGAGACAACATATTGAAAGTCATGATGGGTACATGATCATATATAATCATGCTCGCCCATATAATTTCCCCAATGAAATTAGACAATCTACTTTCATGAGTGTCTGTTCATTTTAATTAAACAGGCATGGCTCATTCGAACTTTCAGCTGTTGACAATGTTACGCACATAAGTGAAACAAACACTTTTTTTTCTATCAGATCAAGAACAGACCAACACGGAAGGCTATTTTCTGTTCCATGCCGTGTAAATGGCTGTTTTTTTTTGGGACCCAAACATCGGGTTCAAAGTTGTACTTTCCATGACTCTCATGCGTCTTTCTGAGACATAATTATACTCGTAAAAAGGTAGTTCAAGTGTTTATCGACCTAATTCTATATCGGGAAAACTTAAAAAGCGAATATTATTACGTGTATTATGGAGCGCAAACCACCAAGTGGCTTTAATTGATACATGTCCGTTGTTGAAAGTTTCAAGTGAGATATTGTTCATGCTGCCTACAGGTGCAAAGGACAACTGTGGGCAAAATTAAATTAAAACATGTGTTTTGGAAAAAATTTCATTAATAAAAATTAACTATAGACTACAATAGGCTGCCAAGAAGGGACGTGTTCTCAAGTAAAGAGAGTGTGTTTTCGTGGCCCACAGGACACCATAAACATACACACCCGATCCAATTTGACCACCGACAAGAGGGCTCATACTCAGTCAAGTGGCCGAGAAATGGCCGCTAGGCGGCGGTCGTTTTGGGATCGGGATAGGGTGTGTTGAAAATGATATGAGTCCCCCTAATGGGGTTTGTGGTGATTATTTAGGGTTCCGATAAATGGCATGGTCACCTAATTCGGGAGAGAACCGATCGAGATATCATGCACAATTCACGGTTTTCGTCATTGTTATGCCTCGCACAATGTGATTTTTATTATGTTCGCGTTATTTGGGACCATAGATTGTGAGGGGAATGAAAAAGGGACCAATTCGACACATCCTTGTTAAAGTGAGCATATACCTAAATAGACATAACAGTTGGCGGAGAATCACGAACTGAGTCACGTTTTAAGCTAACATAACGATGGAATTAATACCAGCAAATTTGAGCATGTTGCAGACATTAAATCTGGAGTGGAGCATTTGCGAGTTTATTTGATCCAGTCGAGGTAACTCTATTCCGAAAAGTAAAAACGTTCCTTCGATTCAGGAGAAATCACTCTGGACGATTAATATGCAATTAAAACCGCGCCAGTGTATATATAATTCTATCCCACAGGCCTCGTTTGTCGCACGCCTCTCTCGAATTACACCAATCCCGTGGCGATCAGTTGGGGGAATTTAAATATATAGTGCATGTCATATAAAATTGAAAAGAATCAAAGGGCTCTTTTACTGTATGACTTAATATGATATGAGTGGTGTTTTCTCAACTGCATGAACGTATAAGTTAATCAGCATGTTATGGGCTGATAACATGATTTGTTTTAGGTTAATAATCGGCGTAGAATCGCCTCATGTTGGGTCCATAACGAACGGACAATAGAGTGTTTAGTGCCATTATTAACTCATAATGACTTATTATAAGTTTATTATGGGCGAAACATAACACGAATTAACCAACTCACGACTTATCATATGTATGCCTTTTAAAATTTGTGTTCACTGTGACCCGCGCCATAAAACGGAATAACGGATATACGTCCATTACGGGCTTATTTCATAATCAAATAATCCAGTATGACCGTATGTGAATATTATCGTTCGATGATGAACCTATTTGCGCGAGCATATGTTGCACATAGTTGCCACCTTTCGGATAATGAACTACGACATATATGTTGATTAATGAGATCTTTTTTTCATCGAGTGCATGCATGCCAAGGAGCTCGGGTTTCCAAGGAATTAACCCATGAAATGATCCACATTTCAGGTGATACCATATTCCCAAAAGTGAACAACAACATTTGGGGCTGGGTTAGTCAGCATCATCCATGGCATCCATAGTGATTGCTATAATCATCATTACATACACGAAAAGGGTTAGTTTCCTATAGACAGATGACATAACACCTATATAAACTGGTAACATATAATCCATGTATGATCATAGTAATCTATATATATATACCAAACTTTAATTCTACAGCACAAATAGTTTCTCGTGTACACGATTGGGTGGGGAGTGTCAAATTACCTATCGCGGTCCAGTTTGATCCAATATACAAGTATCACCAATGATCCAATGACCTAGAGATCAATTTGTCCAGTTAAATAAATTCACCTGGATAATTGGTGGTTAACAAAACACCTGTGGAACTGTTTGTTTATTCAAATGTTCAATTCAATTCTTTATTCTCATCACCTTGTAAATAAAGGTAAGGAGAAAACAATTTACAATATGTACATTATTTACAATAGCATATGGACTTCAAGTGAAAAGTTTTCATTACTACATATAAGTGTTATAACATCAAATACAATCAATATAAACACACATGCATCCACAGATGTGTAAAAATAATTTAACAAAAGTATGTATATTGCTTCTTGTATACTGTCATGAGTCTATATATACAAGACCCCACAATATTATACAACTGTCCAAACATTATTTTCCGAGTGTCCGGGCCCAAGTCATGCGACCCAACGTTGCATTGAGTGCTTCTAAGTCACTGGCCTTTCCTAACCTGGAGGTAGATTTTTTGGCAATCCGTGCGATAGACTCCTAGACAACCACCTCTCGTGCGGTCTGCGGATGGGGGTTCGCAATTTCCATGTGTTGAATTATGAGTTAGCATGTCGGGTGGCCTGAATATGTTTCTCCGGTAAGATAACGTTTGCCCCCCCCCCCCCCCCCATTTTTTTCCATGGGTACCGCTAGCTCCTATTCTATACCTTGGGTTTCGTTTGAGAGAGGAATCGAGATGACTGATGCACTTGCCGATTGCGACCAAGTTCCACCCCGTATTGAGAGACCAAATGTGAAGTTTGTTGGTAGTGAGAGACTCAGTTTTGCGGAGATGGCCACATTTTTTATTCTTAAAATTATTACAGAGGCCGAATGAGCCCTGCTGGTCCGGTTTGCTTCCCATGCAGTGTGTGGCTCGAAGGGATTCGGCTCGAGCAGCAGATGCCGGTGTTGTGTCGATCCTGACATCTGGGGTGCGCGGATGTGATGAGCTCGATGGGATACGGCTCGAGTGACAGATGCTGGTGGTATGTCTGAAATAATAATTGTCAGGACGTGTACTTGAGAAAATATAGTCTAAATTTGCTGAAGACGGTATCAAATACTGGCTCCATGATTTTAAATTGTCTTAAAGTTTTATTCGGCATCCATGGTAGGCTACGTATAAAACACACACCAAGCTGGGGTCTGAATAGAAGTCAATATTTTGCTTAATTCGTCGATCCACGTGCACACAAATCTGACTCGTCTCTGGTAATATGTATAAAAACCAAGAGTGGTATGGAGACAGACAAACAATCTCCGAGCTAAAAGTTGTCAATATAATCTATACATTGAATATAATTCGAGGAATATTTCCGCTAGTTGATGGCACTGAGTACTTTTGGTGGTGAAATTAAGATAGTAGCGAGTTTGCGATTTCAAACGGGTACGGGTACCGGTACGGGTACTGGTAGCTACCCGTACCGGTACACGTTTTGAAATCGCAAACTGTTTTACGGGTAGAATTAAGCATATCGACGGGTAGTGTATGGTGAGCCAATTGCAGCACAATATATATGATGTAGATAAATTGTTATCCGCTTCGCTTTCTTGGCCGACGTTATACTTGTTGTTATGGTTATATGATGGACATCTGCGTGGATAATGGATTGCATTAACCAGGGACGAGGCGAAAGTGGAAGGGGTTGGCGTCTTTCTTTGACTCATTTTGGTAACATTTTCAATAATTAGCTTTCATAAGTAATTTCCCAGACCGTTCGAGTGTCGTCTAGAACAGATGGAATTTTCTGACTGAGAAAATATGTTATGATAGCACAAATATACAATTACGCTAATTTAATAATCCAACCATTATTCGGTGTAAAATGTGTTGGTTTAGACCCAGGGTCCAAGAATGTCCTACATGCATGCACTTTTAGTCAGATATAAGACCGAAATTGCCCCTTATATTAGTTGGGGAATATTTAGTCATATAACTGGTAATGGGTTGGAATCTTTCGAAGGGTCGGGCAAGAGAATATTCATCCCAAGAACTTGGATATTTGTCTGGGTCTAAACCCGGATGTAGGTAGAACAAGAGCTACACTGGGCGTGCAAAATACCCCCTCTCTTGGGTCGGCGGAAACTGGTAAAAAAGGGGCATAACTCTGGTAAAAATTGGCGGACGGAACTCAAATTTGAACTTGACCTGTGTTTTGGTGGGAGAAAGTAATATACCAAATTATCATTGAATCCGATAAGCTCTAGTAAAGTTATCATCCGGAAAACAAATTTCAGGGATTTTCTAAGTCAAATTACGTCAAATAAGGGGCATAACTCCGGTGAAAATTGGTGGACGGAACCCAAATTCGAACTTGAGCTGTCTTTTCTCCTAATAAACCCACATACCAAATTTGATTGAAATCGGTTCACTCTAACTAACTCTGCCAGAACCCAAGTTCGAACTTGACCTGTGTTTTGGTGGGAGAAAGTAATATACCAAATTTGGATTCATTCCGATAAACTATACTAAAGTTATCATCCGGACAACAAATTTCAAGGATTTTCTAAGTCAAATAAGGGGCATAACTCCGGTGAAAATTGGCGGGCGGAACCCAAATTCGAACTTGAACTTACTTTTCGGCTAATAAACCCACATACCAATTTTATTGAATTTGGTTCACTCTAACTAAAGTTATCATCCGGAAACCAGGTTAACGGACGGACGCCCGGACGGACAGACCAATACTATAATGCGGCCGTTTTTTTTCAAACGGGCGTATAAAAATCACACTTGTTAAATATAAAGGGTGTTTAATGGTACACTATTCATTATATGGTTCGAATAAAGAGCGTTTGCTTCACGTCTATGCGAAACAAAGAAAACAGCTAAAAGTCGATCTGATGACGGTAAGATTGTGCCGACTATGAGGTGTGTATATCAGTATTTGGTGTCACTATCGGCCACTACAATATACAACAGTCTTGGGGTTCAAATGCGCCATGTCCGTTCAAAAGTCAAATATCTATATTAAAATGAGAAATCAGTCACCACCACATAAGGTACAATAACTGAACGGTTGTATTCAATCGTGTAACACATTCACGGTGTACTTATGCACAAAGGGTCGATAGGGGACGTGGCGAGAGGGTGGGGTGTATCACCCCAACTTTTGTCAACAGTTGGATATTGCATATACCTAACACACCAAAACATACGTTCAAATTATTCTGTCATTCAGTTTGATTTTCCAAAAATGTATTAGTGCGGATTTATTTTTATAGTTTTAGACCAACATTTGCAAATATTCCTACTTTTGGTAGAAAAACATTCGGGCTATATGGTCAACAGCAGGTTGGAAATATCCAACAAATGTAAAGCTTGAGGAAAGTCAATAATTTATCAATTTTCATGTTCAGATTTCAAAACGTTCTCACACCAGACCGAACCATGGTCGACCCGGTATGCCCTGGTCTAACCACATTCAGTGGCTAGTCAATACTGATCATTGATTTGTGAAAAACAAACCAGGGCGTGAATTTGCCTGGTGTTAGACCACTAGATGTTATGATTTTGCAATTTCCAGGTTCATATCTACAAAACTGTTCTCGTACTGCATGGTCGGCAAGGTGGACCCCCCCCCCCCCCCCCCCATCACAGGACTTCTGCAACAAGACTACTGATCCATTTAGAACAGTCCACAATAATATTCAGGACAGTGAAGGATCAGTTGGGGGGAATCAGAGCCCAACGGCGTGCACAATTTGAATTACGCACAAACCTCTGTTTGGTGTGGTTTAAGGGGGTGTATAGTTGGGAATTTGAAGGTGGACACACCTTCTCAACGCGGAGACCCCCTATAATTACGTCCCTGTGTCGAGACTGCGTATAGCACCGCCAACTCACTCTCTTAATCATAACATGTCGAGAATCCCGGGGTTAGCCCCCCCAAATCACATTCCCAAAAAATAACATGTCATTACTTGAGTGAAGACAGTTGTCAGTAAACAAATCGGCGTTCCATAGTTATCTTAGTGTTAGAAGCCGCCTCGATACTTTGAACATAAAACATGGCTTAAATGACAAATGTATCAATGAGATTTGGCAATTAAATCGTGCAATAAATAGATTAATGCATAGCTGACTGTTATTTCGTATAACTAATGTACTTTTGAGTGAGAAAACTTTAGCGAAAGACTACCAGTCAACGGGATACATCTACCCGTTCCAAATCCCTATCGCTTTATGTGCTGCATTCAAAGTACGCAAATGACCGTGACGATTTTCACCGATCTACCTGGATCTACCGGTACCCGTACCCGTCCGACGGGTATCGCAAACTCGCTATTGTTTACAATCTGATAACGACATTTAAAACTACGATATGATAAGTGGCAATATTTTGAAGCAACACACTGAATTCACGACAATGATCCAATCAATATATTTTTGATAATGGCCATCAAAATAGCTCAAAACATCTACAAAGATTAATTATTAAATTAAATATGTGACAGAAATTAATGTGTGGAAATTTTCCACTGCTTGATGATACTAACTATTTCATTGTAGGGGAAATGGATATAATATTTACAAATTGATGACACCACTTCCAGAAAAAACGTTAACGATATTTCGAGTGTAATTGATTGAACACAAATGTTTACATAACAATGGGTTTGAAATGAGAAACCTTGTTATTGAAGAATTGTTGATAACGAGATACCAGTTTATCCTTTTTACATGTACTTGTTGATGATTGTTGTTTAACATATGTTCACGATTTTTCAAATGTAACTACCCATATAGAATCTTTACAAAATGATTACACCAACATATATCAACCCTGTAATATAACAAAACAACTAGATGTGATGCATTTATCGTGTATACAGGTCCTATGTCGATAGACAAGTTATTATGTCAGGAGCGGATATTGTGATACCGATGGAACATTGCCACTAATCTCATCGAATCGTTAGCCGGGTGCCATATTTCGTGGGAAGATTATGATTGATTACATTCCATCCACAATGGTCCGGCGATAGAGCGGACACTAATCGCAATTGCATCATAATTGCGTGATAATTAGGTTAATCATAATCCAACATTCATAATGTAAACAAACCAAGGATCCACCACGTCGCAGTTTTAAAACACAAGAAATCGAAATTTATTAGAGAAATGTTTTGAAAATTTAGAGATCAGGATCACTACTTGATGGGAGATATCAAATTTGAATGGCAATCGATCAAAACATGGCTGCATGCCGGCAGCCATCTTGGATTTTACTCTTTGCTAAGTATCACTAAAATGTTTGAGTCCCCAAATATCAAACGAAACAGGGTACGTTTATCTAGGTATACGTTTATCTCCATTGTAATTAAATCCACCAAAAAGTTGAAAGAAACGTCTAAATGCGCCTTTTAAAGGCACGTGAGGCCTTAGTTGTCGAAAATATTCATATTTGTTCCAATCACCGTAAACAGAAAAACATTAAAACACATACTATTTCGTTCATATATACCATGACCATCGCGTAAACAGCATGTTATCATAAAGATTTACGATATTTTACCTAACCAAGAGCCTGATTGTGTTACAGAAGACAGCACAATGCTGCTGGCTAATCACACACAAATGGCATAAACGCTCTTTATTCGTTCCATATAAGGAATTCACCAACAAAGAACGCTCTTTATGTTGACCATCATAATATAAACAAACACCAGAAAAGTAACTTTTTATGCTTTTGTTTACATAACAATGGTCAAATATATGACAATAACATATTGTTTATGCGATATTTCTTATTTGTATACGGATAAAGTCTGTCTACATTTTGTTGTTCTTTCTGTTTGTGGCGGTTTTTGACGGGTGGAAATATTTTTACAGGATACCCACCGCCAAGGCCAACCGTACCTTTAACGGCTTCACGCGCCATGAAGTGAGATATAATTTTATGGTTATCAAATCTCTGAGTACGTTACATGGGCTTACTCGGAATAGCACCCGAACAACTTCCTGTCAATGATATCTATAGTAAACATTTATGAGCGGTTGACTCGATTACGCGATTCCTGGCTGTGCGGTGACGTATTCTACGCTCACTGTCACAACGTGATGCTCCATTCAAAATCTGATAACCGATCACCGGCCGATACTGGTGAATCGGCAACTAAAGTTAGCAACTCTCGGCCAGAATGCCTGTTTCAGATTCAAATATTCAACATGAATTACAATTATATTGATCTTATATCCATTAAATAAGGCCTCTGTGGAAGTCCTTGGTAGGATTTGCGCATCGAATGGTTTAAACATATTTATTACCAATAAGTATATAACAATACAGATTGGCATTGGGATTGGATGACAAGTGCGATCCACTTATACATAACCCCCTCTCCCAATTCCCGTTATAACACTGATACATAATAATTTGGGTTGTCAACACAATAGGTATAACATATTTACAAGTGTATACATACAGTATATCATTGTATATTATTTGAAGTATGGTTTGTATAGTCTCACCACCCCACCAATTCTAAATAATTTCAATGATTTCAAGTAGCTGTTTTAAATGTGATTCATGTACCTCATGGTGCATTGTTAACATTTTAACAATTTGCATTCAAATGATGCGAGCGTCATAATAGAACTTTGTCGGATTTTCCTCTTGAGTTGTATCTCGTAAGTAATTTTGCACAGCTTTAAAGATATGTTCATTTTCTAATTGTTTTAAGTTCGGGTCCCCAAATATTAATGTCTTAACTGAATGTATATTAAAGCGCAGAAGATTATTACGAAGTGTAATTCTTTCTTCGAAGTGTAGGTGGCATTCCAAAAAATAGTGCAAAGCATTTTCAACAGAATGTCCACACCTACATGTAGCAGAAATTGCTATATAATTTTGAAGTTTATCAGCTTGTAGATTACTACATTCACACCTCAGTTTACAATGAAGGATGTTTAATAGCCGTTTACCATATGAAAAATATGTTGGTGGTTTTAATGGCTTAGTTACTAGTGCTTTCTTGAACCTATCGAGTGGAATGTTTCTTTCTTTTTTTTCATCCAATTTGTTCCAATCAATAACGCATGTGGGGAAGAAAGTTTTATCTGTTCTTTTGCTATTTGAAATGGGACGATTTAAATTTGATGCATTTATCAGTTCGTAATCACATTTATCCTTAACCTTTGACGGAAGAAGCTGAGTTAAGTAGGCGGGGGCTTTGCCGTTTGCAATATTGTAAAATATACTCATTCGTTTAACATACCGCCTACTTTCCAGCTTCTCCCATCCGAGTTCAAAGAGCAACATATCATGGGGGACCGATTTTGTACAACCTGTAACTATACGCGCAGCTTCGATCTGTATATCATCTAGTCTTTTTAATAGATAGTCAGGTGCTCCAAACCATACACAACTAGCATACTCCATTAATGGACGGACGTGAGATAAATATAATATTTCGAGAGTATGACGGTTAAGAAGATATTTCAGTTTTCTCATTTGGGAAAGTCTTGCATAGGCTTTAGTACATATATTTTCGATATAAATATTCCATGATAAATCTTCTGAGATGTCAATACCCAGGTGTGTGTGACTGTGCGTATAATCAAGGGTAGCTCCATTGAAAACTATTTCTGGTTTTATAATATTTTCTATACTTGTAAACATCAGTACTTTAGTTTTGGCACTATTAAATTTGACTATCCACTTTTCAGCCCATTCATTGATTTTCCGCATGTCATTATTTATCGACGATTCTAAAGTTTGTAGATCAGAGTTTGCATTCATGAGACATGTATCATCGGCAAATAGTCTAGCTCGGGATTCTAAATTGTCCGAAATGTCATTTATATATATGAGAAACATAAGAGGCCCGATTACGGATCCTTGAGGGACTCCTGTTGTTATAGGTGCGTATTTGGAAAAACTGGAGTTAATTCGTACGCGTTGTTTGCGATTTTCAAGGTAGTTCACAGACCATTTAAGAATATCTCCTTTAATACCATATTTATCGAGCTTATGTATCAGACCACGATGCCACAGTTTGTCAAAGGCTTTGGAAATATCACATAATACTGCACATGTCGCATCACCTTTATCAAGCGCTTCTACTATATTATGAATAATTTCTATCAGTTGTAGTTCCGTTCCATGACCGGGAATAAAACCAGACTGGAGCGAATATAGCAGATCTCTGGATTGCAAATGTGTAAACATTTTATTGTGAACGATTCTTTCGAGATCTTTTCCAACACAACTGAGAAGTGAAATGGGTCTGTAATTATTTGGATCTTGTGATTTTCCTTTTTTTGAACAATGGTATGACATCAGCACGTTTCCATGGTGTCCGGAAAACAACAGCTCTTAAGCGATTTATTAAAAATTATTTTGAGTGGTTTGCATACTGAGCTGTAGTTTTCCTTTAACATTGTGTTACTGATACCATCCGGACCATAGGCTTTATTTGTGGATAAAGATTTGAGAATAGTTGAAATTTCATTTTCGGATGTTTCTATCGAGCTTATATTTGATGCTGTTCTATTTGCGAAATTGGGAATGTCAGATTCCGAATTGTCTATGGTGCTATTCATTATAAACATTTTCTTCATCAGAATTATAAAATGAGTTGTCAAACTCTAGAGTTGGGATTTTACTCTTATTAGAAAAATTGTTAGGCAGCTGTTTCATGACATGCCAGAATTGCTTTGGACCTGTGTTGAGTTTCAAATTTTCATCCAGATTTAACAAATATTTCTCTTTTGCAAATTTTTTCATGTTGTTTATCTTATTTCGAATTTGTTTATACTTGTCCAAGTGCATTTGTGTATTTGATTTTAAAGCTTTCTTTCTTAAGCGATCTCTTTTTCTTATATTTAATCTAATAGAGCTATCAAACCATGGTTTATCATTTGTCCTAATTGTAATTGTTTGAAATGGTATATATTTTTTTTGCAATATTAAGGAACATGTCTGTGAAAATGGTTACCATTGTATTTACATTTATGTTTGTGTCTCTTTCAGATAAAACATCTCCAATTTATTGCATCGATCTCTGCATTCATATTTAATGAATCACCTTTGGTATAATTCCATACCTGACGAATGCATGTCTCTGATTTACGATTGGGTGTAAGTGGTTCTATGGTGGTCGCATAATGGTCCGAGTGGCCCAGATCAATAGTGGATGCGTTAACGAATGATAGAGTATCACTTAACAAAATTGGGTCGATCAAGGCCGAGGAGCTTCAAGTCACACGAGTTGGGTTGGTGATATCGTTCGTTGGGGCCCATCTACTTTTTATATCGCGCAATGGTCCTGATTGTTTCAAAAGGTCACAATTTAAGTCACCGACAATAATCAGGGAGGGATTTATCGAAAGAGCGCTTTCAACAGAGGATTCTAGGTCTTTCCAATATGATTCTATACATTCCTTCTCAGATTGATAAGTCACACATAGCAGAATTTTTTGTTTCGAACCAATTTCGAACCAGAGTATTTCATCATCAAAGTCGAGGGATATGTTTAAATACGAGACCGTCAGCAAAGTAAATTGCTAGACCACCTCCTCGTTCGTTTCTATCCAATCTAATTGGCCCCTGATAATTAAGAAGCAATATTTTTTCGCTTGGAAAACCAACATTTAAATGGGTTTCTGTAAAACAAACAATATCATATTCATCAATATGCTCAGTTAGTTTGGACAATTTGTGTCTTAGACTTCGGACATTATAATGGAAAATTGATAATGTCTCCTTCTCACGCGGACCTGGATTTTTATGCACGTCATTTCTCAAAATAATCAAAAGCATACTTATTAGAACTGTACGAACAAGTAATTTTTGCATGTGCCCGAATTTAGGTAATTTAATGTTTGAAGTATTACCACGCCCAGTTTTGGAAAATTTATTCACATTGCACATACTGGTACGTAAGTTGAAAAGCCCTATCGCCTGCCTATATTGCACTAGATTTTATGTCATGGCGGATTAAATTGGAAATAACTCACGCTGCTGTTTACAGGCAGGCAATGGGGTATTGTGTACGAAATCATATTCGTGACAGCGTTCGCTACAAGTGTGTTCGTTGGAAGAGTGTGATGAGTGTTGAGACAAACAATCATAAATTCGAAATACAAACAAAAAACAAGATACATGTATCTATAAATAAACATATATAAGTACATATTTTGCGTGATCATGAAAATGACACGCTTGTTCCCGGGTTGATTAATCACTATAAATTATGAAGCAAGCCGATTATAAAGAATTCAGTATGTTAGAATTTATTTTGTGTTCGTTAGTCTTAGTGCCAATCGTGGTGGAATATATTGTATTATTACCTTTAGTCCATCTACGATTTAACTGGCATTTCAATTTCGATGAGAATGTCAAGTCGCATTATTTTAATTTCACATTATTTTGAAATACTTAATGTCTTTGAACTGGTCACAAAATGTACCCGTTTGGGACATTTGTACAGGCATACTAATTTGTGTTTTTTTTAAGCAAATAGAGTTACCTCCTTCCTCTCGGCAAATAGGGTTTCCACCTTGATCTATTCATTTGGGCCATAACACTCATATATTCGTTTATTATAAATGGTCATCGTTATGAGACTTCCCCAGTCATTTTGTAATACAGGGGAGGATGGGATATTAATATAATAATATATTGGTAAACCAAATCCGGACATTTACGGGACCACCCCTACACACCCAACATACTCAAAGCCAGACCTAATGTACAGTCCCCCTTTAAATTCATATACGGTACATTTATAAAGCAAACACACATAATAATAGATATAATAATGAACATAATGAAAATGGCTGCGTCTGAAACTATTTTGGTATCTGATTGTCGCATATAACTCCGATGTGTGCGGCCATGACCTTTAGTAGACGATGGTAAAATATGACGAGGAATTGCATGTGAGTTGCTTATTTGTTATTTAGGTCAGGACACCTTTTGGTGGGACACGATATTTCAGGTCCATGCTTTGTCAATAAAGTGTCTGGAGCTGAGACTTGAGTAGAATATTCAAGTTTCTTTTTATTCTCCGGGTTTGACAAGATGATAGTAAATAAAAATATAATTTGTAATTTAATTTGAAATATAATTAAAACAATTAAAATAATTAAATAATTAAGTAATTAAATAATTTAATTTAATTATTTAATAAAATAACTAAATAATTAAGTAATTTAAAAAATATTTTGTACATTTGTATAATTTGTACATTTATTATTAATAGTATTTATTATCATTCTGACAAACTCCTGTGGCACAAGCTGATGTGATTAGTACTTTGTACGACCCACTGTAGATGCTTTTGACTGAGGGAAAGTATACCATATCACAGTAGCCATGGAACCCGACCAACAACTTCCCCCAATGAATCAATCAAAAATAACAACCACTGATTAATCAATTAAGGAAGCCATCGATCAAGTTTCACAATTCTACGACGGTTAGTGTTAGCCATATCCAGTGATGCCGATACAAGTTTGCATACATGATTATATAATTTTGCTGCCCGTTACAGTTCTTTCATTGGTAATAGTAATACTCACATATAACTGCATAAGAACCATAATATTACACACATTGTACACACTAAGTTATGCATATAGATCTGTGTAATCAAGTAATTGCTTAAATTTGTGTGGGGGTGGGGTGATGGTCCCTAAATTTCTTTTATTTATTAAAGATGCAGTTGTTTTGGCTTCCAGTCACAACATTAGTATAAGGAGAATTAAAATAATTTATAAGCATTTATGTTGAACGTATGACATCTGTATCTTTTGGAATAATATATAAAATATAAATGTTGATAATAGGATCGTAGATATGTAGTGTTAGGGATTTTGTTCCTAACTGGACTATTATTTATTTAAATATCTATTTGTTATTTATTTATGTATTTTTTTTAATTCTTATTATAATTATAATAATTTTTTTTAACAATTACAATTCACAGACTGACACAGATCATGTTAACCTATATATATATATATATATATATATATATATATATATATATATATATATATATATATATATATATATATATATTATATATATATATAATTTATATTATATTTATTTATTATTTAAATTATTATATTTTTTTTATATACAATTCATGATGTCATGAATGTCCGCTTAATTCTGACTTGAAAACAGATTTCATAAGTAGTGACTGGAAACCTAAATACACCCTTAGATGCTACATAATATTTTAATGTGATGGAACTTGTAATGGACAGCAAAAACACTAACATTTTATGCATAAAATTTATGTGAATCCGTATAATATGGTGGGGTGATGTTTACTAATTTTAATATGTAATCTATATGCGACTTACATGATTTTGTATTCATACATACACATGTATGCATATGTACACATGCATACACACATCTGCATACACATTTGTACTCACACATCCATCAAGTTGGGGGTTTAACCCAAACAGACTTAGTACAGTGTATAGCTTTATTGATTATGTGATGTATAGTAAATTCCATAAATAATTCTCAGAATTGCTTACATTAAATTGGGGGTTTTACTCAAAACATGATGCATAATAAAATTCCACAATTAATTCTCAGAATTTATGGCACCAAGTTAGGTGGTTTTCCCAAACAGACTTAGTATAGTATAACTTTATGGATTATGTGATGTATAGTAAATTCCACAATTAATTCTCAGAATTTCTTAAAATAAGTTGGGGGGTTTACTTAAACAGACTTAGTACAGTATAGCTTTATGGATTAGATGATGTATAGTAAATTCCTCAAATAAATCTCAGAATTTCTTTCAATAAGTTGGGGGTTTTACTCAAACAGACTCAGTACAGTATATCTTTATGGATTATATGATGTATAGTAAGTTCCACAAATAATTCTCCGAATTTCTTACAATAAGTTGGGGGGTTTACTCAAACAGACTCAGTACAGTATAGCTTTATGGATTATGCGATGTATAGTAAATTCCACAAATAATTCTCAGAGTTGCTTACATCAAATTGGGGGTTTTACTCAAACATGGTTTATAATAAAATTCCACAAATAATTCTCAGAATTTATGACACCAAGTTGGGGTTTTTACCCAAACAGACTTAGTATAGTATAACTTTATGGATTATGTGATGTATAGTAAATTCTACAATTAATTCTCAGAATTTCTTACAATAAGTTGGGGGTTTTCCCCAAACTGACTTAGTACCCAAACAGACTCAGTACAGTATAGCTTTATGGATTATGTGATGTATAGTAAATTCCACATATAATTATCAGAATTTCTTACAATAAGTTGGGGGTTTTACTCAAACAGACTTAGTACAGTATAGCTTTATGGATTATGTGGTGTATGATAAATTCCACAAATAATTCTCATCTGAAGTTTATGACATCAAGTTGGCAGATTTTGCTCAGACATAAGTATTGTATTATATCTTTATGAATTCTGTGATTGAGGTATGTGCCATAGCAACTTATTTGAGTCAACATATTTTGTATGGTACATATTTAGATTTTTGTAATGAGATGGGGTTCGTTAATTATTACCATATGTTATTATTGTACAGAAAGTGATGAAATAGACATTATTCTGCCTAAGATATGACAGTTATTACAAAAACAATGTAAACATAACATTGGTGTATACAATATGATGAAATGAATATTATATAATAGATTTATTTACATTTCTAATCAAATTATGCATAACATTTGACAATATATGTGCATACACTACAGTAGAATATTAGTGTTAGCAATATGTTCAGATGTATTTCCTTATTGTATATGGACTATGACAGAGAGTTATCAAATGTTTTTTTTTCTTCTTTTTTTCTCAGTTTTTGAGGAGTAAAGAAAATTTAATATCTTAATACATTCAGCAGTATTGCTCGTTTGAAAATTTTTAATATAGTAAAGACATAAATGTTATTAATTGTCAAAAATTTACTATTTTTTATTGGATAATTGAGTGTTATCAATTATTCACTCAAAAAGTAAAAATAAAGAGCTTGCTAGCACATTTCCACTGTTTTAAATTTTATAACACTAGTATAGTATTTTGAGAAGCAATATATTGTCATTCTCAGGTTTAGCTGAAAGTGTTTATGCATAGTATAGTAGGTTAGATAATTACTAAATTATTTGTTTCGTCTTGTATCTATGGCTACACTCTGATGGGGCTGTCATACAAATGTCAGTTTCTATGGCCTAATAAGTGCCAGACTCATCACCAGAGTATTCTGGAGGACCATCAGGGAGCTGCAAATCAATGTCTTTTGACATGTCAATCATTATTTTGGGCAGATCATCACCAAGTTTATAGAATATCTTTCCATCCCATGACCAGAAGGAATGCACAGCTCTTGTTTTTCTCAATCCCATCATCACTGTTGATATGTTTTTCAGTTTTTTTCTGGAAAGCAGAATATGCTCTTTCACATCGTGATCGACAAATCTGCATATTAAGTTTACTACTTTGGTGTGAGTAGTATTATTTAAACGATTATTGTGTTTTATAGCTGATACAGGATGAGCCCTGACAATGTCTCTTTTCTCTATATTTATATCCAGTTTTGTTTTGAGAAAATCTATTATTTCTTCTTTTGATTTGATTTTTCTTGGATCAGTTGTACCCTGTGGCACTGGGAAATTTAGAAATCTTAAGCTGTTTCTTCTGCCATACATCTCTGAGTCTTCGAATTTCATCTCCATTTTCTTTTCAAGTTCATCAATTTTGTTTGTTAGTTTAGTGTTTATGTTTTTGTTTTTTTTAACTGGTCCTCCATATCTTTCATTTTCTTTTCACGGGTCAGCATAGAACTATTTACATTTTTAACAATAATATCTGCCATGTCCTTCATTATTTTCTCAACTGCACTGCATACTCCTTCTGCAACCATAGCTTTTATTTCTTTTCCCAAACATTCCATAGACATTCCAGATGCTGTATGCATTATATCACTACTGAAATCAGATGAGTTTTCTCTTCGTCTCTGTTGTCTAATTTCAAATGGGGAGGTATCATCTTTTGTTTTCCTTTTATTTGACTTTTCAACATTTGGAAAAGTTGTATTTATCTGAGAAGAATCATGAGCATCTGGCACCGTTTATAGTATTTCATGCCTTATAGGAGCGCCATCATTGTTTTCAATAGCAGAAGAAATATTTGGGGTTGATGCTGCCTGTGACATATTTACATCGAAATTTGGTGACGTGTTTTCTTCTGACATTTTTTCCGGCGAAACAACTAATTTTTTATTTTACTTTCAACTTGGAATAATCTCATCGCTTCTTGTGTTGATTGTTCATGTATGTATACTCTTTGATCAGCTTGTTATTTTCATGTTTTAACCCGGGAACTTCGCCTGCCTTTGTTTACACGATTTTACCCATTGGCGCCAACCGGAAGCATCGAATGATTCCACGGGCTTACATGTGACATCCTTCTGAGATTCAGGCCTTCAGATCCTTCCTGAAATAATATGCAATGGAGTATCATAGGGTTGTTTTTGGGATAAATTATGTTTTGTTGTACATTAATGATATCCCCGATAATAAGTGTACATCGTTCCCGGACCGCCGCTCAAAGCATGCAGATCTCAAGAGTGACATCACCAAAGTATATAAATGTAGATATAGCTTGGCAGGTCTTGGTAAAAATCCATGTTATCCATTTCCGTTCCCGAACGACAAAAACTAACATATTACTGACAGAAGACCCGAACCATCCAGCAATATTACGATCGGAGTTCAAAACAGATTTAGTACTCCATATAAATACGATTAGATTTCACAATGAAACGAATGGGGCAGTCGCCAAAGTAAACTAGATGTGTGACTGTCCCAATGGGACTAAGGATACCCCCTGTGTTTTAAAAATATTAAGATGTTTCACATGTCAGTAAATATTTAGTTAAAATAATAAAATAACAGTTCCCATTGCAGGTGCACAAACCTAACGGTAATTTTAAACCTATTGACCGAAAAATGTAGGAATAAAAGCTCGGACAAAATTATGCATTTTGCAAAAATGTTCCAAGTCGAAAAAGGGGAATAACTCCACAAGAAAAGTCGGACAGACATCATAATCGCAGGTGGTACTAAATGGTACTAAATATCAGTGCCAAGACCTAAAAATGTAGAAATAAAATTTCGAACAAAATTAGGCATGTTGCAAAAAAAAATTTATGTCAAAAAAGGAGGATAACTCCACCAAAAAATGCCGGACAGACGTCATAATCGCAGGTGCACAGGTTCCCATGGTACCAAATGTCTGTGCCAAGTTAAAACAAAATTGACCGAAATATGTAGGAATAAAAGCTCGGATAAAATTATACATGTTGCAAAAAAAGGGGGAATAACTCCACCAAAAAAAGTCCGAAAGACGTCATAATCGCAGGCGCACAGGCTCCCATGGTGGTAGATGCCTGTGCCAAGTTTCACGGAAATTGATCAAACATCGACTGAGAAAAACTCCGGACAAATTTGTGTCCACGGACGGACGACGGACGGACGGACAAGCTGACTCCAGTATACCCCCTAACTTCGTTGCGGGGGTATAATAACATGCTGCATGTATATACTTCCAACCGTGTCGCATGTATCATAATTGTCCGATTGCTGTGCTTAGTTGATAGTGTTATTGCGTAATTTGCGATGTTCTACAAGTCGCCAGGAGCGCGAGTAGTCGATTAACTGCTCGTTGGTGTTTCTTTTTTTGCATATGCATGTATCAATGGTTTAATTGTCTCGAGTAGTGTCCCATATGCATATTGCTTTTGGGAGTTCGCATTCATTTCATAATTATTTATGTTTATAAATAAAAGTAGAACAATGCATATGAGAAACGCCATTAGCATCTACTTCGGGGTGTTACACTGAGAGAAGAGAGAATAAGTTAACGATAATCTGATGAAGAATATCCAAGTCATTGGATGCACGTTGAGGCAATTGTTGCAGAAATACGAGCCAACACCGAGACATACGTGATAATTTTGCTATAAAATATTTTTCTTTGATCACATCAGTTAATGGAGCTTTCCACAGATGTCAACCAAATAATTAGCAGATATATTCTACCAATCGCTTGCTTCGTTGAGAATTAATTGTTCGCCCTGATTTTGATATCCACGCATTCTTTCAGTGTTCAATTGCTTACTTTCAAACAATTTTTTTGTTATCAAGTCATAATGTACAGAAATTTCAATTGCGCACTAATGTTGAAAATTCATCAATGGCTATAAGTTATCATTTTGCGTGAGTCATGTATTTCACAATTGAAGACTTAAATAAGGTATGAACTTGGACGTATCATTGCATATCGATAGCACTGTAAAATTAATTAAACTGTCTCTGCAGACGCCTTGTCGCCTAGCAACCGTAAGCTACCACTAAGGACTGCGTGAGAAGCTCCATTGTATAGCAAGCGTACGTTCGTACCGTGCGGTATTGGCCGCATGTCTTGGTAGCATATACTAAAGTGGTATTGTTCTTAATATTTTTCTTACGATACAATGTAAAAGACTGTCGAATCAGGCGAACATATAGGATTGTTAATATCTACTCACATGACAGCACTGTAGACCTCGGAGCCAGGTTCCGTTATAGAATCTGTCTCAAGATCTCCGCTGAAAAATATTTTTATTTGATTATTGACAATATTCAGCTTTTCGTGACCTTATTAAATTGATTACAATGTCTACTTTGACCACTTGACCACAGACAATGCCAAGGGATATATACACATATATTTGGCTATTTTCATTAGCTAATATTCATTACATGCAGAGACAAGAAGTGAACATATTAGGATGAAGGCCATGCATTGTTACTCATAATATTATAGCCTCAAATTTGGCATAGCAAGTCAGTATCGTAGAAAGGGTCAGGCTACTACGAATCGGGCGGGTGGTTCGATCTTGTCAAGGACGCGGGAAATTAGGCAACAACTAAGCCCCTTCTTCATTGATGTAAAAGCCTATTTTGATAACAGATTTTCGTCCCAAAGTTGAAATAATTGCTGCTTAGTGAATGAAAATTGCTATCTCGCTGTCGGCTGTCATTGTTTCTGAGACTCTTGTGTATGTTTAAAATGTGCATACACTGATTGTTAAGTCAGTATAAAAGTAGTTCACGTAATCCATACCTATTATCACGTTTGCTATAATCAGGCAGACATCAGCACTTAATACTAATTCATCTTTGCATACGTTATGTTGTTTTATGGTGATAGTCCCTCCAAAATAGCATGCACTAGTTGGGTTAATGCGTTATATAATGCAACGTGTTTTTGCAAATATTATCTGTCAAACAGAGCCATGATTTCGGTTAGTAGACAGAGTATAGACCATATAGTAGGATTCCTAAGCAAAATACTGCAGTGCGTTTTTATTATGTCAAGCTCTCAGATAACCGCGGCAAAAATCGTGTTTTAAAGGTACTTGGCGGTGGTGGCCTTGGCGGTGGGTATCCTGTGAAAATATTTCCACCCGTCAAAAACCGCCACAAACAGAAAGAACAACAAAATGTAGACATTCTTTATCCGTATACAAATAAGAAATATCGCATAAACAGTATGTTATTGTCATATATTTGACCATTGTTATGTAAACAAAAGCATAAAAAGTTACGTTTCTGGTGTTTGTTTACATTATGGTGGTAAACATAAAGAGTGTTTATGCCATTTGTGTGTGATTAGCCAGCAGCATTGTGCTGTCTTCTGTAACACAATCAGGCTCTTGCTTAGGTAAAATAACTAAGGCCTCACGTGCCTTTAAACAACTAATGTCTATATAATTAAAACATATATCCACATTGTTAAGATAAACAGATGCTGTTATAGTACTATAACATACATTGGTTATAAAGGATAATGGTTTTGACCTTCAAACTGATAGTTTGACATTCACGAATGGGGCGCCTCTTTAACAATGTTGTAGTACATGGAGTTATATTATTGCAAAGGAGCAGCATGACCTTTTGGCCGTCTCCCTGTCGCCCCTGAATAAATGGTGAAATAAGAACATTTGATGGCAGGTTTGCTGGTTTCTGTATAATTTTAAATATACCATTTTGACATTTTAAATGACAATGGTATATATTATGAACCTAAGAGTAGAGGCCCTACATCATTTCGGGATTAATAGACAAGTTAAAAAAATTTTCGAAATAATATCGGGATTGTTGCGACATGGCTGTTTTCGAAAGAAAAAAGTTTCCCTGGCACGCCCTTCCTGTTCAATCTACGCGGCGGAAGTTTCTGGTATTGACACCGATGTAGTAAAAGAACATTTTAGAGCACCTCTATTCCAGTTATACATACGTGCATGGTATATATTTCTTTAAACATTAAAACAATCTCGTGTTTGAAGTGGGGTTCGATGTGGCTTCTAAAGTTAGAGTCGCATAAAATACAAAATGCCCTTTTTTGTAAATGACTTTAATTTCCCTATATTGGGAGACCATACAGAAGATGGCCGTGGACTAATCATGGAAATAGGGATTTACGTGATTCTTTTGTTAACGAATTTAACATTGTTCAGGGAATAGAGGGTGTGGTTCAGCTTTCTTTGTATCATTGAAAATCTGCTTTTTTTTAATTCAAGTTTTCATCCGAGTCCATCTAGGAATTTGATGGATTGCATTTGCATTTGATTCCAAACCATAACTGATTATGTTTCATTCATCATTTTAACAATTTATCCACATTTCTTCATTGCCTTTATGGTGAATATACTTTCAGCTATATTGTGTGAGTTTGTTGCAACCACACCATTCGAATATGATTTTTAGTTCTGTATTTGATTTTTTTAATTCTTATCGTTTTCAGATGAATATCGAGTGACAACATTAGCAAATGAGAGCAAATCCATGTATATACATTGGGGCATATCGCGGACATAGAGAAAATTGCTGGATCTAGAACTGACCCTTGAGGCACGACACATGTTATCCTCGTAAAGGCAGAAAGTTGGATTTGAAGTCAACGTATTAATTGCCAGTTAGATAACTTATAGTCCCTTCTTTAGAAACTCCTCGAATTCCGTAATGTTATAATTTTCTCGATAAAAGTTCTTGACTGATTGTGTCAAACGCTTTCGAGAAGTCTATGACTAATACGGAGTCCTTAGTTGGTTTATTATTCTTTTCTGCTACATGATATATACAATGCAACAACGGGTGTATAGCCCAGTGATTATTGTGGAAGCCATATTGCTTGTTTTCTTTCAAGGAACAAGAAAACCTTCTCTCCATAAGCTTCTGTAATAACCTTGAAACATGGACCCGTTGACAGGGAGTTGGGGTGACTTCTTTTGGTCAAAATTTTCAACAGTTGGAAATATTCCTGGCACAACCTTAGTTGGAAATTTACACCACATATAGGTTTAAATCGTTCCCATTGTTTGATCTTCCAGCCAGTAATTAATACTTTTTAGATCAACAGTAGCATATTTTTCTACTATTGGTCAAAAGTTTTGTCTGAAATGACCATCAGTTTCAAACATGTCCAACCTTAGGGGATGCCAGGTTGGAAATTTCAACTTGATAGTTGATAGTGGTACAAATGGAATTCCGCGAGCCTGGAGTTTTGTCTGGTACAAGGGGATCGCAGTTGGAAATATCAAGGTGGACCCCCCCAATGGGGACCCTCAATCCACGCCACTGATTCGAAAAGACGGGTAAAATGTTAATAGACCTGTAATTTGTAATTATGCGCTAGTTATTACTTTAGAAATTTGCATCCTGTCGGGGGAATATTCCTCGTTTGAATGATAAACTGAATATGTGCTACAGTGCTGTTGAACTTTCGAGGATGGTCTGTTTAATCAATTTCGAAGAAAAATTATATATGCCCGTTGTTCCCTTTACGTAATTCATATGAGCAGTTAATGCGCAGGTTTCAGAATTACCATAAGTCCACATAAATCATGTGGAGCATGGTGCATAAAGTAAAAATGGGCACATGATCCTTGGAGGGGTGTTGGACAAGTGTTCAATGCTTGAAATAGTTTAAATATATTATTTTCTGCTTTTGTGTCAAAATGACACACGTTAGGAACACATTATATATACACAAAGTCACACCTATACATATTCAGTTACATGATACTTACATATCCATATTATCAGCACCGAAAGGCTTTAAACGTATACATATCTACACATGAATACAACTCAATAGTCAGTAAAGTTAATTAATTTTTGGTTGCTCAAGGTTTAAATTCGAGTGTCCAAAAATATGCCCATAAACAATTTGTGCAACTGAGACTCATGAGGGAATATCGGATTGAACTATAGATATTTTATTATTGATAGTCATCTTGAAATTTATGCCAGAATATTGCATGTAGATCATGGCATGGCCATACATAAATATCTACTTGAAATGTAAGTTGGATGTCTTTTTTAATATATTCAAGGTAACTTAAGGGAATTCGTGGAAATGTAGTGTGGTATATATAATGTACATTCTGCAATAATTCATATTAATTTTACATTTTAGACTATTACATACATATTAGATATGTTAATATAGCATTGAATTAACTTTAAAATAAATGACTCAAAATATAATAAACTAGCTGAGATGAGAGGGTGTTTCAGTGTCTGAGTCTACGTTCAGTAACACATGGGGGCAGAATATATGCACCTGTAACATGGCAATAGGCTCAGTGTGTATGAGATATGTCTGATAATAAGTTCGAGAGAATCAAAGTTTGATACTTGTAAATTTTGCAGCAATGTTATACGTAGGGTGATGCGATATTATGGTCATACAAATAAATTAATACTTAGTTTCGACTGAGAGCCAGTGAAAGGGACGAATACTTGTCAATTGTGTAATAATATTACACAATTCTAAATTGTTAAGTATCATAATATATATTCTGCAATAATTCATATTAATTTTACATTTTAGACTATTACATACATATTAGAAATGTATCTAGATATATCAATCAGCACAGAAATAATTAAACTTGATTCGTTATTCAATATATAAATATGTCCAAGTTGGGGTGGCAGTAGTGAAAATTGATTGAGGGTTTAACGTCCACAAACTTATCCAGTTATCATCCATACGTTTGTGTTGCCATATGAAAAGCAAATGAACGACTACTAGCCCAGCAGCAGCCTCGGACTATCCTTCGATAGTCGGGCCAAAGACTGGTACATAGTTCAAACGGTGACCCGTTTACCCATGGCATATAGCAACCTACCCGTACCTCATCTAATAATAACTAGAGATGGGCTTGTCCCAGATGGGACTAAGTAATACCCCCCGTATTCAAAATGTTATTCGAATGAAGTAGCCATTACCTTATATTTGGCACTGAAATTATGTCAACAGGTAACCCTAACCCCTAACTCTAATCCTAAATTTATTGACTGAATAAAAGCTCGGACAAAATTAGGCATGTTGCAAAACAATTTCTAAGTAGAAAAAGGGGGATAACTCCACCATAAAATGTCGGACAGACATCATAAACGCAGGTGCACAGGTTCCCATAGTACTAAATATCTGTGCCAAGTTAAAAAAAAATTTACCTAACAATGTAGGAATAAAAGCTCGGACAAAATTATGCATGTTGCAAAATAATTTCTAAGTCGAAAAAGGGGGATAACTCCACCAAAAAATGTCGGACAGACATCATAAACGCAGGTGCACAGGTTCCCATAGTACTAAATATCTGTGCCAAGTTAAAAAAAAAATTACCTAACAATGTAGGAATAAAAGCTCGGACAAAATTATGCATGTTGCAAAATAATTTCTAAGTCGAAAAAGGGGGATAACTCCACCAAAAAATGTCGGACAGACGTCATAATCGCAGGTGCACAGGTTTCCACGGTACTAAATATCTGTGCCAAGTTTTTTTTTAAATTGACTTAAAAATGTAGGAATAAAAGCTCGGACAAAATTATACATATTGCGAAAATGTTCTAAGTCGAAAAAGGGGGATGACTCCACCAACAAAAGTATAACAGACGTCATAATCGCAGGTGCACAGGTTCCCGACTTATTTTAAGTAAAATATCAATCAAATGATGTAATCTACCTTGCCCTGTGCATTAAAATGCATGCACTGACCACCATAAATGTTTTATATTATTGGCAGAGATGTCCGTCTGATAAAAAGTACTAAAATTTGAGGTTTGAGACGTCCATTCAGGGGGACAGGGATGCTATAAGTTTCAAACTAAAGGAATTTCTTCAGACAGCCAAACGCTGTTTGTTGAACTTATTACCCGACAATCCATGCAAATAAAGAAACGGGAATCCGTGTATATATATCAGGGGTGTTTCTGTCACAACATTCCTTCAAATGGAATGCCCTTATAACTGAATAATTGGATATGCACACGTATGAACGGAGAAACTCACGACTGGGTACCTGTGGGTGATATCTATTGTTCGGACGACATGTGCGCTGCACCCCACAAGCCAATTCTTGAAGAATTCCAACATTAAAAAGCACCTAGTTTAACCCTTTGATAACTAGATTTTAGCTGACAAGTTATTACGTGATTCAATTATTCATTTATAGGGATGTTAAGATCATAAGTTAAGCAGACAATATACTTTTCCTGGAAGGGGCTTCCCTTCCACGGGAATGCCGAATAATAAATAACAGATCATGGAATATGGCACGCAATTGCATTGCAAATATGCTGATTTAGTGAGCTATTTATAGCATCACGAATCGGTTATCCTCTCCAGAATTCAATATTTTGATACGTAAGGCAACTGCAAAATATAGTGACCCCCACGAGATATACAAGTACCACGCGGTTGTACCCCCAAGTGAACATATGCACAAGTCCACATCACCCCAGAAAGGTGTCCAATTGAATCCACACATTATGGACGAATGTTCTACCCACAAGTACCATTTGTACCCCGTAAGATACAATATGTAAAACTCCGATGAGTGAAAATCTGGGACGGACGGACGGACGCACACATGGACACGGGCCATTATAGTCTGGGGCCCTGCTAATAGGAAACTTGGCAACCGAATCGAATCGAATCGGGTGTCCGATGTCGACATCGGATCCGAATCGAATCTGGACAAGCACTTGACGGAGAAAAATCATAGCTAACCATTGGATAATTATCCTTCTAATTATTGTTTGCTTATTTGGCATGAAAGCGGATACCGTTTTTGAATATGAAGCAAATAATCAAGACAGAGTTCACAGACAAACGTTTTGCGACTGACACGCTCTCAACTTTAGTTTTGAACGAAAATCAAAACTGTACATCACTTAGTATAACATGTGATATACATGTACGCCATGACCTTGACTATAAAATGAATATTTACTACTGAAGAAACACTACTGGTCTACTATGGTAGTGTATACATATAATGGTGTTTCTTAAATTGATAGTCGCCCATGACTTTGACTGCATCATAATTGCAGGAGTGGTGTGTGGTGTATCATAAACAAACGCATGCATATGATGCGCATGACCCGCCGCATCAATACCCGAGTATTATACATATGGTACAGGTAACTCGGTATAATCATCATGTGCGCTTTATCACTGAATTTAATAAAAGACGGCATTACCCGGCTTTCTTGTCGACCGGAATGCATTTGTGTGAGGTACCATCGTAGTCATTCATAAAATGTTAATATAGGTTGATCGTTAAAGGTACGGTTGGCCTTGGCGGTGGGTATCCTGTGAAAATATTTCCACCCGTCAAAAACCGCCACAAACAGAAAGAACAACAAAATGTAGACATACTTTGTCCGTATACAAATAAGAAATATCTCATAAACAGTATGTTATTGTCATATATTTGACCATTGTTATGTAAACAAAAGCATAAAAAGTAACTTTTCTGGTGTTTGTTTATATTGTGATGGTAAACATAAAGAGCGTTCTTTGTTGGTGAATTCCTGATATGGAACGAATAAAGAGCGTTTATGCCATTTGTGTGTGATTAGCCAGCAGCATTGTGCTGTCTTCTGTAACACAATCAGGCTCTTGCTTAGGTAAAGTATAGTAAATCTTTATGATAACATGCTGTTTACGCGATGGTCATGGTAGATATGAACGAAACTGTATGCATTTTAATGTTTTTCTGTTTACGGTGATTGGAACAAATATGAATATTTTCGACAACTAAGGCCTCACGTGCCTTTAATATATTAAGTGTATGTGTGAATGCACTTTCATCGATTAGAAGAGACTAACAATATTAACTATATACAATTTTATAGACCGTAGATGTCTTGACTTTCGACTTGTGTATAGTGCATATATTTTACCCCATAATTACAAGAACCACCAGTGTTAAAACGTATTTGCGAAATGGCGACTAGTGTAAACTCTAAATTACCTCATACACGAGACCCCAGACGGGACATCACACTACAAAGCGGCAATTGCGCAATAAATTGGGCTACATAGATACAAAAATTAGTTGTCCCCATTAACTGGAACCAATAAGCAGATTCGAAAATATTCGGGAGCCGATTACTAGTCCTCCGGCGGAATATCGGGGGACAATAAACACGTTGCTTGAATTTGAGAAAATTAGACAACATTTGACCATTTTCACAAGCGATATGATACAAAACGTCACATGTACAAACGTTACGCTATGAGGTTCATGTAGAGACGCTTCGTTTGCGGTCTAGAATCATAAGCAAGGGAACAATGCAACTATCGGCATGATCAAGTACCTTGGGTTATTCACCGTAAGACCAAGTGCTTCGGGGGTTGGTATTTCATCTGGTGGCGAAATTATTCGGCCATCTGACCCTGTAATACGAAAATTATGAGTAAGTTACTTACATCATCACATAATCTATATATAAAGTATAACTACAATCTGGTGGGTTTAAATAAAATTTTGTATTGAATAATAGTTTTTTAGTTATATCGCAGGAAAACATATATTATATTAACAAGTTATTATAGCATAGAGTCAACTTGACTGACTATACAAAAAACCACGACCCTAAACTATTGAAATACAATTTTGAAAATAATGTTATAAACTTGTACTTTGTTGTCTCGTTTGGTTTTTGGCAAACTCTAAGTCAGAATGAGACGGACCATATCGGTACTTCATTTTGCCGCGGTCGCAAAATTGTACGAACTGTTATACAAAGTCATATTTCCTGTTAACCAAATATTAGAGCTTTAAAGTCTAACACATCAACATATAAGCCATGTACAGCAGTACTGTATGATTACTGAAACACAAGTAGTTATTATATAATATGTACATGGATTTTCTTTTTATTGTTTTGCGTTCGTGAGAGTGGATAGCGAAATGTGTCACGAGTTTCTCGAGAGACTTGTCACAGTCACGACCGAGATAATTTTCTAATGTTCTATATCAACTAAAATGAAAATGTTTCAGTAAATGGATTTTATTGTGTAAATGAAATTAATTTCATTTCAAACAGTTCTCCACTAAATGTGGGCTGCAGGGTGTGCCGATAAATTCAAATGTGAAATACAAGATAGCTCCAGGCGCCTATGTTTAAAAAAAAAAATCGGAAGAATTGGACAGCTTCCATCTAGATGTCACACCAAAGGCCATATGAAGTTTGTATGACGGATGTGGCATGAAGGGTGTTGCAAAGGATGTTAGTCGTGAAAAGATTAAAATCCAAGATGGCCGGTGGCGACCATGGTTTTTTAACGAAATTCGAACAAATATTGTTGGCTCCCATCTAGAGGTGACCCGGAAAATCCTTATGAAGTAGTTTGGTGACGATCGGATGAGGGATGAGGCCTGTAGGTTGTGCCGAAGGTTTTAGTAATGCAAAGAGTAAAATCCAAGATGGCCGCCTGCAGTCATGTTTTTCAACGAATTTCGGAAAAAAATTGATCGCTATCTAGAGATCACCCCGAGGATGCATACACAGTATGTAGCGTGTGTCAAAGGATTTTGTCATGCAAAGAGTAAATTACCAAATGGCTGCCGGCGGCAACCATGTTTTTAATCTAAAATCGTTCAAATTCGATAGCTGGAGGTGATCCTAATCATACCTGTAAATTTACCAAACATTTCTTAGATAGATGTGGGCTGAAGAGTGCCGATGGATTCAAATTATGGCTGCTGGTGGCCATGTGTTTTAACGAATTTCATAAATAATCGATGACGATCCAAATGACGATCGGATGAGGGATGTAGCCTGTAAGGTGTGCCAAAGGATTTACGTAGTCATGCAAAGAGTAAAATGCAAGATGGCTGCTGGCGGCCGACTGTTTTAACGAATTTCGGAAATAATCGATGGCTCCCATCTAGAGCTTACCCCGAAAGTTTGGTGCCGATTAGCAGATGAGGGGTTTGGTCTGTAGGGTATGCGAAATGATTTAATCATGCACAGAATAAAATTCAAGATGCCGGCGGCCATGTTTTTCATCGAAAATCGCTTAAAATTCGATAGCTCTCATCTAGACATGCCTGTAAATTTTAAAAGCATTTCTCTAATAAATGCGGGCTGCATGGTGTACCGATGAATTCAAATTTGAAATCCAAAATAGCTGCTGGCGGCCATATTTTTTAACGATGCCTCGCATCTAGAGGTCACCCGAAGATCCATGTTTGGTGATAGTCTGACGAGGGATTCGGCCTTTAGGGTGAGCCAAAGGAAATATTTGACGGACGCACGTACGGACGGACGACACTAGCGCGAACTTTACCATGTTAATTTGAGCTCAAAAACTAGATCATGTTTCCAAAGAAATTCACCATTTATAACAATAATTTTCCTCATAACCTTCAATGAGGATGCACTAAAGACAACTGTTGATCCCTGTCCACTTACTCAGTCTTACTTCAATGTGCGCCGAAGAGAAATATAGTTCGCGTTATAAGTATGTCGAATTACAACGCAACACAATAGTGATATATAATGAGGAAAGTAGGGTTAATTCTGCAAAAACTTTCCTACCTATGGTAGGTCAACAAACACGCAGCACGGATCTACAAGTTGTATATATTCTGTAGAACCTTGCCAAATCCATAAAAATGTTCCAGCTGTTTTCAATGTTTTGTAAAAAAATGAGAGCTTCGGCATATACTGAAATGGTTATCAAAGTGAGCCCGATTTTGGTTTTATAAATTCTATGACTTTTGTAAGTCTGTATGGGGCGTATAAAACCACTATAAGAGATGTCAACGTATCGATCTGTTTGGATCCCTGTGCAGGGACGTGGATAAATAATAAGCTCAGGGTCCAAACCGCCACGTGACACCAAGAATTGACATGCAGTAGGATATAGCTGGTCTAGGATTTAACGTAGCTTGTTTGAAGAATGGAAGGTATTCAAAGATACTGCCTCGTATATGTTTCTTTACCCTTTGTAAATGAGTACATGTATACATACCGCTGTTGTGTACATGTACATACGTGTACATATACATCGTATAGCTATATATGCTAAAATTCGAATCTGATTAAACTGCCTCTTTTTAAAGTGGTGTTGAACATTGTGAAGATTGAACAGCTGCATCTGAATTATTCCGATGTCCTTCGTTTTACCACCGCAAGGGATGCGTCAATCACTTACACAAAAGTAATTAATTACAATTAATTCACATGTTCGCAATTACACATACAATTACAATTACTTTGAAATAATTACTTTCAGAGTCTAACTAACTACATTTCAATCACTTTAACCTTTTATATACTAAAACACAATTGATGAGTAGTTATCCCATAGGAAATGTTCAGATAATAAGTTCAACAAACGACCAGTTGAACTGATTATCTAATCATTTTCTTGAATAGATATGGCTCCTTAACCCTTTACCCAACAAAACGGCCAAAACCGGCCAAATAAAGCTTCAACAGCCTAAAATGTCTTCGGTCTGTCTCAATAGAACCATACAAATATGGATATCATTGGAACCGGCTCCTTGACCACATTGTGATAGTTACAGTTATGCCCTGTGCCAATGCATTCTCTTATATATGCGAGTCGACCATAGGTCGCCTCGCATATATAAGAGAATGCATTGGCCTAAAAAAAATCTTTTTTTAACACTTTTTACCATTTTTTCTTACATTCTTTAACAATTTTATAATTTTTAATGTGTTAAGCCAATGCATTCTCTTATATATGCGAGGCGACCTATGGTCGACTCGCATATATAAGAGAATGCATTGGCACAGGGCCCTTCTGTTGGGTAAAGGGTTAACATCCCTCCAAATGGATAACAGACCATTCAGATGTACACTTTTTAACTGACTAGGAGAATCCTTTTAGTATAGAATGGGTTAATATTATTCATGTGTCATTGTGATCAGTCATGTAAACCAAAAAGTGAATAGAAACCACATACATGTACCATAGGTTTAAAGTAATGAGAAGTACTATAACTACACAGCACGCATATAAAACAAAAATCAAACAAAGAACACTACCGCTATATTGATCAAATAACCTATATCGAAGTCTCTTTTTAAAACGATAATTGTTCCCATGCATGGTTGTTAATAAAACGAGTCAACAGAACACAAATATAGATAATGCAGCAGGGGGAGGGGTCTGAAACAAATTTGCTGACACGAGGCCCAAACATATTTTCCGACATCAAGCAACCCAACACCCCCTAGTTGCAAACAATAAATTTTCCTCGGAAAAAATTAAGACCCCTCCTACGGTGTTCTTTTTCACTAATTTTGTAATCAGGAATACCATCCAAAATGTATTTTTTTTCTTGCTTCCAATCCTGTTCCACTATAAATTTTACAAGTCATCCTACCATATCATTTAGTCTTCATCATTAGTATTGACTGTTGATCAAAATAAATGGCGTGAAACAATTATACCAATCCTATACATTATTCTGTGAAATCCATAAATCTGCCTGAACACCAAACCTAAACCCAACATAACTTTGAGCAAGTTATCAGGTGTTATTGTTGTACAACCCATTGTTAAAATTAGGTGAATTCCATGTCCCTTCGTTGTGGTATCTTTCTCGTGGAATGGCGACTGAAGTTATGTGGGGGAAACTCCATACAACGAAACAGCTATTTTAATCCTATGTCACGTGTATATTCTAATGCATTACATACAGCCTACATCATTCGGTAGAACATGAATATAGCATGTTACACCCATTATGGAAACTTTCCATATATATAATATATTACTTGTAGATTATATCCTGGTGTATATATATCGCTGGGTTTGTCAGATCAGCTTGTTGATTCGATCTTGCTATTTGATTTATCCGTGAATACGGTGAGGTGTTAATGGCGATAAACTCTGCTGGGAAATACGAAGCAACATCACTGTCAGAGTCGCAACCGATCATTTTGCCCAGGACAAGGATCGGAGCCATTGGAAATTAAAGTCGGATCCAATGCAACACTTCTAATTTGGGGTTTTATATCACAAAAAAGTCAATACCAGCAGCTGAAACTTTACTCATCGTGGGTTAGAAAAGTCATAGATCATTTTTGATTCGATTTTGTGCCTTAGTTTTATTTTCACTCAAAAGCATTTGCTGGAGTTGGAAGTTAGATCTTTTTTCGCGAATTCTTTACTGATCAAGGCATCGATATGGCACAATAATAGCGTCAACTTTCGTTTGGTGCTAAATCAACGACCTTGTGCTAGCTTCAAACTGATTTTCAAAATGAATTTAAAGTGCCAATTAAGAAGATCGCACAAATAATTAGCATTTTTCACGATATTGCAGTTGTTTTCTTGAAAATTGCCATTACAATCGTGTTAGAGACGGAACCGAAATATCGTTAGATCGAAGATTGCAGGAATCGTTGAATAATATTAATAAAGAATATATAATCGAAAAATGAATTCTATGAGGGCTGGTTTCCCGTGGAATAACCGCTTTCTGCCGCTGCTAGTTTTGTTATTGATTATTTACAAATAATAATTATAACATGTTTGCACAACTAATTCCACAATAATCAATCACAATATTGTAATTAACTGAGTATCAAAGAAGAACAAATAAGTCAAGATAAAACAACATAAAATACCACAGGGCACAAATTGAAGCAAACATTCTCTAAATTGATATTTGAAAGAAACTATTATAATTTTATTTCTCGTTTCATTTTCTTAGAATTTGTAACATTGTTGTCATGTCATTATTTTGTCCATATCCATTTTGTTTAGAGAAATAATAAAGATATAATCGAACACGTAATACTGTGGTTGGTTTCTCATGGAATAACAGTTTTTGTAGCTACTTGTTTTTGGTATATATTATTTACATACATTTATTATTTACATAATTCCAAAATAATCAATTACTATAAGGTAATGGGTTGAAAAGAAGAACTTATATATTAGCGCCTTACGCCAAATGCTTCGTGTGTAAAAACTAGTTGCGAAAGAGGTGAAACTAAACTTGATAGGTGTACATGGAAGAATATATCCTGACATTCAAGCGTCTCATATTCTTAGGGGCTCAAACATGGTGTTGTTTCACTTTTAAGAATGTTCGGCAATCGCAATAGGCCGGTCGATTTGTTTTACATGCAGTATTATTGTTCAGATTGATTTCATGTCCAGGAATCTACGTCATCAGTCAAACACAAAGCGGTTTTTATTTTAAATTTGCTTAAATCATATATAAACGTTTGTCTGGTATAAATCAGTACACGAGCTGTTGCAATTCACAATGCACGTTCAGAAATAATTAATCTTTTTAAAAATTCGTAAAATGCATACATCCACTTTCACTCGTTGGTACAATACGATTGCGGCAACATTTATCAAAGCTCAACCACTGCACGAGTTCCAGTTAGCAGCTATCCAAACGTCTGAAGCGACGGTTTATAGATTAATGTAGTGGTGTAGGTTCATATCCACGTTATTACACATCCAGTGCTATCGTTCGGACTGGTGTGATATATTTCAGAGATTATGTCAACCAAATACACTACAGTGATAACGATTAGATAGCCTGTGTGACGTCAACGACGTCATACACGAAACCCCAACATGTACTACAATAATAAGATCAACTTCCTATTGTGTTGGGTAGATGACTAATTAACATGGAAAACGAGCACAAATTTATTTAACACTAAAGAATACTGACTAATAGTGGTTAATATATACAGAACCGCATGCATGTGGAGGAGTTGATCTATATCGCACTCGTTGATTATGCCGCAATATTCTCTATTCAGTTTTAGGCAAGGCCATGTTGATAACGTGACTATGGACATTGATAAAAATCATGCAATTACATCAAAATATCAATCCCGTCAATGCCTAATTTTGAGAAAGTACATTTATTAATATGATAAATAACTTAATTTAACACTGTTTCCGCAACAGTGCTTGTAAAAAAAATCGTTTGTGGACGAAGAAAGAAATAACCCCATAGGAACGACAATTGGCTTATTATCAAAGATTGACTTGTCTCTATTTTGCCTCTATGTAATGACATAAGAGGGCGGTCCACGTACATTGGCACGAATAAGAGACAACTCGCCAGTTATCAATAACCACAGAACAATTACATGTGTAACTGGACACACCAACCCACAATAAATCCCTAATAGGGAATGCTCCAGACAGGAGACCATCCACCCACCCATAAATGTATGTTTTTTTTCATGGGTGCTGTGGGTGTTGGGCAGTCTCCATACCCTTAACACCCACTAAGGAGCCCAAACTTTGTGCAAACCATTTGTATAGATGCATACCTATCCAAAATCTTTAAAAGTGCAGGAAGTAGATACCTATAATGGGCCCAATTCAAGTTAAATATACCAACTTGACCATTAAAAAACCAAAATATTCCCCTCCCCCTGACCAGAGCCCAAAATCCCATTCAGATGCCCAAATAATTTTCTTCTCATTTCCTATATATATTCTAAAGTCAACTGTAGAGTAATTTTCAGAATGGGTATAGTCTGAGAGATCACTGACTCAGAAATATGTTTTCATAGGCACGGGTGCTGTATGGTTTTTTCATGGGTGCTGTGGGTGTTGGGCCGTCTCCATACCCTTCAAACCCACCGATGAGCCCAAACTTTATGCAAACCATTTGTATAGATGCATACCTATCCAAAAACTATAAAAGTGCTGGAAGTAGATACCTATAATGGGTCACAGGGCCCAATTCAAGTTAAATATACCAACTTGACCATTAAAAAACCCAAATATTCCCCTCCCCCTGACCAAAGCCCAAACTCCCATTCAGATGCCCAAATAAATTTTTTCTCATTGCCTAAATATATTCTAAAGTCAACTGTGGAGTAATTTTCAGAATGAGTAGAGTCTGAGAGATCACCGACTCAGAAATATGTTGTCATAGGCATGGGTGCTGCATGGTTTTTTCATGGGTGCTGTGGGTGTTGGGCAGTCTCCATACCCTTAAAACCCACCGAGGAGCCCAAACTTTGTGCAAACCATTTGCATAGATGCTTACCTAGCCAAAAACACTAAGAACTGGATATAGATAACTATAATGGGTCACGAGCACAATTAAAGTTAAATATACCAACTTGACTATTAAAAAATCCAAATATTCCCCTCCCCCTGACCAGAGCTCAAAATCCCATTCATGTCCCCAAATAATGTTTTCCCATTGCCTCTATATATTCTAAAGTCAAATTTGGAATAATTTTCAGAATGAGTACAGTCTGATAGAACAGTGACCCCAAAAGGCACTGTGCTGCAATGTGTGCTGTATGGCTTTATATGTCTCATTTTCCTCAAATCCCACTGAGGAGCCCAAACTTTTATATAGATTCATGACTATCCAAATACACTAACAGTGGTGCTGGAAAGAAACACATGTGATGGATTATAGTGCCCAATTCAAGTTAAAATAACATTAAAAGGTCTGGAAGGTATTTGTTTTGATGCAAACTGTATTCTTGATTGGTCTGTAGTACAGAGAATGGGAGAAAGGCAGTGCATTTAACTTTGCGCCGTTACGCATGCTCGTACGGATGTTTACATATTAGCAGTGTTAGTATACAATCGGTTTGTTATGGGTGGGTGGTTGGTCTCCGAGCTCGAGCTTTATGTCTCTCGTAAATCCCGGATCACTATTTGTAAAAGCAACAAGTGATACAACAATATTAAAGACACGGGCGGCGTTCGTTGCAGAAATATTCATATTTGTTCAAATCGCCATCAACAGAAGGGATATTAATATATATATAGTTGTGTTCATATGCCAAACATAATCAGCGCGTAAATAGTATATTGTCGCCAAGACGTACGATGGTGTACGTAAACAAGAGCCTGCTCGTGTTACAGACGTTATGCTTCTGTTTACAGCTCAATTATATTGGTTAATCACACACAAATGATATAAACGCTCTTTATTATTTCCATATCAGGAAAACAGTAACAAATAACGCTCTTTGTGTTTACCATATCCGGATCTAAACAAGAGCCAGGTTCTGTAACGTTTTTTGCTTTTGTTTACATAACGAAGGAAAAACATTTGACAATAACATACTGTTTATGCCATATTTCTGATTGGTATAAGAACAAGGTCTGTCTACATTTTACTATTCTTTCTGTTTATGGCGGTTTTTGACGTAGATGAATATTTTAACAGCATACCACCGACAACACCGCCCTTATCTTCAATTTCGAAACTGATGCCATGTGCTGTGTTATGGATTCAACAACGTGCATGCTGGATCTGAACATCGTGACATTCACACAATAAATAAGATCGTTCAATTGACAGAAATGTATACAACATTCAGTATCTCCCAATCACACAGGAACAATCACACCGGAACATGTACCCGTGTTTATATATTATCATATAAATGTAAGCTTGTCGGTAATGATCCTACCACTGCATCGGACGCTTGCCATAAAACGCCGAGATAGGTAAATATTAAATACCAAATGCTGGGAGTCTAAAACGGAAAATGTCACAGTAATCTACAGACTAAGACTAAGGTCCGTACGTTGTTTGTGAATTATGCATGTAATTAATTTTTAATGGCGAATATGGAGGGTGCTATTTCATCTACGTCTTATTATATGTTATTAATTGGTTGTTTCCATATTGGCCGAGTTATGAGGCCGCGGTCTGTCGTATTGGCATGAGGCCGCAGGCCAAAGGCTAATACGACAGACCAAGGCCTCATAACTCGGTCAATGTGGACACAACCAATTAATAAGTATTTTATTAATTAGCAACAATGTAATCATTGTTGCACAGGATGAATATATTAACATAGATATACCATTGTGTGTTTTATTAAATTAACAATTATTCCAGCAATTTTTATTCTTGTGAACTTTGTGAACAGTACTGTTAGTTTCCACTGCATGGGGATGATATTGATACGGATACATGTAGTTCATCCACGTACATGTATATTTACTCCCAAAAACAGTGACTGCCGTAATTGATCGGAAATCAACTGCAATCTATCTTCCGTCGACCCAATATTCTTTGCCGATCGAGATAATTACGTATGACGTCATTTACGTCGCCTTGACTTATTGGCCACGTTTTCTACTTATTTGCCGACTTTTTGTTACTTATTGGTCGCGTTTTCTACTTATTGGCCGACTTTTTGTTACTTATGACACGGGCAGCGTTCTACTTATTGCGGCCGATAACCTATAGATAATTAATAATGAAAGATATTAGTCCACCATAATGGTAGGCCCTATTGCAAAGTATATCGTACTGTGACTGGTTTACGAGACGAGTCTATGAAATTCTAACCAAAATTGCAATATAGGCAAATGAATAAAATTAACCTTTGACTGACGTATTACAGCTAGTGTTGGTTCCAGTGTGATTGATATCGAGATCACCTACACCTCTATTCACCACCCATATACCTACCTCAATTACCTTCAATGTCACAGTAAACGCTGCAGAATACCATTCTCTAGCCGTGTACCTTTATGAACGGAAATGTGTACATTATATCACACACCCAATGCATGACAGTAATGCGTATGGACACCTTTCGCATAACGAAATACTACTTACATGTGTAAAAAAACAAAACAATTACGTTATTGTCCGGTCATAGTTAGTGATCGGTGATTGCATGAAACACTCGCGAGCGTAATGTGTAATTACGGATATGGCAAAACGACAACTGGTAGAAATAACACACATTCCAGTGACGTAGAACCATATATAATTCTTACCAAAAGTAGTTCATTATGGGAAAGGTATCCAGTATATTGCTACAATATTTACATTTTAGTCTTATGTTTATGCCAATTATGGCAAAGCGGATGGCGGATCTAATAACTTAAAACGGGATTTACAACGCCATACCGGTCCATCAGACTGACAGTTAAAAACCAATGTAAAGAGTCGACTGACAACAGAAAGGCTAACTTCTACAAAGGCTATCTACAAGTAAAAAAGGAATACAAATAGTAAAATGGCTTATTATTCTGATGTCATACATATGTTTTCACATGGTATGAGTATACAATATTCATATCGTGATTGAAGAGGAAGGTAGCTGCAAGGCATATTAAAGAGATGGGAATGTGTTTATGGTTCTGGTGCCCAATTTGTACAGGCACTGGTTTCCTCGTTCATCGTGATAAAAGTGGTGAGGCAGTCTCCATGAGCGGTTTACACTAACTTGAGATAGGGGTTTGGAACGTAACTGCCAAAATAAAGTTTAAATAGCCAAAACTAATATTTTGCAACAGTTATTTTTGAAAAAGTCGAAATGACATCGGAAAGTGTCATCAGTTGCTAGTGCATGATTTTGACTGCCTGAGCGGTCACCACAAGAACGAACACAAATTCTAGTGACGTAGTACCATATCGCTAATTCTTAGCAGAAGTTGTTAATAGTGCGAACCATGTCCAGTATATTGCTGCAACAACTAAAAGCAGAAAGCTTTGAGAAAGAACGTTGTTACTTCTGAGGGGATTGCATTACCCCATAAAGATGCCTTTTTCCGATTTGACCGTGAAAAAACAATCCCTACGTTTTCTACTCGAGAAAATATTTCAACTCCGTGTTTCGGTTTTATGGCAAAACAGTTACTTCCCTTGTGATATGTTCGCTTAAATTTTCGTCAAATATCAACTGCTATTTTCTCAAATTATGGACCAGCGGCGCATCATACACTCGTTATCACAAGGATGAAGATTACAAGTAAAATCGTTAATTGATGAAATAATTTATTAGTAACGATATGACTTTGTGTAATTTGCTAAAGTTTGAATAGTTCTGAGTATGACGACTACAGATAACAGCACCACCCAAAATGATATGGTCCAGTTTAAATGGAGATTACTGCAATGTGAAAGATGTTCTAGTCTGTATGCAAACTATGATAAACAACTTCCAGAATATTGTAAATGATCTACAGGGCTTCAAAGTAGAAGTAGAACAAATGAAATCTGCAGTGAACAAGATCAGTAACGACCATGTTTCGCTCCAGTCAAATGTCACCAAGATGAAGGAGAAAATGGAAGATATAGAGTCAAATGTAATCCCCATGATCGGAAGTACAATCTGCTCGTGTATGGTGTGCCACAACTAAAAATGTGAACCCGTATGAAGTCATACATAATTTCCTTATCAAGGATCTCAACATTGACATTCAGCTTGCAATGGGTATTGTTGACCGTCTGGTGCACCGCAATAGATTGCCAACCAGAAAGATGAAGCAAAACGGTTGTGCTCCTTAACCAAACCCTATTATCATAGTTTCTGCCCGTGACAGACAAACAGGAAATTCTTGGAGCTCTTGAACAGGACAGCTGTCCAGCGCACAAGACACGGAGCGTTCGAACAGATCTACCACCATCTCTGAAGCGTGAGCGAGCATCATTGGCAAATTTTGCATATAGTCGGATTCCTTATGTCGAAAAAAATGGTCGCGCGTTTTCGGAATGTTAAAAGCGATATGAGAACAGTTTCTACACCACCAGTGTGTCTATTTTCAGAATCTACCTGTTTCCAGCTTGATATTTTAGTGGAAACAGGTTTGTGTGAGGCTTATGTTTGTGTACCCCTCTATTTTTTCCCCGTCAACCTGGTAATAAAAACATGCTAATTACGCATAGCAAGTTCGGTAAGTGGCTTTCTTTGTTCTTGGAAATCGAAAAACATGGGGAGGTCTTGCCACAAATTACTTAATTACATATCTTAATAAGGAATAGTGTCATAATATCATCAGATGAATTGTATTTATGACTGCTTTTTCAATTTTCTTTCCCAAATATTAAGGTATTGTATATTCTTAAAATGAGCTACATCACATATAGACGAACATGAACAATCTACAAGGATATCTTGATCATATGCCACAAACAAAACTTCGATACATCGATTTTTGGTAAAGATATCGCAGAAAAGCTACCCCTACCCCCACCCTCGCTGATTTCACAAGTCAGATTCCTTTGGTCGAAAACAATGGTCGCGCCATTTCGGATTGTCTAAGACGACATGCGAACGGTTTGTTTATCAATATCGTGTCTACTTTCAGAGTTTACCTGTGTCCAGTTGACATTTTATTGGAAAAAAAGTGTTTTTGGACTGTTTTAAGAATTTAAAGAGCGTTTGCTTATTATACAAATATTAATCCTCATAACTAACTTTCTGGTGGACTGTGCGAGTTGAAATTAACAAAAGTATCAACTATGGCGGTCTACTTTCAGAGTCTACTTGTTTCCAGTCTGACATTTTAGTGGAAACAAATTGTTTGGACGGTATAAACAAATTAAAGAGCGTTTCCTGATTATACAGTTATTAACTAACACGATTAGCCTTTTCATGAATTGTGCGAGTTTAAATTATGCACATATGTCAAGTATGACTCTGAAATGTATTTTTGAGAATGTTGGCGTCAGATAAGTCTCCGCGGGTGCAGTACTACAGTTGCGAACAAAACTAACGTTGGACCCTATAGAGAGCGTTTCCTGGTTATACAAAATATAAGTAACACGATTAGCCTTATCGTGAATTGTGCGAGTTCAAATTATGCACATATATCAAGTATGACTCTGAAATGTATTTGTGAGAATATTGGTATCGTCAGATAAGTCTCTGCGGGCACAGTACTACAGTTGCGATCAAAATTTAACGTTGAACCATATAGATAGTTTGACAATTTACTCAAATGTTCACAGTGGTGGAACTTAATGGCTATCATATATGCATGGCTCTTACGTGTAATCTATCGTAACGACATGTGATTTTACAAAAATAACTTGCAATATAGTCAGGCCACAAGATACAGTAGTTGATAACAAATGTGGTTAACATCAATCATATACATCACAATCACGTGCTTCAGTGATAATGTCCACTATTCTACAAATGTAATGTGTATCAAGACTAAAGTTTCAGGATTGACAAAATTAATGTTTATTGCCAGGACGAAGTACCGCATAATACGGAGTTGTGTGCTAACAAATCTGCGAGTCATATTTATGTAAGTGTCAGTCAAAACTTTTAGGACATGGGAATAGTTTTCTTATTTCGTGACCACGAAATAATAATTCGTGGCCACGAAATAACTAATTCGTGGCCACGAAAATAACTAATTGTGATATACGATCGTCAGTCCCATTGTTGTAATGGAAGCGGACAGAGATGATCTGGTTGTAGTTGTCCACCATCTTGGCATGAGCCACGGCGATTTGAGATAAAGGGTGTTGTAGGGTGGCCCGTAAAACAAATTAAGTAATCATCCCTTTCACCAACCCGTTCCAAAGTTGCCGCCGTCCTGTGGGGGGGGGGGGGTGGGTTAAATAGGCACCACGACATTCAGTATATCTTGGGGCCACCCTACAGCACCAATTTATACCACATAAAACGGATAAGGGGCCGAGAAATTGTATAGGAGCCATACTTGAACCCATCTGGGGTGGCCATTTTGGATCGGGGGTGGTGAAAGCGGGTGAATATTTAGTTTGTCCCAGGGGTCACCCTACAACACACTGTACCATATATGGACCCCTCTGATCAGTTATCATTTTCGCTAGAGTGCATGGGCTGAAGGTGTGAAAAATTAGCTTGCTTTGCGAGCCACGGTACAACACCCTTTATTTGATCTATATCGTTCAAGTGACCGAGAAATAATGTGTACCTCTTTGACCTCTTCTGAGCGGCGACCATTTGGGATCGGGTATGGTTGAAAGGGGTGAAAATTTATAAGTTTGTTTTGGGCCCACCCTACTAAACCCCTTATTTGACTTAAATTGGCCAATATGCCGAGAGGAATGTCGTTCCCATTCGACCCCTTGTGGTAAAAACTAATGAATATTCAGTTTGTCTTGGAGCCACCTGACCCGTGTTTCTCCATTCTCTCTGGGCTAGTTTATATCGGACGTTCCTATCCCCATAGAGCCCGGGTCCCACGCCATAAGGTTGTTTATAGTAGCTTCTTTGCGATCATATGCATTGTTTCTAAAACATCAACTTAGTGTATCCATACCGTAAATGTATCTGGATATATGCAAAGGCCACGAATATAGTTATTTCGTGGCCATGAATTAATATTTCGTGGCCACAAAAAAAAAATCCCATGTCCTAAACCAGCCACCGTAGCTTATGGATCATTCTGTTTTAGTATTAAATTTGGAGAAACCCGACCAGCATCAATGTAACAACTACAACAACTCATCTATGCCAATGATATGTTTAGCCATATACATGTGGATAGGGTGGTTTTGTTTAAAAATGTTAAACAATGTTATCATGTCCATATGTATTGCTAAATATTGCTGGGCTTATGTAGATGGTTGTTCTATAATTCCTGGTCGGGCTTATCCGATGCAGTTAATACTCAAATGTGAAATTTGAGATATACCTGGTCGTCAAAGTGAACCAGATGTCTTATTTAAGGCTAGCAACGGTTGCTAATCAAATACCACAATGGTGTACTAATCAGTCATTGGTATTGCCTTAATTTAGTCAGTATCTAATCACATGGTGCTGGTTTTGTTCAAAGTTGGGCACACGCATGTCTAAAACTATGCAGCCATGTTCTGCATAGGCTACTGATCATTATATGATCGGGAGACTTTGCCACCGGTCCCGATATCTCCTTAGTAACGGTTACTAAGCACCTACTTGGAATTTGCAGGAACATGCAACTATGGTTGATATTTATTTTACTCATTAAGCTCTACTTTATTGGAAATTCGAATTTACTTGATTTTCACAACTATATACACCAAGCGTGGAGATTAACTGCGGTCAGAATATTGATGGTGAATGTTGGGTTTCAGTCACTGTACTGAAGTTGGCCAAAAGTAACTGGCGTGGGAAGTGTGAAAGCAAAGCCTATACTGCTATAGTAAAGATCTCAGCTGCACCGAAATGTCCATTTATCATTAGCACAAATCCTGCAAAAACACAGATTCTCTCAGTGCATGTGGTATAAACTCCGATGACAACGATTGAGTTAATGACAACGAACAACTACCATCTATACATATGTATTTGTGACACTACATCCCGTTATGATCAACGATGTGGTTTTAAAACTTGTCAGTAGACAACAGGACAGACAAGTATCAAATAAAACAATAATATAATATGTAATCACATCGTGAACAGTCTTGTTGTGAATATTTTCATTTGATTCAACAGGCTGCATCTTGTCGAAATAAAAAAAACATTCAACACTTACTTTTGCCAATTACTGTATCTTGAGGCATGACTATATCATATCTTGCTACTATGAAATCACGGATAGTTACTGTGGGTCAAACACGAGTGTTAAACTTCATATATAGTTGCGCACGATTGCCAATAAGTGATATTACAATCAACGTTTGAGCATAACACGAAATTCTCCATAGGGTTAAGTGTTAACTTTTGATCGCAACTGTAGCCAGCAAGAATCATCTGATCACATCCATTCTTTTTAAAACTAAGTCTGTGTTTCATACTTAGTATTTTTTAGGAATATCAGTACACGCATATCATACGCAAAGTTGTGCCATTTATCCAAAGTACTAAAATCTCCATAGGGCTCAGGGTTAAATTTTTATCACAACTGTAGCCAACAAGAATGAACCGATCACATCAAAATTTTCAAAAATACATGTAACGGTCATATCTAGTAGTTTGGAGAAGTTTCAAATCGCACCGATCACCATACGCCAGATGGCACCATCTATCGTTTTCTGTAAATACGAAACGCTCTCTAAATTATGTTGACCCCGATTTAGGCCGACCCGCCAAAATTCAAGAATGGAAACAAGTCAATCCTGAAAACACACCTACTAGGCACACAGAATCCGTTTTCAGATCGCTTTTAACAAACCAAAAATGCAAAATGACATAAGGAATCCGACTAATATGAACTCAGAAAGAACAGGTAACTTAGAACCCGTATTAGAGTTGACGATACCAAAGTAGTCCTTGGAGTTCGTGAGGATTCCACCGAAGCCTGGACAAAATACCAAAAGCCAGCTTCTTCTTAGTCATGTAGACTATTATCAAGGACTCATTATATATACATGTATCACAAACATGGTGTTAACTGTTTGAAATTGACATTTGATTTTTCTGTTTAGAGTGCAACAGTATTAGAAATATGGATTTACCATGGAAACTTTGGAAAGGAAAACAATTATACAAATATAAAATTTCTAATATGAGGTATTTAAAAAAAACACAGTTGTATATTAATTATTGTTGCCTATTAAATGCTCGACCTTTTAATAGTGATATCTCGGTAACAAAAAAACACAAACACATGGACCTTGTATGTTATAAAATCTGAGTTCCTGACAGTCCGCGAGTGTTCCGGATGGCTTGAGCATGAGTATGATGCGCATATGGCGTCTCATGCTCATACCTTGGACTATGCTGGGGCTTTCTGGTGTCTGGGAGTCGTAAGAATCAAAACTGAGATAATTACAGTTGAATTATCAATCGTTACATGATACACGATCACATGGACTGTTTAAAATATTGATTACATGTTATCCTTTTGTGTTTTCAAAATGATCAACAGAGTATCAGCTGCATCATTTCTTCAGCCAGTAGATATTGTGGTACCTGACTTGTTTAACTCCAGTGTCAGTTACATGGAACGAATCGCATAATATTATGTTAATCTTGACTTCTTTTTGAAAAAAGAATTGTATTCTGGGTGTTTTGGCCATGTAGTTTACTATGCAGCCCTTTAGTACCCTGTCAACCCTCTTAATTTTACGCGAAATGGTACAACATAGGGGTGTGAATACCAATGTGGTATCGAACAAATCAAGTAAACAACTTGACATAAATTAATTAGGGCCCCTTTATGCCTTGTCTTGGAGCCAACTATCTACCTAGCAGAAGCCATGTACAATATATATTGCACTTTATTCTCACTTTATAATTGTGTGCATGTGGACATTTAATAAGCAAAGCTTGGTGTTATCTCTGAATTTAACTCACTCACTCGTTGATATTTTTAAGTTTGTGGTCTCGAAGTCCCATAACATGGTCATGGCACCCTTTCCTAAAAAGTCATCGAATCTCATTTACAATAATTATGATTACTAGTATGTTAGGAAATACAACATTGTATTCCATTTATGAAAATGCGGAAGTTTTTGGTTGTTATTTCGATGTATGCCCCGCGGGTATGATGAGCAATGGCGGAGGCTACACCATCTCATCCATCGCTTCACTTTCGTTTCGGAAGGTGATTATTATGAGAATGGTTTACCTTCCGCTTTTGGTCTGGTCACCCTCTGCTGGGCACATGGGATAGCAACAATGTAACAGAAAATAAAAAGATGTAACAGAAATAATACTGGTGCAAAAACCCATCGAGTAGTGACAATGATATCATTTATATTGGACAGAATACTCAAATCAAATTACACAATTTGTACTTATAATTTTACCAGCTGATATATGGCATATATATATGGTGTCTATGGTATATTCGTCTCATGGCTTATGACCACCATGACTTCACTGTAAACAAGTGACATCACTGACTGGATAAACATGAACCGACTCCTAATCACATTCACAAAGAATGTACACGGGGACATGTAACATTAACTGTTCGCTCTCGGTCACACCGAGTATTAATTCCAGGCGCTCATATCACTAGTTCATGGAACAACTCGATTAAACAAAGAAAATCCCAAATATTTAAAGTGGTGGGTTATTCAAGCAACAGTTTCTATGTTAAATTCAGAATGCTTCATGTCAAAACTCAATATTTCCAAAAATATAGCTACTACTTAGTGTGACAATGAAAGTTTAGTCTCTGATCTTTGACTAGTTACACCATTATTAATAGTTGTTATGTGTATAACCAATTCGCGCACTTAGTTGCATCTTCTTAATGCCGATAAAGTAATAGTCGTTACGTAAACGCGTGACTGTTTTCAATGTATTGTTGACCTGGTAATGATGCGTGTACCTAGTGATCGCATTGGCGTGGCCTATAATATGGTATTGTTTATTTCTCCACTGCGACCTTCAATGCGACCAATCAGATTACTTGCTCTGTTCGACTCTCGGTGTTCTGTCAATACTCCCGCCACGTTCGGCATTGTCGTAGCCAACCAAAATGAAGCACAGTACAATCAATATGTTTACCGCATCAGCTATTTCGATCTGTTCCACGAGTTACGTTGACTGCAAATCATGTCTCTCAACGCCAAAGAATAATAACTACTTTGAGCATTATTAAAACCTTGGCTATTTAAGTGTACCATTTACCGGGATATGTTTATTCCAGTAATTAAAGGTGCATCAGACCTTCATTTGAAACATTTAATCTTACAATTTAACACTTAATTGTATATTTAAACATGGCCAACTTCAGTGATTCTATAGACAATATAACTTACTCCAAACATTTCACATCTAAAGTATATACCATTCGAAATATTAAACAATTTCAAGTCGCAAAGAAAGCAAATGACGTGACCAGTGAGGAAATAAGCATGTTGTAGATATATAAGCGACATGACAACATACCATCAGGGAGTTTTATTATTGTTTTGTATGAGTTATTTAAATAAGTTTTTGTTTTTTTTGCCACGTTTTTGAATCACTATTCATAGAGATGTCCGAAGATCGTAGAAAGCCGTATATTGTCGGAGTTATATACACATAGCCAAAGGCTGACATATATAGATTTATCAAAACAATGAAGGAGATAATGACAAAAATTAATTGGCATTCGCCAATGTCATGGTTCGCTTCAGATCGAGAAAATAGTTCATCGACGATAATCGGCATTTTGGACAAACGAATGTGACATGCTAGTTATTTTCCACAATGACACAATGCTATCGATCCAATAGTTTATTTGAGGTTTTAGCTGAACACTTTGTACTTGTCATACTTTCAAAACAGCGATAACTCAATGCATTTGCAATGGGAACTTTTCCGACTAATTACAATTAATACACATCAATCGCGTTTGTTTATTTTGGGCGACGGTGAGTTTCTTATTATTCCTCTCTCAGAACAACGGTCTTGATCATAGTTCACGCCTAAGACACAAGAGACGCCTTTTGAAATGAGTCGAAAATGTTACAGTGCTCTTCTGATTTTATGTTATCATTTGTGTTCGCGACCGATCAAATGCCAAAGATCCGAGCCGATGCATTGTCATTTAACTGCAGATTTCGCACCAGTAAACATAATCTTCGCAGGCATTTCGACACATTTCCAGTTGCTAGTTATGGTACAGTACCGGTAGCACCACATGTCAATGATTACTCGTGGTAAATTTCATTTCAATTTAGGAGTTTATTTTATTTATCCTCTTTTCAGAATGCACTCTGTGGTTGAAATATCGTCGATTTCTATGGAGTATTCAGATATATTGCTGAATATATCCTGCCATTTGCATTCAACTGAAACAAACACCTCTGGCTACCAGCACTCCCATCCGATCGAACCCATGTACTGGGCCACCAATATATGTGACCACGTCCCTGTCTACCTCCTATCAATGAATCTTCGGGACAATGGACATAAAGAGACTTGATATCACACTACCTATATATGTACCAAACATAATAAATGCATGAAGTGTATGGTATATGGTATCCGCATAGGAACAAATATGTAAGGAATATATTTTACGCAGGTAAGATACATTTTGTGGTCCCCATTACGGCTGATGGAGCTATTCAAATTGCGCACTGGGGCCTATCCAATTTTGCAGAATGCGAACCGTAGCATAAGAAATTGCGCACTGGGGCATGCTTGACTTGCAAATAAAAGTCGCACATGGTGTGAATACCTTTGAAATATCTGACATTTCATATCGGATTAGGACAAGCAGGAATCGTCTCGATGAAATATAACCTAAAAGGAGCTGGGAAAGTGCATTTGAAGCGAAAATAGCATTTAAAACAGACATTGGGAATATAATCAACACATGTAACTGATCGGTTCGATATTTAGAAGTTCGATCATAGAACATTGATAAATCAATGGCCTGTGTATTGTCATCTATAGAAACAGCTATCGATGAACGCTAACACATGCATAGTATTCCTGATAACGACAGAAACTATTACCAGTTTCTGCAATGTCTTCTCCGGTTCTCATGAAAATGCAGGAGTGCACCGTGACATTGGCGAATGAGCACCGTATCCAAAACTGAATGCGAACCAGTTATCGTGGTGCAGGCGCGACCCCGTGTTGTTGAAATTCGGATTGCACGTGGAAGCAAATGAATTTATTAACTAGTTTTTTTTCCAGATGGGGTTTCTACCAACCATCCTTAGACCGACAAGAGTTACCACTTATACTGCCACATTGATAGACCAAATACTTACTAATGACTACTTGATTGATTTATTGATTGGGGTTTAACGTCGTTTTGCAACACAGCCATATCACGACGAGAAGAAACAGGTTATCAAAATCGAGCGAAGTCCTGATGGGTTTAACAGATTCAATTGTCCAGCAATGCTTTGTAGAGTTTTATCAATGACAAAGATAGAATGTCTTCACATCTGGGTCAAAGCCAATCACCAAGTACTGAGGGAATACCACACCATCTTGTTAACTTGGTAGTAATCATTCTTACGAGCAAGACGTTTCTATGTTTCAGATGCCATATGAAAAGCAAAACACAAACAACTAGCCCAGCAGCCGCCGTGAACTACCCTTCGAATTATGGTCGAAGACTGGCATATAGCTGAAGCAGTGACCCGTTTAGACACTGCATATATCAGCCTCCTTACCTCTCCACAGTGAGCTCGAGGTAGGCGTGAACAATGCAGGATTCAACAATCATCAGGACGAACACAAAAGAGGCTTGAGAGAACAGAAACACCATACGTGAAAACAACCAGCAAACGATACTTCAAACATAGACGAGAAATACAACATACCAAAAATTTAATCTGAAACACTGTGGAGAGGCGTGACTACCCGATTGATTAAGTCGGGTCAACTCAACCACCCGTCTTGATGAGATGTAGGACCAACGAGGACCATGAGCTAAGTCGTATCCGCAGGTCGATGCCTCGCGTGATGCGACCGCCCAAGTACCTCCAGGACTCCTACCCCACACCTCATGGGATGCACCCCACGGCAAACAGGGTGCCACAATAGGGGATTTTTACCCATCGCAGTGGGGCGGTAGGCCTATTCTACCCCGGGTCCATACGGGGGCTAATTACCACTTGATGATCTTCAAATCCGGTATTGTCATAACCGATGTCAGTAAACATTTTGGTACATTTTATCGCGAAAAGGCAATTCTCCAGAGTCATCAACAGCTAGGAACACAGATAAACTTTGTGAAGACAATGTATCATGTTTTAAACGTATATTGTCTTCGACTACAACAAGAAACCACAATTCCCCCACACTTTTGCGATTGGAGGTAAAAATATCCACGACAAACAGAAGTATCTGAAGAATATAACAAATTCTAATCAACAATCGGCGCACGCGAAGCAGAAAAATATCGACTAACTCTAATTTGGATGTTTCAAGCTACCTTCAATTAGAAGTATTTTCATGCGGCCCATCAGAATAGTAGAATTGGTTTATATTCTTATCAAAATGAAGAATAAACACAGTAAAGATAACAAGGAGATTTTAGCAGTCACATTGAAACACATTATTGACGAAATTCCAATACCTCTATGCCATATAATAACTAATTCATTATAAGCAGGCGTTGTTACAAAAGAGATGAAAGTATCTAGAGTTATTCAACATATCATCGCGCAAATACGCACGAAATCGACCTATAATGTGAAATAGGTACATAATCTGATTATTTGTTTCTAAAATAGGCAGATAATGTATCATATCCGTCATTCTGTTTTATGGCGCTGGCCACAGTTGAAAAGAGCTTACACCTGAAAGGTCGTGAATTAACTAATTTCTGTCATTGTCAGCAAATAATAATCATTTTGAGTCGATAATGTGACTAAAAATCTTTTATATTCAGCACATTTTATCGACTCGAAATGAGGCAATTGTAAGCAGATTATCTACATAAAACAAGTTCTGTTATAAGCTTATAATGTGCGGATTTTTGGGAGAACAAAGTTATTCCTCTATTTAAATCAAATGCAAGTAATGATTCAAAATGATCGTCCAATTTGTATCCTCCCCACATTTTCAAAAATCCTAGAGAAAGTGGTTTGTAATATGTTAGTGGAATTTTTCTGGAGTCCCAGGCAATATAAATAATTAGTTCGAGAGTTTTTTAAAGGATAGAGCGCAATATGTAGATTTGAACGGTTGTGTCTCAAGTGAAATTCCGATAACAACTGGTGTCCCTCAGGGACCTATCTTAGTCCCGTTACGTTTTCTTTGCTATGTGAATTATATGTACTGGAGTACATCACTATCCCTTCTATAATTTGCAGATGATACCACTGAATATGCGTCTCATCATAATCTAAATATACTTTTAAGCGAAAAAATACTCATCTTGAATTACTCAACAAATGGTTCAAGGCAAACAAACTAATTAAATGCCACGAAAACCAAACATATATCTATTCCAACCGCCGGGTGGAAACTATAAGTGCACGAACATACTCTACAGATAAATGGTCAAATAATTGAAAGAATATGAAGCAGCTGCGAAGAAAAATCGTTCAAATTACTTGGTATTCATCTAGACGAAAACTTACCCTTCACACGACTTGTATTGCAACAAGAATGACTAGAGCTATACGCGCAATTAACAGAGTAAGAGTTAAACATATTCTACCAGAAAGGAATTTACGACAGTTGAATTACAGTCTAATTCATAGTAACCTAATATATGGCATTGGAATTTCTGGAAACTCGAATACGTTCAATGAATTAACAGTATTGCAGAAAAAGGAAATTCGCGTTATACATAATGAGAGATATATATTAGCCAAAACTGATCCACTCTTAAAAAAATTTAAATACTGAAAGCTTACGATCTTAATAAAATACGTGCTTATCAATTCATGAACGATTGGTTCTGCAACCAACTACACTCTCATTTCAAAACACTTATCGCATATACCACAACCTGACAATGGTAACAAGACATAGTGACAAATAAGGTGGAACAAAAGAACTTGATACATCTTTACAGTCAGTTTTACCACGTTCCAAATTTAAACGAGACGTATCAGAATATATTATAAGCAGCTACCTTTATAGTGTTCTTTGTAAATAAAACGTTCATGGATGAAAACTACTGGTGTAAGAAGTGTTAAATGAATCCAATGCATTCAAGAATACAACTATATCACATGAAACCCCTATAATATCATTGAAAAATCCATTACATATTTTCTAATCTGTCACTAGTGGCTAATAGCTAATAGTCGAAGCGGTAATCACTTTCATTGTATACCTGCGCGCGTGACGTCATTTTGCTTCCGTACCAAAAGATAAACAACTTATATTATATTATTGACAAAATAATGTTATTGACAAATGTTACCAATAAATAACCCAATAGACGTCAAATAAAGACGAAACTAAAAGGGACTATATTTCGTTGCGCGTGTAGTGCAGTACTGACGTATATTGGTGAAGCGTCTGAGCCAACAAAAGACTTGTATACAGTTTGCGTGTTCTCTACAGAGCTGATGTTGTCAAAAGGGCATAAGGCTTTAGTTTTTTTCATGTGATATACAAGATCTTCAACTCTTTATGTTGGGATATAAGATTTTATCAAACTTGTTTCATAAATTTGATTCACAACTCGTCTACGACTCGTTGTGAATCAAATTTATCAAATTTCATAAAATCTTATATCCCAACATAAGTCGTTGGAGATCCTCTATATATCATCAGTCTTATATTATAGCAACATTAATATCATATACCATAACTAACGATTCTTTACTTTATTGCCACTTAAACCACAAAAGTATCGTTGTCTACAATATTACAGATACAAACTGGTTACTCTGTCACATGGGCTCACCAGAGTCAGAATATTATTATCTAAGATTTGAAGTGTGCAGGAACACGACCAGTGGGTCATGTCATCTCTGGTCATCTCCCAGTAATATATACTATATTTTGTTTGAGTTTTTATTATACGTTATCATGTTTGTTATCTATTACTAAATAAAATTGAAATGAATTCAAAACATTTTAAAGAGCGTTCTCTAGTAAGTCGTGAGTTTGGTTATTCATGTTAGTGTCCGCCCATAATGAACTTATAGTAAGTTATTGGGTCGATAATACACCCGATCCGCATAGCATGATCAGATATAGATACTTCATGACGGTCATTTTTTACCATATTTTGATACTTAATTGTGCACCGTTTACCCCCATCGAGCCCACAATTACGTTATATACAACTTAATAATAGACATATTACGACCAGCATAAGTATCGGAAGGGCGATAACTCAATAATGCCAACAACACGTATTTTCGACGACAAGACGGAGTTCTTTCCAATACCACACATGATAAACTTTGGCCGTATGTAAGTCAAATTCAACTATTCTTTAAAATAACTTCTTCGAGAAAAAACGCTCTTCATTTTTTTTTCAGTTCTAAATTTCTCCGTTATTTAAGTCAATTTAAATTTCTTCGTAAAATGCTCTTTAAAAGAATCACTTTTTAAATTTGTTTTTTATTTTGTGTTTAATTTCTGAATATCTCAGTTATGTCGTCAAATTACTCATGTTGCGTCCGTGGTCAGTTCAGTACTAAGATTTATATAACATACTGGTGGGTTCGATGGGCGAATACGGTACACAATTAATTGTCTATATATAGATGGTAAATACTATCCGCAATTAAGTATCTATATCTGATAATGCTATTCGAATCGGGTGACTAAAATACTCTCATTTTAAGTTCGTTATTCAGATTCTACGCCGATTATGACCCCAAAACAAATCGCCGATAGGGTGCTGATTTTCGGGAGAACAGACTGAATAATTAGATCGGACACTTTGGTCCATTATTGGGCTGTTTTTATGACCAGATATCGACTTTTAAAAGAGGAAGTTTTAACGTGTTTTTATTTTCTGTCAGACTTGCAGAAGATAGGTTGACAAAAAAGCGAAATATTGTTATTAGTCGGCGTCATGTGGTCTGATAAATTACACGTTGTGTGGTTTAGATGTTGACGTTGTATTTTGCGAAATTGAGCAACCGATTTCGTTGGACTCTTGTGTTTTGTGTTGGAGTGGATTTATAATCATTCTATACAAAGAGAAGGCATTTCAGGAAGTACTGTTTACAACCTTTGTATTGTTATTTAAATATGCTGACAATCCAGATAAGCCACACGATAAGCAACGTAGGTTTATCGCACAGTAATTCATTCCTATGAAGATAGATATTCACCCCGGGTCAGGTGGTCCTTCTGATTTAACTATGATGTTGGTGGGGCAAAGTTATGCTTTTAAGAAAAAGTACCGTTATTTTTCATAAATGGTTTATCAGAACGATTGGATGAAAAGCAATTATCTGTAAAAAGATTCCAAAACATATCTATTTTAAATTAGTAATCTCCGCGTTGATTGTTGCAAAGCGAGCATAATCAAGTTGGCCCTCCAATCGTTTTACAAATACCAGAGAAACGCCATTATTAAAATATGATTCGAATATCTATGTTGTTGAATGTTGGATTTTCATCGAATCGCTCGAGTTAGCCTCGAAAACAGTTTTCTTCATTAACGGCAGCACTATGCATCACTGACACCACAGCTATATATATATCAGTGGGGCCACCTAACACGAAAGAACATCAGCAGGACCTTTAACCAGGGGCGACATTCTTGAATTCTTGACTGTTGAAAAATTCTTAATTGTAGTAGGACATTATATCATTATCAATATGAGCATTGAAATGCCTATCGTGCATCAATCTGCATCCATTCGGTCACTGAGTGGGAAATAACTAGTAATAATGCCTGATTGATATCAACAACTTCTGACAGAATTTCAATTTTATACATTAAACGGACATGGCTCATTCGAGCTTCTAAATTATATCTACGTAATTTGGAAGGAGATGTGAGATATGTGGGCAAATACACGAGATATTGATATACTGCGCTTTACTGGCTTCATATGCTCTGCTAAATATTGTCCATGGTAACAACCATTTTTCAGCTGTTTTCCATTTTTGGCACAGAAGTGAAATAAACGCCCATTTTACTATCATATCATGCACATACCAACACGGAACGCTCTTTTCTGTTCCATGCCCCGCAAATGGCTGGGTTTTTTAAAACCCAAAACATCGTGTCAGAGTTGCATTTTTTATCACTTCTATCGACTTCAGTGCGAAATATTGATACCCACCGGCTTTATATGTGAAAGAAATGCTCTTGATTCATCCATATCAAGAATAGGCTAACACGTGACGCTCGTTCTGTTCCATGATGTGCAAATGGCTGTTTTTTTGTTAGGGACCCAAACATAGTGTTCATGGTTGTATTTTGTATGACTTCAATGCGTCTTTCTGGGACATCTATTGCTCGGTTAAAATTCAAAAGCGAATACTATTGGTGTATTTTGGAACGAAAACCGCCAAGTGTGCTGTGTTGTGGTTAAATATACATATATGTTGTTTAGTACAGTTGTAGTTTTATACATTGAGATAATAAATTGTGTTGCTAATTTTCGTTTCCACGATGGCACAGTCTACACGTGACTGGTTCAATCGAAGGATAAATAGCATATGCATATATCAAATGACCTTGGTAATATTTGGTTTATAATCTTACCTGCCCGGGGGTCATCTGGGAACCCGACTGCCATCCCGATTCTTTCACCTGCATGGAGACGGGTGACACCTTAAAACAAACAACACTGTATAAATGGCCGATCAATTCTGCAGCATTCGAGAACCTTTCTGTTGGCGCTATTCTCTCACATTTCTGACGAAGGTTTATAGTTTTTCAGGGACGTGGCTAGACCAATATTTATTACACGCTCGTTCCTACAGATACAGATTTATTCACTCATGTAGTAAAAATATGACATTGGAGCATTGACATATTATAAGTTTACAAATAGTAATACATAAATTGTACGCATGCGTTATAAGTATTGAATACTCAATAGTGTTGGGGTGGGGTCATGTGGGTGGGGGTCTTTTCGTTATTATTAATTTCATTTTTGGTTCTTCGTTGTCGATGACAGGTATTATTCATGGGGGGGGGGTCTTCAGTACATTTGTTGTGGTGGTGGTGAATAAGGGGTATGTATATATAGTGTCAATCATGAGCCTCAGGGTGTTCCTTGTCTGACAAGGGCATATTTTATGAAGGCAGCTAGGTTTATCAAGATCTTGTTATTCCGTGAGTTGAAAAGAGCATTTAGTTTGAGCGCATTCGGTCTTTTGCAGTAGAATTGTTTGATGTATTTCTTTCGGAGGTCGTCAAGATTCGTACCTTCAAGAATGAGGTGGTATTCATCACCCAGTTTCTCGTTACAGAAATTGCATTTCCGTACCTCATATGAGGTGCCTATCCATGATTCAGTTTCCACGAGCAGTCTTTGTAATGTAATGGTTGCGTGTACGGAATTTCATCAGGCATGCCACTGTTTTCTGATTTTTAAGTGATATATAATAATCTTTGCCGAAATTTGGCTTGGTACAGAGTTATTGCTGTTCCATATTTACAAATCGGTATGGAACGGAAGGACGGAAATCAAACATTTTCAGATAAGAAAGAGGGAGAACTCTTAAACGGAAAATGTTAACAACGTCAATAAACTGATTTAGCACTTCCAGTCAACCCCTAAGCCAACAGAACTCCGTTTAGTGATGGATTATATATTTTAGTTAGCATTTTCACCGAAGATAAAACTAAGATAACGCATTAATATGGTTCCAATTGCCAGTTAAATACATTCTTGGCAGTTACATCCACGAAAGAGCACGAATATTAGCTCTATATTCGGCTTAGGAAAGTATAACAATATTAGTAATACTTCATACCTACATTTCACGCGGTAGAAAATACCCTGACGATTTGCATTGCAAACACTATAGCATGTCTCCTTTAGAAAAATGCACATGCATTGAATTTGACACAGTATATTTCGTTAATATACTTGACACAGTATATTTCGTTAATATACTTTACTGTTTTCCAATCAAAGTTGCTCTCTCTTCGTCAGTACAATGTATTTCTCACTTAAAGTAACGCGTAAATGGTTTAAAATACCAACCCAGCCAGCAATGGGATTTTCGTCGAAATGAACGTTATCAGATATCGGCAAGCGGCTTCGACGAGGGTGACGAGTGCACATCCATCGGCAGCCATAGCTGAATATCCGGTTGCAAAGAGTACGACAGCACGTAGGATTGCGACAGGCAAATTGGATTTGATTAACCGTTTCTAGGGCTTAGCGAATGTGCCTTTTCCTTGTCGATTAAACCCGCGTATTCGTGTGCTCGACAAATCATTTGAGTCGTTTACATGACGCATGGGTGAATTTTCGGGTAAATCCGTGCGTTTGGTATCACTTCTATTATTTGTGCCGGCCACACCATCTTCTGCTTCTTGTAGATTCGACTGAGTCTATGGGCAACGATGCTGATGCGGCGCATGTCAAATGGCTTTGGTCTGCTTATAGTGGATTCGTGTGTTTGCCTGGCCTAAACTGACGCGAACTCGAAGTGAATTACGATTACCAGAGTACCGATGACGCGAGTATTGAGTATTCATGTTGTATTCACAGCAATATATGACACCACAATTCACACATTTATGTACACATATCTACACAAATGATCACAAATGTAAATGTACCCTAACGCAGTGTTTTGGCGAGCAACTTTAATAGTCACACGCATATGCTGACCTCTGGTTGTTAATTGCTTTCAAAGATTGCATTACGCTACATTACGTCGGATACCGGTCCTAATAAAAGCCGACCGCACCTCCCCCAGGGGCCCGAGCGAGATGGGGCATGCACTATCGTGCATAATAGTAGACCTGTATGTACCGAAGGTCCAATCCCCAAGTCGACAGCTTGAGCGGAAACGACACTGTTAACCATAACTTGCGGCTGGTTCCGTCGGGTACGCAAAATCCAAAAAGGCACCGACCGCACCTCCCCTGGCTGCTGACCACGGACAATCGGACATGGACATCATATCATGCAGCGAATAACACTGTGCGTCCATGGAAGTCCGGAAGTGAATAAATTAACCCATAGCTGCTGTAGAGTTCGCTATGAATGTACGCAAAAAATACACTAATTATTATGCAGAACACCTGTATGTACCAAAGTTACTAATCCCCAAGTCGATAGCTTGAGTGGAAACGGGATTTTTAACCCCTAACGTGCGGCCGGTTCCGTCAGGTACGCAAAATAAAAAAGGCTCCGGTCGCACCTCCCCTAACTGTCTGACCACGGGAAGGGACATATCATGCAGCGAATACCCTTCTTTGTTCATTGGCGAACGGGAAGTCGCTACCTGTAGAGGAAGTGAATATATTAACTCATATGCTGCTGTCGAAATCGCTTTTTATGAATGTACACAAACACGCCGAAAATAACACCCACCGACCGCACCTCCTCCAGTGGTCCGAGGCAGATTGGGCATGCACTATCGAGCAGAATATACCCGTATATACCAAAGTTCCAATCCCCAAGTAGATAGCTTGAGCGGAAGTGAATATATTAACACCGACGGTGCTGGTGTTGTCACTACCCATTAGACTGTAATGGTGGCTTGAAGCATGTTGTTGTATAATATATGTTTGCATGCATGATAAGGAAAAGTCTCCGTGGAACACTTTTCGACACAATACAGTTATGTGCTTTTTAATTATATACCTTGGAACGTACATGCCTCATCCCTCTATGTTTTCATTGAAATTTATGACTCAACTCATGTAAGTTGTAGAATGTCGGTGTTGATCTAGCAGAACGAGAATACACTCTTCGCCAGTATGTAATTCCGACTTCTGTAAACTAAGTCGTCGTTGTCAGCATAAGATGGGTTAAATTTCGGATTACATACAAAACACGAACGAGGCATTTCCACGATATAAGTTCGGTACGCATGCACGAGTGAATATTCCAGGACGACAAAACACAATCCCAGGGTGTAGGGCAAATTTTGTCTGTGAAACAAATTTTCATCCAGACACTTGTTTTTTGCGTACATTCATAGCGAATTCGATGCAGCGTAATAGGTTAATTCAGTCTATTCCGTACGATGTGTATGGTATAATAAGGCGTTTGGATATATAAGCGTCTGTAAAAAGAATGTCTTAACGTACGATCATGTTATCATGTAATACAATGCAACCCACTGCCCACCGGGAAGTGTCGATAATAACTTAATTCCAACTCAAGTGATTAATTTTCTGCTCTGGATTTTTATATGTATAACTAATTATCCATATGAGCACAGTGCTCATGTTTCCATGACATGTTGCACAACCCGGTAGTAATAGTTACATGCTTGTTGACCTAGATACTAGCTTTAGCAGGTAACATAATTATGTCTCCACGTGATCTTCACTTATTTGTATCTCAGATGTGTCTACCGTGCTCGTTGAAAGCTGATTATGCTACCCATGGTTACCGAATACTGACTGCAGAGATATCTCAAATACAGCTGTTCTCTAGTGATGGGTCTTTCAGTCCCGTGTATCTACGTATGGTACTCCTTGCAGAAACGTATTTGTGTTGCTACTTTCAAGTCTAATCCATTGTAAGTCACTCATAACAACCCCTAGCTGTGATGTACTTTTGGGGCATGGACATCTCTATGTACCACTCCTAATGCATATTCAATTGGATTGTCTATAAATGCTTGCCCTATTAGGATTTTTAACAGTCCGTTCTGCTTCGGATGTGTTGGACATCCGTTATGACCCGGTGGTTTAAATTAGATGCCACGTAGTATACACTAACTTAAAATCTATAGTTAGTAGGGGATATACATCTACTGGTATGTGATGTGAAACACTCGGGTAGGGCGATCAGATATAGAATGGAATATTGTATCCAATTTGTCAACACACACCGTCATTCTTATATATTAATTAAATGCAAAGACTCTTGATGACGAAATCGTTTTCGTCAGTTTATCGCCGATACTTGCGTCCCGAATCTACAAGTAAATATTTACAATAGAGCGTAGTTCAGGCAATGTTTTCTATGGAGTGGTTAGATCGATTGGCTTGAGATTTTCAGAGATGTTAGTAAAATGCTACATTCCACCATTTGGTATAGCGCCTGAATACCAAATTATCAGTTACACTCACTCGCGCAAGTCCTTAATAATTCTTTAAGAATCATTTGCGCTCATATAGCATACTACTGCACCACTGACATAATGTGCTTAGTAGAAAATGTGTTGATGCAACTGGAAACCCGGCGATATGCTGTTTGTTATTTAGTTATTTGTCCTCGTGCAATGTCATATAAAATGTGATGCATCAATAGTCCATTATTTTGGTTAATAAATTATTGGTTTGCCTTTTCGTGGCATGATTATGAAAACTATTTTCGTTTAACCAGCCCCGCCACAAATTCAGGTTAATTTATGTTATTTCTAACTACGATAATGCATTGTCGAAGTCAATTGGGCTGATATGGATCCTAATGAAACCAACTCCGCTTTCAACAATTTATTAAGTTGATACTTCACGCGAAAACTTCAGAAGAAATTCTTTACCGACATACATGTATACATATGTATTACATTTGGTAAATTATTATAAAAATTCCATGACACCCACCGTCTTATTATGCTACTATGGGATATGAAAGGTCTAATAACAAGTGTGGTCTTGGCTTTTTTTCAATGAAATATAAATTTATTAGTTAAATGGGGGCCCTGATTAAGTTCCAGTATGCTTGGTCTTTCCTCCCGTCGGTGCTCGTATATTTGTTTGAATTAGGTGTTGTAATACGTTCGTGACATCCCTTAGTGTTACGTTTTATTGTCCAAAACAGTGTCAGCAGAATATAACAATAGCCAAACACCAACTGTACAGGTACAGGCCCAACTATTGATACAGGACATATTTCCCCAAATTGAATATGTTTCAGACCCCAAATAATAGTACACGTTAATTTTGTATAGCTTGTCTCACAATCATCGTCATATTGACTAACTCAAAATCAATATATAATCCTGGTTTATCATCGTTCTATTTAACACTAATAGAATAAAGTTGCAGTACATTAGTATTACAATAACTAGTAAGTGTTACAAGCACGATATTTGGCAGAAGGTTTTGCCTCTTAGTACACATAGCCATACTGGCGAGAAAAATGAAATAAACAGAGACTCAAAACAAGGATAATATAAGGTCCTTGTTTTCCAGAATTTTAATAATCATTGGACCCTGAGAGTAAAATAACGCTAGTGTGCATGTACATGTCAATCTCAGAGAGCTGTTACAATATTGTATTCGTTTTGGCCATAAAATGGTGTGCATAAATGTTGAATAAACAGACATACATAAAACTAAAACCAAGTGTTGATTTTAAGGCATCGACGCGAGTTTTGCATACATCAAGGAAAACTCTTGATTTCTTATCCATAATCTTCATTGCATATTGAATCTGAACAGTTATGAAAAGAGAAGACCAAAATAGTGGATTTAATATATTTCAAAGGTTAAAATATTGTGTTGGTTGTCTCTTCTTGTGCCAATAACTGTTTTAAAAATTAATAGATCAAACAAGAGGCTAATGTCCAAATAGCTTATTGTCTTGCGTCCATGATATGCAATTTCAGTTGTGTCATACTATTTAGTTAAATTTCAATGACATTATATAACATCATACCCCATATATTACATATATTATAATAAAGAATAAAGAAGCCATAAATAATACAGTTAAATAATAAAAAAAAGTAGAATGCAACCTGGTCCATCTAATATAAGAGAACAATCCACTTGAAAATATTACTTGATTGTGGACATATAACTTATCTAAGCCCAACTTGCCATGCACATTCTATCAAACAGAACATAGTTATGGATCGTTGTCTTTATAAATGAAAAAAATATTATATTCAGAGATAGCATCAATATATACTCTGCATTCGTGAATTTTTTTTTTTGCAGACATCCTTGGCAACAGTAAATAGTGACGTTTAGGATCTTTAAAGTATAGACATTGGTTTAATATTTTATTCCATTCAAAACACATCATGTATAATGCAATAGCATTGATACTACTCTGTTCCTCATCTATGTGTTAAATTGTTAATGAATAACAACCATTGTAGGGCTGATTAAAATAAACGTATAGCGAGTTGATGTTATTTTCGGCATTGATACTTGACGAGAGATAGTGTTCAAGAGTACCTCGAAAATAGGTAGTTGTGTATAATATCATTTCGTCTTCTGACAATAATTCATCATATAAAATTACCTGCGTGCCTTCCCGGCCATTGTGACAAAACAAATTAGGTAGGATATATGATACCGACATCTAATCCTTTCGAATATCTGCATATATCAAACCAGTGATTTTTGTCTCGAAGTGTGTTTGATGATACGAAGCCTGCCATATATTTGTAGACTGTATTTTTAGTTGATTTGTACTGAGTTGGAACATTTTTTGTGTTAATGTGTGTAAACGACATGTCAACAAGATTAGTTAGTATGTGAATAAAGCAGAGGCGCCAGCATGTGACTCACCAGATACGAAACTGAAAGAAAATTCAATAAAACAAACTTCAGCTGGTTTGGTTTAAACCAGGAAGTAGAATTAGCTTCGAGAATAGTAGTCTCGTACCTGACTCAATCCTACCAAATGCGTTTGCTGGCCTGGGTACTAGGCTACGAGAATAGAAGCATTAATTATAGACCAGGAAAAACCCTCGTCTATTTTCAGTTTAAGCTACTTCTTGGAAATTGAACAATGAATAACAATGAATGACTATTTGATCGAACGTATTCGCTTTCCAACCCCGAAAAATACTCTACCCGGTCGGTCTGAAATTACTTTCCGTTTTATGAGGGTATGATCATATTTGATTGTTAAAATGACATGCTCAATTTCAAATGGCATTCAAAATAATTATATATATATCTTAAAGCCACATTGCGGTTTCCACTCCAAAATAGCCCGAATAATATTCTCTTGAATTTTCCCGGTATCGAAATAGGTCGATAAATACTTGAACTACCCTTCTACTGGCATTATAATTATATGTCCCTGAAAGACGCACTGAAGTCATTAATGAAAGTGTCAATGACACTGTTGCTCAACTTGGGAAGGGGTTTACTTTTTGCTGAGCAATGAATAGAATGATAACAAAAGGGTGTGCCCATCTAGAGGTGATCCTATTCAAAACATTTCTCCAATAAATGTGGGCTGATGGATTTAAATTTGAAATTCAAAATGGCTGCTGGCGGCCATCTTTTTAACTAATTTTGGGGGGAAAACCCGATGGCTTCCATCTAGAGGTCACCCCGAAGATCCATATGAAGTTTGGTGATGAGCGGATGAGGGATTCGGCCTGTAGGGAGAACCAAAGGGAAATATTGACGGACGGACGGACGATGGACACCAACCCACGGCAATAGCTCAAACTTTATTAAAATAGCAAGCAACCAACCGCCATATGTACATCATGGAACACAAAAGAGCGTTCCGTGTTATTCGATTCCTGATATGGTAGATATAAAGAGCGTTTGTTTCACTAATGCGCGAAAAAATTAAAACAGGTGAAAAATGACTGTGTCCTTGGCAAGTATGTTCAGATCATATGGAGCCGGTATATCAATACATCGTGTATTTATCAACCTATCTTATATCTCCTTCCATATTACGTAGACAAAATTTGGAAGCTCGAATGAGCCATGTCCGTTTAAATACATTAAACATTCCTGAACGAACAGAGGATGCATAAGTGTCGTTTTATCGAAAACTGAACTTTAGATCACACTTAGTGCCACCGCAGACGCTACGATTAAAATCGTAAGTGGGGAAAATCGTAGGTGGAGAAATCGTAGCTTGCCCGCAGACGCTACGGTGCTGCGATGTTTGCAGCTACGATTTTATCAACGTGATCACATGATTGCAAAATGTTATACCACATTCGCCGCATTATGCAACTAAATACATTGGCATGTATCTCAATGTTCTAAACTAACAAGTTGATGTTGAAAGTTCAATATTTTGTTTAATTTTGACATTTTTGTACCTGTCAACTCAACAGGCTCAGCTGCCCCAATTGAATTTCAACAATTGCGGCAGCCTTCTACTCCTTGCCTGATATGTGGTATAGGCCTGCACTCCCTGTCGTGCCACATCTCCACCAATGTGGCCTCGTTTTTGTAAGTGCAAGAAGTTTGTAAACTTTGCGCCATTTTTGAATGTTTTCTTTTCGTGGTATTTACAACATGACCAGTGCGACAGTGGTCATGTGACAGCTACGATCGCGCGCGTTGCCAGGGTCACGCCACAATTTTCCTGGTAAAATCAAACAGTGCTTGATTGCTACGATTTGGCTACGATATTGTCGTGGGCATGCGCATTGGATGCTTCCTCCTGCGATTTTCCCCACTTACGATTTTAATCGCAGCGTGTGCGGTGGCACTTAACTCGGAAATTGCCAACATGTAATCACTGAAAATCAAGCCATGTAAACGTAATTTGTTTTCTGTGGGATATAGAGTGTGAAACGCATTGCTGAGTACACATGTTTTATTCTTCTGTAAAATAGCTGAGAAAATATCCCGATATTGGTGCCTAACTTAGAGTATTAGCCTCATAATCACAACTTAGGAGTGTAACAGTTCTATTTCAAGGCAATCGAGGCAGTTACGGTTCTTTACAGGATATTTATGCGAACGATTTACACCATTTGGTCCGACTATAGCGTTGTGTATCAAACTTTTTTAACCGGTTAATAACTAGAGTATGTTATCTACATAAACCAACAGTTATAAGAGTATAGCTTTCTAGTATAACAGGAGATTAAGTGACATTACCTTCACTTCGAGTGCCAGAGACAACATATTGAAAGTCATCTTGTGTATATGATCATATATAATCATGCTCGCCCATATATTTGCCCCAATAATTTAGACATCTACTGCCAAGAGATACTGTTCATTTTAAACAGACATGGCTCATTCGAGCTTTAAAATGTTGTCTACGTAATTTAGGAGGATGTGTAAGATTGGTTGCAAAACACACGAAATATGCATCTAGTTGTGATTGCAGTAACACATTTGAGACCTATTAAATCTTTAATTCACCAGCTTTCGATTAATATGTAGTCTTCATCTGTGGCAGATCTAGTGATATATAACCGGCCTCATATGCCCTGAGAATTGCAAATGAAATTAAAACATGTCTTTTGGAAATTAGTTCATTAAGATAAATATATAAATATATACATGTACATGTAATTTCCCTGATGGCTCAGTCAGTAAGGAATATGATGCAATTGACTACAATAAGCTGACATGGGCGGTGGCCATTTTGGGATCGTGATGGGGTTTTTGGAATATGACATGGGTCCCCTTATTGGACACTCTGGACGGCGGTCATTTTGGATCGGGTGAGGTTTGTGGTGCTTATTTTCGGAATGTCGTATACGCTGAGTACAAGCTGAAAACGGTGACCTTTTTTAATCAGTGGATCACTATGATTGGTTTGTTGGAAAAAATCAGTCTTTACATATAGGAAGGCAGTGTAACTCACTGAAATTGATCATAAGTTGTGTAAAATCAACTTAATGCACATTTCGTTGTGTTTACTTGGTTATTTTCATGTATGCCCTGGCGTCCTTCCAAATAATAGTCATCGTATTTCCCATAAAGAACCGACTAAATTATTTTCACGTTATTTCGGGACCATATATTGTGAGGGGAATGGGAACAGTAATCGAATCATCACCTAGATGGCTCAAAAATTGAGTTTTAACTGTAAAAAAGTCGAGAAGATGTATAATTTGGATCACAAGGAACGGTAGCAATCATTATTCATGTTCTACTGTACGGGTTTTCATAACAATTTGTATTTCATATCTGTCAATATCTGTTGGCGTATTTTTGGTCAGTTCCCATTTAATTATCAGTAATTAATCTATTTCCAAAATTCTTATAAATGACGCACTCGTTTTTATTGCTATTAACTGCAAGCCAGGCAATTGTTTCAATATAGCGCCGTCTAAAAAAAACTAAATCCACGAGCTTACTTTGTCGACGTCTAGAATCAGATATGCCACAATAACGCCAATTTATATTGTTAATTAGTTTTGCTTTGTTCGATATCGTAGATAGTATAAATATATGTTATGAATGTTTCGAGGAGAAAACGAGAGACCATTAGAAAGATCAGGGATTCGTCGTGCGGAAGTCGCTGTGTATTGTATGTCTGTTGTGTAAACTCGGAAGCTGGATATATAGTTATTGAACTAATTCGACACATCGTTATTAAAGTGAGCTAATGCCCAAGTAGACTAAACAGTTGGTGGAGAATCACGGACTGTGTTAGTTTTATGCAAACATAATATAACGATGGACATAATACCAGAATTTGAACAACATTAAATCTGGAATGGTGCATTTGCGAGTTTATTTGATCCAGCCGATGTAACTCTATTTCGAAGAGTAAAACAGTTTCTTCGATTCAGGAAAGATCACCCTGGATGATTTATATGAAATTACAACCACGCCAGTTTATGTACAATTCTATCTAACAGGCCTCTTTTTTCGCACGTCTCTCAATTACTGATTCACATATTGTGAGGAGTGGAGGTAACACGCCATGGGATTGCTTGCCGTTCGCTGATTCTATGTTATGACAAGTACATGTACATGGTCAAAATGTTTTGCGGTTCATAGTTTTTGTTATATTGCTCTCTTACCGATTGGCTTCATGTGATGTGCATGATGCTATCTCAACTGCATGAACGTATTAGATCATTCAGCCTTTTTCACGAAAATCAACACGTTATGGGCTTATAATAGGATTTGTTTTTGGTTCATAATTGGTGTAGAATTGCCTCATGTTGAGTCCATAACGAACGGAAAATGAGTGTTTTAGTGCCATTATGGACCCATAATGATTTATAAGTTCATAATATGTGGAACACAACACAAATAAACCAATTCTTGGCTTACCATATATACGCTCTTTAAAATGCGTTTTCACTGTGGCCCGCGCCATAAAACGGATATAAGTCCACGATGGGCCTATTTCAGAATCAAGTAATCCAATGAGAACCTATGTGAATATTTTCGTTCGATTATGAACCTATTTGCGCGAGCACATGATGAACATACATTACTAGACACCTTTTGCATAATGAACTACGATATATATCTTGGTTAATTAGATTTTTTTTAGAGTTTGTATGTCGAGGAGCTCGGGTTTCCAAGGAATTAACCCTGGAAATTATCCACACATTTTTTGTCTATATGTTGATGAATGACGATCTTCATCAAGGTAAATCAACAATAAACTGAATGTTAAAAAATTTTTAGAGTAAACATTATGCATGTGGCCAACACTTGCATAGCATTACATAGCAACAGTTGAGGTCACATGTTTCCGAATATCTTAGTTTTCCACTGCCCACCAGTGACGTGGCATAAATCGCCTGCTTTGTTTTGTTATGATTTATGTGAAATAAGCAAGTATAGCAGTACTCCATTCCACGTATAAGCTATTTTGGGATTACAAAGATTATAAACAAGCATAAGGCATGCACCAATCTGCATCTCAACAGAGTGGAGCATATCTAGTTTTCTCAGGACAACTGAGATCATATTCATTCCATATTAACATGATATGATACAAATTATATTTGATATAGTAGGAAAATATATTTTGTTGCTAAATATTTATCCAGTTAATTATAAATTATTCCCTCAAAACATGTCAAAACTGATGTTATTGTCCATGTTAGCGGAATGCACCAAACATACTGGAATATACTTAAGACCTCAGTTTAATCGAAAGCAAATTAAAGTAATTAGTAATGCAACTTACATGTATGTATTCAACCTCCTACCAAAATGTGTTATTTAGGCTGATGAACACTGGAACAATCTGAGCGTTTGTAAATAATTGGGAGAAAACCCACCAGGAAACAATTTGCAAACACCGGGGGAAATGGGCTTTTCTGGGCTCCAGCCCATGTGTACCCACCCCAGCCCTATGTACGGAATGTTTCGTCAGACACCTCCTACATACTCTAGTTTAAATATTACAATACAACACTGAAAAAGCTCTTCAGTTTTTTCTACGTTTTAAACTACTTGACCATAAAATGGAAAATGGAAATGAGACAGTCAATCTTATGTGCGACTGAAATGTTTATAAATAACTCGCTGGATAACCACACCCAAACTAGTATATACTTTAGTGTCAGTGACAGCCGATGTACATTCGGAACAAACGCAAAAAAACAATATAAATCATGTGGCAGACATGGACTACGTATCTATGTCGTGCTTATTTTTTCAACGACATTTGGCCGATTTGTCAAATATCTAACATCCAATGCGACTTGATTTTAGAGTTATCCATCTTCATCCGGAATATGGTCCGAGACCGTCGGGTTGGCGAATATATGCCAGGCGGCAAACATTACATAACAAATTTCGACAATCGATATCTGATCACTCTGGTCTTAGATTGGTGCGGTGCGTTCCTCGACTCGATTCAAATATGTTTGTAACCCCCGAAGCCAAAGAAATAGTAATTTGGGAGCGTTAATTCGGATTTTGCATCTTTTTCAGAAACAAACGTGAAACCATTTTGTTGGATATCGGTACTTTTGGCGGAGTGATACACATTAAGAGGCCAGTGCACATGGGTGCGTCGTTGGGTGAAGTTTATTGCAGCACGAGTTTCAAAAATATCATGTATTGATTGTATTGCATCGCCAGTTTTGCAGAAATAGAACTTTGTGATTCGACTGTACATCACAGTCAATATTGGGAGCAATTTTCAGATACAACTTCACAGTGGAAAGTGTTGTAAGTGTTTTGAAAAGGAATGTTCTCATTTCGACACGTCGTGTTGGCTATTCGTATCGCCAGTGGTTTCGTTTGACCTCGTTATATTTTATAATATAGAATCGTTTGTTTCATGCTCGGTTTATCTGGATATACATTTTGTGGCAAATTAAAATACATTATGAAACTTCGTGGAATCTTCGGATGATGAATCATTTTCTAAAAAGTGATTCCATTCCAAGTCTCTGTTGTAGGCTGTCTTGTGTCATTTTATAAAATGGATAGACAGAGAACCGTCTTCCCCCACAGACATCTAAATGCTCACTGAGGGGAATTTGTCGCAGTTCTCTTTCACGGAATTCACGCTACTGCCCAGCGGCGATAACCACGCCTGCCATAAATTGCCAGACTGAATTATAGCAGGTTAGACATCACGCGCCGATATGTCTGACAACAAGGAACGACGTGTTTCAAATTTGGTGGACTTCCCACCAGATTTCGCTGGATTGTTCTTCAATTCGACTGGCACTTCATTGAAATCGCGACAGCAAGTATACAAGTACTTTAGTGAAGGCTACATACATTCAGTTTCAATGTATTACCACCGGCAAATTACCACCGAAGAATGATGAAAAATTAACCTGCACATGGCGTCGATTTTGAGATAAATTGTTCGATAATTTCGGATATTCACTGTTCTTGTCAAGCTGGATATGTAACACATAATAAATATTCAATGTTATTATAATATATCTCTTCACAATAGACACACGATCTATCAATTTATCGATGGTTTACCATACAATTTCCCTGTTTCGATAAAAATTCGAGGACATGTATGTTTTCATCCGTTGTAGTAAGTTTTTTGTACTTTTTCGAAGATGCACCATACTGATATCAAAAAGTGTTCCATGTTATAATTGATTATTTTTTTCTGGATAACTGATTGTTTTTTTCTGGATAATGATACATATTCTAATAGATGGGCAATATTGAATCCTATACTGGACTTATGTTCGTGAACGTATTGATCATTAACTCCTTAGTCACTAATTTAGAATTTGAAAATACCACGCCTATACAGAAAGTGGGGGCAATGCCATACACATAGGTTCCAATAAATACGGCACATATTGCTATATAGTGTTTATATATGTCCTAGAATATAGGGACTGTTTGCCGTGTGTATGGAGCCTCTGTATGTTGTATTTTGTAATAAATTTCCCACAATGACGTAGAGCAGACCACCCTATTACCAAGAAGGGCGTTATGGAACAGTATATGTACAATATATAATAACCCTTTTATTTCAGACAAAAAGAACGCCCTTATCCCTGCCACGTGGGTGTGTATGGGCTATATCAAAACGTGGCTTATATATCTAAGGAATTAATAAAGACATCTAAATTTAAAAAAAATGTTATAATAACAATTAATAATCTTCATAATTGGCACATTACGCGTATAGAACAAACATGTTTCAGTATATTGAGAAATTATTTTTCATATCACAGTTCCCTAGTATTCCATTGGTCTGTCATAATGTGTGTGTATGTAAGTCCACGTATAAATGCCATAAATACCATTTATTAACAAAATATACCAATAAATGCTGTATAATGTACCAAATGTAACCATCACAAATCCGAAAGCTATCAGGAAGAGGCGCCCTAATCAGCCAGTATTAATCGACAACAGGTGAATTTAACAGGTGCTGTCATATACTTTGGCCATTTTAGTGTCCCTCGTTCCCCAAACAAATCATCCCTTGGAGATTATAACAATATGTGGTCCATTATCTCAAATGTGTACATAGTTTGATTTGATAGTGTTAACTAATTAGCTTATCTAGCACTTCCTAATCCCCTCACCATATTTCCATTTGTCACCTCTCTGGCTCAGCGTGACATTCCAACTTTCATAATTTACTAACCCATAGGGCGAAGCTTTCGCATACGGTTACTGTTATATTATTATATTGTATCAACTTACAGCAGGGTTTGTGTTTTGGGGGCTAAATTTAGTCATCTTACTTGAAACCAATACTCTTTTATACAAAACAAAATCAAAGCGAAATCGAGTAAGCCGGTAAATGAGTCTTTTTGTCTAACCTCCTCTTCGCAAAAGCGACCGCTGCCTCAGGCTGTACAAGAAAACTAAGATGCATGCATCAGGTCGGCCGTGAACTATCTACCATAGAATTGTTGTAGCTATCGATTATACATTTTGGAACACCTGTCTGTATGTATGTGTGTATGCATGAATGCATGTGTGTATGTGTTATAGACTCTAACACTGCTCGACTGATCCGACTCGGATTTGGTATTTAACGTGTCAACTTGACCTCGCTCATAGGCATGTTTCTGGACCTTGACCGATCCGACCAAAAATTTGTGTGTAGGACTACTTCGATCCCGGGAGCAATATTGACGGGTCCAATTTCACGTGGGACCATGTTCTCGAACGTGCTGATGTAGGCATGTTTCTGGACTATTTGGACGGGTCAAATCTTGATCCCGACCTGAATTTGACATTCAAAAAGATCAATTCAAGGTCAAATCTGGTAAAACGAAGTATTTCAACGAAATATAATACCTACTGTTACTTTTGTCCCAGGAGTGTTTCGGGTGGGTCAAATTATGACCCTGACCTGATCTTGACATTCAAAATTGTCAATTCAAGGTCAAATCGGGTAAAGCCGGGCGGATTTCAACGCGTACTTTTGTCGTGACTTTTGTCCGGGGAGTGTTTTGGGCGGGTCAAATCGTGAACCGACATGACGTTCACCGTTAAAATGGTCAATTCAAGGTTAAATCGCGCAATTCTCCGAAAATCAGAGGGGAACATCCCGGACGAAGTAGGGTCCACCAGCTACTATTATATATTTCTAGATTTAGTTACAAACTAAATACCTGTATAATGTACAAAGAAATGTTTGACAAATATATCTGTATCAATACCCAAACTATGCACATGAGAAAAAGTTCTCCAATAAAAGCTGGCTGCAGGGTGCGCCAATTGATTCAAATTCGAAATTTAACAGGTGTACTGCTTGTGGCCATGTTTTCCCCGCAAATTTGATAGACTGATGGACAAAACCACTGAATCCGTTGAATCAATATACATGTATACATGGATTAATGTATATGCATTGTTATACACAGTACTGGTATATAAAGGTACTGAAAATAACAATATTACTAGTATACACAAAATAAACCATATATCATGGCTATGGGTTCTAATATCCGATTATGACAGCTGATAACTTGGTGTGAATTGAAGAGTGGTGGTGTCTCACGCATATCTAACCCTCCATGTTAGAAACATGCCATTAAATGTCATAAGTATAATCTAGCTTGAGGACAGAAGTTATCCATAAAAAAACCCTTAATTCAACCAGGTCCTCGCGCGATGTATGGTCGATCACATGATGATCTAGGGGGGATTAGAATTGTTGTATAAAAACAGCACTGCATGTAAATATAAAATAAAATAGTGCTACATCTTATTACAGATTATTGCCATATATAATCAGTGACTATACAGACAGTCTGACAAAATAAAGTTTCAGTGACACTCTATCCGAAGAGGGGAATAATTCCATCTGTTACAGTCAATGGAGCAATTATGAATCTGGAAAGGTGAAATTTCTAAGTAATACTAGATATCGACATGACGCGATAACATATAACGTAAATGCAATATGGCCGCTGGCGACCATTTTTTCCTATAAAATTAAAAAAATATTTGATAGCTCTCATCTGATAGATCAATATCAAAATAAATATGAAGTTTAGTGATGATCGGATGAGTGAAGTGGACTGTGCTAAACGGTTTAGTAATGCTTAAAAAGATTTTTACCTTAATATTTTTATGTTCACTTTATAAACTTCACTGAGTCATCTTTGTCATGTATTGAGTTTGATATCTGTTGTTAACAGTTTATAAATCATGTATGTCTCATGTTTGTTATTTTAATTTATGTGTTTATTATCATTAAATAAAGTTGAATTCCTTAAAAAGATTCTTACCTCAATGTTTTTATGTTCACTTTATAAACTCCACTGAGTCATCTTTGTCATGTATTGAATTTGATATCTTTTGTTAACAGTTCATAAATTATGTATGTCTCGTGTTCGTTATTATATTATATACACTTTATAGTGTGTTTCAGAACGAAAACAAAATGAATAAAATCAACAAATTTGTAAATTTAAAAACAATTCAAACGTTGTTGTATTCCATGTCCCAGCCCGGACATATACACCAAATTTCAATAATATTCATTGAGAAACAACGGACCAAACGCCATATAACACCCCGTATGGGGCGAGTACGCCGATTCCGACACCTTTTCTATTTGCAGCAGGTTAAGTTTACGCGTAATTTAATTTACAAAGTTCCCCAATTGGTATCGTAAATAGAGCGACCTTATTTGACAGAGAATGCCTCTGTTATTGATTATAAAGATGCTATACATTAAAAACGACAATTCACATGCTCGTTCAAGCGCAGTAGTCTATTTTCCCCATGTTAAAGGACATCCACAAATACTAAATAACGCTAACTTACTGCCGAATGTTTTACACGACAACTGTTAACATATTTGGGCTGAATTCATCTGACGCGGTATTATTCCTCAAAATAAACAACAAAACCATCGTTACTTGGAAATGTAGTTTGGGCTAACATTTACATAAATCCTCCATATCATTATTCCGACACACACGTCAGATGAAAAACTCACATGAAGTAACCGGCCAAATTGGCCGAAATAATGCAATTATCTCATTGGCTCACACAGCTAATTGCGGTAGGGTCAATTGCTGACGATGAACTCTCATTCGTTCTGTCAGCTGATTTCCGGTTTGACCTGTGTAAGATTCACGGCATGTAGAGCACTGGATTAAATATATCAAATTGCGAGATTTGCAGTTCATATCAGCATTTGGTTTAACAATCGTTCTATTTTTCAGTCTGATGTGTTTCCCGCGCATGTCCCACAACGAATGTCTCCACATTTAGTAACCATGTAATCGGCAGGTTTTCCCATGTCGAATCGTGCCTTTGTGAGGAATTTCAGAATATTTTTCGGTTGCCGTTTGCTCATCAAAATATCGTCACACTTGACTAAATCCCTCATCTTGGGACTCTTGTGTAGTATTGGTATTAGCGAACGAGCTGTTTGTACGATATTCGGATGTAAATCCAGTGGTCTATAATATATATACTCATCGTGTGGGCCCGGGTTAGAACAGGCCAACGCCCCACTGCCAGGGGTACAAATCCCCTAATGTGGCATCCTATTTGCCGTGGGGTCACCGCTTCAGCTAGGTACCTGTCTTTGGCCCGACCAGAATTGGAAGGGCAGTCCACGGCGGCTGTTGGGTTAGTTTTTTTGCTTTCGTATGGCAGCTCAAATTAAGAAAAACAATGTATTGCTATTAAGGATGATGACTCATCAAGTTCCATTATGCTGTGGTATTCCCTTAGTACTTGGTTATCAGATTTAACCCAAATGTGAAAAGACCTGTCTTTGATAAAACGCTACAAAGCATCGCTGGACAATTGAAATCCAACATATCCCAGCACAAATACGCACATAATCGACCTATAATGTGAGTATGTACATAATATGATTATTTGAGTTTGAAATGTGCAGATAATGGACTCATCGCCGCAGTGAAAACATGTTAAAGAGTGTACATCTTAAAAGTGGTGAGTTGGCTTATTTGTGTAATTGGTCGCACATAATCTGCTTAGAATCGTCACGTTGTGAGTCGATAATTTGACTAAAAAGCTCTCATTTTCAACACATTATCGACTCAAAATGAATGATTCTAAGCAGATTATTAACCTAAATCAGGTTCTATTATAAGCAGATACTGTGCTGGTTTTCGGGAGAACACGCTGTGAAATCTGTTAAACCAATGAGGGCTGGGCCAATCAGTGGCTCTCTTTTAATTGAATGTTCAAAGAAAGTTCAATTTGATGCTCCGCTGCAGTTAAAGACACGGTTGGCCTTGGCGGTGGGTATCCTGTGAAAATATCTCCACCCGTCAAAAACCGCCACAAACAGAAAGAACATCAAAATGTAGATATACTTTGTCCGTATACAAATAAGAAATATCGCATAAACAGTATATTATGGTCATTTGTTTGACCATTGTTATGTAAACAAAAGCATAAAAAGTTACTTTTCTGGTGTTTGTTTATATTATGATGGTAAACATAAAGAGCGTTCTTTGTTGGTGAATACCTGATATGGAACTAATAAAGACCGTTTATACCATTTGTGTGTGATTAGCCAGTATCATTGTGCTGTCTTCTGTAACACAATCAGGCTCTTGCTTAGGTAAAATATAGTAGGTCTTTATGATAACATGCTGTTTACGCGATGGTCATGGTATATGAACGGAACTGTATGCGTTTTAATGTTTTTCTGTTTACGGTGTTTGGAACAAATATGAATATTTTCGACAATTAAGGCCGCACGTGCCTTTAACAACTATTGCACAGACACCAATGTTTGTTACTCCTCACAAGATAGTGAATGGTAGCAGAACTGTGTTGTGAACCCGCGATATAGCTGATTATTCGTACATGAAATATTGGCAGTTATACATCCGCAGATTTACAAAGACTGTTGGTGGAATAGTTCCTCCGAATAGTTATCTTCTGACCTTCAACCGGTGAGAACATCCACCGATATTGAAGGTTGGGTCTATGAACATGGATTTAAGCACATTTTTTCCAAACCCATTGCATGTCAGGGGTATGGCAATGGCCAGGAATATTGTAAACGTAAAGAAACCATAAGCACGATGTTCTTTTCTGGTCATGATCATAAGGATTGTACGAATCTTAAATAAAATTCAAACTGTCATGGTTCTCATGCTGTAATGGATCGCTCATGCTCATGATTCAACTATGTAAAGCTGCGAAGCTTTTGTCATATATAGATGCTAAGAAAATAGTCCCCCCCCCCGACCATCCATTCCATATCTCACATACTCAGCAATTGTGCCTACAAAAAAGTGTGTCGATGCCAGCACTCAGACACAGAGTCAACCCAGTATACCACTAGCAACACAAGTTGAGGCGACTTTTATCATTCCCGTTTCAGAAGCTGAAGCGCAGGTTATTGATACAATCTATGCAAGTTGGTCATATTGTTCCAACAGTAAAATCACCTGCTGCTTCGAAACAAAGATCGCCAAAGTCACTCAAAAAAGAGGTATATCTTTGAGCTTTCAAAATTTGACCACATGATTGATGAGAAACGGTTAACTCTCAAAGACAAGAAACAGTATTTGTGATCGAGGCTGTCGGTTGGGTGAAGGATGACATTCTGTCTCACCCACCCGACCATCAGCTTGACGCATTGATAATGGTTCATGCGCGATTCACCAAATATTATAAATACCTTACAACTGCGAAATCTGATTTTAAAAACTACTTTACATATTTCGATGTGGCTCCTTGGTAATTTCATGTTATTTATTTGCTATTAATTATCTATTCTTGTACTACTTTTATACGTTTTATAATATGATTGCACACTAGTCAGTTCTTGAATTTATATTCCTGACTCCAACTGGAAACATTCCTCTTGTGTGCTTTTATTTGTACATAGCTCGTTGCATTGTTTTAATCTAATCCGCTGTCTGACTTATCTACACAGTTGCTTCGCTATGATATTTGTTGATACCTGATTCTATTCTTGGTCGTGATATGACATAGCTGCTAAAATGAAGCTAAACCCTCAATCAATCATATATATACCATTCGCATCAACCTAGCGTATACAGGCAGACAAGGCTAAATAACTTACTGGGGCCACAGGTCGGATACATTTGGCCCATGTTTGACCACACCTTCCTTTAATTTGTGTATGTCCTTTGTTTCATTTTTGTACATTCGCTCACAATATTAAGGGATCACGTTTTATTTGTAATAAGTCATTGTATTTTCATTCAAATAATCAGTGTACAGCCTATATGCCTGCTGTTTCACAGCTAGAGAACTAACGTAATTCAAGACCAATGTATATTGCTACGAGTACGAGTTATCGACCGGGGTGGTCACCGGTCGATTAGAAAACTGCACAGAGAACTTCGTATATTTCTCGAAACAGCCAGGTTTTAAATGTTTATGGCATATTAATAGACTTGAATGTGCGGACACTCTTTGGCCACTTGAAGAGAAGATTCCTTTTTTGGCTGACCCACCTCGCTGGCATCTCAGATAACAATAAAAATATCACATTTAAAAAATATAAACTTGGAAACAAGCGGACCAAGCATTCGGCCGAATGTTTACATCCCCATTACATTAAAGCCACATGGCGGTTTACGCTCCAAAATACGCATACTATTATTAGCTTTGGATTTGTTCTCAGTATCGAAATAGGTTGATAAATATCTGAATTACCTTTCTACGAACATTATGTAGCCCAAAAAGTCGCATTGAAGTCATGAAAATATGCCTGTGAACAATGTGTGTGGGTCCCATTGGGGTCCCAAACACAAAACAGCCATTTACACGACATGCAAAACAGAAAAGAGCGTTCCATGGTAGTCCATCCCTGATATGGTTTGCTGACTTCTGGCGATAAGTTGAAAATGGCTGACTTTGGCAAGTGTTTTCAGAGCATATGAAACCAGTATACCAATAGTTCGTTTATTTATCCACATATCGTATCTATCGCTCCAAACTACGAAGAAAAAAATTCGAGGTTCGAATGACCCTTGTCTGTTTAAATAATATGGGTTTTTTGTTGTTAAATTGAGTAGGAGTTCAACTTGACACAATCTTTTATGAGTTATGTCACTTGCTCCGCCCATATTTTGACAGGTGACCCCAATTGAACAAATTTGAATCCCAATCTCACAAGGAACCTCCATACCAAATATCAGCTAAATCGGCCTGATGGTTTCTGAGAAGTCGTTTTAAGAATTACTATGGAGGGAAAGAATTATGTCCCATATTTGACGTGGGGACCTCATTTGAAAAAATATGCATGTGAGTCACTTAGGGAACTTTCATGCCAAACATGAATCTATTTGGTGAGCTAATAAAAGGTTGGCAATGTATTTGAGCTGTTGAGAAACAATTATTGAGTCCAGTCGTTTCATTAATTGCTTATGTAAGGTTATACGCTTGTTTCAATATAGCGCCGTCTAAAAAAACTAAAGCCACGAGCTTACTTTGTCGACGTCTAGAATCAGATATGCCACAATAACGCCAATTTATATTGTTAATTAGTTTTGCTTTGTTCGATATCTTAGATAGTATAAATATATGTTATGAATGTTTCGAGGAGAAAAAGAGAGACCATTAGAAAGATCAGGGATTCGTCGTGCGGAAGTCGCTGTGTATTGTATGTCTGTTGTGTAAACTCGGAAGCTTGATATATAATTATCGAAGAACTAATTCGACACATCGTTATTAAAGTGAGCTAATGCCCAATTAGACAAAACAGTTGGTGGAGAATCACGGACTGGGTTATTTTTATGCAAACATAATATAACGATGGACACAATACCAGAATTTGAACAACATGTTGCAGACATTAAATCTGGAATGGTGCATTTGCGAGTTTATTTGATCCAGCCGATGTAACTCTATTTCGAAGAGTAAAACAGTTTCTTCGATTCAGGAAAGATCACCTTGGATGATTTATATGAAATTACAACCACGCCAGTTTATGTACAATTCTATCCAACAGGCCTCTTTTTTCGCACGTCTCTCAATTACTGATTCACAAATTGTGAGGGGTGGAGGTAACACGTCATGGGATTGCTTGCCGTTCGCTGATTCTATGTTATGACAAGTACAGGTACATGGTCAAAATGTTTTGCGGTTCATAGTTTTTGTTATAATGCTCTCTTACCGACTGGCTTCATATGATGTGCATGATGCTATCTCAACTGCATGAACGTATAAGATAATTCAGCCTTTTGCTCGAAAATCAACACGTTATGGGCTTATAATAGGATTTGTTTTTGGTTCATAATCGGCGTAGAATTGCCTCACGTTGAGTCCATAACGAACGGAAAATGAGTGTTTTAGTGCCATTATGGACCCATAATGATTAATAAGTACATAATACGTGGAACACAACACAAATCAACCAATTATTGGCTTACCATATATACGTTTTATAGAGCCCATATACAGAATGAGCAGGTGATGCCACAGTGTCCTGGGCCCACAAACAAGGTACCCCGCCTTGCTCACCGGAAGCTTATATTATGCTAATGATGAACAGACAGTCTGCCGTAGGAGCAGTTTTAGCCAGTCAAAAATAAAATTAGTGTAAATAAAATTGTAGAGAATCCTGAATATCATGAATTGATTACATGATGGTATACACTTACAAAGCCCAAAATTTACAACTATAAATTCAACAACAGTCGTAGTCAGGTTATATTGTTTACATAAACATCGGAGGTGCCCTTGTTGTTAGCGGGAGTTATCGGAATACACCGAGATCGCATCGGGCGCATACATTCCTATATTTTACATATTTCCGCGTTATCATATGCGTATTTTACATATTAAATATAGTATACACAAATTATGGCATCCAGGTGAGACATAAAAATCTCTCGCGGAAAACAGACGCAAACAGGCGGACGGGCGGACTGACTAAACGGCAGACATTGAATGTCGGCCACAAAACGTTATCCTACATTATATATTAAATATATGTATTAGCGTCTTTTATGCGTGCAATGAGTTGGACTCCGCAATATTTATAACAATTAACGCTATTTAATTATATGCATATATGTGCGTGTTTACCTGCTTGTATTTTTGATGCCTGAAGTTCCCGTCTTTGTAAAACAAGTGCGTTTATCATGTACGCATATACAAACCATAACCATTCATACTTGGGTATGAATGTTTCACTGACTCCATATACTCATTAAAAGATATCAACATAGACAATTAATTATCGAATAATCCACACACTATCGTGGAAGGTTATTTCGTTTCTTTGACCAAGGGAGGTCCCGTTGTTTGATTACCTATAATTCCCGTATAAAAGTAAATAACTCATAGATGAACCACTCTTTATATATAATGCAGTATAGCTTAACAGTCTGGGAAACAAAGCTGATACATGTAGCAAGCATTTTTACAAGATAAGAAAACATGCGTTATCATATATGTGTATTTTCCATATTAAATATCGGTATACACATACTAATGACATCCAGGTGAGACATACAAATCTATCGCGGAAAACAGACACAAACGGACGGACGGGCGGACTGACTAAATGGCAGACATTGAATGTCGGCCACAAAACGTTATCCTACATTGTATTAAATATATATTAGCGTATTATATGCGTGCATGGTGTTGGACTGTTGGAGTCCGCAATATTTATAACAAATAAAGCTATTTAAATTATATGCATACGTGCGTGTTTACTTGTTTGCATATTTTGGGGCCTGGAGTTCCCGACTTTGTAAAATAAGTGCGTTTAACATGTACGCATATGCAAATCATAATCATTCATACTTGGGTATGAATGTTTTCACTTCATATATTTATTAAAAGATACCAACACTGAAAAATTTCAATTATCGAATTATCCACACATTATCGTGGAAGGTTATTTCGTTTCCTTGACCAAGGGAGGTCCCGTTGTCTGATTATCGCGGTACCCATAAATCCCGTATAAAATAAATCATAGATAAACCACTCTTTATGTAATGCAGTAGCTTTGGCTATACATGTAGTAAGTATCTATATATCACACGACAACTAGTCTATTTTATATTTGTCATGATATATAGGGCTGTTGTCAGTAAGTAATTAAATTACAAACCTATACATATGATATGGTAAACGCTCTTTATATATAGCATATAACAGTTATGTATATAGGGTACATCGGCTGGGATTGTGTTCAAAGTTCCCATGCATACAATTTGTTATCGTGATAGCAGACAAAAACGTGGGCCATCCCACATACAGGTATACAATCAACCATCCATAAGTTAAATGGTTTGTTGGTTAACGGGCCCTGTTTCTAAAGTGGTGTTGACATGTGGAGCTATGTAAACATGTCATATTTACTGTATTTGAGTGTTTATTTTTTGAGTGTTTATTTTTTGACTTATCGTACTAGCTTGATAACACAGAAGGAATCAATTGTTTGGAAAATGTTTACTAAGTCCGTTCCGAAATCATATTTTTGTACCGAAAGTTGGTCCTATAAAAAAATGTTTGGCCACAGCAGCTCATCAGGTACACCTCTGGTCTATAACAGATATAAAGCAATCTGTTATTTCATATATGGTTTCGGGAGTTAAGTGCACGACCTTATGGACAGACCAGTTCTCCCGTACAGACCAAATCCTTGGCCTGTACGCTGAAAGCCAGAAAATTGCCTGCTGATTCCTCCAATATCAAACTAGTACGAACTGCCAAAGGTATTTTATCACGCGCGATGGTAACAGTGCACTGTAAAAATCGCGACGGTATTTATGTCCGAACATATATTATAGTTATAAACTGTGTTGATAGTGTATCTGTTGTATAACAACAAAATTGCGCAAAGTAAAAACATTGTTTTGTCCGGTAAAAACCCAATTAAAAGCAAAAACGTGGTATAAATTAACATTAGTTTACCTGTAATCAGAAAATAAACACATGTAGTAACCTCCATGTAGTATCCCCGTTCGTCAGTACATGCGAATTATTTAAGAACACATATCCTCTATTCGCGAAGGAGCCCAAAATGAACAGCCTACCTGGGCCTTATTCCTGCTAGTATGAAGTGCAGACGTTATGAGATACGTCACGATTCACGAGCTCCGGTGTGACGCGTATCCATCCGTGACGTCACACATCGGGTGCGTGTAAGGCCATTTAAAGGGATACATATTGAATGTGTGTTGTTCATAATTATATGTACATGCTTTATCTGCCCGTATGCTTTATCTGCATGCCCGTTGAAAGTATTATAAATTAAATTAGATTTCACACAAACAACTGTACAGTTGGAATGTGGATATACATATATTTACCAATAAGGGTTATAGCAAATGGACCCAAGTTATAGTCATAACATGTGTATCTGAACTTAGTGTGGGCTTATAATAGTGTTGTTTATGAAATTTTATGATCATAATCCAAACATATACGTTATTATCTTTTTGGGGTATTAGAGTGACACATATATGCTTTATTGGTACCATAATGGACATGTTCATAGTGTATTTTGGTAATCCAAATAGATCGTTATGATGCTATCATGATAACAGGATAAAATTGTTTAACATAATAGTAAATTAGGATAAATAGTTGGTCGAACTAAGAAATAACTAACTAAAATAATCAGTGGTTTATAAATAAATAAACCTGGTTACCCAGAAAATCGTCAAACGTCTAATATTCCGAAAGAACCCTTGAGAGCAGGACACCATTCCAAAGGGATCGATGTATCATTGTTTTATAGAGCCCATATACAGAATGAGCAGGTGATGCCACAGTGTCCTGGGCCCACAAACAAGGTACCCCGCCTTGCTCACCGGAAGCTTATATTATGCTAATGATGAACAGACAGTCTGCCGTAGGAGCAGTTTTAGCCAGTCAAAAATAAAATTAGTGTAAATAAAATTGTAGAGAATCCTGAATATCATGAATTGATTACATGATGGTATACACTTACAAAGCCCAAAATTTACAACTATAAATTCAACAACAGTCGTAGTCAGGTTATATTGTTTACATAAACATCGGAGGTGCCCTTGTTGTTAGCGGGAGTTATCGGAATACACCGAGATCGCATCGGGCGCATACATTCCTATATTTTACATATTTCCGCGTTATCATATGCGTATTTTACATATTAAATATAGTATACACAAATTATGGCATCCAGGTGAGACATAAAAATCTCTCGCGGAAAACAGACGCAAACAGGCGGACGGGCGGACTGACTAAACGGCAGACATTGAATGTCGGCCACAAAACGTTATCCTACATTATATATTAAATATATGTATTAGCGTCTTTTATGCGTGCAATGAGTTGGACTCCGCAATATTTATAACAATTAACGCTATTTAATTATATGCATATATGTGCGTGTTTACCTGCTTGTATTTTTGATGCCTGAAGTTCCCGTCTTTGTAAAACAAGTGCGTTTATCATGTACGCATATACAAACCATAACCATTCATACTTGGGTATGAATGTTTCACTGACTCCATATACTCATTAAAAGATATCAACATAGACAATTAATTATCGAATAATCCACACACTATCGTGGAAGGTTATTTCGTTTCTTTGACCAAGGGAGGTCCCGTTGTTTGATTACCTATAATTCCCGTATAAAAGTAAATAACTCATAGATGAACCACTCTTTATATATAATGCAGTATAGCTTAACAGTCTGGGAAACAAAGCTGATACATGTAGCAAGCATTTTTACAAGATAAGAAAACATGCGTTATCATATATGTGTATTTTCCATATTAAATATCGGTATACACATACTAATGACATCCAGGTGAGACATACAAATCTATCGCGGAAAACAGACACAAACGGACGGACGGGCGGACTGACTAAATGGCAGACATTGAATGTCGGCCACAAAACGTTATCCTACATTGTATTAAATATATATTAGCGTATTATATGCGTGCATGGTGTTGGACTGTTGGAGTCCGCAATATTTATAACAAATAAAGCTATTTAAATTATATGCATACGTGCGTGTTTACTTGTTTGCATATTTTGGGGCCTGGAGTTCCCGACTTTGTAAAATAAGTGCGTTTAACATGTACGCATATGCAAATCATAATCATTCATACTTGGGTATGAATGTTTTCACTTCATATATTTATTAAAAGATACCAACACTGAAAAATTTCAATTATCGAATTATCCACACATTATCGTGGAAGGTTATTTCGTTTCCTTGACCAAGGGAGGTCCCGTTGTCTGATTATCGCGGTACCCATAAATCCCGTATAAAATAAATCATAGATAAACCACTCTTTATGTAATGCAGTAGCTTTGGCTATACATGTAGTAAGTATCTATATATCACACGACAACTAGTCTATTTTATATTTGTCATGATATATAGGGCTGTTGTCAGTAAGTAATTAAATTACAAACCTATACATATGATATGGTAAACGCTCTTTATATATAGCATATAACAGTTATGTATATACCGTACATCGGCTGGGATTGTGTTCAAAGTTCCCATGCATACAATTTGTTATCGTGATAGCAGACAAAAACGTGGGCCATCCCACATACAGGTATACAATCAACCATCCATAAGTTAAATGGTTTGTTGGTTAACGGGCCCTGTTTCTAAAGTGGTGTTGACATGTGGAGCTATGTAAACATGTCATATTTACTGTATTTGAGTGTTTATTTTTTGAGTGTTTATTTTTTGACTTATCGTACTAGCTTGATAACACAGAAGGAATCAATTGTTTGGAAAATGTTTACTAAGTCCGTTCCGAAATCATATTTTTGTACCGAAAGTTGGTCCTATAAAAAAATGTTTGGCCATAGCAGCTCATCAGGTACACCTCTGGTCTATAACAGATATAAAGCAATCTGTTATTTCATATATGGTTTCGGGAGTTAAGTGCACGACCTTATGGACAGACCAGTTCTCCCGTACAGACCAAATCCTTGGCCTGTACGCTGAAAGCCAGAAAATTGCCTGCTGATTCCTCCAATATCAAACTAGTACGAACTGCCAAAGGTATTTTATCACGCGCGATGGTAACAGTGCACTGTAAAAATCGCGACGGTATTTATGTCCGAACATATATTATAGTTATAAACTGTGTTGATAGTGTATCTGTTGTATAACAACAAAATTGCGCAAAGTAAAAACATTGTTTTGTCCGGTAAAAACCCAATTAAAAGCAAAAACGTGGTATAAATTAACATTAGTTTACCTGTAATCAGAAAATAAACACATGTAGTAACCTCCATGTAGTATCCCCGTTCGTCAGTACATGCGAATTATTTAAGAACACATATCCTCTATTCGCGAAGGAGCCCAAAATGAACAGCCTACCTGGGCCTTATTCCTGCTAGTATGAAGTGCAGACGTTATGAGATACGTCACGATTCACGAGCTCCGGTGTGACGCGTATCCATCCGTGACGTCACACATCGGGTGCGTGTAAGGCCATTTAAAGGGATACATATTGAATGTGTGTTGTTCATAATTATATGTACATGCTTTATCTGCCCGTATGCTTTATCTGCATGCCCGTTGAAAGTATTATAAATTAAATTAGATTTCACACAAACAACTGTACAGTTGGAATGTGGATATACATATATTTACCAATAAGGGTTATAGCAAATGGACCCAAGTTATAGTCATAACATGTGTATCTGAACTTAGTGTGGGCTTATAATAGTGTTGTTTATGAAATTTTATGATCATAATCCAAACATATACGTTATTATCTTTTTGGGGTATTAGAGTGACACATATATGCTTTATTGGTACCCTAATGGACATGTTCATAGTGTATTTTGGTAATCCAAATAGATCGTTATGATGCTATCATGATAACAGGATAAAATTGTTTAACATAATAGTAAATTAGGATAAATAGTTGGTCGAACTAAGAAATAACTAACTAAAATAATCAGTGGTTTATAAATAAATAAACCTGGTTACCCAGAAAATCGTCAAACGTCTAATATTCCGAAAGAACCCTTGAGAGCAGGACACCATTCCAAAGGGATCGATGTATCATTGTTTTATAGAGCCCATATACAGAATGAGCAGGTGATGCCACAGTGTCCTGGGCCCACAAACAAGGTACCCCGCCTTGCTCACCGGAAGCTTATATTATGCTAATGATGAACAGACAGTCTGCCGTAGGAGCAGTTTTAGCCAGTCAAAAATAAAATTAGTGTAAATAAAATTGTAGAGAATCCCGAATATCATGAATTGATTACATGATGGTATACACTTACAAAGCCCAAAATTTACAACTATAAATTCAACAACAGTCTTAGTCAGGTTATATTGTTTACATAAACATCGGAGGTGCCCTTGTTGTTAGCGGGAGTTATCGGAATACACCGAGGTCGCATCGGGCGCATACATTCCTATATTTTACATATTTCCGCGTTATCATATGCGTATTTTACATATTAAATATAGTATACACAAATTATGGCATCCAGGTGAGACATAAAAATCTCTCGCGGAAAACAGACGCAAACAGGCGGACGGGCGGACTGACTAAACGGCAGACATTGAATGTCGGCCACAAAACGTTATCCTACATTATATATTAAATATATGTATTAGCGTCTTTTATGCGTGCAATGAGTTGGACTCCGCAATATTTATAACAATTAACGCTATTTAATTATATGCATATATGTGCGTGTTTACCTGCTTGTATTTTTGATGCCTGAAGTTCCCGTCTTTGTAAAACAAGTGCGTTTATCATGTACGCATATACAAACCATAACCATTCATACTTGGGTATGAATGTTTCACTGACTCCATATACTCATTAAAAGATATCAACATAGACAATTAATTATCGAATAATCCACACACTATCGTGGAAGGTTATTTCGTTTCTTTGACCAAGGGAGGTCCCGTTGTTTGATTACCTATAATTCCCGTATAAAAGTAAAAAACTCATAGATGAACCACTCTTTATATATAATGCAGTATAGCTTAACAGTCTGGGAAACAAAGCTGATACATGTAGCAAGCATTTTTACAAGATAAGAAAACATGCGTTATCATATATGTGTATTTTCCATATTAAATATCGGTATACACATACTAATGACATCCAGGTGAGACATACAAATCTATCGCGGAAAACAGACACAAACGGACGGACGGGCGGACTGACTAAATGGCAGACATTGAATGTCGGCCACAAAACGTTATCCTACATTGTATTAAATATATATTAGCGTATTATATGCGTGCATGGTGTTGGACTGTTGGAGTCCGCAATATTTAATACAAATAAAGCTATTTAAATTATATGCATACGTGCTTGTTTACTTGTTTGCATATTTTGGGGCCTGGAGTTCCCGACTTTGTAAAATAAGTGCGTTTAACATGTACGCATATGCAAATCATAATCATTCATACTTGGGTATGAATGTTTTCACTTCATATATTTATTAAAAGATACCAACACTGAAAAATTTCAATTATCGAATTATCCACACATTATCGTGGAAGGTTATTTCGTTTCCTTGACCAAGGGAGGTCCCGTTGTCTGATTATCGCGGTACCCATAAATCCCGTATAAAATAAATCATAGATAAACCACTCTTTATGTAATGCAGTAGCTTTGGCTATACATGTAGTAAGTATCTATATATCACACGACAACTAGTCTATTTTATATTTGTCATGATATATAGGGCTGTTGTCAGTAAGTAATTAAATTACAAACCTATACATATGATATGGTAAACGCTCTTTATATATAGCATATAACAGTTATGTATATAGGGTACATCGGCTGGGATTGTGTTCAAAGTTCCCATGCATACAATTTGTTATCGTGATAGCAGACAAAAACGTGGGCCATCCCACATACAGGTATACAATCAACCATCCATAAGTTAAATGGTTTGTTGGTTAACGGGCCCTGTTTCTAAAGTGGTGTTGACATGTGGAGCTATGTAAACATGTCATATTTACTGTATTTGAGTGTTTATTTTTTGAGTGTTTATTTTTTGACTTATCGTACTAGCTTGATAACACAGAAGGAATCAATTGTTTGGAAAATGTTTACTAAGTCCGTTCCGAAATCATATTTTTGTACCGAAAGTTGGTCCTATAAAAAAATGTTTGGCCACAGCAGCTCATCAGGTACACCTCTGGTCTATAACAGATATAAAGCAATCTGTTATTTCATATATGGTTTCGGGAGTTAAGTGCACGACCTTATGGACAGACCAGTTCTCCCGTACAGACCAAATCCTTGGCCTGTACGCTGAAAGCCAGAAAATTGCCTGCTGATTCCTCCAATATCAAACTAGTACGAACTGCCAAAGGTATTTTATCACGCGCGATGGTAACAGTGCACTGTAAAAATCGCGACGGTATTTATGTCCGAACATATATTATAGTTATAAACTGTGTTGATAGTGTATCTGTTGTATAACAACAAAATTGTGCAAAGTAAAAACATTGTTTTGTCCGGTAAAAACCCAATTAAAAGCAAAAACGTGGTATAAATTAACATTAGTTTACCTGTAATCAGAAAATAAACACATGTAGTAACCTCCATGTAGTATCCCCGTTCGTCAGTACATGCGAATTATTTAAGAACACATATCCTCTATTCGCGAAGGAGCCCAAAATGAACAGCCTACCTGGGCCTTATTCCTGCTAGTATGAAGTGCAGACGTTATGAGATACGTCACGATTCACGAGCTCCGGTGTGACGCGTATCCATCCGTGACGTCACACATCGGGTGCGTGTAAGGCCATTTAAAGGGATACATATTGAATGTGTGTTGTTCATAATTATATGTACATGCTTTATCTGCCCGTATGCTTTATCTGCATGCCCGTTGAAAGTATTATAAATTAAATTAGATTTCACACAAACAACTGTACAGTTGGAATGTGGATATACATATATTTACCAATAAGGGTTATAGCAAATGGACCCAAGTTATAGTCATAACATGTGTATCTGAACTTAGTGTGGGCTTATAATAGTGTTGTTTATGAAATTTTATGATCATAATCCAAACATATACGTTATTATCTTTTTGGGGTATTAGAGTGACACATATATGCTTTATTGGTACCATAATGGACATGTTCATAGTGTATTTTGGTAATCCAAATAGATCGTTATGATGCTATCATGATAACAGGATAAAATTGTTTAACATAATAGTAAATTAGGATAAATAGTTGGTCGAACTAAGAAATAACTAACTAAAATAATCAGTGGTTTATAAATAAATAAACCTGGTTACCCAGAAAATCGTCAAACGTCTAATATTCCGAAAGAACCCTTGAGAGCAGGACACCATTCCAAAGGGATCGATGTATCATTGTTTTATAGAGCCCATATACAGAATGAGCAGGTGATGCCACAGTGTCCTGGGCCCACAAACAAGGTACCCCGCCTTGCTCACCGGAAGCTTATATTATGCTAATGATGAACAGACAGTCTGCCGTAGGAGCAGTTTTAGCCAGTCAAAAATAAAATTAGTGTAAATAAAATTGTAGAGAATCCTGAATATCATGAATTGATTACATGATGGTATACACTTACAAAGCCCAAAATTTACAACTATAAATTCAACAACAGTCGTAGTCAGGTTATATTGTTTACATAAACATCGGAGGTGCCCTTGTTGTTAGCGGGAGTTATCGGAATACACCGAGATCGCATCGGGCGCATACATTCCTATATTTTACATATTTCCGCGTTATCATATGCGTATTTTACATATTAAATATAGTATACACAAATTATGGCATCCAGGTGAGACATAAAAATCTCTCGCGGAAAACAGACGCAAACAGGCGGACGGGCGGACTGACTAAACGGCAGACATTGAATGTCGGCCACAAAACGTTATCCTACATTATATATTAAATATATGTATTAGCGTCTTTTATGCGTGCAATGAGTTGGACTCCGCAATATTTATAACAATTAACGCTATTTAATTATATGCATATATGTGCGTGTTTACCTGCTTGTATTTTTGATGCCTGAAGTTCCCGTCTTTGTAAAACAAGTGCGTTTATCATGTACGCATATACAAACCATAACCATTCATACTTGGGTATGAATGTTTCACTGACTCCATATACTCATTAAAAGATATCAACATAGACAATTAATTATCGAATAATCCACACACTATCGTGGAAGGTTATTTCGTTTCTTTGACCAAGGGAGGTCCCGTTGTTTGATTACCTATAATTCCCGTATAAAAGTAAATAACTCATAGATGAACCACTCTTTATATATAATGCAGTATAGCTTAACAGTCTGGGAAACAAAGCTGATACATGTAGCAAGCATTTTTACAAGATAAGAAAACATGCGTTATCATATATGTGTATTTTCCATATTAAATATCGGTATACACATACTAATGACATCCAGGTGAGACATACAAATCTATCGCGGAAAACAGACACAAACGGACGGACGGGCGGACTGACTAAATGGCAGACATTGAATGTCGGCCACAAAACGTTATCCTACATTGTATTAAATATATATTAGCGTATTATATGCGTGCATGGTGTTGGACTGTTGGAGTCCGCAATATTTATAACAAATAAAGCTATTTAAATTATATGCATACGTGCGTGTTTACTTGTTTGCATATTTTGGGGCCTGGAGTTCCCGACTTTGTAAAATAAGTGCGTTTAACATGTACGCATATGCAAATCATAATCATTCATACTTGGGTATGAATGTTTTCACTTCATATATTTATTAAAAGATACCAACACTGAAAAATTTCAATTATCGAATTATCCACACATTATCGTGGAAGGTTATTTCGTTTCCTTGACCAAGGGAGGTCCCGTTGTCTGATTATCGCGGTACCCATAAATCCCGTATAAAATAAATCATAGATAAACCACTCTTTATGTAATGCAGTAGCTTTGGCTATACATGTAGTAAGTATCTATATATCACACGACAACTAGTCTATTTTATATTTGTCATGATATATAGGGCTGTTGTCAGTAAGTAATTAAATTACAAACCTATACATATGATATGGTAAACGCTCTTTATATATAGCATATAACAGTTATGTATATAGGGTACATCGGCTGGGATTGTGTTCAAAGTTCCCATGCATACAATTTGTTATCGTGATAGCAGACAAAAACGTGGGCCATCCCACATACAGGTATACAATCAACCATCCATAAGTTAAATGGTTTGTTGGTTAACGGGCCCTGTTTCTAAAGTGGTGTTGACATGTGGAGCTATGTAAACATGTCATATTTACTGTATTTGAGTGTTTATTTTTTGAGTGTTTATTTTTTGACTTATCGTACTAGCTTGATAACACAGAAGGAATCAATTGTTTGGAAAATGTTTACTAAGTCCGTTCCGAAATCATATTTTTGTACCGAAAGTTGGTCCTATAAAAAAATGTTTGGCCACAGCAGCTCATCAGGTACACCTCTGGTCTATAACTGATATAAAGCAATCTGTTATTTCATATATGGTTTCGGGAGTTAAGTGCACGACCTTATGGACAGACCAGTTCTCCCGTACAGACCAAATCCTTGGCCTGTACGCTGAAAGCCAGAAAATTGCCTGCTGATTCCTCCAATATCAAACTAGTACGAACTGCCAAAGGTATTTTATCACGCGCGATGGTAACAGTGCACTGTAAAAATCGCGACGGTATTTATGTCCGAACATATATTATAGTTATAAACTGTGTTGATAGTGTATCTGTTGCACTTAACTCCCGAAACCATATATGAAATAACAGATTGCTTTATATCTGTTATAGACCAGAGGTGTACCTGATGAGCTGCTGTGGCCAAACATTTTTTTATAGGACCAACTTTCGGTACAAAAATATGATTTCGGAACGGACTTAGTAAACATTTTCCAAACAATTGATTCCTTCTGTGTTATCAAGCTAGTACGATAAGTCAAAAAAATAAACACTCAAAAAATAAACACTCAAATACAGTAAATATGACATGTTTACATAGCTCCACATGTCAACACCACTTTAGAAACAGGGCCCGTTAACCAACAAACCATTTAACTTATGGATGGTTGATTGTATACCTGTATGTGGGATGGCCCACGTTTTTGTCTGCTATCACGATAACAAATTGTATGCATGGGAACTTTGAACACAATCCCAGCCGATGTACCCTATATACATAACTGTTATATACTCTATATAATTTATAAAGAGCGTTTACCATATCATATGCATAGGTTTGTAATTTAATTACTTACTGACAACAGCCCTATATATCATGACAAATATAAAATAGACTAGTTGTCGTGTGATATATAGATACTTACTGTATACATGTATAGCCAAAGCTACTGCATTACATAAAGAGTGGTTTATCTATGATTTATTTTATACGGGATTTATGGGTACCGCGGTAATCAGACAACGGGACCTCCCTTGGTCAAGGAAACGAAATAACCTTCCACGATAATGTGTGGATAATTCGATAATTGAAAATTTTCAGTGTTGGTATCTTTTAATAAGTATATGAAGTGAAAACATTCATACCGAAGTATGAATGATTATGGTTTGCATATGCGTACATGTTAAACGCACTTATTTTACAAAGTCGGGAACTCCAGGCCCCAAAATATGCAAACAAGTAAACACGCACGCATGCATATAATTTAAATAGCTTTATTTGTTATAAATATTGCGGACTCCAACAGTCCAACTCCATGCACGCATATAATACGCTAATATATATTTAATACAATGTAGGATAACGTTTTGTGGCCGACATTCAATGTCTGCCATTTAGTCAGTCCGCCCGTCCGTCCGTTTGTGTCTGTTTTCCGCGATAGATTTGTATGTCTCACCTGGATGTCATTAGTATGTGTATACCGATATTTAGTATGGAAAATACACATATATGATAACGCATGTTGTCTTATCTTGTAAAAATGCTTACTACATGTATCAGCTTTGTTTCCCAGACTGTTAAGCTATACTGCATTATATATAAAGAGTGGTTCATCTATATATGAGTTATTTATTTTTATACGGGATTTATAGGTAATCAAACAACGGGACCTCCCTTGGTCAAAGAAACGAAATAACCTTCCACGATAGTGTGTGGATTATTCGATAATTAATTGTCTATGTTGATATCTTTTAATGAGTATATGGAGTGAAACATTCATACCCAAGTATGAATGGTTATGGTTTGTATATGCGTACATGATAAACGCACTTGTTTTACAAATACGGGAACTTCAGGCATCAAAAATACAAGCAGGTAAACACGCACATATATGCATATAATTAAATAGCGTTAATTGTTATAAATATTGCGGACTCCAACAGTCCAACTCATTGCACGCATAAAAGACGCTAATACATATATTTAATATATAATGTAGGATAACGTTTTGTGGCCGACATTCAATGTCTGCCGTTTAGTCAGTCCGCCCGTCCGCCTGTTTGCGTCTGTTTTCCGCGAGAGATTTTTATGTCTCACCTGGATGCCATAATTTGTGTATACTATATTTAATATGTAAAATACGCATATGATAACGCGGAAATATGTAAAATATAGGAATGTATGCGCCCGATGCGATCTCGGTGGATTCCGATAACTCCCGCTAACAACAAGAGCACCTCCGATGTTTATGTAAACAATATAACCTGACTACGACTGTTGTTGAATTTATAGTTGTAAATTTTGGGCTTTGGAAGTGTATACCATCGTGTAATCAATTCATGATATTCAGGATTCTCTACAATTTTATTTACACTAATTTTATTTTTGACTGGCTAAAACTGCTCCTACGGCAGACTGTCTGTTCATCATCAGCATAATATAAGCTTCCGGTGAGCAAGGCGGGGTACCTTGTTTGTGGGCCCAGGACACTGTGGAATCACCTGCTCATTCTGTATATGGGCTCTATAAAACAACGAACGGAAAATGAGAGTGTTTTTGTGCCATTATGGACCCATAATGATTTATAAGTTCATAATATGCGGAACACAACACAAATAAACCAATTCTTGGCTTACCATATATACGCTCTTTAAAACGTGTTTTCACTGTGGCCCGCGCCATAAAACGGATATAAGTCCACGATGGGCCTACTTCAGAATCAAGTAATCCAATGAGAACCTATGTGAATATTTTCGTTCGATTATGAACCTATTTGCGCGAGCACATGATGAATATACATTACTAGACACCTTTTGCATAATGAACTACGATATATATCTTGGTTATTTAGATTTTTGTTAGAGTTTGTATGTCGAGGAGCTCGGGTTTCCAAGGAATTAACCCTGGAAATGATCCACACATTTCTTGTCTATATGTTGATGAATGACGATCTTCATCAAGGTAAATCAACAATAAACTGAATGTTTAACAAAATTTAGAGCAAACATTATGCACCTGGCCAACACTTGCATAGCAACAGTTGAGGTCACATGTTTCCGAATATCTTAGTTTTCCACTGCCCATCCGTGACGTGGCATAAATCGCCTGCTTTGTTTTGTTATGATTTATGTGAAATAAGCAAGTATAGCAGTACTCCATTCCACGTATAAGCTATTTTGGGATTACAAAGATTATAAACAAGAGTCGCTCGCCAGACTATCGGGACTGAGAATACTGGGACTGTGAATTATACTGCAGTCTGTACAACTAAGAATAACTTTAACCCTTTGAGAGCCAGGTCCGATTTTTGTATCAACCCATATACCCCGTGCCAATGCATTCTCTTATATATGCGAGTCGACCATAGGTCGCCTCGCATATATAAGAGAATGCATTGGCCTAACATTTATTTATTTATTTATTTATTTTTTACAATTTATTACAATTTTAATAATTTATTCTTATATTCTTTAACAGACTTATTTTGTAGGTTTATGGACGATGAGATCGGCCCCTGGCACTCAAAGGGTTAAAACATCTTATCGTCTTCTCAGTCACTCTCACCTATTCTAAGATGAACATTTTACAAGAACTGAATTTTCTTTTCTTTGGACCCATTATGATTCCATAATTATTTAAACCATCTCAAGTTATACCATGTCCCAAAAGTGAAAGGTAACAACATTTAGATCAGGTTCAGTCAGCATCATTCATGGCACCCTAGATATATCATACCGTATCGAGATATGATATCGACATATTAGTGATTGCTATAATCCTCATTACATACACGAGAAGGGTTAATATCATATATACAGATGACATTATAACACCTATATAAACTGGTAACATATCATAACCCATGTATTATCATAGTAATCTATATATACCAAACCTTACTTCTACATCACAAATAGTTTCTCGTGTACAGAAGTGGGTGGGGAGTGTTAAATTTCCTATCTCGGTCCATTTTGGTCCAATATACAAGTATCACCAATCATCAAAGGACCTGGAGATCCATTTGTCCAGTTAAATATATTCACCTGGATAAGTGGTAGTTAACACAACGTGACCCCATTTGAACAAATCTGAATCCCAGTCACCCAAATGAATCTCCATACCAAAATATTAAATATCCCCGATGGTTCTTGAGAGGAGGTCGTTTTACGAATTACTACGGAGAGAAAGAGTTGTTGCCATGGCACCTATTTGACCCGGTGACCCCCATTTGAACAAATCTGAATGTGAGTCACCTAGGAAAATCCATTCTAATTGTGAACCCATTTGGTCTTGTGGATCTGGAGAAGAAAATTGTTGATGGACGGACGAAAGGACACACCGATAGACGGATACGCCGACAGACGAACAGACAAACAAATCAATTCAGTACTCTCCCCATTTTTGTCTTTGAAGAATCAAGAGTATACTGAGTTCACCAGGTTGAGTAGTGTTAACACAATAATATTGGAAAAGCAGATTTGACCTTGAATTGACCATTTTGAAGGTCAGGTCGGAGTCACGATTTGACCCGTCCAAAACACTCCCCGGACAAAAGCATCCGTAGGTATCAAATTTCGTCGAAATCCGTCCAGCAGTTTTCCCGGCCATAGCTAACAGACAAACAAACAGAAGTCCCAAAATATATATTAGATCATTTGTGGGTACCCGTTTCAAGGTGAAGGTCACATCGGGCGGAAAACTGACCCGATGGAAATCTTCCCCATTCCCAGGAACCCCTAAGTACGAACACAGAATCATACAACACGCTCATGTCTGTACACAGACACAACACGCTCATGTCTGATCATATACACGCTCTTTATCAACAACACTGCGGATACGAACGCTCTTTAACTATCACGCGATTAATTTTCCCATGAACTACCCATTGCTGTGGCGGGGGATTGGAGAATGAGTGCTCTGACGTTCTCAGAGGCGGTGCGATGACATCTTGGATTTTACCCTTAGATAGGAAGTTTGGGCTCAATCCGTCCATAGTTAACAGACAAACAAACAAACAGAAGTCCCAAAATATATAGTAAACTGTTTTTATGGAGATGTAACCGTGAGGTAAGTGGTCATAACTTGTATGTAAAACCCTTCGGTTTTTACACAAGGTATGACCACTTATCTCACGGTTACATCTCCATCAAAACAGTCCACATGACAGTTAATCCTTATATTCCTTGCTGAATAATCGAGGGATATTTCTTCTCGACAGATCTTACACGTCTTCACAAACAATGTCATTTTTTTTGGGTTAAATGTAAAAATAACGAATCACCGGCCGGGAATGGCGAATCTTGAATGAAAATTGATTCTATTGCAAGTGTGGGGAAGCCGATCGCTCAGAATCGTAGAACTGTATATAGTTATAACTTTAATAACCTGATTACGAGAATAAATAAACCAAACTTGTAATTATACGGAAAATATATGTGCATTTTTAGGAATACCGATTGCTCATCAAATATCATAATTTGTTTTAATCTAATATAATTAAAAGGCCACCAGAAAAGCAGGGAGTAGTTCTATCAATTTGTTATATGACCTCAAATATGGAATTTCATCACGTGAGTTGTTTCACCGGAAAATTTGGCTAAGTCAATATATATACACTGGAAAACACATTTTGTTTGAGAATAGTTTTGTCTTCTTAAACAAAGGGGAATAAAGTTATAATGTTGTTTGCATAATCCAACGGGGTGGGGGTCTGCAAAAAAATGACGTACACATGGTGAACAAAAAATCCGCCCAACCGGGTACCCACCACCCCATATGTGCACACAAAAAAATGTTTGTCCTCCAAATTGGTGGCCCACCATAATTTTATATTTTTAGCTGGGTTTTTTTCGATGACTCGAGTCAAAATCATTTTCATTATAATGACCATGTTTGCATCCTTCATAGAGAACATAGGTGTATTTTGCACTAATCCATGGATCAAAATAATTTTTAGCATATATTTTGTTGAGAATAAAAGGAGATGGTCCCATAAATGGCCGGATTTAATGTACAATCCCCATTTAATGCTGATAGATTTATAACAAGAATCTCAGTGATCACTGCAGTGAGACTATTTGATGCAGCTATAAAGTTATTTCTGTTATCAACGGATACGATATTCCTCAGTGTAAAATATATCTGCATGTCTTTGATGACTGCTAATTTGCATCTAAAAATCATTCAAATTGAATGGTACACCTTTGATAATTTCGAACAATATATAGTAACACTTATTTACGTGAAACCCATGGTGCCCACCAATGTGATTTTTCTATGTTAAGTTTGTTTTATATAATTTCAAAGTGGAATAGAATATGTATAGTGTTTGCATCTGTATGCATTTGGCCACCCCCCTAATTTGATACCCAATTGCCGCATATTTAGAGAGAATATGCTACCTTGTTTTATTCTGCTAAAGAAAATTTCTTGATTATACCTGGCTTTGCGTCACTAATGGCATAATGCATTGAACATATGAATCGATCTGCATCAATTGGATCATTACAGAGCGGAGCATATCTTAGTTTTCTCAGGACAACTGAGACCATTTTCAATCCATATTAACAGGATATGATAAAATGTAAGTTTTATATATCAGGAAATTATATTTTGTTGCTAAATATTTATCCGGTTAACTATAAATTATTCCAACAGAACCTGACAAAACTTAGCCAACTGTACCGAACATACTGGAATATACTTAAGACCTCAGTTTAATCTAAAGCAAATTGAAGCGCATCAGTATTGCAACATACTTATATGTATTCACATTCCTATCAAAATGGTGGTATGCAGGCCGCTGAACAATAGAACAGTATCAGTGTTTGTAAAAATATTTAAACATTTTGCAATTTTTCTGGGCTCCAGACCATGTGTACCCATCCCCGGCCCTGTGTACGGAATGTTTCGTTAGACCCACTCCCTGCATAATCTAGGGACAAAAATTCTACAGAACAGTGAAAAAGCTCTTCAGTTCTCTACTTTTTAAATTACTTGACCACACTGTACGGAAATGAGACAGGCGATCTTATGTGCGACTGGAATATTTATAAATAACTCGCTAGATAACCACACCCAAAATATTATATAGTTCAGTATCAGTGACAGCCGATGTCATTCCCTACAAACGCAAAACAATATATATCATGTGTCAGGGCTTATATTTGCCACACACACAGCACCGCGAATAAGTAAAACTACAACACACAAATGTTCATAATATAAAATATTATCCATTGTTAAATATACTCAATCCGATTGAATGGTCCCCGTATCATCAGATTACAACAACATTTTTTGAAATGCCGCTTCAGTTATCAGAATTGATTAATTGCCTAAAAATAATGCTAACCATTATTATAGTATAAAACTACCCAAGACGTTATTTGTAAACATTTTGTTCAACGAAGTTTGGCCGGTTTGTCAAATATCTAAATCCAATGCCACTTGATTTTATAGTTATCCATCTTCATTCGCAATTTGGTCCGAGACTGTCGACTTGGCGAATATTTGCCAGACGGCAAAAATTACATATCTCGAGAAATAAAAAATTTGAAAAATCGATATCTGATCAACCGAGCTCTGACGGTTCGGTTCATCGACTCGAATCAGATATTTAGTTTGCCCCCGAAGCCAAAGAAAAAGTAATATGGGAGCGTTAATTCGGATTATGCATCTTTAAAAAAGACAAACATGAAACCATTTTGTTGGATATCGGCGGAGTGATACAAATAACAAGACCAGTGCACGTGGATATGTCGTTGAGTGAAGTTTATTGCAGCACGAGTTTCAAAAATATCATGTATTCATTGTATTGTTTCGCCCTCGTGTTGACTATTCATATCGCAAGTGGTTTCGTGTGACCTCATATTTTATATATAGAATCGTTTGTTTCATGCTCGGTTTATCTGGATATACATTTTGTGGCAAAGAATCACACTACATTATGAAAGTTCGTGGAATCTTCGGATGGTGATAAGAGATATTTGGATCAGCCACGCAGTTTGTGTGAAACACATTTTCGATGTGTGCACAAGCAGATAACATATGCTGTCGATGTGAGTGCAACACATTTCTATTTTGTATTCCACCTCGTACATTTCTAATTTTAAGTCAGTTGTCTATAATGAACAGTATAACCACCCGATAATGTATGCACAATATTAGAGTGAGACTGATTTGGTAGTTATAGATAAATTATTACAAATTGACACAATTTAATACTAATAGGGCAAGGCTAAATATCTTGCTTGGTGTGGACGCGGGTATACATTTGGCCCATGTTTTACCACATCCTCCTTTATTTTGTGCATGTCATTTGTTACATTTTTGCACATTCGCTCACAATATTATGGGATCACGTTTTATTTGGAATACATCATTGTATTTTCATTCCACGCGCCTACTATTTCACAGCTAAAGAATTAACGCACTTAAAACACCAATGTATATTGCTACGACTAGGATTTATCGACCGGGTGGTCACTGGTCGATCAGAGTATCAGAGTCACCAGTCGATCAGAAAATCACATAGAGCTCTTCGTATATTTCTCGAAACAGCCAGGTTCTAAATAGTTATGGTATATTAATAGGCTTGACTGTGTGGCCAGTTTAAAATGATTGATTGAGGGTTTAACGTCGTTTTAGCCGCCAGGCCATATCACGACCAGGAACAGAATCAGATATCAAAAAGGATTTTAGCAACTTTGTAGATAAATTAGACAGTGGATTAGATTAAAACAATGCAATGAGGAGCTTTGTACAAATAAAAGCACCCAAGAGGTATCTGTCCACTTGGAGTCAAGATTATAATTTCAAGAATTGACTAGTGTACAATCATACTATAAAACGTATAAAAGTGGTACAAGAATAGATAATAAATAGCAAATAAATAACACGAAATTACAAAGGAGCCACATCGAAATATGTAAAGTAGCATTTAAAATCAGAGTTTGCAGTAATAAGGTATTTATAATATTTTTGAATCGCACATGAACCGTTATCAGTGCGCCAAGTTGATTGTCTGGTGGGTGAGACAGAACGCCATCCTTCACCCAACCGACAGCCTCGATCCACAAATACTGTTTCTTGTCTTTGAGGGTTAACCGTTTCTCATCAATCATGCGGTAAACTTTTGAAAGCTCAAATATGTACCTATATTTTGAGAGTCGAAACGTTTGATTGACTTTGGTGATCTTTGTTTCGAATCAACATGCAATTTTTCTTTCGGAAAAATATGATCAACTTGCATAGATTGTTTCTGAAGAAATGTCTCAAGAGCAGAAGCTGTATCTATAACCTGCGCTTCAGGTTCTGAAACAGGAATAATATCAGTCGCCTCAACTTGTGTGGCGATTGATATACATGTACTGACGAGTTTAGTTTGACTGTGCAGAATGAGAAACTTGCCAGTTTGATTTTTTTTTAAAGATTGTTACAAATCTTATGATCATGACCAGAAATAGAACATCGTGCACATATGGTTTCTTTACTTTTACAATGTTCCTGGCATGGCCACACCCATGGATAACCAAAACTGGTGTCTGTACAATGGTTGCTAATTGCAGCAGAGCATCAGATTGAACTTTCTTGAAACAATTAATGAAGACAGAGCCACAAATTGGCCCTGTTCTGATTGGTTTAACATATTCCAATTGTCCAGCAATGCTTTGTAGCGTTTTATCAATAACAAAGACAGAAGGTCTTTTCACATTTGGGTCAAAGCCAAGAACCAAGTACTGAGGGAATATCCCAGCATCAATGGAACTTGGTGAGTCACCATTCTTACGAGCAATACGTTCTTTATTTATTTGAATTGCCATACGAACAGCAAAACATCGAAAACTAGCCAAGCAGCCGCCGTTGACTGCCCTCCGAATTCTGGTCGGGCCAAAGACTGGTACATAGCTGAAGCGGTGACCCGTTTAGTCGCTGCATATAGCAGCCTCCCGGTACCTCTCCACAGTGAGACATGTGTGAAAAATACAGGGATCAACAATCATCAGGGCGAACATACAAGAGACAGGAGATAACAGAAACATCATAAGTGAAACAAAATAATAGAAACATGAGCTAAGCCGTACTCGCAAGTCGATGCCTCTCGTGATACGGCCACCCCAAACAGGGCCACATTTGGGGATTTTTACAACTCGCAGTGGGGCGGTAAGTCTAATCTACCCCGTGGCCACACGGGATGACAGTTTAAAATACTTTCGTTTTGTGTACACAAATCGTGTCCAATATGGGGCAATGCTTGGTCTCTTTGGCCACTTGAAGAGAAGAGTCTTCTCTTGCCCACAATTTCGGCCAACCCACCTCGCTAGCATCTCACAGATAACAATAAAAACAACAAATTTACAAAATGGAAACTTCGAAACAAGTGCGCCAAGCTCTCGGCCGATTTATTTACATCCACATTCTCTGCCTATAATGTTGTGTCACGTGAGCGAAGAGTTAGGTCTCAATTAAATTGGAAAAATTTTATTAATAATTTTAATAATATATAATATATTTCTTTTTTGTTTGTTATTTATTTAATGTTTTCTTTTTGGTTAAATTGAGCAGGAGTTAAACTTAAAACCATCTTTGTTTCCACGAATTATGTCACTTACTCCGCCCATATTTGGCCAGGTGACCCCAATTGAACAACTTGGAATCAGAGTCACACAAGGAAACTCCATGACAAATATCAGCTAAATCAGACTGATGGTTCTTGAGAATAAGTCGTTTTAAGAATTACTATGGTGGGAAAAAGTTAAGTCTCTGGCTCCCCCCATATTTGACTTGGACACCTCATTGAAACATATGCATGTGAGTCACTCAGGGAACGTCCACACCGAATGTGGACACATAATGGTCTTATGGTGCTGGAGAAGAATACGATTGACTATATCTCCACCGGAGACTTCATCTGAGCTAATAAAAGGTTGGTAATGTATTTGAGTTGTTTAGTAACAATGAGTCCAGTAGTTTAATTGCGTTCAATGTGATATGCATGCTGCTAAAAGGCTATACAACATATACTATTATACAAATAATGATCCAATGATATGTCCTCAATAAGAATGAAAAATATGAGTGTATTGCCCAGGCGAAAACAGAACATCGTCATCAGGAACTGGTTTTGTGCTTTCTATCAAGATAGAGCCAGAATTGGTTTACTTTTTTCCAGAAAATCCCCGAAAAGATTTGCCGGGGACAAATACGCAAGTTCTTGCAACAGCTGAGTGAATCCAAGTACATTAAAGGGGTACTGTACGCCATTTTTCACTAAATTCCCAGTGATAACAATGATCTAATATCGATAATATATAGAAAACTGAGTAATTTGAGTCGACGATGTATTCTGTAAACGTTCAGGTTAATAGTTATCTTAAAATCAAGGTTAATAATTTGATATAAATTTAATTTATGGCTGGAGCCATAAATTAAATTGCGAATTTCCGTGTACAAGACATAATGTAATAATTCACGGATAGTGGATTGGGCAACGCGTGGCACACATGATCGTGAAACAAATTATGTTGATTCGGGGCGTAAACTCAAGCCACACAATATAGCCTAGTGACTACAATGACTTAAATCGGTTTATTACATTATCCTACCCTTATTCCATTCAATAAACCAATTCTATAAATAGTTACGTGAAGCGTCATTGCATGCCTTATGGAAGCCGATGTTACTTTCGCGTCCCATTTGTTGATTTAAGCATGTGTTGTCGGTGTTTTGGATCATGTAATAAATATAAATAGAACTCGTCCCCAGTTTATAGCCGAAATTACAAAACGAGTCCAGTAAGGCTCGGTACATACCTAATTTACTGGACTCGTTTTGTAAATTCCGCTATAAACTGGGGACGAGTTGTAGATCCTCTATATATGTCATTGGTAAGCATATACTATAACATTTATTTGACACATTTTCTTAAAAACTGTCCAAAAACTAGAGGTCAGATTCCATGGAATCAGATATACTTCCATGGTATCCCATCCCATCCCATGTGAGTGCTATGCGTATATGTGTGTTCCTCTTCGTACGACAACGCAATGGTGACATATGATCTGATGGTGCACTTGCATTAACATTTCTAAATTTAATATATATTTTGGGACGTCTGTCTGTTTGTTTGTCTGTTAACTATGACTGGGAAAACTGCTGGACGAATTTTGACAAAATTTGATAAATATGGGTACTTTTGTCCAGGGAGTGTTTTGGACGGGTCAAATCGTGACCCGACCTGACGTTGACCTTCAAAAAGGTCAAACCAAGGTCAAATCTGGTAAACAGACGGATTTCAACAAAATTTGACACCAATGAGTACTTTTGTCCGGGGAGTCTTTTGGGTGGGTCAAATCGTGACCCCGACCTGATATTGACCTTCGAAATGGTCAGTTCAAGGTCAAATCGGGTAAAACGAACGGATTTCGACGAAATTTGATACCTAGGGAAACCTTTGTCCGGGGAGTGTTTTGGACAGATCAAATCGTGACAATACGTTACTTTTATAGTAGAGCGGGCATACCTATATAGTATATCGGTGAGCATGTTCAAACATTTGCCTTGCTTCTTGACAAGTCCGTTTGAATTTGCGTCATGAAGAGAGGGTTTTATTTAGAATAATATATATCACCCGTTACAACGTTATACACTACCAGCGTTAAACCGTCCAATCTAAATCTTTAAAAAGCGTACTAATCTTGCGTTTAGATACTACTTATGACATCCACTCGTCGGAAAGTTTTTATCTCAATATCTGATTTTCGGAGTAATTTTCCCCATTCGATCTTCGGTGGAATTTGCCAAATCTGACCCCACCCGACACTAAGACTCCCTTGAGCAGGTTGCGTTTATAGTAGAGCGGTCAAATTTTGTTGGCGTACCTACAGTATACCGGCTTACATGCTCCTGCGTGGAACTCGCTCCTACGTTAGCCCGTTTGGATTTGGGGCTAAAAATCGACTAGTGATAGACTACATAAGTATACATATTTATGATATATAGCGTTGTCACGAGTAAACCGTTCCATCTGAAAATTAGAAAATTGCGCTCTAGATGCGCGTGAACACTAGCCATCAGATGGACTCGTCAAAAACAATTATCTCGATGTTTGAATTTTCCCCCCTTTGCAATTTTCGTGGAATTTTCCTAAAGTCTCAACCCACCCTGACACGCATTCTCCGTTGGGCATGTTACATTTACAGTATAGCCGTCAAACTTCAGGCACGTACATAAAGTATGTCACCGTTCTTGCTACGACATTATCTTGCTCTTTAATCAGCCGGTTTGGATTTGGCGGGAAAAATAGTTGCAATATTTCCATACCCCGTAACGCGGAAAGTCCGGGGTAAAAACATTTTTAAGCGGTATCTTCGAGTCCGAATCTTTCGTCCAATTCGGAATATGCAATAAAAATTTTAGAGCTCGGTTTATTCATCCCGGTGTATAGTGTGTCCCTGTTTATGGGCGGTAACTCTTCAGGGAAAGCGCGGACACAAGTTTTGATGCCGATGGGCAGTAGGGCATACCGAGGTGTACATACGGTCCAATTTTCGATGCTCTGCTCCTTATAATTTCCGAGATAATAAAATGACATTTTTTCAAATAAAGGGAGATAACTCCACAGGGCAAACGCGGACAATATTCATTATACGTCGATAGGTTAGAACTCTTTGACCCCAACATACGTACAAAATTTGAGATTCATACTCCTTATACTTTCAGATATTAGGGAGTTGTAAAAGTGTCGAGTATAATAATAATAATAATGAAAAATAATCGAAAAAGGGCCATAACTCCGTCAAAATCCATTCGGCCGAGTTTCCGATACCATTGTACTTAGTAGACCGTGGATGCCTACAATCGCTAGAGATTTCGCGTTCCTACTGCCCTTAGTTTCTGAGTATTTCCAAATAAACGGAAAACGGCACCAGTACAAAAACAATAAACTTCCTGGCTACGATATATCGGATCTGACCTTACCCGGCCCGCCAGATACAGCGCGTAAAACCGCTGAGATCGGCGCTGTAGCTAATTACGCTCCAGATTCGGCGCGCTTATCGGAACGGTGTGCGACGAGAGCGCAGTGCTTATGAACGCATCGCTGTATGCGTGAGACTGTTCTTATTTCGGTCATATCTCGTTGTTCTGTTGAGGACATGGTATGCACGGGCTATGCATTATTCCAATAAAGAGCGTTCATCGCAAGTTAATGGTAAAATATATGTTCAAATAGGACGCCTGTTTTTTTAAATAATTTTTGACTGTCCCTGACACAACACAATGCAAAATATATGTCTACCTTACTTTGGGCATCAATATAATACAGTATGGTTATATTGAATCATATGTTCCCGACTGTTATGTGCTATTTTAACATTGCATGATGTTGAGTTGGCAAGGCAAATTTCGGAGTAGTATTAGCTTGATGCCAATACATAGCATTGTATACAACCTACATGTACATCGTAACTATATTTATCACATAATTAACTCACAAAATCAACTTCATAATTATTGGTAAGACACACGTTTAATATTAGCGCATGCGATGACGTCACGCCGAAGATTTTCCACTAATTGATAGAGATTCTCATATTTACCCCAAAACTCCCACTTTATTTAACTAAAATGCATAAAAATAAAAAAAACTAGGAGATATATAGTCAGGGGAATTTCGCACAATTGACCCCACCACCCCAAATACATATATAAGTCTTATATCGTGTCTTTTTTTTAAACATATTTTATTGTAATATAATATTACAAGAGGGATAGGGGCACAAATTTTAACAACTTACATCCACCCCTCTCCCATTAACATTTTAACAAATACAACGTAGATGACGAAGATAACATATATACGGGATGACGTTTTGTGTGTTTCTAATTGCTGTCTTTATGGTGGTGAGGTTAATTGTACCAAATACAAGTGTATAGAGTTATTCACCTTCCATCAAAAACTAACAGACTGGCTCTTAGTCCAGATAGGTGTTTGTCTGTTCTCGAAAAAAATCCTATGAGTTTACTCAATATAACACAATCATGCCTCGTGGTACAACCAGATAGTCGTATACCCAAGGGGCATCATTATAAATCACTTTGCTGTACTATCGTATGCCGAGTTGGGTGGTCAAAGGAAGCACATGACCCATGAACAATGGTAGTCTGTCCTCATTCCCATATTCCAGCATACATGCCAGTGGACTGTTATCTTCTTAACATTGCATTTTGTTGAGTTGTGGGAGGCAAATATCGAAATATTATAAGTTGTATGTCGATAAAGAGCGTTTATAACTAATATACTTCCCGTGAGTGGAAACTGATTTCTAAATTACACACACACCGGATTGTCCTAGTTTGTCTGAAACTTTGGTTTCAGTCTTTCACAGTTAAGTGCAGGAGAACACTATGAACATTATTATACTGATGTACATGTATGCATACCATACGACCATAGTTGAATATAATTCATGTAAATATATACATTATGCATTGTAAATAGATGCACAAATATTTTTAATGAAATGCCGGCTGCGATGGGACACCCGGGAACAGACACGCGTCAGACGAAATTATCACTTCATGGTCATTAGACATGGTAATTGACACCTCCCGGTGGACCAATATAAATCGCCCGAGTGTACACAACAGATTAAAATATGCTAACAGTCAGTCAACGATGGTGTGATATAATAACCACACACTGGTTAAATGGTCTTGCTAATTTGCTATGATGCTGGTGGGATCAGGTGAACTGTCATGCTGCTGATATGGCGAACTGATGCTGCTAAGACCACATGACCAAATAACCAGGGCGAACCAGTGTTAAATGAATATTTATAGCAATGAAGAGCGGCGATCATCATCTATACACACACACACCAATCTATATCGAAACGGACATCGAGACAACAAGGTGACACCCGTCAGGTCACGGGCGCGTCGGCATGGATGTGAGCTATGGTAACTCCGTGTGTATCATTAGTTGTGGGAGCAGGCCACAGCGGTGAAAGTGACCACCTTACTATAAGTGTGACACAGTGCATGTATGTCATAGGTGAGATAGAGCTGATTTCAAGGTCCAGTCATTGCAAGGCAAACACTTTCCATCCCGGTTAAGTTATCCTGATAATTATACCCCCCGCAACGAAGTTAGGGGGGGTATACTGGAGTCAGCTTGTCCGTCCGTCCGTCGTCCGTCCGTCGTCCGTCGTCCGTCGTCCGTCGTCCGTCCGTCCGTGGACACAAATTTGTCCGGAGTTTTTCTCAGTCATTTTTTTTATCAATTTCCGTGAAACTTGGCACAGACATCAACCATCATGGGAACCTGTGCACCTGCGATTATGACGTCTGTCGGACTTTTTTTTTTGGAGTTATTCCCCCTTTTTCGACTTAGAAAATTTTCGCAACATGTATACTTTTGTCCGAGCTTTTATTCCTACATTTTTCAGTCAATTTTTTTAAAACTTGGCACAGATATTTAGTACCATTGGAACTTGTGCACCTGCGATTATGACATCTGTCCGACATTTTTTGGTGGAGTTATCCCCCTTTTTCAACTTAGAAACTTTTTTTGCAACATGCATAATTTTGTCCGAGCTTTTATTCCTACATTTTTCGGTCAATGTTTTTGAATCTTGGCACTGATATTTAGTACCATGGGAACCTGTGCCCCTGCGATTATGACGTCTGTCCGACATTTTTTGTGTGGAGATATTCCCCTTTTTCGACTTAGAAATTTTTTCGCAACATACATAATTTTGTCCAAGCTTTTATTCCTACAATTTTCGGTCAATAGGTTTAAGATTAGGGTTATGGTTGTACACCTGCAATGGGAACTGTTATTTTATTATTTTAACTAAATGTTTACTGACATGTGAAACATCTTAGTATTTTAAAAAGGGGGGTATCCGTAGTCCCATTGGGACAGTCACACCTCTAGTTTGATCTGATGCTGGTGGGTCTTGCTGACTTGCCATTGTGCTGGTAGTGACAAATATTGGTGTTAAGAAATTGTTCCGTTATTGTATATATATCCAGACACTGCAACATGTATGTTCCGAAAGAATAACGGTACATTTTCTTAACAGAATCAGTTTACAATATCAGCATATTTCAACTCCGTGGTATACCCACCAGCATCGTAGCAAATCAACAAGACTACTTAAATTCGGGAAATCTCACTGACGTACATGTACACGTACGCATCGACATTAACATTTGAGTTTGTTTATGTGTCTATATTATATTTTACTGTTTAATTTAGGTTTTGTGCGCCCATATGGTATTATAGAAATATATCACAAGATTACATAAAATAAAAGCTTCCTCCATATAGGCGGCATATGAATTATTTTAATAAACGCCATGCTGTCTCCAAATTTATGCGAATGTCACGCAGCGCGGACATAAGTAGTTTGCATGCAGGAGTTACTGTTCCTTTAGATATATAAAATGAAAGTTAATCCCACTTATCCCACAATATTACGAGGCAATTTCACAATTATATTATTTATATGCCGTTCCTTTAGAATACTCTCATTATCCTCATCTCCACCCATTGAAACATGTCGTAATCCGTATGTCTGTCAGTATTTTTATTTTCGGAAACGGCCGAATAAAAATATTTTCCAGCCACATCGATGAATCCAAGATCATCCTTCTTGATTCGCCATTTTCGACTGCATATTTTAACGAAGAGTATGTGTCGTAATTTGTCATCAATTTAGAGCACTTCAATACAAATCTGTGGAACTAATCACGCATAATTGTGGTTGTTTTGTTTGTATGACGACAACAGCATGAATAATATGGATACCAATGTCCTAGTGGGATATATTCTGCAGGTATCGATCATACGCGATGCCAATAATTAGTTAAAAAAATAATACATTTACGATTTGAGATAGACGGGATCAGTTGTGACTGTGTACGTACATGTACATATGTGGATGTTAATATAAGCAAACTATATATAGGGACTATAACATTGCATAGCAATATACTGACCTATTAATTTTAAACCCAGAGTGTTTGCCGCCATCTATGGCGTACCACCCCGACGGTGTATACAAACACAGCCATATAGAAGGGAATAATAATTCCTACTAACCGCCAGGGCAGATATATAGCGCACACTATGGGCTGAGACAATTTGAGATATCTGCCGCCGCCCCTAAGGCGCGCCATCGGATTATATTAGTTATGGATGGGCTAACACGCGCCGGCAGGCGATCTCACTGCTCAAGATAGATATTCCCTCCTGTTTGGCTTTTGTAGTAAATCGCCAAATGTATGCGTGACACAATGTGATACATACATATTTTACCCCAGTTATTTTAATTTATCAGACGGTCACCATATCACCAAGTTACAACGACAATATTTCTTCAATCGGATAATGCATCTTAAAACGCACTTAATCGGATAATGCATCTTTAAAAGCACTTAACATTAACAATGATTAGCGCACCACATATAAATGTACATTCATGGCACCGACAAACAAGATTTCATGTTCAACACTATGAAAGCGTACTGAAAACATAAAATTCGTAATTATGGTGATCAATCACGCATATAATCCATCGATATACTCAACATCTGCTTATGTATGCATTGCATGAAATCATTGGTTATGACCAATGACAAATAGAGTGCGTCGCCCCCTGTCATGGATGCGATCAACCAGCTTCGTGTACCTTACGCCGTTGTAGGGACGTGGCAACAGTATATACACTGAAAATATTGTTGACTTAACTGTTTGCTCAACAATTTGACTCCTATTTCTTTTTGCTAAATATGACGTGTACCGCCTCCTCTGGTCTGATCTCACCCTCGCGCGCGCTTCGGCTACTACATTAGCAACTTTCCTCCATTATGGAGAGCAAATATTTTTTTTTTGAACATTCAGGGGCGAGTAATTCGCTTACAAAATTTTCATGGCATCGTTATCGGGGTGACATGTGACCATGCCATGTAAATTTGGTCGCGTTCGGAGATAATTCACTGCAACCTGGTGTGCAACCGTAAGTGGTAATACGGTGCACCATCTTCGATTTCTTTCGAGCTACAATATGACTTACATGTGGAACAACACTTTTCGCACCTATTCAATTTGAAGCCAAGTAGTTTGCATATAAAGCACGAAATGGTTGAATTTTCGAAACCTTATCAAACTGAAATGTACAGCAAATTACGAGATACAAAACATTTGAGTTTATGTCGACCAATTTGATCAGAATTATTTGGTGTCTAGCAATGGTTTTGGTATATCGACACCATTGCAAATCAATATACATGTACATAGATGAGTGGATAAGTAGAGGTTAAAGCGTATATCGTAGCCATTTAACAATATAGAACGAAATCGCTGTTCATTTGACAGGTCATATATAATTGAATAGATGTATATTGTGTGTGTATGTAAATGGGGAAAAAAACATTACTGCTATTGTATTGTGTTTATTTCAGGCAAGATATGCCCATATATAGTCATAATCCAACATATAATTACAAATTTTCGATATACTATATAGGTATGATTTCTTTACATAAGTTAAAGATACGGGCGGCGTTGGTGGTGGGTATGCTGTTAAAATAATCACATCCGTCCAAAACCGCCATAAACAGAAGGATTAGTAAAAATATAGAGCCTTTGTTCTTATGTCAATCAGAAATATGGCATAAAAAGTATATTATTGTCATTTCCCCCTTTTGTTGTGTAAACGAAAGCAAAAACGTTACGTTTCCTGGTTTTTTTTATGTCCGGATATGGTAAACACAAAGAGCCTTATTTGTTACGGTTTTCCTGATATGGAAATAATAAAGAGCGTTTATATCATTTGTGTGTGTTAACCAATATAATTGCACTGTGTTATATAAACAGAAGCACAACTTCTGTAACACGAGCAGTCTCTTGTTTACGTAAAACATCGTACGTCTTGACGACAATATACTATCTACGCGCTGATTATGTTTGGCATCGAGCGGAACTGTATATATTTTTGTGTTCCTTCTGTTAATGCCGATTTGGACAAATATAAATATTTCTGCAAAAAACGCCGCCCGTGCCTTTAGCCTCTGGTGTTCCTACTAGCAAGTCCACTCGTCTGCTTACAGTGTTAAATGTATTCCAAGCTACATCGACCAACACTTATAATACACATGAAATATTGAGCAACAGTATAAAACTAGGCGGCTATCCGGGTGGATATGCTGATCTATTCGACTTGACATTAACTGATATTAACACACATGGTGGTCAAATGCAGTGGATTTCTGCCAGTCATTATTCATCATCAAAGAAGCATGGAATTCCGTGCTGTCTGTATAGGCCAGAAATTCCCACCAGATGATACATTACGTAATACGAACGCCCCGATGCTTGAAGGTTGCTCAATGTGTTGAGCAGATGTTTCTGCATTGGAACGCCGGGCTTTATTAGCTTCCGTTTTGTGTCTGTCTTTCATGAAAGTTATCCGACCTCCTGATATTTTAATTATCACATAAGAAACTAGATCGCACTATCGACTTCAAATGAGCCTTCTCAAATTAAATTATATTGTGTATATATGTCACAAGTTAACTTTTGTATATGTATATACATGTATTGTACAATAATGGTCCCCATATTTGGAGGAATAAATATCTCTCTCGTGGTATGGCATTACACCTGAATGGTAAGCCCTAATGAATTAAACCAAACGGATCAGATTAATGGCAATGACATATAACAGGCAAGTATATTATTTATATTGTAAATACTGTTTATATATTATAATGTATCATTTGAAAATTTATGATGTAAGTCATGTTCATAAATGTAATATATGTTATCTCAATATCTATGTATTATTGGTCGATAAGATTAAACAAATTGAATTGACATGTGGAATAGAAAGTAGATTGCAGGACTGGGAAGTATATCATATATAGGCAGGGGTGCCGGAAGTGGGGGGGGGGGGGCAGAGGGGGTAGCTGACCCCCCTGCCCTTGACCAAGGGGGGGCGAGCGGGGGCAGGACTTGCCCTTTTTCTGGAGACAGAAAATGCTTTTTGTGTGTTTAATCTCATGTTTTTATAGCAAAATGTGACTTTTTTGGTCCAAATACCACCAATTTCACAAGGAATATAAATTTTTTGTCAATTTTATCACAAAACGGCCATAAAAAACCGACAAATACCTTTAAAATAGGGATTTTGCCACAATGAATTTATGGTTATTTTCCCGAGTTTGCGGAGAAAATGCCCTTTTTGCGGAAAAGTGCCCTTTTTGTAGGCTCTGCCCCCCCCCTGTCCTCGGATGCTTCCGGCGCCCCTGTATATACGCAAATTTGAGAACGTTCTAAACATTCATAAAATGGCAGTTAAAACAGATTAAAAAAAACTCTTGCCAGTGTGACTCCCCCCCCCATATTGCGTGCAAACAACAGTCGCTATCTTGGAACAGCATACCACAACTATAAGCACTGATCTCAGGTTATAATATGAAAGGATCAATTGTGTTAATGCCATACTGACTAATATTAATGACAAAATTAATGCTGTGCCAGCGTAACACAACACAGCCGACCCATAACTATAATTATACAGTATTTCTCGCATTGTCGTTTATTTGTATGCCGTGATAATGGGTGGCTGAACACAACAGTCGGTTAAAGGTACTAAATCCGAATTAACGTTCGCAAATTAAGATTTCTCAGGCTCCGGGGTTAAAACATATACGATTCGAGTCGAGAAGACTAAATTGTCTAAAATCAAGTGGCTTTTTGTGTCAGATACTTGACAAACTGGCAGAATTTCGTTGAACAAAAAAATTATAAATAACAGGGTATATATATATATATATATATATATATATATATATATATATATATATATGTCGATGGTATATATATATATGTATCTCTTTATTAACCTCCATTAACGGAGATCATACATCAATACATTGTATGTGTTGTATAAACGAATTGGAGCGTTTTGTACACATAAAGGTGAGAGTGGTATTTACAAACATTATTTAGTATATATACAAACAAACAACATTTGAGCATAGAAAATGGCGGCAAAAAGTAACAACACTGAATTCCCCTACATCACAGCCGTATGAGCCGTATGGTCTATGTACCACATTAGAGTTTGATCACATTTAGATAAGGAAAGTGTATATCGCATGCGTATAGATGTTGATCTTATGTTCACTAAGCTATGCTCCTTTTCACCCTCAAACATTTTAATGTCAACAAGACTTGCTTTTCTGGCAGGCAGCAAGCACACGCAAGAAATCGGGTATAGTCTTAACGGGCACTGTTTCGTAAAAGTTGGCATCCTTTGTACATGAATTTCGCGGCGAATGTGAGAATATCTCCCCAAGCATTGATGACAACGAGTGGAGGAACGAAGGCTGTGCCGCCGATTAGGAAGTCACATAGATGGTTTTGCGAGAGTGAATCGAGAAACATAAAACATTCTACCCCAAAGAAGTCAATGGTGATTGACCAGAAACTGTATCTCAATTGATGCATGGCTGGCACATTACATGTAAATAATACATGTTCAATTTCTTTGTGATACGTTGATCTGCAGGCACCGCAATTCGAGTTGTTATTGAACATCGATCTGGCTTTTCAAAAAATGTTGTTGTTGGAATCGGATGATATGGGGACCATCGAATCGGATTGAGTACCTTTAATCTGGGTGGAGGAAATAAACCGGGGATCAATCCACGTTCTTCCTCGGAATATTGCTTCATTGCCGCGAGATATGCCACTACTGTGATCTCAATGGCGAGGCATGACAATTGTGCCAGTATGACAACTGAAGCGGCATTTCAAAAAATGTTGTTGTTGGAATCGGATGATATGGGGATCATCGCATCGGATTGAGCACCTTTAAATTGGGTTGAGGTAATAAATCGGGTTCAATCCACGTTCTTCCTCGGAATATTGCTTCAATGCAGCGAGGAATTATGATATGATATTTATTAGCATAAAACACTCATGTGAGCCGTATGCATTACATAATAATAAGACATATAATTTACACATACATAGTTCATATAATAAACTTTCCACATATTCATACTACAGTTATACAATGACTTAGTAGAGCTCAATAATATAAGCATGCAAATAAACTGTATGCAGGCCTATGATATCGTGTGGAATAGAAATTAATTATTAATTTATTCATCAACTTCGGGCTTCTTTTCTCATTTCAAAGAATTCTTTGAAAGCTCGACTGATCACATTACTTGTATTTGGTTGGTCGTTTCGCATTATGTATATGCATTTTGAGATACTACTGGCCCTTAGAAATTTAGTGATTCATATAGGCCTTTTTCTCAATTTGTCGTATTTGATACAATGGAGAACAAAATACTTCTCGTCTTCCACTGAGTTAGTATTGCACATCTTGAATATCCGATCATTGGCTGGCGTCGGTGGGCGTTTGTGTTGGCCTTTTTCTAATGAATGACAGCTGATTCGAAGTCTACATAATTGTTCACGGTCTTTGATAGAAATTGTATGTATTAGATATGGTTCGAGTAGAAAAATGGTTTTGAATTGTTTGTATGGCCTTCGTTTACTGTGTGGATCGTCTGCACTGGTATTATACTTATTTATATATTCAATCGTTCTGTGACGAGATTAATATATGCCACTACTGGGGTATATCAATGGCGAGGCAGCTGCCAGTATGCCGTGTGGAGCAGCTTGAAACTAAATCAGTTACATTAATTAGTCCTGAATAGACAATAATGATTTGACGGTTAAGGCGCTGCATGACGTCGCTTCTAATGGCTCATACTTTGGTCTCCCAGGGTCGATGGAAAAATTATAATAAGCTGATTGTGTCATAACGTGAACAGACGAAAGGCCAAATTTCAATTTGGTCAGAACGTCACAGTCTTTGGTCAAACGCCACCTATTTTAATCACAGATTCTTACCCGCTTTCCGTCATCCAAATAGGTATAATTTGGGGAAAATATTATGTCATGTACAAAAGTCTTATTCGCGATATCGAATTTAGAAGCAATAAAGAGCGTTTCTATGCCATTTATATGCCATTTGACTGATTTATGTGAATATGTTAGAATAGGGCCCTTCGGTCATTTCACATTTAACAATTAAAGCTGAAATTTCTAGAGTAAGCACGCGTGACATTTTTTCTCTCGAAACAACTCCAAAATCCGACTCGACTCTAAATAACCAACAACGACATGCGTGTAATTGGCCCATCGTGCCACTTATCCCACCCGATCACATCAAACCGAAGCCAATCAGGTTTATATGCGCTTCTTTCATAGAGATATGATAAGGTACGGGAGCTTCCAATTCGTTCTGACTTCACATCGCCATCATTGGCTCATTTAGTAACTTCTACAGTCGTTCCGGGTCTGTATAATCAGGGGGAGTTTCCTGCAATATGTCCATTAACCACTAAAAAGTTATTGAAGAACACACTGATAAAATACACATATTCATTGCAAGTGGCAGAAACACAACGAAACTGACTTTTGTTCCTTCTGGCTATTCTGAAATAAATATAGGTATAAATACACGAAATACTATTATGATGACCATATATGCCATAAACAAACGACTTATTCTAGATATAGAATATAGAAAAGTCGAGATCAGCACGAAGCAGTAAAAAGCGTTCGTTGCTAACACATTTATGGTATGGATACAGATAGGTAATTTTAATTATTTTTGTCATGTAGTTAGACACCCGATCAAATACCACTCACTCCTTTTAAAATTGTTATTTCAAATTTATTTCTATGTATATAAAGCACAGGACTCTTTTTCTTGAAACAAACCCAAAATCCGACCTACCCAAATGCCCGACAACCAAATGGGTGCAATTGGCCCAGCGTGCCAATTATCTGCCCCATGACAGATTTTGTCAAAATGTTAGAATAGGGCTCTTCTTTCGTAACATATTTCGTCAACAAAACATCATGGTGGCCGCGGACCAAGGTTCTACGATAAATGCCAAATAGGGTCAAGCAAATGGTATGTTATAGGTTGTTTCTAAGCCACAGACACATCAAAACACACCCGATCAACTCAAACACCAGGGGGGGGGGTAAAATATCGCACCATGCCATTTCTGGTCGCCTTGTACGATTTAGTGAAATCAAAGGATGCTGATGGCTGGCCCCACGACGATGCGCGTGCCACTATGCCCTGGGGATCCGCGTTACACTAAATCAAATACATTAACTAATCCCTTAGTGTATCATTTGCCAATTAAGCCGCGGCATAGCATTAATTGTAATCTCTCATGCTCAGGTTTCCCAAAAGTCGATGGAATAATTCGGTTGAAACCGTGTACATTGAGTTGTCGGTATTATTCTCATAACGTCACACCGATAGAAATGTCACATTTCAGAACTGTGTCTGGCATACACGAACGTCATACCCCGTGCTACCCCGAGGGGGTGAAAATGGGGTATGGACCATCTTCGAGAACCGTAGGGGTTTCGACCGATTAGACTGCATGGGTGGGTAGCCCGCCCCACATACCACACAGAAACTCCCATCCCCACCCACTACCCACGGGGGTGCCACCCCGATTGGGTAACAATTGGGTATGGACCATTTTCGAAAACAGTATTGGATTTAAACCGATTTGACGGCACGGTGGGTGGCCCACCCCAAATACTCCCTAGAAACAACCGACTCCCTTCCAATCACTTCGGGGTATGGACCATTTTCGAGATCAGTAAGGATTTGGACCGATTTGACGGCATGGGTGGGTGGCCCGTCCCATATATCTCTCAGAAAAACCCCAAATCTCTACCCAATCACCCCGGGTGTTACCACGCGAAGGGGTGAAATGGGGTATAAACTATTTCCAAGAACGGTAAGGATTTCGACCGATTTGACGGCATGGGTGGGTGGCTCGTCCCAAACACCCATAGAGACGACAGACCCCCACTCAGCAAACCCGGTGATTGCCACCCAGAAGAGGTGAAAATGGGATATGGACCATTTTCGAGAATAGCATCGACCATTTTCGAGAACGGTACAGATTTCGACCAATTTGACGGAACGGTTCGGTGGCCTGCCACAAACACACCGACCCCAACCTATCACCACCGGGGGTGCCACCCCGAAGGGGTGAAATGGGGTATAAACCATTTTCAAGAACAGTTGGGATTTCGACCGATTTGATTGCATGCTGGGTGGGTGGCCCGCCCCAAATACCTACTAGAAACACCAGACTCCCCACTCATCACCCCCGGGTGGTGACAACAGAAGGGGTGAAAATGGGGGATGAACCATTTTCGAGAACGGTAAGTATTTCGACCGATTTGACGGCATAGGTGGGTCGCTCGTCCCAAATACCCCCTATAGACACCAGACCCCCGCCCATCAACAACGAAGAGGTGAAAATGGGGTATGGACCATTTTCGAGAACAGTATCGACCATTTTCCAGAACGGTAAGAATTTCGACCGATTTGACGGCATTTGTGGGTGGCCCGCCCCAAATACCCCCTAGAAACACCAGACCCATCACATCAACCTCTGGGGTTGGCACCCCGAAGAGGTGAAAATAGGTTATGGACAAATTTCGTGACGGCATGGTGGATGGCCCGCCCAAATACCCCATACAAACACCCCAGCCAAACCACCCCGGGAGTGACACCCCGTAGGTGTGAAAATAGTGTATGGACCATTCTCGAGAACGGTGAATATTTTTACCGATTTGACGGCATGGGTAGGTGGCCCGCCCCAAATACCCAATAGAAACACCCGACCCCCACCAATCACATTAGGTGTGCGACCCAGGGGGGTGAACATGTGGTATAGACAACTTTCGAGAATGGTAAGAATTTCAACCGATTTGACCGCGTGTGTGTGGGTGCCCCACCCTAAATACACAATTTAAACACCAATTTGAAACAACCCCACCCATCACCCCGAGGGGGTACAAATGGTGTTTGGACCATTTTTGAGAACGGTAAGGTTTTCAACCGATTTGACGACATGGGTGTGTGTCCCGCCCATATACCTTCCAGAACACCCGACCCCCCGCCCATCACCCCGGGGTGCCACCCAGAGGGTAGGAATTTAGACCGATTTGACGGAATGGGTTGGTGGCCCACCCCAAATACCACATAAAACACCCCGACCACCCACCCATCAACCCTATACTATAGAACACAATTATTGTAATCACAAGCTTCAGTGGGGCACACAAAAGGTGTCGATTACCATAGACCTCCACTCTTATTCTAACAGTGTATAGGCGACTTCTTGTAATTCCGCTTTCACATGCATGTTGACCAATACAATAATTGGTGACCAATAAAATAATAAGTTTTTCACATGTGACTTGATTGACCAATGAAAAAAATGATTCCTCGGAGACACTCATTGAGATGTTATTGCTAGTGCATGGGTGAGCCGTGTTCAATTTGATTAGTGGTAATCGGTATCCTTTAAATAATCGCCCAGTGAGTACACCGCAACCGTTCGTGCATTGTGTTATATTTCATCAATGGTTATCGTCTGTTCCAACAATTCAAGTAGTACGATGTATTTAATTTCTAGTTGGTTTGTCATTCAGAATCGCTGCAGTATTCTATTGCTAATATGTACAAGAGACGTATAGCTAGAAGGTCTCAGGTGCAGGTTTAAACTCCAAGTTGTGTACCCACAAAGGAGACCCTCTAACAACGTCCCTGCACGAATGTCATAATTGGTCAATACTCCAATACAGACTTTAGGTTGTTTGCCACGAGACAACCTCTTGATTGCCGCAGTGTGAATGCCATTCTGATCAAACCCAATCACCCATCGGCAATGAGCCCACATGCACACGGGTATAATCTACACTATTACAATACAGTGGTCTATTGCACTTGCCCGCCTCCTGTGTACATCCCTTAACCTTGTGATTAAAATTATTATGGTCCATAGTACAAGGCCCCGGGGTGCCACCCCGTGGGTGTTAAATGGGGTATGGACAATTTTGGAGAATGGTAAGGATTTCGAGCGATCTGCCCCAAATACCCCCTAGAAACAGCACAACGCCCCATCCATCACCCCGCGGGTGCCACCCCGAGGGGCGTAAAATGGTGTAAGGACAATTTGGATAAAGGTAAGGATTTCTACCGAATTGACGGCCTGGGTGGTGGCCCGCTCCAATTATCCCCTAGAAACACCCCGACCCCACCCATTTCCCCGGGGTGGCACCCAAGGGTGTGAAAATGGGGTATGGATCATTTTCGAGAACGGTAAGGATTTTGACCGATTTGACGGCATGGGTGTGTGGCCCGCCACAAATACCCACCAGAAACACCCGGCCTCCAACCATCAGCTCAATGGTGCCACCACGACAGGTGAAAATGGGGTATGGACTATTTTCGAGAACGGTAAGAATTAGCACCGATTTGACGGCGTGGGTGAGTGGCCCACCCCAAGTACCCCATAGAAACAACCCGAACCACCAATCACCTCATGGGGGTGCCACCCCATGGGGTGAACATGGGGTATGGACAATTTTTCGAGGAGAGTAATAATTTCCACTGATTTGACGGCACGGTGAGTGGCCCACCTCAAGTACACCATAGAAACACACCGATCCCATACCAATCACCTGCGGGGGTGCCACCCCAAGGAGGTGAAAATGGGGTATGGATCATTTTCGAGAACGGTAAGGGTTTCAACCGATTTAACGGCATGGGTGCATGGCCCTCCCAAATACTCCAGAGAAACACCCCGACCCCACCCTTCACCGATTTGACGGCATGGGTGGGTGATCTACCCAAAATACCATAGAAACTCCCGGTTCACCCACCCATCACCCGGGTTGCCACCCGAGGAGGTGAACATGGGGTAAGGACCATTTTCGAGAACGGAAAGGATTTCGCCCGATTTGATGGCATGTGTGATGGCCCACCACAAATAACACCTAGAAACACGCCGACCCCCGAGGCATCAACCCCAGTGGCTGCCATCCCAAGGGGGTGAACATGGGGGGTATGAACCATTTTTGAGAACGGTAAGGATTTCGACCGATTTGATGGCATGGGTCGGTGGCTTGCCCCAAATAACCCCTATGAACACCCGATTCCCAAGCCATCACCACGAGGAGTGCCGCCCACAGGGTGGGTGGCCCGCCCTAAATACCCACTAGAAAAACCCCACACCCACCCATCACTCCGGTGGGGGTGCCACCATAGGGAGTGAAAATGCCGTATGGATTTGACGGCATGGGTGGGTGGCCCGCCAAAATACCACCTAGAAACACCCGACTCCCACCTATCACACCGGTGGTGCCACTCCGCATGGGTGAACATGGGGTATGGACAATATTCGAGAATGGTAAGGATTTCGACCGATTTGACATCGTGGGTGGCTGGCCCGCCACAAATACCCCATATAAATACCCGAACCCGACATCACCCCTGGGTGGTGCCACCCGAAGGGGTGAAAATGGGGTATGGACCTTACTCGAGAACGGTAAGAATTTCCACAGATTGGACGCCATGGGTGAGTGGTCCGCCCAAGTAACCCAAAGAAACACGTCGATACCCCACCAATTACCTCCTGGGGGGATGCCACCCCAGGGATGAACATGGGGTATGGATAATTTTCGAGAAGGGTAAGAATTTAGACCGATTTGACGGCATGGGTGGGTGGCTCGCCAAAAATACCCCCTAAAAACACCCGACCCCACCCATCACCCGGGGTGCCACCCAGGGGGTGAACATGTGGTATAGACAACTTTCGAGAAGGGTAAGAATTTCAACCGATTTGACCGCAGGTGGTGAAAATGGGGAACGGACCATTTACAAGACCGGTGTGGATTTCGACCGATATCACAGCTTGGATGGTTGGCCCGCCCCAAATACCCATAGACACACCATACCCTCACCATCACTCGGGGGTGCAACTTCGATGGGGTAACATGTTGGTAGCCCGCCCCAAATACCACCGATTGGACGACACGGATGGGTGGCCCGCCCCAAATCCCATCTAGAAACACCCCGAACCCGACCGATCACACCGGGGGTGACACTCCGTATGGGTGTAAATGGGGTATGGACAATTTTAGATAAGGATTTCGACCGATTTAATGGCATGGGTGGGTGGCCCGCCCCAAATACCACCTATAAATTCACCGAACCCATCTATCACCCCTGGGGGGTGCCACCCCGAAGGGGTGAATGGGGTATGGACCATTTTCGAGAACGGTGAGAATTTCCACCCATTTGACGGTATGGGCGAGTGACCGCCCAAATACTCCATAGAAACACACTGACCCCCCCCCCCCAACCAATCACCTCCATGGGGTGCCACCGAAATGTGAATATATGGTATGGACAATTTTCGCGAAGGGTACGAATTTTGACCGATTTTACGTCATGTGTGGGTGGCCCGCCTCAAATACCACCTAAAAACACCGACCCCACCCATCACCCCGGGGGTGCCACCCCGATGAGGTGAAAATAGAGTATGGTCCTTTTTTCGAGTACAGTGAGGATTTCGACCGATTTGACGGCCCAAAATACACTAGAAACTCCTGGATCCCCACCATCACCCCGGTGTGCCACTCGGAAGGGGGGGGGGGTAAAAACGGTATGGACCATTTTTAGAACGGTAAGGATTTCGACCGATTTGGTGGCATGGGTGTGTGGCCAGCCCCAAAAACCTACTAGAAACACCCGGACACAACCTATCACCCCGGGGGTACCACCACGTAAGGACCCTTTTCGAGAACCGTAGGGATTGCGACCGTTTGGCGGCATGGGTGGGTGGCCCACCCCAAATACCCCATAGGAACACCCGAACCCCCATCCATCACCCTCGGGGTGTGCCAACCGATGGGGTTAAACTGGGGTATGGACCAGTTACGAGAAAAGTAAGTATTTCAACCGATTTGACGGCATGGGTGGGTGGCCCTCCCAAATACTCATGGAAACACCCGACCCCCACCCATCACCCACAGGGGTGCCACCCCGAGGGGGTTAAAATGGAGTAAGGACCATTTTCGAGAAAGGTAAGGAATTCGATCGATTTAATGGCATGGGTGGGTGGCCCGCCCCAAATAGCCCATATAAAGACCCCGACCCCGCACGTCACCCACGGGAGTGCTACCCGGAGGTGGTGAAAATGGGGTATGGACATCTTCGAGAACCGTAGGGGTTTCGACCGATTTGGCTGCACCCATCACCCACGGGAGTGCCACCCCGATGGGGTATCAATGGGGTATGGACCATTTTCGAGAACAGTAGTGATTTAGACCCATTTGACGGTATGTGTGGGTGGCCCACCCCAAATGCCCCATAGAAACACCCGAACCCCCATCCATCACCCTCGAGGTGTGCCACCGAGTGGGTTAAACTGGGGTATGGACCAGTTTCGAGAAAGGTAAGGATTTCAACCGATTTGGGTCTCTCACCAAGACAAATGTGTTAATGTATAGCAACTTCCATTTTCGTTCTGGCCTTTCGTCGCCACGATTGGCGCATTTATTGGACTTCTATAGTCGATCTGGGACTGTATAATCAAACTCAAATCGACTTAAATATTATAAGTCATTATTATTACGAAGTTGAATTTTTGTGGGATCTTCTTATTTTTGGGACCAACAAACACAGGAAGTCATTCGAAGTGTTAGTATAGGATATGTTTTCGAAAGACAAATTTATGTCAAAATGTTACAATAGGGCCCTTCGGCCAATTCACATCTGACCACTAAAACATTATGATGACCGTCGCCCAATGTTTTTGGAATAAGACCAAATATGGTCAAACAAATGGTTCCTAATGGTGCCCCTAAACCGAGGAAAATTCAAAACCCACTCTATCATCTCAAACGCTATCAAATGAATGCATATATTCTTCTTTCTGTCTCTCCCCAAGACAAATTTGATAAGGCTGGTGGGTGGCCCGCCCGAAATACCCCATAGAAACACCACGATCCCCAACCTTTCACCTTTCACCCACGGGGTTGCAACCCCGAGGGGGTGAACATTGGGTATAGACCATTTTCAAGAACCGTAGGGGTTTTGACCGATTTGACTGGATGGGTGTGTGGCCCCAAATAAACACCCCGCCACCCCACCCATCCATCACCCCGGGGGTGCCACCCGAGGGGGTAAACATGGGGTATGGACCAGTTTCGAGAAAGCTAAGGGTTTTCAACCGATTTAACGGCATGGGTGCATGGCCCTCCCAAATACTCCAGAGAAACACCCCGACCCCACCCTTCACCCACGGGGTGCAACCCCAAGTGAGTGAAAATGGGATAAGGATCATCTTCGAGAACCGTAGGGGTTTCGACCGATTTGACTGCATTGGTGGGTGGCCCGCCCCAAATACCACATAGAAACTCCCCAACCCACACCATTACCCACGGGGGTGCCACCCCGAGGGGGTAACAATTGGGTATGGACCATTTTCGAGAACAGTAGGGATTTCGACCGATTTGACGGATGGGTGGGTGGCCTGTCCCAAATACTCCCTATAAACAACCAACTCCCTTCCAATCACTTCAGGGTATGGACCATTATCGAGAACGGTAAAGATTTGGACCGATTTGACGGCGTGGGTGGGTGGCCCGTCACATATACCTCCCAGAAACACCCCAATCCCTGCCCAAACACCCAGAGTGGTGCCACCCGAAGAGGTGAAATGGGGTATCAACTATTTCCGAGAACGGTAATGATTTCGACCGATTTGACGGCATGGGTGGGTGGCCCCAAATACCTCATATAAACACCCCGACACCCGACACACATCCATCACCCCGGGTGTGCCACCCCGAGGGGGTGAAAATGGGGTATGGACCCTTTTCGAAAACCGTAGGGATTTCGACCGATTTGACGGCTTGGTGGGTGGACCACCCCAAATACCCCATAGAAACACCCGAACCCCCATCCACCACCCTCGGGTGTGCCACCGAGTGGGATAAACTGGGGTATGGACCAGTTTCGAGAAAGGTAAGGATTTTTGTGAGATCATTTTATTTTTGGGACCAACAAACACAGGAAGTCATTCGAAGTGTTAGTATAGGATATGTTTTCGAAAGACAAATTTATGTCAAAATGTTACAATAGGGCCCTTCGGCCAATTCACATCTGACCACTAAAACATTATGATGACCGTCGCCCAATATTTTTGGAATAAGACCAAATATGGTCAAACAAATGGTTCCTAATGGTGCCCCTAAACCGAGGAAAATTCAAAACCCACTCTATCATCTCAAACGCTATCAAATGAATGCATATATACTTCTTTCTGTCTCTCCCCAAGACAAATTTGATAAGGCTGGTGGGTGGCCCGCCCGAAATACACCATAGAAACATCACGATCCCCCACCTTTCACCTTTCACCCACGGGGGTGCTACCCTGATGGGGTGAACATTGGGTATAAACCATTTTCAAGAACCGTAGGGGTTTCGACCGATTTGACTGAATGGGTGGGTGGCCCCAAATAAACACCCCGACACCCCACCCATCCATCACCCCGGGGGTGCCACCCGAGGGGGTAAACATGGGGTATGGACCAGTTTCGAGAAAGCTAAGGGTTTTCAACCGATTTAACGGCATGGGTGCATGGCCCTCCCAAATACTCCAGAGAAACACCCCGACCCCACCCTTCACCCACGGGGTGCAACCCCAAGTGAGTGAAAATGGGATAAGGATCATCTTCGAGAACCGTAGGGGTTTCGACCGATTTGACTGCATGGGTGGGTGGCCCGCCCCAAATACCACATAGAAACTCCCCAACCCACACCATTACCCACGGGGGTGCCACCCCGAGGGGGTGACAATTGGGTATGGACCATTTTTGAGAACAGTAGGGATTTCGACCGATTTGACGGATGGGTGGGTGGCCTGTCCCAAATACTCCCTATAAACAACCGACTCCCTTCCAATCACTTCAGGGTATGGACCATTATCGAGAACGGTAAAGATTTGGACCGATTTGACGGCGTAGATGGGTGGCCCGTCACATATACCTCCCAGAAACACCCCAATCCCTGCCCAAACACCCAGAGTGGTGCCACCCGAAGAGGTGAAATGGGGTATAAATTATTTCCGAGAACGGTAATGATTTCGACCGATTTGACGGCATAGGTGGGTGGCCCCAAATACCTCATATAAACACCCCGACACCCGACACCAATCCATCACCCCGGGTGTGCCACCCCGAGGGGGTGAAAATGGGGTATGGACCCTTTTCGAAAACCGTAGGGATTTCGACCGATTTGACGGCTTGGGTGGGTGGACCACCCCAAATACCCCATAGAAACACCCGAACCCCCATCCACCACCCTCGGGGTGTGCCACCGAGTGGGATAAACTGGGGTATGGACCAGTTTCGAGAAAGGTAAAGATTTCAACCGATTTGCGTCTCTCACCAAGACAAATATGTTAAGGTATGGCAACTTCCATTTTCGTTCTGGCCTTTCATCGCCACGATTGGCGCATTTGTTGAACTTCCGTAGTCGATCCGGGACTGTATAATCAAACTCAAATCGACTTACATATTATAAGTCATTATTATTACGAAGTTGAATTTTTGTGAGATCTTTTTATTTTTGGGACCAACCAACACAGGAAATCATTCGAAGTGTTAGTATAGGATATCTTTTCGAAAGACCAATTTATGTCAAAATATTACAATAGGGCCCTTCGGCCAATTCACATCTGACCACTAAAACAATATGACGACCGTCGCCCAATGTTTTTCGAATAAGACCAAATATGGTCACACAAATGGTTCCTTATGGTGCCACTTAGTCGAGGACAATTCAAAACCACCAACGCACCCGAGTGGGTTAAACTGGGGTATGGACCAGTTTCGAGAAAGGTAAGGATTTCAACCGATTTGCGTCTCTCACCAAGACAAATATGTTAAGGTATGGCAACTTCCATTTTCGTTCTGGCCTTTCACCGCCACGATTGGCGCATTTGTTGAACTTCCATAGTCGATCCGGGACTGTATAATCAAACTCAAATCGACTTAAATATTATAAGTCATTATTATTACGAAGTTGAATTTTTGTGGGATCTTTTTATTTTTGGGACCAACAAACACAGGAAGTCATTCGAAGTGTTATATAATTAGTATAGGATATGTTTTCGAAAGACAAATTTATGTCAAAATGTTACAATAGGGCCCTTCGGCCAATTCACATTTGCGTCTCTCACCAAGACAAATATGTTAAGGTATGGCAACTTCCATTTTCGTTCTGGCCTTTCATCGCCACGATTGGCGCATTTGTTGAAATTCCATAGTCGATCCGGGACTGTATAATCAAACTCAAATCGACTTAAATATTATACGTCATTATTATTACGAAGTTGAATTTTTGTGGGATCTTTTTATTTTTGGGACCAACAAACACAGGAAGTCATTCGAAGTGTTAGTATAGGATATGTTTTAGAAAGACAAATTTATGTCAAAATGTTACAATAGGGCCGTTCGGCCAATTCACATCTGACCACTAAAACATTATGATGACCGTCGCCCAATGTTTTTGGAATAAGACCAAATATGGTCAAACAAATGGTTCCTAATGGTGCCCCTAAACCGAGGACAATTCAAAACCCACTCTATCATCTCAAACGCTATCAAATGAATGCATATATACTTCTTTCTGTCTCTCCCCAAGACAAATTGATAAGGCTGGTGGGTGGCCCGCCCGAAATACCCCATGGGTATAGACCATTTTCAAGAACAGTAGGGGTTTCGACCGATTTGACTGGATGGGTGGGTGGCCCCAAATAAACACCCCGACACCCACCCATCCATCACCCCGGGGGTGCCACCCCGAGGGGGTAAACATGGGGTATGGACCAGTTTCGAGAAAGCTAAGGGTTTCAACCGATTTAACGGCATGGGTGCATGGCCCTCCCAAATACTCCAGAGAAACACCCCGACCCCACCCTTCACCCACGGGGTGCTACCCCGAGTGAGTGAAAATGGGATAAGGATCATCTTCGAGAACCGTAGGGGTTTCGACCGATTTGACTGCATGGGTGGGTGGCCCGCCCCAAATACCACATAGAAACTCCCCAACCCACACCATTACCCACGGGGTGCCACCCCGAGGGGGTAACAATTGGGTATGGACAATTTTCGAGAACAGTAGGGATTTCGACCGATTTGACGGATGGGTGGGTGGCCTGTCCCAAATACTCCCTATAAACAACCGACTCCCTTCCAATCACTTCAGGATATGGACCATTATCGAGAACGGTAAAGATTTGGACCGATTTGACGGCGTGGGTGGGTGGCCCGTCACATATACCTCCCAGAAACACCCCAATCCCTGCCCAAACACCCAGAGTGGTGCCACCCGAAGGGGTGAAATGGGGTATAAACTATTTCCGAGTACGGTAAGGATTTCGACCGATTTGACGGCATGGGTGGGTGTCCCCAAATACCTCCTATAAACACCCCGACACCCGACACCAATCCATCACCCCGGTGTGCCACCCCGATGGGGTGAAAATGGGGTATGGACCCTTTTCGAAAACCGTAGGGATTTCGACCGATTTGACGGCTTGGGTGGGTGGACCACCCCAAATACCCCATAGAAACACCCGAACCCCCATCCACCACCCTCGGGGTGTGCCACCGAGTGGGATAAACTGGGGTTTCGGAATCCATTTTGTCGATTTATTTTCACCTGCACGCGGTTACAGAGGTCAATCTCGTATCACTACATGTATGGAAGCCCATAATTTCACTTAACGTTTGTCTTTCCGTGCACGGAAACTGTGTCGTGATATATATAAATTTCAAATATTGCGTTCGTCGTGTGGTTGCGTATATATACATGGCAGTGAACGTATTATCGCAGACTTGTTAAAGATGAATTCAGGGTTCCAAACCTCCAGTTATACAACAACAGCATACACATATTAACCACTTTCGCGTGTCACTGCAGTAAATTTTGAAGAAGTGTGGTTCCCCAAGTGAAATGTGTTATACATTTAGCGTTACTCCAGACCATTTGACCTACATGTGCGATATCCAATTACGGCATAATGGTTTTTTAATTTATTTTCATTTATTATTATTTGGGGAGGGATAGTGTTGCTGTGAGGTCCGTAAATTGTCTTTTTTTCGGATAGGCATCGTGTGGTCGCTTTTATTTTTCTCGACATATACAGACATATATGGAAGTTACATGTATATTTGTGGACGAGTCCCGTGTCCATAACATATAATTGGGATGGGTACCATGCAGTGTTTAAGTATTATTATCACAGGGGTCTGTAACGCGCTACGCTGCACACACCCACTTTGCGCTGCCCATGTATATACGCCTCTATATACGCGCCTGCTTCACGTTAATGGTAGTATTATTATACTACCATTAACGTGAAGCAGGCGCGTATATAGAGGCGGCGTATACGGGTAGCGCAAAAGGGGGCGGCAGCGGAGCGCGTTACAGGCCCTTGTGGTTATTATCTTAGATGTTGATATTATGATGTCTAATAATAAATATATCAGAATATATTATTTATCATTGACATTCATGGCCATTCGTGTTTCGATCGGAATGATATATTGATATGTTTCTCAACGCAGATAAAGCTATTCCGGAGAATAACAAGAGTTCAAAGGTCAGTGTATGGATGCGGACGGGTAAGGTGGTGGTGCATACACTATAGTACGAAATGCCATATTATACAAAATGCCATCCAATTTACATACTGTGTCCAGAACCCACACTCCATGCATGCTAAACGTGATAAATTCCAATTAAAAATTTCAGACAAAGTATATAGTTATATAGGTAAGATTAATTGTTTTTATTATTATTTCGACACATTCGAATATGCATTATTTGATCTTATATTCTATACTAAGTATGTATAAGATTCAAATAATTTTGCAAATTTATGTATAAGCTGTATTAAACACAATATCCTACAAGTATATCTGAGAAATGAACCCATTCTATATGACATTGACAATAATCTACATAATGCCTATATAAAGGGGTTGATACAGGGTCGGTACGGAAATCCCAACCACAAATATATACAGTTGGCCTGAATCGATGGACATCCAATTTAACTGCCATTCCGACATTACAAATTCGAAAAAAATTTAACAATGATCGAATTATAAAGAGCATGGTACTTATTCTGATATATAAGTCACAGGGCAGCGAATAAATTGACGGATGGGAAATTATGTCACAATATATACACCAGTGATTAAATTATTTAACTACATATATATATGCAGTCTTGGTGTGCATGCATGCAGTTCTGAGAGTGTAGATCCGTACCACGCATACAATGTGTGAGTCTGTGTCGCATTTCGCGAGTAAACGCGTTATAACACAGCTCAACACCAGTTTCTCTCTATACCATGCAGGGCAGTTACTTATACATATAGGCACTTATAATACGTATGTTACATATACCTAGACACTTATAATAAATTATGTTACCTCCCATAACCAGAAGGTATATATCAGCCGAAAACCATGCAATAAAAGGAAAAATCAGCCCAATCTGATAAAAGTGTCGCAACTCTTAAAAGTGAACGGTCGGTTTCCAATATTGAAGTTGACCTGTATTTTGTGGTATTGAATTTCCATTTAGTTCATTAAAGTTATCATCCTCGTAAATCGCATATGAATAGAGATGATGCAGACGGGCTCATTATGTGTACGGCGCATTATGTATACGGACTGATAAAAAATGTAATAAAATGCATCAATTGAGGGTACCAGGCTATATTTTGAGAAGTTATTTAAATTTTTATTTAGGTTCAAGTGTATACAAGTAATATGTTAATAACAATACTATCTTATTAGTTATTTTTAGGTTTACTTTATATACATGTAATATTTCACGAGTATATTTCAAAAAAAAATTCAACAGAACAAGGCAGCTAGAAAACTGGTAAATCACATTTGGTTCACATTGTTGTTGTTGTAACTGGAGGTCTGGCACCCTGAATACATTGTTTAAATGGGCGCATAAAATTAGATATGTTTAGGTTTAGTTTATAAGTAATATTTCGTAAAATTAGATATGTTTAGGTTTAGTTTATAAGTAATATTTCGTAATTTTTTCTTCTTCAACACTATACGAAGCATGCAGAAGAAAACGGCGTTAAACCACATTCTTTATGTTGTTATTGTAACTGGAGGTCTGCAACCCTGGACACATTGTTTAAATGGGCCATATAATGAGATTGCGGTCACGCACATTGCGAATAAAAGGCCCACACTAATGTATTTGATGCCTGATTCATACTTAATGTACCGGTAAGATATACATATTTTTCATAGAATTCCACACCTCAATTGCGAAATTACTACATGATCTTCATGAATTTATATACTTATAAGAGTCAGTCTTTTGTGGATTATCTAATCTTTGTATTATAAAGTAAGCTTTTGGATTGACGTGGTATATCACTGATTTATTTCGCTCAAACGAAATATCACAAGGACGTGTTGGTGTCGCTGCTTCAGATACAGTCATGTGTATGATTGCTAGATCTGCCTTCCATAGAAAGTCACGTTTGTAATCTTCGTGACAACGATCGACCTCGTGTTCGTAAAAATGGCGACCCCCGAAACCACGTGTTTGGTACTATTTTTTTAGAGATATGATGATCATACCTCACTAATATGAGACTTGTATTCGATTCTGTTGATATAATCGGACACACACATTATATATAAAACAGTTTTATATAATTAAAACTTTAGAATCGGTATAGTATAAAAACTGTAAGTTTGGAGAAATTGTCCTAAAACTCCATTGAAATGCCGAAATAAGTGGAATGGTCTTGTCCTATGATATTTATCTAATATATTTAACCCATTCGGGTCGGTAAAATAGTCAGTAATATATTATGAAGACTTTGACTTAAAAATATATAGGTGTGAATTACATAATTTAGGGCAATCACCCCTTAACGTCGTGGTCACTGATGTGTATGGTAGGAACTGTTACATCGGAAGTCGTTCTAGCGTCGGTATTTTATGGTTCAGGAATGGTTTGTGGCGGTTCTTTATTAAAAATACTCACAAAATCATGCATAATTAAATATTAGATATCTTAAATAATTAAACATTCCCGAACGAGCAGAGGCTGCATAAGTGCCGTTTTACCGAAAACTGAACTTTATATCACAATTATCTCGGAAATAGCAAGTTGACGTGTAATTATCAACATGCTATCAGTGAAAATCAAGCTAGGTAAACGTAATTCCTTTGTTTTCAGTGGAATATCGAGTGAGATGCTCATTCTTAAGACGAACCCTGAGTATAAAGTATACCTGTGTTATTCTTAATTAAAATAGCTGAGAAAATATCCCGATATTGATGGATAATTTAGAGTATTAGCTCCGTAATCACAAATTATGAATGTTACGGTTCTATTTCAAGGCAATCGCGACTGTTACGGTTCTTTATATGATATTTATTCGAATTCGAACAATTTATACCCTTTGGTCCAAATATAGTTTTGTGTTTCAAACGTTTTATACCGGTTAATGAGACTGTAGAATACGTTATCTACATAAACCAACAGTTATAAGAGTATAGATATCTATGTTAACAGACGATTAAGTGACATTTCCTTCACTTCGAGTCGCAGAGACAACATATTGAAAGTCATGATGGGTACATGATCATATATAATCATGCTCGCCCATATAATTGCCCCAATGAAATTAGACAATCTACTTTCATGAGTGTCTGTTCATTTTAATTAAACAGGCATGGCTCATTCGAACTTTCAGCTGTTGACAATGTTACGCACATAAGTGAAACAAACACTTTTTTTTCTATCAGATCAAGAACAGACCAACACGGAAGGCTATTTTCTGTTCCATGCCGTGTAAATGGCTGGTTTTTTTTGGGACCCAAACATCGGGTTCAAAGTTGTACTTTCCATGACTCTCATGCGTCTTTCTGAGACATAATTATAATCGTAAAAAGGTAGTTCAAGTGTTTATCGACCTAATTCTATATCGGGAAAACTTAAAAAGCGAATATTATTACGTGTATTATGGAGCGCAAACCACCAAGTGGCTTTAATTGATACATGTCCGTTGTTGAAAGTTTCAAGTGAGATATTGTTCATGCTGCCTACAGGTGCAAAGGACAACTGTGGGCAAAATTAAATTAAAACATGTGTTTTGGAAAAAATTTCATTAATAAAAATTAACTATAGACTACAATAGGCTGCCAAGAAGGGACGTGTTCTCAAGTAAAGAGAGTGTGTTTTCGTGGCCCACAGGACACCATAAACATACACACCCGATCCAATTTGACCACCGAGGGCTCATACTCAGTCAAGTGGCCGAGAAATGGCCGCTAGGCGGCGGTCGTTTTGGGATCGGGATAGGGTGTGTTGAAAATGATATGAGTCCCCCTAATGGGGTTTGTGGTGATTATTTAGGGTTCCGATAAATGGCATGGTCACCTAATTCGGGAGAGAACCGATCGAGATATCATGCACAATTCACGGTTTTCGTCATTGTTATGCCTCGCACAATGTGATTTTTATTATGTTCGCGTTATTTGGGACCATAGATTGTGAGGGGAATGAAAAAGGGACCAATTCGACACATCCTTGTTAAAGTGAGCATATACCTAAATAGACATAACAGTTGGCGGAGAATCACGAACTGAGTCACGTTTTAAGCTAACATAACGATGGAATTAATACCAGCAAATTTGAGCATGTTGCAGACATTAAATCTGGAGTGGAGTATAGTGTTATTATTGTAACTATATTATATACCGGGTATGGGTTCTATATTCTGGTCGTTGCAAACCATAATGTGCTATGCACATCGAACCATGTATTACACTATATACACATATATATGCAATATTTACAACACCGTGTGATAAGATCGAACACCAATGCTATCAGGTATCACACACAGTACACGCAGTTCAAACTGCTCACATATTCATTATAAAATAGCACATGCATGTTCAAAACATCGAACACCCAGTTCCTGTGTGCAAGTCGATGTCGTATATAGTTTCAATAATAATGGAGTGGTGACATATATTTATTCAAAACTATAACATATATGTGTGACCAACATCAAATAGTGTTTTGACTTTGTTCAAATGTACAACACTATGTATTGGATAATATAGAATACATTGAGCATGTAAAGTCTGTAGATTGTCATATTTGTTCAAACACTGCATAAATTGTTATGCAGATATAAATTGTCGACACACCATTGTATTCAATTTTTGCATATATATATGACCACATTGCATAAATATATGACAGTGCGTAAACGGTTATACACATATGTGTATGCAAAATTTACAACACTGTGTGATAAGATTGAACACAAATGTACATTGGTAGTGTAAACTGCACCTTTGTGTTGTAAAGGTAGCACATTGGTATTGTAAAATACCACATGTATGTTTAAAACATCGAACATATGTTGTGCCCGTAAACAAGTCGATGTCATGTATATGTTCAATAAAACGAGAGTAGTGGCATATATTTGTTCAATAATACAACATATATATGTCACATACATCAAATAGTGTGCCGACATTAATTTATTTGTTCAGAAATATAACACGATGTATTGGATAATATAGAACACAGTAGGTATGTAAAGTGTGTAGATTGTCATATTTGTTCAAAAACTACATAAATTGTTATGCAGATATAAATTGTCGGCACACTATTGTCTTAAATTTTTGCATATATATGTGACCGCATTGCATCAATATATGACAGTGCGTAAACGGTTGTCATATATATTTGTTGTATATTCCGGTCGCTATCGCCGAGAAAATTGGTCGAAATTGTCGGACTAAATGAAAGGGACGTATTGATGTTTCATGGTGACAGGGGTGGTTGCGTAGAGGGGTGGCGGACAAAAATATCCTTTGTCGAAAACCGGCAGTCAAATAGGGAGTGTTTCGTGGAGGGGGGGCTATATAGCCCCGAACCAAATTAAAGTATTTTCGGGTATACAGGGACGTATTGATGTTGCATTGTGACAGGGGTGGTTGTGTACAAGGGCGGCGGACAAAAATATCCTTTATCGAAAACCGACAGTCAAATAGGGAGTGTTTCGGGAAAGGGGACTAGCCCCTGACCAAATTAAAGTATTTTCGGGTCAACAGGGACGTATTGGTGTTGCATTGTGACAGGGGTGGTTGTGTACAGGGGCGGCGGACAAAAATATCCTTTATCGAAAACCGACAGTCAAATAGGGAGTGTTTCGGGAAAGGGGACTAGCCCCTGACCAAATTAAAGTATTTTCGGGTCAACAGGGACGTATTTGTGTTGCATTGTGACAGGGGTGGTTGTGTACAGGGCCGGCGGACAAAAATATCCTTTGTCGAAAACCGGCAGTCAAATAGGGATTGTTTCGGGAAAGGGGACTACCCCCTGACCAAATTAAAGTATTTTCGGGTCAACAGGGACGTATTGATGTTGCATTGTGACAGGGGCGGTTGTGTACAGGGGCGACGGACAAAACTATCCTTGATAGAAAACCGGTAGTCAAATAGTGAGTGTTTCGGGGAAGGGGGCTAGCCCCGGACCAAATTAAAGTATGTTCGGGTCAACATGAACACATTGATGTTGCATTGTGACAGGGCTGGTTGCGTACGGGGACGGCGGACAAAGTTATCCTTTATCGAATACCGCCAGTCAAATAGGTTATAGGGAGTGTTTCGGGGAAGGGGGCTTGCCCCGGACTAAATTAACAGTTCAATAGGGCCGTATTGATTTTGAATTGCGACATGGGTGGTTGCGTAGAGGGGCAGCGGACAAAATTATACTTTATCGATCACCGGCAGTCTTGTAGTGAGTGTTTCGGGGAAGGGGGCCAGACCCGGCATGATCGAGAGGGTGGATAGATAGGATGCTTCACTCCTCGAAAATCGCAGTAGAAAATATATATACATGTATCACCAAGAAGGCTTCAGACAGAGTAATGAATCTGACATATTATTTAAAGTTACTCACTGACGTCACCGGTGTCACGGCCACGTCGTGGGGGAGGGGGACTAAAAATAATGACTACACCTCAACGATTTAGTGGGTAGTATGTAACACATTGAGCATGTTAAGCCTGTAGTGCGCATATTCGTTTAAATGTTGCATACATTGGTATACAGATGTATATTGTCGGCACACCATTGAGTTTTATTTGCGCACATGTAGATGACCACATTGCATACATTGTATGATTGCGTTGCTAAACGGTTGTCACATATATATCGGTTGTATAACACCCCGGCCAAGTGGTCCTGCTAATGTGATATGATGTTGGTGGGTTTTGCTGAATTGCTATCCTATTGGTAGTATATGGCCGCACTGGGGCAGCGTACTAAAAAATCTCCTTTAGCGAAAATTTGTAGCAGACAATAAACGGGTTTTACATGAAGGCCTACCATCTAGAAGGCAGAGGAAATAGTTTATAGGTAATCTGACAGGTGCTTTAACGTGGCTCACTTTGGTCACCAGTATCACGACCAGGGTCGGGTTTGGGGGGGGGGGGGTGCGGTAGAAACTGAAAATAATGATTACTTGGCCGCTTCTTATATTTTAAATAAGGCATCTCAATGATTTATAATTAGTGAATTCATGAATACAATGTCATTTACATACGCTATGATGTATATACACAGACAGAAACAGTTGGACATGCAAGGGAGAGGGGTGGTCCACTGAAATTAATAAAAAAGGTCCTTGTTTTGACGCAAATTTCCACCAGTCGTTTCGGAATTTCATGATATTCTATGTTAACAATATATATTGGTATATTTCAAATTTGTCAACGAGGCGCCGTTCTGGGTCAACAAATTGGCGATGTGGTATGTCGCAAATTTCATCCCAATCTTAAATATGTCAGAGAAATTGACGCACAGACTCAGTTCATGAGTGTTCATAGCTTCAAATGTGATTGTTTCAGTGAGCGTGAATAAGTTCTCATTTTTATCAAAATGGTTATGCGTCGATCGGAATAGCACTTTGGGATGCTCCTCAACTCATATCAAGCTTGGAAATCGATCCCAAATTTCGAACATGTTATGGTTCTAATCCGATGCATGACAACCTCATCTATACATAGCCCATGCAGACGACGATCACATATATCCAGAATCTACCCACCTCGGCTATAGGGGGGGGGGGCTAAATGTGTTAATAAAGTTGTCTAGTTGCATGGTGTCATCATATGGGCCATAGATATGATATACACTATGTAGAGGAGATGTGCATCATAATTGATGAGCAATAATTCTGTAAAAATAGAGGATCTACAACTGGTCCCCAGTTTATAGCCGAATTACCAAAAAGACCAGTATTAGGTCTGACCTGATATACTGGAGGCGTTTTGTAAAATCCGCTATAAGCACGAGAGGTTGTATGCAGTCTCACTCCCCAACCTTTGTCAAAATATTCAACAGAGAAGAATTTCACACCTGACACAACATTAGTTGGAAATTTCACATCAACAATAGGTTGAAAATGTTCTTGTAGTTTGATTTCAAACAATTTATTGAGTGAAATTTATTGTTGTTCAACCAATATTCGCATATTTTCCTTCTTTTTGTCCAAATTTTGGACTGAAATGGGCATCAACATTTCCAACCTTATAGGCGGTGCCATGTTGGAAAGTTTGTGTCCTGGTCCCTCCCTCGTGGCCAGTAAAAACTGATATTAATTTTAAGAATACAATATTGTCCTACATTTGGTAAAAATTGTCATTAGTCAGAACTTTTCCAACCTATGTAGGGTGTCGGGTTTAAAATTTCCAAACACTAGGAATGCTTGAGGCTAGTCTAGACGCTAAGATTTCGCGATTTTCGTGTCCAGATAAAACACTGCTTATTTGTATAATGAAAACAATAGTTTAATACATTTGGTCAAAATTGAAATGAAATGGTCATCAGTTGACAATACCGGGGAGTATGAGGTTTGAAATTTCGCTTGAGGTCAGTATTGATGCTAGGATTTCGCGATTTTCTTGCTTAGTTTAGTTCTCTCAGACCGGGCCGACTATGGGTGTTATGATTTATGCAATTTTCATGTTAAGATATATGAATATCTCATACTGGGTATATGCATAGGCTATGAGGCCTGAGCACTTATGTGTATAACCGTACTACAACGGGTGCAAGTGGAATTATTCAAAACCTTATGATTCACGGGGGTGCATTTGAAATTTCGCAAGGTGGACACCCTCCCCAACGGACATCATCTAGCCACGTCCCCGAGCTTGCAGTGCGACTTCAATACCGCACGGCCACCACAAAGCTACCCAAAACATATGAAGCTCAATTCGCCGCTGTATTCCGACGTCACATGCACTTGGGAGTTAGGACAATATCATTATGGCCATATTAATGTTGCTGTGTTAGAGGTACAAGTTATATGCCTGGGTTCGAATCCCACCCATTCAAACAAAATACACAGTATACATCGGCGCCTTATGTGTTATGTTATAATTATATGGTAGCTGGCATGTACACAGGGTAACGCTCGACATGTCTTGGAGACAAATACATATAATATGCAGCCGTAGGCGTGCCAACGCATATATCATACACCTAACACAGCTACCTTAAAATCAGTCACCTATATATAGGCTATATATATGTGTACATGCGACATCGAAATACATCGGTCACTTTTATGGGAATGATCGAATGCTGACCATCTCACCTAAAATCCCCAAATGGCTGTGATCAAATATCACCACTGGGACAGTAAACTGGTTTATCATATATAAATTAAAATATATGTTCCGAACTCCACAAATAGTTGTCAATTGAAAGTAGTAGATAAATGTGAATACCATTATGTCCCTTTTTGTAGTATTAAAAGCTGACAAAAATATTTGGAATGATATCTCACATACAAAATCTAAGACATATACCATTTTTTGTTGGGTTACAAATGATTTTGATTTGAGAGTTCGGTTTCTTATAAGGCCAGAACGAATTGTAACCAATAAAAAAATAAAATTAAAATGTAAGATTCCTTTATATTCTGCATCAGTCCAGTTTGCTGGGGTTTTCAAATGCAATTGTTTTCACTGATGGGTCAGCAAGAGTTTCACATATAATGCCAATCAAATTTGTGGGATCTTGGCATACCACGACATACTTCCTAGTAGTGATGCGGACCGGACCGGATCACCCAAGGTGGTCCAATCAAGTACACATGCCTGGACCGGTCCAAAATTTTTGCAAAGGTAAAATGTTGTGCCGCCTGTTTAGGGCCAAAATGGAACCTCTCGTCCCAGATGGCCGCCAAAATGGCGGCCTAAACTCGAACATTTGAAGTTTTTGCCTAATATCTTAAAGATCAATTCCTGTTGTTTTGATAATGGTTCAGACTGGCGACTTTGATTAGGCTTATTCATGTTAATTCAGCATTGGAGCAATGAAAGATACCATAAATGGGGTCCCAGACTCATCTACACCCTCAAAAATTCGATTTTACAGAACGCGGTATAAAATTCCACAAAACTCGCCATTGTGATTACAGTCATATATTAACAAGAAATGGACAGAACTGTACAATGTAAGTTGGGCATACCAATATCTATAAATACTCCAATTCAATGAAACCATAATTGGCGCTTTGTCTCAAAATGGCTGCCAAAATGGCGGTCAAAATATGGAAAATGGCGGATATTGGTCACAGTGTCATTCAATCCATTATAAGTAGTGGCTGATGAATAAAATTGACAAAATAAATACGAATGTATACCTCTTTATGATGCCATTATGCTAGCTCTATGTAAAGACTTAAAATCAGTACCAAAAATGCTGCCAAAATGGCCACCCGACGTGAAAAATACTGTTTTCTATCACTTCTGTTTATCACTTGTTGCTGTCTGAACTGGGAAACAATGGGTATATTCTTCCAATGATCGTGTCAACTGATCATTACAGCAATGACATGTCTAATCGATTAGATAATAGTTTACTCCGGGCCTTCACTAATAAGTTATAACGAATGTGGTATGAAATTTAACCAAAATCGACTTTGGGGTTTTGGTCACATTTGATATTGAGGGATGAGCAGATCTTGTCTACAAAATAATTGATCGTTTCTTTTATTTGTGAACATTTCATCTCAAATAGACAAAAATAAACAATAACTTTTATCTAATATGGCTTCCAAAACGAAAATGGTAGACTCTGCCAGCTTATCATATAATGGACTGAAGTTGTGAGTGGTGGATGCAGTTGATAGTTGGCTAATATACATGTATGTGGCTCATATACATACAAACTATTCATTTTCAATCTTTTGGTGGCTTCCCGCGGGTTGACAAAATCTCGACGCATCAGTGCTATAATGTCGTAACTCCATTATGGCGGGAACGGAGTATTTGATACCATTGAAAAAATCCAATCCGATGGGCCAAACTGTCTTTGCATTTGGATGACAAATATTCGCACAAACCAGTGAAGCAAATGTCGTATCTCCAGCGATCTTTACAATTATTCGTGCTATGAGGTCGTATGTCCAGCAGCAGCCAATCGGACGCTTCAGGTTGTCCACGTGACATCTGTTTTGTGTTTGTGAATTCTAAAATGTGTGCTATATGGTAGTATCTCCATGCTAGTCACGTGATCATTTGGTGATTTAAATTTTGTGATTGTTCCACACATTTCTGTATGGTGATGCACATGGGTGAATTGTCATAGTGTAGAATAGGCACTCTTTAGTTCATAGACACATGCGATTGCCACCATATTTAGCTTAATCTGCATTTATTAGCACAAATTCATTACAGCACGGAAACGAATCGTCGCTGGCATACGCAAAATGTCATAACTCCAAACAAGCTATTTCTTTTTAAAAGAAAACGAGGGAGTAAACAGAAAACAATATGTGGTTCGATGAACAGCTAATGTCAGTTTCCATTGGGATAAATACAACAATACGCCATGCTTTGACAACATTAGGAGAAATGTTGTCTAAAACTTCAACCTTCAATTTCTCGGAAAGTTGAAAATGTGGGTTACATTATAGCACTGATGCGACGAAATATTAACTATTCGGGCTCGGCCATCATTTTCCAGTTTCAAGCTGGGACTAAATGTAGCCCGTGGATTCCCCATTTCGACATGTAAGAAAGTAGTTTTACTCTGATCTCTTCCCAGATATCAACTCGCCGGTAAATGTTGATCTCTTATGCTCTAGAAAATACGTGTACCAAATACATATCTGTATAAAGAAACTATCCCCATACATTGTTTACACATCGACTCCGTAAGTATGTGGAGGTTTTCTTGGACAAGCGGGATTTTCAAACCTCGAAACCGTCCGTACCAACAATAAAAGTTAATAGGAAATGACGTTGGATGATGTAGGTCTAGAGTACGTCGTCCGCATGAAATAGTTTTCGTGTAATTAATTTGCACATATTTCGTGCTCTGATTAGCATGGATGAACGCCTTATGTGGCAGTTTGATTGTCTAGCATCCGGAAAATATCATGTTCATTGTTCACATTTCTTAGACAAACATGTTGTTAATCACCATGTTCATGTTGCATTTATATCCAATGACAACCTTGAAATACCAGTTCATCAAGCTAAATGGTTGATACCTTTACACATACGGGTCAGATCCAGCCGTGGCGCACATTGTGTCCACATATCATTGATGAAATTCACTAAATGTGTAGAAGATATCGGTGCGTCTATCCACATGTATATACCCCACAGTCGCATGACACGGAAATGTCACATGGAGTGTGAAGGGTATACAATGTATATATACGTGCGAATTTTCATTTTTCCTCTTGATATTGAAGAAAATAATTTTACTTTGAAACTCCCCAGCTCCGATAACCAACTTGCCCACCAATTAAGTAAACCCCAGATTATTCGCTTTTCCCTCCTGTCCTTTACACTTTCGCCATCACTGGAAAACCCATTATAGCCTGATGCTTCCGGACTAGACCACCGATGCCCATATATTTGATGTTCCGAATAGTCGTTATAAGTAGAAATATTGACACTGTGTTTTCAAATAATCCAGATTCGTAGCAATTTAATTTCTTTTTAATTAATTTCCAGATAGTCCCTCGTAATAAGTGGACATCGTGTTGGATCCTGTAGTATATACTGCTTAGTTGGAACATTACGGGCTGAACTGATTGTGGTAGTAGATTATTGGCAACATGTTTAATAGGTCTGTCATCGTTAGCTCACAACCGAAGTGTTGTTTCGGCTTTCCTCTGAGCAGAACTTAAATTTCGACAATTTTCGGTGGCCATTTTGGTAGCCATCTTAGCAATTTTAATCGTGATTGGCTACTCACACCCACAAAAAACATTGATTTCAATCAATGATGTGTATTGGTGCCGAATTGGCGTTTTGTCGAATGGGTTTTCGTGATTAACTACATATTTGCCATTTTCATTATTATTGGCGACCATGTTGGACGCCATCTTGAATTCTGATTTTGGATATGTTATACACGAGATTATCCAGCGTCGAATGACAACAAAACCACTTCTTTACCAATTCCTTATGGGTCTAACCCTCTGACGACCATTCTAAATATCTGCCATTTTCCATATGACCGTCATTTTAAGACAAAGCGCCAATTTGGCTTTCATTGAATTGGAGTATTTATAGATAATGGTATGCCCAACTTACATTGTACAGTTCTGTCCATTTCTTGTTGATACATGACTGGAATCCCAATGGCGATTTTTGTGGAATTTTATACCGTGTTCTGTAAAATCAAATTTTTGAGGGTGTATATGAGTCTGGGACCCCATTTATGGTATCTTTCATTGCTCCAATGCTGAATTAACACGAATATGACTGATCAATGTCGCCAGTCTGAACCATTATCAAACAACAGGAATTGATATTTAAGATATTAGGCAAAAACTTCAATTTTTTGAGTTTAGACCGCCGTTTTGGTAGCCATCTGGGGCGAGGGGTTCCATTTTTTCTATAGATATGTGGCATAATACTTTACCTTCGCAAAAATGTTTACATTTGTATAAATATGTCAACATTTGTTCTCATTATGTCGAATTAATCTCAGTCAGAATATCTTTTGACTAAAGGAGGCCATGTTGGACGCCATCTTGGATCCTGAATTTTGCCCAACGCGGATTTTAGCGGACTTTGGATATGTTGTAGCAGAGATTGTCCCACGTTGAAGAACACCAAGATCGCTTCTTTACCAATTTCTTCTGGGTCAACCCCTTTCTTTGCGTACCACGACCACACTAGTTACTGAGTTCAGTGCATTGCAATGAGTCCATATATGTCAAAACTTACATTGTTTGCCGATTGTATGCATCGTTGTCTGTCTCTGGTGGGATACACTGGGAACGATGCACGATAATAGTATTTCTAGTAATGCGAACATGCACTAATAAAGTGTATTGGACAGATATATAGCTTGGGCCATATAATGTGTTATAACCAATCTAAAGCTACCCTCACACCATAGCGATCACCAGTTGCGTATGGTTGCGAATAAAAAATTGTGGTCATAAGTTCCGAACGCAACTCACACGGAACTAATAAGTTTTATAGGTTTGAAGTAAGCAACAAGCACGCAGGTGATCGCAGACACACGCAGAGTAAGTTCGGAAATTTTGAACATGTTCAATAATTCTCTGCGAATGCCTGCGATCAAGGTATACGCAACAGAGACGCAACAGGTACGCTACGCACGCAACACGATCGCAACAGGTACGCAACTCATAAGTTATGAACGCAACTCACACGCAACTCGTACGCCGGTGATCGCAGATATTGGGGGATCATAAGTTCAGTTCGCAACCCACACGCAACCCATAGGTCGAATAGGTTACAAATTGACAAAATTGTTGATTTCGCTTGTGTTTGGTGCGTATACAAATATTTTTACACGCAACTCATAGGTTTCAGCATACGCTATGGTGTGAGGGTACCTTAACATAGCACTCAACTGATAGTGTGCATGATTCGTATCAGACTTATTTTCATTGAATTGAAATTTAAACGAAATAAACTCTACTGATAAAAATTATACAAAAGTGTACTGTAATATGACTACTACATTAATATTGGAGTCTTGGAGATTGTGATGGCTGATTGTATAGTCCTGACAATTACAGTTATACACCTATGTACAACTACTATTGGATTAATGTGACTGTCTTGTCTACAAAATACAAGATATTAATCACTTGAATGTGTAAATACATCGTTGCTAATTTATATGATGGCAAATACGCAATAATATTCGCGATAGTTTATTATAACTGAAGTAAAATAGTGGACCGGACCGGACCGGAGAGTACCAGACCGACGGCAAAAAGCGGTCCGGTCCGTTCCAGCGACACCCGGTCCGGACCGTGGTCCACCCCTGGACTGCGGTCCACCCCTGGACTGCGGACCAGACTGGTCCGGTCCGCATCACTAGTTCCTAGTCAGATCTAGAAAATAATGTATCCCCACATAATATATTTATTAATCAGTGCAGATGGTGGACACCTTCCAGTGATAATTTTCACCCAGAATATTGTCTTCCCCTAGTTTTCTGACATCATCAACTAAGATATATTCCATTATTGGAGAGTGTTCATAAGAAATGCAATTCTTGACTATTTGTATTCTTTTATTATTAATTATTATATCATAATAATAGTCTTATCAACAGAACACATATGCATGTACAATAAATATTTAGTACATCAATAATGAGCACACAAAGCTTTGAAACAATATTGAAAACAAAAAAATATATAAACACATTCAGTTATTTGTAGATAATATACATGTTGAAACATTGACACTATTAGAAACCACAGACAAAAATGTCAATGACCATGTAGCTCAGCTTGGAGAGAGGTTAATGTCATACATTACAATGGGTTGAATTATTATGAAAAGTTTAAGTCATACCAGACGTTTACCTGAATAGCCATATAAAGTTTGGGATCAATTGGATAAAACATGATGGATGAAGGGTATGCCAAAGTATTTATTTATTCAAAGAGCAGCCATGTTTCTGACCAAATATTGTTCAAATTTGATAGCTCCCATCTAGAAATGATAATATTTTTCCGATAAATGTTGGCTGCAGAGTGTGGCAATGGATTCAATTAAGAAATCCAACATGTTTAACTAAATTTGGAAAACTTTGAAGACTTCCATCTAATGGTCAACCCACAGTTCCATATGAAGTTTAGGGGCGGTATGATAAGGAATGTGACATGTGGGATATGACAAAGAATTTAGTCGTGCAATTAGTAACAACAATATGGCATCTGGTACCCATGTAAATCAACAAAATTCACATCTTGTGGCAATGCATGAAAAATCCATATAAACTTTGGTGACAATCGGATGAGAGATGTGAACTGTTTGTTGTACTAATGGAAATTTATGATGGGCGGACAATGTTTGTGCTTGAATTTGTCAAGATGAGCTAAAGTCATATATCCATACCAAAACCATTACACATGAGGTCTATTCATCACACTTTTATCCTAGATATCTAGATGGTTAATACTTAAGTTGTCAGTTGTTGGTTTCAGCAAAATAATTTTATACAGTTACACAGTGTTATTGACAGTGGAAGCGTCAGTGACACTACAGCTCAACTTGGAATTGGGATTATGCACTGGAATCTTTTGTGGGGAGGATTAACAAGCACTATACCGGTATATTGTAAACAGTTTGGTGTCCTTTCTAACCAATGGTCACTTAGTGTGGTCTGCCTGTTGTTGAGTGTACTGCTTATTGCATACTTTTTGCCTACTGATTGTTTACATAGTTTAGCATTTGTTTAAGAACACAGATAACTAACATGGCAATAACATGCAATTTACGCGATGATTTTAAGAACAAAGTTTGTCTATGATACAATATTCTTTTTGTTTACAGAAGTGTTAACAAATATGGCTATTTTAATAGCAATACTACTGATAACACTTAAGGTATCAGTAACATTGGCCTTTTCGGATATTAAAAGCACATAGTGTTCTAAACATACAACAATAACTAATGTGAACGAGAGGCGGATCACGATCTGCAGATGTTTAACACATACCTTGGCGACAGCTATGAGCTATTTTCATAAAACCTTACACAATCCTTTCCATGAGTGCAAAACTTTCAACAATTCAAGCCTTACTATTAAGTTCACAAGTGGAATAACACTGATTGGGCACCTTGCTCACATTAACACAATGTTAACACAGATGTGGCTTTGATTTCAACCTATCAGTGACTCCAACACAGATATGTCTTTTTGAGTGATAAAGCTAATTAAACTCAATTAAAAGTGGGACAGTTTATAGCTGTTAAATACAAAATAGTTAAGAAATTAAGTAGATAAACACCATAGCAACTCATGTTATCCGTTTATTACAATGGAACATGAGACATAACATATTGTGTTATTTTTTATTAATATATGTAGTATCATTGCTATTTTTTTTTTATTATGTTTTGTGTCGGCTGCATATTAAAAATTCATAACAACCTATTAATATTCCACAACTAAAAAAACAATCAATACCTGAACAACTATACAAGTGAGGAATGTATAGACCTGGATATAAAATATGATTGCTAATGATTGGCTATAAAGGTTAGTTTTCTTCTAAGCTGATCATTGGAAAGATACAATGTTTGTAAACAGTTTAAATATAATTAAAGTTATGGTTAATATTTTCAAAACCATTCGATCCGATACAAAATTCTATACAGGTGAAGAATGTGTCATGATTATCACAGATGTGATTATTTATAGAGTGGTCATGTACAAAATATTTAGCTATCACATTGTGTCATCAGGATTGATGAAGGAAGTTAATATATTTAAGCAAATAAACCAAATGACCATCACTATGCAGGTCAGGGGGTGTGTTATCATAAACCGTGCCATAACTATAAACATAATCAATGGAAATATTTGAGTTATCAAATTGGATAGTAAGGGGTTAGTCTTACCCAAACTAATGAACTGATAAACACAGAGTAGTCGGTCTCAAGAATCCCAGCACTGTTAATATTATTCTGCAACCCAAATGCATTTAAGGGAATTTCAAAATAAGACATTTCCTCTAATGATGAATATTCAATTGGTCATGTATTGAAACACTGACTGAACCTGGCTCAAAGTGAAGGCGATAATTTAATATCGGTCTATCAGATGATATGTGTCTATCAACTGGATTTTAATCAAAAAATGGAGAATGATCAAATAAAAAACATGAGAAGACCATATGATGTGTGTAGAGGGTTAATCATTTTCGATGACATCATATGATGGAAGTAAGGAATGTGTGGAATAACTCTTTTCTAAGATATGACAACAGTGTCTTTGTAAACAATTAATGTACGTACCTGTTTCAACACAGAAAACAGAACTGGAATAAAGGGCTTTCAATTATAGTGTGATAGACGATAAAAAAGTCTGCAGTCATCAGTAGTTACAAAGTACTATGGTTGTCCATAGCTATATATTGTCTCACTCCAAACCACAGGCCTGTTGTGTCATGTTCTCTTCAAATTTCACAGTGCATGGCAAACAGGTATGAATTATTAAGGGCCATAACTCTGTTGAAATATATTGGATCAAACCGATATTTGAACTTGATCTGTATTTAGTTGTCAGAAATTCATATACCAAATTTGGTGTCTATCAGATGAAAAATGTTAGAGTCATCGTCAGGCTTGGATGAATTCTATTTAAAAACAAGAGTGGAAAGGGTTAACTAAACATTACCAAAATCCAATCCATACAGATAAAGAACGTGCTAAGAAAGACGTAGGTATGAAATATCAGGCAGATCAGAAGAAAATTGTTTGACTTAGATGCATCAGATAGCATTTGTGTGCAGTGTTAGTTATTTTCTAAACTGATCAACTAATCAACACCAAAAACTATACAGGTGAGCCATGTATCATCATAAACCAGCATATATGAACACAATGGGTAAAATAATACATGAGTTATGGCATCGGATAGAACATGACCAGGTATGGATGGAAAGTGTTAATCATTTCTAAACTAACAACCGATCGATACCAAAAACTATACAGGTGAGGGGTGTGTCATCATAAACGCGCAATTAAATTTGAACATGATCCGATAAAAAATACTTGAGTGTTGAGTGTTTTGTTTATCGCTCACTATTTAATATCATTATACTATACTACTATATGGAAATAACACTCCACCCCATGTTCAATTAGGAACAAGATATGTGTCCCACTGTTGTGAGTAAACATAAACATATAAATCAGGACTTAGCAAATAAAACTGAAATATATGGGTCACCCGACTCACCCTTTCCATGACTGGAGCTTCATGAAATTTTGAGAAAACCCTGTGCCAATGCATGTTCACATATATAAGGTAGCCTCACATATATAAGAGAATACATTGACCTAACATAATTTCCTTGACCTTCAAAATCAGTTCATTCTCGTATATATGTGAGAGGGTCCCTTTAATACTACACCAACACAGACCCTGTTATGAAAGGGTTCATACCAATACTAATAATAAAATGTCAAACTGTATTTGTTTTAGACAGTGGTCAAAACATTGGATTAAACTGCATTCATCCAAAGGTTCCAACCCACTATCTGCTAGCTAATGGAGCGTTCCACAGAGGCCACGCCCACAGCGTAGTCCCGCCCAATGGCAATTTATTAGAATATATTCGACCAATCAGATGCCGAGCCGGCCGCTGGCTGCGGAGATCTTTTCGACGCCATCTTTCTTCACCCTAATTTTGATATCCATGCATACATTCAGTGTTAAATTGGTTATATTCAAACAACTTTTTTGTTGTCAAATCATAATATATAGAGATTTGTATCTGCGGCATGATGTTACAAATTTATCCGTGATTATAACAGTGTTTTTCGTTTAGCATGACACTTGTCACAATTTTCACATTTAACCCTTTACCCAACAGAACGGCCCTGTGCCAATGCATTCTCTTATACATGCGAGTCGACCATAGGTCGCCTCGCATATATAAGAGAATGCATTGGCTTAACACATTAAAAATTATAAAATTGTTAAAGAATGTAAGAAAAAATGGTTAAAAGTGTTAAAAAAAGATTATTTTTAGGACAATGCATTCTCTTATATATGCGAGGCGACCTATGGTCGACTCGCATATATAAGAGAATGCATTGGCACAGGGCATAACTGTGACTATCACAATGTGGTCAAGGAGCCGGTTCCAATGGTATCCATATTTGTATGGTTCTATTGAGACAGACCGAAGATATTTTAGGCTGTTGAAGCTTTATTTGGCCGGTTTTGGCCGGTTTGTTGGGTAAAGGGTTAATGGTAAAACGAATGTATGTTCTCTGGTTTAGATATATTAGAGTTCAGTGATCTGTCTGTCTGTTCTGGTCCGTATGCAATTTTTCTTCCAGAACCCTTGATCGATTTTAACCACATTTGGCGTGGTGCCAACTTATATTTTAAACTAAATTTTTTAAACAAATAAAAATACTTTTGAATTTTTTTTTTGAATTTTTTAGCAAGAAGTTTCAATCTAAAAATCTAAAAAAAAAATTCAAAATTAAATAAAAAAAATTAAATTTCAAATTTTTTTTTTTTTAATTTAAAAAACAATTATTATTTTGTTTTTGTTCAACAGCAGATCAAAGTTCAATCTAAAAAAAAATAAAAAATTGAATCTCAATAATTTTTTTTAAATCAAACTGGTTAAAAGATCAAATTTGAACGAATCATATACATGAGTCTGTTTCAGCTAGTTAACATAATGGCAGGTGCTAATGTGTTCACGTCGGAAATCGATCTCGGGTAACAGAAAATATTTATGTGGATAAAGTATTTTCACCCGTGGGCGGGACTACCGCTGTGGGTGTGGCCTCTGTGGAAAGCTCCATTAGTTTATAATGTGTTGCAGAGTGTCACCTGTATATAGTAAAGCCAGTGTATTGCCATATCTACATGCACACATTGGAATGTCAAATAGCCTGTAAAACAACTGTAGTTAACAGAAGGAATTTAATATGCTGGGCAGGGATCTGGCTATATGGTGGGGTTGGATGGACATAGTTGATAATGGGAGATGATGGTGATGTGGTGTGACCAAAAAAAATTAAACTTCTATAACCAAAAAAAGTCAAATTAAAAATAAAAAACTTTAAAATTTATATAGACTTTATTTCATTTAATTGAGCAAGGATTCCAATCTAATATTTTTAAAGAGTTATGTCCCTGGCTCTACTCCTATCATCCAAGGACCCTCCATACCAAATATAAGCTGAAGAGGCCTGGTGGTTTTTTAGAAATTGTTTTAAGAATTACTATGATGGGAAAAAGCTGTGGTGCTGGCTTTGTAAGTATTTGACTTGACAACCTTATTTTAACAAATCTGATAATGTGAGTCACACAGGGAACATCCACACCAAACATTCGGTCTTATGGTTCTGGGGGAAAAGACAAATTTTGATTTTGAATTCGGTGATAATGGGTGATTATACTTAGCAGATATCATAACGTCCAATTTTCGTGAAGAATCGACCAAAATCAAACAGAAATTTTCAAACGACATATATGAGAAAAAAAATCACACAACATGTTCAAACAAGCTCATCATGAATCACCATAATAGAAACCAATTGTTGAAAAATGTTGTTAAAATTAGTACAGAAAAATTGTTAACAAGAGGTCGTGAGAATGTGATGTTGAATGTGACAGAGACAAGAGTAATTTATTTTTCAAATGCTAGAAACATTTGTCTCGTTTGGGGAAATTAAATCAGAAAATCTTTGTAAAATTAAACTATAATCTATATTATCATGTTTGGGATAATAATATTGATTAAATTGTATCAAAACCAACTATTGTTAGAACTTAATATAGACAGGGATCATATTTTAAGAGGCAGACGCAAGTTTTGCATAAATCCTGCCGAAAATGGCAAGATATTTTCTATAATGAATTTCTCTCGATCTATATGGCAAAAAAATCTAGAGTTTCTTATATCATCATCTTCATTGTATATTGAATCTGAGCAATTAAAGTATGGGCTCTAATTAATACTCGAGGTGTCACCAGAAAGCGGAATTTCAGCAACCAACATTTTTTAGGTAGCCCAGCTATTCTAACTTTGGGAACCAGTTCTTGTGGGGTCAATATAGGGGGCAAAATATGATTTTTTTTCACTTTTTTCACTGGCGTCTTTTGTGTATGATATGTGAATTGAAATTTCTCAAACATAGTATGTATGAAACTCAGGTGCAGTTCAGAAAAATTTGGATGTGGTCAGATTATTCTCCCTGACTACAGTTGCGATCAAAATTTAGCATTCAACCTACTGAATATATTTTGTTATATTACTCAAACTTTGATAGTAATATCTCTAAATGGTCACATCGTGCTACTATGTGAAGACAATACAATGGCGTCTGACATACTGTAATTATCAGTAATCTAATTCAAGCAATATATGTAGTTAGTCGCTATATTTATGCTTCTAGATGCAGTACTGGGCAAAAGTTTGTATAGAATACTTTATAATGACACCGATATCATACAGTCTGATGCATGTTGAGCCAAACGAAAAATTATCACAAGACTATAGTTTTTTTTTCACAATGTGAAGATGTTGTAAATTATTGTCTTATTGATACCTGTTATCAACTGACTAACTTTAATGTTGAAGTCAATTGTAGATCATAATGAATTTTAGCGTGACAAATATACTTGCAAATGATACTCCAGCATCATCATCATCATGACATCATCATCACAGATGCACCCATCGTATGTGTCATCCTTTCTATGATGTTGTTCTACATTTTTATGGTGTCCATTCACCTTAAATTTGCGTGGAGTGCGAATCATTTATGACTTTATAAGGTGGTAGCACTGTTCTTTTTTGGTGCGCATTCATCTTTATATATTGTCCATTTACCTTCATATGCTATGTTTCACCTGTATATGGTATCCATTCACCATTAATATGATGTCCTCTATTCTCTATATGATATGCATACATCTTTGATGATGTGGTTCCACCTTTATATATGGTTTCCATTCATTTTTAGAGGACAATTGTCATCATATGGTGGAAATATGCCCATATTTATATGGTGTGAAAATATCTTTAAATATGGTGTCAATTCACTATCATAATGCTATACCATAACATACAGACATATACTCATCATATATACACATCATATAAAGTTGTATATGCAGCATATAAAGTAATATGTACATCATATAAATAATAGCGGCCATCATAAATGGTCACCATATACAGATTAAGGTAAATTGATACCAACAAAGGTAAATGGACACCATATAAAGGTACAAACCACATCATATATAGGTAAATACACACCATAACAAGACAGTCAAAGACTGTGGGGTCGCTCACCATACTGCAAAGACTGATAAGACTGGGACTTTGGAGACCATAACAGAACTTTTCATAATCACTTTAAAAAAGTAATCTAAACAGGATATGTAGATAGAGAGGCTTCACATACCAACTGTACGCTACTGATCACCCCCCCCCCCCCCCCCCCCCCCCCCTCCTCCAGCTCATGTCCCTTCCCGACAAGGCTCCAGACTCCCAAGTCTTAGATTGGCAACTGTCATCTCAAACTTTCTCTATTGTTGGAAATTTCCAATCTCACAAGCACCTTTTTATAAACTATTTAGACATGTTTGAAGCCCAATTATCCATGGACCCAAAAACAGCATATATGTATGTCAAATTAATCAGTCAGGTAGTTCCAAGGTAGATGTTTTAATGAATTTTAATGATCTTATTAGACACAAAAGTGTTAAGTCCCCATAGCCCCGTCATTTCTTAACAGGTTGCCTTATGTTAACAAATCTGAATCTCAGTCACTAAAGGATCCTCCATCCTATATGTAAGCTAAATAGTCCAACCTCTCTTGAGAAGACATTTTAAGTATTACTATAGAGGCATACAGTTATGTCTCGGGTCCCACACTATATCTGATGGTAGATGAGAAGTCGTTTTTAAGAATTACCATGGAGGGCAAGAGTTATGGCCCTGGCTTCACAACCATTTGAAAGAGTGACCTCATTTGAACAAATCTGAATGTGAATCACCTAGGGAAAATATCCACACCAAATATGAACCCATTCAGTCTTATGATCTAGAGAAGATGTTCACAGAATTGTTGACAGATTGATGGATGGACAGAAAGATGAACAGGTGACAGATGAGAAGTGATGACTATAGCTTCGTCTCAGGTGAGCTCAAAAATTACATTTCATTGAACAAATCTGTAAATCACCTCCCCAACACTGTGGGGACATCGCTGCAAGAATATGACATTATCTTATTATACCAGTAGCGTACAGCATAGATACAGGTAGTGTGGGTGGGGTCTCTGCCCCTATTTGAACAAACATGAATCCCCATCTCTGATATCTATTCATCTTATAATTATAAACATTCGCTTTTAAGAGTTAAAGTTAATTGATTTTCCAAAAAGGCCCCCATTGGAACAGATCTAAACATGCCACCCAAGGACCCTGCATACACAAATATAAGCTAAATAGACTTGATGGTTCTTGAGTAGTAATAGTTGTTAGAATTACTATGGAGGGAAAACGTTATGGCCCTGGCATCCCTCCTATTTGACCTGATGAACTTATTTGAACAAATCTGAATTTGAGTCACATACAGGTAGGGAATTCATATAGATCTCGAGAAGAAAACAATTGTTGATGGATGGATGGACAGAACAATGGATGGAAGGACACACCGACAGACCAACATATTTAATCCAATATACCCCCCCCCCCCACTTTTTTGTCCATAATAAGGTATAATGAGGTCATGTAGCTAAGTGATTAAGAAAATAATATTGGAACAGCCAAGCGTGAATTGAGTGTGTCTGAGTTCCAAAAAGGGTGAATGTAGTGATGCTATTCTGTACGGTAGGCTAGCATCACCAAATTCACATCTGGGAACCCAATTTTACTTAGTCCTCAACTGCTATGGGAGACCTAGGGACAGACAGAAGTTCTCCAGCTGAAGTTGGTGACATTACTGACATATGACAGTATGCGCACCCATTTGACACCTCAATTATGCATTTTAAAATCTGAACAGAAAGGAAAAGAGCTGCTAAAAATGTCACTTTGAAACTCTAGATACTTCCCAGAAGATGAAGCCTAAGCAGAATGAGGTCCACATAGGGTATATTTGGCGATGCTAGCCTGTCGTGCAGGGTAGCATAATTAAATTCACCCTCTGGGAACCTCATTCTACAAATGATGCCAGACACACTTAAAGCTCTGAGAAAAGGAATTTAATCTGATATTAATGACCAGTGTAATGTAAACAATGATGGTGCTACTGACAACTTTAGAAAACAAATGTACAACACAATTAATCTCATTTAAATAATGAATGACACGAATACACTCCCTGGGGACTCTGCGTATAGCTACAGAAGTTCTCTTATCTATCTATATATCTGGCCCTGATTATAAACAACATGTGTCATGTCTGTCAGTTCAGAGCAGAGTTGGCTTGTAATGAGAATGCACAGATACTAGTATTAAAAGGAATTTACTGAACATTTCTGTACATCCGACTGTTCATCTTTTCTCCCAAACCCCAGATTTCAACCAAATTTAGTGGGGAGACTAGAGGTACCTACCCCCCCCCCCCCCCCCGAAGATGTAATGTCAGAAGTTCTTAAAAATTTTAATTAAATGTTTTTTATTTTATTTAAATAAAAAATATTTTATTTAATAAAAAAAATATTTATTAAAAATAAAATATATATAATTTTTTTTTTTTGGTTAAATTGAGCAATAAGTTAAATCTAAAAAAAAAATATTCTTCAGATTTATGTCCATAGCCCCACCCACATTTGACCCAGTGACCTCATTTGAACAAATCTGAACCACAGTCACCCAAGATACGCTCATACCAAATATGAACCCATTTGGCCCGACAACTTCAGAAAAGTAGTCGTTTTAAGAATTACTGTGGAAAAATAGTTATGGTCCTGACATCAAAACTATTTGACTTGGTGACCTCATTTGAACAAATCTGAATAAGAGTCATCTATAGCTAGGGAACATCCACACCAAATATAAACCCAATCGGTCTGATGGTTTCAGAGGAGAAGATGTTTAAAGAATTGTTGACGGACGGTACGACGGACGACGGATGAGGAGTGATGACTATAGCTCCACCGGAGACTTCGTCTCAGGTGAGCTAAAAAGGTAAATACACACCATAGTAAAGGTAAATGGACACAATATAAAGTAAATAAACACACAATAAAGATGAATGGGAACTACAACCCACATACCAAATTTGAGTCAGATCGGTCAAAAAGATTTTGAGTCTATAACACACACATATACAAAATACACAGAGACAGCAGTTCCAAAATATATAGTAGATTATTATACCAAGTTGCATTTGGTTATCTACAAACCAAATGTATTGAACAATAGCCTGACAAGTTTTCAGCCTGCTGGTTGTACCTGCCTCGAAAAGACTGGTGCTGTGATATAGCAGTTTGGATAGTCTTTGGTATTCAAGTGCCTTCATATGTGTTGTCAGATTCCAGAAGAAATAATCTCATGACATCTTGCCCGGTATGGCTGCATGGTATTTGATGAACATAATTCACAGAACTTTACCACTGTGTTATTTCGGCATAGTCATCTCACAAGACACTAATGCTTGTAAAAAAGACAATCAGAACCTGAAAAAAAATAAAAGGGTTTTAATTGTCGCTTGTATATCACTTGTGTAATGTCAGTTAAGCTTGTGTGCTTCAATATTGTATACTAGCAGGGTACCCTGGCATATATTGTAAAAAGTAAACCAAATTTAAATAGCGGAACCTCATATATACAAATTTAAATATATTTTTATCGGTTAACAGATAAACATATACATAACCTCATATTTCCAAATTTGATGGTGCCCGACCCGACCCCAACCCCTATCTCGGACGGCATCACTTGGAAATACTCAAAATATACTATTATATAATGTCAAATAATTGAGATGACTGTATGAGTTCAGTTAGTGAATTAGCATTCACTAGTCATACGGAACCCCATTCCTAACTTTGAGAGCACCATTTTGTGAACTAATTAAAACTGACTAATCTTCTTCAGCTACCTGCATATAAATCAGACAAATTCTGATGACGTTTTTTAAACTCAGTCGACTCAATATGAAATAACCATATGAATAGGATATATATGTTGATATTCATTCTTTAATAAACTTAATAAATCAATCTTCGAGAAAACATGTTTGCTTTTTATATTCATGAAATGCATCAAAAAACAAGGGTTCATTGTTTAGCATACTTTCAGAGTGCATTGAGAAAGGAATATGATCATGTGATAAAACCCAGATGTATGGCAAATATATGCACCCATATAAGATGTCTTCAAGGACAATTTTACAAATTCTAAGATGTTTCACATGTCAGTAAACATTTTAGTTAAAATAATAAAATAACAGTTCCCATTGCAGGTGCACAAACCTAACTGTAATCTTAAACCTATTGACCGAAAAATGTAGGAATAAAAGCTCGGACAAAATTAGACATGTTGCAAAAAAAATTCTAAGTCAGAAAAGGTGGATAACTCCACCAAAACATGCCCGACAGATGTCACAATCGCAGGTGCACAGGTTCCCATGGTACTAAATGTCTGTGCCAAGTTAAAATCAAATTTACCTAACTAGAGGATACCCCCCCCCCGTGTTTTTAAAATACTAAGATGTTTCACATGTCAGTAAACATTTAGTTAAAATAATAAAATAAAAGTTCCCATTGTAGGTGCACAACAATAACACAAATCTTAAACCTATTGACCGAAAAAATGTAGGAATAAAAATTCAGACAACATTATGCATGTTGCAAACTTAAAGTCGAAAAAGGGGAATAACTCCACAAAAAAAGTCAGACAGACATCATAGTCACAGGTGCACAGGTTCCCATGGTACTTAATATCAGTGCCAAGTTAAAAAAAACATTGACCTATAAATGTAGGAATAAAAGCTCGAACAAAATTATGCATGTTGCAAAAATATTTCTAAGTTGAAAAAGGAGGATAACTCCACCAAAAAATGTCGGACAGACGTCATAATTGGAGGTGCACAGGTTCCCATGGTACTAAATATCTGTGCCAAGTTTTAAAAGAATTCAAACCTAAAAATGTATGAATAAAAGCTCGGACTAAATTATACATGTTGCGAAAAAAATTATAAGTCGAAAAAGGGTGGATAACTCCACAAATAAAATCCAACAGATGTCATAATTGCACGTGCACAGGTTCCCATGGTGGTTAATGATGTCTGTGCCAAGTTTCACGGAAATTGATCTAAAAACAACTGAGAAAAACTCCGGACAAATTTGTGTCCCCGGCCAGATGGACGGACGAATAAGCTGACTCCAGTATACACCCCCCCCCTAACTTCGTTGCGGGGGGGGGGGGGGTATAAAAATTATACATGTTTCAAAAAGAGGGAATAACTCCATCAAAAGAAGTCCGACAGACGTCATAAACGCAAGTGCGCAGGTGCCCATGGTGGTTGATGCCTGTACCAAGTTTCAAGACTGACAAAAACTCCTAACAAATTTGTGTCCACGGCTCGACGGACGACGGATGGCGGACGGATGAGCTGACTCCAGTATACCCCCTAACTTCGTTGCGGAGGGTTTAATAAGTTTAGTTTGTCTCTTGAAAAATGCGTAAATCACCCAATATCTAGGGTAGGGGTTCAACGGGTTAAAAATTTCTGTACTAAATAGATTTTTGCCCTCAGTTTTAAAAGTGTACACTGGAATGTTCTATTATTTATCTGGATGAAATCCAGTGCATTTATGGTTTCACCTCAAACTAATTTTTCAGTGGGAATAGGTACTTTAACCCAGCACAAACAACATACATGTACTAATGAAAGTGTCAATAACACTGTAGCTCAACTTAGGTAGGGGAATAATTTAATGGTTGACAGTAAATGGAGGAATTAGGAAAGGTGCTAATGGAAATGTCTAAGTATGACAAGATGTACATGTGAAGTGAGACCAAAACAATAGTCGTATTGGTAGAAGTAGAAATGGAATGATAATGTATACGAATGAACAATGTTAACTAGATGGCAAGGACAGGAATAGCAGCAACAAGTCATTTGTGATCAGACCATGGACACTGTATTACTGTTGTCAGAACATCTGTCATGTATGTGAAAATAAGATCAAGTCTTGATTTGGTGTGTGGTGCTTGGAAGTATCTTTATCAATGAAAGTGTCAATGACACTGTAGCTCAACTTAGGTAGGGGAATAATTTAATGGTCGACAGTAAATGGAGGAATAGGAAAAGTGCTAATTGAAATGTCTAAGTAAGACTAGATGTACATTAAATATCAACATTCATAACAGGTTTCATAATGATCGGATCAGGGATGTGGTGATTATGGTGTGCCAAATGATTTATTGATGCAAAGAGTAAATTCTAAAATGGCCACCGGCAGCCATGTTTTTTTCCGAATTACCCCAAAATGACTTGTTCCCATCTACAGCCTTCACAAATCTCATAATGATCTGATCAAAGGTATGACCTGTAGCCTGTGCCAATGGATTTAGTCATGCAAAGAGTACAATCCAAGATGGCTGCTGGCGGCCATGTTTTTCGGCTGAACGACCCGAAAATGACTCGTTTCCCCATCTACATGTCATTGTTAACATACATGACAAATTTCTTGAAGTTCCGACCAAAGCTACGACCTGTAGCCCGCACCAAAGGATTTATTCATGCAAAGAGTAAAATCCAATATGGCTGCTGGCGGACACATTTTTTGGCCAAAAGACCCCAAAATGACTCGTTCCCATCTACATGTTAATATTAACATCTATGATAAATATCATGATGATGAGACAAACAGTACGACCTGTAGCCCGTGCCAATGGATTGAATTTTTAAATCCAACATGGCTGCCAGCGGCCATTTTTTTGGCCATATGACCCCAAAATGACTCGTTCCCATATACATGTCAATATCAATATTCATGACAAATTTCATAAAGGTCAGACCAAAGGTACGACCTGTAACCCGCGCCAAAGGATTTAGTCATTGAAAGAGTAAAATCCAAGATGGCTGCTGGCGGCCATGTTTTTTGGCTGAACGACCCCAAAATCACTTGTTCTATATGTCAATATTAACATCCATGACAAATTTCATGATGATCCGACGAACAGCACGACATGTAGCCCGCGCCAATGGATTGAATTTTGAAATCCAAAATGGCCACCAGCGGCCATGTTTTTTGGCCGAATGACCCCAAAATGACTCGTTCCCATCTACATGTCAATGTCAACATTCATGACAAAATTCATAAAGATCAGACCATAGGAACGACCTGTAGCCCGCGCCAAATGATTTAGTCATGCAAAGAGTAAAATCCATGATGGCTGCTGGCGGCCATGTTTTTTGGCCGAACAACCCCAAAATGACTCGTTCCCATCTACATGTCAATATTAACATCCATGACAAACTTCATAATGATCAGACGAACAGTACGACCTGTAGCCCGCGCCAATGGATTGAATTTTGAAATCCAAAATGGCCACCAGTGGCCATGTTTTTTGGCCGAATGACCCCAAAATGAATCGTTCCCATCTACATGTCAATGTTAACTTTCATGACAAATTTCATGAAGTTCAGATCAAAACTACGACCTGTAGCCTGCGCCAAATGATTTAGTCATGCAAAGGTAAAATCCAAGATGGCTGCTGACGGCCATGTTTTTTGGCCCACTGACCCCAAAATGATTCGTTCCCATCTACATGTCAATGTCAACATTTGCCCGCGCCAAAGGAAATTGTTGACGGACACACGGACGAAGGACACCAAGCCATGGCAATAGCTCAAACTTACAAAAGTAAGTTGAGCTAATAAAGGGTGTGTCAAAGGATTTAGTGATCCTAATAGTAAATGCAAGATGGCCGTGGTGGCCATGTTTTTTGACCGAATGACCCTAAAATGACTCGTTCCCATCTTCATCTCAATGTCGACATCCATGATAATTTTTATGATGATCAAACAAACAGTACAGCCTGTAACCACGTTAACTGAATAAATTTTGAAATCCATGATGTTCACCAGCGGCCATGTCTTTTGGCTGAATGACCCCCAAAATAACTCGTTCTCATCTACATGTCAATATCAACATTCATGATAAATTTCATAATGATCAGATCAGGGATGTGGTCTGTAGGGTTTGCCAAAGTATTTAATGATGTAAAGATTAAATTCTAGAATGGCCACCAGTAACCAATTTTTTTGGGAATCACCCCAAAATAACTCGTTCCCATCTACATGTCAACATCCATGAAAAAATTCATGAAGATCAAACAAACATATCGGTCTATAACACATGCTAATGAATTTTGTAGAAATATTTAGTCATACAAAGAGTAAAATCTAAAATGGAAATTGGTGGCCATATTTTTTTGACGAATGACACCAAAATGACTCGTTCCCATCTACATATCAATATTAACATCCATGACAAATTTCATGATGATCAGACGAACATTACGACCTGTAGCCCGCGCCAATGGATTGAATTTTTAAATCCAAGATGGCCACCAGCGGCCATGTTTTTTGACCAAATGACCCCAAAATGACTTGTTCCCATCTACATGACAATGTCAACATTCATGACAAATTTCATACAGATTACACCAAAGGTACGACCTGTAGCTCGCGCTAAACGATTTAGTCATGCAAAGAGTAAAATCCAAGATGGCTGCTGGCGGCCATGTTTTTTGGCCGAATGACCCCAAAATTACTCGTTCCCATCTACATGTCAATATTATCATCCATGACAAATTTCATGATGATCAGACAAACAGTACGACCTGTGGCACGTGGTAATGGATTAATTTTTAAATCCAAGATGGCCGCTGGCGGCCATGTTTTTTCGTCCGAATGACCCCAAAATGACTCATTCCCATCTACATGTCATTATTAACATTCATGACAAATTTTATGATGATCATAATAAAGGTACGACCTTTAGCCTGTGCTAAAGGATTTAGTCATACAAAGAGTAAAATCCAAGATGGCTGCTGGTGGCGATGTTTTTTGGCCGAATGACCCCAAAATGACTCGTTCCCAACTACATGTCATTATTAACATTCATCATATTACGTGTACACTGGCTTTAAAAAATGATTCGGGGGTACCTCACCAATGTTCTGAGCTGGTGTGGGTCATAATATCAGTTTCCAATGGGGTTTTATTACTGTGAAACAAATCAATGCAAACGCAGCAAATGCTAGGTGCGGTTTGGAACCCCTGAGTCCACACCCTGGGTCTGTGTTTTACACTAATAATTCATCAATCTAATCGACTTGAGTGTGTGCATGTGTAGGAGTAGTCCTGTCTGGTGCATTGAAACTTCATGCAGGTTTGTTTGAGGTTGCATATCGATATTCATGTCTCTTTATATGATATTTGCTTATCTTACAGTCGTCGGTATATATAGGCTAGTGAATATGTAAAAGTTGTAGTTGGAAACTTTGGACAATTCATCGACTAATGTCTTTTCTAGTTGCTTTTATAAGCTATATAAAAATGCAAACACGCGAACTTGAAGGTCAAGACCCTGTTCTGTTATCAAATATTTCGTCAAAGCATGCATTGAGCGGTCGGGTAGAGTACACTGAATACTTGACTTGAAACAAATTTTATTTACAAAAAATACGAAAGGGATTTGGACACAAGTTTTGCAACTTATAAAGCTCCTCTCCCAATACGATAACACACAAACAAGATGACGGTTTTACGTATACACTGAATATTCAGGTGCACGCCAGGAAAATTGTTTCAAGACTAGCATGGCTTAACCCCGACAATACGCTTAGTTAGACTGATATGATGATTGCAGTTTGCAAACGGTTAACAGCTTTTAAATAGCATATATATTGGCTATACATTTAATATACAACAATAATTGTTGTATAACCAACAATGTATCATAGATTTCAGTTGCGATAAACTACAAATAAACAATGCATGCATGTTGCAGTCATTAGCTACATGCGGCCATATATGACCCCTGTCAGTCTAGACTATCAATACACTATCAATAAACATCCACCCATAATCCCCTAATACACAGTGTATTCGGGAGTGTATTGGGAATCACACATACCAGCAATGTTAATTGCCGCTGTCTGCCACAGAGGTGAAAGGTTAAACCCGATTGATTTCTAACTATCATTGTAAAGAAATTGTTAATTAATTTTTATAGCGTTTCTTCGCCACATATCAACAGGTAAATATACAATTTTCCGAGATGATGTAAGGCACCTGAGTGAAAGGGGAACATTCCCTCTGTGTAACTAGATATTTCCCGAGCTCACCCTTCTGGAGAAGTTGCCGAGATATTAAGAAACAAAAGACAGGGTCCCAATCTCACTAAATTTACAGAGTGCATATGCAATAAATAATATTCGATGAATCTGCCGAATTTATCACTTGAAACCCTGGAATATTTCCACGCTGTGGACAGAAGCTGGGAATTAATTTTGATACCATCGGAAAGGGGAACTCTGTAATTTAGTGAGGTTGGGACCCGACTTTTGTTTCTCAATATATCGGCAACTTATCCATAAGGGAGGGGCTCGGGAAATATCTAGTTACACAGAGGGAATGTTCCCCTTTTCGATGACATCAAAATTAACTCCCAGGTTCTTCCCACGGCGTGGAAATATCCCAGCGTTTCAAGTGATAAATTATGCAGATTCATCGGATATTATCTATAACAGATGCACTCTGTAATTTAGTGAGGTTGGGACCCCGACTTTTGTTTCTCAATATATCGGCAACTTATCCAGAAGGGAGGGGCTCGGGAAATATCTAGTTACACAGAGGGAATGTTCCCCTTTCCGATGACATCAAAATTAATTCCCAGATTCTTCCCACAACGTGGAAATATCTCAGCGTTTCAAGTAATAAATTCGGCAGATTCAACAAACATATTCTGTAACAGATGCACTCTGTAAATTTAGTGAGGTTGTGACCCCAACTTTTGTTTCTTAATATGACGGCAACTTATCCAGAAGGAAGGGGCTCGGGAAATATCTAGTTATACAGAGGGAATGTTCCCCTTTTCGATGACATCAAAATTAACTCCCAGGTTCTTCCCACGGCGTGGAAATATCCCAGCGTTTCAAGTGATAAATTCGGCAGATTCATCGGATATTAACTATAACAGATGCACTCTGTAAATTTAGTGAGGTTGGGACCCCGACTTTTGTTTCTTAATATCTCGGCAACTTATCCAGAAGGAAGGGGCTCGGGAAATATCTAGTTACACAGAGGGAATGTTCCCCTTTCCGATGGCATCAAAATGAATTCCCAGGTTCTTACCACAGCGTGGAAATATCTCAGCGTTTCAAGTAATAAATTCGGCAGATTCAACAAACATATTCTGTAACAGATACACTCAGTAAATTTAGTGAGGTTGGGACCCACGACTTTTGTTTCTTAATATCTCGACAACTTATCCATTAGGGAGGGGCTCGGGAAATATCTAGTTATACAGAGGGAATGTTCCCCTTTCCGATGACATAAAAATTAACTCCCATGTTCATCCCACAGCGTGTAAATATCCCAGCGTTTCAAGTGATAAATTCGACAGATTCATCAGATATTATCTATAACAGATGCACTCTGCAATTTAGTGAGGTTGGGACCTCGACTTTTGTTTCTTAATATCTTGGCAACTTATCCAGAAGGGAGGGGCTCGGGAAATATCTAGTTACACAGAGGGAATGTTCTTCTTTTCGATGACATCAAAATTAACTCCCAGGTTCTTCCCACGGCGTGGAAATATCCCAGGGTTTCAAGTGATAAATTCTGCAGATTCATCAGATATTATCTATAACAGATGCACTCTGTAATTTAGTGAGGTTGGGACCCCGACTTTTGTTTCTCAATATATCGGCAACTTATCCAGAAGGGAGGGGCTCGGGAAATATCTAGTTACACAGAGGGAAAGTTCCCCTTTCCGATGACATCAAAATTAATTCCCAGATTCTGCCCACAATGTGGAAATATCTCAGCGTTTCAAGTAATAAATTCGGCAGATTCAACAAACATATTCTGTAACAGATGCACTCTGTAAATTTAGTGAGGTTGTGACCCCAACTTTTGTTTCTTAATATGTCAGCAACTTATCCAGAAGGGAGGGGCTCGGAAAATATCTAGTTATACAGAGGGAATGTTCCCCTTTCCGGTGGAATCAAAATTAATTCCCAGGTTCTGCCCACAGCATGGAAATATCTCAGCGTTTCAAGTGATAAATTCGGCAGATTCATCGGATATTAACTATAACAGATGCACTCTGTAAATTTAGTGATGTTGGGACCCCGACTTTTGTTTCTTAATATCTCGGCAACTTATCCAGAAGGAAGGGGCTCGGGAGATATCTAGTTACACAGAGGGAATGTTCCCCTTTCCGATGGCATCAAAATGAATTCCCAGGTTCTTACCACAGCGTGGAAATATCTCAGCGTTTCAAGTAATAAATTCGGCAGATTCAACATACATATTCTGTAACAGATGCACTCAGTAAATTTAGTGAGGTTGGGACCTCGACTTTTGTTTCTTAATATCTCGGCAACTTATCCAGAATGGAGGGCTCAGGAAATATCTAGTTACACAGAGGGAATGTTCCTCTTTTCGATTACATCAAAATTAACTCCCAGGTTCTTCCCACGGCGTGGAAATATCTCAGCGTTTCAAGTAATAAATTCGGCAGATTCAACAAACATATTCTGTAACAGATGCACTCTGTAAATTTAGTTAGGTTGGGGGCCCAACTTTTGTTTCTTAATATGTCGGCAACTTATCCAGAAGGGAGTGGCTCGGGAATTATCTAGTTATACAGAGGGAATGTTCCCCTTTCCGATAGCATCAAAATTAATTCCCAGGTTCTTACCACAGCGTGGAAATATCTCAGCGTTTCAAGTAATAAATTCGGCAGATTCAACAAACATATTCTGTAACAGATGCACTCAGTAAATTTATTGAGGTTGGGACCCCGACTTTTGTTTCTTAATATCTCGACAACTTACCCATTAGGGAGGGGCTCGGAAATATCTAGTTATACAGAGGGAATGTTCCCCTTTCCGATGACATCAAAATTAACTCCCAGGTTCTTCCCACAGCATGGAAATATCCCAGCGTTTCAAGTGATAAATTCAGCAGATTCATCAGATATTATCTATAATAGATGCACTCTGTAATTTAGTGAGGTTGGGACCCTGACTTTTGTTTCTTAATATTTCTGCAACTTATCCAGAAGGGAGGGACTTGGGAAATATCTAGTTATACAGAGGGAATGTTCCCCTTCCGATGACATCAAAATTAACTCCCAGTTTCTTCCCACAGCGTGGAAATATCCCAGCGTCTCAAGTGATAAATTAATTCCCGGTTACGCTTAGTTAGACTGATATGATGATTGCAGTTTGCAAACGGTTAACAGCTTTTAAATAGCATATATATTGGATATACATGTAATATACAACAATAAGTGTCGTATAACCAACAATGTATCATTGACTTCAGTTGCAATAAACTACAAATAAACAATGCATGCATGTTGCGGTCATTAGCTATATGTGACCATATATGACCCCTGTCAGTCTAGACTATCAGTACACTATCAATAAACATCCATACCGCGCCCATAATCCCTTATACACAGTGTATTCGGGAGTGTATTGGGAATCACTCATACCAACAATGTTAATTGCCGCTGTCTGCCACAGAGGTGAAAGGTTATACCTGAGTGATTTCTGACTATCATTGTAAAGAAATTGTTTCTTAATTTTGTTAGCGTTTCTTTACAAACATATCAAGAATTTAATAGATAAATATACCATTTTGCGAGGTGAGGTTGGGCACCGGAGTTATTTCTGATGTTAAATTTAGTGAGGTTGGGACCCCGACTTTTGTTTCTCAATATTTTGGCAACTTATCCAGAAGGGAGGGACTCGGGTGATATCTAGTTATACAGAGGGAATGTTCCTCTTTCCGATGACATCAAAATTAACTCCCAGGTTCTTACCACAGAGTGGAAATATCTCAGCGTTTCAAGTAATAAATTTGGCAGATTCAACAAACATATTCTGTAACATATATGCACTCAGTAAATTTAGTGAGGTTGGGACCCCAACTTTTGTTTCTTAATATGTCGGCAACTTATCCAGAAGGGAGGGGTTCGGGAAATATCTAGTTACACAGAGGGAATGCTCCTCTTTCCGGTGGCATCAAATTAATGCCCAGCTTCTGCCCACAGCGTGGAAATATTCCAGCGTTTCAAGTGATAAATTCGGCAGATTCATCGAATATTATCTATAGCATATGCACTCTGTAAATTTAGTGAGGTTGGGACCCCGTCTTTTGTTTCTTAATATCTCGGCAACTTCTCCAGAAGGGGGGGGGGGGCTCGGGAAATATCTAGTTATACAGAGGGAATGTTCCCCTGTGCGATGGCTATATTCTATTAAAGTCCTTGTACATGAAATGGACAAACGCTCTTTATCCATACCCCGCAATGCATTTAAACGAATGCTGTTTATTTGTCATGCTTAATCTTGATATATTGTAAAGGAAAGTTGTCAGCATAATGCAAACTTACAAACTTAAAAATTCACTCAGGTGCCTCACATCATCTCAGAAAATTGTATATTTACCTGTTGATATGTGGCGAAGAAACATTGATGTTCACGTTACCCGCTATTATATTAACCTCTCTATTTATAATGAATATCTCAATGTGTATGGTAGTTAGATTACCTCATAAACAGAACATATGACCACACGATGAGGAAATTCAATTAACATGCATGTGATTTATAGATTTTAGATGATTTAAATTTTTTTTATTTAATTTAATTTAATTCAATTTAAACAAGTTTATAACATCAAACGACTGATGTAGCAAGTCTTACAAATGTCTACTTTTACAAGAGTCATGTCAAAACGTGATATATGGGTAATTTGCTGGCTATATTGGCTTAATTAATTTAGTGAGGTTGGGACCCCGACTTTCTTCTATAATCCAGGGTATGCAGTTTAAAGCAGATGTACACGTAATGAACAAATTTTATGATGATCAGAATAAAGGTACGACCTGTAGCCCGTGCTAAAGGATTTAGTCATGCAAAGAGTAAAATCCAAGATAGCTGCTGGCGGCCATGTTTTTTGGCCGAATGACCCTAAAATTACTCGTTCCCATCTACATGTCAAAATTAACATCCATGACAAATTTCATGATGATCAGGCAAAGAGTATGACCTGTGGCCCGTGCTAATGGATTAAATTTTGAAATCAAAGATGGCCCTGCACTGGTGGCCATGTTTTTTGTCCTAATGACCCCAAAATGACTCGTTCCTATCTACATTCCAATTTCATGATGATCAGACTAAAGGTACGACCTGTAACCCGTGCTAAAGGATTTAGTCATACAAAGAGTAAAATCCAAGATGGCTGCTGGTGGTCATATTTTTTGGCCGAATGACCCAAAAATGACTCGTTCCCATCTACGTGTCATTGTTAAAATCCAAGACAAATTTTATGATGATCCGACCAAAGGTACGACCTGAAGCCTGTGTCAAAGGATTTAGTCATGCAAAGAGTAAAATCTAAGATGGCTGCCGGCGGTCATGTTTTTTGGCCAAATGACCCCAAAATTACTCTTTCCCATCTACATGTCAATATTAACATCCATGACAAATTTCATGACAATAAGATGAACAGTACGGCCTGTAGCCCGTGCTAATGGATTGAATTTTAAAATACAAGATGGCCGCTGGTGGCCATGTTTTTTTCCGAATGACCCCAAAATGACTCGTTCCCATCTACATGTCAACATCCATGACAAATTTCATAATAATCGGACCAAAGGTACGAACTGTAGCCCGTGCTAAAGGAAATTGTTGACGAATCACGCCCACACACACACGCACGACGGATACCAAGCCATGGCAATAGCTCAAACTTTACAAAGTAAAGTTGAGCTAATAATTAAATATATTTACATAGCCTGTCTGTGTTACACTAAATCCTGTTTGGTGATTGTCAACTGTCAATTGGATCACACACTTTCCCAATAACACAAAGAATGTAACACGAACATGACGTCACAAATTGGCTACCTAATCTGACCTAATCCCTAAAAGTGGTCAGCAGAATAATGAGGCATGCTTTTCGAAGTTAAGCCAATTTGCATCTGAAGCCAGCTATTTGTATCAATCACATTATTGTCGCAAAGTGCTTGAAAATCTTATGTTGGGCTGACTTAATGCATTGCGTGGGCTAGTACACAAATTCTCGGCAGATTTTGTGAAAATTAATAAGAATACACTCACCTTTTTATGGGAATAAATCATCAAAAAACTATATAAATATAAGAAATGAATGTAGTGGGTGTGTGTGTTATTGTGGGATATGTCGCTGTGTTCATAGGGGGAACACATTCACAATATACCTTAACAACCACAGCGCAGTATCCCCCAATAACACACACCCACTACATTCATTTCTTAAATAACGTCAAGACATCGCATAAGGGGGCAGCCAGGCATTGAATGAGTTAACAAACCTGTTCCGTTGATTACAAGTCGAACTGGTATCTGAGCTGTTCCAAAAGCAGTATTATATCCTGGCTCAGTGAAATAGTAATGAAGGTTGTTTCCATCTTGTCAATATGAATGCACGACGTCCAGTGCTGCACAGGAATTCCTTGGACCTGAAAAGTATATATTAACCTTTACTTTACTGAATGCAGCTATAAAGGTATACATTGGAATAAGTCTATTATTCATTTGGAGGGATATTCATGAAAAATGGGCAGACGACAGATACACGAGTGGATAATACAACTGCAGAAGAATTCCTTTTCATTGGTGGGAAATGTTTTGATAATAAGTCCAATAAATGGCCTATTGTTTAACTTATTATCAGAACATTTCATAAGGGAGATACTCGGCAATGACTATTTAGTAAAGAAAGTGTTAAAGACATATTATGCACCTATTTCAGTTTTCACTTACTGAAGGTGATTTTACTATTCAGCCACCACACCTACAGTAATGCTCTAATTAATCGACTCCTTAACCACAGCAGAATTATGGGTAACTTTTCAGGATTTAGTTGGAAATATGGCTTGTTGCCATTCATCAGAAAGCTCTTGGCCAAGAGCTTTCCGATTAATGGCAACAAGACATATTTCCGACTAAATCCTGAAAAGTTACCCATAATTCTGCTGTGGGGAGTCGATTATTTAGAGCATTACTGTATTTGAATAATGTATCAGTCAAGTATTATAGCTGAAAAATTCAACATTGGTTTTACCTTTACTAAAACATAACATCTGACTTGCATAATAATGTAAATGAACAAGCCTGCAAATAGTGTGTCTGTCATTTGCAGAATGAGGTCCACAGAGTGTAAATTTAGTGATGCTATCCCACATCCCAAATTCACCCTCTGGGAACCTCATTCTGCTGAGGTCTCAACTCCTATGGCCCATGGGAGACCTGAGGATCAGATTGAAGTTCCCCAGTTGAAGTTGGTGATGTTCACACATTAGTCACCTCGATTATGCATTTTATCTTCTCTAATTTTATGGGATATAGAATCTTCCCAGAAGAGAACAAGAGCATCGTAACAAATTTCATGACGATCTGACCAAAGCTACAACCTGTAGGCCGCGCCAGAGGATTTAGTCATGCAAAGAGTTAAATCCAAGATGGCTTCTGGTGACCATTTTTTTTGGCCGAATGACCCCCAAAATGACTCGTTCCCATCTACATGTCAATATTAATATCCATGACAAATTTCATGATGATCAGACAAACGGTACGACCTGTAGCCTGTGCTAATGGATTGAATATTGAAATCCAAGACGGCCACTGGCGGCCATGTTTTTTTCCCGAATGAACCCAAAATGACTCGTTCCCATCTACATTTCAATGTCAACAGCTATGACACATTTTATGATGACCCGACCAAGGGTACGACCTGTAGGTCGTACCAAAGAATTTAGTCATGAAAAGAGTAAATGTAAGATGGCGGCCGGCAGCCATGTTTTTTGGCCGAATGACCCCAAAATTACTCGTTCCCATCTACATGTCAATGTTAACATTCAAGACAAATTTCATGATGATCAGACCAAAGGTACCTGTACGACCTGTAGCCCGTGCTACTGGATTGAATTTTGAAATCCAAGATGGCCACTGGCGGCCATGTTGTTTGTCCGAATGACCCCAAAACGACTCGTTCCCATCTGCATTCCAATTTCAACAGCCATGACAAATTTCATGATGATCAGACTAAAGGTACGACCTGTAGCCCGTGCTAAAGGATTTAGTCATACAAAGAGTACAATCCAAAATGGCTGCTGGCGGCCATGTTTTTTTGCCGAATGACCCCAAAATGACTCGTTCCCATCTACATGTCATTGTTAACATCCATGAAAAAATTTATGATGATCCGACCAAAGGTACGTCTACGACCTGTAGGCCGTGCCAAAAAATTTAGTCATGCAAAGAGTAAAATCTAAGATGGCTGCCGGCGCGGTGGCCATGTTTTTGGGGCGAACAACCCCAAAATTACTCGTTCCCATCTACATGTCAATATTAACATCCAAGACAAATTTCATGATGATCAGACGAACAGTACGACCTGTAGCCCGTGCTAATGGATTGAATATTGAAATCCAAGATGGCCACTGGCGGCCATGTTTTTTTCCTGAATGAACACAAAATGACTCGTTCCCATCAACATGTCAATGTCAACAGCCATGACAAATTTCATGATGATCAGAATGAAAGTGTCAATGACACTGTAGCTCAACTTAGGTAGGGGAATAATTTAATGGTTTACAGTAAATGGAGAAATAGGAAAGATGCTGATTGAAATGTCTTACCTGTGCCAAAGGATTTAGTCATGCAAATAGTAAAATCCAAGATGGCTGCTGCCGAATGACCCCAAAAGAACTTGTTCCCATCTACATGTCATTATTAACATCCATGACAAATTTTATGAAGATCCGACCAAAGCTACAACCTGTAGCCTACTCCAAAGGATTTAGTCATGCAAAGAGTAAAATCCAAGATGGTTGCTGGCGGCCATGTTTTTTTGCCGAACGACCCCAAAATGACTTGTTCCGATCTACATGTCAATATTATCATCCATGACAAATTTCATGATTATCAGACGAATAGTATGACATGTAGCCCGCCCGCGTCAATGGATTTAATTTTGAAATCCAAGATGGGCCACCAGCGGCCATGTTTTTTGGCCGAATGACCCATCTACATGTCAATGTCAACATTCATGATAAATTGCATAAAGATCAGACAAAAGGTACGACATGTAGCCCGCGCCAAAGGATTTAGTCATGCAAAGAGTAAAATCCAAGATGGCTGCTGGTGGCCATGTTTTTTGGCTGAACGACCCCAAAATAACTAGATGTCATTGTTAACATCCATGACAAATTTCATGAAGATCTGACCAAAGCTAAAGATCGAACACATATGCACATGGCATACTGTTGTAAAATGCTCATTTGTGTTCTATATTATCCAATACATATCGTTGTATATGTGAACAAAGACAGCACTTTATTTGATGTATCTGTCATATATATGTTATATTATTGAATAAATATATGCCACTACTCACGTTTTATTGAACATATACATGACATAGACTTTTATACAGGCACTGGATGTTCGATGTTGTAAACATATATGTGGTATTTTACAACACAAATGTGCATGTTACAACACCAGTGTGCATATGTGTTCGATCTTTAGCTTTGGTCAGATCTTCATGAAATTTGTCATGAATATTGACATTGACATGTAGATGGGAACGAGTCATTTTGGGGTCATTTGGCTAAAAAACATGGCCGCCAGCAGCCATCTTGGATTTTACTCTTTGCATGACTAAATCCTTTGGCATTGGCTACAGGTCGTACCTTTGGTCGGAACTTCATGAAATTTGTCATTGATATTAGAAATGACATGTATATGGGAACGAGTCATTTTGGGGTTATTTGGCCGAAAAACATGGCCGCCAGCAGCCATCTTGGATTTTATTCTTTGCATTACTAAATCCTATGGCGCGGGCTACAGGTTGTACCTTTGGTCTAATCTTTATGAAATTTGTCATGTATGTTAACACTGACATGTAGATGGGAACGAGTCATTTTGAGGCCATTCGGCCAAAAAACATGGCCGCCAGCAGCCATCTTGGATTTTACTCTTTGCATTACTAAATCCTTTGGCGCGGGCTACAGGTTGTACCTTTGATCTAATCTTTATGAAATTTGTCATGAATATTGACATTGGCATGTAGATGGGAACGAGTCATTTTGGGGTCATTTGGCCAAAAAACATGGCCGCTGGCGGTCATCTCGGATTTAAAAATTCAATCCATTGGCGTGGGCTACAGGTCGTACCTGTTATGGATGTTAACAATGACATGTAGATGGGAAAGAGCCATTTTAGGGTTATTCGGCATTAAAACATGGCTGCCAGTGGCCTTCTTGGATTTTACATCTTGCATGACTAAAGCTAGCCGCCAGCAACCATCTTAGATTTTACTTTTATATATATCTCTTCATGTTGATAACCTAGTATTAGACATTCAACTTTCCACATTCCTAATCGCTCCATTGACTGTAACACATTAAATTATTCCCTGAAGATCTGACCAAAGGTACGACCTGTAGCCCGTGCCAAAGGATTTAGTAATGTAAAGAGTAAAATTCAAGATGGTTGCTGGCGGCCATGTTTTTTGGCCGAATGACCCCAAAATGACTCATTCACATATACATGTCATTGTTAACATCCGTGACAAATTTCATGAAGATCCGACCAAAGGTATGACCTGTAGCCCGTGCTAAACGATTTAGTCATGCAAAGAGTAAAATTCAAGATGGTTGCTGGCGGCCATGTTTTTTGACCGAATGACCCCAAAATGACTCGTTCACATCTACATGTCATTGTTAACATCCGTGACAAATTTCATGAAGATCCGACCAAAGGTATGACCTGTAGCCCGTGCTAAACGATTTAGTCATGCAAAGAGTAAAATTCAAGATGGCTGCTGGCGGCCATGTTTTTTGGCGGAATGACCCCAAAATTACTCGTTCCCATCTAGATGTCATTGTTACCATCCATGACAAATTTCATGAAGATCTGACCAAAGCTAAAGATCGAACACATATGCACACGGCATGCTGTTGTAAAATGCTCATTTATGTTCTATATTATCCAATACATATGGTTGTATATGTGAACAAAGACAGCACTTTATTTGATGTATGTGTCATATATATGTTATATTATTGAATAAATATATGCCACTACTCACTTTTTATTGAACATATACATGACATCGACTTTTATACAGCCACTGGATGTTCGATGTTTTAAACATATATGTGGTATTTTACAACACAAATGTGCATGTTACAACACCAGTGTGCATATGTGTTCGATCTTTAGCTTTGGTCAGATCTTCATGAAATTTGTCATGAATATTGACATTGACATGTAGATGGGTACGAGTCATTTTGGGGTCATTTGGCTAAAAAACATGGCCGCCAGCAGCCATCTTGGATTTTACTCTTTGCATGACTAAATCCTTTGGCATTGGCTACAGGTCGTACCTTTGGTCGGAACTTCATTAAATTTGTCATTGATATTAGAAATGACATGTATATGGGAACGAGTCATTTTGGGGTTATTTGGCCGAAAAACATGGCCGCCAGCAGCCATCTTGGATTTTATTCTTTGCATTACTAAATCCTATGGCGCGGGCTACAGGTTGTACCTTTGGTCTAATCTTTATGAAATTTGTCATGTATGTTAACACTGACATGTAGATGGGAACGAGTCATTTTGAGGCCATTCGGCCAAAAAACATGGCCGCCAGCAGCCATCTTGGATTTTACTCTTTGCATTACTAAATCCTTTGGCGCGGGCTACAGGTTGTACCTTTGATCTAATCTTTATGAAATTTGTCATGAATATTGACATTGGCATGTAGATGGGAACGAGTCATTTTGGGGTCATTTGGCCAAAAAACATGGCCGCTGGCGGTCATCTCGGATTTAAAAATTCAATCCATTGGCGTGGGCTACAGGTCGTACCTGTTATGGATGTTAACAATGACATGTAGATGGGAAAGAGCCATTTTAGGGTTATTCGGCATTAAAACATGGCTGCCAGTGGCCTTCTTGGATTTTACATCTTGCATGACTAAAGCTAGCCGCCAGCAACCATCTTAGATTTTACTTTTATATATATCTCTTCATGTTGATAACCTAGTATTAGACATTCAACTTTCCACATTCCTAATCGCTCCATTGACTGTAACACATTAAATTATTCCCTGAAGATCTGACCAAAGGTACGACCTGTAGCCCGTGCCAAAGGATTTAGTAATGTAAAGAGTAAAATTCAAGATGGTTGCTGGCGGCCATGTTTTTTGGCCGAATGACCCCAAAATGACTCGTTCACATCTACATGTCATTGTTAACATCCGTGACAAATTTCATGAAGATCCGACCAAAGGTATGACCTGTAGCCCGTGCTAAACGATTTAGTCATGCAAAGAGTAAAATTCAAGATGGTTGCTGGCGGCCATGTTTTTTGACCGAATGACCCCAAAATGACTCGTTCACATCTAGATGTCATTGTTACCATCCATGACAAATTTCATGAAGATCTGACCAAAGCTAAAGATCGAACACATATGCACACGGCATGCTGTTGTAAAATGCTCATTTATGTTCTATATTATCCAATACATATGGTTGTATATGTGAACAAAGACAGCACTTTATTTGATGTATGTGTCATATATATGTTATATTATTGAATAAATATATGCCACTACTCACTTTTTATTGAACATATACATGACATTGACTTTTATACAGGCACTGGATGTTCGATGTTGTAAACATATATATATATGTGGTATTTTACAACACAAATGTGCATGTTACAACACCAGAGTGCATATGTGTTCGATCTTTAGCTTTGGTCAGATCTTCATGAAATTTGTCATGAATATTGACATTGACATGTAGATGGGAACGAGTCATTTTGGGATCATTTGGCTAAAAAACATGGCCGCCAGCAGCCATCTTGGATTTTACTCTTTGCATGACTAAATCCTTTGGCATTGGCTACAGGTCGTACCTTTGGTCGGAACTTCATGAAATTTGTCATTGATATTAGAAATGACATGTATATGGGAACGAGTCATTTTGGGGTTATTTGGCCGAAAAACATGGCCGCCAGCAGCCATCTTGGATTTTACTCTTTGCATTACTAAATCCTATGGCGCGGGCTACAGGTTGTACCTTTGGTCTAATCTTTATGAAATTTGTCATGTATGTTAACACTGACATGTAGATGGGAACGAGTCATTTTGAGGCCATTCGACCAAAAAACATGGCCGCCAGCAGCCATCTTGGATTTTACTCTTTGCATTACTAAATCCTTTGGCGCGGGCTACAGGTTGTACCTTTGATCTAATCTTTATGAAATTTGTCATGAATATTGACATTGACATGTAGATGGGAACGAGTCATTTTGGGGTCATTTGGCCAAAAACCATGGCCGCTGGCGGTCATCTCGAATTTAAAAATTCAATCCATTGGCGCGGGCTACAGGTCGTACCTGTTATGGATGTTAACAATGACATGTAGATGGGAAAGAGCCATTTTAGGGTTATTCGGCACTAAAACATGGCTGCCAGTGGCCATCTTGGATTTTACATCTTGCATGACTAAAGCTAGCCGCCAGCAACCATCTTAGATTTTACTTTTATATATATCTCTTCATGTTGATAACCTAGTATTAGACATTCAACTTTCCACATTCCTAATCGCTCCATTGACTGTAACACATTAAATTATTCCCTGAAGATCTGACCAAAGGTACGACCTGTAGCCCGTGCCAAAGGATTTAGTAATGTAAAGAGTAAAATTCAAGATGGTTGCTGGCGGCCATGTTTTTTGGCCGAATGACCCCAAAATGACTCATTCACATATACATGTCATTGTTAACATCCGTGACAAATTTCATGAAGATCCGACCAAAGGTATGACCTGTAGCCCGTGCTAAACGATTTAGTCATGCAAAGAGTAAAATTCAAGATGGTTGCTGGCGGCCATGTTTTTTGGCCGAATGTCCCCAAAATGACTCGTTCACATCTACATGTCATTGTTAACATCCGTGACAAATTTCATGAAGATCCGACCAAAGGTATGACCTGTAGCCCGTGCTAAACGATTTAGTCATGCAAAGAGTAAAATTCAAGATGGCTGCTGGCGGCCATGTTTTTTGGCGGAATGACCCCAAAATTACTCGTTCCCATCTAGATGTCATTGTTACCATCCATGACAAATTTCATGAAGATCTGACCAAATCTAAAGATCGAACACATGCACACGGCATGCTGTTGTAAAATGCTCATTTATGTTCTATATTATCCAATACATATGGTTGTATATGTGAACAAAGACAGCACTTTATTTGATGTATGTGTCATATATATGTTATATTATTGAATAAATATATGCCACTACTCACTTTTTATTGAACATATACATGACATTGACTTTTATACAGGCACTGGATGTTCGATGTTGTAAACATATATATGTGGTATTTTATAACACAAATGTGCATGTTACAACACCAGTGTGCATATGTGTTCGATCTTTAGCTTTGGTCAGATCTTCATGAAATTTGTCATGAATATTGACATTGACATGTAGATGGGAACGAGTCATTTTGGGGTCATTTGGCTAAAAAACATGGCCGCCAGCAGCCATCTTGGATTTTACTCTTTGCATGACTAAATCCTTAGGCATTGGTTACAGGTCGTACCTTTGGTCGGAACTTCGTGAAATTTGTCATTGATATTAGAAATGACATGTATATGGGAACGAGTCATTTTGGGGTTATTTGGCCGAAAAACATGGCCGCCAGCAGCCATCTTGGATTTTACTCTTTGCATTACTAAATCCTATGGCGCGGGCTACAGGTTGTACCTTTGGTCTAATCTTTATGAAATTTGTCATGTATGTTAACACTGACATGTAGATGGGAACGAGTCATTTTGAGGCCTTTCGGCCAAAAAATGTGGCCGCCAGCAGCCATCTTGGATTTTACTCTTTGCATTACTAAATCCTTTGGCGCGGGCTACAGGTTGTACCTTTGATCTAATCTTTATGAAATTTGTCATGAATATTGACATTGACATGTAGATGGGAACGAGTCATTTTGGGGTCATTTGGCCAAAAAACATGGCCGCTGGCGGTCATCTCGAATTTAAAAATTCAATCCATTGGCGCGGGCTACAGGTCGTACCTGTTATGGATGTTAACAATGACATGTAGATGGGAAAGAGCCATTTTAGGGTTATTCGGCATTAAAACATGGCTGCCAGTGGCCATCTTGGATTTTACATCTTGCATGACTAAAGCTAGCCGCCAGCAACCATCTTAGATTTTACTTTTATATATATCTCTTCATGTTGATAGCCTAGTATTAGACATTCAACTTTCCACATTCCTAATCGCTCCATTGACTGTAACACATTAAATTATTCCCTGAAGATCTGACCAAAGGTACGACCTGTAGCCCGTGCCAAAGGATTTAGTAATGTAAAGAGTAAAATTCAAGATGGTTGCTGGCGGCCATTTTTTTTGGCCGAATGACCCCAAAATGACTCGTTCACATCTACATGTCATTGTTAACATCCGTGACAAATTTCATGAAGATCCGACCAAAGGTATGACCTGTAGCCCGTGCTAAACGATTTAGTCATGCAAAGAGTAAAATTCAAGATGGTTGCTGGCGGCCATGTTTTTTGGCCGAATGACCCCAAAATGACTCGTTCACATCTACATGTCATTGTTAACATCCGTGACAAATTTCATGAAGATCCGACCAAAGGTATGACCTGTAGCCCGTGCTAAACGATTTAGTCATGCAAAGAGTAAAATTCAAGATGGCTGCTGGCGGCCATGTTTTTTGGCGGAATGACCCCAAAATTACTCGTTCCCATCTAGATGTCATTGTTACCATCCATGACAAATTTCATGAAGATCTGACCAAATCTAAAGATCGAACACATATGCACACGGCATGCTGTTGTAAAATGCTCATTTATGTTCTATATTATCCAATACATATGGTTGTATATGTGAACAAAGACAGCACTTTATTTGATGTATGTGTCATATATATGTTATATTATTGAATAAATATATGCCACTACTCACTTTTTATTGAACATATACATGACATTGACTTTTATACAGGCACTGGATGTTCGATGTTGTAAACATATATGTGGTATTTTACAACACAAATGTGCATGTTACAACACCAGTGTGCATATGTGTTCGATCTTTAGCTTTGGTCAGATCTTCATGAAATTTGTCATGAATATTGACATTGACATGTAGATGGGAACGAGTCATTTTGGGGTCATTTGGCTAAAAAATATGGCCGCCAGCAGCCATCTTGGATTTTACTCTTTGCATGACTAAATCGTTTAGCACGGCTACAGGTCGTACCTTTGGTCGGAACTTCATGAAATTTGTCATTGATATTAGAAATGACATGTATATGGGAACGAGTCATTTTGGGGTTATTTGGCCGAAAAACATGGCCACCAGCAGCCATCTTGGATTTTACTCTTTGCATTACTAAATCCTATGGCGCGGGCTACAGGTTGTACCTTTGGACTAATCTTTATGAAATTTGTCATGTATGTTAACACTGATATGTAGATGGGAACGAGTCATTTTGAGGCCATTCGGCCAAAAAACATGGCCGCCAGCAGCCATCTTGGATTTTACTCTTTGCATTACTAAATCCTTTGGCGCGGGCTACAGGTTGTACCTTTGATCTAATCTTTATGAAATTTGTCATGAATATTGACATTGACATGTAGATGGGAACGAGTCATTTTGGGGTCATTTGGCCAAAAAACATGGCCGCTGGCGGTCATCTCGGATTTAAAAATTCAATCCATTGGCGCGGGCTACAGGTCGTACCTGTTATGGATGTTAACAATGACATGTAGATGGGAAAGAGCCATTTTAGGGTTATTCGGCATTAAAACATGGCTGCCAGTGGCCATCTTGGATTTTACATCTTGCATGACTAAAGCTAGCCGCCAGCAACCATCTTAGATTTTACTTTTATATATATCTCTTCATGTTGATAACCTAGTATTAGACATTCAACTTTCCACATTCCTAATCGCTCCATTGACTGTAACACATTAAATTATTCCCTGAAGATCTGACCAAAGGTACGACCTGTAGCCCGTGCCAAAGGATTTAGTAATGTAATGAGTAAAATTCAAGATGGTTGCTGGCGGCCATGTTTTTTGGCCGAATGACCCCAAAATGACTCATTCACATATACATGTCATTGTTAACATCCGTGACAAATTTCATGAAGATCCGACCAAAGGTATGACCTGTAGCCCGTGCTAAACGATTTAGTCATGCAAAGAGTAAAATTCAAGATGGTTGCTGGCGGCCATGTTTTTTGGCCGAATGTCCCCAAAATGACTCGTTCACATCTACATGTCATTGTTAACATCCGTGACAAATTTCATGAAGATCCGACCAAAGGTATGACCTGTAGCCCGTGCTAAACGATTTAGTCATGCAAAGAGTAAAATTCAAGATGGCTGCTGGCGGCCATGTTTTTTGGCCGAATGACCCCAAAATTACTCGTTCCAATCTACATGTCATTGTTAACATCCATGACAAATTTTATGATGATCAGACTAAAGGTACGACCTGCAGCCCGTGATAAAGAATTTAGTCATACAAAGAGTAAAATCTAAGATGGCTGCTGGTGGCCATGTTTTTGGCCGAATGACCCCAAAATTACTCGTTCCCATCTACATGTAAATATTATCATCCATGACAAATTTCATGATGATCAGACAATCAGTACGACCTGTGGCCCGTGCTAATGGATTGAATTTTGAAAACAAAGATGGTCACTGGCGGCCATGTTTTTTGTCCGAATGACCCCAAAATGACTCGTTCCCATCTACATTCCAATTTCAACAACCATGATAAATTTCATGATTATCAGACTAAAGGTACGACCTGTAGCCCGTGCTAAAGGATTTAGTCATACAAAGAGTAAAATCCAAGATGGCTGCTGCCGGCCATGATTTTTGTCCGAATAACCCAAAAATGACTCGTTCCCATCTACATGTCATTGTTAACATCCATGACAAATTTTATGACGATCTGATTAAAGGTATGACCTGTAGCCCGTGCTAAAGGATTTAGTCATACAAAGAGTAAAATCCAAGATGGCTGCTGGCGGCCATCTTTTTTGGCCGAATGACCCCAAAATGACTCGTTCCCATCTGCATGTCATTATTAACATTCATGAAAAATTTTATGATGATCAGACTAAAGATACAACCTGTAGCCCGTGCTAAAGGATTTAGTCATACAAAGAGTAAAATCCAAGATGGCTGCTGGCGACCATGTTTTTTGGCCGATTGACCCCAAAATTACTTGTTCCCATCTACATGTCATTGTTAACATCCATGACAAATTTTATGATGATCAGACTAAAGGTACGACCTGCAGCCCGTGATAAAGAATTTAGTCATACAAAGAGTAAAATCTAAGATGGCTGCTGGTGGCCATGTTTTTTGGCCGAATGACCCGTGCTAAAGAATAAAGAGTAAAATCCAAGATGGCTGCTGGCGGCCATGTTTTTGGGCCGAATGACCCCAAAATTACTCGTTCCCATCTACATGTCAATATTAACATCCATGACAAATTTCATGACGATCAGACGAACAGTGCGACCTGTGGCCCGTGCTAATGGATTGAATTTTGAAAACAAAGATGGCCACTGGCGGCCATGTTTTTTGTCCGAATGACCCCAAAATGACTCGTTCCCATCTACATTTCAATTTCAACAGCCATGATAAATTTCATGATTATCAGACTAAAGGTACGACCTGTAGCCCGTGCTAAAGGATTTAGTCATACAAAGAGTAAAATCCAAGATGGCTGCTGGCGGCCATGTTTTTTGCCCGAATAACCCAAAAATGACTCGTTCCCATCTACATGTCATTGTTAACATCCATGTCAAATTTTATGACGATCTGACTAAAGGTACGACCTGTAGCCCGTGCTAAAGGATTTAGTCATGCAAAGAGTAAAATCGAAGATGGCTGTTGGCGGCCATGTTTTTTGGCCGAATGACCCCAAAATTACTCGTTCCCATCTACATGTCAATATTAACATCCATGACAAATTTCATGACGATCAGACGAACAGTACGGCCTGTAGCCCGTGCTAATGGATTGAACTTTGAAATCTAAGATGGCCGCTGGCGGCCATGTTTTTTTTCCGTATGACCCCAAAATGAATCATTCCGGTACAAATGTTGATGTCAACAGCTATGACAAATTTCATAATGATCCGATCAAAGGTACGACCTGTAGCCTCTATTGTTGACGCGTTACGTACACACGCACACACGCACACACGGACGACGGACGACAAAGCCATGGCAATAGCTCAAACTTTACAAAGTAAAGTTGAGCTAAAAATGGATGTATAGCCAAATTTCACTTCTTTTTTGCTCACGATATCAGTGACAATAAAATCTTCGTTACTGTGATTAACATTACAAGCTGATCCACATTAACATGGAAAACAATGTGAAATTATTCAAGCTGGCCCGGCTGGCCTTCAATTTATTTGTTAAGATTTTATGTTTTACGTTGTCAAAAGTCTATTTTATTCCATTATTTATTATATCTTTATTTCCATGTCACATATGGTCAAGTGTGCTTTCATTTTATTGCTTATTTTCAGCTGAGTTCTGCATAGTTATTCTAATTTTGTTGTATCAGTAGATGGAATCCTGATTAAATTTTATTTTTCCAATAGCGCAGTGTCTAGTTCTATCAAGTTGAATTTGGGTTATTGTTGGCCATTGTGCAACTGATCCAACTTCTGATAACCTCTATATGTAGTATAGCATTAGTATTAACTATATAGACCTGTTTCTGTTCAAAACACATCAAAATAAGACTCAATAGCAGGAATGGAAAACAAATTTGGCATATGGAAAAAACTGTTTTTTGGAACCATTAAAGCGACACCCACCCACCCCATCATACGTGCTTGGAAATTTTTTCCGACCCCCCCCCCCCGCCTGGAACTTTAACTTGAATTAGGTCCTGTAACCCATTATATGTTTTTATTTCCACCATTTTTAGTGTGTTTGGATAGGTCTGCACCTATATAAAATATTAGCAAAAGCTTGGGCTTCTCAGTTGAATTTAAGGATAAGCACCCATGATAAAACTACTCAGCATCCGTTCCTATAAAATCATAATTTGGGGTCAGTTTTCTCTCAGTCTCAGACTATACTCATTTGTGAAAATGATTCCACATATGACTTTAGAACATAGACAGGCAATCAATCAAAATATTTGGGCACCTGGAAAGGATTTTTGGCTCAAGGGGAGGGGAATATTTGTGTTTATTAATAGTCAAATTGGTATTTTTAACATTTATTGGGCCGTGTATCACATTGTGTGGGTACCAGTCTAATAAATTTATGGTTTTTGGATAGGTATGCATCTATACAAATGGCTTGCACAAAGTTTGGGCTCCTCAGTGGGTTTTAAGGGTATGGAGACAGCCCAACACCCACAGCACCCATGAAAAAAATATACAGCACCCGTGCCTATGAAAACATATTTCTGAATCAGATCTCTTTCAGACTATACCCATTCTCAAAATTACTCCACATTTGACGCTAGAATATATAAAGGCAATGGGAGAAAAAATTGTTGGGCATCTAATTGGGATTTTGGGCTTCGGTCAGGGAGAGGGGAATATTTGGGTCTCTAATTAATCGTCAAATTGGTATATTTAACTTCAAATTGGGCCCTGTGACCCATTATATGTATCAACTACTAGGTACATGTATATCTTAGTGTTTTTGGAAAGATCGGAATCAGTATAAGAAGATTTGCAAAAGTTTGGGCTCCTCAGTTAATTCCAGGGTTTTAAGGGCATGGAGACAGCCCAACACCCACGGCACCTGTGATAAAACCATACAGCACCCATGCCTATAAACTCATATTTTGAGGTCAGTTTTCCATCAGACTACACTCATATATATATATATATATTAAGATAATTCCACATCTGACTTCAGAATATAGGCAGGCAATGAACAAAAATATAATTGGGCACCTTGGTTGAGTTTTGGACTCAAGGGGAGGGGAATATTTGTGTTTATTAATAGTCAAATTGGTATTTTTAACTTTCATTGGGCCCCTGCATCACATTTTGTGGGTACCAGTCTAGTACATTTAGGGTGTTTGGATAGGTATGCATCTATACAAATGGTTTGCAGAAAGATTGGGCTCCTCAGTGGGTTTTAAGGGTATGGAGACAGCCCAACACCCACAGCACACATGAAAAAAACATACAGCACCCGTGCCTATGAAAATATATTTCTGAATCAGATCTCTTTCAGACTATTCCCATTCTCAAAATTACACCACATTTGACGTTAGAATATATATAGGCAATGGGAGAAAAAATTGTTGGGAATCTAATTGGGATTTTGGGCTTTGGTCAGGGAGAGGGGAATATTTGGGTCTCTTAATGGTCAAATTTGTATATTTAACTTCAATTGGGCCCTGTGACCCATTATAACTTCTAGGTATATCTTAATGTTTTTGGAAAGATCTGCATCAATATAAGAAGATTTGCAAAAGTTTGGGCTCCTCAGTGGGTTTTAATGGTATGGAGACAGTCCCAACACCCACGGCACCCGTGATAAAACCATACAGCACCCATGCCTATAAACTCATATTTTGAGGTCAGCTTTCTATCAGACTATACTCATTATTAAGACAATTCCACATCTGACTTCAGAATATAGGCAGGCTATGAACAAAAACATATGGGTACCTGGGTGGGGTTTTGGGCTGAGGGGATGGCAATATTTGGGTCTTTTATAGGTATACATATACTTCTAGGTCTCTTAGTGTTTTTGGAAAGATCAGCATCGGTATAAGAAGTTTTGCAAAAGTTTGGGCTTCTCAGTGGGTTTTAAGGGTATGGAGACAGCCCAACACCCACAGCACCAATGACAAATTCATACAGCACCCGTGCCTATGAAAACATATTTCTGAGTCAGCGATATTTCAGACTATACCCATCCTGAAAATTATTCCACATTTGATTTTAGAATATATAGATGCAATGGGAAAAAAATTTGTTGGGCATCTGTTTGGGATTTTGGGCTTCGGTCAGGGGGAGGGAAATATATATATATTTTTGAATTGTCATATTGGTATATTTAAGTTGAATTGGGTCATATGACCCATTATAGGTATCTACTTCTAGCACTTTTGTTGTTTGTGGATAGGTATTCATCTATGCAAATAGATTGTACAAAGTTTGGGTTCCTCAGTGGGTTTTAAGGGTATGGAGACAGCCCAACACCCACAGCACCCATGACAATTCAAGTTAAATTGGTATATTTAACTTGAATTGGGCCATATGACCCATTATATGTATCTACTTCCAGCACTTCTGCTGTTTATAGAAATTTAAGGTATGCATCTATGCAAATAGATTGCACAAAGTTTGGGTTCCTCAGTGAGTTTAAGGGTATGGAGACAGCCCAACACCCAAATTACCCTCGATAAAACCATACAGCACCCGCGCCTATGAAAACATATTTCTGGGTCACTGTTGTCTCAGACTATAACCATTCTGAAAATGATTCCACATTTGACTTTAGAATATATATAGGCAATGGGAAAAAATTATTTGGGTACCTGAATGGCATTTTGGGCTCTGGTCAGGAGGAGGGGGATATTTGGGATTTTTTAATGGTCAAATTGGTATATTTAAGTTGAACTGGGCCATATGACCCATTATTGGTACCTACTTCCAGCACTTTTGTTGTTTGTGTAATTGTGGATAGGAATGCATCTATGCAAATAGTTTGCACAAAGGTTGGGCTCCTCAGTGGGTTTTAAGGGTATGGAGATAGCCCAACACCCACAGCTGGCACAGCACCCATGATAAAACAATAAAGCACCCGTGTCTATGGAAACATATTTCTGGGTCACTGTTGTCTCAGAATATACCCATTCAGAAAATGATTCCACATTTGACTTTAGAATATGTAGAGGCAATGGGGAAAAAAATTTGTTGGGCATCTGTTTGGGATTATCATTTTGGGCTTCGGTCAGAGGGAGAGGAATATTTGGGGTTTTTTAATGGTCAAATTGGTATATTTAACATGGGCCCATTACAGGTACCTACTCCCAGCACTTTTGTTGTTTGTGGATAGGTATGCATCTATGCAAATACATGTAGTTTACACAAAGTTTGGGCTCCTCAGTGGGTTTTAAGGGTATGGAGAGAGCCCAGCACCCACAGCACCCATGGTAATAGCATACAACACCCATGCCTATGAAAATATATTTCTGAAAATCACTCCACAGTCAAAAGTGACATTAGAATCTATAGAGAAAACATTGTTGGACATCTAATTGGGATTTTGGGCTTTGGTCAGGGGAAGGGGAATATTTGGGGTCTTTTAATGGTCAAATTAAACTTAACTTGAAATTTAACTTGAATTGGGCCCTGTGACACATTATAGGTAAAAACTTCTAGGTCTCTTAATCAGTATAAGAAAATTTGCAAAAGTTTGGGCTCATCAGTGGGGTTTAAGGGTATGGAGACAGCCAAAAACCCACAGCACCCATGAAATAAAAGTGTCAATGACACTGTAGCTCAACTTGGAAAGGGAATAATTTAATGTATTACAGTCAATGGAGCGATTAGGAATGTGGAAAGTTTAATGTCTAATACTAGTTTATCAACATGAAGATATATCTATTATATATTTTGAAAGATCTGTGTGTGTGTTTGTGTGTTTGAAATCGATGGACTCGAAAACGACTAAGCCAATTTCGATGAAATTTGGTATTTTAGGGTATTTTCGGCCGGAGACGAACATAGGCATATTTATTTGTCCGTGCGAGGTCAACTTTTCACGTGCGGAGGTCAAATCTGTTTTTACGCCGTTTTGCGCTAATATATTTCAGTTCGGTGCTCACAAATCGATACGATATAGCGCGAATAATAAATTGCCAGTCATATAATTTGCACGGTTAGAATCTGTGTGGCTTCATCTTTCCAACGATATATAATATGTATGTATCCGTTTTAGTTATCTGCCTCAATTATTAGGTACAAGTGGTGCGATCTTTTATCAGGATAAAATCAATGCGTAAATTCTATGACGTCGTCAGAGGTCATAAAGTTAGATTACGTTAACTCTCACCCTGCCGATGCATTTGACTGTGTCGCGTTAACTCATCACCGGCCGAGGTATCCGCAAATGACATTGGGCTATATATCTCGGAAACGGGTGTAGCTATCGACTTGAAATTTGGTATGTGAATGTATCTTGCCCCGGATACGAATTTTATCGGGTCGCCGAGCACGTGCGACGCCAGCTTCGCGCATGCGCAGACGAGATCTCGGAAACGGGTTGAGATATTGACTTTAAATTTGGTATGTGAATGTATCTTGCCCCGGAAACGAATTTTATCGGGTCGCCGAGCACGTGCGACACCAGCTTCGCGCATGCGCAGACCAGATCTAGGAAACGGGTGGAGCAATCGACTTGAAATTTGGTTTTTGAATAGCCCGGACGAAGTCGGGTCACCTTCTAGTCTATTATATTTGAAAGATCTGTGTGTGTGTGTGTTTGTGTGTGTCTAATCGATGGACTCGAAAACGACTAAGCCAATTTCGATGAAATTTGGTATTTTAGGGTATTTTCGGCCGGCGACGAACATAGGCATATTTATTTGTCCGTGCGAGGTCAACTTTTCACGTGCCGAGGTCAAATCTGTTTTCACGCCGTTTTGCGCTAATATATTTCAGTTCGGTGCTCACAAATCGATTCGATATAGCGCGAATAATAAATTGCCAGTCATATAATTTGCACAGTTAGAATCTGTGTGGCTTCATCTTTCCAACGATATATAATATGTATGTATCCGTTTTAGTTATCTGCCTCAATTATTAAGAAGAAGTGGTACGATCTTTTATCAGGATAAAAACAATGCGTAACTTCTATGACGTCGTTAGAGGTCATAAAGTTAGATCACGTTAACTCTCACCCGGCCGATGCATTTGACTGTTTCAGACGTCTTGGCGATATCTCGGGCACCGATGGTAATTTAGCTTTACGTTGAAACTTGATAATTAATGAGTGTGTGTATATGAGATGCGTTTATATACTTCAGTGGAAATCAAATCGGGTTAAACTGGCGGATTTTTACGGACGAAATTAATTTGATGCATAGGGTATCTCGGTATCCGCTGGGCCGATTTCCCGGTATCCGCTGGGCCGATTTCCACCATTTTTGGGGTGTTGGTGTTTGACCCCACCTGACCTTGACCTTCAAAATGGTCAATTCAAGGTCAAATCGGGTAAAACCGGATGGATTTCGACGGGTACTTTTGTCGGGTACTTTTGTTCGGGCAGTGTTTTGGACGGGTCAAATCGTGACCCCACTTGACCTTGGCCTTCAAAATAGACAATTCAAGGTCAAACCCCGGACGAAGTCGGGTCACCTTCTAGTATATATATAAAAGTAAAACCTAAGATGGTTGCCGGCGGCTATGTTTTCCAATAAAATTCAAAAACATTTGATAGCTTTAGTCATCCAAATAGTAAAATCCAAGATGGCTGCCGGCGACCATGTTTTTTGGCCAAATAAAGCCCAAAATTACTCGTTCCTATTTACATGTCAATATTAACATCCATGACAAATTTCATGATGATCAGACAAACAGTACGACCTGTAGACCGTGCTAATAGATTTAATTTTGAAATCCAAGATGGCTCTGGAGGCCATGTTTTTTGTCTAAATGACCCCAAAATGACTTTAATATTCTCATCTACATTCCAATTTCAACAGCCAGGACAAATTTCATTATGATGAGACTAAAGCTACAACCTGTCGTACAATTAGTCGTACAAAGAGTAAAATCCAAGATAGCTGCATGCTGGCAGCCATGTTTTTTGGCCGAATGACCCCAAAATGACTCGTTCCCATCTACATGACACTGTTAACATTCACGACAAATTTTATGATGATCCGACCAAAGGTACGACCTGTAACCTGTGCCAAAGGGTTTAGTCATGCAAAGAGTAAAATCAAAGATGGTTGCCGGCGGCCATGCCAAATTTCATGATGATCTGATGAGCAGTACGACATGTATGATCTGATGAACAGTACGACATGTAGCCCGTGCTAATGGATCGAATTTTGAAATCCAAGATGGCCACTGGCGACCATGTTTTTTGTCCGAATGACCCCAAAATGACTCGTTCCCATCTACATTCCAATTTCAACAGCCATGACAAATTTTATGATGATCAGACTAAAGGTACAACCTGTAGCCCTTGCTAAAGGATTTAGTCATACAAAGAGTAAAATCCAAAATGGCTGCTGGCGGCCATGTTTTTGGCCGAATGACCCCAAAATGACTCGTTTCCCATCTACATGTCACTGTTAACATCCATGACAAATTTTATGATGATCAGACTAAAAGTACGACCTGTAGCCCGTGCTAAAGAATTTAGTCATACAAAGAGTAAAAACCAAGATGGCTGCTGGTGGCCATGTTTTTGTGCCGAATGACCCCAAAGTTACTCGTTCCCATCTACGGTATATGTTAATATTAACATCCACGACAAATTTCATGATGATCAGATGAACAGTACGATATGTAGCCCGTGCTAATGGATTGAATTTTGAAATCCAAGATGGCCACTGGCGGCCATGTTTTTTGTCCGAATCATCCCAAAATTACTCGTTCCCATCAACATTCCAATTTCAACAGCCATGACAAATTTTATGATGATCAGACTAAAGGTACGACATGTAGCCCGTGCTAAAGAATTTATTCATACGAAGAGTAAAATCCAAGATGGCTGCTGGCGGCCATGTTTTTGTGCCGAATAACCCCAAAATTACTCGTTCCCATTTACATGTCAATATTAACATCCGTGACAAATTTCATGATGATCAGACGAACAGTACGGCCTGTAGCCTGTGCTAATGGATTGGACTTTGAAATCCAAGATGGCTGCTAGTGGCCATGTTTTTTTTCGAATGACCCCAAAATGAATCATTCCAGTCTAAATGTTGATGTCAACAGCTATGACAAATTTCATAATGATCTGAACAAAGGTACGACCTGTAGCCTGTATTGTTGACAAATCATGCACACACGGACGACGGTCGACAAAGCCATGGCAATAGCTCAAACTTTACAAAGTAAAGTTCAGCTAAAAATGACTGTAGGAAAAAAATATACAGGGCCCTGCCAGGAAAAAATGTGTAAGCCGGGCTGCTAAACCACCCACAAACCCCCGCCTAGTGTTCAGAATCAGAAAAAATTGCAGACCCCACCCTGCTTAAACGCAATCAATTGCGCTTAAAGGTACTCAACCCGTAAAAACTCCTCTCAATAACTATTTCAATGGCTTCAGGGGTCAAAAATATTTGATTCGAGTCGAGGAAGTCACCCATCAAAGCTCAGATTTGTTAGATATCGATTTTAGAAATCTATTATTTTTCATTATCGGGAATTCTTTCTGGCCCAGAAGAAAGTCATAAATTCGTTATTATTACCCACTTGATTATAGAGTTATCCATCCTTGCCTGTTTGAATAGAATTTTGGCGTAACATCTCGAGCATGTTACCAAATTGACGGCAGTTATTGGTACCCATCTCGAGAACATAAGAATTTTCAAAAATCAATATCTAATAACTCTGAGCTTTGTTTGATGGGTTCCTCGACTCGAATCAAATATTTTTTACCCCCAAAGCCAAAGAAATAGTAATATAGGACCCTCTGATCGGATTGTTGTTGTTGGAATCTGTTGAGATGGGGACCCTCTTTACGGGTTGAGTACCTTTAAGCGCAATTCCTTATTAGATGTGAATTTTGCCTCCTACATGTATATGTTCATCGCTTTTTGAGACCCCCACCCACTATACTAGGCACTAGGCCTTTTGCCAGTATTTTAGCTGGGCACTTTGCAATGAAATCACAGGGGTCCAGATTTTTAAAAATGAAAATAACAATGTCACAGATATGAGAGGCCTTTGTCACATATTATTATTTATCTTTGCTTTATGGTGGGCCTATATAGACTTTAATGATGTAGGCTATTCAGGCCTGTGCCATTTAAAATTAATCCATGGTGATCAGCCGGGGGAATCATGAATTTTTTTATTTGCGCTAAAGCCTTAATGGAAGTTTTAAACGCAAATAATTTGCGCTTTAAGAGTAATATGATCTATTTGCGCTTGAGAAAAAAATTATTTGCGCTGAAGCATAACTGATTTGCATTTAAGCACAAATGATTTGTTCTTAAGCGCAAATGGTTTGCACTTGAGCACAAGTGACAGACTAACAAGTCCCAAAATTAATCATTTAAATTATTTAATGGCATGAACAGTGATTTTCAGTAAAGACACCAGCTTCTACAATTCATTAGGATGGGGTCTGTTGTGACAGTCAGGCAGGGACGTGCTGTCTGGGGGATGTCTCTGTTGGGGTGGGAGAGTGTCTGTGTCCATCTTGGGGAAATTCCTGTGTGAAATTTCCATCTGTTTTGGCAACTGTTTTGGCAACATTTTTTACCAAAGTTGGGGGGGGGGGGTGAGACACACTGAAACAATAACTGCATCAATGAATCATTTACAAATTTAGAATTCCATATGATAATTGATATTTTCCATTTGCCATTTTGGCATGAAAATCATTGAAATGATGATGAAATTTCCTACTAATTCAGGCTATGCCTATGGTTCTTTAGTTTCCCCAACCAATCAGTTTCCCCAAATTTTATTTTGTTGACACATTCATACAACTGAATTAATTTAATGTTTATTTATAATCATATGTTGTCACAATACCGCCCAATCACAAATTCACAACATATTGGGTTGTTTATATTTTCTCCATAGTTAACCTCAGTCATCTTTTTCTGGTTTTGCGCATGGGTCGAATTGTCAGTCCGAAGTGTTTTGGACGGATACCACACTATGGCCAAATTGGTCGACCATCTGGTATGTGGTATGTAGGGTGTATCAAAGTAATTAATGATGTAAAGAGTAAAATCCAATATGGCTGCGGACGACCATGTTTTTTTGGGTAAATGACCCCAAAATGACTCGTTCCCATCTAGAGGTCACCCCGATGATCCATATGAAGTTTGGTGACGATCAAATCAGGGATGTGGTCTGTAGGATATGTCAAATGATTTATGGCTGACAGTGGACACGTTTTAGGGCCAAATGACCCTCAAATGACTCGTTCCTAACTACGTCCCAATGTCAACAGCCATGAGAAATTTCATTGATGGTCCAACTAAAGGTACGACCTGCAGTCCGTGCCAAAGGATTTAGTCATGCGAAGAGTAAAATCCAAGATGGCTTCTGGCGGCCAGAATATTTGGCCGAATGACCTATTGAAAGTGTCAATGACACTGTAGCTCAACTTAGGTAGGGGAATAATTTAATGGTTGACAACAGATGGGTCTGCAGCACATGCAAATAGATTTTGTAGAAATATTTAGTGATACAAAGAGTAAAAACCAAACTGGCCATTGGCGGCAATATTTTTTTTGCCGAATGACCCCAAAATGACGAGTTCCCATCTAGGCCACCCTGATACTCAATACAAGGATGGATCCAGGGCTCTTTTGATACCTGTTACAGGTTTGGGCGCCCAAACTCTGGTTGCCTAAATGTCCCCAAATTGCAAGTGGATAGTTTTATTAAAGCTGAATTTTCTATATTTTGAAGGAAATCTTCTATTATAATTCAACAACATGCAATGCAAATCATCAATATACAGTTGATATAGAGCCTTTATTTGCTTAATCAAGTGTCCAGTGAGAAATAATTTAACCCTTTCATGACTGGGGCTTCTTGAAATTTTGCAAAAATCCTGTGCCAATACATTCTCTTATATAAATGAGTCTCCCATCTAAGGAGCCTCGTATATATAATATAATACATTGGCCTTTATCTTGACCTTGTAAGCCAGTGCATTTTCTTATGCGGGATTTTTAATGCTGCACCTAAGGGAGGGGGCGACCCCCCCCCCCTCCCGTACCCACCCCCATCTCGGGCCAACGGCCCTCGGGATATGCCTTCGGCATATCATGGTCCCAAAACAGGTGTCCCCAAAAAATCCCTGGATCCATCCCTGACTCAATATGAAGTTTGGTGATGATCAGATCAGGGATATGGTATGTAGGGTGTGTCAAAGGATTTACAGTAATGCCTTAAGTAATCAACCTCTTAACTAAAGCAGAATTATGGGTAACTTTTCAGTATTTAGTCGGAAATATGGCTCATTGTGCATTAAAAGGTATTGCATCTCATAATTCTCATTGGAATATGCCTTGAAAACAGCAATGTTTTCTCAAGATCCATGTGAACATTTGACACCTAGGTTGTTTTACATACAAAAAACACCATATGGACCGAACTTCGAAAAAAAAAGAAAAAAAAAAAATCTGTGCTAATTGAGCACTAAAAAGTGATATAACCCTTTAACAGGCTATCATTTGAATATGCCATATAACAAAAATGTATTTTCAAGATCCATTTGAAATTTTGACACTTTCAATTGTTTTCCTGACAAAAAATACCTTATGCCCAAAAATAAGGGTTTAATCAAGTTTATGAATGGGTATCCCAATATGATGGGATACCCATTTATAAACTTGATTAAACCCTTATTTTTTGGGACTGTATGTCCAACTGTGGTAGATTGACCTAATTTATACAGGAATTTGTAGTTATAGAACCAACTCTTTCCATGAACCCTGTGTGATGGCTGGAGTGAATTTTTTTTCGGAATTACATCACGATACAAGGCCCAAGTGAATCTTATTTGGAATACTCACCAATGCTGACCAATGAAGTAAAAAGGCACTGTGTGACAAATATATCCTACCTTATGTGTATTTAGCTGTGCATGGTTTGTTAATTAGGCCAGCCTATTGTCATATTAGAACAGTCTCCAATAACATACAAGTTCTCTGCACACTGCTCTGCAGGGAACATTGTGAATTTGGCAACAGTCCAAGCAGGCTCTCTGCATGGATCACTGTGAATTTGGCAACAGTCCAAGACACATGGGGTATAATATAAACTGAACACCTGTGGCCAACTTGCTCTCCAGAAGTGGAAGGGACAGTGTAGTGGGGTGGGGTGGGGTGGGGTGGGGGGTGGAAGTTGGATTTTGAGTGTGTACGATTCACAACTTTTGTAAAAAAAAGTTAATACACATGTACCGGTAGTTGGAAATTTCATACATTATTACACTACAACGTAAAGGTTAAAATACATGGTTACCATTGCCTGGTATCCCAACTAGTAATTATTGTCCCCATTATGATGGGGTCGGGGATCGAGTGATGGAGGTATTTTGAGGGGGTGGGAGTCACAACTGTTATAAAGAATTTTAACAGTTGGAAATTTCATACATGATTACACTAACTTTTTGTCCCCATTTATTTTACTGCTGTCTGGAATATCAATCAATTAGAACAAATTCAAGCTATATGTGGCCTATCATTCTCAAATAATTTTAATTTCAACTGAAAAACATTTTCAACAATTGGAAATTTCATTCATGGCCTGGCATTGAACACAATTTAATAATTGGAAATTGTTCATATCTGTTCGATACCCCTCCCTCACTTTAAAATTGGGGAAGGTCAATGTCGCCAAAGGGTAGAAAACGTCATATAAACCATTTTTAGCTTGTTGTCTGGTCCTCATTTCCATACATTATCTCTTCCAGTTAGATACTGCAGGCAACCGGTGTACCACGTTAAGTTCCCCCCCTGGATAAGTCACCCCGCGGGGGAACTTATCCTAGGATAAGTTCCCCCCCCGCGGGGTGACTTATCCTAGGATAAGTTCCCCCCACCCTGGATAAGTTCCCTCCCATGTATGACAAAAAAATAATTTCACTCATTTGATATCGTTTGGTCCTCAAATGGCCAGAAAAATGTTTTTTGAGATTGAAATTTTTTTTTTATTATTTTTTATTTTAAAAAAAAAAGTGACAAATTGTTTTTATCATGCATTTGATTGTTTGTTCCTGAAATGGCCATTTTTTTTTTTTTTTTTAAATAAATTTTTTTTTTTTTATAAATGTCCAGGCTTGGATATTCCCCACCCCCCACCCATCACCTACATGACAAATAAAAATCAACTTATGATTTTATCGCTTATTTTGCTTTATATATTCATGAAACAGCGAGAAATTAACTTCTTCTGACAACAAGTTGTTTGAGTCAGGGTTTGGGGTGGGGGGGGAAGATGTCGTGGTCAGGATATCTCCCCCCCCCCCCCCCCACCCAGCACCTTCATGACAAAAAAAAATAATCTTATGGTTTTATCGCTCGTTTTGCTTTATATAGTCATGAAACAGCGAGAAATTAACTTCTTCTGACAACAAGTTGTTTGAGTCAGGGTTTGGGGTGGGGGGGAAATGTCCAGGTCAGGATATCTTCTCCCCCACCCAGCACCTACATGACAAAAAAATAATCTTCTGGTTTTATCGCTTGTTTTGCTTTATATAGTCATGAAACAGCGAGAAATTAACTTCTTCTGAGAACAAGTTGTTTGAGTCAGGGTTTGGGGTGGGAGGGGGGAAGATATCCAGGTCAGGATATTTCCCCCCCCCCCCCACCCAGCACCTACATGACAAAAAAATAATCTTATGGTTTTATCGCTTGTTTTGCTTTATATAGTCTTGAAACAGCGAGAAATTAACTTCTTCTGAGAACAAGTTGTTTGAGTCAGGGTTTGGGGTGGGGGGGGGGGGGGGGGGGGAAGATGTCCAGGTCAGGATATCTTCCCCCCCCACCCAGCACCTACATGACAAAAAAATAATCTTATGGTTTTATCGCTTGTTTTGCTTTATCTAGTCATGAAACGGCGAGAAATTAACTTCTTCTGAGAAAAAGTGTTTTGAGTCAGGGTTTGGGGTGGGGGGAAGATGTCCAGGTCAGGATATCTTCCCCCCCCCCACCTACATGACAAAACAATCATCTTATGGTTTTATCGCTTGTTTTGCTTTATCTAGTCATGAAACGGCGAGAAATTAACTTCTTCTGAGAAAAAGTTTTTAGAGTCAGGGTTTGGGGTGGGGGGGGGGGGGAGATGTCCAGGTAGGTCAGGATATCCACCCCCACCCGCCACCTACATGACTCAAAAAACTTGTTCTCAGAAGAAGTTAATTTCTCGCTGTTTCTTATATAAAGCAAAACGAGCGATAAAACCATAAGATTATCTTTTTGTCATGTAGGTGCTGGGTGGGGGGGAGATATCCTGACCTGGACATCTTCCCCCCCACCCAAACCCTGACTCAAACAACTTGTTGTCAGAAGAAGTTAATTTCTCGCTGTTTCATGACTATATAAAGCAAAACGAGCGATAAAACCATAAGATTATTTTTTTGTCTTGTAGGTGCTGGGTGGGGGGGGGGGGGGAGATATCCTGACCTGGACATCTTCCCCCCCCCCATCCCCAAACCCTGACTCAAACAACTTGTTGTCAGAAGAAGTTAATTTCTCGCCGTTTCATGACTATGTAAAGCAAAACAAGCGATAAAACCATAAGATTATTTTTTTGTCATGTAGGTGCTGGGTGGGGGGGAAGATATCCTGACCTGGACATCTTCCCCCCCCCCCCCCCCAAACCCTGACTCAAACAACTTTTTCTCAGAAGAAGTAAATTTCTCGCCGTTTCATGACTATATAAAGCAAAACAAGCAATAAAACCATAAGATTATTTTTTTGTCATGTAGGTGCTGGGTGGGGGGGGGGGGGAGATATCCTGACCTGGACAACTTCCCCCCCACCCCAAACCCTGACTCAAACAACTTGTTGTCAGAAGAAGTTAATTTCTCGCTATTTCATGACTATATAAAGCAAAACGAGCGATAAAACCATAAGATTATTTTCTTGTCATGTAGGTGCTGGGTGGGGGGGGGGGGAAGATATCCTGACCTGGACATCTTCCCCCCCCCCCCCACCCCAAACCCTGACTCAAACAACTTGTTGTCAGAAGAAGTTAATTTCTCGCCGTTTCATGACTATGTAAAGCAAAACAAGCGATTAAAACCATAAGATTATTTTTTTGTCATGTAGGTGCTGGGTGGGGGGGGAAGATATCCTGACCTGGACATCTTCCCCCCCCCCCCCAAACCCTGACTCAAACAACTTGTCCTCAGAAGAAGTTAATTTCTCGCTGTTTCATGACTATATAAAGCAAAACAAGCGATAAAACCATGAGATTATTTTTTTGTCATGTAGGTGCTGGGGTGGGGAGGGGGGGGGGGAAGATATCCTGACCTGGACATCTTCCCCCCCCCCCCCCACCCCAAACCCTGACTCAAACAACTTGTTCTCAGAAGAAGTTAATTTCTCGCTGTTTCATGACTATATAAAGCAAAACAAGCGATAAAACCATAAGATTATTTTTTTGTCATGTAGGTGCTGGGGAACCCTGACTCAAACAACTTGTTGTCAGAAGAAGTTAATTTCTCGCTGTTTCATGACTATATAAAGCAAAACGAGCGATAAAACCATAAGATTATTTTTTTGTCATGTAGGTGCTGGGTGTGGGGGGGGGGGGGGGGGGGGGAGATATCCTGACCTGGACATCTTCCCCCCCCAAACCCTGACTCAAACAACTTGTTCTCAGAAGAAGTTAATTTCTCGCTGTTTCATGACTATATAAAGCAAAACAAGCGATTAAACCATAAGATTATATTTTTGTCATGTAGGTGCTGGGTGGGGGGGGGGGGGAAGATATCCTGACCTGGACATCTTCCCCCCCACCCCAAACCCTGACTCAAACAACTTGTTGTCAGAAGAAGTTAATTTCTCGCTGTTTCATGACTATATAAAGCAAAACGAGCGATAAAACCATAAGATTATTTTTTTGTCATGTAGGTGCTGGGTGGGGGGGGGGGGGAGATATCCTGACCTGGACAACTTCCCCCCCACCCCAAACCCTGACTCAAACAACTTGTTGTCAGAAGAAGTTAATTTCTCGCTATTTCATGACTATATAAAGCAAAACGAGCGATAAAACCATAAGATTATTTTCTTGTCATGTAGGTGCTGGGTGGGGGGGGGGGGAAAAGATATCCTGACCTGGACATCTTCCCCCCCCCCCCCCCACCCCAAACCCTGACTCAAACAACTTGTTGTCAGAAGAAGTTAATTTCTCGCCGTTTCATGACTATGTAAAGCAAAACAAGCGATAAAACCATAAGATTATTTTTTTGTCATGTAGGTGCTGGGTGGGGGGGGAAGATATCCTGACCTGGACATCTTCCCCCCCCCCACCCCAAACCCTGACCTCAAACAACTTGTCCTCAGAAGAAGTTAATTTCTCGCTGTTTCATGACTATATAAAGCAAAACAAGCGATAAAACCATGAGATTATTTTTTTGTCATGTAGGTGCTGGGGTGGGGGGGGGGGGGGAAGATATCCTGACCTGGACATCTTCCCCCCCCCCCCCCCACCCCAAACCCTGACTCAAACAACTTGTTCTCAGAAGAAGTTAATTTCTCGCTGTTTCATGACTATATAAAGCAAAACAAGCGATAAAACCATAAGATTATTTTTTTGTCATGTAGGTGCTGGGGAACCCTGACTCAAACAACTTGTTGTCAGAAGAAGTTAATTTCTCGCTGTTTCATGACTATATAAAGCAAAACGAGCGATAAAACCATAAGATTATTTTTTTGTCATGTAGGTGCTGGGTGGGGGGGGGGGAGATATCCTGACCTGGACATTTCCCCCCCCCCCCCAAACCCTGACTCAAACAACTTGTTCTCAGAAGAAGTTAATTTCTCGCTGTTTCACGGACTATATAAAGCAAAACAAGCGATTAAACCATAAGATTATATTTTTGTCATGTAGGTGCTGGGTGGGGGGGGGGGGGAAGATATCCTGACCTGGACATCTTCCCCCCACCCCAAACCCTGACTCAAACAACTTGTTGTCAGAAGAAGTTAATTTCTCGCTATTTCATGACTATATAAAGCAAAACGAGCGATAAAACCATAAGATTATTTTCTTGTCATGTAGGTGCTGGGTGGGGGGGAAGATATCCTGACCTGGACATCTTCCCCCCCCCCACCCCAAACCCTGACTCAAACAACTTGTTCTCAGAAGAAGTTAATTTCTCGCTGTTTCATGACTATATAAAGCAAAACAAGCGATAAAACCATAAGATTATTTTTTTGTCATGTAGGTGCTGGGTGGGGGGGGGGGGGGGGAGATATCCTGACCTGGACATCTTCCCCCCCCCCAAACCCTGACTCAAACAACTTGTTCTCAGAAGAAGTTAATTTCTCGCTGTTTCATGACTATATAAAGCAAAACAAGCGATTAAACCATAAGATTATATTTTTGTCATGTAGGTGCTGGGTGGGGGGGGGGGGGGGGGGGGAAGATATCCTGACCTGGACATCTTCCCCCCCACCCCAAACCCTGACTCAAACAACTTGTTGTCAGAAGAAGTTAATTTCTCGCTATTTCATGACTATATAAAGCAAAACGAGCGATAAAACCATAAGATTATTTTCTTGTCATGTAGGTGCTGGGTGGGGGGGGGGGGGGAAAGATATCCTGACCTGGACATCTTCCCCCCCCCACCCCAAACCCTGACTCAAACAACTTGTTGTCAGAAGAAGTTAATTTCTCGCCGTTTCATGACTATGTAAAGCAAAACAAGCGATAAAACCATAAGATTATTTTTTTGTCATGTAGGTGCTGGGTGGGGGGGGGGAAATATCCTGACCTGGACATCTTCCCCCCCCCACCCCAAACCCTGACTCAAACAACTTGTCCTCAGAAGAAGTTAATTTCTCGCTGTTTCATGACTATATAAAGCAAAACAAGCGATAAAACCATGAGATTATTTTTTTGTCATGTAGGTGCTGGGGTGGGGTGGGGGGGGGGGGGGGGGGGGGGGGGGGGGGGAAATATCCTGACCTGGACATCTTCCCCCCCCCCCACCCCCAAACCCTGACTCAAACAACTTGTTCTCAGAAGAAGTTAATTTCTCGCTGTTTCATGACTATATAAAGCAAAACAAGCGATAAAACCATAAGATTATTTTTTTGTCATGTAGGTGCTGGGAACCCTGACTCAAACAACTTGTTGTCAGAAGAAGTTAATTTCTCGCTGTTTCATGACTATATAAAGCAAAACGAGCGATAAAACCATAAGATTATTTTTTTGTCATGTAGGTGCTGGGTGGGGGGGGGGGAGATATCCTGACCTGGACATCTTCCCCCCCCCCCCAAACCCTGACTCAAACAACTTGTTCTCAGAAGAAGTTAATTTCTCGCTGTTTCACGACTATATAAAGCAAAACAAGCGATTAAACCATAAGATTATATTTTTGTCATGTAGGTGCTGGGTGGGGGGGGGGGAAGATATCCTGACCTGGACATCTTCCCCCCCACCCCAAACCCTGACTCAAACAACTTGTTGTCAGAAGAAGTTAATTTCTCGCTATTTCATGACTATATAAAGCAAAACGAGCGATAAAACCATAAGATTATTTTCTTGTCATGTAGGTGCTGGGTGGGGGGGAAGATATCCTGACCTGGACATCTTCCCCCCCACCCCAAACCCTGACTCAAACAACTTGTTCTCAGAAGAAGTTAATTTCTCGCTGTTTCATGACTATATAAAGCAAAACAAGCGATAAAACCATAAGATTATTTTTTTGTCATGTAGGTGCTGGGTGGGGGGGGGGGGGGGGGGGGGGGGGGAGATATCCTGACCTGGACATTTCCCCCCCCCAAACCCTGACTCAAACAACTTGTTCTCAGAAGAAGTTAATTTCTCGCTGTTTCATGACTATATAAAGCAAAACAAGCGATAAAACCATAAGATTATTTTTTTGTCATGTAGGCGCTGGGGAACCCTGACTCAAAACAACTTGTTGTCAGAAGAAGTTAATTTCTCGCTGTTTCATGACTATATAAAGCAAAACGAGCGATAAAACCATAAGATTATTTTTTTGTCATGTAGGTGCTGGGTGGGGGGGGGGGGGGGAGATATCCTGACCTGGACATCTTCCCCCCCCCCAAACCCTGACTCAAACAACTTGTTCTCAGAAGAAGTTAATTTCTCGCTGTTTCACGACTATATAAAGCAAAACAAGCGATTAAACCATAAGATTATATTTTTGTCATGTAGGTGCTGGGTGGGGGGGGGGGAAGATATCCTGACCTGGACATCTTCCCCCCCACCCCAAACCCTGACTCAAACAACTTGTTGTCAGAAGAAGTTAATTTCTCGCTATTTCATGACTATATAAAGCAAAACGAGCGATAAAACCATAAGATTATTTTCTTGTCATGTAGGTGCTGGGTGGGGGGGAAGATATCCTGACCTGGACATCTTCCCCCCCCACCCCAAACCCTGACTCAAACAACTTGTTCTCAGAAGAAGTTAATTTCTCGCTGTTTCATGACTATATAAAGCAAAACAAGCGATAAAACCATAAGATTATTTTTTTGTCATGTAGGTGCTGGTGGGGGGGGGGGGGGGGGGGGGGGGGGGGGGGGGGGGGGGGGGGGGGGGGGGGGGGGGGGGGGGGGGGGGGGGGGGGGGGGGGGGGGGGGGGGGGGGGGGGAGATATCCTGACCTGGACATTTCCCCCCCCCAAACCCTGACTCAAACAACTTGTTCTCAGAAGAAGTTAATTTCTCGCTGTTTCATGACTATATAAAGCAAAACAAGCGATAAAACCATAAGATTATATTTTTGTTATGTAGGTGCTGGGTGGGGGGGGGGAAGATATCCTGACCTGGACATCTCCCCCCCCCCCACCCCAAACCCTGACTCAAACAACTTGTTGTCAGAAGAAGTTAATTTCTCGCTGTTTCATGACTATATAAAGCAAAACGAGCGATAAAACCATAAGATTATTTTTTTGTCTTGTAGGTGCTGGGTGGGGGGGGGGGGGGGGGGGGGAGATATCCTGACCTGGACATCTTCCCCCCCCCCATCCCCAAACCCTGACTCAAACAACTTGTTGTCAGAAGAAGTTAATTTCTCGCTGTTTCATGACTATATAAAGCAAAACGAGCGATAAAACCATTAGATTATTTTTTTGTCATGTAGGTGCTGGGTTGGGGGGGGGGAGTTATCCTGACCTGGACATCTTCCCCCCACCCCAAACCCTGACTCATGAATATATAAAGCAAAATAAGCAATAAAACCATAAGATGATTTTTTGTCATGTAGGTGCTGGGTGGAGGGGGGGGGGGGGGGTGGTGGAATATTATCCAAGCCTGGACATTTGAAAGAAGAAAAAAAGACAATAAAATTCGTGAAAACAATAATTTTGTCAAAATCAAAAATCAAAAAAAATTTAATCTCAAAAAACATTTTTCTGGCCATTTCAGAACCTAACGATATCAAATGAGTGAAATAATTTTTTAGTCGTACATGGGGGGGAAGATATCCAGGGGTGGGGGGTAAGATATCCTAGGATATCTTCCCCCCCGGGGGGGAAGATATCCAGGGGGGGGGGGAGATATCCTGTTACACCGGTACATTTTTCCTCCACTAGGGCATTTTGTAACACCTTTACAAATGTTACAAGTGTTACAATATGCATATTCTTGGCATCGATCTTACTTCATATGATTTCTGAGATACCAGAGATACTATAAACAGTGCCCACATATATCACAAACTGTCTTACTTAAAGAGACCAGAGGGAGCATTTAGACTTTAGAGGGGGTATGAGTCCAAGTCTGCAAATATTTAGTGTGTCTGTCATTTGCAGAATGAGCCCCCCCCCCCCCCCCCCCCCCCCCAGAGGGTGAATTTATTGATACTATCTCACATAGTGGGCTTATAAGCATCACCAAACTCACCCTTCGGGAACCTCATTCTGCTTAGGCCTCAACTACTATTAGAAACCTAGGATCAGATTGAAATTCCCTAGTTGAAGTTGGTCATGTTCCCCCAAATTAGTCGCCTCAATTACGAATTTTATCTTCTGGAAATTTATAGGGGAAATAAAAACTTCTCACAAGGGAAAACGTAATTAAAAACAATGTTAACTTGAGACTAAAGATACCTTCCAGAAGATGATGGCTAAGCAGATGAGGTATCCAGATGGTGAATTTTGTGATGCTAGCCTACTTTGTGGGATAGCATCACTAAATTCACCCTCTGGGGACCTACATGTAATTCTGCAAATGACAGCCACACTGTGCAGGCTTGTATGATCGAGTCACATCTTTTGTAAAAAAAATGTTAATATTTACTAGTATATTGTTATATTTATATATTATTTTGTTTTTCATTTAGTTATTATTGTTTTGCACATGCAGGGTGAGGCAGAAAAAATTCGGACACTTAGTGAGGGATGGGTGGGTCATCAGCTTAAATAAATTTTTTTTTTTAGACTGAACATTTTTTCCTCATTCCTTTTCTCAAAATATAGCATAAATTTTCACCTACATGTATAAATGGACAAAATATTGTATAATGAAGTCAATGCTACATATAGCAGTATATTGTGTTATATATGAATTTATTAGACACAAATGTGTTAACTCCCAACAGCCCCGCCATTTCTTGACAGGTTGCCCTCATTTTAACAAATCTGAATCTCAGTCACTAAAGGATCCTCCATACTACAATATATGTAATCTAAATAGTCCAACCTCTCTTGAGAAGACATTTTAGGAACTACTATAGAGACATATAGTTATCGTATGTCCTGTCCCACTCTATTTAACCTGGTGAACCCATCAGAATAAATTTTAACCCTAGACACCAAAGAACTCTTCGTATTAATACTAAATATCAGTAAAATAGACCTGATGGTCCTTGTGAAGGAAGCATATTAAGAGAAAAACTGTCCTTCGCTTGCCCCCCTATTTGACCAGGTAACCCCATTAAAAAAAATTTCAACAACAGTCTTGATCAAACAAGATCAACATTCCATGCTAAATAAGCCAACTAGTTCTTGCAAACATATTTTAAGAATTACTATCTGGTGAAATAGTTATGTCTCTGGCACTGCCCTTATTTAACTTTGTGATCCATTTTAACAAATCTGTCACCCAATCCAATATTTTAGACAAAGCTTTTTTAACAAAACTTTCAATGATGAGTTAGGTGCATAAGAACACATATTTTTTTATTAATTGGACTTATTTATAAATCTTTTTTTTATATATATAAGTTTAAACTATATTTGTTTTGTTAATTGAGTTTTAAAGCGTAAATACAGGAATTGTGCTAAAGCGCAAATAAAGGAATTTTAAAAAATTTGGATTGTAACAAGGAAAATTCTGTTTTTCCTGGAGTTTGTTTTCCATATTTGAGAAAAAAAATAAATAGAAACAGACTCCTTCTCGCATCTAAAAATTGAGATTTTATTGTCTGAAAAGTGCATGAGAACACATATTTTATTTCTACTGGGACTTTAAGTCATTTGTAACATTTGTAACACCTGTCTACGAACGGTCTCTCTCTGGTATCTCAGAATAATGCAACACTTGTAATGCTTTGTAACATGTGACGTCGCTACATTGAGACAGTAGAAATAACATAGGCTGCGTTTTTCTACTGGGACTTTAAATCATTTGTAACATTTATAACACTTGTAACACTGTTACAAAATGCGTAGTGGAGGAAAAATGTACCTGATTAATGCAATATATGGTCACCAGGCTCTTTGAGTTTTCCTGGTGATGTTATCATATTTCGAATTCCAGAAATTGGCGCATTATCATTCTTGTCCGTGGTTGCCTATTGCTAATATAAACTTTGATCAATGATTGGGTGAGGGATGTGGTCTATATGATGCATGGATTCATGCAAAGAGTAGGCTAAAGTAGGCTAATAGTAATACAGGTGTTAAACATGCCTGTAAATTTTCTATATATAATAATAAATTGATGGAACATGCAGAGTGTGCCAATGGATTAAAATTTGAATCCATTTAAGGACTTTGCTAACCCAATTTTCCCCAAATTTGATGGAGTCAAAATAAAGATTTATGTTCACTTTTGTTAGTAATCACAATAACCAAACACATGAATGCAACATTTTAAGAGCATTATTAATGCTGAATAGGTCATTGTCGCATGGTTTCTGTCAAAAAGACACCCAGAATCTCTTAAACTGCCAAAAAGACACCCAGGATCTCAGACTCAAAGTCTCGCCAAACAACGGGAATTTTGTTTAGGTCGTCTGCTATTAATATTATGATAATTATTTGTTTGTGATCGGAGTGAAATATCAACGAAATTTAATTCGGCTTTGATTCTGACTGACAGCGCAATTCCACATCCTTGATAGTTGGCCCAATATTAAGTACCGTACCGAAATATTAGAAGTATAGTTGAAACATCAATTCCAGCATGCTACACTCAGGTTCACTGCACTATCATTCAATGCCATTTGATAGAGTGCTTAAAGGGGTGCATATTTCATGTTTCGACTTGACTGTAGTGTTTGTTCCTTTAATACGGCGAAATATATTTATGAAACTTGGCATGTATGGATTAGAATTATGTCTCGTAGCTCGAGTATGTTACAAATCGGGGATCTGTTTGGAGTATGTGCAGAATACACCCAGACCTCAAGCTGACTAATGCCGAATATCTTTCGGTAGGAATCGGGGGATTTTCAAAATCGCAGATCAGATAAATTACTAGATGGGTTTGGTTACTGAATACTGTGATTACTAATAAAAGTGAACATAACGAACATGACAATTGGAACTTATTCCCTATTCCTTATTTTCAAAAATGTCGCTTTCGACCGATTTGACGGCATGGGTGGGTGGCCCGCCCCAAATACTGGCAAATACCACCTAGAAACACCCCCGACCCCACTCATAATCCCCGGGGGTGCCACCACGAGGGGGTGAAAATGTGGTATGGACCATTTTCGAGAACGGTAGGGATTTCGACCAATTTGACGGCATGGGTGGGTGGCCCGCCCCCAAATACCACCTAGAAACACTCCGACCCCCCACCATCACCCCCGGGGGTGCCACCCTGAGGGGGTGAAAATGGGACCATTTTCGAGAACGGTAAGGATTTCGACTGATTTGACATGGGTGGGTGGCCCGCCTCAAATACCAACTAGAAACACCCGGACCCCCCACTAATCATCCCCAGGGGGGTGCCACCATTTTCGAGGAAGGTAAGGATTTCGACCAATTTGATGGACGATGGCCGGTCTGTGTCCTATTATGCTTTGCCAGACTCCGCATATGACTGAATTCTTCGGGGTGTATCTATGTGGTATTTGGGGCGGGGCCACCCACCCATGCCATCAAATCGGTCGAAATCCTTACTGTTCTCAAAAATGGTCCATACCCCATTTTCACACCCCCGCCCCGGGGGTGATGGGTGGGGGTCGGTGTGTTTCTATGTGGTATTTGGGGCGGCCACCACCCATGCCGTCAATTGGTCAAAATCCTTACTGTTCTCTAAAATGGTCCATACCCTATTTTCACCCCCTCGGGGTGGCACCTCTCCTCCCCTCCCCCCCCCCCCCCCCCCCCCCCCCCGGGTGATGGGTGGGGGATCGGGGTGTTTCTAGGTGGTATTTGGGGCGTGCCGCCCACCCATGGCCATGCCATCAAATCTGTCGAAATCCTTACAGTTCTCGAAAATGGTCCATACCCCATTTTCACCCACTCGGGGTGCCCCCCCCCCCCCCACCCCCGGGGGATGGGTGTGGGGGTCAAGGTGTTTCTATGTGGTATTTGGGGCAGGCCACCCACCCATACCATCAAATCGAAATTCTTACCATTCTCGAAAATGGTCCATACCCAGTTGGGGTGAGTAGTTGGGGGTCGGGGTATTTCTAGGTGGTATTTGGGGCGGGCCACCCACCCATGCCGTCAATTGGTCGAAATCCTTACTGTTCTCTAAAATGGTCCATACCCTATTTTCACCCCCTCGGGGTGGCACCTCCCCCCCGGGTGATGGGTGGGGGATCGGGGTGTTTCTAGGTGGTATTTGGGGCGTGCCGCCCCACCCATGGCCATGCCATAAAATCTGTCGAAATCCTTACCGTTTCTCGAAAATGGTCCATACCGCATTTTCACCCCTCGGGGTGGGACCACCGGGGGTGATGGGTGGGGGGGGGGGTCGGGTGGACTAGACGCTGGCTCTATGAGGCTACGCCGTTACACTATATGCACGCCGTCATGATGGATTGTGCTGGTCTCTCATGACGGCAAACAGAGCAGAGCATCGGAGCGTCATAGAGCCAGTATCTAGTCCAGGGGTCGGGGTGTTTATAGGTGGTATTTGGGGCGGGCCACCCACCCATGCCGTCAAATCGGTCGAAAGCGATATTTTTGAAAATAAGGAATAGGGAATAATTTTCCAATTTATTTTGGACTCCATTAAATTTGGAAAGATGTGGTTAAATTAACACATTTCGGCAAAAATATTAGGCCTACCTGAAATTTAACATTTTCCACTCACGCCTGTTTACTTTCGTCCTCGAAATAACCAATGTGATGCGGAAACGCCATGACAATATCTGAATATGGAATGTATCACAAACTCCACCAATGTCCACTCCATTAATCAGAACTGCCGCCCCATCATGATTGAC